>CM061160.1:7760833-9121666 GCA_030710495.1 Labroides dimidiatus | reverse complement strand
AGACTGCAGAGGCTGCCTCTCTCCCTCAGCTCATTCAGCATCACACCCTGCCCTTGTGCTGGACATCAAATGACCAGCTCGCCCCCCGAGGAGCTCTCAAGTTTCTTCATTTTCAGCAGCCGCCTGGCTCTCCCCTGGTCAGCAGCCGGCCATGCAGGGAAAGGGGGGGGTGGGGGGGACATCTGCCTGTCTGAGGATAAGGGACAAGCCTGGCTCACTATCCGTCTGTCAGCCCCCCTCAGACTGGACCCCGGCATGCACGTCACCGCTCCGCTTCCCTCCTTGTTATTCTGGAGGGGAGGCGGGGATCTGATATGTGGCATTGTTTGTGCCATGCTGGTCCGACACACAGAGGAGGCTATGCAAAAAAAAAATTAAAAATAAATAAATAAAGCTGCATGTTTGCTGAAAATGCTTTAAGCAGGTTGTAAGAACAAAACTCTTCATCTGTGTGACAGCGTGCTAACACTAGCACAAATCTATCTGCAAATTAAAAGTCATGTGTGGAAACTGTTGAGTGGATGGCCTCTTCAGCGCCGTCGTAAACATGTTCCATTAACGATTACTCTTTAATGATTATTTCTGTCTAATTGCATGCGGTTTACTCCATCCTGTTCCATCAAAGAAAGGCCCGGCGATCGATGGAGACATATTTGCATAAAAATCTATTTCAGCGTTAAGCAAAGGATCAGGCCTGAGCTCCCTGGATAAAGATGCCCCTCCTGCAAATATAACCTGCAAAGTAATTTGTTTGCTTCCTAAACTTAATATTTGTTCTCTCCCTCCACTGATGCAGAAATGGGGTTAGAGTGCAGTAGCGTGTGGCTTCAGGAAGCAAGGACACAAATACAAATGTTAATTACCGCTCAAGATGGTAACCTGCTGCTCGAGACTCCCTTTAATTGGATTATATGGGAACTATAACACATTTATTCAGGATTCTGTAAGTTTTTAAGCGGCGCAGTTACAGAGAATGGTTTTACAGAGAATTACAACTTATCATACTCATTTGTGCAAAGCTAAACAGAACAACGGCGTGGAATCTGACACCCCGGTGCAAAGAGAGAAGCAGCATACCGAAAATGATCCTTAGCGGTTGACTGCTGGCCGGCAGCCACATCTATACGAGCAGAGGAGGAGCGCGCACCTCCTGGACCGAGCCGGAGGTGAAGGAGAGAGTATCACACTCTCCTTGTCAGCTGCAAGGGTAATTACTGCTGGCTGAAATTACTCAACATTTGTTTATTAGCTCCCCAGAGCACACTGTAAATAGATTGTCTGTTATAGTCCGATCACATTAAAACACCCCCCCCCCTCCACCCCCCTCCTCCTCGTGCCTCCTGTTTGCTGTGAGCCAGCCTGCTGCTCACTTATTGAGCAGCTCCAACCAAGGAGCCATGTTAAATGTGATTGTTTTCCATTAGCTACATCCTGTCTAATACCTCACTTGTTCAGTGCAATTACTGAATTCTGCCATGCAACATAACCTTCATTAGCTGACTGTAGAGTCCTGCAGCTCCAAAAGCCCCCTGCAACATTTTCAGTTTGTTTTTTTTTTTTTTTTATTCATGAATGGGGGAGTGTTTTAATTCAATATTGATTTCTACATAGACACTCTGTGCCTGTGCTTTGTGTGCTGTATATTTACTGTGCTTTAAGTGTATGCAGTGATCGAAAAGAAAAAAAAAAAAAAATCAACAGGCCATGTCTTTCCTTGTATTCATCATGCTGGTTTGGTTCCTGCCAAAGATGACATTCTGAAACATTTGACCCGCTAAAAATGAATTCTTGGCCAGAGCCCGGTTACAGAGGAGAGCAATTCATTCCCCCGAAAATGTGAGCAGATAAAAAGCCAAGGCATGCAATAGTGCTGTCAAAAGAATAGAGAGAGAGAGAGAGAGTGGGTGAGAGATGTGGAAAAAAATGGAGAAATTGAGTATATTAGTGTGAATAAAAAATGTGAATGAGATTTGTATTCGCTGCCGTCTGTCTGCGCAGGGATCCTTTCACACAGTTTGAAACAGAATAACTCACCTGCAGAATACACTGCAACACTGTGGTGATAATAGCCCAAATGTTGTTCCACAGACAGAGACATCTGTAACCGAGATATTTAGCTGTAAAATGGACTAAAGCAGCATGCTTTGTGTGCCTGTGACAGGTAGAGCACGGCTCCCTGGGAACCAGAGTAATAAAAACGCTATCTTTCCGTGGCATCTTCCCTTTTTTCTCTAATGTTGCCCTAATAAAAGCAACCGCTGAGGTGACTGCGCGCAAATAAGGGCCTAAAGCTGCTGGACATCTATCCCAGCCCCCTGGAGCCACATTACACACACCTAATGGCCACTCCAAGCTTCATTAGGATATTAATTCTCCCCGTTTCTGAAGTGATTCCATCCGTAATGTGACAGTATCTGGCTGCTCGCGAGACAACTTGTTGTTATTGTTGTCCCACTCCCTCTGCTCCACTCATTTCATCCTCACCCCCCTCCACCCCCTTCCTTTTCTAAGCATATTGTTATTCTTATAGCGCCACTGTCTCAGTTTTTCTCGCAGAGAGAAATCTGATAATACTGAGTGTCCTTTGAGATGGAGGCCAATGGAACGGCTCTGAGTGCTGCCAAAAAACTGAGCTCCATCTGACCAGGGGAGCAGATGGTCAGGTCCAGCCGGGGTCTGGGAAACTAGCAGCAACGCTAAACATTAGATGTCATTTTTTTTTTTTTAAATATGTATCACCTCCTTCTACCTGCAGGATGTCAGACTGTAGGACTTACAGCCAGCAGTCATGCAGAGTGAATGCGACAATAATGGAGTCGTTTTTTTCCTGAAATGCTTTTGGAAAAATTCATCAAAGGTAAAGTGAAGACAGCGTGAGTTAGAGCGACTTGAAAGACTTAATATTCTACGTTAAGCACAGATAAGTAATAAATAGATAAGAAAGAAAGGTGAATAAAGGATTTTTGTACGTTGTTACGTTGGTGCGAGCAACTATAAGGTTATTTTCCAGAATGTATGAAACATTTGATTCAACAACTTGTGTCACCTGAGAGAAAAACGGCGACATCAACAAGATTTTTTTGTTTGCAAACCAGTAAAAGACCTAAAAATGTTACTGATTAAAACACTTAAAGATTACATTATTTCTCCAAACAACTGTATTTCTCCCAACAAGGCTTTAAGGACAAATATGAAAAGAGATAAAAATAATAACCAAATTTTTTGATCAAGTTTGGAGTCGCTCCGTTTGGCCTTTCACCCACTTTACGTTAGCATGTACAATGATGTGCTTTAAACTATTTAATTACTTACTGTTTAACAGTGAATTGCTGTATCATTGTTTTCTCATTAATGTAGCTTTGCTAATTCTGTGGATACTTAAAGCTACAGGTGAACTCTTGTGCACTTTTTAAAATGTGTTATCTCACATGCAGGCCTCATTATAATAACACTATTATCATATCAAATATTGTTAAACAAGTTCCTTCTAAGTAAGCTGTCATTACCTTAAAATTGCCCTTACCTAAGGGAATTTGCTCACTACATCACTTATTAATTCAATATCTATTCATTCTAATATTTAATGGAAGTCTCATTATGTGGGAGTACTTATGAACTCCATTAAGTGCTGATTTTGTATTACGATAACACAAATTTGGGCCAAACGGGGAATGAAAGCGATGCAGCAGACGTATTTTCACTTGTTTGCAAGACCAGACAATATAAATATTGAAAGTAATGCTATGAAGAAGAAAATACACAACGTGTATTGCTGCTTCTTCTCAGAACCTAACAGAAAGGTGTCTGACTGTGTGAAATGTCTAGAAAAACAACATATTTAAAAAATTATTTGACTTTTCAGACTAAAAGTTTCATCTTTTTTCGTCAATAATGAAAACAAACAGAATGAGCACAGGGTGAATCCTCAATGTTACTGTAGTCACAAAGAATATATTCATACATGCACTTCTGGGCTAACTCAAATGAAAAAATATACATATTCTTTATTAGACTTTTATTCCATCTCTGCTGCCTTCACACCAATTAAACCTGAAACCCAAAACCTCTCCTCCAGTGTGATCCTATCACTTCACTGCTCACATCCTATATCTTGAAAAAACACAGCTGTTTCTCCGAGGATATCAAAGTAGGAGGAAATGAATTAGGAATATTTAAAATGCAAAGAAATTCTTCTCTTGTTTAAGAGACGGAGATATCAGAAGATTTTGAAGGGGGATGGTGCGGGGAGAGACACTCATCTCTGTCGGTGAAGAATTCCATTCATCCCAACATGGCCGCTTGAGATACAAGTGAAGTGTAGGATTCTGACATTTGTGAAGTGAAATGATAATTGCCTTTAAAGACCAAGGAGGGAAAAGAGAGAGGAGATGAAAGATAAAAGGTTGGAACTAAAGAGAACATTAGGGTGGTGAGAGCGAAAGCAAGCCGCAGAGAGCAGTCACATAAATAGTCATGAAATGAGAACTTTCTGCTTTGTATTGAAGTTAAGAAAGAAACAGTGAGCGAGAGGCCAGCAGGCCAGACTAAATAATCCTTGACTGAGCCTCCCATTCTGAATCCCATATTAGCTGCCCAGATTTTAATGTAAATATGCCATTACGCTGTCATTACAGTGATCAGACTGCATGGCTTACAGGTCAGCCCAGCCACTGTTAATTTTGCAGGCAAAAGCTTTTTTTTTCTCTCTTTTGAAATGTTAATAACTTTCTATTAGTTAATGTAGCGTGACTAAAATTTAAATTAGACATAATTTATTTTAATATCTGTGACTAGCTGTCTGACCATTTAGCAATGGTCTCCTGCTGAATACAACACTCTAAATTGTGCTAATTTGCATTAGATGGCCGAGGCACGCCTTTTCTCACTGTTGTTGTGCCGATGTGAAGTCAAGGATGGTTCAGTTTTGTTCCTTGAGGTGCGAGTATAAAGAATATTAAAAATGTCACCCAGCTATTGCAGAAAATACTATTAACCAAGTTGTGCAGAAGAAAAGGGATTAATCATCATATGCTACACAGAAAGTTGACTTTCTTTTAAACAGTGTTAATTCAGCATGGCCGTAACTAACCTGTTGGTGGCCCCATGGGCAAAGAGTCACTGTTGGCCCCCCACTTACTACCAACTGTTCCCACTGTACTCTGTTGCTTCCTTACCTCCCTTACTTCCCTTAAAGCTTCTTTACATACCTTTAAACAAAATAAATAAATTAACACCCGATAACACAGCCAGACACCTGGGTGATTGTAGGGAGTGCTACAAAAATCATCTGAAGGTCCAAAATTTTGGAATACGCACCAAACAAAAGGGGATAAAACAAAGCAATCTGGGCAGTGGATGGTACCGAAGCTTTTGTTCAGAGCTCTGCTGGCAGCCAAATTCAGTTCACCACAAGCAGATTGTTCAACACTTGGTACCAAACACTGCACTTACAGCAGCTTCTTTCAGAACATTTGGTGCAGACTATTGGGATTTTTCAGCTTCACTTAAAGTCACATCAAAGTGTATTTAAGTTCACCATAATTTGATAGACGTAATTTTTATTGACCTAAGATGGTAAAATCTAAAAAATGTATGCACATAATTTGTTATAAGTGGAAGTTTGTTTCATTCAACGTCCCATACTTACATAAACAGGGTCTCATAGAAACATTGTGCACTTTTTTTTATAGATCTGACAGGCATGATTTAATCTAAAGGAGAAAAGGAAGAATTAAAGGCCTAAAGATATCACATTTAAACCAGCCCTGGTGCACAAATCCAAAGTTTTAACACTATTAGAAATGTAAGCTGAGCATGCGACAAATAGGTCATGTACTGCAGAAATACCTTGTGAAAATGTAAAGCCGTGTTAGCCCTATGCAGAAAAAGAGGAAATTTAAATAAAATTATCACTTTAAACTTAGAAAAGTATTTTCTTTCTTACTACTTATTTTCTTTAGTATTTTCTGAGATTCAGCCTTAAAAGTGGTGCAATACCTTTTATTTTGGTGCCTATAGACTTCTCATTAGCATAACAAATGGTTGTAAACAAATTAAACATATGTGGTGTATATAAAGGTACTTCATTTCACAATGTACAAAAATGTGACAAGAGTTAAGGAAAAAGCAAAAAATTACTAAAAATGTTAATTTAAGTCCAAATTTATTTGATTTTCTCACTTCAATGAAATGTTTCCAGTGTTTTATGGAGGCTCACCACATCCAGACAGTGCTGAGAGCGTGTGAGGAGAAGAGGAGAAGCCCAGCTGATTGGAAACATCTGGGTGATTGTAGGGAGCACTCCCACATCATCCAGCGCTGGCTGAGATTTGACAGTGCCCTCTGAAGTGACAGCTTTGACCTCGGCCAGTGTGCATGCGTGCAGCTGCCAGAGACCGGTCTGGCTGGAAAAGAGGACAGAGCCCGGCGCTCTAGGCGCTGGATGGTACCGCTGCTTTTGATGGGAGCTCTGCTGACAGCCAACATATCAGTGGGGGTAAAATACAACCAGCTTGTTGATGCATTTGGTACCAAAAAAAAAAAAAAAGTGACCATGCGACAGCTTTCAGAATATTTAGGGCACTCTGTTGAGATGTGTGCCATAACATGTTGTTTTCTTTATGATAAGCTGTTCCATGATTTTCCGTTGCAATTTAGAATATAAAGTTTGATCTTCGCATGCATACGTCACACAAAAAGTAGTTTCATGTGGGGTTTTTTTTCCTAACTTGAGAAATTTTATTTTCCTTAGTAAAGGGAAAAACGTATCTGCCTTGAATCCAGTGAGATATGTACTGTTATTCTAAACAGATGCGTCTGAGTATAATCGTACCTGTTTGCAGCTGTGTTGTAAGAATTGTCATTAGTGAAAATCATTCCTCTTTTACAATTTTCCATGTGTTGTCTCAAAAGTAGCACAATCAAAGGAACAATTGCACGTAGCATTTTTCCCCCCTGTGTTTTCTTTTTCTTGCATCCTGATATCATTAGATTTTTAAGCTTGGCATCGCCACATAATGACATTAATATTAATGCGTATGGTAATGCACTTTTTTTTTAAGCAGACCACTTATTCATATTTGATTCATTAATGTAATGAATGCAAGGAATGATCAGATAATATGTTCTTGTGTCCTTGATATGCAATGAGGAGTATTAGTCGGACTTAAATTCCAGATAGGTATGCCTAAGCTGCATTAATCTACGCTGGAGTATAGAAGCTATAAACTCTGGGAGAAAAGGCTGCAGAAAACCTACAATGTTATAGATTAAACAAAACAGAGTGAAATGGAGTTCATTTGCATCAGCCTCCTCTTTTCAGACGAGCTAAACTGCTTACCATTATTCAAAGATATCTTTTAAATAAGGCCCAAATATGCGGGTGAAACCAATTTAACGAGCGGCCACCAAAGACGTTTGTCGAATGATCTATATTGAGATTTTGACTGTGTAAGCCTCTTATCATAACTGCTATAAAACACACATCATTCTGTTTCAGCACTGAATTTCTGAGATAGGAAAATACAATAAATGTGACATTTTAAAGCTTGGCTTACTTGTTAATTACAAAAACCGTTTCAAATTGAACTTGGGGAACTTAATAAGTGCATATTTGTGTTGAGGAATGAGATTCAGTGTGAATAGGCAGAGAATTCTGGCTGATATGTACCACAGGAGATCAACCGGAGGTCTGCTATTGCAGGTCATTTGATTTAACAGCTAATCAAGTTGTATTGCAGGTGCTTTCCTTATTCAAGCGACTTATAACCTCTGTGCTCTTAAAGAAATTTCATCTTAGAGTGGGGAAAAAAACAACAAAACCTCTTCTCTCCGCATTTAAAAGAATGTGCTCGAAAGGCCTGAAAGAAAAATCACATTTGCATGAAGCAGGGGACAATAAGGACAACATCGCTCATGTGGAAGAGCTTAATTACCTCAAAGGAAAACAAATTAATGCATCCTCTTTAATTGCCTGCTGATAACAGTAGAAGGGAATCACTGTACACCTTGTTCAACAGCAGCAGCATGTGTAGGAGGACTTAAGCATTATTGGAGCACACAGTGTTGTTTATCTATAGCATGCTTTCATTGAAACTCCACATCCCACCTATAGCAGACACATTGTGACACTTACAACACTACAGGCACCTTTACCCTCAGCAGATGCTGCAGATAACTTTTGAGCTTTAATTACAAATATAACGCTACTGTTGTTCCCGTGTCAGGTGAAACAGCATACTTATATAAGCCCTTACAGAAGAGAGGATCAAATACTGTTTATACCTGCCAGATATCACGTTTGATACCACCGCTTTGGCAGATTCAGAGTTCTTAATACAAAATACAAACATCAAAAACATTTTGTGGACTTTGACCAGCATGATTAATGTTGATCTTTTATCGCCATGCTCTGTTTGCCTTCACCTGTTTTTTCATGTGTTTGTGCAAAACTGTGCGTTCACTTACATACTTGTCATTAATGGTACATAACAGGGATCCACCAATCTAACTTTTTAAGTCTTGATATTGATACCAGTACCTGGGTTATTGTATCCATCCAATACCAAAACTGATGAGATCCGATACCAGTATCATTTTTACCATCTCTATTACTTAAAATGATGATTTGGCAACCTCAGGCTTCTCTAACTTGAGTTGAACACATGAGCTCTATGGATCTGCCCAATGGATTGGTCCATTGCCACCAATATTGGACCTCGCTTTTTGAGTCTGTATCAGTGCATCCCTAGTATATAACATCTGAAGCAAGTGTCCAGGGTCTATACTGATACTTGTACCAATAGAGATGCTGACTAAGTCAGTACAGACCAAATCAATGATCTCTTTAAAAAACCCACTATTAAAACGTGCTTTTCTTGAAGAGCTTTTCTTGTTTTTTTAAATTGTTTTCAAATTCTTTAAAACTGATTTATTTAATAAAGTGTCCTGTTAAATGATTTCCTTATCTTTTGGCCTGTAGGTTGTTTGTACATCCTTAGGAAAAGCTGTTATCCTGCTTTTCCTAAACATGTTACCAGCAGGGTTCCTTGTTTTTCCAAGAGTAAGCAGTGAGAAAAAAAAAAACTTTACAAATGCTATTAAAGGAAACCATACAACATATTGCTTTAAACAGTTTATATTGAGATTTTTTGTTTTTTTCGGTGATAGTTATGTCGTTGCAGAAACATTCTATTCGAATTTTGTATAGAACGCAAATGTGACTATTGTTTTCCAACTGAGCTGATTCCTATTGAATTTTGGGGGGAAGTTTATCATTTTTCTTTCAGATACATTTTGAACATATGCCGATGTGAAAATCTGAAACTGTGAAATTTGCGTGGGCTCAGCGGTTGAGTCGGTCGTCTTTCAACTGGACGATCGAGGTTTCAATCTCAGGTCCTGCTGTCAACATGTAGAAGTGTCCTTGGGAAAGACACTTAACCCTACACCGCCCTCCGTGGCGTCGCCATCGGTGTGTGAATGTGATTAGTTAGTACTGATGGGCGCTTTACGTTGCAGCCTCTGCTCCACAGTGTGAAAATGTGTGAATGTGCTTTTAAATGTAAAAGTACTTTTGGTGGTCAGAAGATTGCAGAAAGCACTACAAAAACACACAGTGACTATTAATTTCAACAATACCATGACATACAATCATCAAACATGAGTTATAAGAAACAAATTTACTCAGTTTCTCCAGGACCCGCTCAATTCCCCACCCATGGGTCCAGAAAACTTCATACAATGGCTCAGTATTGGTGGATCTTGCATTCCTGATACAAAACTAAAAATACAATAAAGAATAAAAAAATCTACCTGTACAGGTTGCAAACATTTTGCTAACTTTGACTGTCAGATCCACTGTTGTTTACTGTTATCTCGCAGGAATTTACCTGAAAACTATCTTTGTCTTTGCTTATCCATTACTTGTTGTATATAACGGCTGAGGCTGGACACTGATGGGATACTGATGTCAATATTAATCTTGATACAGAAACTCAAACCAAGTCATTCATGAGTGGCATCTGTCACGGAGGCTTAGAAACAAACAGGTTTCTTTTTTCATTTACAGGAAGAACAAGTAATCTAATTCATTACGTTACATTATCCTCTGTGTGTCTTTACACTGACTGTGTGCCTTATTAGGCTCTCTGTCTAGTTCAGCAAACAGCACACACTCTGCACAGCAGTGCGGCAAAGATGGATGAGCAACACTCCTCGGTTACTACAGCCACATTTATTTAGAAAACAGTGGGGAGAGTTTTTGGAGGTGAGGAATAATTCCAGCCAGCGGTTGGTGCCCAGTTTGAGAAAGAGGAGGAGGACCACCACGGGGCACCTGACAGTGATGAAGAGCACGAGCACATGCTGGCAGATTCATCTTGAGCCACAGAGAGAGAGAGAAAGAGAGGGGTAGAGAGAGAGAGAGATGGAGCTCAGGAGGGAGGGCAGACAATGGCAGAACACAGGTTTAACAATAAAAACAGCACAGAGTGTTGTCTTTGAGGGGGTTTTCTGCAGCAGCAACTCTCTTTTCAAAGCGGCAGGAGAAGAAACAGGACTAAATACGAGGAGATTGTTACGTGACTTCCACTTTGACACTGGGCTTTTAAAACAATCCCAGCTACTTTGGCTGTTTCTGGTCAATTACCTATCACTCTGTTATTCTTTTTATGTCCCGCTTCTTCTGCCGTGTCCTCTGAGTTTTATTGTGAAAGGGGCTGACGCTGATCAAACACAGTCCTCAGCTCTCTGTGGTCCAGCCGGCTGTCAGACAGGGGCTGAGCCGGGGTGGGAGACACAGAGATGTAAACGAGTGGCGTGGCTTTGATGACTGAGAGATGCAACCCTGTCTAGTTTTGTATTTATGCATTGAAGCTGCCCTCTGCTGTTCACATTCCCAATGACAGGAGACGTAAGAAATGAAAGTTTAACATCAGATGATAACCACTGCGCCTGAGGTCTGATGTGTTTATTCATGATCCGTCTTTATTTGAAATCCACTGGTTGCGTCTTCGTCTGCTGCTTTCTTTATGTTTCATTGTTACCTCAGTATTTAAAGCATCACCAAAGGACACATGACGCTATATTAATGCTTTATTCTTTTCTTCTTTCACACAATATGTGAGACCCAGAGTGTAGATGGGAGAGATAATGGTGGGGGGTGGGGAACTTCATCCAGCAGTATATGTCCAGGTTGATTGGACACCTGTAGAAAAGTTTATCTTTATCTGACATGGACAGAAATTTGCAGACTTGTCAGCACAGATTTTAAAGGCATTTCTTTGTTAAAACACGTTCTTAAATCTTTCTTTGATATACACCCGAATCTATCGCTGACTTGAATGAGAAATCCTTATTCACATGTTTAAACTTCACAAATAAATCCATCTTCTATAATTTCTTTTTTAACTAAATTGTCTTTAACCTCACTGGATGAAATTATGCATTTTTTTTCCTACCTGTGAATTAGATTATCTCCGTGATTTTCAAAAAAAAAAAAAAAAAAACGTGCCGCCTGGGTGATAATAAGAATCTGAAATGCAAGTGGCCCATATGCTAACTAGGGCAACATATTTCCCCTCCACATTAACATATCATCTGAATTCAGTTACCTGACACAATTGCGGAGATCAACACAGTTGATGTGTCAGCTACATGTATGTGTTGGCTTGTAAAATCGGGCTGCACTCAAAGTCAAGTGGATGTTAATGCCCCACGGACCCGTCTGTCTGATTTCCCTCATAAAGCAGCGGCGCATTTGTGCAATAGCTCTCCTTACATCTTTTAAGAGAAAATTGTGGAGTTTAACCTCCCAATATTATCTCTCCTTTTCTCTTTGTGCAGGGAACAGGCGGATATCCACAAGGAATTTGGCACAGTCCACACAGTCAAGACGCTGATAATCCCAAGTCTTTGACTGCTGATAAGACAGCCAATTTAACATAATTATAAACCAGTAGTATGAATAGTAACGATTCATTAATTCAGCAGAGGGGGATGATAATTCAAATCTAGCATTTACTCACAATTATCACACATGATAATGATTTCATTAAATCCTGCTCAGTTTTCTGCCATTATAAACATAATTGTCACACAGTAAAAAACAGTTTAACATCATAAAAACGCTGGTGTGTAAATTAAAGGATGTGAGCCTGACAAACCCTCTCCCTCTAAACAAATGCTGTTGACCAACACTATTATTACCTCCACACTTAATTACTTTTTGCTTTTTGGTTTAATTGCTTCAATAAAAATAATCTATAACGCTTTTTTAATTACACTTTCCGAGTGACCTATGTAAAGAGAATTTTATTATGTGCGCGCAGTAATTACCCTGTCACAGTCCAGTTAGAGGCTATTGTCTGGCTCTCCTTTGCTTAGTTGTTACTGGCATGACCAGCATGTCTAACTACCTATTTACTGAGAACACAAGTTTTTCGGGAGTTGCGCAATATGCACAATTCAATTGCATATTTGGGCTTGTTTTGTGTGCCAGATATACTGCAGAGAGGAGGCAGTGAAAGACAACAGCTTGGCTCGCACACAGTCCAACGCTGTTTGTGCACAATAGAAGTGCTACAGCCAGAGAATTTATTCTGTAATGAAATAAAGGGATAAAACAAATTATAATTTCTCCTCACAGTATTATCAGATGCCATGAGTGGAGGAGGGGTGACTGAATAATAAAAGCACTTTAATTAAAAGGCTGAGGATACTGCAAATGTATGTTGCTAATGAGTTGCTAATACATACACAATAATTGAGATGTTTTGTCAATCTCAGGAATGGCATGCTTACCTAAATGTTATGGTGGCTCATAATTGCTTTTAGTTCCAGGTGGTTGATCATGCAGTGAGAAAGCAGCACATACGCTGGAACAGATTTTCAACATCTTTAAACAACGGCTGCACAATCCTGCTTGAAACGCAGCTGTATTTGATACATTCACCAACACTGTGAACACCTCACGACAGGTTAAACAGGATAGTTTCCTGTTGGATGGACGCTGATCAGGGAAATTCTGGGGAAGTCACACGTATTGAGATGATATAAAAGATCATATGAACAGGAAAGTGTTAAAGTAACTGTGTGGTTATCATGATTTTGGTTGTACATGTTCATTTGCTTTCCCTCCCCCCACTGCCAGACAAGAGACTCACCCTTCCCTTTGTATGGGTGGCCTTGTCAGTCCTCATCCAGCTCCCAGCAGCCAAGACCTTGCAAATACTTCAAACCCAGCAGCTCCTTTTGGAGCATGCTTCTAAAAAGCAACAAGAAGTGCATATAAAATATTGAAAAAAAACTAAATGTTAGCCTGTTTAAGGCTTCTCTTTTAGTACAAAGACATTTTATAATGTGTCAGTATTCAATCGTAATGTATGTGCAACTGTGTGCGATTTGCTGTTGCATAAGACCAACCTGAGGTGGTGAAAGAAGCTTTGAGGTTTTCTGTATATCTTGCAAAGACTGGTTTAAATTGCAAATTTCAGTCTGGATTTTTTTCAATCTTTAGTGAAAATTCTTCAGTCCAGGCCGTCGGTATGCAAGTGTTTGTGCTGAGCTCCTTTTTTATAGTTATCCTCGACATTTTTATGATGACAACCTGCCCGTTTTGACAATTTCTATCAGACTACCTCTATCAGAGTGAAAAGCAATAGGAATCACTACTGTCAATTCAACATTTTCTGAATTGCAATCAGCCGGGGAGTCTCAATAGCTATCTCGATTAAACACAATTCAAAGTGAAATTTTAAAATTTCATTATCATGCATTGCAAAACAGTTTTTAAGCTCATACGAACACTGTAAAGCAGTTATACCTCTGCAGATAATTCTGATCACTCACTTATCCCCAGTGAGTCCAGGTTAATGTGATAGCATCAATGGCATTTTTCAGGAGTTTCATTGCATTACTTTCTCTGTTTCACAAAGATCCTCTTTAAAATCATGTCACTAGTTTCAGCAGACTAATCTGAGGATGATTCTTCCACTGTGCCGGCTGACCTGCAGAAAGTTTCCATGGTGTTAACTTCTTTGATCGTAAATTTACATTCAAAAACAGTGCCCTGACAGCTTTTTAGCTGCTAATATCAGTATGTTTAGTCGCGCCTGTATGCTTAGCCTGCACAGTACAACTGGTATCTTACATCAGCAGGAATAAGGAAGACGCAGCAGTTGCTAAACTATGGTGTGCCAAAAGGGACAAAAGAGAAATCAATTGAATTAAAAAAATAAAATAAAATAAAACTATTGTTGACCTAAAACAAATCCTGAAAAAAGGCAGGGTTGGTAGTCACAGAAAACGAGCATGAATTTGAATATAGCATCTCCTCAGGACTCCGTTCACCCCCCACCCCCACCTGGAGATGCTCTAGAGCGACACCCCTGCTCACATGCATGAACGCCACTGCTTCGCGATCATATGATCGTGACTGATTCAAAACCACAGACTCAAACTGGTCCTCAGCTCATACTTTTTGTTTGCACTATGTAAACAGTAATCAGGGTGTAGGTAGTTTTTCTGCCATTCTTCAGCGTACTTGGATCCCTCTTGGTTATGCGTATCGAATCGAGGCTAGTGGAGGAACTGCAGGATGGGATTTTGATTGGTTTAATAAATTGTATCCTAACTGTTGTTGGTTGGTGTTTTTTCCAGGATTACTCCTTCTGAAGACAGCGGCGACTTTTCGCGCTCTTTTAAAAACACATTGAGCATTGATTGTCATCAGAACATAAAGATCATTTTAACCAGTATAACAAAAAGTCTAAATCTAAATCTGATTACCAACACTGACTTTAATGAATTTAGTCTGATACTTTTTTTTGTATTTCTTTTAAGACAAAATTTTTGGGGGGAAATTATACGCTGCAAAAAAATCAAAACAACTAAAGACAGTATCTAATTATCTCTGTAAATGATGACTGCACTTTTTGTTATGAGGATGTTGGTGCCGACCTCACTAACCCTCTAAGAAATGGTGATGCTGAAGCTTGTAAATTCATCCATTCGCAGAAAAAAGTGAACTGTGACAGACTGAGGAGTGAGAGAAACACTGAATAAAAGTTCGGACACTTTCAGACCCTTCACCATTTGGATCACTTGAGCAGGTCAGGGTACGATCCTTCTTTAACACAAGCACTGACCATGTTCAAAGCAGCCTTTTAGAGAAATTCACATCCCTGGCTGTACTATAGGACGGCCTCAGACATGCAGAGCCTCAAAGCAGATATATATCGTCCTTAGTATCTGTGAGTGAGGGGCTGAGTGGGGAGCAGTGGGACAGCCTTGGGACCTGGGGCCTTCTTCATGCTGGCTTGCCAGAGAGCCGCCCAAAGCATGGACAATTAGAGGGTTCCCTGGTGCCTCTTTGCTCTCTGTGCGCCTGGTGGGCTGCTCTGTAAGGCACCGGGGGGCTCGAGGAGGAACTGACTGGGCCGGCCTGTGCTGGCTGGGCCAGAGGCATAGAGCTGGGGGAGGCCTGATCTCAATAATCCCTTTGCCCCCAAGAGGCTGTCACAGCACTCACACTGCTGGAAGCTAGAATGGAAATGGACCGAGGGCTTTCTGAAGCTTTTACCTGCTGGAGGAGCTCATCACTGAGAGACAGAGACGCACTGGGAACTCACCAGGGTTCAAACGCAGAGACAAGTCCTTTTTAGAAAGCTGAACTGAAGCCTTTGATCTGACAAACAGTGTAAAACAGCAGTTTCTTTAGGTGTTATGTAAATACATTTTCTGCTTTAACTACTTGGACACATCTTCATTTTTTACTGCTGCAGAACAAAAAGACATCATCAGAAATATTTTACACCCTCATATATCTTCACCTCTCATGAGATCTGAGGCTTTTTTTACTTAAAAGATAGGGAGGAAAAGAGCAATAACCCTGTCGCGTTTCTCCTCCGCAGCCATTCTCTGCTTTCATTAATGCACAATTTCATCTTGAAATTCCCCAGACCGCCGTATAATCTATCGGCCTGGTGGAGTATATAGGATGTAGAATCACCTTGTTGTACAACTTAAAGTGAGCTGTCCCATATGAATATGGCCACAGTCAAAACCATTGGCCCTAATTAGACCGACATGCCTCCGAATGTGAGGGGAAACTTAGCGCAAATGGAGAAAGGTCTTTCAGCACTCCGTCTCAGTCCCTTAATGTATTACCACCTGCACCCAGCAATCAGCACAGGAACATTTAAATGACCGCGATTCAGAGGAGACCGAGCTGCAAACTGGCTGGAAACACACGAGAGGTGATTTAAGATATTGGCTGTAATGAAGCTGACCGTTGGCGGGTCTGCTCTGAATGTGATGGTGGAAATTAGGGGCGGGGAACAGGTCAGAGGCGGACGTATACTGAGGGGCACGGGCGAAATGAAATGCAGAGTGTACAGTCCAACGCGCTGTTTACTTTGGTGTCAGGTAAACATCAAACGGCGGTGAGCTTGGGGTGTCTGTAAAGATGATATAATCAATGTTTTGTGTTTGTTTTCCAGCTGCTAGAGTGGACTGTGGTGTTTCTTTTCTTTCACCTCTGTCTGCCTGCTTCCCCCAACGACGGCCCACCCCTTTACAGACACAAACACAGAAACAAACAGCCTCCCCTGAGGTCAAAGATACATCCTTCCATATTATTTCTGAGCTATAAATTAAGACAGAATAAAAGAATAAAAAATGGTCTGAACTTTGGTGTGGAAAAAGTAGAAATCTAAGAGAAAGTGGTGGAAAAAGGGGGCAGCCAACAGAGGCAGAACATGAGGATTGGAAGACAGGCAACATCTGGGTATGGCTCCTCAGACTGATGGCTGCTAACTGATCCTTGTGATTGTGATTGACAGGCTCTGACCACCACTCCACTGGCCCCGGCTTCTCCACACTGCTGAGCACAGCAGGTAGTGTGAAGGCTCGCTGAGATTCCCAATAAAATGGACATTACAGGGGAAAACAACAGCCGGCTTTCTGTGAGGTGAATGTTGGGCACGTAGCACTCCTCCATCACACAATGTACCAGGGTTCACTGCCTCTGCTCTGTTTCCAGGATTGCAGAAATATAGAGGCACACTAAGGCAAACATCTTATTGAAAAAGCTAAAATGACCAGTGTTTTGTGTGTTTTTTTTCCCAGATATACTCTTAGAAGAGAACAGACTGGGATACTGCAGCAAAAGTGGTTAAAAATGCTAAAGATGCAGGTAGAAACGAGGTTAAATAAAGCAGAAAAGCCCTACTTGCTTCATTTTATTTGACTGATTCGGCTGTTAAAAGCACTTTAAATAAGTGTTTAGTGTTTGTCCTTGAAAACACTCAAACACTATTCACGCGGTGTCCAAAAATGAAAGCATACATATAATGTAGGTTACATAAGTGTCGTCTTTATCCGCTAAATATTCCCACGAGCAATGAAAATAAAGGCTCAAATCCATTTACATCCCTAATTTTCACATCCATTAAAGAGATGGATGCTTTGATAGCGCTGTGGTGTTTATCTGCGCTCTCTGGGGATTCATTAAAGTGAACACTCCTTTCAAAATGTAATCTATTGCTTAATTAAACTTCCCAAATATGAGATTTGAACCCACATATCTGGAGAGAAGTTACTGCTTTTGTTGTTTCCCCTCATTTGCACGGTATTTTAATGAACAAGTTGCTAAGATGTATTGCCATTTGCATGTAAATAAAGCTTTTCCTCAAGCACTTAACAGCTTTGATTTGTGTAATATGTGTTTCCTTTGTGTGTGTGTGAATGTGTGTGTGTGTGTGTATGCTCCCGAGAATAAGGATTCAAGCCGGCTGACTGCTTAGTAAATTTCACAGCTTCTAGCTCTGAAGCACATCATTACAATGTGTGAAATTTTAATCAGAGATGTTGTGAAGAAACAGCGATCAGCCGACGAACATAATTAATGTTCTCTGTCATAGAGATTATGATGGCAAATTTGAATGTGCAAGTGTTTTAAAGAGCAAGAGGGAAATGCATTAACTAAATTACATAGCATGACGTGAATGAGCCATCATTGCCTTTCTGTCACTTTATGTATGCACAGATCTCTTTTATTATATAGGGTGCCATTACTTCCCTTTTAATTGAACAGCGTTTTGTTTGGCATGGGCCTACTGAACTTTGCGTCAGCCATGCATAAATTTTATGCATGGCTTCCTTATATGTGTCAGAATCAAAGCAGATCTGCAAAGAGTGGGACGCAACACATGACTTGGTGTAAACTGAACATACAGTAAACCTCGGTGACACGAAACAAGCGTTTTATCTGCTCAAATTAATTTTGAATAAACTCCAAACACACGTGCTAAAAACGATAACAGTGCTACGAATGTGTTTTGAGAATATTTCATCGCTTTATTTAAAAAGCCAGTTTAGCCGGGACAATTTGTTTTATAACGCTCACTCGCTCATTAAAATGCAAATTATGCATATGCTTTCATTTTCCACTACAATAATCCACACTCAGACTGTTTATCCAATCATCGACTTCTCTATAAAGACGAGCCGGGGTTTACAGGGTGCTGCTGCTAAGACCAGGCATATGCACGGACACATGCACCCACTTACCCTTGCAACTCACACACACACACACACACACACACACACACTCTTGCAGTCAATATAACCACGCCACACACTCACATAAACAGATTTATATAGTTTGAACATGAGGCCAAAAGTACTCAAAGTACTTGAAAACTATGCTTGACTGAAGCACAATTCAGGACTCATTGTCAAGGACCAAGTTACATGCAAATCAAAGAATATTTCAGTTGAATCTAAAAAGTTCACTTTAAAAAGAGGTGATTCATTTTAAGAGACCAGGTTAGAGCGTCTATTGTAATGCTGGAGTTTGAGGGAACATGGGAAAGCTGCTCCAATGCTTAATCCCATGCAGAGAGATAACGCTGCTAAGTTATCCCAGTGGTCACATTGTGGGTGTCGTTAATGTGTCGCTAATGTGTGTATGAGGCAGAGAGAGAGAGCGAGAGAGGGAGAGAGGGAGAGAGAGAGAGAAAGAGATGCTGCAAGGAAAGACTGTCCACCTGGCAATGTGCCAGCAGCTGCCGGGGGCCGCACTCTCGTTTCTGTCACCAGAGTTTGTTTCACAAGCCTCCTAATCAATTGGAATGCGTCCCCCCTGAAATAGAAACTTGGCACCGTGCTCGACTCCTCCATTGTGCCTGCTGGTCAACGCTCAGAGAAAGCCGCCCGTCACTCATGTCACTTTCCAAGTTTTCCCCCGGTTAACAGGATAAGCAGGGCGGACATTAAACAAATTCCACATTATTGGCCTGCCAGCTTGTAAGTGGATGATTCCTACTGTACGATAATTTACTCTGGGGGTTGTTTTTCAGCGAGGGCTCTGCCAGGTGTGTGTCATCCTTTTGGTGCAGTTGACAAGCAATCTTAATGAAATCAGAGCCGATGGCAGAGAGAATAAAGACGAGTGTTTACATTCGCTCCCATTCACTTAAGATAGCCATTAGTTCATTTGATACAATGTCAGGTGTTGATTTCTCTCACAACAGCTTTAAAAAAAACCAGCAGGAAACATAAAGACAAATAGCCACTGTCTCAGTGACATGCCATCGCATCAGCCTCTGCATGTCACCGTGTGTTCTCCGACTAATCAAGGGCAGCCTGCTTCTCTCCGTCTCCCTCTCGGCCTGCCAACAGATTCATCACCGGCTGGGTTAAACTGGAATAAAAACACATTAGTGTCATGTTCGACTGATAGAGAGAAGTGCCTGTTTCGGCGCTCCACAATGGTAAAAGTCGGACTGCGTATTGATTTGTGCTACATAAATCTTGTTTTCTGTCTGCGCCAGTGAATCAGTCGTGACCTCCGAGGTTAACAAACATTGTCGAGGCTTTCAGCTGGCGTGTGAGCCAACAACGCCCATGCATCGCAATAGCCGTGGCCCATCTTGTCATTTCTCAGCCTCTCCCTGGCTTTTTTTTTTGCTAATTGCTGGCAATCAACAGACAATATGACGGGCTGAAAGAGGTGCTGGGTTTCTTGCGGTGTTTTTGGCTCTAACAAGGAGGGTTTTTGAGGCTCCTGCAGCCAAAAACTATCAACAATGGATGTGAATCGGTCAGCAGGAGTCTGTGAGTTACAACCTGGATTAATTGGCATAAGGGGATCCAGCATGGCTAGCGCCAGATCACATTAAGCTGATGAGATTTGACTCAGTAAACTTTCACAAAGGCAAATCCCTCGTTACAGGGGATGAATGACACTATAGCATACTTTATCTGTAAATCCTTCACTGAAAGGCCTTTAAATACAGTATCACAGCTCGTGAACTGTACACATTTAAAACTTGGACGGAACAGCTGCCAGCATTTGTTGCGACTCCATGAAACAAGCACACAATGTGTAGGTTGAGCCATATAATGACTGCAATATTTTGCAGCTCCCCTATGGCTCCTTTTTGTTTTAGTAAGTCATGGAGACGTCAAGTGTTAAATTGTTTAATCTTTCAGTAGTATATGAAATCCATTTGTTTGTGGGCTTCTGCGACGATTACCATTGAGAAAGTAATTACATTATTACAGGTGCTATCATCATCATTTATCTTTCTGACATTTAAAGGAGGCACTAAATGCCAAGCCCATCCTCAGAGATGGAGGCTCCATCCTATGAAATGTTCAAACACTTTTAATTACAGGATCTTTAAATTCTAATAGCGTCCATCTGCAAACTCCTGAAGCTTGTGAAACCACATGTGGACAATCTTGACTAAACAGTTTATACATGCTGCAAATCAGAAGTGTTTTCTTTACATTTCTCAAGTTATCAAGTTGATTCCATTTTACTGGACACACACGGGTCCTGATGCAGGTGCTTTAAAAGCCATAAATGTTCATGAGTATAACTAGATAACATTAATCAGACGGCCTGCTGAGAGGGAGGTCTGTGTGTGTGTGTGTGTGTGTGTGTGTGTGTGTGTGTGTGTGTGTGTGTGTGTGTGTGTGTGTGTCAGTGAAAGAGGAGGGAGGATGGAGTAAGTTGAAAAGAGAGAGAACGAGAGAGAGGATAACAGAATTAAGCAGCTAGATATAAAAAAAGAAGAGGGGATGGCGTGTCTCTGGAGGCCTCCACACCAGTGCTCACCCTGCTGCCAGGCACGCTACACACACCAGAGACCTTATTTACCCAGCAGCCCCCAGAAGAGGCCTGGGCCCCTAGATCTTATTTACTCTGAGCCTAGGCAACCATCAGGTGCTGAGGGGGATCTGGCCTGCAGCAAAAGCAAATACCCCAGATCAAAACCAAGCATGGAGGAAGAAAGGGGCGCTCAGCCAAAGTCCTGGTCAAGCGCTAATGTTTACTCTTTGGTTTGAAGGGCTGTGGATGGAGTCCATTTGAAGAAATTGACACCCCCACCCTATACCCCTCTAAAGAAAGAAAAAAGAAAAGGAATCTGATGGCTACCATTGTCTCATATCCATACGTCTGGAGTACCTGCGGTAATGTGGACTTCTTCTCTCCTCGTCTTTTAAACCAGCACTGCCACCGGTCTTCAGGATCAGACATGGTGTCGGGGGAAAGAAAGATGAAGACTGAAAAAAAAAAAAAAAAAGCCCAGCTAATGACTAGCTCTTATGCATCAGTGCACTTACTAATGAGCTTCCAGGGAGAGGCTGGCAAGAGCCGGAGCGAAGGCTGAGCCGGGGATGTGAGAGGCCTGGGCCATCACTTCCCCGCTGTGATCCCTGCCTTCCCACTCACAAGGAGCCCCGGCTCCCAGCCACTAATGAGTGTTAGAGGGAGAGTCCAAGCTCGCGTCCACCTGCCAGCCTTCAGAGCCCAGCCTGCTGCAAGACAGTAGGGGTCAGACGCATTCCTGAGCTCTTAATAATTTACATCATATTGATTTCCTCACTGTTAGACACTCTCACCTGCATGGGCTCTCTCTCTCTCTCTCTCTCCCTCTCTCTCTCTCTCTCTCTCTCTCTCTCTCTCTCTCTCTGGCTCGCTCTTTCTCTGTGAAATAAGCACATTCCACCGGAGAGAGGAGAAAGAATGATACAAAAGAGTGTAACTTTGCCCTAGCTCCAAACCAGTTAAATACAACATTCAATTTAATAGACTGTGGACAATGTCTGTGTCAGTGGGGACACTGGGCACTCTGAGTGTGTCAACTGCTGCCGCACAGGCCCGGAAAATGGAAGACTTATATTTCTGAAAACCGCTCTACTGCAGGTGAAACATTTGGCACAAAAAAAAAAAAAAAAAAACTAACTTTCTTCTGCAAGCTTTAAACAAATGACACCAATTATCCCTCATTTGCATGCTACCTTACAACAATTCGGTTTTAAAAAAGGCAAAGACCTTTGCACAAAGAAGTTATCAAAAAAAAAGAAAAAAGAAGAAGAAGAAGAAGAAGAGGGGGCAAATCAAAAGAAAAATGCAAGAATGGAAATAAATTATGCAGTTTGCATTCTGCTTAACCTCTAATCAGACTCAGAGAAGAGGACATTAGTATTCTCCCTTTGTCAATATGAAGATCTGTATACTCAATGCCTTAAATATTCATCAGCTCCGAACATAGACTTCTCCTTACTCTGATTCATAATTCAAATGATATGAATGTTACATAGGTATGGCACCATTTCCCCCCTCGCTAGAACAACTTTCTATCATCAGAGCCGCACTTAAGAATGACTTTTAACACCGTCCACCTTTCTTCACTGGAGAGGCAACTTCAAAGAAGACTCAGACTGTGCACTAGTACAGATTCCTCACTTAGAGTCCACCCATCTGTGAAGGATGTACATGACGCTGACACTATTATTCTCAAGTTTTTAGGCAGAAAGAAATGTCTTTAAAATGTATACCGTTAACTAGATATCCATCAATCTTTAGCTGCCTAAATCTATTTATCCAACTGCACATTTTTCGTCAGGTCATGCTTCTGGCTGCCTCTGTACTTTTCACCCTCCCTCCAGGCATGCCCAGACAGGCGTATAACCTGCCTATGTTAATTCCCAGTGTGGTAATCCAGCTCACACTGAGCCACATGTTTGGTCTGTCCAGTCGGGTCACCGTGGGAGCATCAGTTCAGGCCTACAACAACCGACAGCTACGGGAGAATACTTGTTAACATGAATGTGACATGAGCCAAAGCCTGTCTTCATTTGCAAGGATTGAAACTCGGTGCAAATGTCATGAAAGTGTTATTCAGGTGGAGTTTAAAGCTTTTAATAGAAGTTAGGACAGTATGAGAGCTGATCTCAAAATATGAACATACTGCCATTTTTGGTTCAATACATTTTTACTGTAAACAATCAAATTATGTAAATGTCAAACAGTCGAGTGTTTTCAGTACAACAAAAGAGGAAACTGGTTGACTGGCTGAAGGCCTTTTCCTGACTGCTCTGCTGTTTCTTAAGCAACACTGCCCTCTTCTGTTCAAGGTGAGGCTGTACCATTTCTGTCACCAAATATCTTCTGACAGCACAATAGGCGACACTGAATGGATTTTCCTTCACTTGGCTTTGACTTAAAATGTCATGGAAAACAATTAAGTACACATGTGACGAACATGTGCTGTGATTTCTCAATATTACGCTCAATCAGTAACACTAGGTAAAAGAATATGAATATCTAAAACATACTATTTACACAATGACTTATTTTACCGCACCACAACAGATCTCTAAACTAAAAGCAACGTATCAGTTTTAATGTCGATAAAATGCTGATAAAACACAACACCAAATGTTTACGAGGCTTCAAATTGCATGACAGTTGCATAATTTGTAGTTTCAGAGTTGCAGAGGGTTTTATTTCATTGTGACGCAAAGTCAGCAAGACTCAGAAACAGCTGTAAACATGCATCACTGGCTCACTGCTTGGCAACTTTATCTTTTTCTCCATGAATAAAAATCTTGATTGAAAATAGTTATTTTGCACTTTGAGGTTCTATAAAAAGACATGCTTATGTTTTGTTTTTTCCAAAGAAAAAACTGAAACAATCACAGGAATGAACTGTTAGACTTAAGCTTGAAATTAGGCTAACTATAAGCAAGACCTCCCACACATCAAACACACGACCGATTGTTCAATCAGACTGTGGGCCTACAAGAGACCTGCAAAGTCCAGTTATTATCATTATTAGGCTTTTGTTTTTACAAGGCAGCTTGAGAGGGGAGACTGATATGAATCAAATTATCAGGAACTGGGAATTCAGTCCGTTAGAAGACTGCACAATCTGTAGACGGGGCAGCTTCTCCAACTTAGCTGGACCAGAACCCCAGGTTAATTTAAATTTATCAAAGTTCAGGAACTGTATTTTTCTGTGGAATGCATGACACAAGAACTGCATTTTCATTGTTTTAGTAAGTCAGGGTGTATTTTGTGTGAATTACAGGGGGGGTGCTTGAAAGACAGAGGTTGATGTGCTTCACCAAAAAGGGTTTTAGCAAACTGTTATCTGAAAATAAGGTGAGGTTGGTTGAGAATGTCTCCTTCTTCACCCGACAGGTCAGATTTTTTCAAAAGCAGCAAGAACGTGCAACTCCACTTGACTAAGACAGAAAATGTACTCCAAACAGCAAAACATGTAGCAGCGCTGACTTTAAATCAGGTTATCATTTACCTAAAGATAGCAATGTACCTGTGTGTCTAACCGCAACTTATTTTGTCATCTTTAGACCAACATACATACTTTACATGCACAAAACAGAATCCAAAAATTCCCCTCATTCAATGGTCGACACAGAGGACAGATTGATGAAAGCAAGCAGAAAAAAGAAAGACAGAACAAGCACAACCAATACTATGGTCGAAGATTAGGGCCACTGAAGAAAAAAAATTAACCTTTGACTTTAAAACTGACTTTAATCTCAGAATTCTGAATCTAATGTCAGAATTATAGTCACAAAAATATACGATGTTATTTTTTTTCAGTGGCCCTAATCCTCTTCCATACAATACAGACGGCAGTTAATACAAAACTTTAAAGAAATATGACATGAACACTGCTGCCCCAATGATGGCTTGGACAGCTGACAAAGTTTAGAGCAGATCAGAAAAAAACCCACTACAGACCACAGGTAGCCTACACAACTTTTTAACACACAATTGGTGGCACACCCCACCTTGACACAACAGATGAAGAAAAAGTGAAGACACACCTGCACGTTCAGAACATTTAACTGGGCTTTTTAACACAAAACGCGAAAGTGTTTGTTTCGAGTTTTTGTTAAACATAAAATACACAAAATCACTACTTACATTTGAGGCGTTCTCAGTGGGCCTTTTGGCGTGATAAGTCCTTTTATTTTCGGCTTGTGTGGCGCTTTCTTTGAGGCCGTTGTTCGCAAACTTTGCTAGCTTGTTAATTGTCCCGCGCGGCTACTGCGTCACAACACGCATGTCCAAAATGACTACGACCCATAGTTCCGCTGGCACGCTTTGCATTTTAATTGAAACAAAAGATGAGACAAACATGTTTGTTTATTTAAAAAAAAAGTCAGTATGTTATATTATTTTGTTATTTATTAGGCGACATCATATTTTGGCACGTCTAGCCTTGACAGATGTCTTTACTCATGAAGTATCATTTAACACCAGCACAGAGAATGACCAACAGCTGCTACAGCTTCAGGTGAGTAATCAAATTATTATGGTGCAGTAATGTTAAGTGAAATCACAGTTTTTGCGTCAGATCTTTAAGGCTCAACTGAAAATTTCCTCTCTGGTCATGAAGCATGTTGAAAATTATATTTAGATTTTTTTAATGAACTGCTTAAAGTGAGAAAGACCATCAGCATACAGTGGGAGACAGCCCATATTCACATTTTCTATGGCAAAGTCTTCCATGTGATGAAGCTGCTCGTTTTGACCAGGCTAAACCACCTTTAGAGATTTGACAGTTCAGAGTTGCAGCTTATATCTGGCTGTAACCTCTGACCTTTCACTAGTGAACTCATAACCAGATCACTAGCCACATTGTCTTGAGTTTAAGGAATATAAAGTTTATTTGATTCACAATGGGTATCATAAAAGGTCTATCTATCTATCTATCTATCTATCTATCTATCTATCATCTATCTATCTATCTATCTATCTATCTATCTATCTATCTATCTATCTATCTATCTATCTATCTATCTATCTATCTATCTATCTACAATACCACAGTAGGTAATGACACTGCACGAAACCAAGCATTTACCATGGGTTAAACTTTATTCAATCTGTGTAGTACATTCAGGGTGAAGTTAGGCCTGGTCAGCCATCTAACCACTTCATTATCTACAATTTATGTAAGTATACAAGTCACACAGACTTGGGCTGGCAGGCAACTTCAAAAATAGTACTTCAGAAGCCAGTAAATAACATATTACACATAATATCAGTCAAAAAGGAAATGTGAGTAATGTTTTATGCTCTGATCTTTGCTGTGAGAGTGAGCAGTGCTTATGTGTATCCCAGAACAGGTGTGCACACACTTCTGGATGAAAGTGGACAGACGTGTCCTAGACCACCACAGTTTTCCCCCATTTGGTCCTGAGTAGGTTTCTGACTGTACTCAATCCTGTCCACCAGTGATCTGATCATCCAAAAGATGTGTTAATACTAAAACAGGGCTCTAGTTCACTTCCGTCACCATGAGCTTGCAGACATCAGGATGATAAAGGGTATAATTGACCTATATTTTATGCTGTAATATTCTGACACATTTCACACAAAGATTTCATGCTAATGACATGTATAAGTGTTTGTTTGAACAGGACCAGGGTACAAAGCAGGATAAGAGAAGAAGTCAGGGACCATAACATGTAACTTGTGACAGCAACCACATGATGTCAGCACAGAGCCATTTGAAGTAAGCATCATCTCCACCTCAGCTCAGTCAGTGGGGTTGAATTTTACTTTTGGAAATCAAGCACATCAAACTACGGTGGCCCTGAGAGCTCACAGCACTTCAACTTAAGAGAACATGCGCAAAAAAGACAAAACACAAACAAAACATGCTGCAAAGACCACAGCACAACACATTAGAAAAACACGCAGCAAACTGACTGCAACACAACGGAAGAGTTTCCAGAGGACACTTAAAAGTGATGCAGACGTCCGTTATTAGCCAATATGCTACTATCTGAATCATGTGATCACAATGTTAAAATAATCTTATTTTCCAACACCACTGACAGAAAGAGAACCTTAATAGGGCTGTGATTCAAAGTCCACGTCAACAACAAGCATGTCTGCAGGTGTGCATCACCTATAAGTGTCCTCTGGAAACTCTTCCGTTGTGTTGTGTTTTTCTACAGCGTGTTTTTCTAATGTGTTGTATTGTGGTCTTTGCAGTGTGTTTTCTAAATGCTGCGCATGTGTTGTCATACTGATGAAGATGTTTTCCTAATTTACTTGTGTTTTTTCTTTTTTGCAGTGCAGTGAACTCTCAGGACCACCGTACAAAGCCCTTTAAACAAATACAAAGATGACACTGTCAAAGCTGATCCACATCTGTATGTTATTTTTCATTAAATTCAAGATGATCTGAAGTAGAATGGCAAAAGAAAACATCTACAGCAATACCGCCACATTTTTGTTTTGTTTTGCTTATTGTGTTATGACTTGCATGCCTTTGGGTAAAGAAGGGGCCCAAGGCAGAACATCAGACCTCATCAGACCTGCAGGACAATTAACTTCCAGGGTTCATGTACGTGTTCCATCATCCAAGGTTTGATCCATTTGAAGACAGCTGAGGTTAGACTCTGTTACTGCAGGTGCATGAGCAGATACTTCTTTGATTCTGCAGATAAAGACACTTCTCCCGTGAATTAATGAATGATGAGAGTGGCAGAAACCTTACCTGCTTTCTTGTAAGGAGTCTCCACTGAGGTTGACCCTTTGGTGCCTCCGTTCCTTTTCCTTTGACATCACAAACAACAAAGCTGTTTTATTTTTAGTCATTACAGATAATTGCATCTGCATCCCTGATACCACGGTGGATGATAGTAAAGATCAGAGAGAGGTAGGGTAAAGCACATGGGAATATTCATAAAAAAAAATGCTAAAGTAGGCTGTAACACTATTTCAAAACAAACCCTGCTCCTTTGAGGAATAACAAAACACATAAGCAAGATTTAAAGGTACATGCACCATTTTTTTTCACTCTCAAGGTTTTTAACTGGATGTGAAATTCTTTGCTAGCATGGATGCTGAATATGTCTGCAGCTGGAATGCACCTTGCATAACACATTACATGTTTAATGTTATCAAGTACAGAGTGACGTGAAAGGTGACCTTTATCTGAATACATCTGAAGTTAGCTCAACCTGTAGCTAAAACCAGAGCCTTATGTATAGTTACTTTATTCACAAGCAGGAAAATATGCAATATCCAGTGTAAGGTAGGCGACACTTCAGGAGTAGATGGACAGTGTCACCTTTACAGGGGTACATCAGTTTCTATGGTAACCTCTGATCAGAGCTGAGGTAATCACTCCATCGCACCCTGCCAGCAGTTTGACAACTGAGAAAATGAACAGCTCCACTTTACCCCGCCAAAATAAGAGCCTGGGCTTTGTTTTATGAGTTTCATCATGTGCAGACAGACACTGTCATTTTGTTCTACTGTGATTTAATACGATTGGTTTTGATATATTTCACATTTTGAGAAAGGTCAGTTTGTGATCAGAGACTCCCTTTTCTACATTTTTATTTACTTGTGTCTGTTAGAGGGACATGTGCACACTTTATTTATTCATCTAGTAAATTAATCTCATCACTGTTTACTGCCAACACACGTAATACAGTGTATTAATGAAGGTATTGTGTTAGAACTGTGAAATATTCATGGCTTTGGACGCTTAATGTTTCATTTTGAAAGATCTGTATCTGTTTGCTGCCACACAACAGTTTCTGCTAATTTCCTCTGAAATAATTCATCTGCAATGGGATCAGCAGGTCATCAAAGTGGTTTTCGATGGAGATCTTTCGACAAGCGTCAGCAACATTTTAATTATCCATAAAGGTAAATTGATACTTGGTGAGTCCAGTGGTGGTGCCCTTTGCATGTCATTGGCTATTGCAGCACCTCTGAATAAATGATGTTTAATGATGTTTGGCTGTAGAGAGAGCTATTATCATCAGAGGAAAAAGGGATACTTATCCCACCATTAGGAAATGCTTCAATGTTTCCTCTACTTGTTTTAAATGCAATCTAATTATTTCAAAGTGTGAGTAAACGGTTGTTGATGTAATCTGTGAGGAACTATCCAACTAATTTTTCCTACTTCCTGTTTCCTATCACTGACTCTAGCGCCAGTCGTAAATCTATGTGTATAATCTGTAAATATAATTTCCTTTAAGCAGGATTTGTGTAAACCCAATCTATCAGGACTAATTCTCCTTGCTCTGCCAGTCTACTGAACAACAATGGATGACTGACCTACAGAAGATTCACAGCTTTGTGATGAATCAGCAGTCAAAGACCGGGCGAATGGCAAATGGCAGAGTGAGCCACACAGGCGAGCTGCTTCACCGTCAGATGACTCTGTAGCCTATTTGTGGGTGGTAACATATGGTGCCTGAGCCTGGAGTCTACAGCTGCATTCACACAGGGCCTCACACTAGTTACAGTCACGATGGTGACACAGGGGACAGATGCTGCAGTATTTTTGACCCTGCGAAACTAATGGAAACGTGATACAGGCTGCTTCTGAATAATCTTTTAGCCTGAAGCACCAAGGGGGAAATAACCACTGATGCTCTGATTTAGCGTTTTTACATATTTTCATGTGATTTTGAGTAAGCCTTTCTCCGAGCCCCACCCTGTGTGATAGGGACAAAGCACTGACCTCTGGCAGATTAAATGATATTGTGAAGTCACTTGCTCCATTTTTTCCCCCTTTCAGGGCAGATGGCTGAGAATGTGTGCAGTGGCATATGGGGTAAGGCGCAGCAGCAAAAGCAGCAATAGCACTCTGGTGTTTTTGCTCGAGTGGATTATTTTCTCAGAGACAGGGACATAATGGTTTATATGGACAATGAGTAAACCCTGCAGGACTGTATGTGTATGGAGAGAGCGACAGAGAGAGAGAGAGGGCTCTACTGCCGTGAGACCTGGATTAGGCCCTGGACAGTGCATGCTGCCGTGGCTGCAGCTGTTTTTCAAATTGCTCTAAATTCTCAGAGATTATGCTGAATGAATGAATGACTGAATAAATGAATGGCCGCGTGATTTTTGAAACAGCCACACAGTTTCCTGAAGGCTTTACTGCTGAAATCCTTTCAAGCTGTACATTTTACTGTAGAAAAAAAAAACATATTCCATTCCAAAGCAGATGTATCCTGTGATGAATTTTATATTGAAGAGAATAATAATGTGTTATTTAAACACTTACGGTTCCTGTGAGGAGTTTTTGGCTTTTTGTGAATCAGACTGATGATATAAATTTGAGGGTATAATGTACAGTGTTATTTGATACAGGAATAATCTTTGTTCAGAAATTGCACTTTTAGTTCCCTGTCTACATAACAGAAATCAGCCCTTCAGCAATCTCTGCTCAGCAGCTGGTCGTTTACTTTGTTTGTCAAAAGATGAATGGGTTTTTGCTCTGAGATTTGAATCCAAAGCACTGTCCTCCTGTATGGAATCACTCAAAGTTGAAACCATTGTTACCAGACAGACCAATTACCAGTCCAGGAGCCACAGAGTGATGAATCTCGTTATCCTATTCACTTCCAGACACTACCACTGGTTATTGATGAAGGGCTTAATGCATTGTGGATCTTGTTTGACATGCACCATTTGAAGACAAAAGATCAGGTGCTGTGTCATTTGTGGTAATGCTCTCTGAGCATCAGGCCTGCGAGGGTTTGTGGTTTCACCCATTTAATTTGATCACCAATTGTTGAGTGGAGTGCTGTTTTCTTATCAGACTGCTGGTTCCAACTTGTATCTCTGTCTCATGAATGCCAAACCATTTAGTGTAGTGAAACCAACCACATTCAATTCAAATTAAACACAAATAATGATGATTACTTGAAGTAAAAGCACAGCTTAAAACAAACTGAAAATGAAATGGATGCACTTTGTAGCCTCTTTTCTTTTTCTGCACGACTTGAGCTTTTAAAGACGAGAAAACAGCTCCGTCAGAATAAGATCTCTTAATGTGAAGTGTAATCCACATGGTGCAGATGCATTTTGAGCTGAGAGAGCAGGAGTGGTAGTGCACTACAGTTTATCCAGAGGCACACAGCTCTCCATGGGATACTGTTTCCCTTGTGTGCAACTCTCACTTAGTATCCCCCCTCACCCATCCACTGCTCTATACCTTTTGCTTTTTCCAGTCAGCATATGTGCCAGTATTAATTAAGTGTGTTTCCCAGAAGGGAGGGGCGAACAACTATGATGTATCTAACATTAGTAATAGCACAGTAAGTCATAATTTGGATTGATTTTCTTTTCAAAATGCAAAGCCAAACAACCAACAGTCAAAAAACAAGCCCTGGTTTCCTAACTGAGTTATTTGTGAGTAATGGTTGTCCTCTGAAAGGTTCAACTGTACTCTGGCTGTGTTGTGAGTAATGGACAGAAGCTGCAAATTGGCTTAATGCAACAGTGATTTAATAAAACACAGCAAACAAGGCACTGTGACCTCGGGAGCTGTGTGGTTAAAGGTGCAAATAAGTGCACAAAGAACAGCTCTCCCAGTTTATCTTGCAACTAGGTTGCAAAGTCAGATTCGCATTATAGCTGACTACAGCTTTACACTATTCCTGGTGCTGTGCAAAAAAGAAAAATTGTCTCTACCATAGGTTTTATTTCTTTTTTTGTTGCTCCTATTTCATATCGAGGCCAATAAAACTGAAGGATTATGAAGAAACCCTGTTTGTATGTTTTTTCGACCCATCGCCAAAAAACCTTAAATTTCTGGGTACTTTTTCTTGTACCCACTCATGGAGATCACAAAGATGACAGGAGAAAAAAAATGAAATGAAACTTTGTGTGCTTTGTGTGTGCAGCTGCAAGCATGAAATTGCATTAGTGAAGTACACCAGCTTCTCCCCAGATTGCTGGGGACATACAGTGGTACTGAAACTGCAGGACCATGGACAGCGTCTCAGCCAATCTCACCTCAGGGCCGACTTTGCAGGAAAATTGCATGTAACCTTATAACATCAACCTTTTGGATTCTAAGGTAAGACAAACTGTCAAGATACTATTTCACTAAGATCACTATTTAACACATGCACTGCTTCTGGTGGTTATGTTTTCTTTAATTCGGAGAAAGTGTGCCTGAGCTGTGGCAAAAAATAAATGACCTTTCAAATACAAGTGATTCTGCTGTTATCTTTTTGGAAGCCCTATTCACAAGTGAAACTCCCAAACCCCAGGTTACCTCCACAGTTTGCAAATCATGAGTCATCAAATAATCCAGCAAAATTGCTTGGTGGATATCGTAAACCAATATTAAAACTTACAAAGCCTTACTTATATTTAATTTTCATAGGACTTACATTAATTAAGTTTCATTCTTTAAACACTGAGCTCGAAGTGAAATGATTGGGTATGATTTTAAGTGCTGCCATAAGAATATTACAGATAATCAGAAGAAGAGCAACCTGATTGATGCCTATCAATCTGGCTTCAGGCATGACCACTCCACTGTAACTGCACTTGTGTCAGTCACAGAATCACTGCAACTGGCTCGGGCTGCTGGTCGGTCCTCTGTCCAACTGTCCAACTACAGTTGACCCTGTCTGCTGCCTTTGACACCCTGAACCATCAAATTCTCCTCTCCACACTCTATGAACTCGGCATCTCAGGATCTGTCCTGGCATGGTTTAAGTCTCTTCTCACAGGTAGATCCTTCAAAGTGTCATGGTGAGAAGAAGTGTCTGAATCACATGCTAATCGACAGGGGTACCCCAGGGGTCAGTGCTTGGTCCCATGCTCTTCTCCTTACACCACCTCACTTGGTGCAGTGATCCACTCACATGGCTTCTCCTACCACTGCTACGCTGACGACACACAGAGCTTTTCATGTCTTTTCCACCTGAAGATACAACTGTCTCAGCTCAGATATCAGCGTGCCTAGGTGATATCTCTACTTGGATGAAGGAACGTCACCTTCTGCTAAATCTGTCCTAAACTGAGCTCATTGTCTTTCCAGCCTGTCCCTCTGCTCAACCACACATCAGTGTACTGAACTTGTGCCCACAAACTGCCAGAAATCTGGGTGTCATGATTGATGACCAGCTGACATTTAAGGTTCATGTGGCCTCGACTGCTCGGTCCTGTCAATATGCCCTCGATAACATCAGGAGGATCCGACCCTATCTGACACAGCAGGCCACACAGCTCCTGGTACAGGCTCTTGGGATTTCATGCATTGACTACTGCAGTTCACTGCTTGCAGGTCTCCCCATGTCTACATTCAAACCTCTGCAGATGATCCAGAATGCAGCAGCATGTTTGGTCTTTAACCAGCCCAAAACAGCACACGTCACCCCGCTGCTAATCTCTCTTCACTGGCTCCCAGTGGCAGCTCGAACCAAATTCAAAGCTCTTCTTCTGGCTTACAAAACAGTGACAAGTACGGCTCCTGCCTACCTGGAGTCCCTCATCCAGGTCTTCACTCCCTCCCGCCTACTTCGCTCTACTTGTGAGAGACACCTGGTGATTCCAGCCCAGCATGGTAGAGCCAGACTCTTCTCTGTTGCTCTCAAATGATGGAATTGAATTACCCAACTCTATAAGATTCGTGGAGTCCCTTTCTACTTCAAGAGACGTCTGAAGACTCACCTGTTCTGGGAACACTTAGGACCTTAATCTGACCCTTCTCTTTGTCCTCAGGGGTCAAATGAATCAGAAGGTCTCAGACTGGGCTCTTAGTGAATGAAAGCACTGAATATTGAATGTTGAACAATGTTTCCGATATTGAATTTAGATGTGACTACATTATTTAGGGGCTTCTACAGGTACTTGATGGCAGAGTACCTGCGGCCAAACAAACTTGAAGCATTTCTTTACACTTACAGTTTTTCCATGCTCTATGATGACGAATACAATATTGATACTGAATATCTCTTGATGAGAGAACACCTCCTTCCTCTGCTCAGCTTCATGCACATTAACCAACTACAGAGACACAATAGGTCCACATAGTTCAACTAAACAACAATGCTTTGTGCACGATTTGATGAGCTCCATTATAGATTCACCTAATAAGTAAAAAATGGGCCAAAAAAATTCAGCCAAGGTGTACTAATAGAAATCTTATCAAGTCCTACATGCTGCAGTCATCTCTCTCTTCAGCACCATGGACAGTGACTTTAAGGAGCTCTCGGCAGTCTGACACCTGAACTGGCTTTAAAAGACCACAAAAACTGATACATGCTTCTCCTGTTTTTAGACCGAGTAAAACCTCTGCTTGGTTGAAAGCTGAGTTTAATAATTCTCAGAGCGATCAAGTCCTCTGAGTGTAAGTATTAAGATTGTCAAGGTGTGATTCTGGAAATTCTGTGCGGCACCACAGGTGTAACAAAAATGACTAGAGTATCAAGGACATGTCAGTCAAGTACAGTCTGCCTGCACCCACACAGTCCTGAGAAAAGGTTGTCTCATATTAAAACAGTGCCTTCAGTGTCTGAAGCATTCATTGTGAGTATACATGAAGGGTTACGAATTGATTATTATTGGTAATTTGCTCAAAAATGTCAATCTAAAGATGTATTATTTGAGATCAGGAATTGTTATTTGAAACAGCAGAAGGATTATGTAACAACAAATGATTCAGAAATTGTGTTAAAATGCTTGAATTAAAAAGTTCAGTTCAACTATAGTATATCCCACAACAAAATGATTATCCAAATGCAAAAGTATTAATGAATTTTATTAATCTATATGTTTGTTGCTTTGTTTGAAGCAAGCCTTTTTTCAGTTTCTTGGTGAGGATTTATAAGGAAACTAACACTTGAATTTCCATCACTTCAAGGATTAGCTATAACCAACCTATTAGCCTAGCTTTGGTGGTTTTTCCTTTGTGTAAAAACAAACTCATAACTGCCTAAATTAGTCTATTCTTTTACTAATGAACCTGGTTTTTACATCACCTTTAACTAAGAGGCTTGGGAATATTTATTTATTGGTGTAGCGGTACAAGGCACTGTGTACTTGAAAGGCGCTGTGAGGACTATCTGGAAAAGCTAGTATTTTTACAGGATAAAGACTCCATTTCCCATCAGCACCATCACCCTCTGCTGTAGGGATTTTGAATTTGACATGCTTTTGTTTTGGAAGCAAATGAATGAAGAGCAGATCTTTCTTAACTCTACTTTTCTATGCTTGAGACAATTTTTTGCAGGTGCAAAGTGATGGGATAATGTATTGTGTCCACCATTACTACTAAATAAATCCAAGAAATCTTTTTTATCAGAGAAAAGGGCAGAACTTGTTTCTCATTGTTAAACTTTAATAGCTGGCACAGAGTTGTCTCAGGGACTTTGAGGTAAATGGATTGGTGGGTCGTCCATGGAAACTGAGAAATAGTATTTAGAAATAAGCGATTTTGACGCTAATAGTCTCATTTTAAATAATGGATTATAAACAAGCAAACATAAAATAAGATTATTTTAACAGCACTTAGAAACTCCTCATAGGATCTTTAACGTATTATTGTGGAAAAACGTAGTTTCCCCTTGTCATTAAGCCTACTTTAGCCTTTTTCATCACCACTCACCCAAAGTTGGCTGTCAGTATATAGGAAGTGTGTATTTCTTCATACAGGGCACTAAATTGTGAACATACTGTTCAAAATGAGCGATAATGTTCGCCTTTTTTTCAGCGCGACGCCGGGACTCCTCCATACCGGAGGTGGAGGGAACTAAGCCCCCGGGGGAGCAACGTCACTCCCCTTGGCATATCAACCGCTGTCCGCTGCACGCGCCCCACACAGCACTACAGCGGACGTCAGGACCGAGCCCATCCTCAGCGCGAGATGCTTTGTGAACTAAACCAAAATCAAGCAATCCTCCCCGATTCCCTGCGTTTCGGTGAGGAGGCATTCACACGGTCAGGCATACAAGCGGGCTAAACAAGACCTCGTGGGAAGTAGGAAGGTCGTCGAAAGTGGAAAAGAGTGCTCGCGTCGACTGTGCTCCGTGGTACAGGGACCAGCACAACGAGCCAACATCTGTAACTTCGGGATTTACTTGTAAAGGAGCTTTCAGTGGAGATCGTGGGATATTCTGTGCCCAAACATGCCTGTGAGAAGAGGTCACGTTGCGCCACAAAACACATTCCTTGGAATTATAATACGGAAATTCGAGGGTCAGAGTAAGTGAAGACTCTTTATTCTCAAACAGTAAATACTTTGACATTGCACTTAAAAACATATTGTATTGGAAAAAATACAAGTTGATGCAGTCAGAAAATTGTTTAATCAAGTCTTTCTTTGATAAATAAAAATATTAACTGTTTAGATTGTCCCATAAGGTCAATAAAAATGAGATAACACCTAACTCATGTTGATACTGACTTTGTTTGTGTGCTTAAACTATAATGAGGTAAAATGTAACACGGTGTGCAGTAAACCTATAGTGAATGCTCATACGTTTTATTTCAGACCGTAAATTTGTCATAGCCAATGCCAGGGTGGAGAACTGTGCAATCATATACTGCAACGATGGCTTCTGTGAGATGACTGGCTTCTCCAGACCAGACATCATGCAAAAGCCCTGCACCTGTGACTTCCTCCACGGGGAGCTGACTGACAAAGAGGCCATCAGCCAGGTGTCCCAGGCTGTGCTTGGGTCTGAGGAGCGCAAGGTGGAGATCACCTACTACCGCAAGGATGGTAAGTCAGTGATGTGGCACAAGAGCGAGGCTGTCACAGTGTTCCCGTAAGCTGAGAGGGCTCCTTTGTGATGCCCTGCTCCTGAGGAAGCACCTACTGAAAGTCTGTGCTGTGTCCACTCTATTATGTCTGGCCTGTCAGTCTGAGCCACCAGCCAGGATCAGTTACAAGGAACAGTGAGAGGACAACATTAAGGAGAGCGAACTCTGAAATATCTCCTTTGTTGCACAGAAAAATGCAAATATCCTTAGAAAACAATGCTTTTCAAAGTAGTTCCCTCTACTTTTACATGTGATCACATCTCGCAAAATAGGACGCAAGGTTAGAAAATAAGAGTAGGAATGAGCTTAGAGAGATTCCAAGAACTAAGTGCAAAGTACATGTGCTGCAATTACCATTCAAAATTCACATATGATCATGTTTGTACATATGAAACCCATAAAAGTCATCCATAGTTGGGTTTGCAGATGGTGCTGTATTGATGTTTTTGGAGTTGGTGTAACAAGAACATTCAAAAGCACAAAGAGTCTTTTTGCCACCTTCACTGCTTCACAGCATGTGAGCCTGGGTGATTAAAAAGTGTAGCCAAAACAGTTCAGAACAATAGTTTTGGGTCTAACATGAAGATTAAAATAGATCCTGCTTGTAAAAGTTGGTGCGAAGGAAGGTTTTGTGTTTTTACAGTTGGTTATAGATTTTCCTTCCGCTTATCAAATGATAACTGTGTATTTGAAGATTCCTGATACAGCTTTGCCGTTTTATTTTTCAGTAAAGGTGTACAGGAGATTCAATAGACGGCGAAATGATTCAGTAATCTGTAAAAGTCACGTACGTGTGGTCGGCTAAGCTCTCCCCCAAAATGCTCTCTGTTTATCGCTACTTTTGTTTGTCATTCATTTATATCCAATCCCACTCCTGCTATGAATGGTGCATAACAGAGACAGCAATCCTGAGTCAGAGGGAATTAATATGATGTTACCGCTCAGTGGCATAAATCCCCGGATTGACTGACTCCTGCCATGCTCTCACATGAGCTTTTTATGGCCAACATGACATAGCTGTACGAGATCAATCCAGAAGTGCTCCTCTCATAAAGCATGATTTTGTTTTGTGAAAGCAGTTTGCTTTAACCAGGCCAGCATTTTTGAATTATTTTGAATTCATTCCTAAAAACTTTTGCTTCTTAAACAAACAGCAGTATATGAGAAGTAAGGGAGGGGATATATGGAACCTAATATTTTATTTAATCATAGGGAGCTAAAGCTTTAATTTTTAATTGTGAGTTTGATTAGATTCTGGGTCATAGATACATTTTTAATCTACCATCAGCAGCCATCAGAGTTTTTGTTGTTTTGTTTTTTCCAATCAGTAGGAAATCAAGAAGCAGCTGCTTCACTCCTCAAACAGATTGCTCCAGAAACTCAGACAATTACACCAAACACCCCTGGGTCTTTTTTGCGAGCGTGAGAGCAGCTTGGTTTTTGACAAGTTGGATTTTTAAAAGCAACTCCTTTCGGCTCCCTCATCCTCCTGTAACGCACTCGTGTGCCTGTAATTTTTTAAAGAACCTTTCCAACCATCATCGCTGCTCACAATCCTCCCCTGGTGTGCATCGCAGCGCCAAGACACAACTCTTAATACTCCTCAGAGGAATTTACAGTGAGCGTGTGTGCTCATGAATAAAGATGTCAGGGGCTGACAGTGCTGTGACTGGGAATGAGCAGCTTACAGAGTAAATGCATTAAACTGGTATGGAGGGCACAATCCACAAGCTCCCCGCTCTGCTACTATAGGGGGGGATGAAAGATTCATGGTATCCTTCAGAGTGATGGCTGTATTGATCCGAATCATTTCGCAAATTGAGGCTGATGGCTGTAAAGTGGATGTATTCCATGTCTTCTCATGTCAGTGTATTTCAGCTTATCAGTCCTCATGCAAATCAGTTAATCCTTTGTATTAAACGCCCTCCTGAAATCACACGGGAAGGAAAAAATAAACTAGAAAATCTCTACCCTGTACTACCAGGATTCCTTTTTAATTTCTCCAACTTCTCCATGAACCGAATTCAATATGGACTTGAGGAATTTCAATGTGACATCATGTAGTTTGCTTTTCCTCGTCTGTCAATAGCTACTGTGGGAAATCTTTTAGAAATGAGCGATAAGGATTTGAGGAAGCTGTGTGACATTGGGAGCAACAAAGCTCCGGCTCTTTTCACTGAAAAGGCAAAAAGTTAAGCTGCTTACGCGTGTGCTTGGATATTAAAAGTGGTGGAACAATGGAAACCGTGGGAGCACTGCAAAGGCCTTAAGGCACGAGGGCAATTTCTGATCAAATTTTGAAGTAGCTGGGTTGTTAGAAAGGCTAACACACACATACAGTCCTCAGGCGATGATACATTATCAATGAGGTAAATGCTTTCCCTGATGGCTTTGTAGAGCTATCCTATTCCACAGGGTGTAATAATACTTTGTACCTGAATGAGTCTTAACAAAAGGAAGCCGACACCGTGCCGAGAGAAGTTAAATGGATAATGGGTACATAACAGCGAGCAGCTTAGCTAACCGTGCTGAATGAGCTGAGGACATGTGGTATGCGTGGGTGCTGGGTTTCATAGGTGACTCCCCACAGAGGGGACTGACAGGCCGTGCACCCCCAGCTGAGGGGTGAAGCAAGGGGGCACAGAGGGGGCTTCATTGCATGAGGTGTGCCTCAGAACTCTTGGATGACCACCCTGCGAAAGAGCACATCCATTTTTCATAACGCCAAGGCCACTTTGGTGTCTCGCAGTGTGAGCTGAAACACACACAGAGCTTTCCTCATTAGGTTTCATGTGTGAGATACCAATCACAATCAGCCTGTTCAGGTGGGAATTAAAAAAGCACAGTGTGGCTTGCATGCGTTTGGAAAATTTGCATATCAATTTGGGTAATGGATGCCTTTGCTATCACTGCTTCCCAAACTATACTTTGCACGGGCTACTTTAGGCTTTTCTTCAATGTATGGTGCTGCAATGTGGAATTCAAACAGACTCAGTCAAGCTTTTTACTCTTTGAATAACAAACATGAGCAGTCCAATTTGGGGCATTTATTAGGTGGACAAATTAACTTAAATCTCCTGCGAGGAGTGTGTTGCTGCATGAAACAGCTTGAGATGAATATTGATTTATCTCTATAGAGGACTCTTTCCACTGAAACCAGCACGCCACAAGGTTTATTTACTTAACAGGATACCACTGTTTTCTTCAAATGCATGATCAGCTAATAAAAAGTGGTGCTGCTAGCCTGGCTATGCATCCCAGCATGCTTTGTGCAGCCAAGTGTCTGCTTGCAATTCACAACAAATCAGGACAATTTTTGCATTTACATTCTAGTTGCGTGCAGATGGTGGCGGTCACGATGGTGCATGTCTTGGATGAAACCAAAGTTAATTAAGTGCCATCTTCAGGATGAGATGCTGTAGAAATAATGAAATACCAATCTACATTTAATACAGGTATCCTGGCCACACGAGATGGGGAGCAGCCCACTTTCCAAATGGGAAAAAATGTGGAAAAAATGCTTGATCTTATATGTAAAATGTATTATAAACAGAGAAATTTAAAGGGTAATTACCTGCATTTTAAAGAAGTATGTCGTAATGATACAGCTAACATAACCTATTGCAGTGTAAAAGTATAAACTGTCTTTATTTATCTGAGTTTGGAGGCATTTTGAATACAATGTAATATTTTCTCCTCCCTCTTCAAAATTCCGCTCATTTGTGTTGAATGAGGAAATATGAACCCAAGGAACTCCATTTTAATTGCAGTTGTATAATGATGACATATGTAAAAGTTCAAAGCTGGGGAACACTTCTCCAAGGCGCTACAAGTACCACATGAAAAAAACATAATTAAATGGAGCCATGAGCGCTGCAACAATACACCTCTCAGTTTGCATTGGACAGGAATGCTCATCCAAAGGCTATTTTTATCTCATGGGATGCTTGCACTGGAGGAGGTAATCTAATATTTCTCTTCATACCATCTGTGTTTTTCTCTTAATCACTCACTGTACTCTAACTTACATTTTTCACCATCCATTGCATTCGATCCGCCGACATTTGTGCTAAACTAAACGGAATAAAAGATCACGGGGCAAAAATGTCATGAATTGATAAACATAAACACAAATGAGATGTAGTGGAGGAGCCAGAGCTCGCTAGTTATCCCTGATGGCTCTGGAGACGCTGATTGAAGATGAAATTAGGCCAGGCTGCGTGGCTCACAGCAGCCACACTTAGGCGAGATATTGCCACAAGGGCCAAGGACTGGAAACAAAGGGTTAGCTTGCATGGCCTCTCCCTACATGCCCTAGTCCCGATTGGCTACGCCCCAGTAACGTTGTGTATTGGCTTAAGCAGAATAGCCCTAAAAGAGAAACATGTCAGATTTCATTATACAAGAATTATTACCAAGCAGTAGTCTGAGGCTGTGCTGTTTAAAGCTGGGGTTGTGTGATAGCACACTGGTAGAAAGATAGAAAAATAAAAATCAGTGCTCAACAATATTACTCATGTTTCCCCCTCTAAAGTAGATCAGCTTATGCAGATTAATATGAAGCCTCAATACATCAAAATCGAATGACAGGGCTGAAATGAGGAATAGCTTCTCTTATTTGAAATAAGATTAAAATATATAAATGTGGAACAATGATATAAACACCAGCTACTCCAGTATTATCTTTACAGTTTCAACTCAGCTCTGTTTGACCCGTACAGTGAGCCATCGGTGTTGGAGTGTCCAGAGCGCAACTTGATTAAGCTGCAATCTATTAATAATTGATGATGGAAATAGAATCAGCAGTTAATGAAATTTCCATCATGAAAAGAGAGCGAACCCTAATACACTGTCCATTCATTCAAGCAGGTGTAAATAACATTTCTTGGCTCTCAGGGAAACACTCTATATAAAGGACACTCAGTGCCATGAACTGCTCAGCTGTCAGTAATTTTAACAATGTGGTGCAGCTATGGCCATGTTTAGACAGTAATATGTTGTGACGAGACGAGTTCTGCAGGAGAATGGGAAAGATTCAGAGCCTAAGACGCAAATGATTAACTGTCCTCAGTCGCACAGAAACTGTTACACAAATTTTTATTTTCAGTGGTAAAAGCTGATGAATGGTCCCTTTAGTGTGGTATTAAAAAAAGATCTTGTGTGCATAAATTCACCCGTTACATTGCAGTGCAGAGGAAACTTGCCCTTCAAAATAAAAGACTTTTGCCCAAACTTCTCTTTTTTTCTGTCACACATCTGCAACCAATGAAAAAAGGGTCCACAACTAACTTTTGGGTCCTAACTAAGGATGCGCTGATCCAAATTTCCTGGTCCTGATACCGATACCGATCCAAATGCAGTGTTAAAATAATAACCTGCATACCCTACTGTCTGGTAATGACTGGCACTCTTTTGGATTAAAGGCAAAAAATGAGTACATAATGAATTACTGAAGTTGATATTTATTTAAACTATAAAATGTTTAAATGTTTACCAGCAGTTTGGTACAAACCAAGCTTCAAAACATAGAGAAATTAATATTCTATTGTAAACTTTTATACCCTGTAGACAGGAAATGCAGCAAAAAAACAAAGAAAGTGCATCAGAGGGAACATTTCAGTACAAACTATTAAACACAACTGTTCGTAAGCACATACTGTAAAAAAAAAAGTGACAATTCTGTGAGAAAATAGTGCAGAAAACTTTGATTTGATCATGATTTAGCTTTAGTGTTGAGTTCTTCAAGTGACAACAAAAATTCTAGTACAAAATATGAGAGAGACACTAAAAACAAAAAGGCATAGAGCTGGTTAGATCAGCACCACTGATCGGCCCTTTCCCACCAATACCCAATCCAGCTTTGAGGGGCTGGATCCGCTCGATACTGGATACCAGAATTGGGATCAGTGCATCCCTAATCTTAACCCAACTTTGAAGTCTATGGAGTTGATAACCGAGGCTTGAATAGCACCTTCTACTTAAATGAGTATCAGTGTTCATGAAATTGATTTGACACTCTTTTAGTTCCACTTCCCACTCTTGAAAAGTTCACATTACTAAGCAGATATTACTCCCCATGCAGCCATGAAAGACCAGAACTTCTCTTGATAGTTTTCGTCATGATGGCACTTCAAATGAAAAGTCAGGCCTGCCGCGACAGTTTGTGAGTCAGCAGGAGGTGATGATCACAGATCCAGAAAATGGGGGTCTTCCCATTTGACTGTGATTCTGTTCACGTAGAATCATTTTGCAAGGACTCACTTGAGTTTTGTTGAATTGACATTTGGTTTGGTTTTGTTATAAACGCTAGTTCGCTAAAAAAGGAACTCTTTTAGAACATACACCAAAAACTTAAGGCTTGTAAGTAGATAAATCTTGCATAATCCAAACCCCCTAACTGATGAAAATGGTCTTACACGGTTGCAAAAGTATAAAGAAATGATGAAGAGCCCAATAGATAAAAGAGGAAACGGGTTTAGCTGAATAGAAAAAGAGAAAATCAGAGCTCTGGGTTCACTGCTTGACTTGGCTCTTGGCCTCAGTTTCACTCCAAAAGGAAAATGAACAGCACTGTTGTTCCTAGTCGCCGTCTCACAGGTCATGCATAAGTTTTTTTCATCACATGGCTCACAGCTACTGATGTAAAACAGAGGGGAGAAAGGCTCTCCTTGTTTTATTCACAAAAAGTTCCCCTTGTTTACCAGGAGCTCTGCAGGCGAATACACAAGTTAAGAAAGTAATGAAGAGAAGTATAATAAAAACATTTCATCAGATCAAGTTTCATCCCCTCACAGTGTGAGCTGCTTTAACATGGCTGTTTGAGAGAAAGCTTTCCTTTCATCCTTTTGCAGTAGAGGTGACATTCAGCAGGAGACTGGATGAGAGGGGACCCCTATGGTTTAGCCTTTAAGCATGACTATTGTTTCCCCATCTGCTGAGGGAAACTCCAGCCCAGAAATATCTCTGCTGAATTGACTGTACACAGAACAAAGTGATAAATAATTTACCCTAGATCTCTGTTGTCTGAACAAATATAATTATTCAGTATTTAACTCCTATTTTTCCTTTTCAAATGGGCGACTTTGGAGCATGTGACATGTATTTTTCATAACATTTCTACTGCTTACATTATCTGAAATATTTAAAGAATTATGTTCTTGAAAACGAGCATGTCAGCATGCGACCGTGTAGACGTTAAAGCATCGTGCTGTTAGCAACAAAATAATAATTTAGATGCTTAAGGATGCATCGAGTGAAGTTATGCAATAAATATTTAATGCCCTCCGTTATGCTATACTCTGAAAACTTTATAAAAACCCCTGAGAGAGGAGATAGCTGCATCTGTTTTGTTTTTTTTACGTCGAGAGGAAATGCTGAAACTTCACAATCTCCTCTAAACATAAAAATAAATCACATCTGTCTTTCTCCATGAGGCTGAAGCAGAGAAAGTGTTTTGTTGTCTTGTCCAGAATATAAAAGGTACAAAAAGTATTAATTTCAGACAGTTTTGAAACTTGCGTCCTTTTAACAGCGATTCAGCAGAAAAAAAAAACAAGATAGATCTACTGTTTGTACGGTAAAACTTATTACATTTTCACAAAAACAACATTTATCAGCCGGAGCCTCATCAGCACACTTCTGTTGCAAAAATATGTTGTTAAAAATCAGATGTGAATTCAATCGCACAGTGGAAATAAACCTGTATTCAGAAATTTAATTCCATTTGAGGAACTTTATTGGAAGTCGTTCCCTAATCACTTTCCTCTCCTGTGTCCACCTTTAAATGAGGCAAAAATATCCTCAAACAGCATCAAAGTGATATTTTTGGAGGTAGATTTTAAGTATTAGTCACAAACTAATCTAATTCCCGCTGGATTTCTCACATAATTAAAAGTCGATTCTGAATAGCACTGGCTCAGATTTCCTTCCACTCTGAAAAATAAGCATACAGTTAAATCGAACAGAACAAAGTCAGAACCCAAACTGTTTCTTTTTATAGAAAAGAAAAGAATTAAGTGAAGGATTTCTGGGAAGTGCACGAAAGTACTTTTTATGAAAAAAGGGGATTTTCTGTGGAAGGAAGGAAGGACTCGGTGCCTCAGCTCTCCGAGCACAGCTCTTCACCTTACGACACAGCCTTTCCAGGCACCCATGACACCAGGAAAGATGGGTGCTGAGGGGTCTTACTATCTGCAATACGCACAACGTTATGTAGATGATTTCCAGTTAATTCTACTGTCATTCTCCAACGCTGTTATATTTGATGTCACCTCTTGCATTAAAGCCACATTATCATATTCCCCAGCGGTGACAATGCTGCAATCCTTCTGGGAGATTTTATGCAGAAATCCTTCCAACAGAACTCTGGCATGTTGAAGCAGACCGAGTTTGTTATATTTAGTCAGACAGCAAGTCTACTGCTAATGAATGCTGCTGGCAGGGTGTCTGTGAGCCCTGCGGAGATTACAGCAAACGCCGGTAATATGTGTCCTCTGTGAGGAGGGGCGTCACAGCAAGCCAGACAGAGAGAAAGACAGGCCTGAGAGTGACAAAGGGACAGATTTTTATTTCCATACTCGTATTTCCATTTAGCTAGATGACTGCATTTATCCTAAGTGTACTCTACTGCGAGAATCTGTGAAACTTTCCTGAGTTGTGTCTGGTTTTGTGCTGAAAATCTGAGCAGCTTTAGAGACCTAACACTCCTTTCTGTTTAGCACCTAATGTGTTGTTGTTTGGAGCCCAGTGAGTACAAACTTTCATTGTTGTGTACATGTGGCCGCAGGCATCAATAGTAGCTTTCACTAACACTGCTATCACCAGTGACTGCAGTTGAGAAATCAGGATACTCAGGGGCTCCAGCCTAAGTTTAGATCAAGGATTGTTTTCCGCTCCACAGACTCACACGATTCTCAGCTTGAGTAATTATTCCTATGAGCGCATTGCAATCCTCTAAATTGGCTGTAATCTGCCCTGCCTGTTTGATCTATTCGGCTAAAGCCTGCTGTCTGCACCACACTGGGGCTTTTGCATCACATTTGTCCAACCTCTGCTAGCTTACTCATTTTCCTGTTATGTATTGCTCATTAAAACACACGTGGCACATGTATAGGGCCACACAAGCACATTTAACCCCTGGGCTTACTTATTTTTATCTCAACTCTTTTATTTATTCTGACATGCAAGCATTGACCTTTAAATCGTATCAACTTCTCTGTGTTTTTCCCAGCATTCATGTAAAACCAGAGGGAGGTGTTAGTCATTCTTTATTAGTAAATGTTTAAAATAATGGCCTCGGTGACAGTACGTGTTAATTTGACCTTTTTTTCTCCACAGATTCAGGTCGAATGAAAACAAAAAACTGGTAGGATGAGGTATGATTCATTTTTCTGTTATTGACGCTGTGTTTCTCTCTTCAGGGTCAGACTTTCAGTGCAACACTCACGTCATCCCGGTGAAAAACGAGGAGGGCGTAGTGATGATGTTTATCTTGAATTTTGATTACGTCGTGGACGAGGAGAGTGACAACTCTACTGAGAAGATAAGCCCCACGTCTCCTACAAAGTCAGATCAAAGTGAGTATTTGAAACACCTTGTTTGAAAAATGCCATTTTATGAAACTAAAGAGGGGTACACACGTAAGGATTTTCTAAATCTGAAGAGATTTTTTATCTGTCAGAGAGCCCACGCATGAAGATAAAAAATCAGACATTGAACAGTTTTGACCGTACTGTGTGTGGTGTGCTCTGATAATCTCAACACAGCTCACCACACACATAACAATTCTGTCCCACCACCGATCTCACACTCACAAACACACACATGAACCCCACCTACATTAGGGGTGTCCTGATCCAAAATTAATATCAGATATCAGTCTGATATCAGCAAAAAACTAATATCAGATTATATCTGCATGCATCTAAAATCTCAGAAATAAGCACTCCGATACAAACAGTCCATTCCAGACTCCGCTCCAGCACTTCTATCCAGCATGCAGAGCCCATGTGATCACAGCAACAGCAGGTGCTCTGGTGCTAACAAAGTAGCAAGGAATAGGAGTGATGTCTGCCGTGTGGCAGTGTTTTTCATTAAAGTCCTAAAAAGATGTTGCAGCTGAGTGGAAAACTTGTCATGCACAAGTTTCCCATGGTGGACCAGAACTGGGGAAGTTTAATACATTTAAACTTTAAACTTTCCCCTAAGACTTATTCAAGCCTTAGACACCTACAAATAGAAATTACTGTCACACCATTCATGCTGATATCGCATTGGATCCATATTGGTATCGGCCAATACTCAATGCTGCAATATCAGTATCGTATCGGAAGTGAAAGAGGTTGTATCAGGACACCCCTAACCTGTACGACTATGGTAAATGGACCAGTACTTATATAGCGCTTCTCTAGTCTTACCGACCACTCAAAGCGCTTTACACTGCTAGCCTCATTCACCACTTTACACACTGATGGCAGGCTGATGCTATGGCAGAAGCCATCAGCTATGTTTAATGCATTCACACCACATTCAAACACCAATGAACAACAGTGGGAGCAACTTGGGGTTTAGTGTCTTTCTCAAGGACACTTCGGCATGGTACTACAGGTGATGGAATTGAACCCACTACCTTCTGATTGTGGGGCGACAACTCTACCACTGATACACAGCCGCCCTATAAACCCAAGAAAAATAGAGTTCGCACTACTTTTCTGGTAAATACATGCAGAGGCGGACAGTTGAAATACGCCATTACTGTGGTTACTGATTCAACACCAGTTGGTGCAAGATTAGCAGCGAGCTACATGTTAGCTTACCTCATATCTCCATGGCACTGGCAATTTACTGCAAACTCTTGTCCCTGTTGTTTTGGTTGTGGTACGACTTGGCAGAGACATTAAAAAGACATTTTCAGGCTTCCCACAGCTCAACGAGTTGGTCCTCCATTTCTGAGGTCCACCAAACTTTCCATGTCAAGTCAGCCACGCTTGATTTGTTTACGTCTGCTTCCTCGTTCCTCAGTCAGCTCACATCCTGATTGGCTACATTCCATTCTGTCACAACTCACAGACTCATGACTCCGGAGTCGTTGGCTTTCCCCACACACATGAAGATTTTTATCATAAATACTGAACAAGTTTAATATATTTGTTGCCCCAACCCATTTCGAAGCCGATTATCAGGACAAATTCAGTCTCGACACAGCTCAGACCACAGGATGATCTGATAGGATAATCGTATAAGGCATAAGATAATCAGGCGTTGTCCGTCCTTGGTCGGGAAGGAGGAAAGTTGGGACAAAAACAGCTCAATAATCGTTATGTGTGTGTACCTCCCTTAACTTTAACAGATGCAGTTAGGCTGAGAAATAAAAAAAAACTACTCTGTTACCCTCCAGAGGGTCAAAAGGCTCATCAATAACAAGGGTGAAAAAAGCACAATATGTCACAGCAGCTGATCACAGACGTGGATTTATCGCACGTTGAGTATATGCACAGTTATTGCGATGAAACCACTTCCCAAAACATTAATTTTCCCCCTCTTTAAACAAAAGGGAATTTGCATGAAGAGGAAATTGTCTGAAATTGAGATGATTCATTAAATTAACGCTTCACATCTCCTAGACACTAATTGAGCTCCTCAGATTATGATTCACTTCCCTGGCATGCTCGATGTAACATCCAATCATGTCGCAGGCTCCTTCCCTCCCACCACGAAAAGAAGAGTGCATTATTTAGCGTTTTTTCCATTTATGTATAGGGAGTGAGTGGTTACATAAGCCTGTGTTATAGAGCATGTTAAATTTATGATAGAATAGTTATTTTTGTCTCCAGTTTGTATATGAAGACCACATTTTTTATTGGGATGTGTGTCAGTAGGTGTAAATGTCACTCAAGCTCCTTCCTGATTGGAGGCACTCACCGTCTCTTGTCTAACCCGAGCTCAGCTATCCACTTCACTCTGCATGAATCCCTCCAAGGCATTGGCATTCGCCTTGTGCCTTGTATGCATGTATGTAAGTGTGTGCGTGTGCGTGTGTGTGTCCGCTCATGTGCGAGCAAGTGAGCGTGCGTGTGTGTCCGCTGCTAACATTACTAATCAGAATTGATTGCTTGTGACAGTGCTTCAGAGAGGGGACCTGTGGGTAGATGGGGGAGTTAAACATATGATGTGACTTTAGATTAGAAACAGTCTTGACTACTTGCACACATGGCAGTTAAAATATGACCTTTCCATTGTCTTTGCTCTGAAGCAGCCCTCAGATAACACCAGGGCATGAGAGTCATTTAATGCTTAGTGCATTGACTAAAACTCTCACTGCAAATGCTTTGTGAACACTAGCCCTCAAATTGAATCTTATTTTTAGCATTTACCTGAAATGCTCTTGCAGAATATTTCCCCATAGCCTTTCCCGCCTACTAGTGTAGCAGCATGTAAAAAGTGATTTTTGGACATTTGAGAGCTAATTATGATCCACTTTTGACAGCAGAAAATAAACCTGCAAGAGTCAGCGAGCACAATATCAAGCCTGGAAGGGAGTAATCCCTCTTTCCCTGAGCTGCCATCTGAAACACACTATTCAGCATCTCTGACCTGCCTTAAGACCCAAAAACAGACACAATAGGTACAAATTACTCTGCAGAAAGATTCGCTGTTTGGTCCGGAGAGATTCCCTCATACTGCCGCGGTGCCTGACTGGACAGATTGTCTGATGGAATTATAAATTCATCTTGGAACCTGAATTTTACTGAAAGTCTCCCTCTTACTTTGAAATCTTTCTCTATGAAACTGTTTTAAAGCTGTTAACGCTCTTTTAGTGATAAAACTTAACCTGTCACCCAAATTATGAATGGCTGATTATGCGTGTTATAAAAGTCACATTTCCACTTAAGTAGACAAGCCATTAAGTCACAGGAGGAACCATCCATGGAAATAAAGGTTCCTCAAAGGTTGATGTCAGTATTTCTGTCCCATTCTTAAGAAGCTTTGTGATAAAACAGTCTGCTAATGTGTGGAAACATCTGTCTCTTCTTCAGAGAGTAAGCTACTTCCCCTCTTGAGCAGGAACCTTAAGGAGTGGAAGAGGCTAAAATGTTTTATTTAGGCTCCAGCTATGTTAAACACTTGATTCTGATTGGTTAGTACCTCCTGGCATCTCAATGACAGCCTGGTCCCATACATGAAATCAAATCAATCCAGGGAAAGACGTCACCTCTGTCTGTTGACACTGTGGCAAAAACACTAGTTTTCTAAATTAATAATTAATATAAAGGTTAATTCTAGAATTAAATTTAATTTATTTATATAGCACAGAACATTAAGACTAGATGAAAGTGAGCTGAGGGAGCATGTTATTGACTTGCCTCATCTAACGTGTGCATAAATGTTCCATTTAAAGTCACTGAATAACACATAAGCAGGCTAATGTCAGAACTTGACTTGAAATATTTCATGTTGATTTGACTCTTTAAATAGGCTCATTAGACTAGACCAATGCCAATAAAAAAGCTACCATGAAACCATGGAAGCAGAGGGACTGTTCTGTAAGCTGAATAAATTGATAAATAAATAAACCGTTGGCAGGGTTAGGGTTATCATTTTTCAAATAATTTTTATGAGTTCTTTAGCTGGTATTTAGTTGGTACCTGGCTCATAAGGGGGGTAATGTATAGAGTGTGGGTGGTCACTTGGTTTAGAATCACGTCAGAGTCTATAGCCTTAAAGAGACAGTCAAGCCTAACTAAGTGATCTTGAAAAAATATTACTGATTGTAATCCGCAATTTAGAATGTAAAATCCAAACTTAAATTATCAGCACCAATAAAGTTTATTTCTAAATGCTATTTCGTAACTTCCTGATTGAGTCAGACAGGACTGGATTAATTTACAACATGTTGAAGTCTCTGACAACACCACACCGGCTGATGAAGTTCAGTAGAGAGAGATCTGTTTTTTCTCTGCTGAAAATGATTTCTGGGATTAATTAAGGAGTGATGATGGACACTGGAGCTGAACTCTCAGACAGAAAAAAGGACAGAAGTGCAAAAGAAAGCTAAATGGGCACGGCTAAAGGCTAAAACATGAGCAAAAGGCTAAACTGTGAGCTAAAGGCTAAAACACAGGAAAACTATTTGTGATAATGTTCATTCCAACCCACATGCAGCAGTTATTCTGCAGTGATCTGATCAAACTTGAGAGTTTGTCAATAAAATGAAGAGTGAGTTAACATTAGTTCTGCTTGGCAGATGAGCAGGACATAAAGATTCACTTACTATGCACATTAGCCTACGGATACATCTTAAACTGACAAAGTTTACTTGTTGTCACTTTTCAAACAACAGTGCTGTGTATATGTTGATAAATACCTTTCCTTGTTGCGTTGCATCCAATAAAAAGTTGTCTTGAACAAAGAAAAGTAGTGAGAAAAGAAGATCAGATCTCCATTCATTTCCAAAGCAAACACACGCCTTATTAAGAAACATGTCATCATGAAAGTGCGCACAATTCCAGCCCAAAGGTGTCGCTGCAATCCACTTCAAACAGATAGTCCTCACAGCCTCTTTGAGCTAATATTTAGCTTTGAAACTTATTTACATTATGCAGCATTTGTAGAAAATGGACATGTATTTTTTTCTGGAGGTTTTCAGAGTTTCTAGATTCAAACCAAAAAAGAGCATCCAGGCAGACTCCCAGCTCTTCAGACTTAAGGCTTCAATCCCTCAGACCCCATTCTATTGAATAATACTGACGCTTCAAGAATATGAATCAACCTGTAGGTCTCAGAGGTTTGCCTTTCTTATTCTAAGTTCATGACACATCCAAAAACTCTTCAGTGTCTGACTGCTTTCTAGTAAGGAGTCCTATACGGGGGGAGCTCTGTGGATCATTTATACTTTAAAGCCACATGAGAGTCATTTACACACTTTAAGTTCTTAGGATGACATTATGGCTTTGTATGAGTTATCTGAGTCCAGTGTTTATGGTTTGAATTTGTTGGAAACTGTCTTAGGGGAGATGTTAAGGCAGTGCTGTGAGCCTTTATAGATGAGTACAAGAGTTAAATCTGGCAAAAACACTGCAACCACACAAAGAAGAGAGAAACAGAGTCAGTTTTATACCAGGCGTTGAAAAAGTGCATCAGGGCTCAGCAACACAGTAAAGCTGATCTAAAACCGCATGTAAACAGGGGAACAAGCCCAACAGGGTGCTCTGTTAGAAGCAAACACCTCAGGTCATGTCCTGGCTGTACTTATACTGTAAATAAATTACAGTGAAGGCCCCTCTTTTTGTAATAATTTTGTACAAATAGGACAAAGGCTTAAATCCATGAATTCAGAATAACACATGAAATGCAGGCTGCATCATCGCTTAGCAGCCATCTCCATTTTCCTTCCTGTGCTGCTACACTGACTCTATGTACCAGCTGAAACTCCCATATGACTGTCTTGTGACCTACCTACTCTCTTGTGTCAGTGAGGTGAGAAAAACCAAGAACCATGAATCGATAGAGCTGATGCAGCCTCCTGAATGGGAGATGACATGTCCTCTGAACTAAAACAAGTGTGGTTGTGTTTTGTTTAAGAGAATATTGGCCTCCCCTCCTATATATTACTGTTTCCTCTTGATAAATATAGAATTTATCCATGGTTACTCACTTTTCTTGTTGTAAATAAGCTGATTTTAGCTGATCTAAAATATTCCTAGGATGGGCTATATGTGTTTTTAATGGACCTATCCATTCCAAATTATGCTAAAGAGGAGTTACACAGGCATACAGTCAGTCAGGAGCACTCAGCAGTGATGACAGAGTCTCCCCACAGAGCAGAGACAGGAAGGTTATCCATATCTCCTGCCAGCTCAGGATGTCATTAAGTTCCTCTCCAGGAACCTTGTTGAGTGTCACGGCTCTATTGTAGGCTGCCATAGTTGTAACATCAGCACATTTGGACGGGGGATGGAAACAGATGGTAACACTGTTATGTAAGGAGGGTGCTGAGGGATGGGTGCCCCATGAGTGAGACTGGGTTCACGTTCACCCTCTTTGTATAGTTAATGAGGCAAAACTTTCACTCCGTCCTAAAAGGTCATTAACATTTCTCATTGTGTCCATCAGGAAAACGTGGCAAATCAGTGAAGTGTAACTGTGAATTGTCAATACAGCATCAGGCGATACGATATGTATCTCGATACAGAAGTTAAGACTGCATACAGAATTGACCTGTGGCTAAGCCCCGCCCCCTTTCACTCACTCAAACAAACAATGAATATTCAGTGACAGGTGCTGTGGCAGGTGTCAGAAAGATCACATATCATCTAGAAGTCACCAAAAGGGTCTAAACTATGCATAGGAGAGAGATATTAATCATTTTATTGTTGAAAGGGTCAATGAAAAGCTTTAGTTACAAGACAAAATTTACAAGTCCCAGTGCAAAAGGGCTCATCGCCAATCACAGTGGGACTTATCCATAGGTCAATTATTGGATTAAAGTAGGTTTTTTTAAATTATTCATAGTAAAAGTCTTTTAACATATTTCATTTTGATCCTGTGTAATTGCTGAAAAGTGATCCCTGGTATGTATGGTATGATTGCTCTCACCTCCAGACCTTTTCTGGGCATTACTTATTCGTGTTGGAAGAATTAACCTCTTACCAAACCAAGAGTTTCACAGGAAGGCAATGCAAGGCAAGGCAAGGCAAGGCAAGGCAAGTTTATTTCTATAGCACATTTCAGCAACAAGGCAATTCAAAGTGCTTTACATAGCGGCAAAACATATTAAAAGAAACAATTTAAAAATTAATTAAAAGAGCAAAAAATATAATAATAATCATAAAATAAAAATAAAATAAAAATAAAAGAAAGTAAAATGGCAAAAAAGAAGGGTAAAAGTCAGTGCAGAATGCAGAGGTGTGCAAGAAAATTGATATTAAAATGATTTGTTCAGGAAACAAAAGCAGGGAAATATTTGGTTCTATGTGTGTTTTTTTTCATTGCTGTGAACTTAAATGTTACCTTTCATATTTGCTCTTAATTTTCAGGGAGGAGTAGATTCTTTCGCTTCCGCCAGGCTGCTTTCAGCCTCATGAACACCAACAAGCAATCTCTTCCACAAGAGGACCCTGATGCTGTGATGGTGGACTCGCCTAAAGAGAACGAGGACTCTGTGGCCCTGCAGAACTTCCCCTCACCCACCAAGAGCATTTTTAGTCCCATTGAGTCCAATGACACACATGGCCTCATAGGCTCCAGCCACCACTCGTCCCAGGCCAGCATCGGTCCCGAACCAATTGACCATTCATCCCCCAAACTCCCCTGGGAGAAGCTGTACCAGACAGATCCCCACCAGACCTCGACCACCCTGTCAAACACCTTCCCCAGAGGCAGCATCAGCAGCATGAGGCGGGCCTCATCGGTCCATGAAATTGAAGGCTACAGCTCCAATTCCAAAAGTGTTTTCAGGGATCGTCATACAAGCGAAGGTATGTATAGAATTTGGTGTTATTAGAATGCATGGTCTATACTGTACAGAAGAGGTGGACTTAGCCAGTGTGTGGGAATGATTGCACCTTCCAAAAGCATCTTCTGCTGTATCCTCAAGTTCCCTTTAAATAGAAAATGTTATCTGGCAGAATAGTTTAATTGAAAAGTAGAGTCAATTTCTGGTCATGGTTGAGTCTCCCCCTTGAGGTCACCTGTAAAAATGCAGGTTTGTGATGCTAATTTCGACTCAGCCATAAGAATCTGACGTAATCAAGGCAAACTTAAGTGATAACAGATGTACAGATAAACATCTTCCAAAGGTTAATGCCATTTTCTTAAACAACTTTCATCCGATCATTTCTATGATGTCTTACGTGTGCAAAGTTTTAAAATGATTGTGTCTTGATTTTCTGTCCTTAAAATGCTGTCTGTAGACAGTGGTAGCCGTGTCAGAGGTAATCATGTATTTGTGCTCATGATTTCATCGCTCGGTGCTGTTTTGGAGCATGATTTTCCAGCAAGGCAATCAGCATAAATCCTCTTCACAGATTCACTTTTGACAGCTTGAGTGGGCTTACTGCACCTACTTGTGTGAAATAACTGTAGACAGATGTGGGGATTTTAGCAGGCTCTATACGATCATACGGTGTCATCATACGACTCTCATTGCTGCTCTCATCATAGCATTTGTATTCAACTGACCTGCATGGATGTGTGCCTGTTTGACATGATGCTGTAGTAGCTCTGCAGAAAAGCTGTTATTTCATGCAACTCAAGCCATTGAGCATGCAGCCTCTGTGTGAAAATCCTCAATGCTGCGTAGCTTGCCCCTGACGTGTTCTGAAAGATATTACGGATCTCTTTTTGACAATGGCACACATGGTCTACCACACGACCATGCTCTGTGTTTAATTTTGAGACAGTGTATGTAGAAGCACTTTCTCTGCTCACCACAGCCTCCTTTGGTCAGACATGAAGTTTCCTTTAATTCGATTTTCAGTCAGAGATGTGCTTGCTCCAGTTTTCAGGTTTGTGCTGCATGCAAAGTCAGTACCAAACATAAAATCAGAGTTGATAAAATTTTCTTTCAAGAATAATTTCCAGACTATGTTTGCAAATGAACCAGTTTTTTTTTGGTGGTTGGACTCAAAGCCAAAAAGAGTCCTCGGTACACAAGCTTGTTTTAAGGAACCAAAAACCCTGAACTACAGTGCAAAAGGAGTAAACAAATATTCCCTCTAATTTTTGTATCTTTAAAATCTCTTTTCTTTCAATCTCTGTCTGTGCTTGTAAAATCAAAGATTGTTTGTGATTGAATTTCTGAGTGATGTCTCCAGATTAAGTGAAAAAAATAGACGTTTCATTTTCAGCTTCAAGATTGTAACAACTTCTGTGATCTAATTTCATATGTAAGCATGATCTGAATGTGCATATATGTACTGAAAGACACACCACCGCTCTAAATCATAAAACACAGCAGACCAAAGTTTTCCAAGCTCCACTAATAGGACTTTTTTAAAAACTACCAGGCCCTTTCAACCACGTGAAGTCCAGCCTGCTCGGCTCTACCTCGGACTCCAACATCAACAAGTACAGCACCCTCAACAAGATCCCTCTGATCGCGCTCCACTTCGCAGAGGCGACTGATAAGAAGCCTCACTCCCCGCCTACGTCTGAGACGGCTATTATCGCACCAAAAGTCAAAGACAGGACTCACAACGTCACTGAGAAAGTCACACAGGTGAGTCGAGAAGCATGCATTTAGCTTGTTAACCAGTTTCCTGTGACATTGCAGTGAGTAATCTTGTATTTCAGAGATCACAGTTGCCTTTTTGTGGGTGGGAAACTTGCAAAAAGAATGTCTGTCACTGCGGTAGTGAGTCCTGGTGGTTTGGAAAGCTTCAAGGAGTGATGTGGGAAAGTGTGATAAACTGCTAAACAGCTCGTGTTACAGCCTAATGCTGAAATTTCATGCTAGTGATGCATGGTTTAAAGATAACTCTGTGCTGCATGAAGGGTGATTGAGCGCTGGTAGTTGCAGAGAAAGTTGGGGATGATATTGCAGTAAAATTTGATACTCATCAACATTCACTGGGGGTGGTTGTTTTGAAAAGGGAGAGAAAGGACATTCCTCTGATCCCTCATGGAGAGAGTCAGCTTTATACTTGCAGGGCTTAATTCAGGTTCACAACACTTCTGCAGAAATTCAACAGGGATTCAATTTCTTTTTCAAGGACAATGCGGGGGACCAAACTTTTTGTACATGGCTAAAACAAAGGTGGAGCTGGTAAATTTCCCTGTTGACAGGACTCTATCACAATTCTTTACATGAAATCAAATATCTTATTGTGTGGTTTGTTTGTTTTTTATTTAAATCCCTCTGACACAATCTTCAGAAACAAATCTGGTTAGATTTTTCCTTACACCACGTATGTGTTGATCAAAGCACAGCTGTAAAGAAACACTTCTGGTACTTATGTACAATGTTTGCAACAATCAGTACAACAGAGCCCCAGAAACCCAATATTCAAACTTCTGTCAGCAGAGTGCTCTCATTCATAAATGAAGAAGCACCATCATCAGGATTAAATGCTCCCTCTCTGCTTGCTTTGGTTTTGGGTTTGGAAACACATCCGAGATGTGAAAACTGCATCCACTTCCTGACTGCTAGCACGGGGAAATCTATAATTCATGTGTTGGAGTTATGGGGATGTGCTGAAATGAACAGCAAGACCTGCTGCCCTTTTCCTTACTCCTGCACTATTTTCTGTCATAAGAGAGACCCTTTTTCTGTGCAAGCAATGGCTTATTAAACCAGAAACAGGAGGCTACTCGGCCCTGCTGTGCCCCCTTAATAATATACCATCCAGTCAGAGTTTATTGATAGAGATCAGTTTAGAAATAATCTGTTTGCCCATCAGGATATGTGTGTAAGAGATATTTGTCATCACCATTTTTAAGGCTTTTCTCTCCACTTAATCATCCGTGCAGAAAAAAAGGGGTTCACAGTTTTCTGTAAGAGTACAAACTGTACCTCTTGAAAATGCGGAACAAGTCAGAGGCAGTCACATTATTCACGCTTGCCAGGACACAAGCAATCCAGCTGTCAGAGTAGAGTGGATGTCTTTACCTAATACTGTTTGACTGCAGAGCACTCACGCAGGTGTGTCACAGCCGCTGTCAGATCAGTCCAGAAGTCTGTGAGCTGGCTAGATTACCTGGTGAGCTTCAGCAGTGATTTCCATAAGAATAAAGCAACTGAAGCTTTCTTTGATTAAATTGTCAGACAGACGATCAACATGAGAATTTTTCAGGGAAAAACATCAATTTTAATTTTTGATAATGATGAAGTTTTTATTGCATCTCTTAACCTTCGAACAAAGAGGATGGCCAGTATCAAAATCAATTCAACTTTCAAAGTGCATTGGTTTTATCAGCTTCATGCTCTTAATATAAATCTTCCATTAAATTATTCTGCTTCTGATCCTGATTCTGATACCTCAGCTTGATTATTGGCAGAGATAGGGTGCCTTTCTGATACCAAGGCTATAATAAAGTAATATTACGGATCAGTGATTCAGCTTAGCAGTTAAATCACAGGCTGTGTCAAGAGGAAATTGTCCTTCAAGCATGCAGCCCAGGTTCAAATCCAACCTCAGGCCTCGTGCTACTTGTATACTTATATTTAAAAGTTTTATACAACTAATTAACCCAACTAATGATTGCAAGCATTGTTTTATTGCCCAGCAAACCCTAAGCACAAGCTGAGCTTGAATTAGCAGCAGCTTGGCCCTTCGCCCCTGCTGAGATCCTGTGTCTACCGTAGAGATACCCTGATTTTTAACCTGATACTGCTTAAATTTATTTTTTTACTAATTTCCTTTTTTTTTTTACCTTAATTTCAATTTTAAAAATAGAGAATTAAAAGATGTAACTGAAAAACACTGACAACTGACATTTTTCCAGCTTTGACCAACGTAACTATCAACAACATAGCACTTTTCCTTTAACAACATTGCTTGATAATTTATGTGACACTTTAAAAACACTTTGAAAGCAGATGTTTGGGAGAAGAAGAGGCAAGAAAAGTGTTTGTGGTTACTAGAAAATGATGTAAATGGATTAGTGGTTAGATCAGAGGTGTACAGTTCTGCTATCAAATGATCCATCACCATCATTTATATTTAAAAAAAAAACAAATTCATTATTAACAGTATCAAGCAATAAATGTGTTTTAAACCAATAAATCATGTGAATGTTCATAGCTAACTGGTGATTGATGGCAACACATCATACATTTAAACATTTATTATCTAGGAGTTGTGCAAAGATTCTTGCATATCTGTTATTATTGCAATATACAAAACAATTACAAATACCTGTCATTGCATTAAAATTTCAATTTAGAGCTCAACTTTACACTCAAGGTTAAATTAAATGGACTGTGAGGACTTTGTATGTGATGTTGAAAAAGTCTCACTTCTTGATATATGCCTGGTTTTAATGTAAAACTTAAAACAAGATTATCAGCACCTGTATATGTTATTTCTAAATGCTATTTCTTAGCTTCCCAATCGGGTCGGACAGGACCGGATTGATTTACGGCACCTTGATGTCTCTATGACAACACCACGCCAGCTAATGTAGTTTAGTAGTGAGAAGACAGATTTATGTATTTCTCTGTTGAAAACAGAGAAACATTAATCTAAAATAGAGAAACATTTTTACATTAATTTTGTAGTAACGAGGGACACTGGAGCTGAACTGGTATTAAGAAAAGGGCTGAAGAGCAGAAAAAAGCTAAATGGGAGAGTGATAGAGCACAGGGTAAAGGCTAAAATACAAGCAAAAGGCTAAAACATGAGCTAAACGCTAAAACACAAGTTAAAGGCTTTTTTTTTTGGCTGTTTTGTTTTGTTTTGTTTTGTTTCTTTGGAGGACCTCATGCAGCACAACAGTAGGGAAACTGTAGCATGAGGACACTGGTTACTTGAACTTTCCAGCATTCCCTTGACCCTTCATACTTAATCTACATTACATAACGTCACGTAATGTAATTGTGTCATCACATGGGGGATAATAAAGGCCAGGCTGGCTAGTTTGCTACAGAGATGCCTGAAGACGATGACTCACTACAAGTCTCCAGTAGTATTTGAGACTCAACATACTCTGCTGGGAGCTGGGTTCACATCAACAGTAAAAATTGCAAATGAGTCTGGAGAACCATCTGGCAGGGCCCTCAAATAGAGCTTAACTTGCTATTCAAAAGAATTATTTCTTCATTTCTTCTTAAGATTTCTTTTTGCTTGTAATCAAAAGCGTTACTGCTGGACCACATCAAAAAAAAATAGTGGAGTTCAAAGGAAAAGTTCAAATCTGATTATACTGTAATATGTAATGAACCAAGTCTTGTTATCCCTTACTGACCGGACCCTTTCCTACCTCTCCCCCAGGTCCTGTCACTCGGAGCTGATGTCCTTCCAGAGTACAAACTCCAGACTCCTCGCATTGACAAGTTCACCATCCTGCACTACAGCCCCTTCAAAGCCGTGTGGGATTGGCTGATCCTGCTGCTGGTCATCTACACAGCGATCTTAACTCCCTACTCCGCTGCTTTTCTTCTCCATGACCAAGGGGAGCAGAAGAGGCGTGAATGTGGATACTCATGCAGCCCGCTTAACGTGGTGGATTTAATGGTGGACATCATGTTCATCATCGACATCCTCATAAACTTCAGGACGACTTATGTGAACCAGAACGAGGAGGTGGTCAGCGATCCAGCTAAGATAGCAATACATTACTTTAAAGGCTGGTTCCTTATAGACATGGTGGCTGCAATCCCCTTTGACCTGCTAATCTTTGGCTCAGGATCAGATGAGGTATGTTATCTGTAATGCATTGCTTTTTTTTACCTGTTTTTTTTTCCTCCCAGGGAGCTTTACTGCACAGAAACCCAGCCATGACCAGACTTGTGCCCCTGGGTCACTGCTCAAAGCCTGAATCTTTCTGTCTCGGCTCTGAAAGGATTACTTTAAATTGCATGTTTTTTTTTTTCCTTTTTTTCCTCTTTTTTTTTTGAATGGTCCTCATTCTAGAATCCATTTACACGGATTAATGGCTTACCAAATGGCAATCAATGATGCATTTATGTGAGGAGCAGGCCAACAGGGCTGTGTGCGCAGCTTACATGCAGCTGTGAGAGGCCATTGGTAGGCTGGCTGCCAGAGCCTGCTGGCTTGTTTGTTGGTAGGATATGTCCCCTCGGGCTCTGGATCCACTTCACTGCTTTATCGTGCTTTGTAGGCACTCCATTACACCAGAAAAGCTCCTGATTATGAACCATAATCATCTTTTCCACTGCTGCTGCTACTGCTGCTACTGCGGCTGCCACTGCTGAGTCAGATCAGTTAATGACAACAGATCAGAAAGGAAATGGACGTTTGTGTCTCTCACAAGACGGTGAAACAAAATAATTGAACAGATGAGTTGTTACTGAGGAAAAAAAGTCTTTTGCCTGAGGGAAATCATTGAAAGCCATGCCTGTTTCATTAGAAAATTAATTGAGGGGGGAAGAAATAATCATTTCCTTTTCGTGGGACCCCCCCTTGTCCTATGTACTGTGATACATTTATATCCTCTCAGCATGGTATTTATAACCCAGACTAAGTCCTGCTTGGCTGTATTTTCATTCAGAAAATAGAGACTGCAGAATCAGTGGTTGATGTGTTTTTCAGAGCACTCATATATTTCCACAGCTAAATAAGATGGCTTTGACCCACAAGTGCTTAAGTGAACCTTTTGATTTGATCAGAAAATACAGCTGAAATAGATTCAACCAGTCTTGTTGCTTTCAGAACAAATTAGTCTTGCCAAAGGATTTCGCACACTGTGAGAAGTATTGAACAAATAGGCACCACGCTGTGTTTTGTTAATAACAATAACCATTAAAGCTGCAGAAAATCAAGAGATTTATTTCAAGCTGTTTCACTGCTAATACATTACTAGTGAACTTGAGTGCCTTGTCCTAACTTGAACCTCAATTTTGTTCCCATTAGAGTGGAACAGACAGTGAGGGGAGGGGGGTGGGGGTGTAGTGCTGTGCAGCTGTGTTACATAATTGTCTGGGCAGGTACACTCCAAGACTTAATTGAACTTGCACTTGATTGCAGAGTGAAGTGTGCCTTAAGGTTTCAGTGATATTAGAATTTAAAAGGCCAGGCTTAATGTTTTGTCTCAGCTTTTTCATCTAACATCTTATTTATTTATTTATTTTTTTGTGTTATTAGAAAGCTGATATTAGAAAACCCAGAGCTACAGCAGGGCAGACTACAAGTGTGTTACTTAAAACGGATGTCAGATTGAGCTTTCAAATTCAAATTAAAGGCTTGAAACATATTTTATCTTTAAGCAGATTGTGGTACAACCCAGAGACCAAAGTAATGACAGAATGTCATTAGGGAGCTCTAAACTATCGATCCCAGTGCTTAACAAGCAATGTTATTGATCCAAGTCAAACACCAGTGTGTGTGATAAAATGAACGGTGTGGTGAGACAAAACAGCCAACATAACTGCCACCTCATGAATTTTAGAAATGATCCTTTTTTTAAGGAAAGAATTTGATCATTTAAAGCTCCTATAGGGAGTTTTTAGGTCATGAACACTGTGTGTATAAAATATGAGGACTTCATGCCAAAGCGGTCTTTCTTTAAACTCTGTGCCCCAAAGTTTCATTGCAAGTTGCGTGTTACACGTTTTTGGTCTGAAAACCTTTGGCTGTTTTTTACATGTGCAGGAAATGTACAAAATTAAAGCTTACATTAAAGGCTTTTGCCAGAAGCATCAGAACCAGAAGATTGTCTTGGTAGCTTTAAGATTAGTTAAAATAAATTGTTAAATGAATTAATTAGTTGGTTGTTCAAATCTTTAAGATGACCAGCATTATAATATCTCTGGTGTCATATTACGTTGGGGAAGAAGTTTAAGGTTTTTTGTCAAGTCTTATTGACTCTGTAATAGACAGTTTCAAAGAGTGGTTAATGGAAAAATGTAACATGTAGGGATCCTTGGTCTGCAAAAAAGAAAAAAATTATAGGCAACTTTTGGATAAAGTATAGCTATTAGCTTCTAACTTTATAGAAAGGGGTATTTTTTTTGGCTTTACGCTGTTCCCCTGGTAACCCAAAAATGAGAGAAAAAAAAATCCCTTTTTTGAAAACCTGTATTCAGCCTCTGTTTGAAACACTTCATTTTAGCTGCTGTCTCTTTAAAACTCCCTGCTTTACAAACCCTCTTCCCACTTATTGGTTAGCCTTCTGATGCCTGTTGGGAGCAGAGTTATAGGCAGACCTTGGTGTTTGAGGCCCACCTCTCCAATGTATCATGAACCAGTTAGGAGATCCTTATGTGATGACATGATCATTTCAGCAAGTCTTGTGAAGATGGCGTGCTATTTTTAGAACAGAGCACTTTAAACAGTAAACAGATCACAGTGACGGATTCAGGGATTTCTACAACATATGAATATGTAGCAGTTGAAAATCTGCACACGTTTAGCAGCATTGTAACTTTATTTCCGAGTTTGATAAATGGAAAAGCTATAAACCTCCTCTTGAAAATTACCCTTTAAAATTGAAAACATCATTTAAATTGTAATTGAAGCCATTTTTTGTCTGGGTCTTAAACTCAACCAGTTTAACTTTAAGATGGATGATTTTGCTCTGTGCAGAGCAACCCTAAATTAACAAACTTAAGATTGCTTCACTTTTTAGTGGTAGGAGTGAAGGAGAGAGAAGGAGGTATGATTTGAGGGGAAAAGTTTTAAAGTGAGAGGAAAAATCACACACTGCAGCTCCAGCTTCAGACTGATAAGCTGAATGACACGGCTGATTGTTTAAAGAGAGAGACAGCGAATGTACCTTCTCTTCAAACGCTGCTGCTTTACTGATGAAAGTCCACTTTATAAATTTTGCAGGCAGCCCTTTTTCTCTGCAGCAGTGAGGGCGAAATGCTCCCAGACTTCAGAAGTTTAAGGAAGTGTTGCATCAGCTGCCAACATTTTGCTTTGTTTCATCTACCTGTCGAATCCTGGTTGCTGTTTTGCATTCGCAGCTTTCAGGAAGGAAAGTAAGGATGTGAGATGGCTCACCCTTTTGGCAATTCAGCCCCAGAAAACATCATGTCCGCCAACAGCACGGACAAACCCATGCAATGACGGCCTATTAATTATCGACTGTGCAACTAATTTTCCATTGACTTTTGTCAACAATGTGGTTCATCCCTTTAGAGTTCAAGTGTAGTAGAACTATTTTTTAAACCAGAATCCTCTAAGAGAAAATGACAGATCTGTTTTTGTTTCATTCATCTTCTGGAAATGAAGATTGAACACTTTTCTCACAGAGCGTTCAGGGAGGACAGTCTCTCGTCTGCAGACATTTACTTCATTGTCAAAGGTCATCCCGTAATTGTCAGGCAGATTAATGACAATGCTAATGGAAATGGTTTTTAGTGTTTCTAAATCCTTTCTTGATGACATGGAAGCAGCAACAAAGTCCCACGGAGCCCCTGAGTGCTACCGCCTGAATAAATGAAGATTTATGTGGGCTGCTGCTGTCTTCACTTCTGTGTTTGTTTGCTTTCAACCAAAGTACTGTGCAGAGGAGCTACTTGAGAAATTGTCTTCTTCTCCTGTTAGGGGAACTCATTGCCTGTGTTGGTGAATGGTCTCTTGTGATTGAAAAGGGAGATTATAGATGGAAGTTAAAGGAATCACATGAAAAGTTTTAAGTCAAATACACATTATCTTCTTGCCTCCTTTTTTAGACCACCACTCTGATTGGCCTACTGAAGACCGCTCGCCTCTTGCGACTGGTCCGTGTAGCCAGAAAACTGGACCGCTACTCTGAGTATGGCGCCGCTGTACTCATGCTCCTCATGTGCATCTTTGCCCTCATCGCCCATTGGCTGGCCTGTATATGGTACGCCATTGGAAACGTCGAGAAGCCGTACCTGGAGCACAAGATTGGCTGGCTGGACAACCTTGGCGTGTCCATAGGAAAGCGGTACAACTACAGCGATCCAGCCTCTGGTCCCTCCATAAAGGACAAGTACGTCACAGCACTTTACTTCACCTTCAGCAGTCTGACCAGCGTGGGATTTGGAAACGTTTCTCCTAACACAAACTCAGAGAAGATCTTTTCTATCTGCGTCATGCTGATTGGCTGTGAGTATGCTATGTCCCTTTTTATTTCTACTTTATCCCAGAACAGTCTTTGAAACGTTTCAAAGCTTTAACTGTGTTTCATCTGTCCCCAGACGACAGATTGTTTGCCTTCATAGAGGGGTTTGTTCAAATTCGTTCAACTTAGCCGAGTGTCTCTGGGGATAAAATCAATAGACATGAAAATCGGTCTGTAATTTTCTCCTGATTTATCATTATTTGTGTTTCAGCCCTCATGTATGCCAGTATTTTTGGAAACGTCTCAGCCATCATCCAGAGGCTGTACTCGGGTACAGCTCGCTATCATGCTCAGATGTTACGGGTCAAGGAGTTCATACGCTTCCACCAGATCCCAAACCCACTGAGGCAGAGGCTGGAGGAGTACTTCCAACACTCATGGACCTACACCAACGGCATCGATATGAACACGGTAAAAAAAAAAAAAAACATCCCCCTGTCCATCTGCTACAGTAGCTTGAAAGGATACCCAATATATGTAAGTGATGTCTTTCTATTATCAAGATTCTAAAAAGAGCTTTCTCTTTCCTGTCTGCTTTCCTCTGGATTAACATCTCTACATTGGTAAGAGCAGGAGGTACAAGTCTTTATTTCTTGTCATTTTCTGGATGATGGGTCAGTGTTTCAGCACTGTTTGAGTGACTAAAGACGCTTCCTGCATGGTGTCTGTGTGAATTGCACAATTTTGTATTGTTTCCACTTCATCTGAATAATTCCATCAAAAACATCGATCTGCAAAATTAATGTTTTTATTATTCAGAGCATGAGTATAAACTCTGCTTTTTTAATTTCTGTTATGTTCAAATAAAAAAATGTGACTGAGAGTGTAAAAGTACAGAAGCCCTAAAGAGTCATGGTTTAATACATTTTATTTTCTCTGCTTTTGCAAGTTTATTTTAGTTGTTTTCTCAAGATATCAACATATTATCCCATTATGCTGAGAAAAAACGAAGCAAATTTTTCCAGACACAACAGATAATTTTCTGGCGATCAAAAAATCAAATCAGTAGGTTGATCGCTATTGTTAGCCAAAGGATGCCGTGCCAGGCTCCCTTACTGCCACAGCCCACATGATTGAGGTAAATGAAGCCTATTTCTGTGTTTCTTTGTGCTTTCATAAAGTAGCACAAAGTCTTGACAGAACATCTTCTGACTAATGATAAACATTAGATAAACCCACTGATTTGATTTTAGATTACGATGGAGAAAATAATAATAATTTAATCGTGACTTTTTAGGGCTTCCGTATGATAGTGAGGTATCATGGATGTTTTTTTTACAGATGTTGTTTCTGTTTGTCAAAATCAAGAAACAAAGATTCATCATTTGGACTTTTTTCCTATTGCTGAGATTATGAGTTTGCTAAGTTAATTAAAAAAAAAAAAAGAAGTTTTGATCACAAAAAAAGTTGACATTGCTTATCCGTAGAGCAAGTGTACCCCGGATGACTGAGGCTAACTGTTGCTCACATCTACAGTACCAGAGGAATGAAAGATGGAGAGTTACAGCGATTGTTTCAAATGGAATGGCTCAAAATTATACCTCTAACAAAACAGTCACTCCAGTATTTTTTGAGTAGTTAAAGGCAGGGTTGGTAGCCACGGAAAACTAGCATGTATTTGAATGTAGCATCTCCTCAGGACTCCACCACTTGGAGCTCCTCCAAAACGACACCCCCGCTCACATGCACGAGCACCACTGATTTGCAACCACATCATCATCATTACTGATTCAAAACCACAGACTCAAACTGGTCCTCAGTACATTGTTTTTGTTTGCACTACGTTAGGGCTGAACAAATAATCGAATTTAGATCAACACAAACGCAACCTAACATGCATGCAGTAGGTAGCGGTAATGCACCTTTCAGCTGGTTTGCCACCAGCGAAAAATCTGTTGACATCTTGTTCAAAACACGTCTGGTTACCATAGCTACAACAAGAGGCAACACTACAAACCTGTTCCAGCATTTAAGAAAGCACCACAAGGCCATGTATGACAACTGCATGGCTAAAACCCCGACCACCAAGGAAAGATCTGCTTATATGTTGAAAGGCTCCTTTGTCATGTTGGTCACACTATAGAAAGATTTATTGCTTGTGTTTAGTGAATAATGCAGAGGATAAACGCCCACCCAAAAAAATGGGATTATAAATTGCAATTGCAATATAGGTCCAAAAAAAATCTCAATTAGATTATTTTCCAAAATCGTTCAGCCCTACACTACGTTACCAATAATCAGGGTATAGGTAGTTTTTCTGCCATTCTCCAGCGTACTTGGATCCCTCTTGGTTATGCCCATTGAAGCAGGGCTATTCACGCCGGGGAAATGTATGCACAGGAGGCAGGCAGAACGGCAGGAAGGGATTTTATTGGTGTAAAAAATTGGCTGCCAAACTCTGGGATTGGTTGGTGTTTTCCCAGGTTTACTCCTGCTGTAAACAGCGGATATCTTTCGCTCTATCTTAGGAACACATCATGCATTGATTGCCATTGGGACATAAAGATCCTTTTTAACTAGAATAACAAAAACTGTATCTTAATCTGATTACCAACACTGACTTTATGACGAAAAAAGAGACAAAGCTTAAACTGTCCTTTTTTGCTTAAGGGCTAGTCACATAAACCCAGGCAGCAGTCAGTTTTTTTAATTCTGCGTCTGTTTTAGAAAATTTCACAAATGCAGCCTTTGTTTCACTTGGTTCAAAATCCACCGAGTTCTGGACTTAGAGACATCATGTCCCATTACAATTGTAATTCTACAAATAATCTTCTCATGTCCTCTCATTTAGCTCAACTCATCTCCTCTGAGGAAATGAGCAGCAGCATGTTGTGTATTCTCCTCATGGATTCTGTCTGCATCACAGGTGTTAAAAGGTTTCCCTGAGTGCCTGCAGGCGGATATCTGCCTTCACCTCAACAGAAATCTTCTGCACACCTGCAAAGCGTTCCAAGGAGCCACCAAAGGCTGCCTGAGGGCGCTGGCCATGCGCTTCAGAACCACTCACGCCCCTCCCGGAGACACCCTGGTCCACAGTGGGGACGTGCTCACCGCTTTGTACTTCCTGTCCCGTGGCTCTATTGAGATCCTGAAGGACGACATTGTGGTAGCCATCCTGGGTAAATACGAGCCGTCGTTGATCGAGTCTCCTTTGAGCTGAGATTGATTGTTCTTTGTGTGACCTTTGGATGCTGTTCATCATAGGTACCCTGGATGTGCTGGTGGATTGTGGTCCTGAGAAACCGCAGTCTTTCATATAAATGTGTGAACAAGAGTAAAAGTCACCTCCCTGTTGTACGGAAAATCTCACAGCTGGTTGTGTTTTGAATGTCAGCTTTAAACTCGTGAGACGAAAAATGTATCCTACTTCTTTTGGCAAGATCTGATCCTAAAAATGAGAGAGGCTAGATAAAAGTGACGTTATTCTGTATAAAGCTGTGAATGCTTTAATTCAAATCCATCGGCAGACCTCTAACTAAAGAGGAAAAACTAGGCTTAACATTGAAGTTCAAGGACTAGGAACAAGTTGATCAAACTGCAAAGCTCGCAACAGTCTGCGCCTTTAATACATAATCTAGTTTCCGATGTTGACTTCTTGATAAGGTTTTTAATAATGTAGTTGCTCTGATTTACTGAAATATTTGAATCATTCATTTTGCTTTTCTGTGGAGGATTCTTGATATTTTTTCGACATGTGGAGATGCTGCTATGATGAGCTCAGAAAAGGGGTAGGAAGTGCGAATTCCCGTTGGACACATTACACGAACATGGTAACACTGACAAAAGAGGCTCAGCATGACTTGTGTGCACACCAGAGTATTAACTGTTATAATGTGGGTGAAATTTTCAAGTCATTACAGCAGCTAAAGCACATCATGTTCACACATTTTGACAAGAATGACGAGGTGTTCCTGCTGCCTCTAAGCCCTGTCCTCTGGGCAACACTGCTGTTCATGTGGCAGGTTTGAGACGCTGACATTTCTATTAAGTGGCTCCATGAAATGTTTGGCGATTTTAAAGAGCACGCTGAAACAGCTGCCACTTTTTTTGACAGCACAGAGAAATGAGTTAAAGCCGTAAACTAAGGATTATAAAAAATAAAAAAAAGGCAGTTAAACTAGAACAGGCTCATACAATCAGCAGCTCTGCATGTGAAGAAGCAGTTTCCCTTGTTGATATCACAGCAGTGAATTTTCACAACTGTTACTCTCAGAATAATGAGGATTCATCTTTCTCTTCACGAGAGAACCACAACCAGGTGCTACAGGCCAAGCCTGGATTAAACTTGCCATTTTTCATGAGATGAATGTTCTCAAAGCTGCACCTGACAGAATGGGGTTTAAGCTTAGCAAAAGCTGCTGCATCACACAAAACCCATTATAAGCAAACGTGCCGGAGAGTCACTGATCTCATAGATCAGCCCGTTTGTGATCAAGTAGAAATATAAAGCTCAGTCAGCATCATTTCCCCCAATTAGCATGTGAAGAGGAGCATGTGTGTTACCACCAAAGGAGGAAGAGTACTGGAATATCATACTCAGGTAAAAATGAAACTCCCAGTCTGTGAATCTACTGAAGTAAAAAAGTAATTTCTTTACAACACTGTTATATAATAAGTTATTTTTAGGGCGTGTTTGCCTTTGTTGATTGGAAATCTAAAGACAGAGGAAATGGAGTTTAGTCTGTAGATATTTGGTAGTGCTGAAGTATTCTGTTAAGCCACAGGAAATCAAAAGAATTTTATGTGCCAAAAAGTGGGCACCTTAAAGTAAAAAAAGACAAATTTCTCAGTATAAGTCACATAGTCATTTTGATATTGGATTCAAACTGTTGGGGGTAAATCTTGGATCTTTGTTACAAAGATGTTCAATTAAGTTGTGCCCAACAGCTATCGACCCATGTAAACGTAGCGTGTGCCTAATCCATAAGCGAATGTGTGTTGACAGTGGCGGCTGATGAAAAATATTCTAGATGGTGCTGTGCTGTGCCATACTCAGTTTTTAACAACCAAACCACTACGATTTGACACAAACTACAGGAAATGGGTAAGGGGAAGAAGTGTGCATGTGTCTGTCATCCTGTTTATACTGGAATTTTGCCCTCCTGTCTTTCTGGTTTTACCTTCTTTGCTCGCTTTCTGGTTGATTTTAATGTCTGGCTGATCCATTTCAATTTGTTTTATCTGTAATTTTTCACTTAACGCGCTTTTTTTATACTTTATTGTATCAATTTATGCTATTAGTACATTCCTAAGTACACATTATTTCAAACAATAGACACATTTTTCTTTTTCATTTTTGTTCACCATTGTCCAAACAAAGAAAAATAGGTACCTAAACAGTTAATAATAATGAGTACATGCATATATATATATATATATATATATATATATATATATATATATATATATATATATATATATATATATATATATATATATATATATATATATACACACTTAGCCACATATATAACTTAATAAACAAACAAACAAACAAATAAATAAATTTGATTAGTCAGAAAAATCGTATAAATTTATAATTTATTTTTTTTTCAAATTTCAAATTCTTCATTTTAGTCTTTGTTTATAAGCTGGGTTGAAAAAACATTACCACTTTTTTCCAGCAGAGGGCGAAATGTTTTTCTTTGGCAATCTACAGTAGTAACATGACGTCAGATCCCCTGAATACATCTTAAAAACTGGCTCACATGTGATGTCCATTTTTTGGGGAAATATTGCTCCTGATATAGTCTCTAGACATCATCATCATTTAATTTTACATGAGCTGGCGTTTAATAAGGGAAGTAAAATTGCAAAAATCCCCAATATCGAAGAATTGCAATTTAAATGGAATCGGCATCCCAAAAATTGTAAAAGAATCGAATTGGAAGAAAAGCATATCGTCCCAGCTCTAGTATAAATATTACATATTTAATCAAATATTAATCAAATAATCAAATATTTTTTTAATATATTTTTGTTCTTTAAATAAAATAAGTAAAAATATCGATTGGTGTCGTAGCGCCCTCTATAGGCCAGCCACCATTAGGTTTTGAATATCATCTCTCAAATATTTATTGTTAACTTCTCACTATAAAAGGATGTTTCAGTCTTTTGTTACTCATCTGAAGTGAAATTAGATAAACAATTCAAACATACTGTAAAGGTATGCACTCAGCTGTTACGTCAAGCGGATCAGTCAATCAAAATCTGATTGGTCGCGCCCACATAGTCTTTAGACAGGCTCTAAACAGCAAAATTAGCCATTTCTCAAACAGGCTCTCCAGTAAATATGAGCTTTTATTTCCACTCAGACTTACGTAAAAGCTCAATGAGGCTCATAAGCATTTTTACTGTTTGAAGACAGACTTCTGGAGGCTTTAAACCACCATCCAGGCTAATCCAAATCCTTATGCTGAAAGCTATAAGTCGGGGAGAGATTCAGCACTCAGTGTGAGGCCGTCCTCTGTGGCAGAAAGGTGTCCAGCACACACTGTGGAAGCACTCTGACTGCCAGCCTATCATATCCCTGCCTCTTGAACCCCTGCTTTCAATGTTGGCATTTATTGAGCCCCAGAAGCAACAAGGGGCTTTTTTCATCATGGCCTTTAGACCAGACCCCTAGACCTCCAGAAGAAACTTTAATTCCCCAGTTTGGAAAGCAGATATCCCAGATGTTTAATGAAAATCTGGCATCATTCGATAGTAGCCACTAATTTTGGCTCTGAAGTATACAACAAGTCGTGTCAATCACGTTCAAACCCTCCTTCTCTCGGCACATCAAAGTCGCTTTGAGTTATTAGCTATTCCTCGGAGTAAATAATGGATCAAAGACAGAAAGACAACTGATGCTCACGCCTTGGGAGAACATCTATACAGGCGGGAAAAAGTGTTTGATTTTAACTCTCCACAAAAACAAACATGTCTGGTGCCCTTCAGTGTGAGCCTGCGGAACATCGAGCTAAGTCCCCCGTGAGAACATGACACAGATTCTTCTACAACACACGTGATTACTTGTGGAAGATGAAAAACGTAAAGTTGGCATTTATTTTTACTCCAGTGAGAGAAGATTTACTATCTGTGTGTGTATGTGTGTGTGTGTGTTTGTTGACACCAGGAAAGAATGACATCTTTGGAGAGATGATCCATCTACTTGCCAAACCGGGGAAGTCGAACGCCGACGTGCGAGCGCTGAGTTACTGTGACCTGAGCACCATCCAGAGAGAGGATCTGCTGGAGGTGCTGGACATGTACCCAGAGTTTGCTGACTGCTTCTTCAACAACCTGGAGCTGACCTTCAACCTCAGGGACGAGTCAGCTAAGGTAGACAATATTTTAAGTCTCCTGGTAAAACAAAATTCATTAACGCTGACCTTAGATCTAAATACATCTCATGTTTATTCAGGCATCTAGCTCCCAAGACTGTGATTCAGACGACGAGGGCTCTAAAAGCATGAAACGAAGGATCTCCTTTACACCTGATCCACCTAAAGGTGAGAGGAAACAAATCAGCACCTTTTGCATGTGTTGGGATTGTAAATGTGCTTTTTGTTATTGTCTCCAACTGGTGCTCTCTGAGAACATCTATCCCCTAAGGCCTACACCACTGCTGTTTATGCTCCTCTACAGGAGAAAACAAGGAAGTGGTTGAAGACATGGGAGCACACAGGGGGTCGAACTTGTGCCTAAAGAGATCTTCAGAAGTCCTTGGTCCTTCTCCGGCAAGCCCTGCAGTCCTGGACTCAAATCTTATCGTCAGAGACAGCATGGAGAGAAGACCATCATTTGAAGGTGGGACTTGGTGTTGGTGTCATGGCCATGATGCTTACAAGACCTCCCAGAGAGGCTTTTTTTGTGAGAACCAACAAAAAGATCACAAGATAACACGTCGAGATCTTCCTGACTTTCAAGGCTTGATTTTAGTAAAAGTGAAACAACTCAGGAGGGAGTGGTAGGGTTTCAAGTGCTCACATTAGCAAGTCAGAGGCTGCTTTTTCCTGAAACGTTAGTCCTTGATCCTGAGTGAGACCAAGACCTCAGTAATAGATATTTATAAATAAGAAAATAGGAAAAATTGAAAGGGTTGAATTATTAAAGGGACTGTGAGGACTTTCTAAGTGAAAGTCACTTCTGGATATATACTTGATCCTAATCTACAACTCAAAATGAGATTATCAGCACCAATATAGGTAATTTCTTAATGCTATTTCTTAGCTTCCAAATGTGGTCTAATTTGCGGTATGCTAAAGTCTCCATGACAACACCACACAGGCTGAGTTTTGCAGTGAGAAGAGAGATCTGTGTTTTTCTCTGCTGAAAACTATTTCTGTGATTTATTTAGTAGTGATGGTGTAAACGAGCTGAACTGTCAGAAAAAGGACATCAGAACAGAAGAAAGCTTAAGGGGAGAGTTATAGCTCGGGCTAAAGGCTAAAACACAGGCTAAACTATTTGTGATAATGTTCATTCCAGCCCACATGCAGCAGTTATTCTGCAGTGATCTGATCAAACTTGAGAGTCTGTCAATAAAATGAAGAGAGAGGTTACATTAGCTCTGATTGGTAGATGAGCAGGACATAAGGATTCGCTAACGTTACATGTTAGCCTACGGCTTCATCTCAGACCACCAGGCTGGCTACTAAACTACATTACAAACAGACAAAGTTTGCTTGTTGTTACATTTCAAACATCAGCACTGTGTAGCTGTAGATTAATAGCTTACCTCCAAAACAAACACAGGCCTTGTTAAGAGTCATGTTATCATGACAGTGTGCGCGATTCCAGCTAAAAGGTGTCGCTACAATCCACTTCAAACAGATAGTCCTCACAGCCTCTTCAACCAAACGTTACTCTACAAAGCTGTTTGATGAATGGCATGAATTCATAGTTTGTCATTATTTTATTAACATTTATAGTTGTTTTATTGTTTCTGTTCCATTGTAAATATTACAATCAGCCAATATCCTGACCTGTCCGGACAGGAAAGACCAGAAACAGAATCCATGTTAAGTAAATTCCACCTTTATGATCTCCTTTCTTTTTCCCTGAGGATCCTGGCTCAGAGATCTTAAATAGACCACAGTTACTGTCAATGATAATCTCTGATAAAAATAATTAAAAAAAAAAATCACTGGATTTTGTACAGCTTGTTCCACTGACAAGACTCAGAGGTTGAGTCGCACAAGACAGACAATCAGAGAAACGATTGAAACAAAATGAGGAAATGCCAATATACTCAAAACTTAATTTATTTATATAAAGGTGTCGTATGATGTTTAATCTTTTAGATTTTGGTTCTGTTGGTTTTGGATTTAATTTGGGGGTGGGTTTTCCACTTAAACAGCCTTAAAAACCAAACATAATTTATTTCATTCAAGTACTTCAGTGACGGCAATACAACCCAGGACTGTTTTGTAGCCTTCAAAATAAAAGCCCAAACTGGTTGCAGATATAGAATAGAAAATCATAAGATCAAATCTTACACAATTCAAAGTTTGATTTCCTGCACTTACAGAAAAAATAATCGGCAGTGAACTGTTCTTTGCAGCATGCTAATATTTACACACAAATGCATACTGTTCACTTGGACATGTTTCTTTAAAGGTTCAGGTTCTAAGGCTCCAACAGCTTTGAGTGAGATCAAGAAATCAGAACATCTACTTATCTTGAAATGCAAATTAGTGTGGTAATCACTGCTGCACAATTCTGTTTTAAAGGCTTGTTTACAACAGACAATAAGGTAATATAAAGGCAAAGGTAAGTGCCATTCATGCTAAAAGAACACGTTCATCCAGGAAGCATCCATGGTGGTGTGAGGCCACCTGCACAGTCTGCTTCAGTAGATAGTGTAATCACACAAATACTTACCATCTCTGTGTTTAAATTACAAAAGAGGCTCCACTTGTATCAGGAGTGCGAGCTGAACACTAGCAGGTGCTCAGGAGAGATAACACCAGGGTTGGTTTGCTGCTGGAAAACATTGCATTAATGATTCTCACAGTACAAGGGCTTGATAAATGATAACAAAGGAGCTACACAGCGCTCTCCTGTCGAGATTAATTATAGTCTATTTTTTTCTTGTTTAGTGATGACGTTGTTCTGACCCACATGTGTGTTGCCTTTGGTCTCTCCAGATCTGTGCTGTGATAAATGGGCCTGTAAAAAACCCACAGACTTCCTGGATGAGTCAGCACACTTCCAGGACCTAAGGGAGGACGATAATTCTGCCAGCGATATCATGTATGGAGAGGTGGAACAACGCTTAGGTCAGCTTCAGGATCACCTTAACAGGTACAGATCTTTATGGTCCACATACAGGAGGTCGATCCTCATTCACCTTTCACCACACTAAGAATGAGTTTCCACCCTTCAAACTATTGTCTGTTTTTTTTGAATACTTTTCTCTGTCTTTAAAGTTTCTCTTTGTTTTAGTTTCTTGGCATCATGTGAGCCTGATGATTTGTGGCAGACGGACACACTGTTTGATTACGCAGCATATCGAGCTGTTCTTAGATGCCTACTGATTATAATTGCTGTCGGGACATTGTTAAGGAGACTCTCTTAGAATTGTTGAATGTCATCTTCTTCCTGCCAGACCAAGTGCAGCATATTCATCACTGTGAACGCACAAAAACGGATATTGTGATGCTACAACAAGGTGTCAAAAAGCTTCTTTTCCGAGGTGGTGTGTATTTGTCTTTCTACATAAATGTGTTGCACCTGGAAAACTCATCTGTGAACTCTTGACTCTTGAGCACAGGTGACTCCTTAAAAATGAAGGCTGTTTACACACCCCAGATAAAAATGTAGAATCACTAGACATGGGCCTTAATAATTCAACTGGAAGTGTTTGAGGCATGTTTCAGTGTCAACCAATCCAACCAATCATGTATCGGCAAGCTGGTCCAGGTTACGGGTAAGGTCAGGGGGGGGGCGTCCTCACCAGATGCTTGAACCACCTTATCTGGCTCCTCCTGATGCAGAGATGCAGCAGCTTTACTCTGAGCCTCTCCTGGATGTCCAAGCTCTGAACCCCCCTTGTGCTGTTTTTATTATTAGCAAAAATACTGTCTGGTAAAAACTCACCTTTACTTGCACTTCATTACAGGAAGTGGTGGTCGTCACTCCCACTCTTTACGTTATTCACAGAAATAGACTAGAAGAAGTTCACATTATGGCAGAGAGCACGGAGGATGCCAAAAAAAAAGACAACTCAGTGCTTCCAAAGTTTGGGAACATCTTATTGAAAACAAACATCCAAAACATGTTGAGTGCAAACTGTGTGAAATCAAGCTCTCCTTCCATGGCAGCACTGTGGCAATGCACTAACGCCTGAAATGTGCACGTGTGTGCTAAAGCAGGCGAGGTAAAACGGGGATCCAAAATAGCCAAATAATTGTGATTAATCAACTAATTAGAAAATAATCATTAGTTCAGCCCTACATGAAAGCCGATTGGTACTTTCGTTTCCTGACATCCTTGAATGTGTCAGAAATGATTGTTCCAGCCTTTAAATGACAACAAAAGAGTTTTTTAAAAGATGTTAAAGTTGTTTTCTGACACAAAGATTTTTTAGGGGCTGTTTCTATAACTTTGTAGGTAAAATTCTGCATATGAAAAGAAAACTTTCATTTCTGCCATTCTTTCAGACCATGCAAACATTTAAAGGCAGGGTTAGTAATCAGATTAAGATACACTTTTTTGTTATTCTGGTTAAAATTATCTTAAGCCCCGATGGTGATCAATGCATGATGTGTTCTTAAAATAGAGTGAAAAATATCCGCTGTCTACAGCAGGAGTAAACCTGGGAAAACACCAACCAATCCTAGAGTTTGGGAGCCAATCTGTTAAACCAATCAAATCCCATCCTGCTGTTCTGCCCGCCGCCTATGCATAAATTTCACCGGCTTGCACTAGCCCTGATTCAATGCGCATAACCAAGAGGGAGCAAGTACGCTGGAGAATGTCAGAAAAACTACCTATACCCCGATTACTGCTAACGTAGTGCAAACAAAAACAATGTGCTGAAGACCAGTTTGAGTCTGTTGTTTTGAATCAGCCACCATCATATGATTGCTAATCAGCAGTGCTCGTGCATGTGAGTGGGGGTGGAGGAGGAGCTCTGAATGTGGGAGGGCGGTGGCTAAACAGATGAGGAGATGCTACATTCAAATTCATGCTAGTTTTACATGACTACCAAACCTGCCTTTAAAAATCACCATATAAAACACCAAATTCTGACAAATTAAGCCATAAAATCTGATCCTACCATTAAATCATTTGTTGACTCAATGATTATGAAGTGCTAGATTTTTAGTTGACACCTCCCACACCGCTGAAAGTAAGCTATACTTCCACAGCTTCTACTGGTGATATGTATCTCCATTGCCAACATAACGAGTGGGTGAAGAAAGAGAAGTAGCTGGCAGGAGAATCAGTTAAACTCAGTGTGGAAACAAAAGCCTCTTCATAGTTCAACTAAGTGGAAATTAAACAGTATACAGTGATGACTTTTAGGGTAAAAACACTTCATTTATCTCTTCTTATTTCCTGTCGCAGAGATCCACATTTGGCATTTTTTTTAACGACACCTGCAGCCAGCAGGCCACCTGAAACAAACCCACAAATGAACAGCAGGTGGTATTTTTAGCTGGAATTATCACAGAGAAGGACAGGCAGCGTCAGTGTGCCTGAAATACTGGACCAGCTCGTTTAGTTTTTCCCCAAATTAGACATTTTATTCACTACACTCTACCTGACCTTGCTTTTTTCCCCCTCTAATGCTAGCTGGCTACAGGATGAACAGCACAGTTGTGTCATTTTTATCCTTCTTTTTTTGTGGATTTGATGAGTTTGGAATGATATGACAGGAGGAGGGAAAAAAACTGGTGTCGGATTCTTGAAATCTCCACAAATCTGTAGGTATAGCCAAGAAAAATTCAGTGTGCTCCTGCAATGATGTGTGCTGCTTTTTTCCCTACTCAGTCATTAGTGGCTTGGTAAACAAATGCTGCCTTGTTACAGCAGAGTAGCAAAGTAAACCAATAGCGTTATAAATCTGACATGGTCTGTGTACCTTTAATAGAGCTCAGGTGATTAAAAGGTTACTCAGCGTCACCCCATTTCGCCTGCTGTCCTAAAAATAGAGCCTGGATGAAATCCAGTCATTATTAGATTGACCAAACGAGTGTGATATAGTCATTTCCACAGTCAATGCTGATTTCACACCTCCCACACAAAGCTCATTATCACTCTTAGCTAGGGAAGCATCTCGTCTCCTTGTCTGGCAATATGTGTCTCCACATCTTTGCTTCCTCTTAATTTATCCACAGAGGAGCACAAGCTCCATCTAGTGCTCAGCGAAGGACAACTGAGTGTTTTTTCCCCCCATCATCACATGATTAGGCTTGTCAGAAATATGCATTCATTACATCTCCTCTATGATTATCCCCCAGTCTGTCTTTCTCACTGTTTTTTTCTCTCTTTTTTTTTCTATTTTGAGGCTGGAGTCTCAGCTGGTGTCAGACATGCAGACCATCCTTCAGCTGCTGCAGAGGCAGCCAACACTTGGACCTCCAGCATACAGCACCGTGACAGCGAGCCCAGATTACCACAGACCTGCAGTGAAGATGCAGCCTGTTGCTTTGACTGCAAGCCATTTCTTCAGCCATACAGGAACTCAAGTAAGGAAGTGTAGAGAGCTGCTGGCCCCCCCTCCACAAACTATTATCTTTACACATGCAATTGTATATTTCATGCATCAGCAGGCCTCATCCACTCATCAGTGTTGTTTAAAGTCACAATGAGTCCAACAAGCTCTCACTGTTGCACAATGCTGCGCTCCCAGCTGCTTCTCTGTGATAGTACCACGTGTTTTGATGGATTGGTTTTTCTGCCTTACTGTAGGCAGAGAGAGTAGACAATTACAGGGAAGAATCTGAGCCTCTTGTCTCATGTTTCACTCTGACTGACGCTTGTCACAACAAGGGAGTCAAAAACACAGTCAGGAACTCCACCAGGGGGCGGGCTTCTCTAAGGAAGAGTTTATTCAACTCTCAGATAAAAAGAAGAGAATTCTTAGTTTGGTTAGCTTAAGTTGTCTCTAAATTCACCAAGCTTTTCACCTTTATGCTGATTTATAAAAGGTAAAGCCTCCATACTATAGAAAAAGCTGAACTAGTGTTACAGCTCTGATAGGTGAAGCAGAAGCTGCACCACTTAAACCTGATCCTAAGGCTTCGTCAAAGGTCTCGTCTCCTTCAACAGCACAACTGAGATGTTTATAAACCCTTTGAACAAAATCCACAAAAAATATTGCTTTATCATTTTGTTTATGATATATTTTTATATCACATTTGACATAGAAAAGATTTTTGTAAACATGCATTCTTTCAATGCAGAAAATACTTATTTTTAAAAAAAGAGTAACAATTTAGATGTTATTCTTACTGCAACTTCTTGAAAACTAGCGATGATTTTCCTGAAAAAAAGTGTGTGGATGATGTTCTGAGAACAGCCATTTCAAAAAGGGCCAAAATACAACTTAAGCTGACTGTAGTGATAACGTTTTCAAATTCATTCATTCATTCATTCAATCATTTCTTTATGTATTTTCTTATAAAGAGACTGTAGGAACTTTCCAATGGATCTTGAAAAAGTCCGACTTCTAGATATATACTTGATCCTAATCCACAACTTAAAATGAGATTATCAGCACTAATATAGGTTATTTCTAAATGCTATTTCTTAGCCTCTATGATCGTGTCGGACAGGACTGGATTGAAGGACAGAATGCCAAAGTCTCTGTGACAACACCACGCTGGCTGACGTTGTTAAGAAGTGAGAAGATCTGGGTTTTTCACCAATGAAAACGATTTTTGGGATTAATTTTGTAGTGATGGTAAACACTGGATCTTAACTACCAGACAGAAAATGGGCAGAAGAGCAGAAGAAAGCTAAATGGGAGAACAATAGAGCATGGGCTAAAGGCTAAAACACAAGCTAAAAGCTAAAACACAGGCTAATCTTTTAGTGATAATGTTCATTCCAACCCACATGCGGCAGTTATTCTGCAGTGACCTGTTCAAATTTGAGAGTCTGTCAATAAAATGAAGAGTGAGGTTACGTTAGCTCTGCTTCCTAGATGAGCAGGACATAAGGATTCGCTAAAGTTACACGTTAGCCTATGGATAGGTCGCAGACCACCAGGCTGCCAGCAGCACTAAATATAGCCGGCTACTAAACTACAATACAAACTGACAAAGTTTACTTGGTGTCACATTTCAAACAACAGCGCTCCATAACTGTTGATAAATACCTTACCTGGTCGTGATTTATCTGGTAAAAAAATTTCTCGAACAAAGAAAAGTAGTGTTAAAAAGATCTGATCTCCATTCATTTCAAAACAAACACACCTTTTGAAGAGTAAAGTCATCATGACAGTGTGTGCATGATTCCAGCCAAAAGGTGTCGCTGCAATCCACAAACAGATAGTCCTCACTGACCCTTTAAGAATCTTTATGCAAACACAACCAAATCTATATTTCGGATGCACCAATCCATATCCTGGTATCAGCCGGATCAGGCCCCTCAAGGCTGGATCGGGTATCAGTAGAAAAGGGCCAATCCAGGCAACCAGCTCTGTGCCTTTTTTTAACTGCTCCTCTCATATTTTTTACTAGACTTTTTGTCGTCACTTAGAGAACTTGACACTAAGGTTAAATTATGATTAAATCAAACAAGGTTGTTTGTACTATTTTGTCACTTTGTTAACAGTATGTGGTTACAAACAGTTGTGTGACACAGTTTTGTACTTCAACATTCCCTCTGATGCACTTCCTCTGTTTTTTGCTGCATTACTAGTCTACAGGATGTAAAAGTTTATGACTGAATATTAATTTCTGTGAGTTTTTTTTAACAAACTGCTGGTAAATATTTCAGCACTTTACAGTTTTAATAAATATCAACTTCAGTAATTCCATATGTACTCATTTTTGCCTTTCACCAAAACATTACCAGTCTTATCCCCCAGCAGGGCATGCAGGTTATTATTTTAACACTGGTATCAGATTGGGATCAGTATCTGGACCAGAAAAGTGGGATCGGTGCGTCCCTAGTCTCCATTCATTTCCAAAACAAACACACGCCTTATTAAGATCATGTCAGCGTGCGCGATTCCAGCCAAAGTTGTTGTTGCAACCCACTTCAAACATAAAGTCCTCACAGAGACTTTATTGAAAATATTTATCATGTTGATGAGATAAAGGTCTTTGAAACTTGTGTATCAAATACGATACACTGAGCAGTGAAGACTTAAGATCCAACAGTGTAAAATGTAAGTTCTTGCAATTTCTCATCTGGTCTCAACATCTTGATTAGGTGTGTATATGTGTGTATGGTTTTAGGGAGTTGCCCCTGTGGGTATTTCCCCTCCCTTTCTGTCTACAGTTATGGACTCTTGCATCAGTGGAAAGTCCGCAGACTGTAAACAAATAATCAGCTTGGTTGTTATCATCTTCTTTTGCAAATGTTGTTCCTCACAATTGAGTTAAGCAACCATTGTTAGGGTTTTTTGACCAACCACAATGAAGTATCTAACACAGTCATCTCATGAATGAGAAAGCCCGGTATGTTGAAGTTAATTACAGGATAATTACCAAATATTAGCTAAATACAGCAGATTTAGATGACATGCTAGTTCAGTTCACCCTGATCCACGCTGCTAACTTGTTTGTATTCTGCTGCTCTTCCTCTCAGGGCCCAAACCTCAAACCGGAGAGAGGCATTCAGGAATCCAAAGACTCTGTGTCGAGCTTGGCCAGTATAAATGCATCCATGGAGGACAGCCTTACAGCATTGCTTGTACAAAGACATACAGAGCCGCAACAGCAGCAGCAGCAGCAGCAACAAATCACGGGACATCAACAGCCTGCGCTGCTCCTTCTTCCAACTGAAACTTCTTCAAACTCCTCCTTCTCCTCCTCTCCATCCCCCTCTGACTCCCACCTCAATGCTGCTGGACTCCATAGACCCGTCCCAGACCCAGAGTGTCCCAGACCGTGACTCTTCCAGCAGCTCATTGTTCTAATATCTAGGTTGTAATGCTGTAATTACTAAGTAGCAGCTTTTTTTCAGCATGCTGGCACAGACATCTGTGTTTTGTTTATTTGCATTGTCTTGATAATAGAAGTAAGAGGGTTTATTTTCATTATGCATGTGGATAAAATGCTGTTCGCTGCAGTTAACAGTGTGTTAACAGACTAGTTCCTGCAGTCACCAGTGTAATAACAATAGTTACATATTGTAACAGTAGCTCTATCAACACAAAGGCGCTCTGATGGATAAAACAGCCTCTTCACTAAATACCACCCTTTCTGTAGGGATGCTAATTTAAGGGATACATCTTGTTGGGATGGAATTAGCACAACACCTAAATAACTCTCACTTTCCCCCAGGCTTTTTACTCTGATGGTGCTCTTTATCTTTTCTCTTGAATCTCTTAGTCCCCAAAAGCTCTGACAACGACCAGTCGAGTCATTGTCCTCAGAATATCAACAAAACGAAAGTTATCTAATGACACTTTGCATAAAAAGTAGGTCAGGACTGAACTGTCTGAATTATTATTTGGACTCAAAATGACACGCCGTGAGCGAACACTTGACAACAGAGGAAAACTTCCTTTTACAAGGCAAAAACCTCGAGCAGAACCAGACTCAGTGTCTGCAGTGACCTTGCCGATCCGAGAGATGTCCCCTTCCATCCATCACGACTTGTTCAACAAGAGGAACTGGCCGACCTACCTCACGCTGGACTAGATCCAACGTCCAGTGCCCAAGGAATCAGTACAACATATCATATGGTTTCTTACTGGTGCCAGCTGCAGAGCTACAGCAGGCTTCCCGACTTCACAGAGGATTTATCTCAAAGCAGGAAGTGCATACAGTACATGAAATGACTGAACTGCTCTGTAACACACCCAGGTGAGGCACCTATGGGCGTTGAGCGTTCTCATCAAGAATCCAAGAGGAGATCAAAAATGTGGACTTTAGCAAAAAGACATTTGAAGCTGACCTTTTTTTTGGTGCAGCAGAGATGAGGGTGACTTCTAAGAGCAAGTAAAGGTGCAGAAGCAGACAATGTGACATTTAACAAATGCATCCTTATCAGTCGCCCTGTGCTGAGGTACAATAAAAGGCCAAACAAACAAGTCACCTAGCTTTTGGAGCCACCTTATAGAGGACAGAAAAGTTTATAACTAATGCGTTAGAACATCAGCTCTTCATTGTCTAATGTTTTGTTTGATTCTAAATTGATAGAGCAAAAACTGAGTCTGTTATGAGGCAGAACACGTAAAAAAGAAGCCTGAAGGAGACTTTTCCAAACAGTTTTCATTTAAGTCATTACAGCAAACAAACTGCAGATGAGTTATCTGCTATATCATTATTTAATATCATTATCAGTCTATCAGTTATTTAAAGTCCAAAGTAATGATTATATGATACATGTTTTTGCCACACTGGATTCAGAGTTGTCTTCATTTACATCTCCAAGGTCAAGCCTCGTCTAAACCCTTCCCCCTATGGTGTTCAGAGGTGTTGGGAAAAAAAAAAAAAAAAGAAAAGATTACACAGCCGTTCTTGCTCCCGTTACTGAAATATTTTCATAGTAGATGAGTCTGAGGCAATGACGAGGACGTGGGTTGAAACGGAGTGAAAACTGGGAATTTCCACCTCTGGGATGGAAGATTTTGCATGTTTCACTGGTCATTGCTGTAAGAGCCTGTTAGAGTTTAAAGCCTGAGTGAAAAAATACACGGACGCTTTGATATCGAGTGCCGGAGTCTGCTTATGAACACACTGTACAAACTTTTTCTGCAGCTGTTATTGTAATACAGCATTATTACAAAGGTGTAAGAACAGATTTCTTATCCTTAGCTGTATGCCTGTCTCTGAAGTGTGACTCAGGGGTTATGGACAATTGCACTGCAATAGTACAGTATTATGTATACTGTAGTTTTTTATGTGCATTATTACTGCAGTCACTGATGTGCATCTACTGTACCAAGTTAAGCCAATAGAACACAACATACGTGCTTGTCTGAGCAGACATCTCCAAGCTTCCCCTCTGACAAACAGGTATGATGTAGGTATTTCTACAAGGCAGTGCATGTGTTTTATATCTATATATTTACTGTTTTGCACTGCTTATGAGCCCAAAGTAGCACATAATAAAATAAAATGATGTCAGCATACTTATCTCTGTTTAGGATGCACTTAAAGGGTGTCTTGGGGCCGGGGTCTAGTTGGGGGAGGAGGGGGGGGTAGTACTTGTGCATATACAGACCTGCAGGGGGTCCTGTGCCTATACAACCAATCCAAATGCTAAATCAGCATCGTCATGTAATATACCATACCATAAACAAATTATATTGTTCCCCCAATACTGTTTGGTGGCAATGTACATTACAAATAAAATATTGTTAGAAAAATGTTAGCATAAAAAAAACTGCACATCATATTGCCATATGAAAAAAAGTATTTTTTTTAACTGAGGAAATTATACAAGAAACTCTCTAGCAACAGTTGTAAATATGTTTGTTTCGAGCTGTCAGAGCAATAAATAAAAAAAACACTGAGTTCTTTTCTTGTTCTTTCTTTTTCAAATCCAAATAAGTAGAAAAACATTTAATGTTATATTATGAATGATACTTGTGCACTGCATACACAGCCAGAGTGGCATAAATGCTATAAATTAACAAGGTGCGTCTAAGTGTATAGACAATGGTAAGCCATATATTATCTAATTTAATAATTTTGGGGATGAACTTGTTGTGAAAGTTTAAGAAAAGGGGATATACATTCTGAAGTACGCAAGAAAGAAACAGGAAAATCCTCTAAGCAAAAAGAAATCCAGTGCCCAATAAAAATAGTTTGTTTTAAGAAATTTGGTTATATTGATATGTTTTTAAAAGAAAAAAATAAGGCATCAATGACTGCTAAATGCTTACGTTGCTGGGTGTCCACAGCCATACAGTTTTATACTATTTCACTTTGACCAATGGCTCCATCTGCAAAAGCAGTTATCAAAAATTCCACTAGGTACTCAGAGGCTCTTCTCATCAACATGAGTGTTTTAATTAGCCTTCTGCTACTGATTAAATCAGACAGAGCTGTGATCTCAAGTATATCTTAAATCAGTAACAATCATAACTCTAAAAGAGTAAATTACTCCACTTCTTCCATTGGGCTGTGAGGTTTGCATTTGCAATTGAATTTACTTACTTAAAATTTCTGCAGGATCACATGTATGGTACGCCATTTTTACCACATAAAACAAAAAAAAAATCCCTTTTTTTTTTAATCATTTTTTAGGGATGTTGTTTAAAATATTTTGTCACAAATGGGCTTCCATACGTGTTCAATGTAACTGGGCGACAGTTACAACAAAAATACAGTCAATCATAGACATTACTTCTTAGTTTTCAACATCAGGTTTTTTCAGGCCTGGACGCACGTGCAGTTTTCTACGACGTTCACATACTGACACCTAGCGGCGGCTTGGCGCGAAGAGAATTTTTCTGGAGAAACGAAACTGAAAGAGTTTCACTTTCCCTACAACAGTGAATCAGCAGAGGAGCTCCCAGCTGCTTATAAATACGCCTGATCCAACCTGAAAACCGACACAGAGCGCAGGGATATTGGTTCGACGGGGCGTGATGGCATCCCTTCAGGATGATGTGAACGTGCGTCTCATTGAAGACCTCAAGCCGAGGCTAAGACAGCTGATCGAAGTGGAGACAGTCCTGGATCATTTAGATTTGGTCGAGAGAGATGAAAGGGAGCGGATCAGGCAGAAGGCGAAAAACGACGGTAACCAGGCAGCTGTGGATCTCCTCATTGGTGCAATTGTCAAGAGGCCGCATCGAGCTGGATGGTTCAGGGCATTTGTTGACGCGCTGTTGAATTCAGGTTCGAAGTACGCAGCTGAATTCATACAGCAGCATCGAAAACCTGAAGAGGAGGCGGAGAATGAGTACTGTGTCAAACTTATCCAAATACTGGCCCCGAGTCTTGTGGAGATGAAGACTACAGATGTGTGTTTGCAGTGTTTCTCAAATGGCCTGTTGAATGAAGACGACAAGGAGCGTGTAAGTGCATTGTTGACGGAGGCTGCTGAGAGATCACAACTGTTGTCGTCATTGCGTTTGTAGACGTATACATCATACATTTGTTGTACTTTAAAAATCATATGATCACTGATGTAATATCCAGTCCAATATTTGAATTTCTTCGGTTGTAGTGTCACAAAATGACCACAAGATGGCAGACTAACGCACATATGTATTTTTCAGAGCACATACTTCCATATGATTGTGTGACTCAAATAACTTCATCCATATTTTATAGATTGAAGCAGAAATACATAATGCAGGGTCCAGGAGTGGAGCCAGAGTACTCCTGGGAGCAATCGTAAGAGGAGATTCACGGTGGTTTTCCACATTCCTCAGCGTCCTGCGGGACACTGGACATCAACACTTGTATGAGCTGACAGGAGGATCATCTGACTGTGACAATCAAGGTGACAATCAAGATGAGAGGAGCACACACCCATGGATCCCTGTTGTTTAACCTCTGATTTTATTCACTGGAAATATGATCACACTTACTTTCAGTTTCCTTTCTGTCACATCAGGCTGTGATGAGAAAATGTGCTCGTTTAAGGATACAGGAAGCGATGTTGCCATGGAGAGCCTAGCAGCAGAAGAAAGCAGCAGCGTAGAGTTCATGGAAATCAGCACAAACGAGAACCCTCAGGATGAAGGTCAAACAAAGCTCCTCTATTTAACAACCAGTGAAAGAAAAAAATGTTGTATGAGTTCTGTAGGGACATGATAACAGCACTCACATGAGTGTCACCACTGAACCAGGTCTGTGGGTTATCATGGGAAAGTGGGACATTGCTGTTTGTGAATGTAAATTGTGGAGCACTTAGAGACCGTAACATAAAATTTACTTCACCTTTCTTTGAGTTATGGCTCCTCTGAGAAGTTTTATGACACCTGTAAAACAATTACATGTCCGTCTCTATGACCCACGAAAAAAGGCTCCAGTTGTTCAAAAATAATCTGATCGGATTACAGCACAAAAATCAAACCAAATCTGGAAAACAGGTCCAAAAGACAAAAGGATCCTGAAAACTGGATATGATCGGATAATCTAGTCTTAGACAAAACCAAAAACAGACTAATAAAGCAGTTTGGTGAGTTATTTTTTTATGGATATGTTGCTCTCGAAATTCTAAATCACAGCTGATACTTAATAGAAAAAAAAACATGTTGTCAACAAAAGATATTTTACTGAAAAAAAAGTAATATCAAATATTTAACAGTCAGTTAACAGCAGCTGACAGGGTTTGATGTGTTGAGCTGATTTGGCGTATCACAATAGAGATTCATTCTTTGAATGTACAGGACCTCATCAGCAAGGACACCATATGTCCACAAGGGGGTGCCATAGATCTATACAAGATATAAATTCAGTACTGTAGCTTTAAGACAAGGATGGGAACTTTATTGAGCAAGATGACCACATCAAAATTATTTTAACTGCTGTAGGGACAAATTGTCTGAGACTGTGTAATGCTCCCAATTAGCCTGTTATAATAAATAATTAACATATTAATAAAAATTTAAACTAAAATTTTGACTTTTTAAACTACAACTACTACTGAATTAAATGCACTTTGTTAAGAATAGAATAATTTTGTAACAGCAAAGTTTATCAGCTTGCTTTATTTTTACCAAAATATTTTACTTTATTAATCGTATTTTTTGACGTGATGATGGATAATATTATAGAAATGGTATTTTTCTATTTTATCAATAAAATATTTTACATTTCTTATAATAAAAAGGAAAAAAATGTTTTCAATAAATCTAAGGTTATCATCCCATAATTTATGCTATTAGAATTTACTGTATTTGGTTTTCCAAGGCTTATTTATTTATTTACCCATTAATTTTTTTGAGGGGGAAACAAAATGCCTTTTAATTCCAAAAACAGATTAACTGTTTCCAAACTTTTCGGAAAAGAAAAAAAAAAAGTGTGTGGGGGGTGCTGTTGTCCTGGATCTAATTTTGGCTGTTTCGCTGCTCAGGATGTCCTCCGTTGCAGCTGAAAGCTGGACACACACTTAAAAATATATAAAAATGTCTAAACTGGACCGCATGAAATAGGCTTGACTACATATTTGTTTCTGTATTAAAGAAAGACCTATCAGTTAAAGTTTTACCAATTTCCTGTCTTCACTTTAAATATTTTTTACCTGTCATTTCAGATCTGTATGAGGGAGCCAGTGTTGAATCCAAACAGCAGTCAAACTGCATGGACCTCTCTCAACCAGGTAAGGTTGATTCCCCCTTATAGAAGCTCATGAGCGTATAAATAATCCCTTTAAACTAAAAACCTTGATCTGGCCCAACTCTGTCGACCACACGGGAAGAAAACCTAAATTATAGCAGGAAGAATAAAACCCTGTAGGATTGTAAAAGCAGAATGCTTAGAAGAAGTGGAATATTTCTCTGTCTTGCGTGCTTGACGCCCCTGAACTTGTTCCATATGTGTATCATGATGGAGCACGAAGAGGTCACAGAGCCTGTCCATGGATTTCAATGTGAAACACATGCTGGCTCTTTTTGAGGAATTGGAAAGCAACATGAAGCAGAAGTTAAATTGAAGTTTCTTTTTATGCCTCTGTAATGTTCTGCTTGTTTGATTTTATCAAGAGTTTCTGAATCAGTTTCCTCTCTGTGTACTGAGCTCATGTATTAATTCATAACTGTAGAGGAGAGCGAGCTGCTTGTGCAGAAGTTCTCTGCACTAAATCAAAGTGGAAAATAAGCCGGTGGGTTTTTCTCAGCTTGTTGGCATGGTGTTCCTGATTGTTGACTTTCCTTCTCTAATAACTTTAACATCTGGGAATCCAGGGGGCCGCACAAGTCAGTGTTTACTTCTCATTGTGGTTTAAGCTCTGTCTCTCCATCGGCGCAGACGTTTATTTACTACCATGAAGTTTTACTTGAAATAGCACTGTAACCTCTGACATCCAAAGTCTGAGCAGCAAGAATTAAAAGCTGCCTGTGGGAGGGGTAGAGCGCAACTTTCAGGGGGTTTGAACTCATAACCAGAGGGAGCTGCGGAACTTCATGTTAAGAGGGTGGGAGTATCAGAGAGAGAGAGAGAAGCGGGGGTGTGCATTGTGCATGCTCCTTAAGTCATGTTTTATCCTCAGCCCAGACAGAGAAATGGGTCAGGCCTCCCAGCAACTTCAATTCTGTCTGAAGTGGATCATAGGAGATCTGCAGTCTGCGCAGACAGAAATAAAGACACACTGCCGCCACAACAGGCATGGCTTGGCATGTGATGAAGAGATGTAGCGCTTAAAGCTATTTGAGAACGTTTGAATGATTGAGAAATTCATGCTCATTTTGGCTTAAATACGAACAATTGGGGCCGTATGGTTGATAACAGAAATTTCCATTACGTAGTTGCATTAAAGTGATCGTCTCGGGGGTATTTGATGGCTTTTTGCGTACGTTTCAAATCCCTTGGATTTGTAGTTGAGTTTGGTTTATTGTTGACATTCATTAATGAGAGGAGATTCATTGCACCAGATTTAGCTAATCAGCTAAATTCCATCTGGAGTCTTTAGGGGGGTACACTCACATAATGATCATCAGGCTGTTTTTGTCCCGACTTTCCTCCTTCACGACCAACGACGGACAACACTTGATTATCCTCTGTTTTATAAGATTATCCTATCAGATCATCCCGTGGTCTGAGGTGTGTTAAGATTGACTTTGTCCTGATAATCAGCTTTGAAATGGGTCAGGGTCGACAATCGTAAATATTAAACTTTGTCGGGGACAGCAGACAACTTCCGAGTCATGACTTCATGAGGAGGAACGAGGAAGCAGACATAAACAAATCAAGCATGGCTGACCTGACACGGAAAGTTTATGAGGACAGTCTGTGTTCTCGCAGTCTCCAGGATTCTTTCCACAGTGTTTTCTTCTTTTTGGTTCATGAATTTTCTGTTAAAAACAGTAACAACATCACCATCTTTCCCTCTTCTTTGTTCTCTTCCATGTTGCGTTTGGTGTTAGCCAGTTGCTGCTACCCGTTGCTATGTTTCTTCTTCTGTGTTTTTGTTAGATCACGTTTGGTCACGACAGATTTCTGTCTTGGAGGACTTGATTCTAGATCAGACGTGGGGCAGAATCATTATGTGTTTGGTGAGCTGTGTTTAGACTATCGGAGCACACCACACACAGTACGATCAAAACTGTTCAATGACTTTTTATCTTCATGTGTGGGCTCTCTGGCAGATTGTCTTTAGATTTAGAAAATCCTAAAGTGTGTACCCCCCCTTTAATGTGGCGTGGACCAAGAAATCATGACGTTATAGTGCATGGTGCCTTAACCTGAGCTACTTGCTCCTTCCCTCTTACCACAAACCAGTGCTTTGTAACCACTTTGTCATTATAAATTGTAAGGTGTGCCATGGGAAATTATCCAGTTTCACTTAATTGGTCTAAAAAAAAGCTAATAACAAGCCGTTGTTGAGTGTGCTTTAAAAGTAATGAATTTTCCTCCATGTCAGTAGGTGGCAGCAGATAGCTTATTGTCTTTACACTCTGAGACAAAAGACGTGATGCAGCTGTAGCCTGTTACATACGGTGACGTGTTTTTGTGAAAAAGGTGTTTCCATTTCTCTTTTGCGATAAACTTCAATATTTAAACTTTTGAAAAATCACCTCATGAGAGTGTAAAAACTTTTTATCGAAATTTGAGAGATTTTTGTTTTAAGTTTTAGTTTCAGTGTTTCCTTTACCATTTTTTTATTGTGATATTTGGGTTTTGCGCAATTCTAGATGTAACAGAAACACATCTTCTGTTGTCAGTTTTTGGCGGACTGCTGCAAAGCAGTTCTCCATTCTGTCCAACAAAGTTATTTCAATATCACTTTAATTTTTCACAACATATCTATGTGAGCAGAGCTTTTTAACCCTGACTGCTAGAAAAATTTAAAAGAGAGAGACTGAGAGCTGTTAAGGGAGTGTGTTATTGAGTAGTGTAATTTTTTTTTGTGTGGTTGGTGGTGTGCCATGGGATTTTTTTCAAGGTAAAAAAATTGCTGTGGTTTAAAAAATGTTGAAAACCACTGCCATATACAACATACATGGACACATTTACATGCACCAACACACACTATCAGACACACATCTCTCTGAACTCACTCCTCAACCTTCCAAACTTGTCGGAAACATCGTTCAGTGTGTGACACTGAACTGAAGCAGGCAAAAGTGACACACTGGGCGACGCTGCCTCCAAGTTTTTAAACCACCTTCCAAAAAACTGACTCCCTCGACTTCCTGGGAGTAAACTTGACAGACCTTTCACCAAACTGCCTGTGCTTCGCAAGCACTGGAGAGCACTTTGAAGTGTTTTTTATTTAGCCTTGTCACGCCACTAACTCATAACTCCAGACTGCCCCTGGGGTACTCAGCTGCGGTTTGGGAAACACCGAGCTGAAACAAAGAGCTCGACAGTGTTCCTGTTTGTATTCTTAGGTTCAAATTTGTTTAAAATTTATGCTCAGTGTTTAAAAATATTTCCATGAATCCAGTGTTTATACAGGTTTGGATCCAGAGGGTGCCCAGAGATGGCACCGCCCCCTTAAAACTCAGATTATAATTGGCTGTTTATCTTGACTTAAGTCAAGTTTGATTCTTGCCAGTCTGATGTGTTACTGATTAGTATTAATACAAAAGAAAATAGAACACATCTACAACAGGTAGAAGTGATGATAAAAAGGGTTCATAAATGCTCTTCATTTCTTTGTAAGCGGCTGTGTTTGCACATTTTTTGCGGCAGCCCTGCAACAATCCCTCCCAAGCCCCTGTGAATAGTTATTCAGTACGTCTCTACGTTTCAACAGCAGTATTAAAAAATATGCATTCCACTACCAGACCAGCGTTCCCCCTCCCCTGGTGATGCCTGTAATTGTGGTTTGCTGACACACACAGAAGTGTTGCCTGTCTGAAATCTGCTCTGTGTTACAGCTGGGAGTGACTCAGAGGCGGCAACCAGACACCAAGAAACAGCACATATTGTTCTTCGAGATTATCAGGCGGAAGTAGCCAAACCTGCCTTGGAGGGGGAAAACATCATCATATGCCTCCCGACAGGATGTGGTAAAACCAGAGTTGCAGTTTATATTACCAAAACACATCTGGACCGCAGGAGGGTTGAAGGGCGATCAGGGAAAGTAGTCGTCCTGGTAAACAAGGTACATTCCTCAATCACTATGCGGCTTTGCACTGTTATGGTAACCTACTTATGTCCCATTCAAATCCAAAGTAAACATTCGATCTTTCAGCCAATTTGCTCATGTGGGTCAGCTCACCACAAATTACATACCGTAAGGTTCGGATATTCCCCTGCACTTTGTTTCTATTTGGCAGCTGGCCTTCTCTGCAGTTGTCTCTGTCTCGTTTCAGTTGATCCTTAAACAACAAAAAGGATCCCCTTCATTCATCACAAATCATGTGCAAAAAAATCTGCTGATTATTATGTCTTCTCAACTCAACTCATCTCAACTCAACTCAAACTTTATTTATAGAGCACATTAAAACAACCTCAGTTGACCAAAGTGCTGTACAAACATAAAGCAACACAACACACTTCTGTCAACAAAGTCACAACACTGTTTATTCCAAACCATCCAAACCGATTCAATCACCGCTACAATCAAAACAGTGCAAACATGGGCTTCGTTTTGTTAATTTTTCTTCTCTTTCATGCATCAACACTGTCGGACTCATTGTGTTCTGCTGCTTTTGCAGGTTCCCCTCGTGGAGCAGCATTACACCTCAGAGTTCCTGCCCTTTTTGAAGCCCACATATAAAGTGGAAAGAGTCAGCGGAGACTGCCAGCTCAAGATCTCCTTCACGGAGACAGTAAAGCGGAATGACGTCATCATTTGCACTGCCCAGATTCTGGAGAATTACTTAAACAGGTCTAACAGCAAAGAGGACGAGGGAGTGAACTTGAGCGGTATGAAAACAATTCCTTTATTCCTTGGTGACAAGTTTCACTTTTAGAAAAACATTATAAATCTAATCTAGTCAACCAGTCTCTACCAGAATTTCTCATTACGTCCTAAAACCTTTAGTTAAAATCAGTCCAGGCTTCAACCTCAGACACTGACAGCTATTGGAACAGGAAGCCCCCACTGGAGGCCTCGTAAAGTCTCTCCTGATAATACCTGACAGGATCTTGTCAAAGTCTTCCGGTTCTGCTGTTCACTCTTGTTGGCACCCACCAGTCCAAGATGGAATAGCCACCTCAGTGGAACATATGCTGTTTGTTGAAACGCCTGAAAGAGTTTTTTTTTTTTTTTTTCTTCCCGATCTGCTTTCCAGGCCACACGTCTGTTCAAGCCATCAGTGTGTGGCTGATCTAATTCACATGAGAGCTTCCATCAGGCTCTGTGCATCAAGCTGCCACTCTCTATACTCTCTCACTCCAGGGATTAATCCCAACCACTCTGCTTTGACTCGTACATGTCATACAATATTACATTCCACATCTCGTATACTTCTGTAAAAATCGCAGTAAATAAACAGAAGCTGTTTTGGAAGTGGAGTTTTTCCAGCAGTCATCATCGTGTGGCTTAAACTGCTGTGTCGGGCTCTTAGAAAAGATCTGGTTTGTGTGGGAGGATCACTCCCTTACAGAAAGATGTCATAATCTGAGCATGACAATCGCCTCTATTGAAGTTCCATAAATAAATGGAACAAAACAGGGCGCTGTCTGGTTGAGGGAATCGTTTTGTTTCCTAAAATTCACCCAGTATTGTGTTTGTTGTTAATGTAGAAGAATAAATGTCATTGTGGTCACAAAACAAGCTGTAATCTGAGTTAACAATACTCAGTCTTCATTCTAACCCTCCAAACATTATGCATTTTTACTGCTTCTTTTCTGTTCTTCCTAGAGATGCACTTACTAACCATTCTGTTGTCATGTGTTCTGCTTGTGTGCCATAGACCTGTCACTGATCATCATAGATGAGTGTCACCACACTCAAAAAGGAGATGTTTACAACCATATCATGATGCGATACCTGAACCAGAAGCACAAGAACATAAAGCTGAAGAAGGAGCAGCAGAACCCGGTGCCCCTCCCTCAGATCCTGGGCCTTACTGCCTCGCCAGGGGTTGGAGAAGCCACGACAACGGAGCAAGCGAAGGCGCAGATACTACGTGTAAAAAGAATATTAATCATTATTAAACATCAGCAGAAGATTAAAATGCAAAAAGTCAAACAAAACTTACATAAACAGTACAAGAGCACAAAATCCAAAAAGGTCAAATGAAACCACAGGGAGCATGAGAAGGTAAACCCATAAATAAGACTTGAGCTGGATGCAGAGGAGGAAAAAAGGAGAAGACACAAAGACAGAAGGGAAGCAGAAATTAGAGTCATCAACAGGCAACACCATGCACACAAGGAATGCAGAAAAACCAGGGCAGCAAGGTCAATAAAAGACATGGAATGATACTAAAAATGAAAAAAAAAGGCTGATGCAAACTTGTGAATTTAGTGTTTCAGGCAGAGATGTTAGGAATTATTTGTGATTAACTTCTGTGTTGATGGTGAAAATTATGGGCTGCAGAGTGAAAAAGTGAAAAGCTTTTAAGGCAGTTTTTGGCGACGATGTCATCCTCTGACAGGCACCCACTGACAAAACAAACATTTAAACACACTGATTGAAAATTTGATTGGAAATTAAAACAACTCAGTTAATACTTCTGCTTTTATACAATGTATAAAAGATAAAAAAAAAACATCAGGAAAGAAGCTGATTATATATTTACAGTTGTTTTTTTTATGCTCATCAACAATCAAACTTTTTTCCCTCTCCCTAACTTTCTCATATTTCGAAGACTCTCCCTAGTTTCTCCGCCTCACTGTTTCCAAGAATCATATTCATGAAGCAAAGCTGTTTCCAATATTCCACTCTGCCTGTGTAGTCGAGCCAGCCATCAACTTTTCCTTTTGCCAAAGTTGTAAATAAATAAAAAAAACAGCCTTTTGTCTTTCAGAAGCAGACATGTGGTTCACGCAGAGAGTAAATCACTGAAGGAGATTTATGATTTCATTAAATCTGACACAGAATTCTGTCTCCTTTATAGATTTGTGCAAACTTGGATGCTTCCAAGATAATGACAGGGGGCCTCGAGGATTTTAGAAACGACCAAAGGACAAAGATTGTTCGTGTCGAAGACAGAACGGAGGTACATTTCTTTAACACTATTTTTGGTACTTTTTAACTCTATCCCTGTCTCTTAGTAATGTCATTAAAGGGACTGTGAGGACTTTATAAGTGATCTTGAAAAAGTCTCACTTCTAGATATCTGCCTGATCCTAATCCACAACTTAAAATGAGATTATCTGCACCAATAGAGGTTATTTCTTAATGCTCCTGTTTGTGATAATGTTCATTCCAGCCCACATGCAGCAGTTATTCTGCAGTGATCTGATCAAACCTGAGAGTCTATTGGTAGATGAGCAGGACTTAAGGATCCGTAGGCTAATGTTACATGTTACACTACAGATACATCTCAGACACTGGGCTGCGAGTAGTGCTAAGTATAGCCGGCCACTAAACTCCGGTACAAACTGACAAAGTTTGAAAACAACAGCGCTGTGGAACTGTTGATAAATACCTTACCTCGTCGTGTTGTATCTGGTAAAAAGTTGTCTTGAACAAAGAAAAGTAGTGTTAAAAAGATCTGATCTCCATTCATTTCCAAAACAAACATGCCTTGTAAAGGGTCAAGTCATTGCATGATTCCAGCCAAAAGGTGTCGCTGCAATCCACAAACAGATAGTCCTCACTGACCCTTTAAGAATCTTTATGCAAACACAACCAAATCTATATTTCAGGATCCTTTTGGTAAAGTAATCAAGAACATCATGAATGCCATTCATGTCCACGCTGACCTGAGTCCCACCTGTGAGCTCGGATCTCAGAATTACGAACAGTGGGTTGTTCAAAAAGAGCGAACTGGTGAGCACAGCATCTTTCTCCAGTGATACTAACCCTGTTCACCTTAAGTTCTGTAACACGACAATGAGCTACCTTGATGGGATCTAAAACCTCGATGTTTTCCAGCTGCAACGGAGGAAGACCACCGAGTGCGAGTTTGTGCAGAGCACCTCCGGCAGTACAACGAGGGCTTGAATCTGAGTAACACGATTCGCATGCGTGACTCCTTCAGTTTCCTGAACAAGTACCACGAGGAGGCGTTAAAGAAGAAGTCACCACCTGAGGGGGAAGTGATCATACAAATCACAGACACGGAGAGATTCCTCTTCAACCTGTTTAGAGGTACTTTGGGGTCACCTTTTAAATATCAAGAAACTAAAGCTGTTCCTTATTCCACTGTCTATCATCTGTACTGTCATTTCCACTTGAGTAGAAGAGATTAATGGGACATTCGATAACAGGGACATGAGAAAAATATCAATCATCTGATGTATTTCTTAAAAAAACTAAAACAGCACCAACTAAAAATAAAGACTTCACCTGGAACTTTTCAAATCTGGTTTTGCAGAGAACAAGGAAGAGTTGCAGAGACTTGCAGATATGCCAGAGTATGAAAACGACAGCCTGTCAAAACTGAGAAGTAATATCCTGCAAGAGTTCAGCAGCCGTGAGACGGCCAGGGGAATCCTCTTCACCAAAACACGGCGCAGCGCCCTCGCTCTAACTCAGTGGATCCAGGAAAACCCCAAGTTTTCTGACATCGGGGTGAAAGCGTCTTACATCATTGGAGGAGGAGACCAGAGCGTTGTTAAACCAATGACCTCTGTGAGTGAAAGTTGCTTTTCAGACTACACTATTCTTTCAAACTGTAACTGAGCTTAATCAGCTGTGTCCAAAACTGTGCTCTTCAGGCGGAGCAGAAGGACGTGTTGAACAGATTTCGCAGCGGGGAAGTCAACTTGCTGATTGCCACCTCTGTGGCCGAAGAGGGTTTGGACATACCAACGTGCAACATTGTGATCCAGTATGGCCAACTGACCAATGAGATTGCTATGATTCAGGTGAGTTCATTGTTAAAAGTTGTACGTGTCTTATCACAAAGTAAGCGGCTGCTCACCGAGGACTCCTTTTCATATCCAGGCCAGAGGCAGAGGGAGAGCTGAGGACAGCAGCTACATTGTGATTGAAGTAAAAGGCTCAGGGGTTACTGAAAAGGAGTGTGTCAATGAGTTCCGCATCAAACTGATGTACACAGCCATCAACAAAATAACAGCCTTAGATCCAGAGGACTACAACAAACAGGTACCATCACTTCAAACCTTTTGGGAAAGTGTAATCCAGAACCCATGCCACTGTAGGACGTCTGTTTATTGTGTTTTTCATTCTCATTAGATCAGAGAGTTTCAGATTCAGTCTATAATGGAGAAAAAGGTGGCAACAAAGAAGAAGAAGCAGAAAGAAGTAAAGAACGTGAGCTCCTCTGACGTAAAGTTCAGCTGCCGTTACTGCAGCAAGCCAGTGTGCACCGGGGAAGACATCCAGGTCATCGAAAAGGTGCACAATGTCAACATGACGTCCGAGTTCAGGTATAAATCACTTAAACGAGATATATATTGATGAATTCATGCCAGGATCTAATCAATACTGTTTTTTTTTGTTGTTGTTGTTTTTTTGTTGTTATTATTGTTGGTTTGTTTTTCAGAGAACTTTTCAACCAGACAGAAAACACCAGCCTTCAAGAGAGACTTCTTGACTACGAGACCAACAGCTACATATCATGCAAACAGTGTGGTTCGGTAAATGTTTTTCAGTCATTTTCTAGTTTGGATTGTTTTGAGAAAAAGTTGGAAAGATGGAAAAAGTCAGCACTCAAAAATGTCCCTTTACAGCGCTTAATCTAAGTGGCATACAGCTTAGCAACAGCCGCGCTTCAGCCATAGACTGTAAAAAAAAATGGACGTCATCTCGCTCGGCTCAAACTGAGGTCACTACAAAAACTGCTCCCCCTGCTGGCTGGCTGCAGTACAGGTCAAAAACTCTGCCTCTCTATTCATTTGAGATGGGATGTGGTTTTTTTGTTTGTTTTTTGTCACTCACTTCCACTCAGATTTTCCCAGAGTTCCTCGTAAGTCTCTACTGTGCATACTCTGGCTGCACAATGGCGAATAGCGGCTCTGTGACAGAGGATTTTTGGCTTCAAAACCGAACAATGGTAAAAGACGGAGCCCCTCTGTCCATTCTATTTACAGTCTATGGCTTCAGCTAAAAGCCTTTTTCAGGGCTATAGAAGACTTTGAGCTGAGTTTGAAAAAAATTCACCCACTGTACAGTGTGCACCAATAGCAAAATTAGCATTTAAGACCCAAGCTGTTTTTGAGCCAGGTTGTAAATGTGCTTTTTAATATCGTAAAAGTCTGTTTTTTTGCCTTGATGTGTACGTGACTCTTGGTCTTTCTGCAGCCAGCCTCTAGTGGATTCTCGATGAACAGCAACTTTTAGCACTTCTCCATAGGCTTCATTTTTCTAAACCGGATGTTGCCCCTTTGGTTTATGCTAATGCTACATGCAAATAGGAAGATGTGCAGGCATATTTGAGCTTATTGTCCTGAAAATAGCTCCCTTTGACATCAGACTTTTTTCATCCTGATGATCTTTATTGTCTTTCTAGCTGAAAGTTGAAAAAGGAGAAAACACTTTCGATACATACCATTATGGTGGAAATGTACAGCAGTTGTAAGCTCTACGAGGTGGCAGCGTTCAAGAAGACTGGTGTTTGGTTTACTTGAAGGTCACAGCCTTCATCTAAGAGGGGGGGGAAAGACGAGTTTGAAATGAGTCAAGACCAACCATCACAACCAAAATAAGTTCCACATGTAGGAAACTGTGAGTCAGAGAAATGAGATGCCAGATGATTTCACTTAAACAAAATTTCTTAAGCCGTTCCCCCAGAGAAAGCCATTTCCATCAAGTTATGTTCCATGTTGGTGTTGAACAGAACTGATGTAGTCACTCCTTTGTGTTGATTTAGAATCTCTTTAACCAGTGATTTACTCACACAAAGCCTTTTTATGTCTCATATTCTGATTTCTTTCGCAGAGGTGGGGTTCTATGATGGTTTATAAGGGGATTGAGTGCCCCTGTCTCCACGTGAAAAACTTTGTGGTGACCGTCAGTGGAAAGAAGATCACCAAGTGCACCAAGTGGAAAGACCTCCCCGTCAAGTTCTCTCCCTTCGATTACGCTGAATATGCGAGTCAAGTCGTATCGAGCTCAGACGATGAAGACATGTAATTCAAGACGCAGAGTGAGCTTACACAGGGAATGATGGCTTACACATTAAAATGCAAAGTGATTGTCACACTATGTTTACTTTCATTAAATCTGGAGTCACTGATGGTGGTGGGTTGAAGCATGCACTGTTAACAGATGATTTCTCAGGATTTTACTATCATAGATGTATAAGATTGATGAAATATGGATTTAAACTGTTTGGGGAAAACTACATGCATTTATGAATGTGTTTTTTTTTATTTTAAAATCAAAGTTATTAAGTGATACAAGGTGAATTGGAAAAACTGCACAACTTCGGTCTCAGGATGGGAGTCATTGAGCCCACCTGTCAACACACACAGGTGCTGTTGACACAGGAGCAGTCAGAGCTTCTATTTTAGATCTACTATCTGCATAATGGTAACTTGTTTTATCACTAATAAATAATAATTGTATGTGAGCTCTAATCACATGTGCCAACTGCTTTTGTGTTTTGTATGAATCAAAGTCAAAATAAAAGATTTCCTAAGTTTCCTGAATTTGTATTATTTAACTGGTGGGAAAGTGGAGGAGAAATGTGCGGAATCAAGCCGGGAGCTGATGCTGAATGACTCGCGTCCTCGGTGAAAAAGCCACTTCCTAAATTCTAGCAAGCTGTGCGCTCTTGGAAAAGTTGTGCAAGCTGCTGACTTCAGGGAGGCATCTCTGTCTGCTTTGGTGTCGGACTTCTTTTCAGGAATGCAGCGGGAAGTGTGAGAAGTAGGAAGGAGCTCAGTTTTCTTATATCTTTTTTTTTTTTTTTTTAACTTTACACCACTTGTTTGGAGTTTGTTTTTGCTAGACTATGAGAGTAACCAAGCTACCTCTCCATGAAGGGACTTTAAACGCCACACCTGCGACTTTGGAGATTTTGTAAGACTGAAAAGAAGCTTCAAGACGACTTCTTCTTCTGTGTCATGGTCAGTAATCGATGTACCCTCACCTTAAGTTGTGTGTGTGAAAGAGAAACACTGAGAAATGCTGAATTACTCACTGTGGGCAGAGTGGAGGGCTCGCTGGTGGAATAACAGAACTTTGGCGAGAACCTGAATGCAGCGTCATCTTGTGTTGTGTGACTTCACAGTCTCTTTTTTGTGCAACTTTTTCTGTCACCTTTCGCAGGGCTGCAGCAAGGTGCTGTGGGGGGTGGTCGGGGCGGCTGTCGTCATCACGTTGATAACAATCACGGCGGTTTATCTCGGCAGTAAGTTACAGCTCAGGCCTGGTTTGTCTTCTGAGGGGCGCGTGAGCTGCTGCCTGTTGGAGTTAAAAGTTGAAAAAGCACGTTAAACAGCGACAACAAAACTCTCGTCTTTACTCCTTTTATTTGGAGGATGTATTTTAAGTTTTCTTTGGCAAAGTTACACATGATGAGGTTTCAAGTTGCCTTTCTGCATGCACTGTCACAGCATGCTGCAGAAATAGCGCCACCCTGTGTGCATGGGCGTATGCTAGGTTTGCAGCAGCTCTGCTCAAGATTCTTTATGCATCATTTTAGAGTCTGATGGGACCAAAAGGCCGTTCACCCTCGAAGATTACTTCAATGACACCATCAGGTGGAGAGGCTACAGCTTGTACTGGATATCAGGTACACATCTCTAATACAAGGTGCTGTATAGTGCAGTGTAATATCTGAAGTTTAATTTTGCACAGAAAAACTCTCACAAGTTGATCATTTCTCGTATCAGACACAGAGTATCTGCATAAAACACGAGATGGGAACGTCTTCCGTCACAACGTTGAAACTAAAGAGGAGTCGCTATACTTGAGCAATTCAACTTTTGTAATATTCTTTATTTTTGGAAGCATTTCATTAAAACAAACATCATTTTAAATGTAAATGCAAATGTTTCATTTCTCTTCTCATTGCAGGCCCAAGTAGAGGCGACAGATTACTGGTTGTCAGGAGATCAGAAGTACATTGCTTTTGAAAGCAATTACACAAAGGTGAGCAACTCTTCCCCAGACAGGCTGGTTTGTCTGATTTTAAAATGTCAGAAGCTTGAAAAATTTTTTTTAAAAAATGGATAAAGTCTGTAAAAAGTTTTTCAACTCCAACAGAACTGGAGACACTCATATACAGCATCGTACTCCATCTATGACAGGAAGAGTTCGTAAGTTGCTCTGTCTTATCATGGATAAACTAAATGACGTCATGAAGTCAAACACGAGAAAACTGGTGCAGCTATAAATGTTTTTAAGACATAATCTGTTAAATTCTTTCGGAGTGACAGAGTACATTATTTATCATCACATGCAGACACATCAGACTGATTATTTTCATGATTCCTCCCAGAACATTTCTTTCCAGCGACAGTCTTCCAACTGTGGTGCAGTTCTTTCTGTGGTCCACAACAGGAAACGGATATGTAAGTTTACACCCTGAGAACCATGCAGCCTTGTCTCCACATTGAATTAAAGTAACAAGTACTGTGGAAACAATTGTGTTTATCAAAGTGAATTCGTGGTTTGACAGATATTACTTTACAGTTTGTCACTGAAAACTGAAACAACATTTCGTCTCCAGGCTTACGTCACAGATTATAACATTTTTGTCAAACCTGACGTCACGGCCGAAGCTGTACAATTGACCCACAATGGGAAAAAGAATGAAATCCTCAATGGTGTCTCTGACTGGGTGTATGAGGGTAAGAAATGTTCACTTTGCAAGAAAATATACCGCTTTGTCTCTCTACAGAGGACGATAATTGATTTCTTTATTTTTCTGCTATTTCAGAGGAAGTGTTCGCAGTACATGGAGCAATCTGGTGGTCAACAACTAGCAAAAATTTAGCTTACATGGAGTTTAATGACACAAATGTTTCCAGATTGGAGTATTCCTGGTATGGATCTGAGCAGTATCCGGAAACCGTGTCCATCCCATACCCAAAGGTGGGATTCGCTTATTCAGATTTTCTGAAATATTCTGGTCATGGCTGATTGAAAGTAGTCTGTTTAAAGCTGTTAGATCAAATCTGATTCAAAACAGATGGTCCAAAATGTCTGAATAACCATGAACTCATCATCTAAGTTGATTCTGGCTGGATCACAGGAGTAAATCTTGGACTTGAAATATTTTAAGAACATCAAACACGTTTTTTTTTTTTTTTTTTTTTTTCCCTGCAGATGTTGATCATTCTGACCTCTTTTGCACTTGTGTGTTTGTCTGAGATGTGGCCTCTCAAAATGAATCGCCAAATATATGCTGAAACAAAATATATCATTCAAAGCAGCTGTGTGGCTCTTTCAGCTTTTTTGGGTGAATCTTGGCGCCCCTTGTGGATAAACTGTGCGGTTCAGTCTCATTCATAGCACTGTTAACTTCAGATTAGTTTTACAAGTGTGTTTCTGACTCCAGAAAGCAACATGTGAAAATTAATAATCAAAAGGTTGATTTCTAAATCCAGAGTTTAACAACCAGCCCTTGACTCTTATGATTTCTTTTAATGTATAAAGCAGAAACAATCGGTCTTTATTGCACACTCACCATGTATAAATTATTTTAAAAAAGGATTTCTGTTTTATTCTTAGGCTGGCTCCAAACTCACAAAGGTGAAGCTGTTCGTGGTTGATGTAAGAAATCCGTCCCGCCGCTCTCAGGTGCTTCCTCCAGCGTCTGTTGCTTCTGGGTCTGTATCCTCTTTAGTGCACATTATCGCTCCACACTAGAGGCAAATATAAACACCCTTGTTTTCTGTCTGATGCGAAAATCTTGTCACCCTCTGTCGCTTTTGCTCAGTGATCACATTTTGTGCTCAGTGAACTGGGTTACAGATGAACGCATCGCTGTGCAGTGGCTCAACAGACAGCAGAATTATGTGATCGCACAGATTTATGACTTTGATGGAAGCAACTGGAGGGAAAATCAGGTAGCTGTCTTGTCAGGAAATCACGAGTGGTTTTAAAATAGCTCATCCAACAGATTCCTGTCTGCAATAAATGCCTCTGCTTTCTGTAGAAATTTGAGCAAAGAAGTAAGACGGGCTGGATCGGCCATGTAAGTCAATAAAAAGTTACCACTTTAGACTTTCTGTCACCTAATTGTTTCATATTTTAAAATAAACACATACACTATCTGCATTTTAGTACGTGGCCCTTCCTCTGTTCTTTGCTGAAGACAAACTCAGTTTCTACAAAGTGATGAGTGATACTCAGGGCTACAAACACATTCACTACATCAAAGATGTGAGTATTTTTTCCTTCTGCTCATGCAAAATCAACCTCTTGGTTTGTTTCTTGGGTGTTGAGCATCATATTCACTGAGTGCATGTTGTTAATTAAGGGCCAAGCAACACCTATTACCTCAGGGAAGTGGGAGGTCATCTACATAACCAAATTAACGAAAGACACCATGTAAGAGATGATAACGCACATTTCTGAGAAAATAATAATGACTGTAAAGATTCTCTTTGTAAAAACATGTAAATATGACTTATTTATTATTACTTTGCAGATATTTTGTCAGTAACCAGTACCAAGGAATACCTGTGAAGAGGAATCTTTACAAGTAAAGACCTCATTCGGCTAACTGAATTATTTTTAAATCTAATTTGTGTGTGTCCTTACACTGTGTTTCGAGCTGCCATGACTTGACTGACACAAGTGAGACAGTTTGCTGCTTGTTTGTTTGTCAGGGTTACGATCGGAAGCAGCCCCTCGGCCCCTCAGTGCCTCACCTGCAGCCTGTACGGGGACAGGTGTCAGTACAACTATGGTTACTTCAGCTATGATGCCTCGTACTACCGAATGGACTGCCAAGGTTAGTTACACATCCACACGTTCTCTCAAGCAATGAAATCATTCAAGGTTGATGTGCAGGGGAACATCTGTGACTAAAACCTATTTCTGAACTGAAGTCAGTTATTATTATTAACTATTTGTGCATTTTCTATTTTGGTTCTACCAGGACCTGGACTTCCTCTCTACACACTCATAAATAACACAGGGTCAGGTAAAGGTAAGTATAGTCATAAAAAACAGCAGGAAACCATTTTTTAAACATTTCTTTCAAATGTGCTCATCTGTGAGTTGAATATGTAAATTGAGGAAGAGGAAAAAAGCAAAAACAGCTTCATTCACATCCTGTTGACTTTCTCATGTGTTAGCTCACATGTTGGCGATAATAATGCTTAAAGATTAAGTATAAACAGTCTTGTTTTAGGCTTTGATCATTTTTAATTCGATGTAATTTGTTGTTCTGCTTTTTTTTTTACCCCCAGAGCTCTCTGTTCTTGAGGACAACAAGGACCTGCAAAATATTCTGTCAGAATTTCAAATGCCAACAGTGAAGTACGGCAAACTGAAGATCGCAGGATTTGGTGAGATGATTATTTTGAGTCTGTTCTAAGTGAAAAATTAGTGTCATTTCACTGAAAATAGGATTTTTAAAATTTAGTTCAAATGTTTCAACTGTGGACACAAATGTTCTTAAAGTGTGTGTTTGTGTGTAAATTGTGTTTTTATCCACAAAGAGCCTCTAGAAAAGGGTAACAACAGTCATATTTATAAACATCAAAAACATTTCACTGAAAGCCCAAACATGTCACAGAATACAAAAATATTTCACGTGACAAAAAAAAAAGAAGAAAACAAATGAAAAAAAACCCCAAACCATAATAGAAAATAAACAATATTTAAATGAGACAAAAATATTTTTAGAAACACAAAAATACTAAACACAAGAAATAATTCTGCAGTTTGTGGGAGGTTTTTGCAATTTGTAAGACTTAATTGTTTCATAAGACTTAACTTCAGGGCCACTGCATTACCACGAACCATCTTGGATTGTTTGTCTTCAACATTCAGTGCAGTTAAGAGCAACATCCAAGCCTCAATAAAAGTTACAAAAACACATTTTAAATGAAGAGAGACATGAATTTTTGATTTATTTTATTTTGTAATAAACTTCAAATCTTTCCTCATTAATAAAGCCACACTTCACGTTGAATTTGAATGTCTTGATATTAACTTCAGAACAATTTAAAGGGGACAAATATTTGTATTTATTTGATGCAGGGATGTAATCATTATTATACTATGCGTTCAATCATCATTTTGTTTGTTTTTACATTTGAAATTCTTTTTTTTTATCCACAGATTTCTGGTATCAAATGATTTTGCCACCAAATTTCAAGAAGTCTAAGAAATACCCTCTTCTTATTGATGTGTAAGTACTCAACAGTTCTGAGCACCGAGAAGGTTACGTGCCAACATCTAACAATGAATTTAATTGAATGCGTCTCCACAGGTATGCCGGCCCCTGCAGTCAGATGGTTGATTATCGGTTCAAGCTGAACTGGGGGACTTACCTCTCCAGCTCACACGGGATCATCTTCGCCAGCTTTGATGGACGAGGAAGTGGTTACCAAGGTGACGCTATATTGCACGCCATCTACAAGCGCCTTGGGACGTTTGAAGTTGAGGATCAGATAACAGCTACGAGGTAAAATGAGTCAACTTGGTGACATCATCAGAAAGCAATGGGAGTAGAATTGGAGTTGATTACTGTACAGTCATAGAAGTTGAAATGGGGGAGTAAATTTTTTTCTATGTTGTAGGAAATTCATCGAAATGGGTTTCATTGATAAAGACCGAATAGGGATATGGGGCTGGGTAAGTTAATCACAGTCTTGTTGCTGTATCTGTATTCACCGTATACTTTGCTGTTTGTATGAAGCTTTAACTCATTCACAACTTCTGATCATCAGTCGTACGGTGGTTATGTCACCTCCATGGTCCTCGGTGCTGGAACTGGAGTCTTCAAGTGTGGGATAGCAGTAGCCCCAGTAGCCAAGTGGGAATATTATGGTAAATAATCTGCTGTCTTTTCTTAGACACCTCTTCAGTTTTTTTTCCAGAATATTCTTGAATTTCTAAAATATTCTCACTCTGTTTGTAATTTACTTTGATGTTATTTCTATGGGCTGTTAAAAATGTAGCATTTGGAATAACAGCCGATACTTCATGGCAGACTGCTCTGCATAAGGATTTGTTTACAGTTTTACTCAGGCTTTAAGTTTTAGTCTGACAGATGCTAATGAAAAGTTAACAGATGATAGCCAACGGGTTCCAAGACTGTTTTTTGTCCCTTCTTTTTTTCCCTCCATAAGCTGTTTTACTGCACCCAACCAAATCCTTCTAACAGGTGATTGGTCAGTATCATTTTTTGGCTAAGTCCAAACCACAACATCTTTTTCATTTTCAACAACTGAATTCTTAACCAGAAATCCCGCTATATAACACACTGTCAACTCTCTATTTTTTCCTATTTTGAATAAATATTCATGTTTGCTTTTCATGATCTATAAAATTTACATTTGCGAGTTTTCTGTTTTTAGATGCAGTGTATACTGAGCGCTACATGGGAATGCCTGAAGATAACGCTGAGTTCTACAAAGTAAATAACACTCAAGTCAGAGTTTACCTGCTGCACATTGTAAAGTTTTACCTATATTACATATTACGTTTCTAAAGGAGATAATCTTCTTTTCTTTCACAGAATTCTACCGTGACAGCCAGAGCTAAGAACTTCAAAACAGTGGACTATCTGTTGGTTCACGGCACAGCAGATGGTGCGTTCAACAATATGTTTTTTTTTTAAGCATGTGTTAGCTCTGTTTCTTAACAGTGCACAAGGTAGCACACTTAAGCTTTGCATGAATGCACTCAATTTGTCTTAATGGAAACTCAAGCTTTAATGTTCAGTCATGTAGTGAAAGTGCCGCCTGTTCTGTACAGACAACGTCCATTTCCAGCAGGCAGCTCAGATCTCCAAAGCTCTGGTGGAGATGCAAGTGGATTTTGAAGTGATGGTAAATATTGGCTGAGGGAAGTGGGGCTATTATCGGACGATGAAATAAGTATGAATCAAAAATCAAAAGTGGTGTGTTGAAGGCACCATAAAATATCAATCATCTAAAAGAGGCTAGTTAATTAATCTTTGTGTAATATTCCTTTGTGTTCATTTCAGTGGTACACTGACAAGGACCACGGACTCAGAGGCTCAGCCCACCAGCACACGTTCAGACTCATGAGCCACTTCCTGCAGAAATGCCTCGTTAATCCCAAATAGATGTGAAAACTGTGGCCGCATTTTGATGGAATATTACCACAGATTACTTTTGTGTTACGATTTTATGTTTTTGGGTCAGGTTCATGTCTGTGCAGTTATTTTTTACGTGCAATGGTTTTTCTATTGCTCATACAAATGAGCATTTATATTTTACATTTCAGTTTTTTTTAACATACTTAAAGCCATTGCATGCATTTAGGATTTTTTTAAATATGGAAATGAAGCTGCATTGCACTGCACTGATTTGTTGTGAAGTGTTGTTATACGTGCTGCAGACATGACCTTATGGAAGAAAAATAAACTTTGTTTTGAAATAAGTTTCATTGAAGAGTTTAATTATGCTTTCTGTTCCCTACATCTGAAATTAAGACATTTTTTTTATCTCTCAAAATAATTCCAAAAGTGTGTAACGTTCTCAAGAGTGGTCATATCAAGTTAAAGTGAACTTTTATAAACAAGTTCAAAATTTTATAATAATTCACTTTATGTGCTCATGATGTATACAGAGCCTTATTTAAGAATTTAGATCTGCTCAGTCTGTGAAGGCTTACAATAAAAAACAATGAATTACAGTTTTCCATGTCACGAGCCTGACAGTTGTCTGAACACCTGTTAACCAGTATTTGTCAGCTCCTTTTTATCAGGGCAGTGGTCGTGTGAAATTGTAGCAGCTTTTAACGTCCATTTGCAGTATTTTTTTTCTCCTTTAAACAAAGTCAAATACATTCAGTGGACTGAGACGGAAGCTGACTAATGGCTTGAGAGTAACAGAGGATACGCTGAGGTGTCAGTGACGGGGAGTCTTCAGGGAAAACGCTCCACGACTCCACCATATAAGAGTGAGGTGATGAAGAGGGGAAACTGAAACAGCTTCAGAAGCCAAGGGAGAAGGTGGGCACCAATCAACAGAGTTTATTATCACCCTCTTGGAAGCTCAACAGACTGCAGCACAGGTGAGTATTTTTTTTTTTTTTATTTAATTGAATTTCAAATATCTTAACCGTTTTCTTACTGAAACATTCTAACCTCCATTCACTTCTCTCATCTTTCAGAGGCTACAATGATGAGTGTTCACTCTTTGGCTGGACTCCTGCTCCTCATCATCATCCAAAGCAGCTGGCAGGCACCTGATCAGGATACAGATCGAAACTCCATGTAAGATCAAGTCTCAGGTTTCATTATTACCAGTCAGCTCTTCAAGCCCTTTAAGATCGGAGCATCACAGTAGAGATTGATGGAAACATCCTGAGCCATTAACACATGCACTTAGCTGCACTATCAAATATCTTTATTCTTTTTTAAATCTGTCTCAATGGGTGTTTTTAGGTGAGATGGCTAGGGAAGACAAAGATACCTTAGAGCTTGCTAACTACAATGGTCTAAAAATAGAATTATAAATAATTCTGAAGTTAAAGATTTTCTTTGTTTTCTAGGCTTGTCAATGAAAACTCCATGCTGAGTGAACCTATTGAGCTCCCAAACGTGAAGAGACATTCAGAGGGAACTTTTTCTAACGACTACAGCAAATACCTGGAGACAAGAAGAGCACAAGACTTTGTCCAGTGGCTTAAAAATTCAAAAAGGAATGGGTAAGTTTACCTTTTTCTTACTGAATCAACTTCATGTCATAACACGAGTTACATAAAACATAATTAAAGTCTGAAGCAAAATTATTTTTTTATCAGATTATATGAAACTAGCTTGTCTTTTAGCTATAGCATTACAGAAACATTTATTTGACTGGGTTATGTGTTATTTCTACCTGCAGGAGTCCATTTAGACGCCATGCAGATGGCACCTACACCAGTGATGTGAGCTCCTACCTTCAGGACCAGGCTGCCAAGGAGTTTGTGACCTGGCTGAAGACCGGCCGAGGCAGGAGAGACTAAACTCAAGACAAGCTCCCTGAAAAAAACTCAACACTTCACACCCAGATGTCTCACTATCTGTATTTGCCTTTTTTTCTTGGTCATGCTATTAAACTCCCCTCGTCTGAAGTTCTGTCGGCCTTCAGTGGTTGAAGGAAATGTTGTTGAACTGCAAAGAAATGCATTAAGGTTAGCTACGTTTCAAATGTCTCAATCAAAAATGATTTGTACAGTTTTACCAATCATTCCTCATGTTTGCAAATTCCATATTTGGCATTTTCACCAGCCTTCTCACATATTTGTAAGAATTTCTTAAAATCATAATTTGATCTGAAATGCAACTTGTATAATTACCAATGGAGGTGGTGTTGATTTTCTTATTTTTAACATAAAGTCATATTTAGTTTTCAATAAAGAAATGTGTATAATCTAATACCTCCTTCGATATGTTTCTACAACATTTTAAGTTGAGTTAAGAGTGATCATTTATAAATATGCAGAAATAGTATTGTATTAAATTTTGGCCAAGAAGAGGATAGAAATCAAAGTTTTGGTTGAGCAGAAGATAGAAACCAAACACATGGGAGTATAAAACAGAGAAGTTAGTTTAAAACTGCTGATACTAATGAAGTATAAGTATAGGACACAGCAGTTTAAACAGTACAACATTACAGGAAAAGACCAAACAGGTCAGTGCAGAAAGTCAGGAACAGTGGACCATATACTTATACAGACAGTGGCAACAAATTTCCTCATTAAAGAGCGATAAAAGTCTATCAATCTATTCAAGACTAAGACTCCTCAAAGTGAAACCACTGAGTATGCAAAGAATATTTATTTGTGGATGAAAATGCAATCATTTATTTTTTGTATTTTTTAATGTTATGATCTAAAAAAAATAACAAAAAACAAAACAAAACTAAAAAAATACAATCAAATCTAATCACAGTGCGCACCATTGAGTTTTTTTTTTCAGTCAGTCTCTTCTGTTTATGCAGGCAGAAAAGAAATCATAGAAACACTTCTCTCTGTGGGGATTTGCGTGTTGGGAATTTTACCCGGTAACAGGATGATGTGTGTCATCTGTCAGCTCTTCGCTGGAGACAGATTTTCCGGTAATGCTGTTACATCCCTGTTAGATTCTGAGACGTAACTAATAATCAAGAAAAACTGAAAGAGAGAGAAAAAAAAGGACGAGGTAAAAGCGTAGAGGTTTTAAAAAAAGTGAAGAGGGTATGTGCCAAATGAAAGAAGTCAACAAAAAAAAACAAGACCTAATAAACATAATTCTGTAAAGGGAAAATAAAGCAAAAATACCTAAATAACTTGTTTAAAGAATAGCTGTATCAAAACTTAATAGAGTGGCTCAAACCAGCTTATATGCTTAACAGGGGTTTTTCTCTTTGAATAATACTTGCCTGGCTCTAAACCTGTCACAAACCTCAAGACAAGCAGCATGTACAGACTTTGCAGGAGCAAAATGACAGAGAGCTGCTTGAGCCATCTCAGTTGTCTCTCATACTGAAGAGTGATCAAAAGCACAGGTAGAGACAAGCTGAACATGTGGAAAACAATCAGTCATCAACACCTTCAAGGAAGCAGAGAGAGAGGAAAAAAAGGTGAGATAGGAATGACCTCTGACCTTTTGCCTTTCATTCAACAGATGCTCACGGGTCGCTTTGCTAAATGAAAGAGACGGAAATCATGTCGATCAAGTCAGACTCACTGAGAACAATGACTGCATTGACACTCTAAAGGTCCTGCTGGCATTGAGACAAAAGCAGTAATTCACATGAGCCAGCAGCCTGACATGCTTAGGGATGTTTCAGATCTCTGAGCTGTCATCTGTGGCACATCACAACCATCTGTTGATTACAAAAATCCCTGACTGGAGTGGTCAAATTTATGATAAAACAATCACAGTGTGTACCACTGTTACAAAAAAGAAGGTGTTCTCTGTAAACACAGAAGGCACAGAAAAATACTGTCTACGAAGATATTGGTTCATTTTTAACCCCGGAAGATCTACAAAAATATGAGTTACTGATTGTGCTTCACTGACAACAAAAGAGATTAAAAATAGGTTAGTTGATTGAAGTTGTTGTTCTGCAGTGAACACAAAACTATACATGCAATATCACTTTGATTCAAGTTATTATTTCTACTTGATTAAATCCATACTGCTCAATTGGAGCAGTATGGATTGCACAGTAAAATATGATTTTAAGAAGTCTTATCCGCCAACTAATGTGGAAATACACACAGGGTACAGTAGAAACACTTGAATTCCATTCTATTCGATTATGTATTCTGTTTTGAGAAATTACGCCTTTAAAGTGGGAGAGACCCCGGAGTTAGCATCCTCACATCATTTACCCAATAGTTTGAAAACAGATGTTCCATACATTTTTCAAGGGGCAGGGGGTCCACAATGACTTTCACTTAAGTACTGTATATTGGTGTGACCTACCTCTCAATCAAAGTAATATTCTATCATAATATATTTGCTTTACTGAAGTGTAATTTTAAGATGCTGTGGACTGAGAATATGACCTACCTGACAAGAAATGTTGTGAACAGACTCGAACGTTGTACAGATGATTGTATTGGAAATCCTGGTGGAGCTAACTAGACACTATCTCCTCCGTTCTTCCAACAATTGTTTGCACTTCTCACCCCGGTTTGTGATAATTTGAAGCATTTGAAATGTTTTTCTTAGTCAGACCGATAAGAGCAGCCAAAAACGGGGCAATAATTTACCATTCAATGCAACAATAATCCTATATGTGTAAAGTCCATCTTATTCTTTTGCTGTATCCCAAATCGTGCAATTCCATAAGTGCACACATGTGAAGTGCGCTGTGGACGCTCTGCACTTACAAGAACAGTGCTCTAAACCTTACAGGGTCGTGTTGTCCCAAACCAAACACTTCAGCTGTGCACTTACTGAAAACTCATTTCACAGGTGTTCCTCTGCTATTCATTGATCACATCCATCAACCATTGTTTGATCTGTTCCTGCCCCTTCATCTATGTAGCCAATGTGGCGACTGTTGAGTGTGAAACAACTCGGAAACCTTGGATCAGTTGGGTAAAATTATACATCAATGAACTACCAGAAATGCAACCAAATGTGATGCGTACATAAATCCGCTGCTGTTCCAATAGTAGTTGGATTATGTTGCAGACTCCCTCTGAAGTCCAAACTCTGGAACAAACTTGCCAATTTAGAACTTCCAGAGAAAGCAAGTTTGAACTTGTGAACTTTGACTTGAGAGACAGCCGTCTTTTCTGTTGTGCCAGTGCATGGCCAGTCTCGAGTTGATGACGTCATGTGAAAACGCCCTATTACATCACTTATTGCAATTTTTTTAATGTTCAAAAAATATATTATGACAAACTGAAAATAACTTTCATTTGCATTTATTAATTTCCCTTCACAAAACAAGCAACCTTGCACCATAGACTGTATAATTAATAGACACAGCCACCATGACCTCACCTGTCTGTTTCTGAAAAGGATTTTTGAAGCGCCCAGCAGTCACGTGAGCTGAGTTGCGCCTCTGATTGGACGAACTGGCGATCTTAATATTGGCTGTAAATGTGCTTAATTCGGCTGTGATTCAGCTTTTTTTTTTTTTTTTTTTTTTTTTTTTTTTTTTTTGCTTGGTGTTTAAATTTCTTACAGAGCCAGCCTCAAGCGGACACTGGACGAACTGCAGATTTTTGCACTTCCGTATTGTCTCATAGAGTTAGACAGGAGGTTGCCGCTTTCCTGTCACATACCCTCACGTGACCACAAAGTGCGCTCGAGGACGTTCCGTTTAGAAGGCGGGAAATGCAGATGTTCGGTTTTCACAGCACAAACATGCCAACAGGAAACGACTGCATTGCTCAAGAAACCTTCAGCCTGTGAGTAAACGTGAAGCTGTGGCTTTCCTTTGGTTAGATTTCTTTCTTTGTTATTTACTGAAGCTTAGGTAGTTTATTATCCCTGAAGTAAAAGGAGCAAGCTCATGTTGCTTTGAGTTTGTAAGGTTCAATTGACTTGGCGGAAATGAAAAAATGTGAAAACTGGGATTTAAAAAAATAGTACATGAAAAGTAGAGCTGGTTCAATGCACCGTGTAGCCGTAGTGTACAACTGTAAGTACTATTTCCCCTGGTATTTAATCAGGTTCCTGCTGTACATGGGTAAATTGTCAATGTAGAAAGCTGAGAACACAATGCATTGACCATGGTGCAATCACAATTTCTACTGCTGCTGAAAGCACTATTTAATGATTTAACTCAGTTTTTGAAAACAATAAGACAACATGAATACTTTAAAAATGTTAATTTAAAGCAACATTGACAAGATACACATGTTAAATCTCTGTCTTTAATAATAAATCCATTACCAGGTGTTCTTCCACTTCCAAAAAAATTCAGTTATAATTCACAAAAATTGACATAAAACTTCAAACAACATTTAATATTCTTGAAATTTGGTTTCTTCATGTTCAATACACGGACAGTAGACAGACACAGCACTTTAAATCTCTTTTTCCCATAGCAAACATATATAATATATTTTATTCCACAAAATAAATAGCCAAATAACTTTTCATATAAATAGAGTATTGACATTCAGGTAAAAGTGCTATTGCATTTGTCCATATATTGCCCTTATCGATTTTAAAGCCCCTATTATTTACATTCAAGCTCAAATTAATGGGATTACCATGGTCCTATCCCAGAAACAAAATACAATACTACAAAATTTGTATTTTACAGGCCTTTCATTATGTCGATGTTTTGATATGTTAATATGTTAATATATGGCTATGTACCTTCCAGAATAATGTTAGCCATTTTTAATACTTACTAGATCATATTATTACATTGAACATCACTATCGATAAATAAGTTAAATGATAGAGAACTATAGGGAATCAATAAATACACATGACCTCAAGGAGATGTTATTGTGGCGTTTTAAAATACAAAGAATATAACAAAATAAATGCAAATGGATTCAAAATCTATTCCTTGAAAATAATAACCTTACATTTTGAAGTGTACAGTCATTGACATAATAAAGTGTGTAGGTTTATTGATGTTTACAATATGGGAAAAACATGGGTCCACCAGTTCATGAAGAGATAGAAAACTTGTGACACATCAGATAACACAGTTATTCACTGACCAAGAGAGATTTAAATGGCTGAGCTTGAAGGATTGGAACAAAGCAACACACTATAAAGATTTGTTTGTGAGCACACAGACGGTATGGTGACAAAGACGCACAACACTGCCCTCATTCTTCTTCGCTCTGCGTATCCCGTCTTGCACACCAGTGGAACATATTATTAGCTTGGTAGTGAACTGTTAGCATCAAAAAATAAAGAAAGATTTATACATAAATATAAAAAGAGTTTTTTTTCAGTATTTTAATCATAGCAGATTTGATAAGCTATATGTGTGTCTATGAGTAGTTTAACGCAAAATATCTTACCACGTCTAGAAGTTTTGTCTCATATGTCTTAGCTGTTGGCATTCCAAGTGTTTCCAAAAGAACCTTTTGACATTTCATCAGTAATATTGATGACGGGTATTCCTCTGTGAAAAGAAAAGTCAAGAGATGTTAAACTTTTTTTTTTAATCTTTGTGCAAAATAATAATAATAAAAAAATCACCTTTAACCTTGAAAGTACAATTCAACTCACTTATACCCTTCTAATGGCACTTGCACTACTCCTTCATCCTCTCCTAAAATACTCTGCTCCTCCTCCTAAAAGTTTAAGAAAAGCAGTGTCAATATTTAGGAAAAGTTGTAAAGATCACATAAGCATTAGCATAACATCACTGAGAAAGTTCAAAGGTATGTATTAATAAGAGCAAATGCACCTCATCGGCATCCTCCAGCTTCTTCTTCTTACTCTCTGGCATGAGATCGTCCAGCCAGCTTAGTTCTCTTTTGGTGAAGAAACAGTCCATCAGCTTCCTGATGAACACCAGAGCCAACACCTGCAAATGCATTGATAAAATCAATAGGTAAGCAGTAAGAAATGGTGGTTTGAAGAAAAAATTGGTTCAGTCTGACTGTTTACCATCATGGGAAAGACAATGGCAGCCCTGGAGGTTTTGATGACCCAGAGCAGGATCAAACAGGTGAGCTGGATGATGGTGAAGAGGTGCACTTTCCTCAGAGGAACGTGTCGTAGATAGACAAAGTCAGGCTGGTGCTTAGCTGGCATCCCAAAAAGTGTCAGACGGTCAAAGAACTTGATAAGAGAAAGATTTAAAAAAAGAAAATAAAAAAACAGACACCTGTAATGACATGTATCTGACCACTTGGGGGTAGCAGAGACAAATTGTAAACATGAAATTGCTTGTTCCCAAATCCAGCAATTACAGAGCAGATTAAATATACACTTGGACTCCTGTTTGTGTGTAACTCATAGAAATATTATAGAAATGTCTTTGTAGCAGCTTAATTCTCTCCTGTGTTCACCAGCTTCTTGCTAACTGTGTGTGTTAGCGAGTTGACTTGTACTTTACAGATTTTATTCAGTGTTGGCTACAGCTTGATGCTAATTTTCAACAAAAAGCTGTAAACCCAATGACCATGTGAAAACGAGAAGAGTGCATTAAACAGTAAAAAACAGCCTGAACATCCTGAGCAAAGAGCTAATGTTTTTTAGCAAATCTTTTTGCATAATTGAGCTATATTTTGTATTTTAGTTTTTGGTGATCCCTAAAGGCTTTGAATACCCCTAGTGTGTTTTTTTTTTTTTTTTTTTAAAAAAAACACAAATCTGAATTAAAATAAATTTCCAGACCCAATAATAGCTAGTTGCTGTAAGAGAAGAAATAAGAAGTAAACAGGGCAATTAAATAATAGTCAGGTGTTCAGTCAACGCTGGGAACACACTAGAGGCCAATTAACACTTTTTTTTATCTGGGCAGCCAGACAATATGGAGGCGAGCCCTTATAATGGCTTGGTGAGAATTAGCTGTCTACACAGATTATCAAGCAGGAGCATTTACAAGTTAATCTCTAAGCACACTGAATGAGTGCCAGTCTAACCTCAGCCATGAAGATATAAGGTCCAAAATATTTAACTTTGATTATTTTGGGGTAAAGTTTTGGTGGATTTGGGACATGGAGGCTTCTGTTTTGAGCACAAAGAAGTAGGAACAAAGAAATGTGTGCTTTATTATGAATTCTTCACATCAGCTGGTTAGATTTGAGTCATGTTAAATGTTTATGTTTTCATGAAGTAATTAACAGTGTTATAGCAAAAATATCAGCTGAACATGGTAAAATGTTGATTTTTACCTGAATGCCCCTGAGGGAAGACGCTCCCATGTAAAGGAAAACTCCATACAGCACAGGCATTGGAATAAACTGAGGAGGAATACAACTTGTGTCAATATGTTTATAATAATCACTATAAAAAATGGTGATGGTACTTTAACAAATGCAGAGCCTGTACTTAGATGGGTCTTAACAAATTCAGTCAAATACCCAAGAAGAGGTTTGAGTTCAAATTTGTTCCACTTAAATGCTTCAGAGTGTATAACTGATAAATTGATAAAGCTTTACAGAGGGTGGATTTATGTCATACTCTTCTGAACCTGCACACAAACAACAAAGAGTCAGAGTCTAACCTTGAGCACAGACGTCATGAAGACGGAGCAGCCCATCAGGGTGAAAATCATGAGACCGGTGAAGCGCTGCTCTCTGATGCCGAGGAACTTTGGCTGCTCCCCTGGAGCCGAGCACTCTGATTCAAGCTTCAGACTGTTGACGTGGGAGATGGAGAGGACGGTGGCGGCTACGAACCAGGGCAAACCCATCAACGAGCAGACGCCCAGCATCAACCCCACCATGAAGAGATCCAGGTGGTACCCACAGCCTTTCTGGAAGGGGGACAGAACCAGTAAATAAAGACATCTTGAGGCACTTTCTGGGTGTACAAGGTGAGGATTTTCGAGCACCTTGAGTTTGTGTTCCTTCCTGTTGATGATGACAGCTGTGATCTGCTGGTCCATGAAGATGAGGATGGTGCAAAGCAGAGCTGGAACCACTGTAACGATCGCAGTCCACCAGGGGTTAGGCCCCAGAGGGTTGATGAACCAACCTCTGTCATCTCTGGTTGGCTGACAATCAACAGAACAAGGTTTTCTGTTAGAAATGATCCGTAACTTTTTGAAGAAAAGTACAAAGTACTGTGAAACTTGTTGATAAATATGGAACACAGTGCTTCAGGGAGTAGCTCACCTTAAATACACTGGGAACTTGAAGTTTTGGAGAAGGGACCCCTAAGGCATAGTCGATCAAGACCATTGTGAGTATTGTAAAGAAAACAGCAAAGTCACTGATGATGGACCTCACCTGATGGAGAAGAAATGTGTGAAATAATGCAGATTAAACCAATGTAAACAAAACACAATAGAGCTCTCACTTGTTTCTCTAATGCATACTCGTACTTGACCACTAGAGCGCACCACTGCATTGTAATCTATGATCAAAATCAGCCACTACAATTCTTTTTTTGTTTTCATGCCTGGATGATAAAACACTCTGATGGTATTAAAATGAGAAAAACCTTTGTGGGAAAGTAGTTGCTGAATTTGAACTCCTTCAGGAAGGAGGACATGAAGACTGTGGAGAAGAACAGAACGACACACCAGAAGAGGACATCAGGAATGTAGGGTCCATGAGGGCCGCAGGCACTGCCCACAAACTCTCCTCTCTTTTCAATGCAGTCCTACAAAAACATCAAGATGGCAGAGCTGTTGAGATGCATCACGCAATGTCGAGCAAAAGAGGGGTCAGAGGGCTCTAGGTTTCCTATTACAGGGTTTATGAGAACAAAAAAAACTTAACTGAGTATAACAAAATGTGCTTTTACAGTGATTTGCAATGTGTAATCCAATATAATCCTGCCTTCATGCCCTTAATCTCCTATGTTCACTTTACTCCATTTGGGAGAGCATGCCACTTTAAGGTGGAAAACCAAATGTATTCATTTCAGTTTCGCTCTTAGCCAACATATCCCGCTGCTGTTTGGTTATAAAACTGAAAAGTATGACTAACGGATCCATTCTGGGTTTGTTTTTTTTTATTATTTTTGCTGCATTTCTTTGTTGTTTACCTTGACCTCCAGCGCTTCCCAGTAGATTTCTGAGGGAGTGACATTGTTGAATTCCCAATACCTTAGAGTGCCATTGTTGGGGTCAGAGGGCTCAACGCACGAACATCTGTAGAAGCATGCAAACATCTGGGTGACCTTATAATCTCTCATTTGCCAGGGATTTACCACAGCTTTCAAGAAATGCATGGAACAATTATTGCTTTTTCACGGCTTTCAACAGCTTATTGTGCAAGATTGAGTGTCCACATACGAGTAGGTGGTGAGTTTGTCCAGGTTGTTGTTCTTGTTAAAAGGATAGTGCTCCCCCAGGTGGATGAGTTTCTCCAAGGCCTCATAGATGAAGATAATGCAGATGAGCGAGGCGAAGGCTTCCTCTGTGAAACGTGTGATGTAGCAGACGAGGGAGCTTGCGTCTGAAGCTACCAGCAGGATACAGAGGAAAGCCGTCCATAGACCGATACAGGTCCTCAGGGACAGATAGGACAAACCATACTCCCTATATGGAGAGGAAACAGGAAACAGGATTTATTGGGATAAAACCACACTTTGCTTTGATTATTGACTGTGAGCAATATTGTAAAGAGGAAAACATAATCAAATGAAATGTTTTTCCATGCATATATTCAGAACATTTCATAGGAGGCCAGATGTTCAAGGGTAAGCAGAAGGAAGCATACGACAATGTAATGACAGATTATGCAATTTGTCGATTAATGAGACTATTTCTGCATACAGGAAACGTACTTGCAGAATTTGAACAGTATCTTTTCAAATACCAGCACCGGCCCTGTGCTGCCCAGAATGGTGAGGGGCTGCCCGGCAAACAGAGAATAGGCGATTCCAGTCAGCGAGGCTCCAAACAGCGACTCAATTGCACTCTATGGAAAGGATAAAGAGAGACAGGGAGATTATTAATGCATAGTTGAATTAAAAATCCCTACCATATTGGACCACAACAGCCTGGTTAGATATAGTAAAAAGCTAGCAGAGTGTACATCCACTCTTGGCAGAACACTGTGAACATATAGACGGCTGCGTGTGGGATTTACTATGCGTCCTTCTGTTGCCTCGCCCAGTAGTCCTCCAAAGGTGATGACGGGAGACATGCAGGCACAGTAGAGGAAGAGGAAAGAGGCCACACACTGCAAACTAAAAGCATCAGTGTAGTCAGACAGGTAGTGGGGTGCCTTTCTCTTGATGTCCAGGAGGAGGCCGCCGAACCACCTGCAGATAAAGAAATAATTCACTCGTATGGAGCGAGAGTCCCATTCTAACAGCTTTATCTAGGTGTGAGAATTTTTCTTCTCTTGCTTTCCCACCATTGGTTTCCATCAGGGTTCAACTTTTGAGCTTGGCTGAGTGTGATATGAGCCTATGATAGGAAAGTCTAGCTGCAAATAGATGGAGCCAGAAAGGATGTTTCTATGGAAACCACTCTATCGTCATTATGATGGACTGACTTTATCTTAATATAGCCCAGCGTTTCAGTGTTTATTTATTGATTTTAGAGAAGTCTTTTCTGCCTCTCAGGAAATTAGATAAGGGCATACTGATGTAGAAGAATAAACCCAGTATATTCTTATTTGATGTCTTCCTCAGTATGATTTCTTTGCGACACATAAGGAACTTAAAAAATATTGTTTGAGTGAAACTCTTTCCGGTTTGTTCCTCTCACCTTCCAGTTCGCTGCAGCTCTGGACCCCCATGGCCACTGTCCTCTCCTTCCTCTTCACCCTCTACCAATCCATTAGCTAAGATGTTACTTTTCTTCCTCTTCTCCTGTTAAGAAAAGAAAAAAAAAGAAAACGATTAGAGTTCCCTCAGAAATCAAAAAGAGAAAGAAACCAAATGATCGGCTCACTACAACCTTACATACCTGAGACGGTACGTTTTTTGGTGGCTCTATCCGTATGGATGGATCCCACTCGCCGGGAGGCAGGACTGTCACTTGATCGAGGAATTCATCGATCCCAGCAATCAGATCATTTCGGTCTTTAGCTCTATAGGCGACATCATGGAAAACCTGGACACGAAAAACATTAACGCTGCAACCAGGAAATTCAAAGTAACAACGAAACAACTTATTAACTACTGACTCACAGTCCTCCATTCCAAAAAGACTATAACAAAGTTTGGACTCTGTGAAAGCCCATCTTTTCCTCAGTGATGATGGATGGCAGCCTAAATCCCAAACAAAAAGGAAGGACATGAGGGATGACTCATCGCCAAAAGCATGATTTTCGTAAAAAGCTCCGAGCTGTGTTTCATGCTGAGAAATGTTCCATCACTTTGGGAATTTGTTGAGTTCTGCTGGACTGTGAATTTATGCATGGTGCCTGCAGAAAATCTGAATATGACATCTGGTTGACATTCAAACCAATCCAAGAAGATAAATAAATCCTACACCAAGCCATCACTGTAACACTTTTCCTGAGCGAATCTTTACCTCATCTGTCATAAGTGTTCCAACGGATCTTCCAATCTCATGATACTGAGGCCCTCTGCCCATTGGGCCCAAGAGAATAAACAGAAACCTGATGGGAAAAACAGACAGGGTGAGACTTGGTTCAGTGGCATGATAAAGAGAAACCATAGTGGAAGTTGTGTTGGAGCAGTAACCTCGTCAAGATGGGGACTTCAGACATCCCACTGAGCAACACTGCCGGAGAGAGACGGACAAATGCCACCACTGGCTTGTTCAGGAATTCAAGCTCTCCCACTAACACGTTACACACCTCAGCCCCTGGTGGGATCTTCTTCATGAAATGCAGGTCTATCTAAAGAGAACAAAGTCAAGCGTATCATAATAAACGTGTTTTATTAAAGGCAGTCAACAACTCTTCCTCTACATCTAAGCTGCTCTGTAGTTAAAAACAACCATTCATGTTTGAAAGGGTGCTATACTTCACTGCTTAGCCGCACATTAAGTTTCAAGTGACATGATTTGATTTTCCAAGCTCCGTCTGTCATCACATATTTCATCTGAATAAGTCACGTATGTCTTTCTATAAATACTACAAAGGATTACTGAAATGGAGTTTCTTGTATGCTGGGTTGCATAATATTTCATATGTAGTGCGGTATCTTTAATTTCCCATGAGAACAATGCTCAAAGCCTGTAGAAGCTGACCCTGACTATAAAATTGATCACCCTACTGAAGCTACATCTCTTTAATGCAGTGCGTCTGCAATGTAGGGAAGCATTATAATATTGAAGGTGTTGATTTTTCAGTGATAATTATGTAGATTTATCAAGTGTTGACTGAAGTGCTGTTTGTGCTTTCATTGGGATCCTATAGCTGCATGGTGGCTGCTTGGATGTAGGTTTGGGTTCTGAGATTTGTGAATTGGGTAAGGCACATACATTTAGTTTCCACTTATTTGTCCCTAACAGCGACATAAATCTCTAAGGATTGAACTTTGAAAAAAAAAGGTTTTCTTATCTGCTGGGACCTGTTGTGATGGTGTAGCTGGAATCAGAACAGAAACTAATAAGAGTGAAACACCATAATCAGAAGTATTGATGAGCCACGACTCATAAATATTGGTACCTCAGTAATGTGGGTAATTTGATGTGTGCACAAGAGCAGAGTAATGACTAATATGCAGCCGTAGCTTTTGTGTTGCAAGTTAAAGTTTATTTATAAGAGAATGTCAACTCTGGATCATTTCTTTAACTCAAAACAGCCTCGACAAAAATACAACTCAGAAAGAAAACACATTTTATAACTGTTCCCACAAAGAGGACAAAGCACATAAAAAGGTCCAATATTGACCTGAACAAAGGGTCCCAGACATCATTCAATCCTTTTTCTTTTTTCAACAAGGGTTTAATCCCTGTCTTTGTGGAGTATGGTTATTGTTTATAGTTTAATACTTGGCTATAATCCTAATCCCTTACTATATGACCTTTCCATTAAAATTCCAACAATAACCTTCTGTTCATTGTTCAAAAGACACAAATACCTCTTCTCATGTCATAACCTCTGTGAGAATCAGATTTGGATTCAGTGATATATAAGCAGAATGCATTTCAGGACAATGCATGGATATAAAACTGTCAGATCGAAGGGCAAAAATTACTGGTTGATACTGAGGCACGGTCTTTTACACTGAGTCAAGAATCATCAGGGGAAAAGATACTTCTTTAGATATAAAACATTATCACTTGTAAGCCTTTTCATTGAATGCCAATAATCTCCACACACATGCCTTCAGGCTTACTCGCACTCTAGTTCATCTTACACGTGAGAGCCCTGATGCTGCAGACTCTCGACTGGGACTATTCGCAGGGTTCAGCACTAGTTTGCCCCTCTCCTCTTTTTTATGTCATCTCACACCCTCGAGGATTTACACATACTCACGAAAACAAACCCTGATGTCACTGCAGTTCAAAAGGGTTCCGTTTAGACTTTAGGGCAGGAATTGTGATTAGGCTAAGAAAATTTAAAATTCCAGCTTTTTATATCTTGTTTGTTTTACCTTGCTGAAGTCCACTGAACTGTTCTCTCTGCTGATGTCCCCTTTGGCATCCAAGTGAGACTGAGAGGCCATCAGCTGACCTGGAAAATTCAGACGAGAGAAAAGCTAATCAATAAAAATATTTTAAAAAATCATAGAATACAAACAAATACATGAAGATTAACTTAAGTGAGGAAGATGGGAGTTAGGATCATACAATGACATGATTTTCACCATCTATTTTCTGAAAATCCAAACAGATAATAATGTGGTTACCACCAGGCTGTCTGGCCTTAATCCTGTGCTCACTAAACACAGGGTCAAAAAATGAACTCTAAATTTAGATTTTTGATACTCCCACAAAGCCCACCAACGAGTGTCTGCTTTGAAATTAGCATGAACATGCAACACGAGTGGAATCTAATTGTTCATAATGTGCCACAAAGACTTCTCAGAAACTAATTTTGGAATGTTGGCAAACCTGAAGCTTGTAAAATGTGGTTAAGTAAATACCACTTCCAATAGCAAGCCAGTCAGTGGCTAAATTTAGCCCAGAAATTCAACCAAATAAAAAAAAGTCAAAGTAATATGAAGATCAGCATCAAACAAAATGCATAATAACATTTCTCTTGAACGTGAATGTCCTTTGACTTTAAATCAACAAAAGCAGCCTATTTTAGTAGCCAGCATGAACACAAATCATAAGGATATCCTCCTTCACAATATGTTATTTAAGTGTAAGCGTGTAAGGGGCATGGGTGTTCTGAATGAATGAACCAGCACCTGTTGACTTCAGTGGGGCTGTGGCAGGCGGGTGGGCAGATGGTGGGTGGTGGATGCAATCAGAAATGATGAAAAGATGGAAATATACACAACTTAAGCCCATATGGTTACAGGACAAACACACATATTGCATATATATGGTACATTTACACACCAAAAGAACTGCTGTCCACATTTATTCCAGCATCCTGTGAAGCTAAGTTGTGAAAATTGGAACCCAACTGAGAGTAACACACTCCTTTGTTTCCTCACCATTCTTGTCCAGGTGCATGTCCGATGTCTTTCGACTTATGTCAGCGATGGAGCGTACAATCGGCAGCCGATTTGCCATCTTCTTCTTGTTCTGGTGATGGTGGCGCTTCAGCAGTGTTTCACGCACTTTCTTTCTGAGTTCGTCTCCCAGCGGTGAGTACAACTCTTGGTGGTCTAACACCATGTCTGGAACAAAAACACACAAAAGCTGCTCACTCAGAGCTGTCATTGTAAACACCCGTGGTGTTAATACCGATTAAGCACTTTCATAAACATTGTGGAAAAAGAGGCATTCAGCTTCTTTTGCACAAAATTGCCAAACTACTTTTCCTCTTTTATATGATTTTTACAAATACATTTTCTGTTCTAAATGCTCATATGAGGAATTTTTGGTTTCTTTTGGAACCAGCACTTCCCGTATCTCTTAACAAATACTTCCTTGGCTACCTGTATAATATAGAATTGATTTAAACCCTCTCCTATTTACTTTAAAGGCTTTACATGGCTTTGCTCTTGCTTAATAGAATTACTTGCATCCCATGAGCTGAGCTGCTGCTTTCATTCATCTGATTAAACACTGTTAATCATTCCATCAGCACACCTCGCCACAAAAGACAAACCAAGACCATGTTGATATCCTGAACCAAAATCCAAAACACCTCTTTACAGAATGCAGCTGCAGTTTTATGAACAGAATCAGCAGCAGTAGTTCCTGTCATTAAAACTGCATCTTTTCCACTTTCCATCTCAGTTTCTTTACCTGCAATCTCTTCAATGCAGTTCGCCCTCATGTCCAGCAGCACAGTGCTGTTGATGATGCAGCTTCGCAGCTCAAACAGGCTGTGCAGAGACAGAGTGGCTACGTAGGGTTTACTCCATCGCTCTCCACCATCCTCAACGTCCTCCTCAAACTTCAGCCACCTGCAACAGGAGGGCCTCTAGCTGCATTAAAACACTTATTCAGACATCTCTTTTACATTTAGCTCTAACATCCATCTCAGTTTTACTCATACACTCTTCTATCTCATTATCTCTCACCCTTATAGACAAAATGTGTTTGATTCACCATTTTTGCAGACGCACAAATCATGTGAGGAGTGTTAATCATACATCTTGATCACAGAAGGGAAGTCATAAAAGTTAATTCCACTCCAAGCAATTACAACAATGAACAGCAATTACTTAATGCAATGGAAACCAAGCATCAGAAACATCTCTCATCAGAGTAAGTGGGATCATGGGCACAATCGGTCCATTCAATCACAGCTTCCAGTTCCAACATGTAGGTCATGTGCAGATGCTATTGTTAATGAAAGTCGAACAGTACCTCGCACTTTCCCTCCACTCTGAGTCCTCGCCATCCCTTGCACAGATTTCATCCATCTCTGTGAAGAGGTCATGGGGAATGTGCTCCTCGTCATCGTCCTCAGTTCCCAGGAGGAACTGGACTCTCTGGGAGGGAGTGTCTGTGAACACAAGGAATGAGATTGTGTAGTATTAGTACGATCTAACAATCATTTTTTAAACATGAGTTCATGATGGAGGCCTGTACCATAAACAGGAGACTCTCTACCCTCCACCAAGGTGAGGGTCCGGTCTTTGCTCCTCTTCTTGAGTTTATTTCCATGGTGACGGTGCCTGCGATGGCTGCGGTGCCTGGTGCTGCCCAGAGGGACGTGAACCCCTATGTAGAGGGTCCTGTGACCTGGGGGCACATCGAGCAGTTGTTAGCGGAGGATCAACTGTGACACATGACTGTGTGTGTGTGTGTGTGTGGACCAGTCAGAAGCTTAGAAGATCATCTTTTTGATTTCACTGATCACAGTTAAGCACTAGTTCTATGAATTGTTCCATTAGTCCACATATATGTCTAATGTACAGCACATCACCAGTGTATAATGTACAATACAGCACATGGCAACAAGTAAACACCACCTGTAAATGTTCCACAGCAATACATTATCAGGATTAAACTTGAGAATAATTTAACTACAATAACAATGAGTAGGGCTGGAAAAGATCATTCATGGGGCGAATGTGGATTATCACCATTATCGCACTTTATGGCTTTTATGGATGACTCCTCATTATGCTGAAAAATGGATTGTGATTATACATCAGTCACAGTAATCTACTACACACTTGTCACTGAAAAGCTTGATTATATATGAAAAAAATACATACATAAAGAGTCTATCTTACTTCGTGACTCAGATCTGTCAATATGTAATGTCTTGTTGCAGTTACCAAATACTAACGGGCCTTCTTGTGAATTTGTGCTGCCTGGTTTTCAAATCATGCACCACTTCTTTCTACCTTTTACACCTTTAAATAGCCTTGCACAATATCTGCATTATGTTTGTGTTTTTGCAGCATGAGAAAGAGAGAAAGACAGAGGGAGAGAGCATGTGTGTGTTAGCACTCGTAAGTCAGCCCACTCAGCTCACTGCAGTATGACACAGAGATTCAGACAAGCAGATACAGTACATACAGTACTCTACAGAATGTTTGGTGCTGCTACGCTGAGAAGCAGGAAAAGATAAACAACAGAAGTTTATTTGAAATAAACACACGAGACACTTGTGCTGTGATAGAAAGGACAAGAAGTGCAATCAAGAAGTACTGTTACACCTACAGGGAGCGCCAAAATCGCCCAAATCCTCAGGTGCTTTAACTTCTCCTAAATGTCTGCATTACCTCATGTGTCTACATATATAGATGAGACAAGCCTCCGCTCTTTATCACTAATGTTTACTCGATCGTGGTGTTTGTGTCTTTGTTTTTATCGTCCATGTTTTGAGTGACTGTGAAATTACTGATGCAGACTCAGCTCACCCACTGTCCTCCCACTCTGCTCTCTTTTTTTTTTACTTTGAAAAAGCTGTCAAGAGAGAAGCAGCATTTGTAAAGGCAGAGTAGGCGGACTAAGCTGCAGCAGTTTCTCACTGCTTGAAGCTTTCCTTATTACAGATGCAATCAGTGTTTTTGAGGCACCTTCAAGATCTTCCTGCTCGAAGTTAGTTCCTTGTTGGGATCGTGCTCCTCCTCTGTCCACCACAGCCTCATCATCGTTTCTCTGTTGGGCAAACAAAACACATTTTAAAGATATTCAAGAACAAAGATACATACATTTTCTTAAAATAAAAAAAAATGTAGCCTCAAGAAAGCAGTACATATGTTTGATGACTCTGTGTGGACTTGCTGTAGGGGGCACTAAGAAAAAAACAATCAAGTTTCGTATCATGGCAAACTTTGAGACAAATCTCATGTTTCCACTTCAACAGGAAAGACTTTCATCTTTGTCCAAACAAATTATCCACTTACCACCAAAACTTCACCTTTGTCCTGAGTGCTTTCTGCACAATGATCCATAATAGAATCTGAGCTTATGAAACCATGTCGCGTTGATAGGTAGAAAACATTTCAGCAGTAAATATACAAAACATTTTGTTGACTTTGAGCTTTGCTAATTCTCAGCGCACACCAGGATGGATGCATGGAGGTTATCCAAACTGGATATCTGATTTTTTCTTTTTTTCCATTTAAAAGACTACATAGACATTTGTAGAGAACAGGCACCACAAAAAGAGCATAATCCTCAGTGCAGAGCTTTTGTCAGATTACAAGAGGGGGCAGTGAATGGTCAACAAAATTCACCAAACCATCAGGGAGATAGATTTTCCCTAACAATTACTGAACTGCTCCACATATGACTTAAGTAAATAAGCAAAGAGAAAAACCAGTTACTTCTCTTGTTTTTTTTAAGCTCAATAAGAAACCTATAGCAGGACTATGACACGCGATGGCATGTAACCAGGATCGACTTCATTAGAGTCTGATCTCTGAGAGAATTCTGTGGTGTGAGAATGTTTGCCTGCTTATGTAACACTTGAAGAATAAGATGAGAGGGAGTAGGGTGTTAAGAGAGAATCTGCACAACTGGAGAAATCATTATTTTCCATTTGGTAATGTATGAACAGCACAAAACAATCTCTAATCCCTTCCTGATCTATGAAAACTCCATGTGATTCATTAAAGTTGTAGCATTTCATTGTTACTCAGATGAATTCTGAATCAAACACTAACACACGATCACAACTTGGCACAAACAGTCACAGCCAAAATATACAGCTTGAAGCAGAACTAATGAAGGATGCTATCAAGGGTACCAGACATTACAAAGGTGTGAGAACCAGTTAAAAGTTGCAGAGGCTGTAGTTGGTCCGGCTCAGGTCACTGGTCAACACCTACTTCTGCAGTCTGTACTGGAACAAAACCAACAGCCCACTCACAACCTGTGAATGTGGCATCATGGTGTACTTGGGGAATGGGAGAAAAATCTTAAGCAGAGCTGGTTACAAAAAAACACTGATGAAATATTTTAATCCATTAAATCAAGGTTTGTTGTTAGTTTTCCACACTCATTAGCTGTGTCTTATGATTTCCTTCTTAATGACTCCACTTGAGACCAGTGGACCATTCAATAGCTTCCATCAGACCTGTACTCTTTCATTGTTCTTAAAAAAGACTGACACTGAACTATTTGAGAGAAAAATCCAGAGTCAGGAGGGGCGCATTAAGACAGGTTTTGGATTTTCATCCTGTCTGACAGTCTTCTTGGCATGGTCTATCACATCTATCTCCTAAGTGCCCTGAAGAAACCCATCCAGTGCATTCCATAACAAAACTACAGTCAATACGTCAGCACAAGATCGGACTAAAAAAAAACGCATGTAAATGTCTTAGATGGACCAATAACAGACTAAGTATAGCTCAATTGAGCAGCTATTGAATTTACCACCCTATCGCTCAGAAGTTCTTTCCCTGTTGGTGAGTTCTGGGACTTTTCTCAGAGTCTTTGACTGACTGCGTGGTGTCTAACACCTTTGATGGATCATTGCTGTATAATGTTATTCATTGTATTGGTCCCATTAAACATATTTCATCCGAAGGCTGCAGGGATGTTCTGAAACGTTCCCTTCATTTTATCTTCTCATGACTTGTGAGAAACATTGAAACATGTTGAATGTTCCTCACCTGTTTTCTCACCTCCCTTCTGTCAGTTTTACCAAAGACCCCTTTCTAACCAGATATCCTCTGTACATGTGTCTCCGGATTCTTCAGCTTTTCCTGGCTAGCTGAACCATGCCATTCTCATACGACCAAATCTGCAACGGCAACCTGAACCCCGCCACCTACATAAACATCCTCACACGGGCTCTACATGCACATAATCCCTAGCTTGTTTTTCGTTCCAGTGTGCCCACAGCTACCACCCTGATGAAGACAGACATAAGCGGCTCCCTTGAATCGGGCCTTCCTCCAGCAGTGAACCCAGTCTCATCCTCAGAAGTTGAGCAGAATACAAAACTTGTTGGACCTACATTTGGTCGGTCCTCCTTCCTACAAGCCATTGGTGGGTCCTATTCCCATCTCCAAGGCAGTCTACTTTGGATTCTTAAAGGATAAGTTGTGCTGTCAGTCAAGTTCAAAGATATTAGAAGACTTCATGTTCATGGTAGGACATTTCTGATGAGCTGGAAGGGGTAAAATTCAAAGGGTCTCAATTTGAAACATTGTGGTCCCTGATTCATCAGGAATTTATTTGTCATTATTGGGGACACTCACTGTCCAGCTTTGGACAAGAAGTGTTGCTGACTTCTATCATTCCAACACACCTGATTGATCACCTGGGTGTCAAATCCTTTTCTGCAAGGGAGTTTTTCTAACCAAGTGATTTCTGCATTTAAACGACACAGAGTTAAGAGAACTGTTCTTCTAAAGTACTTTCAAGCATAAATTTTTAATGAAGTAGGGTAAACTATTTCACAGCATCAACACCTTTCTAGAGCTCATTTATGCACCAAAATTGTACAAATTAAAACTCAGTTAGTGAGATTCAACAACTGAGGTCTGACAATAAGAATGTGCTACTACAGAGAATTCTGCTGGATTCATCCTTTACTGTTTTACCTAAACCATTCATAGGAGTGTAGGTATTTTATTCTTCGAGCTTACATGATATCAGCTTCCCCCTGTACCATCTTGGCTAGCAGGTGACCACTGGGGCATTTGATTATGTTCACAGCTGCTGTTCACAGCTGCATTGCTACATGGACTATCCAGGTCATGGGGGCTGATGTTGATAATCTGTATTCAAATACGCAAGACACAGATATTTTCTCAGATTAGGCGCCAGCTACTAAATCGCACATGGCACATTAGCCCATATTGTAAAATTAATGGATATGGATCACTTTTTAATAGTAATTAATTTTTTATAAACATGAACCTCTGAGTGAATGATGACAGGATAATCAGAACAAGAAGATCAATAAACCAGTTTGTCAGTTAAAGTAAATTTAAAAAAAAAACGACAATCAAAAGAAAAGCTTCCTCGTCCAATTTCTCCCCAAGCCAAACAGACCCAACTGCTGCTTTTCAGTCATTTTAACATTAATAATCCACTCTCCAGCAGAATGGTTTTTAAAGGACTGGCAAACTGCACAGCTGAAGTGATATCACAGGATGTGGCACATATTTGGATCTGATCCCTACAGATGGCTGTGGCAGTTTTGGAAGCATCAGTGGCAGCAGTATCATTAACGGCACAGGCTTTCATGTGGCACAAAATGCACTGTAATCCTTAAATGTTTCTGCTATAAACTTCCGCATCCTGTAAGAGGACACATTAGTACAGTTAATTTCTTTTAGAGCTGCTTTTTTTTAAGGTATTTTTCAGCTTTGAGCCAGCATTTTGGGAAAATAAATAAATAAATAAAAAATAGTCATCCACCTGCCATCTGCAAGAGGGATCAGTGGTGGTTTGCATGAAACGGCTCATTTTAACTCTGCTATTTACCCAGATTTTAACATGCATAGGAAAAGCCTTTAAGTCCATGAAGTTTATCTGGAAACCAATCAACAGTTTGTGGTTAGTCAAGCCTGAATACAGATAGGAGGTCATAGCTTGTGCTCTGTCCGGTGGCCACGAAAAGCTGACACTGGACTTGGGGAAAGCCCCTCGAACCACAACTTGCATATGAGATTCACAAACTCTCAATGCAGGTGCCAAACAAATACTCCACCAAAAAAAGTCTTCTAAAACCATCTCAGGAATTCCCTCAGAAGCTGCTACTCCAACACATTCTCATTTGGATCAACGAAAATGACAATAAAAGGCATTTATAATCAGCTCGATCAGCTTGCTTTCCCTCGTGATCTCACACAATTTATGTCCGTAGCAGCTTTGATTTCACAACAGTTCAGATGAAGACCAAGTCTTGCTTTACCTTATATCTGTGGAGCCAGGGAGCCTCTGGGTTCTCAGAATGCATGAGCTTAACTTCTGTCGCCTCTGCTGAACAATCACTTCAGACGGACCGAGCTTCACTGTGAAAGCTGAGCTCTGCACAACTAACTCCGATTCCCTGCTTCATGTCATGCCTGATGGCGGCTCACCCCCCACCCCCGTTGTGTCAAACAGCTGTAATTTGTGATCCAGCATCTATGGGCAGAGTCAGCAGTCACTCATCACCAGATTATAATGGTGACATCATTACTGAGCCCATGCAGCAGCATTAAAGACAAAGCTTCATTCATACTGTGCCCCCTCTCTCACCCTGCTCCATGTGTAAAGTTAATCTATAAGATCAACTTGTCAGTTGTAATTAACGCAGTCTTTCCTTAAGCTCCCCCACAGCTCTGGCTTTCACGATTCAGGAAATGTTGAAACAGAAATTACAATCTGTGTGATAGATTTTTGTTTTATCTTCTTACTGGCTGATGTAAAATAGAAAAATCCATATCATGTCACTCACCAAACTGCCATGCCCTGATGATGAGTCAAAAGGAGAGGTGACCTGTAACATGTAAAATCACAATTTCAAATTTAAAGTGTCACATTTAAATAATGATTTTTTTTTTCACATTCAAATAAGTTTTGATCCAAATCAAATTAGCATCTGCTCTTCCATGTTATTTTTAGATTCTTTAAAGCTCAGTGACTCCTGAGATCAGGCTACGACCTCACAAAAAGCCATGTGGCTCTAAAACCAGCACCACAGCACCAAAGACGCTCTCTCAGCCAAAACCCTGTCGGCCTAAAACCTTCAGCTAAATGGAAAAAATCTGTTTTTTGTGTAAACAGCAAATGGATAATAACAAATCTCCTCCCAAATGATCAGCAAAGACCAGTAGGGACTGCCCACGTGTGTCTGCAAACATTGCCTGAGGGACTGTATTTTGCTTTCATATCTATAGGACTGATGGAAAATCTGCCTCAACACTTGTAGAAATATTGTAGGTTGTTTTTTTTTTTAAAGATGTCTGTGTGTGGGAGCTAACTGCCTGAGGATGTATTTGTACAGGCTATGTCAGAACAGCATCATCCTGCAGAACAGTTGCTGCATTTGGCATCTAGCTTGAGACAAACACCTGATTTTCACAGTTTGAATTCAGTTGATTCAAGATTTTTCATACATGTATGTAACATAGTTTAAGATAAGCAATCGGAGATTGTGCATTTTTATACCTTAAACGGCATCAAAGCACCTTTGAAAGCCTAGATCAAATATCAATGAGTATATAAGTTATGTAATGATATTATTACTTCTTAAACTGACATTTCTCTTGAGTTCAGAAACCATAAACTCCACAGGTAGGCTAAAGAAGCTTGCGTTTTATTTTTTACCCCCAGTCTTTTGATATATTATGGTTAAGTATGGCAGAACTCGGACTTAAATATTGATCAACTATAGCCCACATATGTGCCCCCAGAGATCAGGACTCGTTACCGTTGGCAGCAGCGGCTCTATCTGAGCGCTCGGGTCCGCAGTGTCCATCCTCCTCTCCCGGCAGCAGCTTCCTCACCGTCACAGTGAAGTGGAGAAGCAGACCTCCGCTGTGTGTAATCCGGGCAGGTGTTGCTGTAACTGAGCGACAACACAGCGGTCACATGTTTATATCATCGTCGGTCAGTCAGCAGCTTGATGCTGCTTGTTTGAGTGCTGCTCTCGTCGTTCATCCGAACGTGCGCGTGTGTGCGAGCTGACGTGGACGCTCGAGCGTTTGTGTCAGGCTCAGCTGTGAGGAGGCAGAAAATCCACATGAGGAAAACCTGTGTGAGAGATCCTGTTTTCTGTGTTAATGCAAGTTAGATAAATATTTCTTTATCGACTTTGACTAAGTAGGCACAGCAGGACGGCTCTGCCCTGCAATCTGCGTTTTTCCTCTTTAACACATTTATACCACCTATGACTGGATTAAATCATGTGAGTTTTAGTTATTACTTTGACAAATACCACCCTACAACTACGGGTGCTTTCTGCATTTTTGGATGTGTTCTAAAACCTTTAAAAACATACAAACGGAAGCTTTCCACAGCAGGATCAAGCTGTGCAATCTGAGAGAACTCCGGAAAACCCAGAACAAAGGCCCTCAAGGGATCGACCTAGCATGTTCAGATGAATGATTAAATGGAGTTTAAATAAAGCCCGGTGGAAAAATCTGATTTATTTTAGTGATACTTGATTTAATAGTGTCGCACCAAAAGCATGATATGACGCACAACAACATGGCACATGTTACCCCTACCCACAGAGACGGACTTAATACTTTCTCTCAACCCTCTGCAAATAATTCAGGCCATTTGTAGGCCCTGGAATTGTCACCTTACTTGCACTGTTAATGGGACCCCATGTGGATTTTTTTTGTTTTGTTTTGTTTTGATGTAACTTTTTTGAGTCCTCAAAAGACTCTTTTAAGTCATTAAATATAGTCTGATAATAAAGCATCGCCATGTGGTGTCCACGTGCAGCTTAGTTCAGAGATCCAGAGGATGAAATAAAAGATCGCTCATTAAAAGGCTTAATAGCAATTTAAAAACATTCGTGCGTTTCAGATTTATGCCTCTGGACTGAAACGACCTCCTGAGAGCGCTTTGGTTAAAGGACCTGCATTCAGTTATCGCCATCTGCTGTTTGTCTGTGAGAAGGCCTTCCTGAACACACATACACACTCACACTGAAAGACAAAAATCCAACATGTTATTGACAGCTGTGGGTCTTGTTTGATTACTGATTTTCCAATTAAGCGCGCACTGAGGTTATTACGCATCTGTTTCATACCGTTTTTAAATTCATTGCTTTAAAAAATAGTTTTCTATATGATCTAATTAGAGATCTGATGTCTGAGGCTGATGATACACAGGATGAGTCATTGAAAATTCATTTAATAATAGAAATAAAACAAACATTTCTGCCTCCTGTATTATAGAATGAGGTGCTGTGAGGTTTACTCTTACACACATTTACTTGTTCTACTTCTTTGCATGCGCTCACACGCGATACCTTCTCTTTGTTACACTTTCCTCTGGTTGACCAACAGGAAACTTGTCATCTTCAGTTTGTTTCTTTTCATCTATGTAGTTTTGGTAAAGAAACAAACAAAAAAAAATCTCACTAAAACTGGAAGTAAAAGTAATTCCAGTTCCATGTTGCTCGTCAAATTGTAAGTCACTAATTAAATCAGTTGTAGTTACTTTATGATACATTTAACTCTTAAATTCAGTCGAATTCACACCGTTTAATAGGACGTTAATGCACATTTGCCGTTTGAGCGATAGCTGTTTTATCGTGCAGTTTGGGCTTGTTTGCTGTCCTTTGGTTTTTTTTTTTTGTGGGCTAATATAAGGGTATGACCTTTTTTCCGGAAGGATACAAAATGAATGTTATGCATCATGTGACTAAAATTATTATCATATCTACTCGTTTATTTCCTTTCATTCAGCTTGGGAAAAGACAGGACGTGAGGCGTTCACGAAAGTTGGACAAATTAATTCCATTCACTATGAGCGCGGTAGTGCCTTATCTCTAAAACGACTAGTTTGTTTTCCTGATGATAACATCATTTATTATATTTCAATCACATTACAGCAGATACAGAGATTTCCACAACAGCATTTAGCACACAGGCTATAAAATAACCCGCCAAATGAAAACATAGAAAAGACTCTAAGTCTACATTAACCAACATTTATAAGTTCTTTAAGCACAGGTATCATAAACGTATAGCAGTGATCGTTAACGCCATAAACATCTGGTAACCTACAGCTTTAATAAAGTACAAAATACATTTTCACTGACAGGGATTATTGTGCCAGTTTATGCTACACAAGAACATTTTCATTTACAGGATTTTTTATATCTTTCTTTACTAACAGTTTTCAGGCTACTGGACAGAGGAGGGCTTTGCTCTTTAAGACACTACTCATGAATTCTAGCTTGTGTACAAACAATCACTATCACCAAATGATCAATTATATTTACATTATATTCATTTATTGTTTGTACAGTGTTTTCTGCCTTTGCAGTGGACGCCCAGCTCCTGTTAAAGAGTATAGTGGAAGAATTTACACTTTGGCCATTAAATTTTATCTTTTTTTGAATAGATAGATAGATAGATAGATAGATAGATAGATAGATAGATAGATAGATAGATAGATAGATAGATAGAATAGGACTGGATAGATTGGTGGATATAGATTTAACTGTGAGGATAGAAACTGTAGTAACCAATGTCCTTTGTGCAGTTTTTCTCGCACTCTCTGGGTGCCAGCAGCTCAGATTTTAGCGGGGACACAGTCTCTGAAACAGGCGTGGCAGAAGGTGAGATTCTCCTCCTCTTGGCCTGTTCAAAGATCCCAGAATCGCTGGAGTCGATGGACTTTATGGAGGACGGCGTCTCTATCCAGCTCGACTCTGACGTCATGTCTTTAGGTTTGGTCTCCTCCGAGCCGCCGATCGGTGACCTCTCCGTGGGGATGGAGTCACCCTCCTCGGACAGGTAATTGGCCCCTGCCCTGCCACCGAGAGAGTTAGTGGGCCAGCATGAAAAGACCGAGCTGGATTTGGTGTTGACGCCACAGTACTGCGGCGGCGTGCGTCCTCCCCAGCCCGAAGGGTCTGCATAATAGCCAAGAGGCCGGTTGGAGCAGCCCGCAGTCGGCAGGGGAAGAGCCTTCACTCCGGCCGCCGCGTAGGACAGCAAGGTGGCGGCGTTACCGGCGAAATCCGCGGCGTCGTATGCCGAGGCAGCAAAGTCCAGTCGGTTGTTGGCAGGGGTGACAAACCATCGCTGCGGGGGGGTGGCAACAGTGGGCTCCTCGCTCTGCTGCGGGGAGAGCAAGCTGTTGCCGAGTGGGACGCTGCGCTCTGTGCCAGGCCCAGTCCCCACGCCAGGGTGAAAGCGAGATTTGGCATAAGTGCTGACAAATTGGTCCTGTAGGAAAGAGCTAGGCATGGCATATCTCGCACCCGGCACGATCTGTGAACGCGGAGAGTCACCCGGTGATGGAGTAAGGCGGTCAATGTCGCAGCCTGTGTAGACACTGAAAAGATGGAGGGAAAAACAGAGAAACAATTCAGCAACTAAACAGGCTGTTTGTCTAAAAATCAAAAGCTTTCAGGTCAATATCCATTCACCAGTGACTCTATTTCAAACACTCTGACAGGGGAGGGAGCTGTATTCTAGGTAACAAATCACACACAGTTTTTATGAAGACGACTGCATCATTTGAAAAAAGGAAAATAAACGACGAAGAAAAAAAATGGAAAGTTGCGTTCACAAACACTGACCGCGTTATGCTTTTTAAAAACGGAATTTTGCGCATCTAATCTTAGTTTGCAAATTGTTTAAATGAAATTGAATCCTAAAATGGGAACATTTTAAAACAGATAATACAGCTAAGTATCGTGTCATTTTTTATTATTATTATATTTTGAGTGAAATTTATGTTAATGTAACGAAAAAAGAACTCCAATTGCATTCTTTCCAAAAGCAGAAAAGATATTTTATAAAAAAAAACCATCAAGTCATATTTTAAATTCTTATGAACCTTGGGGAAATAATTCAGCAGATTAAAACCAAAAGCCAGTCATAAAATAAATTATAATTGAAGAAATTCAAAGTATGAAATCTTACGTGTCGTAATTGTCCCGAAATCCTTTAGCAAACGGATTGTGGTCAATTTTCAGCTGCGTAATCTGTAGAAAAAATGACGCATTGATTAGAAAATAGGTCTGTCTAGATATTAACTAAACAGTGTGAATTTTAAAATTTATGAGGACTGAGCCTCAATGTGAGTGAGAAATTCTGCATGCATGACTCAAGAATCTGGAAAGACTTTGAGTCTTTTTTTTCTGGATCTAATTAAAATACCAAACCTGTCCTATTTTCAAAATTTAAAAAAAAAATGTGAAAAAAAAGAAAAACAAACTTCCTGTTTTTCTGCCCAACAAAGTTTGAACTTATTTGGAAAAGACGTTTCTCTTGATATTTTTCTGTGTTGTGTGGAATACAAAGCGGCCGTACGTCGGTGTTCTGGTAGGCTGTGACTGCGATGAATTGAGTCTCTGTGAAGGTGAAAGTCTGGACTCTTCCAGGTTGGCTCGTGTCTTCTGTCCCATCCTCGTTTACTTCCACCACATGGAGCCTGGGCTGGTACTTGTGGAGAGACTGAAGGACCACCATCTGGAGATGCAATCAGAGACGCGCGTCAGGAACTCGACTTCAAACTTTGGATGGAAGCAGCAAACTGAACGGAATTCATCTTATTCGTGATTATTTTATGATTTAAGAACCGTGCGCTGCACTTAAACAGTCAGTGATAAAGAAAATAATATCCAGATGTAAATACTCAAACTGCACAGTTAAAAGATGGGGAAATGCATTTTTGGAGTGATGATACATAAAAGAAACCAAAAATATGAATCAGTTGAAGTATTGGTCAAGGTGTTGCATTACCTGTCCAGTGTTGTTGGAGGCACCTTTGTTGTTTGTGAGCTTTAGCTTTCCGAATGAAATTTCTTGGCGCATCCAGTGCGCACCAGTATTTGGTGAGTCCGGGTGCATATAAACCCTATTTCCTAAAAGGGAAAGCGCAAAAATACGAATAAATTATTCAAATTATTTCTGTTTTTATGGGAAAAAAATAAATAAGTCTCATAGATAAGAAAATAAATTAGACCTGTTTAGCTTAAATTGTGGTTAAAATTTATTTTCAATTAGTTGCAATATTGGAATAAAAAATGAAAACTGCGAAATATGAGGAATAAAATAAATAAAAATCAGTACCTATCACGTTTGTGTCTGCTTTCCCACATGGCACCCACTTGCCTCCTTGAAAACGCCAGTGATTTGGATCAGCAAGTATTACATCCACAAATATATTGTAGTGTGCAGTTGGGTCGAGGCCAGAGATGTTGAAGCTTAAAAATGGAAACATTCGTCTGCGGGAAATAGGAGCACAGATTTAGAAAACGCAAAAAACGCACGAAAAATTAGATTAAAATTCCAAGTTGTCTTTCATTATTATTATTTTTTTTAGCTTTATGTTGTGTTTTTTCCCCTTTTTCATATTTTGGAAAATTGTGATTGAAAATAAACTGCAAAAATGAATCAATACTGCAGACGTGGAAGCCATATGCGCGCACTTACCGTCCCTGCTTTGTGATGATCATCTCCGTTTGGTGCCGGTGGAACTTGAGCCACAGGGCCCTGTTGCACAGATACACCTGCGCTTTCCCCGGCACCAGTCCTGCCTGCGCGGAGGAGAACTGGTAAAAAGCCCCTCCTTGGTACGTGTGTCCATACTGCTGCGCGTAAGGGTAGCCGGCTGCAGCGTAGCCTTGAGGAGAAGTGTTGGTCAGAAGGCTGTTGTAAGCTCCGTTAGTTATAACCGGATGGTGGGCCATGTAGCGACTGGGACTTCCAATAGAGAAAGCTGGGTGCGCGGGTCCATGCTGGCTCGGGTACGGGAACATGGTGGCTGCTGAGACTGACTGAGGCTGTGCGGCTGGAGAAAAGATGCACCTTTCTCCTGCAGCTCCATCGAAATTATGACGGATGTCAGAGACTCCGTGAAGATCAGGAGAGAGTTTGCCCCTCTGGACGTCCCCTGATGCGTCCTTGGAGTCGGGAAAATTGTCTGCCTCTGACTGATTCGTCATCTCCCTAGAGTTTTTTTTCAGAGGTGAACTTCTCTCCAGGTTGTCACTCGCAGATATAATAGGATGGTCCTGCAACGAAAGCTCTGATCCATCGGAGCTGGAGAAGCCACTGCCCACATTCATAAATTTCTTGGAGAGTTCACCCGCCGGCGAGATGCAATTCTCGACCTGCATAGCTCAATAGGAAGCCACTATCAGCTCAACCTATATCACAAGCCTGTGCACACGCCTTTTTCCAAATCTAACACGAGGAAAACGCCTTTTGCGATGACTTGAAGCACCGAAGGCAGCAAATTAGCCAATTGACACCATCCTGCAATCAGAGAGGATTTTCTTTCCATCACTCTGCCTTCTCTGCTAATGAAACAAGTATCGCCATTGGTTAGCTCAGGGCTGTAATTTAATTAGACAGCTCTTAATTAGGACAATCTGTGGCGCGCTGTAAGCAAAGTGATTAGTTTGTAGGGTGGCATGGGCCTATATTTGATTAAAATATACGACAACTAACTGTTTGATCAGTTGATTTTAAGAAAGATAACACGAAAATTAAAGATTAAAAAAAGAAAGAAAAAAAAACCCGCTTAAAATGTTGTCCTCCACTCCCGTCAGCTGCGTTACTTACCTATTTATCCGCGTTATTTACCTATTTATGCGCCATGAGTGCCAAAGTGTGTCTGCGGGAGAAACCAGGATATATTATTAACACACCAAAAATGACAGTCCATGACAGGCAGCGCATCTGATGCCTTAAAATGTTTGTGATATAGCGTGAAATCATGGCGTCCCACTGAAGATGTGTTTATGAGTCCCAGTGCTGTTTAATATTTTATTACCTGTAAAGTTATGAACCGGAGGACTGATAGCAGGGGCTGCTGTGGCAAGTACATGTTAAAGGACGGAGGAGGAACCTGAAGGCTGATAGAAAATGAGTTCGGTTAAGAAGGGTGTGTATCTCTCCAGTGGAGAAGTTGTGTGAAGAGTTGGAGGCTTAGAAAACTTGAAGATGCACGATATGCATCAGTCCAATAAGCTATCTGAAATTATTTATGATGTAATTACTTCTCCTTTTCTTTCTGAGAAACTAACAAATAAAAAAAAACAAAACCTGATTTCATTTAACCATTTAGAAAAGTGCATAAAAATCGCATCACCGGTGTGTTTTTCACTGTTTCAGAGCAGAATTCAGTGTAACTTGCAAAATGTGCTACAGGTTTCATGAGACGATGAAATAAGTCCTTCTGTTAAAGTCAAACTGATCTTTGTTTTTCCATCAAAAGTTGTAATTTCATTTAAATTTACTAAAATATTGATTTATATTTATATTATTTCAAAATACAGATTTGAAAATACACATTTGAAAATAAAGAAATATAATAATATTAATAATACATATATAATAATATACATAAATATGACGTATAACTATAACTGAGAGTTGAGATATTCAGGCTGTTGACAGCAGTGAGAATTAATTGTACAAAATGTACAAAGAAAAAACAATCATTTCCTTGGATGTGTCAGAGTTATCATTCCATTATAAAAGTATATTAACAGCGATGTGTTTCAGAGGCTCGCTCTCAGATGCACATACTGCAGCCATCTTTTTACTTGCTATCAGTATCAACACAAACTGTCTTTAAATGTGGGTGCTGTAACATAAATTCCTTATTTGTGAGGCTTTTATTTTGAAAATACACTAGGTGGATTGAGATGCCAGTTTAGCTCAGCTAGTAGAGCGTGTGCCCCATGTACAGTCTGTAGACCTTGTTATAGTGGACATACATGGGTTTGTTTCCCATGTGAGGGTTGATCTTCACTCTCTCCCCGTGTCCTCTCAGAGCTTTCTCATCAAGTAAAAGCTTAAAAATACGACACCGGCTTCAAAGTGATGTGGTTCAATGAGTGCAATACTGCTTTTATGATGTCAGTGTGAAAGTTGTTATTGCTTTGTTCAACAAAGATTTGTATTCAGTCACGATGCATGACAGAGATCTTTCTTGTGAAATGTTACAAACATGTTTTAATGTAAAGCAGTCCAGCTTTAAAAACACATCACGTCCTCTCTCTTTAAAAAACTTTTGGTTCAGTTGCTCTGCTAATGTTCCTGGAACAATCTCCATCACAGGGTGTTAAGAGCAGACCGATGGAGGCCTGTGTTCCACTGGCATCCAGACTGTATCTCTAATGAACAGCCATGAATCTCTGAAGCTAACAAGAGGGGTCATTACTGCATAAGGCCATAGGGTCCAGCAATCTATTCCTGTGAAACGTGCAAGCACGGGCTTGTCTGTACCCGAGGAAGGATGGAGTGGTCACTCTCTGCTCTCCTCATTACAGGATTATGATTCACTTCCATCTGTAATCTTCAATAGGCTTGGGTTTTTTTTTTAACCAGTTGTTGAACACCCGTGCAGCAACTTGTTTCCCCCCCCCCTAAGGTGCTTTGGTGCATATTTATCAGCTTAAGTTCTGCCTTTCTATTGGCTGACACAGCTAGTGGACATCACCAAAGAGGAGGGGGGCTGTGTTGCTCTTGGACAACCTGGTCCCTCAGGGGAGATAATGGTGCAGGTTAGGATTGACGAGAAGACGTCCATAAAATGATGAAATTCAATCTAATACATGTTTAAATGTTCTGTATTTGAGAATCATGAAAATAAATCCTAACATATATTTTTATAAGAAATCACTGAGGAATATTCCTATTGGCCAAAAGCATAAAAAGGAAGTCTCACTGAGCCTAAAACAACCTGCTTCTTTCAGCGTCCTGTATCACCATTTTTATTGTTGTGCCAAAGAAATCTGCTCGCCACCTGGGTCTAATCTAATCAATGTGAATGACAAGGAGAGAAAAAGCCTGAAAGTGAGCACCAGCTTAGGGATTTTACCTAATGCCCAGCACTGTCACTTCGATGATATGATCACAGCACACAAAATGACAACAAAATTATAGCCAGCAAGGATATGGGGGACATCGTGTGCTCCTCCAGTCAGGTGAAATTGCTTTTCCCGACTATGAAATGGCTTGTCTCTTGTCGGATGGGTAAACATTTCCTTGTCAGGCCAGTAATAAGGAATGAGGCTCACTAGGGCTCAACTAAGAGGATAGAGCCAAGGTTATTTGGGATTCATGACAGGTAGTGGCTTATATTACAGCGGCACTAAAAATTTCATGGGGATGCATTTAAGATGGCCTTTAACTTATTTATATGTTGTTTGCCAGACGTCACATCGCAATTTCCATCAATAAATCAAAGTGAAGGATTCCTTCTCTTCCTTTCTCTCTGTGATTTAAGGAAAAGTCACCAAACCTGTGTTTACCTTAAGTCTGTAATTAGCCTGCATGGCTAATCAGATTAAGTGTGAAGATGCTTTGTGCTATGCTAACATACCCCCCCACACTCCACCCCCACCCCCTGTGGTTTGCTGCCATCAGTGATCCGCTCTGTCACAGGGAATCAGGGGGTTCTTTGACAGAGAAAAAAGACAGCTGGAGGCCTGCTAAGGGGCGGAGTGGACAGTTGTGGCTTTTAAACCCTTATTAGCCGTCCTCCCTGGACACACAGCGACACGCGTCCATACGCACAAGTGCACTCCTACACCTGCTCATTATTGATGGGCAGCCTGAGCTGAGTTAACCAAACAGGGTTGTTTTGTTTTTTTTTTCTTTTTACCACAAAGCTTACAGCAAATTAACCTCTGACAGGTGAGCAGGATGTTCAGAGGAAGTGAAAGGGACATGGTTCCTTTGCTGATACCACACCTGAGATAAACGATGACGATGGTGTGGATTTTAATCTGGAACAAGGAAACATCTGATTCAATAATCCATATTAACTTTTCAGCTTAATTTTCCCAACTAAACACATCATCCCATTACTTTAACATTACTCCACCAGCATTTTCCCACACTATTTTCCTTTTAATTTAGCACTTTAGACCCACAAAATCGCACATAAACAAAGATAAATAGGAACCGTTTCATCCCAACTCATTTGAATTCCCGGGTACCATTTGTTTCACAGTGCATTTATTCACAGTTTTTGTTATCTCACTTTTCATTTGCATTGCACAATCTTTTATTACCACTAAGTGTTTTCCAAGACGACACGATCACCACCAAGTGCTGTTGACTAATCCTAATAGTTGATAATGACATCTTTTATTTGTATATTTTTATCCTCAGTCGTGTACGGCTGTCCATCGGTTGTTTCTTTACCTCACAGGGCCGTGATACTGTAATAATTTCTACATTGGAAGGGAAAGGAAGCATGCGGTGCATCCTTTTAAGCAACATTCATACAGATGTTAGTTTATCAAATTAATGCACAATTAAAAATGTGTGACTCTGGTTTCATACCAATTTTGCAGAGACTCATACGTGTGAAATATTGTAGTCCTCAGAGAACTTCAAGCCCTGAGAGTAAAAGCTAAAACGGCTCGGTGCTCGCTGATGTGTTTTATGTTGTTTAACAAACGGTGAGGATATAATGTCAGGAATCACAAAGTTAGCAGAGAGGCTAATGTCTCTATCCAAACTTCTTTTATCACCTGCTTCTGACCTGTTATCAACTGTTTGGTTTGTTGCTAGTCTCTCTTTAATATTTAAAGAGCCTGTGTGACCCAGGGAGTGCAGCTGGGGTTTGTGACCATTTTGTTATTTCTGCTGCCATGCACTGTCAGACGTCTGCGAGTGAAGAACACGGCCACTGTCCCCAGTAAGCCCACGGCATGAAAAATTCAGACTAACTCCACTTTTTAAGCCATTTCTGATGAAAAGCACGCAGAAATGAAACTGACTTATGCCAAATGAATATCATTGAATGGCTGTGATTGTGAGGGCTGATGTTTGTTTCTTTGAAATTATTTATAAAACATCAGTTCCATTTTAAGAGTGGCCCTGCTATGAAGTGTGCACTCACTCCTCTGAGAATCCTCTGAGGTTTACAGAGCAATATCAGCCTCAACCTGAACAATGAAAAACAGATTCAAACTAGTCACTCGGATAAGCCCTTTCTGCACTCTTTCCATAAGACAGGATGAAAATACAAAATACATAGTCTCATCACAGCTGCGCATTATTTAATCAGTAACTAGACTCACATGATTTTGGATCCTTATCTAAAATAAAACAACACAAACCTGTTTTCTGATCGTCAGCATCCGGGATTTGGCACCTAAATTTCTTCTGATTTTAATTGTGATAAATCTGAGATTGACCTGCAAGAGAAAATATGAAAATAAAAACACAAACGCTGCACAGATCACATAAAAAATGAAAATAATTCTCCGTTAAAAGAGAAAATATTTGGGGGAGAATAGGAGCAAACAGGCGACTGTCGTGTTACAAGAATAATCTTCATTAAAATCACAGGCAACAACACCAGGCCAACACGCAGCTCATTGGGAATGCAGTGTGAAAAGAGAGGCCCACAGATTATCACTCTACGTAACTCATGTTTAATTTATCCAGCAGCAATATTGTCAAGAGCCCTCGCAGTCCAAAGAACGAGACGCTGATAAAAGCTGGGAGAAAGACGAAAGGGGAGCCCAAAAATAACACGAACAGGCTTTGAGTAAAACGTCACAAAATGGGGAGACGGAGCACGCCGGAAAGTGGAAGTATAAAAGACATCTCTGATATGTTTAGCACAGCTTCACAGCTGTGTAATATACCTGCTTTAGCTTTGTTAATATTTCAAAAGATGACTTCTGAATGGTTAGGTGTTCACACAACAAACAGAGATGATACAGCACTTAACCTTCGCTCCCATTTTGGAATCTTTTGCGAAAACCTGCACCATGAATCTTCTAATCCTTAACTTTCAAAACGAAAACACGCAGGAAAACAACATAACCTTACATCCCACTATATGAAGTAACCCTCAACCAATTTCTGAGTGCTCTATGGTGTGTGTGTTTTTTCCCCCTCCTCCTCCTCCTCCTCCTCCTCCTCCCCATGGCTGAGAGAAATGGAATTGCCTCTCACATTCAAAGACAGCTCTAGGAAGGTGATAATAGAGCTACTCCCTGCTGTCTGCAGGCAGGAAATAGGAAAGTGGCATATGGGGCCAGGAACCAAATAGAGAGGAAATGTGACCAGGCAAGGGAAGGAACCAAAGGAAAGGTTAATGATCAGCTCTGAATTCTACGGGGAAGAGAAGTTGAGAGGTGAAATAAATGTGACATGATTTATGTCTCCAACACTCACATCCAGGCTGTCACAAACAAACACATGGAGAGGGTTTATTCCTTGCAAACTTTGCCAATTATGAGATTTAAAAAGACGTAAATATCATGTTTGTTTTTTTTGTCCCTCTCCACTGCAACATAAATTTAGTATATGTCACTTAAAGAATAAACCACACTGCCACTGCTTTACACGGATTCAAAAGAGATGAGAAATGCAGACGTTACCATATAATCAAGACAGAATCCATCTTCACAGCCTCACCAGGATTTTCCAAGTGTGAACGACTGGCTGATGTCCTATTGTTGCCTCTATAGCAGCCCGATACGCTCTCCGGCCTGCGGCATCTCCGTCAGGAACTGATGCACTCTTTTAAATGACTCGGATGCTTTAAGGCGCTATGCTGAGGAACCAAATTAGACCTTGGATACGCTACAATGATTCACGATGGGGAAAAAAAGGGAAGCATACATCATAGGTTTCAGTGATAACTTGAGAATTAGCACAAGGTGTGTTATCATTAGTGAATCGGCTTGCAAATTTTCCCCGTTACGACACCTTAGCTAAAAGAGTTTGTGCCCTTTCACCACACAGCTGGAATCTGACTCTAAAGCGATCAGTAATGTCTGTCATGAGGAAGCAATCAATGCTGAAGCAATTTGCACTTAGTTTGAGCTGCTACTGGGCTTTTCATAACATTTCTGGTGCATTGTCCTTTTGATTATCCAAAAGAGAGGGTGACACCAAGGACAGAGCACCATGAAGGAAACTGTGGATGAGATAATCAGATGGTTTGCATTTTAAGACCATAAATCTTTAAAAATCATAACACACACAGTCTAATCACTGGATTACGGTATCTGCCTGGTATAAACAGTTGTAGCAACAGCTGGACGTTAGACACAAAGTAACATCATCATCACCCAGAGTCGCTTTTTCCAGATCTGACAGCTAGATCATTTGAAGCTGACAAGATAACACTTAAATGCAAAGGTGACATGACAGTGTCTTCGAAGCCAGATGGATCGATAGTCAGCTTGGCTTGTCAGGATCTGAGCAGTGGTTCTGCAGCCATCTTTTTTTTTTTTTTTTTTTTTTAATTTGTACACTGTTGTTGAAAATAAGGCTATCACTGTCTGGCATAATGTCTGCTTCGTTATCAATGAGCAGATTTCCTTTCTTATGTTGCCACTGAAATATTGATGCACGTGGTTTAACAAAACAGATAAAGAGTCCAAAGGGGGTTTCAGAACACCTTTTAACTGGATACCTGAAGCTGATCAATTCATGGGTGGAAGAATACATGTGTGCTGCGTCAAAGAATAGTGCAAAAATGGAAAGGCATGATAATCACTACACTACGAAATATGCAAAGTATTCATCCTCCATTTCTGTACTAGTTCTCCTGGTCCAAACTGAATGGGATCCTGTGACTAATATCCTAATATTGATAAGTACCATATAAAACCCCACTCTGAAAAAGAAAACTGTACTGTCCCTTTAAATCAACATATCTTATTACTAGCATTCACTCCAAAAGCCACAATTTTCTGATCCAGTTCAGAGGGATTGTTATATGTACAGGCTGGGTTATACATTATGGCACACATAAGTATAAGTATAAGTAGAAAATTATTAATATACCAGAAAGTAATAGTACTGAGATGCTTTTTGCAAAAAAAAAAAAAAAAAAAAGCCTAAATAAAAAAATCACTGACCTCTGTGATGTAAACTGTTCGACAATTTGGGCAGAAGGCATTTATAGAAATTAACAGAAGAATAGGTTACACGACGAAGCGCTCTGAACTTGTGAATTATAACATATAATTCATCATCAGGTTGAATTTGTGTAAATATAATCACAAAATAGTAAAAGATACAGCTATATATTTGACCTTATTGAATTAGACTCAAGTTTAAGCTCAAAAAAATTCTGCAATGTGTAACTCAAGTAAAAACTGGCACTGCCGTCAAAAAGAGAGATATTCAGGTGACTTGAATGCTCCATTCCACACTGTTTGATCCAATTTCAAACTAATTAATGGCTGTAAATATGAGAATAAAATGATCAATGATCTGTCGACTCGTAGTCGCAGTCAAAAGGCACACGAAAGAAGCCCACTTCTCCAAAGCGTCCCCCAGTGAGACGGCCAAGAAGTCCCGTAGATCAGTTCGAAAAACTCGGCAACTTGCCTTGGTGACCGTCCAGGCTGCACCAACTGCACTATCTCTACCCCCCACCCCTCCATCTCCCAACCACATCTATACACTTAAATAAAAAATCAAATACTATCTTTCAAATATTCAGCAGTCTCTCTTTTTCCCTGGGAGAGGTAGGGAGTATTGTTGAATAATGCAGCCAGACAGGGATCTCCCTGAGCTGGTCTCTACAGGCATCACTGAGTAGGTCTGATCCCATCTATCACGGTGACATCATCATTCACACAAGGAGATCTGATCAGACAGTAGTACACTACTCTACTACTTGAGCCAACTCTAAAGCAGGCAGTGGTGTTACTCATTTAAACCAATCTACCGGCCATCTGTTGATGCTAAAACCATGGTCAGACTGCCATTTCTAAATCAAACACCATCAGTTTGCCTTTATTGCTTTCTGCTCAACACTAACACGTTTTCCAGGAGAGAAAAAAAAAATTGGTAGCTTGCGAGACACATATTCTCTTTTACCTTGTGTGATTCTGGTGGGTGTGTGAATGTAAAAACCACAGGGACAAGCAGCAGAGGAAGGAGAAAACAACATCTACATGCAGCAGCAGCAGCAGCAGCAGCAGCAGGTCTCTAGCTTGCAGATTAGGGCGCTGGGAGCACTTTGCAGGTTGTTGTCACAGGTATGACGAGGGAGAATTGCGCTTGCTATCCCCAGGTTACAAAAGGTGTGAACAAAATATGCAGCCAATTTGTTTTGTGCAGAATTAGAGGTGGTGGTGGGGGGGGGGCATCCTTCAAGCAGTTCTTTCTTGTTTAATCGCCACTTTAACTCTCTTTGAATGAATCTAACAAATGTGCTCGGAGGTACAAATGAACACGTATGCTCTGGTTCAAACGATAATCTTAACTGGACAGCAAGTGACATCGAATCAACAGCTAAACACAACACACAGCATCAAAAATGGAAACCCGTCCAATCCAATGAGCTCAATCAAATCACAAGGACAAAGAGAGAGTGTGAGCGTTGGCACAGGAATCACTGATCTAGGGGGAATTGGCAAGACCAACAGCAAGCAAGTGTATTACATATGGCGTGCCATTTTCACAGCTTCCACAAAGAGAACACAAAAAGTGTTACTTCTCACTATCTAAGATTAATAAACAACTACCCAGAACTGCTGAATCTTTTGTAAGAAAATCAGAGATAAACAGAGCCGGAGGAAGAATTTCTAAGTTCACGTCTCAGCTTAGGGGCGCAGCAGGATGACGAGACGGGCAGTCTGAGCCGAGCAGAGGCAGCAAATGAAGCCGTCCTCCCACTAAATCTGTGAGGTGTCAGTCAGGAAAGTGGCCTGCCAGGATGACTTTCAGCTCCTAATCAAGCCAGATGGTTTCTTAACACTGAATAAATGAATTGATTTGTGTGTCGCTTCTCTAACAGGGTTCATATTCTTCTCTGCATGACAAAAAGGTGGTCGGGCATGAGAATACGAGAGCCGTGATCTGAAATCTCTCCAGTCCTCGCTAACATGACTAACATGTTCGCAGTGTTTGTATCTGTTATGTTGATGAAGTGTTAGGACGAGGCCTTTGTCGTCACAGTTGTACACAGCTCACACATCAAGTGTTAACTTCTGTGTCCTAACCCACTCCACTGTACTACTATCATTAGATGGATGGCTTCACTTTCTCTATGGTGTGAACCGCTATCAATTATGCTGCTATCGTTCAACGATTGTATATTGTTAAAGTAGCTGCTAATGAATTGTGAAACTACTGGGTTATGGTGTGATTGTACTGGGCAGTAACCAGCTACTGTACACTTAGGCAGCTTTTTCAATTAGATCCGGGTGGCGGTTTTTCAGTCATTAGGCACATTTGGTGTAAAAGGATGTCCACCTTACACTTAGCCAAAGGTGTTTCTGCAGTTGCTGCTAACTCACAGCAACTCGGCCCCGATGCAAAAGGAACTGCTGCATGTGAGAGGACTCCGAGGACAACACGCGAGTACCCACTGTGATTTTCACAGGGGATTTTGATATTCACACCTGTACAAGGTGTTGTTTGGGAGTCTGATAAGCATGTGCAAAACCAGTGGGGTGATTACAACGAGGACCTTATTTTGAAAGGGATCTTCTTCAGATCCCTCTGTCGAGGATGGCTCTGCTGTTTTTATGTTTTCATGGATAACAATAAAAAGGAAGAGACAAAAGGAAGCAGGCACGGTGTATCTTAGCTACCAGCCATGTGTCTAATTGAAGCTGCACACAGCCATATGGGCATGTGCGAAAAATAGATTGTCCAATAACTGCATAAGGATTCGAGCAGCAGCACGGAGAAAATAAAATATTTCCAACATCAGTGCCAGTCTTCTAATCAGTAAGGATTTGTCTCAAAGGTATTGCAGCGATTCATGCAGCACAGTTCGGTTTACAAAGGAGAGCATACAGCAAATCATCTCCAGACCTCATCATTACAGGATCAGAGGCTGAAAAACAAAGTGCATGAGAGTTGCTCCTCCTCTCTCTACATTGGTGATGTTCAGAGGCAGCCTGTTATTGGAGGTGTTAATTGGCAAATTCAGTACAAGTCAAGAGCATGTTCCCTGACGTCCTGGCCCAGCGAGGGCTAGGTCATTAAACCGAGAATGGATTCTTTCATGCTGCCTCAACCCTTCAATCGCGAGTTACCATTCTGCAAGCGCGCTCTATCCCACCCCCATGTGTTGAGGAGGAAAGCAACCTACACTGGTTTAATAGCGACTCCAAAATAACAGGAGGATGACATCTTGTAGATCCAGGCTTTTGGTCGAATTATTTCAAATTGGCAGTCAAATGCATTCAGATAAAGTTCAGAAGTTTATGAATATCCAACACTAAAACCCTCCATGAGTAAATATTTAAAAGGAGTCTCTGCTATGGCAGCTGAACAATGGGATTCTCAGAACAATGGCTTCATCAAAGCCCCACCGATCAGTGCTTTTGTGTATTGAACAAGCCTGAAATGTGAGCCTCCTTTGGGGTTCTGGGTGCGATCTCACCACTGCCTCTGTCATCACTTGCTGTGACTGCCAAATCTCTGCTCCAGAAATCAGGGTTTCTCAGACCAAGCACGGCAACAAACACAAACGGGGGGAAGAGAGGGGCCGTCCTGAGACTTTGCACAGCACATCGGCGGCTTCAACACGTTTAATCGAACACAAAAGTCAGCCCCGGCGCTTCTGCGGCAGAGAGCACGAGGAAGCCCCAACGCATGGCAAGACAACTGTGAGGTGATACTCGCAGCTCGCGACGCCATGAGAGTTGGCAGACTCTCATGCCAACGGTGACCAGTGCACAGACAGTTGAATATGCTTCTCTCCTAAGTTGTTAATTATCGAAATGACATTGATGTGAAGAGGCCACTGAAGCCAGGTGACCTTCATCCACTCGCTATCTCTTTGTTGTGTTTCCATTTCATTGGACCCTTTAACAATCTATTTTTTTTCCTGTTGGTGTTAAATCTTCTTAGCAATGGCACGATCTGACAATAACTGTTTGAATATTTAAAGGAATAATTGTTTGAAATACTGAAATAGTGCCTCTTCTGGCTACTTTCTACCTCAGTGATAAGTACAGAAGTACAGAAAAAAATAAAAAAGGTGCATTTTAAATACAAACAAAATATTTCAAATATTTTTTTAAACATGTATAATTGCTTCTTATTTTTTTGGTACTCAAATTTTTGTAATATCATGATGTTAGAAAAGCAGAAGTATTCAAATGTAGTCTAAGAATACAAGAACAGAGCAGACATGTTTGAATTATAAATGCTGTTTAAAAGAAATCTGTAAGTTCGTAGAAAAACAGAAGCTTTCTATAGAAGAAGTAGCCAGTAGTAAAGGTATCGTACATATTTTTCATTCAACTTATGTAAATTTACACTTTTAATTTTTATATTGAGATAATTTACTCAATTTCACTGAATTAGGAATGCACTAACACAACCCAGATTTAAGTTTTCACAAATTAACATCAAAATGAACAAGAAAAAAAAAGGTCTTTTCTGCATAATTGGTTCATAAATTTCATCCATCCAAAAATTTTTTATGATGTGGTTTTAATATAAATTCTTAAAAAGCCATGCTGGATTCTCTGAATGCAGTGAAACACAATTAGAATTACTCCTGCAAAAGTTGTGTGTGTCTTCTTAAGTTAGACACTTAGGATCAAATTGTTGTTAAGTTGTATGATCACAACACTGATTTAGATTTTCTTTTTTAACCGTGAAATCCAGCCAAACATGTTCAAAGATGTAACAATAAAGCGTTTTTATTAATTTCACAGCTCACCTTGAAGCCCTGAAAGTATTAATTTATCTAATTAGTGTTCCCTTTACATTACTTCTGCCCTGTCATTGCTCATTTTTTAATACATTTTTGTTGCTATTCTGCATGTGCATTTCCTTGCACCGTCTTCACTTGTAACCATGATGACTTAAACTTTGAATAACATTACCGCATTCACATTCTGTATTTCACCCTATAGGGAACTGGATCCTCTTTAAGGAAGAAGAAAAACTCCGGTAGCATCGGCTCATTTTGCAAGAACAAGCTGCCTTTGCAGGCGACAGAGATCAGCCTCTTTACAGGATAACCTGCAGGCTCACATAAGCAGTGGTGAGAGTGCCAGCAGCTATATACCGTGCGTCACTTTTCCTCCCTCTCCCTCTCTGCTTGAGAACGACTGCAGTCCCCCTGAAGCCGCTGACTTCCCTGTCTCCCCGAACTCTGTGCAACAGCGACTGGTGGTGCAGAAGCGCTGCTGATTAGCATGCAGTAATGATGGTGAGCTGGGCTCCATTGTTCTAACACCTCCCCTCTCCTCCGCACCAATCTGTCACCATTCAGTGGGCTCGAGCTGCCTCAAATGCCTCTCTCCACAAATGAGATGGATAATTAGTTGCCCCTCACGAATGCTGCACTCTTCTCACCCCTGATTGCCTTCACCTTCTTGCTCCTGGCAATTTTGACACCTTGTAATCAGCCTGCTACTTCTCCGTCTCTCAATCCATATCCCTTTTTTTTTTTGTATGTGTCCTCTGTCCTCTTTCATTTTTTGTAGCTCTTAAGTCTATTTCAAATCTTCTCCCTCTTGTACCAAGTGTCCAATGGAGAATGATGGCACTTTTATCTCATATCCTACTAAAAATGATGGCAAAAAAAAAATTCCCTGGAGCACAAGTGCTCTTATCTCAAACAGCTCATATTGTGTACACAAGCCAGTAGGTATACAGTGTGCGGAAACATGAAAAAAAAAAACCTAGCTGTCACTGTGAGTTTCCTCTTCCAAATAACAATGAATGACAACATAATTATGAGCAAGCAGCTGTTCATGATCCCAGGGAGAAAAGCATGCAGGCTGCACAATGTTCAGCTCTTCACAGATTAACCAGACAGCGTCATTAGGGATATGTATTTGCCAAAGAAATATGAATGCAGTCTCCCATAAGTGTCCATGAGATGATGTGGAATGTACAATTATGTGGTTTATCACTCTGAAATAAACAGGATAATTTTTTTGGCTCATTTCATTCCATTAATTTGTGTTTCAAAAGTTAATTTAATGACCACAAACTCCTCAATGGAGATGATGCGTTGCGTACTTTGTATTGTAGTTTAATAGAACTACTTCATCACTCATGTTTTTTTTACCCTTCTGTGTTATTTCTGAATCGCTGTGCTGAAATTCTCAGTGTCAAATACAGGTTAAGGTGGAAATCAATCAGTCTATTAAGCAGTATGTGATTATGAGAAGTCAGTTGCAACACCCGGCACTTTTAAAGAGTGAAAAAAAAAAAAAAAAAAAAAAGAAGGTTGTTTGCAGTGATCACACCAGCTCATCTACCCACCACAAGTGTTACCAACCCACAGCAGAAGGGCTGCGAGGTCCCCTCTGCACAACAAAGTGCTCCAACACACACAGGGTCTTGGTTTTTCCTCGAACATCCTCACACTGAACGCTGGAAATCACTGCAATTGTTTGCAAAGGTGTGAATAAATACTGCTGGAGCTGATGCTCCTGAGTAGGAAAGACTCAGGTTGAGTCAAATGTTGGTGGAGAAGGAGGTTCACGAAATTTGATGTCATCACGCGAGACATCATCTGTTCCACTTGCCCGTATTAACCTGTATTCTGTAAAGACCTTTTTTGGAAATTGTTGAAGTGTTTTCCATAATGAATTCATTTTTTTTAAAATTTCATGTTAATTTTGGGCTGAATATAAATACAGTTTAATATTAGAAAAGGTAAAAATAAACGCTGCACTGTGCAAACACTATTGTTGTGTGGCATCCAATTAGGTAGTGAACTCGTTCAGTGTTATATGTAGCCATCTGTTTTCATCTGATATTTAAATTAATAATAGTAATCATAGTAATAATAAGTAATTTATAGTATTTAAATTATGTGATGATTTCTAAAGTGTTAATAATGTCAAAGAAACTTAAAATTAGCTTCAAAGATTTTTTAACGTCTGCAAATGAAAACTGTGCAACTATGTTTCGAATTCAAATAGTATTAAAAAATGATTCATCTTTATGTACGTATATTTAAATAAGGCTACATTTAAGAACTGTTTGCTTAATGAAAAACTTTAAATCATTACAAAATTAATCGAGAGTAAATTTCAGGTTTATTTGCTCATATATACCATACTAATCATCATCTTCATTCAGTATAGAGTGAAACCTCAGCGCAGTATTAGAAAAATATAATGGGCAAAGAAGTGTACCATTCAATTCTTCAATATTAAATAAATGGATTCAAGTCTTATCGCAGTGTCTCTGAGGAAATCCAGTACAGCGCATGTAACTCGTAGCAGGCAGGACGAGACCATGACTACAGTGACGAGTACTTGTGGCCTTCGCCGGTCAGTCTCTGCTTTGAATGTCAGTCCTCGGCTTTATTCTCAGGCGAAAAATGCAAGTAGAGGTGGTTGTTCATTCGGTCCTGGGGAACCTCAGCTTGGCAGAAAGCGCATTTATGAAGACTGCTGCTTTGAGGCGTCGCCAGCTCTGTCCACACATCGGCTGCATTGCTCAGCTGAGGGCTCCAGAAGGGCTGGACCAAAGAAAACGATACATTATTTATGCTCTGAACAATCCTTAAACATTTAAGATAAAGTATCTACAGCTCTGAACGAAAGAACATGTCCTCTTTCAACCTGCAGGAATACTTAGTAACAGGAAAGGCAACATGCTCCACACGAGTATTTACAATTTGTGTGTTTTCTTCTTTTAAATGTCTGTTTTGATGCATTCCAGAAATGGAATCATACTTTTAGATCTTACAGCATGTCATTCACATTTTTTTTTTAATTTAAGCATTTATACACATCAGCAAATAAAATCCCACTAAACCATCTCCTTGTATCAGATTCAGACACTCTAATGTGCTTCCATCTGGCTCACACGTTTCAGAAAAGATGCCAAATATAACCAGAGCATCCATGCCGAAGTAAAAAAAGAATCTGCACACGTTACACAGTAATACAGTGAAGCCAAGAGGATTTTTTCCTTTTTCTTTTTTTTTTTCTTTTTTTTGGGGAGGGGGGACTTCACACCGTTTCACTGCTCTATTAGCAAAGACCAATCAGAAACTGATAATTTGCTACTACTTTTCTCAGACCTTCTCCGGTGATTCTCACCTGCTGGGGTCCCCACACACCCTCCTGAGGGAGCGAGGATGATGTGGAGTGGGAGGAGGATGGAGGGTACACAAAAGACATGGGCGGCTCGCTGGGCTCCTCCTCTGCGAGCACAGAGGGCACGCCGCTGATGGGTCGCTTCATGTGCATGATCAGACCGATGTGTCGCTCCGGAGCGCTGTTCAAGAAGTCGTATTCACTGTCCGCAGAGGGCGGGAATTTGACACTGAGTTTGGTGAGAGAGTCTACTAAGTCTCTGTCCTCCGGGCTGGCGCCACGAGACGCCAGAGACGTGGGCGGGAGCGGGACTTCCACTGCTGACCTCAGAGCTGTGGAGAAGGGTCTCTCTGCCTCTGCTGTGCGGTCTGTGCACTGGATGGGCATGGAGAACTGCTGATCTGTCAGACAGCAGATAAAACAGAAAATTAACACGGTTTCTCCTTCACTGTTGACACGTTGAATGATCTGATGCTGGATTTACAGACATTTAAACTTGGCAACTATTTGAGAAGTTGCACATTTAAATATTATCTGGGCCATTCAGTATGAATCTAACAGAGAAGTGATTTAATCATACAGGAGAAAACACCATCAGCTGAATTACTACACAGTTTATCCATGCTATTCTCACACTGGAGGCCAAACATAGTTGGAAAGGGCAATGAGGCATTCATGTACAGTCTTAGTTAAGGTGTTACCATCTAATTAGCTTAAAGAAGAAAGCAAACGCACTTTAACTCCTAAGCTGTTATGACATACACAAACCTATTGAATTCCAACACATTAACTTGGAATTAATTAAATTACAAAAACAAGCAGTTTTAGGTTACAGGGCTGAAAAAAAGCAGGACATAACAGTAAACTACCATTTGACGTATCACTTCCTCCATGGAACCTTTTTAAGTGATCCTTTTGTCTTCGGGTCAGCGACTGAATCTGACGGAATTTCCCTTGGATCGCTTCGAATGCACCCAGCATGCCCTGACTGACAGAAAAACATTCAAAAGAAAAAAAAAAGAAGAGAAAAAGACGAGGAACTGTTTTAGGCTCTGATGTAAGTAGTTTTGGATTTCTTTTCTTGAAAAGTCTTTGTGCTGAAAGAAATACATACCAGTCGACGCTGCTGTTGACTGGAACATTAGGTGAAACAGCAGCAGTGCCCATATTCTCCTGAAAAATGCACAGCATGTTCACAGAAATCATTAGCAACGTGTATCTAAAAGCATACATATGCACTTTCTTTAACATAACACATATTTTAATCCACTTGTGTAAAAATGCTTCCTGGTTTGTTGAATAATGTAGGCCCATGCTGCTGAACTGTGCAGCGATATTATCCTCTAGCACCATCTGGTGAAGTAAGAATGGATTCACCTTGGTGAGGAGTAAAGCAGTGGGGGGATACTGCCACAGCTGCTGTGTAATCTGAGGTTTGCTTAGTTTATTAAAATACATATGAATGGCAGCATGATAAGAACAGAATGACATGAGGGATTTCTCTTACTTTCATCTACAAGCGACACTCAGGTTGTGTAAACAAGGGTTTAAAAATGGCATTTGTAGCCTGACCGGGGTGCAGCCAGAGGTAAAGAATAACTTAAAGGCCGATAATGTTATGATACAGTCATAACAAAGTTACGATCAGCAACATAATCTGGTTGCTGGTTTTCCATTGGTTTTATGTGTTCCTGTAACATCAGCGTTAGAGCAAACGCATCAAGCAGAAGTTCTGCTAACGTGTGCTTGTATATCAGAGGAAGCTGTACCTCCACTTGTGTGTAATTCAGAGTGACAGAATGAAGAAAAACTAGTTCCCAGGCCATCATAGTGCAGTTTTCACATTGTGTAGACAAAACAAACAAACAAAAGAAAACAAGCACAGGGAAATATGGAACTTGTGAAACATGTGGAACTTACTGGATACTGTGTTATCCTATAAGCGCTGGCCCCATCAAGGAGATGGTTACAAGGCTCGCATTTCATCTCCCCTTTGAATCCAAGACAACAAAATTGGCAGAAGGATTAAACAAGTTATGTATTATTCACGATGGTTATGTCTCAAATTGTTGTGCCAAGAATGCAAAAGAAGAAGTCTTACAGGCATACATTTAAATAGATAATTTTGCACGTTTCACTAACCTGATGGTTGCCTGTTTGCCGATAACTTAGCTTCAAGTTTTGAAATCAACTGCTGCTGGTCCGCTATCTGCTTCTGAAGCTTCTGAGTGTACTGCTCGTAATATTCAGTCTGAAAAATACAGCTTCTGTTCAATTCACATCCCATAAATCTGTACTCGGGTTGACATTTCTAACTCATAACTTATTTCTGTTAAAACAGCACACATAATAAGTGGGTTACAAAACCAGAGGGAAACTTTTTAACAGTTATTTCTACTTTGTAATGTTTTGTTGATTTCTTGTTTGAAACATGTTTTTTTTTTCATTACCATTTGCTGCAGCTCCCTTTTGGCATTGTCCTTTTCGATGGAGACCTGGCGAAAGGCTTCGAAAGCTTTATTGAGCTGGTCTCCAATGTTCCTTTCCATGCCGTGTGCTCCACAAACATCACTGACACAGCAGACATGAGCCCTACGAGCAAGATCGCAAACGTTTCTTCAGATAGACCAACAATCCAAACCCTGAAGAGACTGCATCGCTAGACGCAGATGTTTTTCACTGGTTAGATAAGCATGATGATAGTGACCCTGATACCCTGACATAAATGGTCAACACATCGACAGCTCTTGTGTCAAATCGACCAACCAAACTTAGCAAACATACTTCTCATACGGTTTATTATTAAATAGCATTTGCAGTTCCAAAAGCAAAGTGGTCTCCACATTTCAACAATCAATGCTTTGTTCAGTAGGATATAATGTGCAGAAGATGGTGATGACCAGCTGGGTACTGTCAATTAAATTCTCAATGCATATGCAGATCTCTGCACAAGAACTTCCCCACTACCATATGCAGGTTTTTTATTTATTACTTTTCTTACTTTTTCCTTTTAAACCAATTTAAAAGAATTGGCTTGTAGTAACAGCACAAAAGTCTACATGGAAGTGATACAAAGAGGCTGGTGTCATCTCACCAAGCTTTAAGCAGCTCATCAATTAATCAAGAAGCTTCAGAATAACACATGATCTGTCAGTGATACAACACAGCACCAGCACTCGGATGAAGCAACAGTAAAAGCAACAGTCTGGAAACAGATCAACATCATTGGCAACAATACTGAAGCCTACCGAGAAGAAGCAGTGGGGCTCTTGAAGTGTTATTCGAAGCCTGATCTTCACAGTTCCGTATTGTTTTAACTTTTAGTACTCAGTTAGCGATTGCTCATTCAACCGGTGGAGGATACGCCGACCTAAGAACTCCTCCTCAGCTCCGTTTATGTCTCAGCCGGACTCACAGCCCTCTTACCTTCATTCGAGTTACTGCTGAAGACGACTTTTTTTTGTTTTGACACCACCGCAGCGTCGTCGCCTGATCTTCAGATGCAAAGTTACGGGGCGCTGTAGAGGATATGGCAGTGTGTGTGTTTTACATAGACGAGTTGAGTTGGGAACTTCCCTCGGGGAATCCCCCTGATCTGTAGACTTCCGCCTTTACCCGGCCTCAGCCAATCAGAGCGCAGCTGGATGTTTAGCTGGTTGAGGGTTCTTCCAACCTACGTGTCTGCAAACTGGCTATTGTGCATGTGAAAACTGTCCCCAAACAAGAGGATAAGCTGTGCTCATTTCACCATGTAACATTTTTTTCTAACATTATCAACATCTGCAAGGTTTGCAATCAGAATTGAGTCGCTGTAATGGTAAATTGTCCTTGAATTAAGTGTCAAACCCTTTTTGAAGGTGCTGTGCAATGCCACTCAAGGCCACGAAGTAGGCTAATATAACAAGTTTAATATTGTGGTTAGACTTCCTTAACAGATATGCAGTCAAACCACTTATCAAAAGCAACCGATACGGAATATGAACAAACTCTTTGTACCCAGCGGCTAACTTCAGTTTGTGTTGCAATTTTCAAGAGCAGCACAAGATGATGAGCTTTGCAGATGCATGGATGCACACCATGAAACAAACTTGGCATAATATTACATACACTCGTACATAACTTGCCATGTGCACCAGAAACCCAGAGGTCAGATCATTTTTGGAAATCACACTTTCTATGGCTTTGTTTTGAAATCCAGAATAAGACAAACTAAGACCTGTGGCAATGCTTTCATGTTGTACTTAAAGAGAAAAAATAAAGCTAACAACCAAACATCTGAGAGACACTCAGGTTCTGGACTTCTGTGAAAGTTAAAAGAGAAAGCTCATTGTAGTGCTGTTTCTAAACATGTTTTTAGGGGCTATTTGGTTATATGTGTGCTGGCTTACTGTCACACTGTTGGTTGCTTTGATGGATGTTTTGATTGCATATTTGTTCGACATATAATGCATGGATACAAACTTTCGATGTGCACTAGAAGGTTTTGGTAACCATTCTTCCTTTGTTTTGTTTGTTTTGTAATTCAGAATAATACAAACTGAATCCTGCAATGTTGCATTATCTGTACTCTACATCCACATCTGCAGCTGACTGTATAGTTGCATAGTTTTTTATCCATTATTGCTATTTTATTATTGTTGTTGTATAGCTGTATTTTGGACCAGACAGGATTGCTCTACTTGTATAGTAACAATAAAGAAATCTGAATCTGTATCTGAATTATCCTGAAGCAATTCGTTTGTCAAAATAATAACAAAAGAAAGTTAGCCTGCCTTAAACCTTAATCAGGACACATCTAGGCACTGGATTCTGTTTTTGTCACAGTGCAAAAGAAAGCTCAGTGTAGTATGCTGTTTCTAAAACTGTACTCAGTGGTAATTTGGTGATATGCATGCTTGCTGACAGTCACACTGTCAGCCTTTGTTGACGTTGTTAACACCTGTGCCTCTCCTGTTATGACAAGTGAAAATATGTGCTGTCAAAAAGGCCTTTGCAAATATGTTAAGAAAAATGTGCACTCAAGTTTTAATATCCCTTTTTCTTTTCTCAGATGTTTTATTTTATTCTATCTTATATTTGTATTTCATATCTCAATAGTCCCTCTTTCTCCTGTATTATGTATTTGCATATGTGACATAGCATACGACTTGTAAAAGAGCTGGAATCAGTATCAACATGGTTTTCTTTAACCACAGCCAACCAGACATCAGAGTGTGTAGTGTACACTGTCACATCAAAAAGACGAGTGTGATCACCACCGACAGTTAAGCATAAACATGACACCTTCGAGTTATATAATAATAATAATAATAATAATAATAATAATAATAATAATAATAATAATAATAATAATAATAATAATAATAATAATAATAATACATGCCACAGACTGAAGATGCCACAGGTTTTTCTTTAGAAAGTTTAGTAAGATTTAATCATCAGTGTCATATAATTCCTTTGAAGCTACTTACAAAAACTGCAAATGAATACAGATTTTATCATTATTATCATTATTATTATTATTATTATTATTATTATTATTATTATTATTATTATTATTATTATTATTATTATTATTATTATTTTGCATTTACAGACTTTTTTTTACAATTTTTACAGTATCACTGACTCTGACACACTCGTATGGGTTTTCGTAATCTGGGGAAATATGGACAAAATTCAGGTTTTAGTTTCACCTCAAACCAAACCAGCTTCAACACTTTCATGCTAATAATTCACATATTGGGAAGTATAAGTGTTCCCTTGCAGTTATCTTTAATTTCACAGCAAGGGACTGTAAGACAGAAGTTGAACAACACTTAGTCCTGGTGAGGTTATACTTAAAACTCTTCCTGTTTCAATACAATGAACACTTTTACACATTTCCTAAAGCGCATTGTGTGCCAAAGTGGGTGCATCCAGGGTGACCAAAATCTGCTTTAAAGATTGACCAGCAGGTGGCAGAAATGAGCGACTTGTTGAGTAATAGATCCTCTATAAGGTGTACTGTGATTCAGTCCTTCAGATGTCTTGCAGCAGAGTATAAAGTACAACCTGCAAAATTTTTGAAAGCAGGTGAAAGCTAAATTCTAATACAGATCTCATCTGATCTCTTAAGAATTGAGTGCAGTGACACCTCATCTCTCCTTTGCTACAGTGCCTGTGTATAATTATTACTGAAACAATTTGTTATGAGTTGGGGAAAATCAGATGTGTACAAAATTAGTTTTTGAAGTCATAAGTCAGTTTCTGAACATTTTTTTTCTCGTAGATCGTTTTTGATTCTGGTGATGCAGTCAACTCTTTCAACATCACTTGGCCTACAGTACACTTTTGTAACTTCCTGGGGGATGCGTGACAGTGTCACAGTGTCATATAATGTGACCTCACAGCGGCCAGGAGGCACAGATGCTGGAATTTCTGGTTGGTGAATTTATATCCCTTCTGGAAGAGAAAATGGAATGCAGGTCCAATTGTTCAGCAGCTATTTAAAAAAAAAAAAAAAAAAACACTTGCAAATACTGAAGAATAACTTGCATACACCTTCCTTCCTGTTTATCCAGAACTAAGATATTGCTAATTGAGGCACGTCTTTCTCTTGGTGATAGTTTGAGAGTGAATCAGCACAAACCTCAGCGGGGACCTCAGTGGTCTAGCGGTTCCATGGATGGTTTTCTGGTGTCCTGCCACAGAACTTTTGATCTCTGACCCTTCTGACATTCCAACGTCAACCTCTGATCCTGCTTGAAATGACTTACACACCCAGAGTGCTACAAACAACCTCAATTCATATAAAACTCAAAGGAGTCCTTTAAAGATTAGAGAAGCTGCTCATCTTCAGGGCTCTGCATATCTTTCATTGCTGCTTTGAACTCTGAATTTACAACAATCTGACACAACTCACGTCTTGTGGTTCTGGCAGATGAAAAAGACATTTCGACTGGTGTCTGAAAAGCATTGATCTGATAATTGAACAGGGACTGAGGCATATAATACGAATCAAAAGCTATATTATCCTTCACCTCAAGTATCATTTCCTATTTTTGTTCAGTCCTCAAGCCTCCTTTTGTTCATCCGTCTCGAGCATGAAATTCTATTACAATGTGGCTGCTGGGGATTTGAGTATATTATGTAAAAAAAAAAAAAAAAAGAAGCTAATCAGATTGAAGAAAGGCTCTGTTCTTCATCTTTACCCGATGTATGTTATAGTAAACAACATTAAAGACAGAAGAAGTGTTGATTTATGATGACTGATCACCCTCATATGCGGTGATCTGCTGTATCTTTTTATCTTTCTCTCTCTTTTTTTTTAGAATCAGAGCTGGGTGTACTTACTTCCTTTTCCCTTTTTGTGACTCATTTAACAGTTGCTTCCCCCAAGCTTGGTGCATTTCGATTGGCACTAGTTCAGACTGAAAGGGAGTGATTCCAGTTATCTCTAAAGTATTTCCATGAACATCTGCTTTCCCTGCATTTTGAGACAACTTACTGCTATGGTTTGTGTGGGTTCATTACTAATTAAAAATCATGATACGAGTGGTTCCCAAAGCAGGGATGGGGGTCTTCTTGGGGGTATTGAAACACTGATCACAGGGTCATGAAATGCAGAAACTATTTCTAATCCCAAAAACAAAGAAGCTGGCCTGGCACTAGTTGTAGACTTGAAAGGTGGCAAAAAAAGAAGAATATATATTAAATGTAAACCTTTTGGCAACAGAAAGTCATGACTACACAGGCTTTTTATTCATTATGAACCTGACAGGATATTACCTCACCTGGTCAGGTTCTACCTCTCTTCCCTTTTTAAATGACAGGAAAGTAACTTTGGTCCTTTTTAGGGAGCAGTTACATCTAGGAAAATGAAGAGTAGATTATTGTTTTATCACTTTCTTTCTTTCTTTCTTTCTTTCTTTCTTTCTTTCTTTCTTTCTTTCTGCACTAGTTGCCAGTTAAGGTAAAGCCTGCATTTGCTCTTTTTGTTCTCAGTTGTGGAATCAGCAGTGATTCCTGAGGGTTTTCACCATCCAACCCAGAGAGAGAGAGAGAAGCAGAGGTAAAGTGAGCAAAAAACAAACAAAACTCATCTGGCAACACTATGATGTCACCCGTGGTCCCTCACTCACGTCATGAGGTGTGTGTGTGTGCATGTTAAAGTCCAGGGGAGGTCACTTTAAAGCCCATCATTAAAGAGTTGTCCTAAGCTGACCCTGAGTTGATAAAGTCATTACAGATGCTGGTGCGGGTTACCCTCTGAGGCCTCTCGTTGGAATGCCTCCAAGATATAAGTGGCTGTGGAGCTGCTGGTTAGCTGTGTCTGTTTTTGGGGTGGTTGTTGATGCTTTTCCCCTTTTGCTTTCTTGGATGTCAAACTTCTTATCTGCACAAGACTTTGATGAACAGTCCCTGGCTCTCATGTCAACAGAAAGTCTCTGACAACAGATGTGTTATACTAAAACTAGTTATTATGAAGTAATCTGATTGGACAATAGCTGTCCAGTTATTGCTCGTATTGTACCACATCAGAGAGACTTTTATGTATAACTCTGGCTCATATTAAGTCTACTGTGACAATTTATACTTAAAATAAGACGTAAACACTTTTTAGATTTCCATTATGTTGCAAGATAGTTTCATCTCGGTTGGCAATATTTGTTTTCCAACTTAGGGGCAAAATTGGATGGTTAAATAAACAAAATAGCAATCATCTGACCTTGGTTAAGGTTAAATGCAGCTTGTGTCACTGTTTTAAAAAGTAATATCACACTTAAGGCTGTGCCATCATACTGAAAAACAACATATTGTGATTTTCATTAATTATTTTCTCTTATTTTTTCTTGCTGACCAAATCACACCCAGGCTGATCTTCAGTGCATCATTTCCTCCTGTGAGATGCTGCTTAATTGCTCCATCCAGACCTGCAATTAATCTCTCTTACATGTAGCTACTTAAAACAGACACACACACACACACACACACACACACACACACACACACACACACACACACACACACACACACACACGCACAATCTACCAACTAAAGTGCACTGAGAGATGTTTTTCAGTTAAGAGATGCATCTCCCAGAGTGATTCTTATATTATACCCTGACCTCACCACTTACAAGAGGACATCAGAGGCAGAGAGGCATCATAAATTTCAGACGAAATGATCTCTGGGGAAATGTGGCGTCCTCTTTCCTGCAGCATCCAGCTGACCCTGGAGGACACACATGAGGAGGTCAGATGTGAGGTTTCTGCCCTTTGTCCCGCCAGGAGGTTGGTATAATGTTTCCCTTGATATTCACAATTATGAGTGGATTATTTGTATGCACGACATAACATAAGACAATCCCATCCTCCTTTGCAGCGCAAGGACGCTAGAGTTGGTCTTATGAGGGGCCCTGTTTGAGATACACATCACTCTGGAGCCTAGCTGGAGCTCAGCAGTAAATCTTAAGCCAATGACAGGTCCATCCATGTTTCCTCTGTGTCTGGCAAAATAAACAATCCGCTGTAGGTCTGCAGAAACGCGAGATCAGACAGAGGGCAGAGCTAAGGACTCTGGCATGCCAGAGGAGCAGGAGGAGGAGGAGGAGGAGGAGGAGGAATGTAGGGGGAAATGCAAGGATCAGATTTCAGGAGCCAGGAGAAAGGTGGTAGAGAGACCAAGAAAACGTACTCAAATGAGACAACGTAAACAGCCTCCAGTTTGTCTGTGCATTTTTTTTTCTCATTAAATAAGTTGCAAGAAAACACTTTACAAGCTAATCAAATTATCTAGCTAATCATTTATCTTTTGATGAAGCAAATCTATTGTTTTTGCCGGAAAATCTCAAAGTAAGTGTGTGTGTGTGACATCAAAACAGACCAGTGAGCCACTTTGGTTTCCATCAGAGGCTAAAGCTGCACACAATATTGTTTTGGTTGATCTTCTTGCCTCAGGGGCTTCCTGCTATTTGAAAAGGATGGGGAGGGGCTGAGTTGGCCGAGTGGGAAACTGTGAGAAGATTTTGTACTTCTTAGAATTTTAACAAGATTTTTGTCATTTGTTCTTTATCATTATGGGGATTTTTTTGTGGAGGGTAAGTCCTAAAAGTAGTGGCAGACAAAGGGAGTTTTGTTCCTCCCAAACTTCAGGGAGGATCAAAAACATGCAAGTTATCTGCGGTGCATTATTGTGAATTAAACGTGAAAAATCACTAACATATTTTTCAAACCTGCAGAGATATCCAAGTCGTTCAAGGAACTCCCATTTAACAAACTAAACTTTCTGTAGAATGTGACGAACTTCAACCAAACCAACCCTTAAGTGGAACTGGTCAACAGTTTACCCTGTAGGCCTCACCGCGTCTCAGTGGTTCGTTATAAACTCTGGTTCATCCTTGTCCACATTTTAGAGGTCATAAGCACATTGCTTTCACTCCTGCTTAAATTTTTCTGTCTATCTCGGCACACCTATCTACAAATTCTCATTTTGTTTGACCAATGGCACCAATCCAGCACTCTTAGAGTGAGCCAGCAATGTATTACTGGTTGTCCCTGAATACCTGCATTGATTTTTAATTTGTCAGTATGAGATTAGGCACTTTGGACGACCAGAATCAATAGCCATGTGGACAGGGAGGGTCATAGTGGTGTGCGTTTCCCACAGCGGGGGAAGATCCAACACACACAGCCCTGACACAACCTTTCTGATAGCAGACTCACTAAACTTTGATTACTCAGCTTGATTCTGATTGGTCAATACACCATCGTAATGTTATTTTTTTGATAGCAAAGTGAATGTTTCATCTTGTCAATATTAGTATAAATGTATGAGAGCTGAGTGAAAGAGATGGTGAACAGAAGCAGGGCAGGAAGCAAACATAAAATATAACACAGTATGAGCTGTGCCTTATCTAACTTTATTATCAAAAGAAGGCTAATGTTGTAACTTCATCATAGTGTTCAGTTTATGCTAATTCAAACCTTAAGGCGCATGATAATATAAACTGCTGCAATAAAAGCTTGAACAGCCATGGATAAGAGGAATATTATTTAGAATATTTTTAAACCAACAGACAAAAAAACAGACTTTACAGCATTAAAAAACATATTTACAGCCTGGTTCAAAAAATGCAGGGTTCTGTATAGCTAATTTCCCTATTGGCACACAATGCACTGTGGGTGATTTCTTTCTAACTTTGGAAGATATTTAGAACGCGATTTCACCCAATCAGACATGCAGCTTAGACCCCATTTCATGATTTGCCAGCTGATTTGCTTCGTTTCAGAAACAGACGGGTGATGTCACAGAGACTACATGTATATATGCATATATACATATATTATTATACAGCCTATAGCCAACACCCGCTCACTATACATCATCCCTTACTTGTTTCTCCTTCCCTAGAATTGTTATGGTTGTGTGTTTGCGGCATGACTATTCTGTTGGATCTGTTTTGCAGAACGTTTCGCTGGTTTTCTGTTGTTTTGCTTGGATTTAATTGGGTCATGATTTGGCAAGTTCTTTCCCTCATAGGGCCGCCTTAGTGTGGGTTGAAACAGAAATGACTCAGAATCCCTCAATAGCCCACCGCTGATCCAAAACTTGCACACCAACATACAGTGCGTCGTGTTGCTTGTCATGTTTTCTTCTTAATAGTTTCAGTAGACCTGCTGAGGTGTGAACTGTGCAGACACAGCATATAAAAAGCTGGTTTGTTCTTACTCTACCTAATTGTACATTTGCCCTTGAGAATATGACCTGTTTCACCACTGAGCATGTTTCTTGCTAATGCTCCTGAGTTCATTTTACAGCTGGGAATATTACACTATGACTTAAAAGATTATAATCTTACTATGTCCGTTCTGTTACTTTTGTGTGTGAAAACAGTCCAAAAGGTCAGTGAAGATGAATAAAGAGGGTAAGGCCGTATGAGGTTAGGACCAGCGTCCCCAGCTGACCTGCAGCCATCTCTGTCCACGTTAAGAGCCCTGAAGTGCGATTCATTACTCAGGCTCATGAAAATTTCATCATCCAGAGACTTAAGGCTCCTCACGGCGCATTTTCAGCTTGCAACAGGAAACACAAAGCATGCATTCACACAATCAGTTATCTTTTTTGTTATGCCTGTTTCTGCATTAGTGCACTTCCTGTGGGATGTGGATGGACTAGCATGGGGCTGTTTATTCATGATTAAAAGGATGATAGAATTCATTTGAGAGGATTCAGCTGCTTATCAGATGAACAAACAAAGCATTATTAGAATATAAAAAGTAAAAAAAAAACAACTTGTTGTATAATCTGTCTGTTTTTTTATTGGATTTCCGATGTTTTTCTAATCTCTCAATAAGCTTACAAATAAAAGTTCTTGTCTGAAGTGTGAGTCATACAGCCTTATATTCTAAATGCTGTTAGTTGAGATGATATAACATGGGAGGGGGGTTGTTTGTTTGTTTGTTTGTTTGTTTGTTTGCTTGTTTTGTTTTGTTTTTCAAGTAGCAGGCTGCTTCCCCAAAAGTAAACTTTAATTATTGTCAAGGTGAACAAATTAACCACCATGGTGAAAAAGTGAACAATGGCATTATTCCGAGGCTGAACAGCACCACACAATGTTTACAATAAAGTTTGGAGAGTTGCCTGGCAGCAGAATGTACACAATGAAACAGCGCAGCAGGGCTGCTCTCTGTGTCAGCAGCAGGCCTGAAAGAACAGCCTTTGTACACATATGACTCTCATTCTCGGGCAGTAAATGAAGGCCACGCTGCACAATAAAACCTTTCCGGCTCTTGTCAAGTCTTTCCTCTCATATATCTAAAATGAAGGAAAGATTTAGACATGTGAGTAAAAGTGTCACAGTGCTGTATAAATGAGAAACGACTTATCATATCACTACCAGAATTCAAAGCTTTTAATAATAAAAAAAAAAATAAAAGGCCAGTACTTGAGAATTTTCATCCTATGTGGAAAAGCGGCATCATCACAGCTTTGGCACAAATGAGAGAATAACATGAAAGAGAGTTCATAGAACATATCTCATTATTGTTGTGGTGGGACAAAATGGTGATGTGGTGATTTATGAAAAATGATTATATCCCTGATGCCATATATATTTAAAAAACAGAATGGTTCTTTGAATAGATATAACCTCTTATTTTAATCACTTCATTGCTTTGTAACACCTCATGGTGGAACCAATGATATTAACCATTACCATTTCATATACTTCAGCTAAGCAGACATCATGATTTTTCATTGTAAGACTATTTCAGGAATCACATTGTGATATTATTGTTATTGCAGGCTTTTCATTGAATATCAAACCATATTATACCAAGCCATATCATATTGTGCCATATTGCATTTTTTTATATTGTATTGTAACTTATCACACTGTATCGTATCGTATCATATCACATTTTGTATGCATCTTGCTGTATCGTATTAAATGCTCTGCATCCTAAGCATGCTATTGTACATGTTGTATCGTACATATCATATTGTATGGATATTATTGTACATATTGTATCATATGTATTGTATTATACGTATCGTATCATATGTGTCGTGTCATCGGCATTGTGTGATCCATATTGCATGTATCATATGGTACATACTGTATTGTACTTATCGTATTGTCCTTATCGTATGTGTTGTATCATACATATTGTATCATCCGTATTGTATCGTCCGTATCGTATCGTCCATATCGTATCGTACGTATCGTATCGTACCGTCCTTATCGTATCGTCCGTATCTATCATCCGTATCTTATCGTCCGTATTGTATCGTATCGTTCGTATCGTATCGTATCGTCCGTATCATATCGTATCGTCCTTATCGTATCGTCTGTATCTATCATCCGTATCATATCGTCCGTATTGTATAGTATCGTCCGTATCGTATCGTATCGTATCGTCCGTATTGTATCGTATCGTCCGTATCGTATCATCCGTATCGTATCGTCCGTATCGTATCGTCCGTATCGTATTGTATCGTCCTTATCGTACCGTCCTTATCATATGGTACCTGTCGTATTGTTTATTAGTTACATATCAAAGTGGTAATAATTCAACTTTACAGCTGTGCTGCAGAAAAGAATGCAGTTCGCATCGCTGAGGACAGTTTTATCTGCTTCATTTCAGGCAGCCGTTTGAAATTACCTTTGACCAAAAAGTGAACTTACAAGGACTATTCTGTCCTCCTGAGTGTAAAAATATACACTGCTAGCTAAACACTACTTTATAATAAGCTTTGCATCCACTGTTATTCTTCTTTACTGAACTTTTGGTATGTTTGTCTAATGATTGTGGCTGATTTTTGCCACTTTGTAATATACTGTAAAGATTTCTTGAGTCTCTATCATGACTTACTCAGTATTTGTGACTAATCAGTCAGTTTTCAGTTTTCCAGTTTCTTGATGTCTACAGTGCCTTGCCTTACATTTCATTAAATCCTGAAAAGCACACCTTGAAGTATGTCCAACATTAACCTACAGCTGTGATAACTTGCACATAGATATTTTTTAAGTTTACAAATAATTGTAAGATTCTACTCCTGTGTGTGTGACTGTAAATGATGACAGTGTTTCCTCAAACTGTGTGGCGAAATCCTAACTATCCACTGCTGTAATTTAGACAAAAATATATACCACATGTTTTTTTAAGGCTAGGAAAAAAACACCTTGGATTTCAAACACCTCACCATAACCATGTTGTATTTATGAGTCATGAAATCCACAATCATTACTACAAAGTGCCAGTGAAGTGACTCATTCATTTTGGATAACTGAGCAGTGCTGTCATAAACGTCACCCCCACAACGGTTCCTCAATGAAAGACCACAGTTGTGAATGTGTCCCTTTTTTCAGTGTGACACATACACATACAGGCACTCACAGCTCTCTCTTTTGTGGCTGGTTTATAGTTGTAAGTCAGGGGCAGATGAATCTGCTGCTGCCAAAGACAGGTCACACCCTGAGCCAAACCTTCTCTCCTGGCAGGAGGGTGCACAAGCGTTGCCTAAATCTTCCTGGAGCTACTGAAACTCTGTGCAAGTTCTGATGAACGTCTCTCACTCTGCTTTGCAGGATGAGCTGCGAGACTGCAAGTGCTGTTATAATTTTCAAGGACAAAACTGTGAGCAACACTCTCTTCATACGAACCTCAGCTTTGTTTGCTGGTAGAGGCGTTTTTTTTTTTTTTTTTTTCATTAGTTCAGGGAAGAGTGAGAAAATAAGTAGCACAATGTCCTAGAATAACCTTACTCTTATTTCCCTTGGAAATACCCTGTGTGTATGTGTGTGTGTGTGAGAGAGAGAGAGCGAGAGAGTAAACTTGTCTGTTTGTCTTTGGCTCTCTGCTCTTAGCGATTCATGTAATCTTTGCATCTCTGCATGTTTGAGCCTGCTGGAGCTTCTATGCATGTGCAATCTAAACGTGCATCTATAATGAAAGGAGGAATGGCAGCGTCTTTGGATATCTGATTGTTCCTCTTTTGGCCTTGTGAATGGAAACGATCCAGCATAATGGAATTGTGTACACCAGAGGCTTTACATTTAAACGAGGTATTAATTTCAGGACTAGTTCATGAAATGGAAAGCAGGGCAAATGGATTTTATTATGTAGAACAATAGATGATAACAATAATGTCCGACATTACAATACATGTGTATCTTTACAGTCGTGTTTTCATAGAGACACGAATGCAGAGATCAGAGATAACCTGAGCTGTCACTGTGTCATAAAGAGTTGTGGTTTGATTGCCTCCCTGCCCCCCTTTCAGTATGGAGCATTGTGCTGAATCAGACCTCTGTGTCTCTTCTCAAATGCTGACCCATTGACTCCTGTTGGCCTGCTGAACTTTTCTATATGCTCTACTGGTGACCTTTGCTTTCATTAAAGAGTGACACATCACATATCACACTCATGCATACACTACCTGTTAATGCCTTCAATTAAAGGGCACTAACGTCAGGGTGTACAACAATTTAAGGGATAATCAGGCTTTTTGCTTGTGTTTGTAGATATAACCAAAGTAGGTTGTACATAATATTTAATTTGTTTTTGAATAAGAGTTGTGACACAGACAATAGCTTCTACCTAAACTCACATACAAACAGGTTTAAGAGCTTATTGTGACTATAAGAGCAGAATAAGATGGAGGTTATAACACAGTGCTTGTACCTTCCTGAAGGTCGCCATTAATTCCGATTTTCGGCCTCCACTGTTGGTTTTCCAATCAGCAGGTGACAGTGGTGGGTAGATTGCCTTTGATTTATAGCCCAGTCTGCCCCTCTTGCTTTCTTCAGTGAAGAGCCCCCACCACGTACACACACGTACATACACACACACACACAATAACAACCAGCCGTCACTCACACTAAGAGGGTCCTACTGCACATATAAAGCAACAGGAAAGAAGACACCTTGTTAAACGGAATTTTACTCAGCTGCAAACCTCATGCTGTAAGGTTTCGCTCGCCATCAGTTAAAATTATACAACCATTAAAAGTAGAATTGTCAAATAAGATCTAAGAATATCTGCACCAGGATTATTAAATTTCAAGAAAACTGTTTTCTTCTTTTAAAATTGACTCATCCTTTATCTGGATTAACCTCAGGATTTATCCCATACCAATTACTCCTCAAACGAAATGAGTACTAATACTATATATATATATATATATATATATATATATATATATATATATATATATATATATATATGTATATATAGAGAGAGAGAGAGAGAGAGAGAGAGAGAGAGAGAGAGAGAGAGAGAGAGAGAGAGAGAGAGATCATGTGTACTTCTGAATATGGGGCTTTTATTCTTCCCATGGACAGAATTATTATTTTTAATTAATAACCATCTATATCAAAAACTGTGATAAAAAACATTCATCAGAGTAGTTTTAATGCCAGTTATCTTGAACACACCCATCCACTATACATAACATCTAAAATAATAAAACTGTGTGACATCAAGGAATTCCAAACAGCACAATTCCTGTGCAAATCCAGGAAATTAATAAAGAGAAGGTTTGATTTAGGGGAGCAATTAAATGTCAAGATCCATAGATGTATTACATTGAAAAAGTTCTGCATAACAAATAATGGAGTAAGACTATGGAACAGATTGAGTGTGGATTGGAAACAATGTCCAAGAATCAACCAGTTTAAAAACAAATATAAACAAATGGTGTTTGCAAGATGCAGAGAAGAGGAGACAGTCAATTGTTTTTATATTCTCACTTGTTCGAAATAAATAAATAAATAAACCCCTCATTAGTTTAATTGCTATCAGCCATACCTAAGGGAGGAGCAGTAAGCAATAAGCTATATTGCAAAATTCCTCTTTTTTTTTTTTCAATTGTAATTATTTTTATTATTATTTTGCGTGTGCATACCCTTTATCTTGCCCAGTTTGATTCCTTACCTTGCTGCTGTGATTTTAAATTGTGTTTCATTACACCTCTGGTCACACCTAACCTCACCCATCAGGGATTCAGGTTGTGATCAGAGATGAGTGCAGTTAAAGCTTTATAAAGTGTGTAATGGAAATGACTCTTCAGCCTTGCGTTGAGATTTGTAATTCATTATTTTAATACCATTTAATGGTTATGTTTGAATGTGTTCAGATGTGTCATGTTAAGTGGTGGATTAGGTGAACTTGTGGTTGTCCAATCAATTCCTGTTTAAATGGAGAGGAAATGATGTATTGTGCTGCTGCTGCTTCACTGTAAGCCCATAGGTGATGATTTTCGTCCAGACTTTGGTGGAATAACATCAGTATGTTATAGCAATGTAGATGTCTCATACTACACTTTATTATTCTAATTTCTGAAGGTTTTGTGAGCTAAACACAATCAATACACCAAAACTTGACAGAGAATCACAACCAGGACCAGCCGCACGGTGGAATGTTTGGTATGCATGCTCTAACAGACGAACAACAACAGAGGTGAAAGCAGGGTTGAGAATAACATGTTCAGATTACATTGTTGGTTAAAAAATGATTAATGGCAGTGCGTCTTCTGTTATATACGTAAAAAGCTGATTCACTTCATTATGACAAGAAACTCGAAGAATTATTTCGAATCTTTCGGTATATTATTAAAAGACCCCCCTAACCGAATAGGAAAATGGTTTCTCCCACCGTAACAGCGTCTGTCCTGCGCAGCGCTGACTGCAAATCAATGAAGCCAGTCAAACAAACGGGGCTGGGCGATCGAAGTTGGGACAATTTACGGAGGTTTACCGGATAGTCGACGTCAACAAGAATATGTATACAGTTAATATGAATAAAAGGCTATTTTTGTGTCCTTCCACGGAGTAAAGAGGATATCAATGTCGATTTTTTCCTTCGTATTCGAGGACTTTGGTATATTTCTGTCGTGAATTGTAGCTTAACTGAAAAACTACCCTCCTCTTTGGAACTGAGGATGATTTTTGCTAATACTGGAAACCCACTTAGGACACCGTATCGCAAACAGGTAAATACGAATTCTTTTCCAAACAAACGAGAAAATAATACATAGTGTCAGCAATGATCTTAATTGTTATGGAAGCTAAAATATAACAAACTTAAACGACACTCTTCTAGAGAGAAAAACTTACTTTGGTTAATGTATGTCAGTCGAAACTGTAATGGTGCGTTCACGTGTGCGATGTTAGATTGCGATAAGCTACTTTTGCATAATGCATATGCAGATACCTACTGCTCCGGTTGATGTCCAGGACCGATCCTGCTGGAGTTACAGAGCAAAAGAGCAGTCTAACCTCTTTTAGTAGCATCATTTATGGGGAATCATGCTTACATGCACATAAGGTGGCATTGAACTCACCACTTTAACAAAAACTCAGATATCGGAAATGTCAAAAATCTATCGGGAAACATGCTTTCCAGATGTGTTTGTGAGTTTCTGTTTGATTGAACTCGCTTGACTGGTAAAATATATATTAAGGCTAGAGCACTCCCCATCTAAAGAAAGTGATTGTTTTCCTGGGATTTGTTCAAAATTAAACTATGGATGACTAATTATCCACAGATGTGTTCACTTTGTCCCACTTCCACATCGATTTTTCTTTTAGAAAAACTCCCTTCAGTCCATATATTTGAATAAGCATATTTACTGTGTCGTGCTCGTGCTGTCATCCTGTGGCGCTTTGTGGGCGAGGCCTGTTCCTGGAAGCACTGTGTATTTCCAGCTCGGATATGACGGGGCTCTGCTGGTCTGGAGCTGCCTGATAAGATGCCGTCCTCTCCCCATCACAGTCGCTCACAGTCCTGCAGTCAGCAGTCAGTCAGGCAGATGTAGGAAAACAAGATTCCCCTTCGATTCTGTGGGGGAAAAAGCAAAGTTGATGTGAGAGAAATCTTTGAAAATGAGCCTTCGGGCTCTGTGACAGGAATTTTCAAGTACTTTTTTAATAAACCATAATTGGAATGTATATAATGCATATACTTATAGCTGAAAGTCATTGTAAAGGCATGCTTTTTGATACATTTATGCATCACAAATTAATTTGATTGTAATGGAACATAACGCTTCAAAATAATCCCAAAAGTTTCCTTTTTTTCTACCTCTACTGATCCCCAGTTTGCATTTCCTTCATTTGGTCAAGTTGTTACTGGTTTTGATCTAGCTGCTGGACAACATATCCCTTAAATTTCTACTTGCAACTTCACCTACCAATACAAGCACACAGGGTGAGGCATAGCTCACTTTTTTCAAGGTGTGTTGCATTATTTAGTACTTGCAGATCAAGAATACATTTTATGTGACACATATCGGCTCTTTGACTCTGGCACTCCCGCAAAACAGTTCCTCACATTGGACTTAAGAGTAGTTCTTGTTAAAGGTAATTATAGTTTAATAGCTGAATGTAGTCTTATCTGTTGTCCATTGCTAGGAATACACGATTTAGGGATCGTGAGAGCTGCTGTGATATATTTCTTGAATCTGTAAATAGGGTCTCTCTAATTTTTCCAAGAATTGCCCTCGACTTCTCTTCTGAAACCTATAACCTTCCCTCCAGGCTGAAGTCCAGACTCGGGTTGCTCAATCCTGTCGCCACTTCATGCTTGGGATTCCTTGAGCTTCCTCTCAGCTTGTGATTCCTCAGTGAGGGGGGCGAGTGGGGAGGGGGATAATCAGTGCCGGATAGCAAAGGAGAAGAAGACAAATCCCTGAAGGGGACAGCTCTCTCCAACCAGGACATCTGTGTCTTATAGACATTTACGATAAAGTTGCTCAACAACTTGGTAGATTTTTCCACCCCTTTCTCTCCAGTGGTCGGCCTCTACAGCTTTTATGAGTAATAGTTTGACTTTTTAATCAACCATAACTAAACAGAACTTGGGAAAACCCATTTTGGTTGTTTGAAAAAGTTGCTATTTTCAGCCTTTGTTCTGGGAAAACACACACAGTCATACATGCGATCCCTCCATTCAGGGGGGAAAACAAAGCTACTGTCAAAGATAAGAGTGCTGAGGGTCAAGAAGTCGCAGGTGGTTGTTTATGTCGACCTGTGCGTGGCTTATTGTGCAGTTACCGCCTGTCTGCGTCATGTCAGAGTTACAAACCCCTGTGGAGATCGAAGGTGCTGAATGGGAACATGCCATAGAGATGGGTTTGCAGAAATGGATCACCGCTCTGTAGAATATTTATCCTCAAACTGGACAGAAACCCACACCTCATGGACCAATGTTGGATTTTTTTTCTTTATTTATACTTTGTTCAAGGGTTTGTCATTGTATACTGTTACAGATCATGAGGAAATCATGGGGAGAGAAAAATGAAGTCACATTCATCCTGTGAGGAACAGAAACATGACCTAATTTTTAAAGATTTACATCACAAAACATTGAGGAAGTGAAAATTAAAAATTGTACTGGCTTTCAAATACTGCTGTGATACAATTGCTGTTTCTGTAATGCTAAAGCTACTGCCAAATTCCTTGTTACAGTTTTTTTTTTAGGAATATTTTGCCCAGTTTGAGTCCACACCTTGCTGAAGTGATTCCAAAGTGTGTTTTCTTACACCTCTGATCACACCTAACCACACCCATCAGGGATTCAGGTCGTGATCAGAGATGAAAGAAGTTAAAACTTCTGATCATTGTGTGATCCAAAGGACAAGGCTCACACATCTGGTGTTAAGATTGTCTTTGTGCTATACTAAGGTTTGTTGTGTAATTAATTTAATTCAACCCTGTTTTCTTTTGTTTCTCCGCCCGTTCCAGCCACCTGCGGCCCCATCGTCACACCCAATGGCTCCACCCAGCCCGAGCACCAACAGCAGCACCAACAACAGCAGCAGCAGCAGCACTGCAGGCTGGGACCAGCTCAGCAAAACAAACCTCTACATTCGTGGCTTGTCCCCTTCTACCACAGATCATGATCTGGTCAAGCTCTGTCAGCCGTGAGTACAACACTTCCTGTTGTCATTATCCACTATTGAACAAGTATTGATTTTTTTGGCCTGAGTACAGTTTTAATTTACAGCTGCAGTCCCTTTTGGATATAGAGTTAATAAAAGACAAATAAGGTGAGGAAAACAGAAAAGTTTATTCTACAGAGTCACTTTTGTTCCTTTTTAACAATAGAGCAACAAATGGTGCGCCACAGCTACAAAACAGGTACTTTATGCCTTTATAGGGAGTGGAAAGAGACACTTCAGATTCCTTTGTGTTAATTGAAGATTACAAATGGAGGCATTTGAATTCACCAAGAAACTAGCATCCACGCAAGAACCAAGCGTACATGGAGAGCTACGTGACAGCAGGTGTGGCACACTGGTTGCCTTTTCATGCATCATGTGTCGATAAAGGAGAGATACTGTCAGCACTGGGCTCGTGCAGTGCTCTCTTTGTGAGCTGAACACGTATTTTCCAAGCAGAAAGCCCACCCTGAAGCCTCATAGACCTCATAAGCATTTCTGTCCTCAGGCTTCTCAGTGTGACTCTGAATAAGCAACACAAAGCTGCCAATTCATTCTGTGGCTGTTCAGATATTAACGTCAGAAATTTGCACAAGCACAGACTGTTTGGTCACTTGTTATGCAAACTTTACATAGACCAACACTTAAGCGTGCTAAGTCGTTGCCTCTACATGTTAATGTGACATCTCAAACACTGTAGTCACACCATTTGAGATTAAAGTTCAGATGTAGGTCACAGGTTCATGCTCTCTCACCCAGTTTAGCATTTAGCCTAATCCGTGGCTAAAATACCCTCCTGATGCAGCACAGGGCACATCATGGCCTGTATCTCTGTCACTTCAGATTAAAAAGATCATTTCAACATGGTGCAAACTTACATCGCACGCAACATCAAGTGTAGAAGATGTTGAGGACAGAAACTTTTGAACTGCTCGGAAAAGTTTAAGAAATTGATTATTTCAGGTTTTGCACTCAGTGGAAGCCAAGCGGTTAGGTGACGTATTGAGAGACTCGGCATCTCAAAAAGGAGCTGTGTCCACTCAGTGTGTTTTCCTGGCAGCACCTGTTTCCTGTTCAAACCGAATGGAGTTCAACGTTTTCACCACTTAGCCGAAGCGCAAATACGCCCTCAGTGTCAACTGCATCTATTAGCTGCGCGTACATCAGGACTCTCAGTTGAAGAAATTTAACTTCAGAGCGTAGTCACGTCCCAGTCATCCATGGAAGTCAAGAATGGAATTAGAATTTTGAATTTCTACATTGCCAGAGAGTTATTGGGTTATCACAGGAAAAAGCGAGCTTTGTTATCTAAGGGGCGGGATCAGGGGACACCAAAAAGCAGCTGTGTCTGCTCAGGGCTTCCATATTTTAAAAGCTTCAGGATCAAATTATTTTTATAAAACGTGCTGAATGTTTCCACCACTACTTCTTTGTGCTTTGCATTTATACCATGACTGCTCTGTTGCAACCTTAAAAAAAAGGACATAAACCAGAACAGACCATTGACGGTTGCAATCTCTTTATTGCATCAGGCATGTCTGCAAGTATGTACAAACATGTGAGTGAGTCAAAGCTTTTAGCTGTAAAAACAAAACACCATATGCAAAATACTTATCTCTAAAAAAAGATCAACTTTTTTTTGTTTAGAAACTTTATTTCACAGCTTTCTTTTAATATTTCTGTTTTCAATCTGGCATTTTAACAATTAGACCCTTCATATATTCATTCACTTATTTCTACAGTATTTGGAATTTTTTTGTTGGGCGATTTGTTTTGTAAAATATTTTGTTTCGTGCAGTTTTGTTGCTGTAGGCAAATATTTTTTTTATCAATGAATGATTCAGAATCTCAAATCTAAGTCTCTCTGTTTATCTGTGTGTGATCGGACTCCTCTGAGGGAGATGTTGTTGAGTGAGGCTCAAATAAAGGGGGACTGTTGAGCTTTGTGCTCACATGGTGGGGATTTTTCAGCACCCCATGGAAACCACTTCCTGTTTCTCATATTTTGGTGGTGATGTCATACATTGTAACTCAACCCTCCCTCTGTGTGTGTGCGTGCGTGTGTGTGTGTGTGTTTTATAACTGACGCTGTCTGCTGCATAATCCAGCTAACAATGCCTCGCCTTTCTGCTCCTCCCCTAGGTATGGCAAAATTGTGTCAACAAAGGCCATCCTGGACAAGACGACAAACAAATGCAAAGGTGTGGGAAGTTGTTTTGTCTTTTAGGACACCACCCTCTTTTATCTCCTCTCCACTGAGGTGCACATCAACACTGTTTTTCACTCCTCAAAGTCGAGGAGGCGAGAATGATCACTTGTACACTTTTATGTGAGGTCATTCAGCAGCTATGCAGTTGTCTCAGATGATCAGGGTTAGTCAGGAAACAGACATCCAGGCTGCTTGAAGCCGCCTCTCAGCTCGTGTTATTTTAAGTCGCAGCCCTGCTCTGTGGGTGTGTCACTGCTCTGAGTGGGAAGAGCTGTGTGGCTCCTCCTCTTCCTCCCTGGCGACAGTGATGGTCTTGGTCTAGTTCTAGTAGACTAAAGAGCGACTTAGTGATTCTCACTGCTGCTGATGGGATTAGGAGAACGCTTTGTCACTCTCCTCTGGATTAAACAGATGCCAGTTAATCGAAAGTGTTCAGTGAAAGGCAACACCGTTTAAGACCTCACAAAGCTCCGGCTGATTTGTAAATAGAAGCCATGGATCCTTTCAGCTATAACTCCGTCTGGAGAGGAGTTTGTAAAAGTATGTGAAGACAGTTTTTAACTTAAGAGTGAAACGATTCACCTCTTAGACAAATATCTGACATGATTTCCCTTCTGAAAACACCCTGACATATTCACAAAACTCCAGCTCTAATAGGTTATATATAGCAGCTGCTGTAGCGGTCCGCCCTGTTTGTACCCCCCAGGACAAAGAGCTGACCTGAGCCGTGAATGTCACACTGGTATCTGCATCCTCAGCATTTTCGACCTCTTTTTCCACACACTTACACACAATAGCACACAATAATACACAGTTAAACAGACCTTTATGATATGGAAATACATCTGTGTTACGTATGTTATAATCTGTGATAGTTACACAGTGCAGCATCAGGACTTACTCAGCCCACGCAGATGTAGAAAATCATCTTAACTCTCCTGCTTGTGTCCTCAGGGTACGGCTTTGTGGATTTCGACAGCCCCGCTGCAGCTCAGAAAGCCGTCGCTGCGCTTAAAACCACTGGTGTCCAAGCTCAGATGGCAAAGGTGAGGATTCATTACAGCCTAATCCTAAAATCACACCCGCACAAGACAAACCAGTAACACTGTTGACCGCAGGGACGACTTAAACCTCAATCATCGTGATATTGAAAAGGAGGACTGGATCCTTCACTGCAGTGTGTATGATCTCTTACTGCTGAAGTCACGATGAAGGCATGAGCTGGAAACAAATAGATGAGCATGTTCAGATTCACTGTTGCAGCTTCATTTTAAAAGCAAACGTGAATTTCTAGCTCAAGTTGTCATGTTTGCAACATGCCTCTCTGTCCTTTCCGTGTGTTCTCTTTCTGACTGCTGTTGCCACTTTCTTCCTGATACCTTCTGATTATTTGCTTACACTTTATTTATTTACTACGTGTGTTTTTTTATGTGTTTATTTTACCATGTTTGCATAACTACGTGTCCATATGTCACTCAAAGGCTCTCTGTCAGCTGACGGCTCCAAGCCAGGCTTCAGATCAGGTTCAGACAGCAGAGGCGCCAAAAGTTTGGCTATAGGGTGTAGAGACTAGTGCTGCTGACAGCAGGATGACGTACCGGAGAAACTATCCACTGTGTGAACACGCTTGTAAAGTAAGCCTTTCCATGAGCTGAAGGCTCGTCTTTCTGTCCTCTCTGAATAAACATGACACGTGCATTTAGCATCTCAGCGGACGTGTGTGTTTGTTTAGTTTCTCAGAAATGTGCGTGCAGGAGGGATTGCAGATTGACTTTAGGCTCAAATGGACTCCAGATTCAGCTGAAAATGCACCGTACAGGAAACTGCTTCACTACTCTGAAGCAGGGCTGTGTTACTTTAGGCATCTGCACTTTCTGACATGAGAAAAGGAAGTAAATAATTGTGTGTTGTTATGGTTACAGGAACCAGCCAGGGGAAATTAGTTCCCATACAGCGCTGAGCAAGAACCCTTGGCCTCGTTTCCTTGTCTGGGGATCTGTGGAGCTTCTTGACATGCCTCCGTGCACCCATTTTACTTTTTTAATTAAAGTAGAGCAGCTTTGAGGGGCATGCCCAAGTTTAATCTTTGTATTGTGGGAGGTAAATGCCTTTATAAAGTGTGAGCCTTGGGCTTAATGGACTCTCTGAGAAAAGGTCCCTTTTCCTGTTTTTTTATTTTATCTGTCCAGGCTGCCTTCAATGGGCAAGCTCTCATTATTATTTCAAAGGCAGGTGGTGGGAAATGGCGAGATAAGAGTTTCCTCTGTTTTAGCGTATGTTGTTTCAGTACAGACGGGGGATTCTCCTCGTGTGGACGTAGAGGGTCATAAATGAAGTGAAGCTGCACATTGTGGATCTTTAGACGCAGATAAAATCCATACAGAAACATCACTTTGTTGTCATGTTCCTTTAAAGGCAGGGTTGGTAGTCACGGAAAACTAGCATGAATTTGAATGTAGCATCTCCTCAGGACTCCACCACTCAGAGCTCCTCCAAAACGATGCCCCTACTCACATGCATGAGTGCTACTGATTTGCGATCATATGATTGTGACTGATTCAAAACCACAGACTCAAACTGGTCCTCAGCACATCTTTTTTGTTTGCTCTATGTTACCAGTAATCAGGGTATCAGTAGTTTTTCTGCCATTCTCCAGCGTTCATGGATCCCTCTTGGTTATGCACATTAAATTGGGGCTAGTGCACGCCAGTGAAATGTACATGCAGGAGGCGGGCAGAACAGCAGGACAGGATTTAATTGGTTCAATAAACTGGATCCCAATCGCTAGGATTGGCTGGTGTTTTTCCAGGTTTACTCCTGCTGTAGACAGCAGATATTTTTCGTTCTATTTTAAGAACACATCATGCATTGATTACCATCGGGACATAAATATCATTTTAACCAGTGTAACAAAAAGTGTATCTAAATCTGATAACCAACCCTGCCTTTAATGTAAAGAGAGTCCAGTGTGTACAACAGCAGGCGAAATCAGGGATGGGGAAGTGAAATCAGCACATCCACATCCTTTATTACCAAAAACAGAGCGCTGTGCAGGCTCAAACACTCCTACAGAGCTGTTGGGAAATTGTGACCTTACAAAATCATGACCTCTTGTCAATAAAAGGTTTAAATCATGTTTATCATATCTTTCTAAATAGCAAAAGAATAACCTCTTCACAGTGGGTCACGTCACTGCAACATTATAGCAGACTCCAAGACTAGCAGTAACCTCCCTCTCATCAGCCACACCCCTCTTTCTCAGAATCGTCCATCACACTCCGACGCTGACAGATGGGCGGCGACCAATTTAAAGCAACAACAGCCGTCTTATCTCACCGCCATGTTTCTGCATTCTGAGTTTCTCTGACCTTTTCAACACTTTGAGTTCTTTCTTTCATATTTCCCTCAGGTAACGACAGGGGCGGCACAAAACAGAGCAGACATCCTGCTAATTAAACACTTTATCAACTTCTCAACTTGAGGGTTAATTTAGGCGACCCCGAGCAATAAAAACGCACAGCTCTGCCGCCAAAAAAACGTGTAAGGCATTGCAGAGAAGCTTTTAGAGCTGAGATACTGAATCACATGACTCGATCCTCGTGTTTCGTTGCTCATTCAGTGTCTTCTAATTCAGACATGTTGATTTTTCCGTCAGTGCGTTACTTTTAGTAATCCAACCTGTCCCTGTAGCTGACTCTGAACAACACAGCACTGATGAATATTAATGCTGAGGGCCTCCTCCCCAGGGACTAGTAGCCGTGTCTTATGTTTCTGCTGATGCTATTAAAATACGGCGAGAAATCGGCTGATGTGAGCCTTTAGCCGCCGTGGGCTGCATGCAAATCTCTGTTTCTATCCGCTCAGAGTGACCCTGAGACAGACAGGAAGGAGCAGAGTCATGATAACCCCATCACTGATGTCAATTGAAGAGATGAAGGGTCTCCTTTCCTCCTGCTGCTCTTCTTTTCCTTCACATGCTACTCAAGCTGACATTACGAAGGAATGTGTTTGTGTTTTCTGGGTGTGTGTGTGTGTTTTTTTTGCATGTCCTGCAGTGTAATTACATTACAATACCTCTGACTTCCTCCTCACAGCAACAGGAACAAGACCCGACAAACCTGTACATCTCCAACTTGCCATTGTCTATGGATGAGCAGGAGCTGGAGAACATGTTAAAGCACTTTGGACAGGTCATATCCACACGCATCCTGAGGGACTCCAGTGGGAGCAGCAGGGGAGTGGGATTTGCAAGGTGAGATCTCCTCTCAGCGACTCACAGAAGCAATACTCAGAGACTGAGACTATTCTCATGCAGCTGATGTACCAAACATTTTAACATGACACATGGAAGGCAGGAGCGGAAGAGAAAAGGCAATATTTACAAAGTCCTGCTGATCGAAGATGAAAGGAAGTTCAGAGATGTTACAAAGAACAGGCTGTCCAAAAAGGCTCGCTAGTTTTGCGTCACAAAGCTCCTGCCTGCAGCCAAGTTAAGGATCTGTTTCATTTTACTTTCATTTCTAAAAATAAAACTGAAAAACACCCAGCTATGTTCCAGATAACACGTCAGACGGAGCAGGTCATGTATGGACAAACAGTTCCTCCTTTAAAGAAATACTTTCACAATGACTGCTGTGTGTGATTATAGTGGTAACGCTGGCTTCCGCACCTCACGCTCACCTAACCTGACAGGGTCGTGATTGACTTCTATTAAAGTGCATGTAAGGAATGTCTGTGGGTGAGGGTGTGCACTGTTTGATCCATGTGTGGCCTTTGGTGACTCTGCAGATTCCATAATGAGCATGTACACATTAGGCCAGTATACAAACCCCTCCTCCCCTCCCGTCCTCTCCTCCCCCTACCCAGAAGTGATGTTGTTTTTGGAAAGTACCTGCCTACCCTTAAACTGCTGTATCTCTGATAGCTCTGCTCTGTATCTTTTATAACCTCAGGATGGAGTCAACTGAAAAGTGTGACGCGGTCATTTCTCACTTCAATGGAAAGTTTATTAAGACACCTGCAGGTGTTCCAGGTAAGACACACCATGTAATTATCTCACGCTGCAGAAAATGTGACGTAAACACTACTTTAACTGTCTTCTCATGAGGAGAATGAGACGAATAAAGTCCCGATTATTTTTCTTTGTGTGTGATCTTGATGGACGGGGTTCAAGTGGCTCTCTGAAGCCAGTCGGAGTCAGAGGGTCTGCTGGTAAAGCTCCGTACACTCAGCTCTAAGTGGCAGAGCACAGACAAAGAGGGAGCCAGAGAGAGCGCTGCTCTGTGTGGCCTCCACTCCCTCTCTAAGCTTTTTAATTGGATTATTAGACTGAAATAGTCTCTGCTGGCCTTGCCTCCTCTAGGAAGGGGAGGGGATTACAGCTCCACAGCTGCCAAATTAGATGTCTGCTTTCCCAGGCTGCCTCGTAAATGCACTCCCAGGCTCCAGGGAGGGAATGTATAGCACGCAATGGCAAACAGCCCTGTGCATGTGTGTGTGTGCGCATGTGTGTGTGCATGTGTGTGAGTGATAGAGTTTGACACTAACACAAACCCCTTTATTCTTTTTATTCTCTCTTTAGCACCATCTGAACCCTTGCTGTGCAAGTTTGCTGATGGCGGACAGAAAAAAAGACAAAGTCAGAATAAATTTGCCCTGAATGGTCGAGGGTGGGGGAGGGACAGCGACTCTAGACTGGTAAGTGTTAGCGGGTGAGAAAATAAAGGTTTTGAGAAAGAGTCGTGTAAAGGAATTAAATCTCTTTGTTTAGTTGTAATCCAGCGCTTGTTCTCTGATGTTGATTATTTAGTCTTGTAGAGCACGCTCTCCTACAGGTGTGAGCACAATAGGTACAAATAGACTTTGTGTGCTGCTGTTGTGTTTGTGAAGTGATGCGTGCTCCGGTTTAGTTGCCAAACCTGTGTTTTCTTTTGCTACCAGGCTGGAATGACACTTACATACGACCCCAGTGCAGCTGCTCTGCAAAATGGGTGAGTTTCAACAACAACTGGTTGCACCATCCAGGACAGTTTTGATACATATTTCAGGAGCTTAACTAACTTTGTGTGTTCGCAGGTTTTTCCCACCAGCGTACAGTATTTCAAACAGGATGATCGCCCAAACGTCCATGTCTCCTTACATGTCTCCGGTTTCAACATACCAGGTTTGAATCCTTCTGTTGAAAGAAATGTGCAGCTTTGATGCAGAAACACAACTCAGCATTTCTGTCCCTGAACCACGTGTCATCAGGATTTAGAAACGCTTCCTTTGGGGTTTGGGGATGTGGGTTATATGTGTGACAAAGGACGCTGTGGCCTTTCATGCTCTTTGCTGTGCCAATCGCTGTAGCATGTGATCTCTGGAAATAGCAGCTGTTCAGTGCCAGGGTGTTTACAGAGTGTGTTTGTGTGATGTTCCAGGTGCAGAACCCATCGTGGGTGCCTCATCAACCCTACATAATGCAGCACCCAGTAAGAGCAAAATCTTTCATCCTCAACTCTTTCTCTCGTCTTTTTTTTTTTTTTTTCCCCCTTGTTTGATCAAAACATTTTCCTCGATGTTTGTAACAGAATAGAAACATTTCTCCGTAAACAGACAGACACAATATGGATAGTAGTTTCACATAAGGTGACACTGATCCCTGAGAATTTACAGTACTCGAGTGCTTGTATAGGAACGTAAAAACGAGCGCTTTGGAAAACTGCGTATTTGATGACAGATGCCGAACATTTTACAGCAGATGGGTTTGAATTGAGAGAGAAGAGTTCTTTCCTGCTTTGAAACAGAGCCAGCAGAGATGAGAAAACACTGCTAGCAGCATCAGGACGGCCAAGATGCTTATAGACAACTTGCTCAACTTGTGACTACTCACCTTCTGCTGTGGGCATTAGATGTTTAGTCTCAGATTACTCAGTTTCTCTCCAGTCCTGGAAAAAACTCACCATGCATTGACTGACTGGATACGCTCTGAAAAAGTAGACTTCATTCTTCATCTTCTCACGAGCATTGCAGTCTTGCAGGATATTTGGAGACCGTTTCTCTCATCTGCTTCCACTTTTCTCCAAGGGTACAGTAATATCGCCCTCTATGGACCCATCCGTGTCACTACAGCCTACTTCAATGATGGCCCCACTTGCACAACAGATGAGTCACCTCTCTCTGGGCAGTGCAGGAACGGTGAGAAAACCCAAACATCGAATCAAACATTTAATCAAATGATTAATTTCAGAATGCACAAATCTAAACATACTCTTTTCCCTCTGCTTCATCGTACAGTTTATGGCCGCCAACACAGCTATGCAAGGAGCATTTATCCCCCAGTATGCACACATGCAGACGTCAAGTATTCCCGTAGAGGTACGTGTATTCAGCATCTCTGCAGCCGCATGCTTCAACTTCACTTTCCCTGTTGTGAAAATAATCTGTTTTTCTTCGTCTTGTTTAAGGAAAACGGTGCACAGTCACAAGTGGACTCTGGAAATCATTCCCCGTATTCCTACCAACAAAGCAAGTAGCGCTGAGGTAACATTTGGACAACAGCTTCAACAATCATGTCTACAAAATGCAATGGATGCTAAGTTGTTGTTTTTTCTCTCCACTGTCTCTGCACGGGATCTACAGACGTTGAAATGAGACTATTTTTTGGTATCATTTTTCAGAGAGAACATCTGTGTTACTCAAATGATTCTGATTACACGGGAGAAAAAAAAAAGTGAAAAAGTTTTATTTTCATACTAGAAAACGTTTATTTTGTTACCAAGGATTTCCACAGGATACACGCGAGAAGAATCATGTGACTAGATGTTCAAAGTGCATGAGAGTAAATATGTCTTTTGTTAATATTTCCAGACCTTTTTTTTTTTTTTTTTTTTTCCTGAGCTCATTTTTGAAACCTTGTGTTTTGTGCTTGCTGTGTGAGTGTTGCTATGGTGAAGTGTTCAGTGTTGTTTTCTTGTAAAGTGATTTCTCTTAGTGCTTTAGATTGAACTTGCTGTCAGATTAAAAATTGCCTTTGTGGTTTTTGATACAGTTGTACAGACCTCCACAGAGAGCGGCAATAAGCAAAAAAAAAAAAAGAAAAAAAAAATGGGAGCGATTGCCTTTAAAAAGAATCATGTAGGAGTTTTTAATGAGATCTGTGTTTTATTCTCCCCTCCAATAACTGATAAGAAAAAAAAAAGGACCATACATGTTTGGATGTAGGAATGAACCCTGCAGAGAAATCCCCGTCTGAATCTTGCCTTCCGATTATTTATTGCTGACTAGCAAAAAAAAAAAAAAAGAAAGAAAAAAAGAAAAAAAAACTTGGTTGGGTAGGGGGATGAAAAAGGATAAATATTTCGTTTGTCTGTCATGGATTTGTCTTCTTGCATCATGTGAATTTTTACTTTGACGTGTCTTTTACACTTTTATTTGAGAATCTAACAGGAAAATACAGACTCATGATTGTGCAAAAAAAAAAGAAAGAAAACTCAACAAAGCCTTGTAGTAGAGTTTAGGCGAAAGTCCAGTGAGATGGGGAGTAAAGTGAGACAAATGTGTTGAACGTGTTGCACCTCGCTCTGTGATGGGAAACAAACAAACCTGGCACTTTCAGTTGTAACTTACTCCACCAAAGAAATAGCACGATATATCTCTTCAACCAGAAAACAAGTGATGCTGCAGTTAGAAGCAGGTTGGACAGTGTGCCTTTTTTTGTACATTTACATTCAGTTGTTACTGGACAGACACACACAAGCATGAAAGAAGGCCTGGATCAAAGAAGTGCCACAGATGAATAATACCTAGAGAGAAATAGTGCTACACTTCCAATCCATCATGATTTAGCACTAAAATTAAATATGTAATTTATGCTTATGGCTCATAAAAAGCTGGCTTTCTGATTTAGCGGTCCTCCACTAAGCCTGTGATTCGACCTGGTGTTCAATCAGACCAGATATCTACCTCAGAGTTTGCTTTCTCCTCTGTACTAGGTCGGGTTTGCAGGTCCAGCCCGCCCTTCCAGACCAAAAGCCACGCTCAGGAGCTGGCCACATACAGCTGTTTCCTTATAGGTTGTTTTGAATACTTTTTATTATTATTTTCTTCAGACCTTTAATTTTTTATGATGTATTATTGTAACCATTAGGGGGTCGAGAAAATGTTTCCATTCATATTCACAAATTCAGTTCTCTTATTTTGAAAGTGCTGCAGCTTAAATGGCAATACATCCCAGGGGGAGATCTCAGATGTTTAAAACCAACAATGACAACAAAGCGTTTGGGTGTTTATCAGGTCCACACTCCTCTAAACAAATACGTTTGTTGCTTTGTCTTGGGTCTAGACGAGCTCGCAGCACGATCCCCCCTCTGTAGTCCAACAAATGTAAAGGGCCTCTGTGATGATACTTGAGATTTTCCATGTAATGCCTGAGACTGAGAAGTAATACTGTCTTATGAGATTTATGCTGCTAGTGGTGTCTGAACCAAGTGCCATAGTGTCTGGGTCAAGAGTTGCAGAGGTTGCATCAAACAAAAATTGCTCATATAGGTCATCACCATGTTGAACAGTCATTAAGTTATAAGAAATATTTCTAATTTATGAAGATGCTTTTTTTTGTACAGACAACTTGAGGAAATAAGAGATTTTCATAGAGCTAAATGAAAGTTTATTGTTTTTATTTTCATTTTTACTCGTGCCACATGATTGCCAGTGGTAACTATGTACAGTTTAATAAACCTTCCTCTGTTCTTTTTTTTTCTTTTTGTAGTGTTTGTAAAAGCCAAAGACTTTTTTTCAGTAGACTGTTGCCTAAGGTTCATTCTTTCATTTCTTCTTTTTTGAATAAAAATTTTCAACTTTTGACCTGTTTTCCCTTTGATTTTTTTTTTTGGCTCTTCCTGCTGCCTGTACACTGTGGAGAGCTAGCTGCTGACACTGCATTGATTCTTCTTAAAATGCACATTGGATGTTGTCTTCAATCACTGACACTTTGTTTAAATATAACTGCACTTGCTGCTGGATCTTGGCTGTGGCCTCAAAGGGATGAATTCCAAGAACTGTCTATCACTTTGTCTCTCGCCATCAGTCTGAGTCTAACACAGGATCTGTCCTGATTAGAATTTGGGAAATATGCGCTCATTTGAATTATCTGTCACAAAACAGATTGAAATTATATCTGCTAGATTTATATTTACATAAAACACAAAAATATATGTCATTTAAAGTTAGTAATTCTGTTTGATTGCATTTGCTGACTTCACATGGGTGAAAAGTGTCCTTTTATTTTGCCTCACAAATGAATGAAACATAAGACAGGATAACCTATAGCCTGTCCTATAATACATAGCTCTTAAGCAGCCCCCTTAGCAATTACTATTTTAGCTTAGCAGTAAAGAATAAAATAATTTTACAAGTATTTACATCTAAGGTAGCACATTTCTTTGGCTCAGTTGGTGCTTTTAACCCACAGGGTGAGGACCCAGTAAGGCCTCCATCACCTCATTACATGGTATTCACAACATACATGGCCTAGACAAGGTGGGTTATGGGTATCAGGAGCTATTGTGTAGGCATGACGGGATGGGGTTGTCTGTGAGCAGGCCTAGCCATGACAGATGGGTCCCCATGGTATCCTGCAGGGTGTTGTGCCACCCTACGGGAGGCCACCCGCTCCAGACGAGGAGCAACTCACACTCCAGCTGCCTGTGTTTGTGCCACCTGCGTCTACTAGAAATAAAGTTTTACCCCTTAAATCTACCACAAACAAAACCAATCTTATCTCTTAGTTTTCTGTCTTGCCCCCTTCCTTACTTGCTCAGGTAAAACATCAGTACCCTCTCCAATGCAGTTGAGGATAAGGAGGAGCCAAACCTCATGTTTAAAAAAACTGGAGCCTGAGAGTTGTTTGACTGATGAATTAACCTATTAGTCCTTATCAGAATTGCTACGTATGAGTTTTCTGTCCATTAACTACTTGAATAATCAACTTTTTAATGTGTTTTAAGAGCTAATTACTCTGTTTTGTCGACCCCTGTTGTTTTGTTCTTTGCTGACTATGGAAAAGCTGTTATCCCTGCTGAATAAAATAACCAAAGTTGTGTCATTTTAAAAGACCAACTGAATTCCAGTAATAAAATCTTAGCAAGACCTTTGGGATGTTGATGATTTTATAATAATGTTAATCACAATGAATCAAGTCATCAACAAACAAACAAAAAAAGTATTTCATGCATTATCAATGCTCTGTGTTATGAATTACGTTGATGCATTATTGCAAATGTAATTAAAATTAATTTATTACAATTTCGCAGTCCTTTTAGTCATTTTTGTGAAGGTTATTTTCTGTTTTACCATATTTATTTTTTGCTTTAAAAATGAAACGAAATTAATTTAGAGAGAGAGAGAGAGAGAGAGAGAGAGAGAGAGAGAGAGAGAGAGAGAGAGAGAGAGAGAGAGAGAGAGAGAGAGATAGTTTCCCAGTTTTAAGACTGTGCGAACAGCACCATCTAGAGGCCACTGTGTGCACTTAGAAAATACGTATGTCAGGAATTTAAATACTAACGTATACCAAAATAACAAAGCTTTGCCACACGTGAGCCTTATGTATTTAAATCCAAAGATGTCACAAAACCGAGATGCTTTATCTGTTAAAACTGTTTTTGAGTATAATTTTTAAATTTATGTTCATATCCAGTTGTTTTCCTACAACTGAGTTAGTTGTTTTCAAACAAAGCAGATATAAAGAGCAGATTTATTTTGCTCGCGCTCTTTTTCTTTAGCTGAGCTCGTGTTTGTGAGCGCTCGTGCTCTGTGTGGGTGGGATTTCTCTTACGTTACTGCGGATACTTGAGTCGAGCAAGCAACAGTCAGAAAAGTAGAGCCACATGATTCCAATGTCTCCTCATCCCGTCATGGAGTCGCTGAAGAAAATCCACTCTCGACCTCTGTTGTCTTGTGTTTTCGTGTTGTGCTTTCAGCTCCAGTTGGCTTTGGCAGGAGGTAAGGGGCTCTCCGTTACAATAAACGTGATTGTTATGTCTCGCGCATAGCGATGCATGTATGTGTATGTTGAATTTAGAGTTGCGTAGGCCTGGGTTGTGTTAAGTGTCCTCAAACTCTCACTGTTTGCGTTTGTTCAGTGTAGCGTTAAAGCCAAGTCAGTGCATACTGACGACAGGAAGACATTTAAAACTGGATCAAACCAACTTCCCCGAATGTCGACACTGTTGTTGTGTAATTTGGCAACATAACTTTTAAACGGATATCATCACAATCCACTTTGTAACCTGTTTGAAGGATGTGATTTCCAGTGTTGCGAAAGTCTGTATATTTTGCTATCACATAATAAAAACGACGTGTTTAGACGTCAAGGACTGGGTGTACTGCAGACGGAGGTCCATGCATTTACAAGTGTCTGACATGGCTGGTTTTCAACGTTCAAATTAAATGTCTAATTTTAAATGCAAGCAAGTATTGACGTTTAGGTTGTATCAAACTTATCTAGACACACCAAAAACTGTTTTAACAACAAGATTTTAAAAGATGTTAACTGAGAGAAAGTGATCTGTTACTAAATTAAAATACAAGTACAATAAAAGAAAAGGGGGGAGAAAATACACACTAGAAGAAAATTCAAGAAAACCATGGCTCGAGTTGCAAAACAGAGTTGTACTAGCATCTCATAAGTTGTACTAAACTCCCTGTTGTAAGGTTTTGTGTCAGGCTCATCTGTCATTCAAAAACAACAGGTCGTGTGCCAATTCATTCCATATTTTGTCCTGTGATGTTTCTTAGACTGCCCTGCAGACGGACGCACCTGGGTGCCATTCGGAGACAGCTGCTACCACTTTGTCCACGGAGAAGAGGATAAAACCAAAATCTACTCCATTGACAAAGCAAAAACTCTCTGCCAAGGATTCGGTACCTGAGACCGCTCACCTACCTTTTTTTTTTTTCTCTGGAGTATTATATCCAAGGTGATGTGTTTTATTCTGTTGCATTACAATGCTTTGCTTTTTTTTTCTAGAACTTTTGACCATCCAGAGTGCAGAGGAGAATGACTTTGTCATCAATTACAGTCCAGAGGTGTGGAAAGAAGTTGTCAATGTGTGGCTGGGAATGTATTACGACACAAATGGTAGGTACCCTGTGACTGGAGGAGAGAGGAAACAAGTGGGGTTTTTTTGTTTGTTTGTTTGTTTGTTTGTTTTACTTTTATGCAATTATTTCAAAATTGATTTATTTATTTTGGACCCAGTGTTATGGCTAAAGTTCCCCTACATCTCTACCATCACATGACTGACTTTACTTGTCGTTGTCTGAAGTATTTTTGCTGTGTGTCAGTGGAGTGTTGATGCCGTGTCTCGTGGCAGGTGAAGACATGAAGTGGTTGGGTGACAGCCCTGTAAAGTATACTAACTGGGAGGACAACACTTCTCCCTCCGACCTGGTGCCCATGGATACATGTGTGGCTCTAAACAGCAAGACGGGAAAGTGGGAAAATGTCAGCTGCCTGGATGACATGGAGAATGGAGTCATTTGTGAAACAAATCAGAGTAAGAGTGAAAAAATGATTTGCTACCCGTTTCCATGCAGTTAGAAAAAGAGAAACATTAAAAGTAATGCTGGGAATGTTTAACTCAAGTCTCTGTTTTTCTTTCTTTTAGAGGCAGAGGAAGCCAAATCAAGTAGGTCAACCTTTGAGCTTTTTGTTCATGGTTTCTGTACCTGTTTCTTTGTGATTACATGTTTATAGCATTGAGCTTCCTTACATTGTTGCCTGTCTCCCCTCAGAGCCCAGCCCGCTGCTGTCCGCGCTGGTCATTCTCAGCGTGTTAGCTATCGTGGGAGTCTCTGCAGTTATTTGGTTCCTGCACCAGAAGCACAGTCTTGGCTCCACAATCGTCACGGCATTCGAGTACCACCCTCCATTCCGAGTCCTGGACACGGACCAGTCTTGTTTGGTGGAGGCTGAGGAGACTGACAGCGCGCCGTAGGAGAACTTTACTCACGCTGAAGGGAAACAGAAACCCCCCCTTTACTGGGTGGGTGGGTGTTTATGCAAAGATTAGTCCAATCTATAAAACAGTCACAGAAGTAGTTTGGGATTTATGTCACGCTTTGAAACAATCTAGTGTTATAGGAAGAAAACTGACGCCAAATATTAACTTCTCACAGTTTCTGCTTGTAGTGTAATCTGCACTTGCGAAAGAATCGTCTAACTTATTCAAGTTGGTTCATTTTCAGCTGCAGCCTTGTCTACATGTAATCTGTGTTTGATTCAGCACTAGGTTATCTTCAGGCACGGCACTATATCCTTAATAACTTTAAGTGTCAACTTTCTCTTTTACATAACGAACCTTTGCACACTGAAAGAGGATTGGGCTGTATAAGACATTTCCTTTTACTCAGCTACTTCAGCAACTTAAGTGTTGTGTCGTGTAAACCTGGGAGACTAAAAAGAGGGAGAGCAGAATGTAATAATAATATATGAAAAGGAATGCTGGATTCTACATTTCACATGGTCCAAAAGTCACATCTCCATTATTGTTTTTAACTTCCCTCTGGATCATAATGTAGATGTTGTGGAACTAGAAACATAATGAACCAAGTGACCTTTTTTTTGTATAAAATCTGCGCACTATCCCTTTAAGCACCATTCAAAGACAAAGCAGGGATTCTCCATCCTAGAGGCACGTGTAAATAGCTGTTTTGAAACAGAAGCCTTGCTCGAATTTGAACTGCCTGTAAACTGCCATTTGTACTCAACATATGTTTTAAAAAAAAAGAGAGAAAGAATTACACATCCAGTGAAAAGCTGTTTTCAACTCATTCTAGTAGAATGATTTGAAAACTCCTGGTTTGTTTCCTCGATTAACCACAATATGGGAAATAAATCCACATTTGGTCAAAAGTTGTGCCAGTAGTTGATTGCTCTTTATCTACTGATCAAAATATGTTGTTTGCATTTTGAGTTGATGTTACTTTCCTTGCTGCCCTGTCTCAGTATTATGTGTGATATAGTTTGAAGAGATTTATCATGATTTATGCACTAATAAATCCTCCTGTAATATAAAAGACAATCTAGATTTTTCTGTGTGATGTGTGCTGCAGTATTGTGTAAAGTAACCCTTATACATACTTGTGTAATAGCATGAAAGCTTTGTGCAATTTGTCAAATTAGTTTTTCACAGTAAAGTATGTTTGACTCAAGAGGAGCTTGTGTTTGATTGGACTGGTCTGGTCTGAGTCTAAAAGCTCTATTTGTAATAGCCTGGTGCCAGCACTTTGTTGCCTTTTGGGAATGGTGTCCAACTGTGGCAAAAATGTGCAAGTTGGGGAAAGAGGAGGAGCGGTTTCTTTCCATTCAGTGTGATCTACAGAGAACATCTCGGCTAAATATATATGTCAATCCATAATTGAAGAGAAAAGGATGAATTGGGACACCAAAATTGGGGGTCGAGTCTAATTAGTTCTGAGAGGACATCTAAATCACTGTCATACGAGGAGTGTCACTCCCTCCAAATGTCCAGTGACTCTGACGAAATCTCAGCATGGGCTCGAGATGAAAGCTGAACTGAGAGAAGTCAGCAGGAAATGTCTTGTTCTTCCATTCATGCGCACTTATTTTTAGACTGGAAGACGTCTGTCGTCCGAAAAACTTCCGTTGAATCTTTGCACCAGGTCTCTTCATGTTAAGTAGTTTCTTGTGATGTTTTAGAAAGATCTAAAGCACTTATGGGCCGACAGTTACACAGGACTAAAATAATAGTTCCAGGTCATTTCAGGATTTGGCCACAAGGTGGGACAGTGAATCACATTTTTGTTGTCTCCTGTGTGTTAGTGAAGGGGTTTTCTCCCACCAATAAAGAGCGTTCTGAAATATAGATGATTAACAGTTTGACACGGTTGTACAATGAACGAGACTTCTGTTGATTTTCAATGAGAAATCAAATCTTGAGGTAACTAAAGTCTTGAAAACGCACTCTTAAGTATATTTTGTCAAACAATGTAGTTCCTGGTCTGGATGAGGGAATGGGGAAAGGAGTCCGAGGGGCTAAATGTGGAGTTATACGTGGTTGAAGATGTTCAACTGCTGCTTTTGTTTGGTTCATATGAGCAAAAGCAGACCACTAGAAGTCAAAGCACACACCTGTTTTAAGTCTGGATATTATTCTCAAGTCTTCCTCCAACATGCATGACCTTCATCATGTATAGCATGTCTAATTTTCTTCCACAGGGTCAACTTTGTTTAACAGCATGATCTTTTAAAGGCTAATTTAATAGACCAGGGTGATTTGCTGATAAATATGTAAGTAAGAAGAATTTATTCAAGACACAAAACCAGATTCAAATGAAAATCTTTGATGCTCTTACTGATCTATTTAGGAAACTTGAAGTGTGGCTGAACTTTTTGATTTCTTCACATAACAACGGACTAACTGTGATCCACCAGGTCTCTCAGCTGGTGCGATTGTCTCACACTTGGGCAGATCTTAAAAAGCTATTAAGAATGTATCCTGACGTAAAGAGAAAATAACAATAACAGATTTGTGATTTGATCACGTCTTAGTCTGACTGTATTTCCTGATTAACCTGTACGTATGGGTTTATTGTCTCCAAAAAGGGCTGCTGTTGCTTTAAAATAGCTGTAATGACCTCTTTCCACCCTCAAACGGCAGCATCTGATTTCATTAATACATCTGCACACAGCTGCTTTCAGCAGGAAGAATCCAGGGCTCTATGTTAACCCAGACTGACTAATTAAATCGGACATTGGTATGCATGAATAAGATATGACATACAGTAAGTCCAACGGATGGACAGAAAATGAGAGCCACCCTCGATCACAAGACAAAAGTTTAAGTCTGTGAATCATCAAATTATACGGCAATAACATTAAAAACAGGATGAAAAATCTGCCCAAAATCTTAGGCTTCACAATATTTGACTTTAAATACACACATTGAAGTACTGGCTCTTGTTTTTGTGTGACCAAAACTATTTTATGCCTTTTCTTTCTTCAGCACAATCCCATGTGTTTGACTGTGTCAGGATTCTATACAGACATCTATTATTTTCGTTAAGCTCATCCGCTGTTCGTTTCCTGGGAAAGGTGTCTGCATACAGACTTGTGAGGCATCTGTTTCCTTTGTCCTGGAAGTCTCGTGTTTTTCCTCCACTCGTCTATTCTAGAATATGTGACTTTAAACACAGGAAACAAAGGAAGCTTTCTACATGACTGATCTGAGACCAGCTGCTATATATATACAGTGATATACTCTATTTTGGGTTGTGCCTTTTGATTCTATGCTTTACCATCTCACTTGATGTGCAGGGTTTTTAGGAACGATTTACTTAAAACTGTTGCAAACACTATGTTAGATCCCAAACACACACACACACACACACATATATACTCATGGATGCAAAATCAAGTGATGAAAGTACCCGGGTTTTTAGTTCACACACTGTGCCATTTTCTAAATCAAATGCATGTGCTTTGCTGGAAGGCTTTAGTGTTAAAGGGATCAGAGTATTGTGTGCTAACATGATTAAAATCTGTACAGTTTAATATGTCACCCAAAAAAATCAATGACAGAGAGTCCTGTGCCTTTGGGGCATACTGAGTTTTCAGTGGACTGATGGAAAATAATTATTAAAAAACAAAAGCAGCATCCTAATTTGTTTTCCATCAGTCTCCAGAGAGATCATCTTTGCTGTGTCTTTGGTATCTCATTATACTTTCTAATCAAGACTCTTTAAAAATCCCTTTAAAGGGGACAGACGTTTGCCCTTCCCCCAGCATGCTGCTGCATTGCAGCCATCGACTGCCACTTATTATGTTACAAATGTCCAAGGTAGGCTGACATTTGATTGTTTAAAGTCAAATAAAAAGCACACACTATTAAAAGTATTAAGGTTTCTGATTTTGAATTTGATACTGCTCTGATAGCTCCACTTGCTCATTTCTCAAATGAAGATGGTGTAAAACATTTAAAAAGCCAGGTATCCTGCGGCTTAGCTGATGAAAATACCAAATCACTTTTTTTCTTTCGTTCTCACCGTGTGTGTTCATCCAGCCGGGACTGTGTTTCACTCAATCCAGACAGTCAGGAGCTCCTGTGGGTTGGAGAAAAATCAATGAGCACAAAGGTGAGCAAGCAAATAAAGCTGTTTTAAATCACAAATGCTGATCAAGGACTCTTTTATCCACATCTTAAATTCAAAACAGGCCTTTGTGCTTTAATTACACTTTCCAATTAGCCCAACTTCATGGGTAGAAGGCTGTGGAAAAAGGTGCATTACCATGAGCTTAAATCCACTTCATCCCACTGAACACTGACAAATCTTTAAACAAGATGGTTTGATGTTTTGAAAGTCACTGGGGACTCTAATAATTCAATGTGTGCCTTAAAGATGAGACCCTCCTAAAAAATGATGATCTTTCCATACATCAGGTTATTACAGAGCTAAGTAAGAGTTTGTGTTTTTATCATGTATCTGCAGCACTAAACAGACAACATCAGTGGCTTTTGTATTGTTCATTACAACTCAATATTATAAATGTTTGTTTTAGAGTAAAATAAAAAATCTGGTTTTTATCTTGCGTAGCATCATTTAAAAATCTGATAAGGGTCCTTTTTTCCTCACTGAACGTGCCATGGTGCAAGTTTTTTTTTTTTTCCCATTTTATTTGGTCCTGGCCATTTTTCAAAACAAGATTGTCACTAGTTACACGTTAAAGCTCCTGTGAGGACTTTTTTTCTTTGGCTATTAATAGACTAAAGTTTGCGTGAAGCCTCTTAATGACCGACAAAATCAGTTAAGACCATCAGTGATGAGACAATTTCTAAAGTACATCTTGACCACTGTAAAACAGAAGGCGTAAGAGAAACACTGGAGAAACAGCAATGTTGTTTACATTTTCACAGCTCCTATAGACATTGAGTGATGCATTTCAGCATTGTAAGAAAGCATGATGAGAACTCAATACATGGTACACTTTGTCCACTGGGGGCGCCAAATTTGACACAAGCAGCAGGTTCCCCACAGGAGCTTTAAAAAGGCTTTGAACTGATTGTTTTAAAGCAAATGAGGGCCAAAAGTCTTGGATAGTTGCTGCAGACCTAAACATTCATAGTTTAAGCTTGTAAAATCAATTAGACAGTCCAAATTAATATAACCTGATTTTGATCCTCAGGCTTTTTTAATCTTCATTTTTCTTGACGAACAAATAAAGACTGATTAAACTGTTAAATCAACTTAAGTGGTATTAATTCCTTATTAAAAAAGTTGCTTCTTTCTGTTTTATATCACTTAGTTTGCCTGCTGCATCGTTTGGTTATCAAATACAAATGGAATTCAAATTATTAGACTTAGACTCCATTCAGCTGTTTTTTTTTTTTTTTACACAATTTACAAAGTAGTGCATTTGGGAATGAAATTTTGTTGCATTAGCTTCTTGTAATGTAACATGCTGTGTGGGGAGTCATGTCTTTGTTTCTTAATTAAATACTGTAGACAGTATAAATATATAAATATAAGTATGAATACAAGAGCTGTACGTGAATTGAGACAAAGAGCTATACATAGACAGGTGTAACTGAACAATGGCTTTTGGTTATAAAAGTGACCTGTGACTATTGTCAGCTAATCCCTTGTTTGTCCCTTTGTGTGTAAAACATAAAGATGAAAAGATAAAAGGAGGCAGACTGAAACCACCGCTTGCCTGCAAACACACACTCAACAAGTTTTGGGGGAATTAAAAGGTCTTTAAAGCATTGCACACATGCACCTGTTTGTGATGGAGTCCATCTAGGTCAGTCTGCACATTTATTTTATGGATCGCAGTTTCTGCAGTGCATCTTCATTTCCTAAAAACAGATGTGAATTCAGATGTTAGTTTATACACTTGTCTCTCGGGCTGCAGTTTTAAGAACAAAAGTTTGCATTGTAGAAGCCCTGAGCTGACGTCACTTCTCTTGAGTTGCCTGGAGAGAAACGGAGGAGAGTGTGTGTGTTCAATATGCGAATAGAGACCAACACATTCAGTCACACTCCCACCCCGGACTCTATTACCTACTGACCAAATCTCCATTCATCTCTTTCAACATTCCTTAAACAGCGCTAAACTGGAAAGCAAATTAGTAGTTTTATTTCTTCTTCGCCAGTTAAAGGGATACACCGAATTTCAACGATAAGGTGAGGTTAATTTCACACGTATCTCTCGCTAACGTATGTGCCGCTGTATGTTATTTTGCAATTGTGGGTCGCTCGTGCTAACAGCTAAGCTAAACTGGTAGCATCCTTTTCGACACTTGCCTCATTGAAACGTTATCTGCCCCGGAGTTCAACTCGGTTTATAAGCAATTGAAAAAAAGTTCTGGAAAAAGTACATACAGGTTCTCAAGATTTTTCTTGCGTAAAGTTTGTCAGGCATACAACCGTTATAGCCTCGAAGTTATAACTTAGTCGCAAAACGGAGAAAGAGTTTAGTATGAGACGTTTAAATGTCACCACCGGTTACTTGGAACAGGGAGGCAACGCTGCTCAGTCTTATCTTTTCCTTACATAGTGATTTTTTTTCTTTGTTGCCGGCTGGTCCATTCTCTGAATCCAGCGTTTTTCTGAAAATATAAACGACTAGTGATAAAATAACAAGTGTATGCTCTGAGCTTTAAGCGCCGCATGTGTGGGATATTTAAAGAAGTGTTCGCCTGCTTGTGTATTTGTTGGGTTTAAGCGCAGAACATGTTAAATGACCAAATCTCCGCATGTAATAGATGTTAAACTGTTTAATCTTTTCACATATCCGCACATGAAATGATTTGATATCAGTGTTAAAGCCGGGGTTAGTCAGTCTCCTGCTCGTCTCCCCCCTGCTCTGTCGCTTCCCCTTAAAAAGCAGAGTGCAGCTCATGCTGCAGCTGCGGTCTGGGCTGAATCCTACCCTTTGAGATTATGACAATACCCTCCATTTTTCTGCTTTCATATTAACAACAAGGCAATCGCCATCTTGAGATGTTTAAATTAGTAGTGGTCTGTTCCAGCGGTGTGTCAAAGTTATCAAACTTTAGAGAAGGAGAAATCCGAATGGTGCATCTTTGTCCAGTAAACTGAAGCAGCATTTGAGCCACAATATAAATCTCTTTGGAGTTATGTGGAGTTTGATTTATGTTTATGAGATTTTTGATTTTTCACTTCTGTTTTGCGAGGCATCTCCTTTAATGTGAGGCTTTTGAACTCCTTAGTGGCTGTGAATCTGGATGCAAAGGCACAGTTTAGCCCTTTACAAGCAGAAAACAGGGCATTGTTGCTTTGATTTCCCTGCCACAGATGCACTCTGCTCTGAGTGCACAGTGAAGAGCATTTCTGCAGTAAAAGGCTTATGCATGTTTGAAATCAAGTTAGAGCTCACTAGAGACTGAATAGTACAAGTCACTCTTTTTTTTTTTACCCAGCAGACACCTTTGAGTGTACAGAATTATATGACGATTTGTCAGAGGGAATTCAGTTTCGCATTACATCCATTATTTGTCGTAAAAAGTTTTCTTCTTTCACACACAGGTGTGATGTTTGAGGGAAGGACTTATTAAAGCAAAGGGTTTTTATACGTAGAAATGAACTTGTTTCAGACTTTGTCATGAGTCCATCATTCACAGTGGGGTGTTTGCAGGTACAGTTAGGCTCATTTGCTGCTTATGGTGTAAAAATGTCATTCACTTTGTTTGATTGTTCGTTATCATTGATTGTAATGAACCAGCCTGTTGTCTTTGCACACAGCTTTAAGTGAAAAGGCGCTACACTGATAAAGTCCATCATTCAAATGGGCTCAGTAGCCAAGGCAGCGGGATAAATCAGATCACAGCCTTGATGTGTTATGCATGCATCCAGTAACTGCCGATGAATCGAAACACAGGTAGAAGGTCACCAAATTTGCCTCATATTTATTCAGAGCACATGTCCTTGAAAATCTCAACAGAGAGAGCGGTGTTGAAGTGCTGTGTGCGAGGATTCTGATAATTTATGTTAATATTTTAACATTGAGAAAGAGGAGAGTCAGCAGCTTGGCATTTGAATGTTAAAAATGTTGAAGGGTTTTGTTCTGCAGGCTACAAATGCAAATGTAGGAGAGGGTTTGTAAATGATTCTAAAGGGCGCTGTTACATGCAAACAGTCCTTTTACTCACATATTAAACAGTCCGAAGCATTCTGCTGAACAAGTTAACGAAAGAACTCTACATTTCTTCAAAGTGACAGATCTTTAGTGCCACAGTCAGCACACAGTATCTCACCATTTTTAGATTTCTGTGCATGAGGCCCGTAGCAGTGCTCATCCAGTCGTCTCATATTTAATCTGTTTGCTCAGTGTCCAACCTTTTACCCTTTCTCTTTTAAAGGACTGAAGTAAAAAAAAAAGCAGGACTGCTAATAATTGTATTTTCACCCTGTCTTTACCACTCTTACCCTTTCCAGGAGTTTGCACTCATTAATCAAAGGTGCCGCTCCCCCGCTGAGGGCTGAGCAGGTTCATCAATTTGGCAGCCGGCTCGCTGTAAGGAACGGTGCCGAGGCTCTTAACACACAAGCATAAATAAATCTGTGGTCTTTATATGCAAGGCCTGAAGGTTAATACTGTATAATGCAATGTACCCTCTTTGTCTGTTGTGATTGATGTTTTAAAACATGTAAGGCTTGACAGGAGTCCCTTTTTGTAGGTCAGTGTTGACACTTTATGATTGGGTGAGCTAGAGGGGGTGAGCGGCACGAGGGAGGTGGATTATTAGGAATATGTCAGGGAGATTACTCTTTTTCACTCTTCTTTCTGGTCTATTTTCTCTCTCCGCCCTGGAGATGCTTGTCGCAGTGCTTTATTTGAACCAATGATGCTTCAGAGATTGAAGTCTCCCTGCTGTGTTGATGGAGCTGATGTTTGAAACGCTGGTGGTCTGCTCTACTTTTTTTCAGCTGTTTGGTTATTTATTTGTGTCCTGTGCTGCGGGAAAATGCGGCTTATCTGAGAACAAATGAAAAAAACCAAACCATTTCCAGTTTTATTGTAAACTGCCCCCCCCCTCCCTTATTAAACAAACTTTGACCTCAGCACCCCCCCTTTTTATTGATCCTCATGCATTTAAAATATGCTCACTGCTGCTACAACACACATTATTGTTATATTATAGCTGTCTAATGCTGCTGCTACAGACACCTTTTTAACGCCACACCTTTAGTCCACATTGTTTTGCTTGAGAAGAGAAGAATTAGTCAAAGAGTTTGGGGATCGAAAAAAGGCAAAAGTCTAACTGATTACACATTTTTCTCCCCAATATAAGACATATAGAGGCAGTGTGGGAGATCTTGAAAGCAACAAAGGATTCTTTTAGACGATGAATCAAAAGGACCCACGTCTTTTTATATATTATGCCTTGAAATGTTTTTGCTGAATGGCTCAAATGAGTCACAACTTCTCCAAACAATCTCTGTCATGATCCGCTTCTTGTTTTATCTTCTGATTCAACACGTCTGGAAAAACATTTCCCCCAGGTCGATTAACCAAATCCTCACAGCCAATGAAAACGCTTTGCATAAATACATTTCCTGTGCGCCACCGATGCAGCCATAACCAAATATCAACGTTCACCCTGCCGCTCCAGTAAGCTGAAACCTTCAAATCATACAACACAAGGAACATTAATCACAACAAAAGGATTTAGTTCTCCTGTAACCTGTTCGTTTATCACACATGAGGCTTTTTTCACCTTTATGTTGCTCAAATGATGACATGGATTCACTTAGAAGCACTGCCAAGTAACTTGAGGAGGCTTTGTCTTGTAAAGCTCAGAGACATGTGGAAGCATCCAATTATTTGAAACTAGAGGGTGACCTTTTCCCTGTTGACGTACGCCCACATGTAGGAGACAGTAATCTCTTTGGGAGTCACAGTACAGAAAGGTAAGGTGACCCACATGACGTACAACAGGTGTTGTTGCTATTGATGGGAGAGCAATACAACTAAGGGTTTAAAGTTTTGGAGATCTGATGTGAACTCTTCATATAAATACTAGGGCTAGGAGGACATGCTTTTCTCCTGATTCGATTCTTTTACGATTTTTGGGGTGCTGATTCAATTTACATTGTGATTCTTTGATATTAGCAATTTTTGCTATTTTACTTCCCTTATTTAACACCAGCCCATCTAAAGTTGAATGATGATGTTGTCTACAGACTATATCAGGAGTCATATTTCCCAAAAAAATGAACATCACATGTGAGTCAGTTTTAAAGGTGTCCTCAGGGGATCTGACATCATGTTTTTAGATAGTCAAAGAAAAACATTTCGTCCTCTGCTGGAGAAAAGTGGTGATGTTTTTTCAACACAGCTTATAAACAAAGACTAAAATTAAAAAAAACAAAACAAAACAAAAAAAAAACTTTTTAACAAAAATCTTTTTTTTAAATTGTCAAACAAAAAATTCCAATACTTGTGTGAAACGATTTTGTTCTCCCACCCCTAATAAATACCATAGTTTAAAAACTGTAGAAAACTTTCTCTACAACTTAAAGAGCTGCTTCAGTTATTTTTGTATTTTCTTTTCCTTTTTTGTTACCAGGTCACAGTCACTCCTCTAAAAAGTAATGCATATCTAAATCTATGAGATCATGTGATCTGATGAACCAGTATTATCCCAGAAAAGTGAAAAGCAATCACAAACAAGTTAGAAAACACCCAGAACAACTTTTTCAGAAAGTAAAAACATGTGATACACCCAGTGTCCTTAGGTCGTTTGATTATTAAAAGATCAAAATGCTACAGACTATAATTTTATTTCCCTCTAGTGTTTTTATCATGTTCCGTTGCCCTTTTGTCGTCTTTTGGAGATGAACTTTGATTTTCTGCTGATGTTTGGAATGGAAAACTCTTTTCCCCACGGGTGCACCCTTATTACCATTTTTATTTCATTTCCGTGGAGGTTTTAGATCGGAACAATGCTGAAGGAGTAAATCGATACACTCCTGCAATGAATCTGACTGTCTTTGTCTCCTGTTTCAGGTGGAGGGCAGAGATGTCACAGAGCTGAGTACAGTCTCATATGGTAAGTGTTTGGTTACATCAGCTACCCATCATCCATCTCTGCCATTATGCTCTTTGAAGTGCTTCTTTTGGTTTTTGGACAGGGGAACAGTTTTTCTTTGTCAAATTGGAAAGAATATCTAATGAATGGAAATACTGGACTTAGAGCCCACCTCATTTTAAAGTAATATTCGGATATAGGATTAGAATTTTCCAATTAGCTTAAGATTGAACAAAGTCCCCCTTTATGAAATTAGTTTGTGCTGCATTACACTTTGCTCTCATTTTTTGTGCATCTAATTAATTCCTGTCTTTCTTAGAATAAGGCTTCAGAACATGTTTAAATCTCTCGGGGGAGGAAGGCAAACTTTTTTGACTATGGGTCATATTAAGACAAATTACTTTGGAGTTGGAGCTATTGTTTGGCTTTGTTTTACACTTTAATTTGGGCTACCCTGCTCATACATGTGTCCTAGCTGCTATTAAAAATGGAACTGTTGCCCCAAGACTGATTTGATGATTGGTTCAGTTTGAGTTCCCATCAGCCTGAGCTCCACTCTTTTATAAAGTGTGACATGTGGTTTGGGGTTGGACTGCAACGTTTTCTACTAAATTATGAGGTAATTTTTTTGTCTTGCCAAAGAATTTAATCATCCTCGGTTAAACATAATGTAGAAAAAAATAGCACTGTTTTTTCTACATTAGATAAAAATGGTACAACCTCACTTCCAATCAAGATGGGACATTGTGTAAAATGTAAATAAAAACAGAATACAGATTTGCAAATCCTGTTTAACCTATAGTCAGTGGAATACACTACAAAGACAATATTTATTACTAAACTGTTTTTTTTTTTTGCAAATATTCCCTCATTTTGAATTCGATGTCTGCAACATGTTCCATAAAAGCTGGGACAGGGTCATGTTTCCCACTGTGTTTCATCACCTTTCCCTTTAAACAACACTCAATAAGCGTTTGTGAACTGAGGACACTAATTGTTGAAGCTTTGGAGGTGTAATTCTTTACCATTCTTTATTGATGAACAACTTCAGTTTTTCAACAGTATATCCTAAGATATATAATTTGGTCATGCTGTCAGTTTGAAGAGTAACCTGCAAATAATGGAAGCTTGAAATGACCTTGAGATTCATTAGGTTGAATGATCAATATAGGCTTTAAATATGGGATACATTTTTATATCAGTCATTGATTTTAGAATTTTATTCTTCTGAAAACATTAACCAGTAAATCAGGGAATCAGTTTCAAGTTACAAGTCTGTTCTTGTCGGGCTGCTGGCTGAGCTGCTGTTGATGTTAGCTCTGCTTGTTTTTAAGATGCTAAATTGAACAAGGGTCCGTTCTGTATTCATTGTGTCCTCATCAGGGGTATACTGGGAGTTGGATTGTCAGTGTGTTTCCATTTGTATTAAGCTGTTAGACAAATCCAAACAGGAAAAATGCTCAGCTTATGATGTAAATCAGCACACATTCTTTCATATTCAAGTGGTTTTATTGCTGAGCTTTTGAATCTCACACATCAACACGGTGTGAACTTTCTTTAAATAAGACACAAATATTTCTTAAATTGTATATAATAATATTGCCTGATTGACCTGTGGCTAAGTCCCGCCCCCCTCCATTTACTCGGACAAACTGTGAACATTAAGTGACAGGTGCTGTGGGAAGGTTGACAGTAGGAGACATTTCACAGGAGGCCACTGATGATTTTTGGAGATAGAAAGATCACACATCATCTAGAAGTCACCATAAGAGTCTAAAAACACATTGGAGGGATACATTCATAATTTTATTGTCGAGAAGGTCGATAAAGAGCTTCAGTTACAAGACAAAACTTACAGGTCCCAGTGAAACCATGAGAAGTTGCATCTCGTTGCCATCACCATCTCAGACAACAAGATAGAGGATCATCATTGGTCATTACAAAAACAGAACAGCCTTTTTATCATCTTTATTAGGAGTGTCTCTCTGTTAGTTTGCTGCTACAGTATTTACATTGAATCGCCAACCTTTGTTATCTCGGCTGTTACAGATAAGCTAATGAAGCGAAGCTCCAGAAGTTAATGTTAGTTTAACTAGAGCCCTTTGGACAACAGCTAACGATGTATGATCACCAGAGTACAAAAAGCTAGAACAAAATAGGCCAATGAACTCCCAACAAACAAAGAGACATGATGAACAACACAGCTAGGAGCTAACGTAAGGCTAACTTCAGCTAAGGTTAGAGAAAGTCCCAAACAGTCCATCAGACTGCTGTGGCGGTTCTAGTGTTAAAGATAACTTTATATTTCTTTCCATCAAAGTGACAGTATGTTGCTCCAAATACGATGTTGACTTAGAACAGACGCAAACATTCTCTCAGGATACCTTGTGTTGGAGTTACATTTACTCCATCAGCACCGTTTGAGCATTTTTAAAGAAAGAAAAGAAAACTCATAAAACCAAACAAAAACTGACTCTCTGCAATGCATTTCCATGGATGTCCAGGCAGAGAATGTCCAAGTGTATAGGATTGCTTTATGCGCTGTGATTGGCTCATCGTGTCTGAAGGCATGGTTCAGCCATAGGTCAATTATTAACGCTAGAGTTTGTGAATGAACACCACTGAAACTTTGCCACTGAATCTCAGGTTTTTAAAGTGTAAGTTAACCCCACATTTTCTAAAGCTAAGGGAACAGGCGAGTGGGACTTCTCCCTGAACCTTACAAGAGAAAAGAAAGCTCAAGTTATGCCACAGAATTTATGACCTATGCATAGCCACCCCCTGATCCAGAGAAGAAGTCTGCCTGTGTTTATGTGAGCGACCCTGGAAAGAGACAGGTCATCTGCAGTGCTGTGGACAGTCTAAGTTGAAATGACAAAATGAGCCTTTCCACAAGAACCCCATCATCTGTAAACCAGAGCACTCTCACTCAAAGGATTTATTACAGCAGTTATGAGTAACCTTCAGTTTACCTGCAGGGAGCAGCAGTAAGTTTCAGAAACAGCTGCCAGATTGGCCGGTTATTGCCAGTCAATGCTCTTGTTTGCCAGGAGCTGACACAGGGGTTGCTGTTGGGTATTATACTGATCATTTATAGAAAATGGGTGTAAATTTCTTCTGATTTCACACATAAATCTTTCATACAGCGTATGCTACGTCGTCTAATCAGTTTCTTTCAGGGAGATAAGATTGTTTTTTCTCAGTTAATTAAATCAAAAAGAACTCGGACTACTTTTCCTGAAGTTATCAGCAAGTTATCATCAACTCCTGACCCAAGTTCTTCAAAATACTTCTATCTATAACTTTTCTGATCTGTTTTCAAAACCTATTGAGGAAACAGAAATCAGAATAAAATGTACAGAAAGATCTCAGGTTGTTTGTAATGGAGAAAAACTAATCTCCATCATGAGCATTATGCGCCTGCAGCTGCCTTTGAGTGAATCCAGACTGGCATTCATCTCATACCACTTCACTACAATAGAGATCCAGAGCACACAAAGGACACGTCTGGCTCCAGACAAAGCAGACATGTTTGTTTCTAACAGAAGTGTTGAGGGAGACAAAGTGAAGCAGCAGACTTTTTCTTTAAACCTCTTGTTGAAGATTCCATTGTTATGCACAGATATGGTATTGAGACAATTTTACCCAACAGCTCAAGTTTATTCAAATATTTAAATAAGTTGTACAAGTTTATGAGTTTTGGTGTAGTTTAGAGAGTTTGTAAAGTCTGTTACGCTTCCAGTCATATTATGGAGTCAGTCTGCCTTTGGTAACAAAAGCAGTTCTGTTTAAGTAGCCATCATAAATCTTAAAACTGGTCCTCACTCTTGAATAAGAGGGAGGAGAGCTTTACAGGCGGATGAGTGTTGAGTTTTATGTGCACCATCATTTTCTGTGTTCTGTTTTGTTACACAGAAGGAAGCGGAGTAATGACAGTTTTCCATCCTCCTGTTTTCAAATATTTATGGGCATCGGTTAATAGTGTTGCTTTTCAGAATATAGGCTCCACTGTGTGACTCTGCCAGCAGAAAGCCTCGTCTGTATTATATGATGTAGTATGTATAGTATTGGAGCCCGCTTGTCAACGTGCCTGCCACATTTTTCTCCCAGAGGGGAGCTCAAAAAAACATGCAGAGAGGGAAAAGTAAAATGATGAAAGAGCTTTGTGAAAGGTATCAAAGACTGCAAAGAATGATGCAACAACAAGATATATTAGATTTAAAGATTCTGCATTGACATTGGCTGTTCTCTGAAGTTTAATGAAAAGAGAGTCGTGTTTGATGGCAAAGCAACGTACCAATCAGGAAACACTGCCAAAATCCTGCCTCACCTCAAACCAAATCAAACAGATGAGACTTGATTTATGATTTATGTTCTTTTTCACTTCACACATGTGTATAGACTAGAGCTGCAACAGATAATCGAATAATCAATTAGTGTCAATTACTAAATTAATTGTCAACTGTTTTATTAATTGATTAATCGGTTTAAGTAATTAAGTAGGAAAAAGAAGTCGAAATTATCTGATTTTGGCTTCATTAATGTGTATATTTTCTGGTTTCTTTGCTCCAAAATATCTTTGATTTGCAATACAGCAATACATTTGATGATGTCATCTTGGACTCCGAGAAACATTGACATTTTTCACCATTTTCTGACATGTTATGGACCAAACAACTACTCGATCAATCAAGAAAATTGGATTAATCAATCATTCAATAGTTAGTTAGTTGCAGCCCTAGTATAGACATCATAGAGATTCTGTAAAATTGATTTTAAAGGAGGTACATTAACCCTTAAAAGCCTGACCCATCAAAAAATAGCTATAAAATTCAGATTTTTGGAACTGAGATGTTTATTGACCCTCCAAACCAAATCCATAAAAGATATTGCTGTATAGTTTTGTTTATGATATATTTGTGTTACATTTGACACATCTGGCAGTTTTGGCAAGTGTTTAGTAAATATGCATTTGTTTAAGCCAGAAAATACTCATTTCTAAAAATAAGCAATAATTTTCATATAAAAAATGTGTGGATAATTTCCTAGGAGCAGCCATTTTGAAAAGTGCCAAAATACAGCTTTAGCTGCCTGTAGTAGAATGATAACCTTAAGGAGGCAGAATACATTTTTAAATTTTTTTAAACGTTTATCATGTTGATGAGTTAGAGGTCTTTGAAACTAAGGTATCAAATATGATACATTTGGCAATACGAACTGTTAAAAACTTATTGAATTTGCACATGTATGGCAAACACACACACACACACACCAAAAAAAAAAAGAAAAAAAAAAAGTTTTTAGGATTAGAGTGATTCACTTAACTTGTCTTAGCTTCTCTTAACTTGAACAGGTCTAGTTGTTGAGGCAAAGAGGAACCACAGAAAACTAGCTGCATCTGACAGGCTACAAATAAAAATATCTTTTTAGTTTTTTCCATTGCTGATTTCCAGAAAGGCTCACCTGAAGGGCTGAACTGTGTTGTTCTTGAAGTATTCTGATGAAGGTTGGAAGTTGAACTTTAAAATGTGCATGTTTGGAGGATGAAGTCGTTTCAAGGGTCTGTGAGGACTATCTGTTCGAAGTGAATTGCAGCGACACCTTTTGACCCAAATTGTGCACACACTGTTGTGATGACATGACTCTTAACAAGGTGTGTTTGAATTGGAAATGAATGGAGATTGGATTTTCTTTTTAACACTACTTTTCTTTGTTCAAGACAACTTTTTACCGGTTACAACGAGACAATGTAAGGTATTTATCAACAGTTTGTACTGTATTTGTACTGTAGTTTAGTAGCCGGCTATATTTAGCACTGCTGCCAGCCCAGTGCTCTGACATGTATCCATAGGCTAAAATGTTAGTGAATCCTTATGTCCTGCTCATCCACCAAGCAGAGCTAACTGAACCTCACTCTTCATTTTATTGACAGACTGTCAATACATAATCAATAACATTATTACAAACAGCTTAGCCTGTGTTTAAGCCTTTAGCTCTTGGTTTAACTCGTGGTTTAGCCTTTTGCTTGTGACAGTCCAGCTCCAGTGTCCAACATCACTACACAATTAATCCCAAAAATTGTTCTCAGCAGAGAAAAACAGATCCCTTTTCTCAATACTTAACTTCATCAGCCGGTGTGTGCTGTCATAAAGACTTCAACGTCCTGTAAATCAATCCGGTCCTGTCTGACCCAATCAGGAGGCTAAGAAATAGCATTTAGAAATAAACCTATATTGGTTTTAAACTGCAGATTATGATTAGGCATATATCTAGAAGTGAGACTTTTTCAAGATCACTTACAAAGTCCTCAAGTTTAGGGTCTTTGAATTTATTTTTTTCTATTGTCTTCACTTGAGGAGGACCAAACAAGAACATTTATTCCAAAATAATGAGAGGATAATTTGTCGTCAGTTTTCAGAATGTGTGCCTTTCCTTTGGGGTCAGAGGTCAAGCAGGCCCGGCCTTTGGAGAAACAGTGACATGATCTCCTGAGGAGTTTGTTGGAAGACTGTCTGCCTATAAAGGCATCTGTGAAGTGTGCAGATGGCATCAAAGAAAATTGAATTTCTTTGGTGTTCAAGGCCAGCTGTCTGCTGCTCCTTCTTCACTGTATGTCTTCATTTGATGAAAGGGACCTTCTTTCTGAGCTTATCAGCAACATCAAAATCAAAAACCTGCAGCTTGTCCTCTAAAAAGCTTCCAAAGTATGGATTTTTGTTGCCATGCTAAGTTGGCTTTATTTTGCTGCTCATTTGTTCTTAGAGTAAAACAGGAATTCTGCAGCTGCAGGATCTCAAAAAGGAGAATGCTTGAAATAAATGCTGATAAAATGCTTACTGCTCTGGAATAGCACAAACGCCACTTAACTGGATGAGAGTTTTGTTGGCAGAGAGGATCTGTGGTGTCAGCGCTCAAACAGGCGTGGAGGTGACACCAAGGTGAACGCCGTGTTGTAGAATGGTTGGAAATCATTGATATTCTGACTCGGCGGCTGCAAATGGCTCAGTGGCAGATGGAGTCTTTGTCAGGGAAGAAAAATGGCAGCTCGGGAGCATCAACGCCATTTTCCCTATCAGCTCTGCTGGCGGGCGGTGACCTTCTGCCGCTCACAGACATCCCCGAGCACATGATCAATTATCTCACTTCCATTGTTTACCAAGCTGGTGGAAAAGGGTTGAAATGTCAATTTTTTAGAGAGAGGCTGCATGTGTAATCAAGAAACTTGTAGTTGTTGTTAAAGAGCAATGAGAGGGTGAGGTACATTTTGTGAACTGGCAAGTTTTTCACTTTTTAAACAGTTAAAATGTCAGAGTTGGAACATGAATACACAGCAGCTCTTTAGCCCTTTTTGTCTCATGTTGCTGATTTGATGTCGATGCACCAATTCTATAAACTCCATTGCTGATTGAAGAGCGTCCTCAGAAGTGTAGAAATATCACAAGGGGCCAATTTGTGAGTGGTTTTCATTAACACTGTTAGACTCACATAACACATAAACGTTTAGAGGAGGTGAGGATGTTTATGCAAATAATATCAATTTGGTAATGGCTCGTCTCATTACACAGATAACACAGGCACCCAGAATAAAACTGCGTTATGCAGTCATTATTTTTGGCTGTAAACAAATCTCAGGCAGAGTTAAATGTTGAATGAACTTGGGGGGAAAAAATGAAGCAAATTAACAAAAGATGCAAAAAAGCAAATGACAGTGAGACAGCAGTTTAATATGTATGCATTTCATCTTGGTGGTTGATTTCATTAGTGGATCTCATTGTTATGCATCGAATGTCCCCCTGCAGAAAAATGACACTATATTCATGTAGGCGAAATATTCAGAGGCAAATGTTTGGATTTGAGTGGCACCCTTTCAATTTTACCCCTCTTCCAAGTTTTATTTCAATTTCATCAAAAATAGATTTCTTTTCAACTTAACTGAAAACATTGAGAAATATTAGTTGATAGTTATGTCCTTAGTCAGTTTATCTTAGCATTAGCATCTAATATTCAGCTCTACAAGCCAGTTTTCTGTACTCCATTAAATATGTGCAGCAGCATGGTGTGAATAACCTGCATCCCCTTCACTATAAACTGTTGTGATTTTGGAAGCCATGCAGGAAAGTTCTTTCTTCTGTCTCTAAGCAGAATGATATTAGGCTGCCGTGCCATGCACCTTCCATCCCTCCTGCCAGGCCTGGCTGCACACGGCTTTCAGAGGACAGAGCTTTTCCAGTTTTTTTTTTTTTTATAACAAGAACTGTAGGAAGAATTCTCCATTAGTATGGCTCGGTGTGTGTACACATTACCCTCATACAGCTACCCTGCAGTCAGTTAAACAAACTGAATCCGTTAAAGTTTGAATTCAGTTACTCATAACGGGGTAAAATTCAGCAAGATTTTTTATTATCTCACATGCTTCGGCATACTTCCTAACCCCTTGTTTGATCCCAGTGATTGAATATTACAACATAAAGAGCAAAGCTTCATTTAAAAACATACATGAGTCATGTTTGAAAAGGTGTTGGAATTGGGGCAAGCAGTGGGAGGAGAGTAAGATTAGAATGTAGCAAATCTGCTAAATGTCTTTTTTTTTTAAAGCATGTGATGATGTGTTTATACACGGTTAACTTGCAGTCATTGCTGAAGCTATATAATTCAGTATGTGTGTGAGGTAGGGTGAGCAGGTGATGGAAATATTCATTTTGTAGCTGAGAAGAATCTATTTTATGAATATGGCTCAGAGGCAAACAGGAAATTAGTTATTTTCTTGCACATTTATCAAAATAAAAATAGTCCGATGAATATCCCAGGTGACTCCCTCACATCTACTGGAGCCACAGCTGCATGTGCTGTGAGCTTAGTACTGACTCTCTGATGGATTTCATGTGTTGCTGAGTACTGCTAAAATGATATTTTTAATCTCTGATAAAGAAATGCTCTATCTATTTTCATAACCCTACTTTCTTAAATGTATGATGGGGAAACAATAGCTGTGTTCTCCAGCCCAGAACAAAGAACTTTGGTTAGCGAATCTATAAGACATTTCAGTCTTTATAACCTTTTTTCTAAAAGAACGAGACAGAAGCAGAATGTTAGCAGGGACTGATAACCAGTGTTTGGCAGTATCGCATTTATAGTAACGTGTTACAGTAATAATATTACTTTAACTTGTAATGAGTAGTGTAACAAATTACCCTTAAAATTCTAGTAATAACATTAAAGTCACTCAAGGAAAAAAAAATAAAGACTTCCTGACTGTTGGTATTAACCCTCTAATGATTTAAAATACAATGCTCTGCAGATTAATTTAATCGCGCACGTCATCCGAGCACCACCGTACACTGCAAAAACTGACATCCAAGCAAGTGTGATTTTGTCTTATTTAAAGTAAGAATTGCCTTATTATACTTGATATGAACCACATTCAACAGACAAGTCCAGGAACGTGTCTTGTTTCAAGATATTAAAAGACAAAAATAAGGTCTGAATTACCTGCAACAAGTAAAGAAATCTGCCAGTGGGGTCAGAAAAATTTACTTGTCAAGTTTAGAATACTGTCTAAATACAAGGAACTTTCACTGACTCCACTGGCAGATTTTTTTACTTGTTACAAACAATTCAGAGCTGATTTTTGTTTTTAAATATCTTTAAATGAGACATGTTTCTGGACTGGTCTGATAAATGAGGCTCATATTAACTCTAAAAAGACATTTTACTAAAAATAAGACAAAAGCACTTCCTAAGATTTCAGTTTTTTGCAGTGTAGTGCGCTTTATGGTTGCCAGGTATGCGGTTTTCCTGCAGGATCGGGCATCTTTTTAGCTTGAAAGATGGAGCAGTACACATTTACATTCAGCAGCTGGAAATATGCCCATCACTTTAGTTTTATTGAGAGGAAAGATGACAGCAAAATTGTTGTCAGGTTTAAATTGTGTCCCAGTGTTACGTCTCTTTCATCTTAGACCAACTTGGACTAGATTTCAACACTTGTGATTCTCGTCCTCAGTTGAATCAGATGTGTATTTCAGATAGCTTGTAACTTTGATGTGTTCGTACACTGCAGAAAAAACGCACCTGCTGGTAATATGACATCTGATGTTGACACAGAGGCCAAACTTAGAATCACAAGGAGAAAGGACACAATTACCAGTTTTGTGGAATTTAAAGAAGAGTAATATAATAAGCAGTGTAACATTTCACTGTTGGCAGGGAGTAATAAGTAAAGTAATAATATTACTTTTAAAAAGAGTAATGAGTAATATATGATTGGTTTTTTGTTTAAGTAACAGGCCCAACGCTGCTGAAAACAGAGCTTTGTTTTTAAAACAGCGCAAAGCCCAAAAAAAAAGCATGTGTGAAAACTGACAGACTTTTTAAAATATTCATTGCAAACTTTTTAAACCCAAATTTGCAGCAACACAAGAGAAAAAAAAAGGTTAGAATCTATTTTTGAGAATAAGTAAGCTGTTTGTGATTTCAGAAACTTCCAGTTTACGTGTAACGCTATGAGCTAAGCATACAGGCGCAGCTTGGAGTGTGAAACATCAAATCTGAAAATCAAGATTGTAAAGTTTATTTCATCACCTTCACTTGATTCCGATTTAAAATGCAGTTAATTGTGATTATCTATGACAGCACTTAATCCTAATTTTTTAAGCTCGTAAGACAGCTTTACATGTGATTAGAAAACTTTAGTAGGTGAGGACTGCAGCAGATCCTGTTGCAGGTTATAGTGTCAAAGTTTGAAGCCCTTGTGCCTTGTATCTTAAATATTGTAAACTAAAGGAGCTGTCACTGTCATGTCCAGACTACTTCATGTTTCTTTGTGTTTGAAGAATTTGTCTTGGTCTTAGAGATGTGATGTTGGACCTTCTGTATCTTCAAGACGAGGCCTGCTCATCACTCCAGATATCAAAAAATTTCACTCTTTTCTGGACAGTGTGATATTATCCAGCAGTGAGGGCATTCTACCAAAAGACAAAGTCAAAATTCCTGATGATCTTACTTTTTCTTTACTGTTGACCTTCACACACAACGTTCAGCGTATGCACAGGTGTTTGTTTGAAAGTAACCAGCATCATCTGCCTCAATAAAGCAGTGGACATATGGACACTGTGTGACTAATGCTTTGAAAGGGACACTCGGGATCTGTTTTATTGCTTCATTTGGCACACCGCAGTCCCACTTCCCATTAGGGTTGCCATGTGATTTATGTTGTACTCTTTGCAAGATGAGAGAGAGGCTCTTGGAGTGAGAAAGCATTGAAAGCGATGTTTACCTTGATCCTTTTATTTCATCTTGGACATTGACGGTGGAGAGAACAGGTTAAAAGCCCTGTTAGGCCGCGTGTTTTGCTGATTATTAATGCTGCTTCTTTAGTCATTTAAAATGAGGATGTTTTAAAATGGGGATGTTTTTGAAATTGCAGTTTCAAATCTTGCAGACTGAAGAAACCTTTGCCTATTCATCCACAGGTTTATAGGCATAACACACATTAAAAGAAGCACCATCAGACGTCATCACACCATTGTCCAGCTCTAGAAAGACGGCAGATTTTCTCATTATTTAGTACCATAAAAATCTATCAAACGGCCTCCTTACAGATGGTTTTTGAACATTTAATTAGCAATAATCACAACGTGCCAGGATGCTGTCATTTTGTTCATTCGTATCTGAAACAGATAAAAGTGTCTTTTTTTTTTCTGTGTGCCATGTGCAGAGTGACATAACCTTTACGTTAGCACCCTGTGTTCTTGTTTAATTCATAGCAGTTCGTCCTGCGAGGTGATTGCACCTGAATGATGTTCAAGCTGTCGTCTTGTGGTAACATTCAAATGCACACATTTTCACATTAAACTATTGTAATCAGCTGCTAAATTTGTATCTCAGTTTGAGACACACAGCTAACATTAACATAAACTGTAAAATGAAGATAAACAATGCTTTCTTTTGCTTTCATTCTTGCCCGAAGGAGAGAGAAAAGAAGGAAATCTTTATCTTCGTATGTGTTCAGGAGGTATGCAAAAATGAACAAACATTAAGAGGTGCGTTTTATGTCTTAACAATAGAGCTCCAGCAAATTATGGGGTGCAAAAATGTAAAGTTGTCCCATTACATGCCCTACTAATCATTGTTCTTCCTCTCTCTTCATTATCAGATAATAATACTGATTATAAAGATGCCTTTAGGAGCTTCTGCTTCATAGATGATGCGGAATAAACAGGGAGGGTGTAGTTAAATAATGTGTAATGTGTAATGATTATAATTATAGTGTATAAATGTGTTTACATCAAATAAATATACATCAGGCCATGAGCAGTCATATAAAGGTGTTTCATTTGAAGTGAGGCTATTTATTGTATTCTCTCTGTACCACCTGCATTTTCTTAACAGCAAACAGATTGATAGCAGCTGATTGGGAGATGAAATTACCTGTCCCTGATTTTTTTTTTATTATTATTTTACCACCCTCTTCCCTGCATGCGTCTAATTAAAAACTGCAGGCTGAGCATCACAATTTATGACTAATGTTTGCTGCTGATGGGGCAGCAGTAGGCAGGAGCTCTTCGAACGTTTTCATGATGGATGTCTGTCTTTGCAGAACATGTGGGATTCCTTTTTCCAAGCACCCGTCCCACCCCGATCACTCCTCACGAAAATGATCCGCGTGCAAACCGAAAACTGTGCTAACGCCACTGTGAAGGACGAACGTGTTTCTTGAGGCATTTGTCATACTGAGACCTCACATCATTCATCAGAATCATTTGCCCCCCCTAACTACCATCCCTCCCACTGCATTCATAACAGCATTCAATGGAGGGCGATATGAAGAGGAATTAATTATTTTTTGCAGTGAAGGTCTTCCTTAAAGATGGATGAGCCCTGAGAAATAATGATAACAAAATGCCCATACCTTGTGTTTTCCCTGTAATCCTCAAGAGCAAAATATGGATTATTATCATCCTTGCAGTTTGAGCACAGGTGGATCTCTTTGCAGAGCTCGCAGCATGTGTTCGCTCTCACATAGGGGGTCAAAGAAGTGATTACACTAATGCATACAGCAGTGGCTGAGACAAGTACATCAGTGAATAACAGAGAGCTTTCCTATTTGTTTACAGTGACGGTGATGGGTCCCCCACTGTTTCATCATCAGACTGTCCCAACATTGCTTTGCCATCTGCCACCCAACCTTAAAGTCAGGGTTGTTGTCGAGCTGCTCTCTCAAATCTTTATTTACAGCCTACATCCAGTCGCTTTATATGAACCCTTCTGCTCTTCATGACAACCATACTTCTTACCCATATGCATGCAAACTGCAAAGCATATTTTCTCCCGGCTTAGCCATTAAAGGGGCCCCTAACTGCAAATAGCAAACCTGAGATGAAGGGTTACCAAGCCTTCAAAACAGAGGTTTGATTGTTTTCCTTACTTCCTGCTCAGAAAGCTGTGTAAGAGGGGCTGTTTTACATCATTCATCAAATCATGAGATTTAAACAAGAAGAAGATACACTTTATTAATCCCCTTGGGGAAATTCAACTTTAACACTCTGAATCATGCTGTGTATACACACATGCACACACAGCACATTTTTGCATAGATGGAGAACACCTGAGCAGTTGGGGGTTTGGTACTTTGCTCAAGGGCACATCGACAGGGCTCAAGAACTTACGCTTACACCTCTCCAGCTATCAACACAAGTTCCAATCTTGGTCCATATCCGGGCTTGAACCAGCAACCCTCCGATTGCCAAGCCTAGCCCCAAAAACATAAACATCAAATATTAAGTTATCCTAGTAATGTAAAATATTGGAATCCTACGTGTTAAGAATATGTAATTGGGAATTCTAAAAGATTCTCTGCTGTTTATGAAATTAGGAGTTCCGCAGAGCTGTGTTCTTGGGCTACTTCTCTTTTTCAAAATTTAAATAACTAATAGAAAAATCTCTTTTTATGGGAGGGGGGGGGGGGGGGGGGGGGGGTTCTGGTGATAAAGTGTTATACATTACGTTTTCTGTGGAATTACTTTGTTGGGGTTTACGCACAGCTTATTAACAGTCCAAAGAAGTACGGTCCTGCTTTTTTTGAATTGATATCAAGAAAATAGTGTCTGTTTGCTTTTCCTCCAGGACTCAGTCTACATAGGAAGCTGATGGGTAAAATCCAAAGTTAAATCTTTAGATTTTGAGTAAGTTTGAGAAGCATGTCAAAATGCAAATTCCCTTGTAAGTCTTAAATTCATCCATAAATGAATAAATCAGCAGACTCATTGGCTGCACTAGATTTGTTTGTTTTCTTTGAATGCCTGTTGAAACAGAAAATAAACAACATTATAGGCCTTGGTTGGCCTTGAAATTGTCCCCAGTGTGTAATACCTCTGTAGTTTTGCCCCTGATGCAGGGCAGTGTGATGTTTCCTGGGATGAGTACTACAGCTCTCTTCATCATTGTCCAGGTAGAGAAGTAGTCAGGGCCGGGAAAAATAACTCGCCATCAGAAGACACAGACAGAATAAAGAACTGATTGAAAATCACAGGAGCGTGGTATTTCAACTGAACTGTGGGTGTACCATTGAACCTCTACCTATCTGCAATGACCTGGCGCACACTATTTTCTGTCAATCTCTGTCCGTATAAAAGCCTCCATAAAGCAGCCCCTCATCCTGCACATCATCTTGTGTGTACATAGAGGAGAGAACAGCAAGAGGCAGAATGATTATTTACATAACTGCTGTCCTAGCCCAGAAAGGTTGCTTTTTATTTCCTGCTATCAGGAAAATCACTCCGGCTAAACAATGAGTGGCATTGGTTCTTTTTTTTGTCTAAGCATTTTGAATTAATTTAATCTAATTGTCCTCAGTGGGATGAAGGACACTGGCTGTAATTCTTGAGGTCCTGGAGACAGCTGGTTTCACAGTGACCATGCATAGAATCAGTGAAGAGGTGCTGACGAGTCAAGAGGTGGATCTGATATTGTGATAACTTGCAAATTAAATGACCTCCAGGTTGACAATTTTTTTTTAAAAGGGGTTGTTAGAAACCTTTGGATAGTTGTGAAATCTCAACAATCCAAAGAAATCTAGAGGCCAAATTGGTCATTAATCTCCAGTTTAGCAATTAATGTTAAAAAAGACAACACCCCAAAAAGGTGGAGCATGCAAGAAGCCCATCTGTCAAGATGACTGCATGATTTCTGTTTTGCCGTTTGTGTATCCAGGGCAACTCTGTCTGTCTTTAGTAGGTTGGCTCTGCCTCTTCACAGCAGGGAGCACCAGTGCTTGATCCCAGGATAAGTCTCTTTGGACTTCTTCTTTTTTTCTCCCTCCTTTTTTCACTCATAAAAACAGAGCGATGAAACATTAATATGCATGTTTATCTATCTATCTATCTATCTATCTATCTATCTATCTATCTATCTATCTATCTATCTATCTATCTATCTATCTATCTATCTATCTATCTATCTATCTATCTATCTATCTATCTATCTATCTATCTATCTATATGTATATGTATATGTATGTATGTATATGTATATGTATGTATGTATATATATATATATACATACATGCATACATACATACATACATACATACATATATATATACACACACACACATACATATATATATGTATGTGTGTGTGTATATATATATGTATATATATAAACACACACACACACACACACACACACACACACATATATATGTATTTATATATATATTACAGCAATAAAGCATGAAAGTAATTTAAAAAACAAAAAACAAATGGGGAGTCAAGGCTCTCATCCTTTAGCATGAGTTAGCATGAGTTAGCATGTGCATGAGGAAAATTTCCCAAGTCAATAAATGAAAGTCATTATTTGATCTTTTCATAGATAAAAACTAGTTAGCACAGCTAAACATTTGGAGAGGATCCAGTGACATCAGAAAGTGATATAAGTGACCTTTTTCATGTGAAATTTATAGACACAAATCATGAAAACAGTTGCAAAGTGATTTTATTATTATCTAGATTTCTTGTGTGACCTGTGTTTGATGATGGATGACTTTTCTGTTCTTTGTCCTAGCAGAATGCAGCTCTTGTTGGTAGATTTATTATTTTCTTGCACTCAGGGATGACAGGCTTCATTATGTTTGTGTCTTGCATCATATGGGTGAATATGGTTTAGATTAAATCAGAGTCATTTGTTCTGTAAATCTATAAATAGACACCTCTGGTGTATTGGCATCTGGTTTCAAAGGACCTACATACTGCTGCTGGAGATGTGTGTGCCGTGTATTCGTCACCTTACATGTTAAAATTAGCTTGCTGCGGTGTTAAACAGTCATCATGTCATCTTCTACGCTTGTAGGTTAAAAAACATGAAATGAAAAACTATAAATTGAATAAACTTGTGTTAATCTGTGGGTTGAGTTTGTCTGCAACACTTTCAGGAAAAGAAAACAAAATGACACATGATGTGAATCTGGATCTTGTGAATGGATCTAGAATAAATGTAAACATACTGGACATTTCAGAATGGTAGACGACCATAATTGTCCTTTTCTAATGTTGCATTTTCAATATGAAAGCATCTTTTGTTCTCTGATGTGCTCAAACTCACTCTCACATCACCTCAAGAAGGCAGTGGCCTTTGCAGCGAAGCATGTCTGCAGCTTTCATGTCATTTACGTCTCATCAGTGCTGCTCCTGGTGAGGGATGATACTTGATATTCAGAGACGAGCTTTGTCTCCTCAAATTAATCAGCCGCTCCTGTTTTCTTGTGCAGAGGAGAATCACCAGGGAGATCTAGGAACTGTTGCTGTAATGTATGATACTATAACAAAGGCAGGCTATAAAACACAATCTGGAAGCATGCGGTAAAAGAGGATTTTTAGACATGGGCTTTTGTGATCAGTGGGATGTGAAGTAGCATAAATAAGGGAAAAATCCAGGAAATGTGGCGCTGATGAAAGAGTACAGCTTGTGCTACAATCTCTGTGGTCTGACAGTCATCAGACAAAGTGGTAAAGACCTCCTGCTTGTGTTTATTCATCTGTGTCTGATCTGGATGTAAAGATTGCCAAAGGATCAGAAGAGGAAAGATGTTTCTAGAAGACAAATATCATTTTCTTTAAAGGCTGACTCCTTCATTAGACAATCACAGCTTGTGTGGCTGCCGTTTTACATCAAAGAGCTGTGAAGGTTTTTGATATGACAGGCATTTATGAATATTTAGCCAACCGAGCACAGAATCACTGATTAAATAATCATGTTGATGTTAATTGGGATGAACTTTGTTCTGCTGATTTGCTTTATGTCAGACATAAGTCTTGTAATTAGACAAACAAAACAGCAAATTTATTACCAGCGCTAAGTCTCAATAACAAATGTCGAATCCTTAATTTAGATTTAGCAAAATAATTGTATGAGTATTTTTTTTTATCCAGGATTAAACCCAGAGTGTGTTGCATGTTGTTTATTCTAAAAAATACTTTGTTTTCCATTTTATGGTTTAACTTATAAGGAAGCAGAGGAACAAAGTTAAAGAAAGTTGAAGTAGTGGATTGCAGATATTTGGGGTTGAAAGCCATAGCTGTTTTGATGTTGATTTAAACCGAGAGAAAGTGAGTCTCAATGGGGTGTGTGTCCCCTCCCTCCTTCAGATTTCTAAGTGTTGACTGGATTGTTTTTGACAGATATGGAGTTTGGAGAGCGGCTGGTGTCCCCGTCACTGGCACCATCCTCCTTTCACATGGCCTCCTCCTCAGCCAGCTCCTCCCCTGCTCCACCCAAAACACCCTCCACCAAGAGCAGCCAAGCCCCCGACCCTGCAGGAAGCTCCCCTCTCACCACCTGTGGTATGTACACACACACAGACACACACACACTCATAACAATCAGATGTGTGCACCCAGCTTTGATTCAAAATCTAATCTGATCCAGCCTTTTGATGTGTAATTTAGTCTCAAGTGAAAGCGTCTTATTATTCCCCACATTTTTGATGAGGTTGAAGATTTATTTTGGGGAGTTTATGCTTCGAGTGTGTAGTGCTGGAAACAAATTAAAAGTCACCCACAGAACGGCCTCAAGTTTATATTAATAAATGCAAATGAATGCACGATTCCACAAAACTTTGGAGGAAGAAAAATTAGAAAGAGGCTAATTTATTTGGAGAGGCCGTCCAACTTCATTTCCTGGAAAACACTGAATTAAAACTGCATCAATAGGAGGGCTTAAGACACCTTCCTCCAGCTTTAACATGATCGTTTCTGGATAGCAACGGAAGAGCTGTTGAGTTAATGAATGCCAACAATTAAAAAAGCTTTGTACGCCCTTGTGGATGTCTTTTGACAACCTTTAGCTCGGGTTTATCCTGTGTGATTTGACATGTCTGTCAGCCTCACAGCGTGCCAGCAGCCGCCAACATCCTCTTGTTTTCTCTGCATACTAATTGTGGTCAGAGCCATTATGCATTGAGCAGCGGTGATGCATAAGCTGTCAGATTACCCCTGACCACAAAATAATGTGCAAATTTACATACCATGGTTTGTGATTATTTTTTTTTCCTCCTCCCCGATAAGATGCCCCAAAATGTGTGTGTGTGTGTGTGTGTTTTTCAAGGTATCACAATGAAGAACACATTAGGGACGTTGTAATAAATTATTCATTGTCAGACCTCCACACAAAACGTGCACAGAAATTTCTATGATAATTTATTTTGGACTGAGCACAAAACGCTCAAAGCACATTGGCACCTCTGTAGTCGGACGAGGATCAAGTAAATTGAGTTCTTTCGAGAGATTTCTTATCCCCTGTGGGAGGCAAAAGGAAAAAAGAAATCACACAACCAGCAATGTTTGAGTAGTGATACTCAAGCTTTTCTACTCTAAAAAGCTTTGTAATAGCTTTAAGGACTTAAATTTACCTTAGAAACATCCCGATGAACCTTTCCACAGAGGAATATGAGTCTCAATCCATAGTGGCACTGAACAAAAGCGTAACCATTATCTTAAAAAAGCTGCTGACATATTTTACTGTTCCATTAAGACAGGAATACTTACACAAAGGGAAGAGTAAAAATTAAGCAAAGTTTCGCAGAACAGAAAACAACTGGATAATTTCTAACTAAGTTTTTATGGATTAAGTTTATGATTTAACTTCAAGTTTTAAATGATGATCAAACAATGTTTAAAAGATCAAAGTCAGAAGCTTCTGTGCAGCTCTTAAGGCCTTTGCACACTGAGTCTGTTTTTTTCCATCCAAAATTGACACGTGAAAAAAGAAATTTGATCCCTTATAATTAATAATCCTAAACTTTTGTTCGTCATAATTTTGTTTTCGTTTTGGGTTTGATTTTTTGCATTTTTACGGATTTGTCCAGTTCATTTCAAGAGTTTTTTGACTATTTGGAGACGCCGTAGGCTACTTGTAACATCATCATTATAATTTAATTTAGCTGGCAGATTAATTTATCAGTAACAAAAATGTCTGGTGAGACGGGCTGACACATTTTCTGTCATTTCAGGCTGTTTACATGATGAATGAAGACTTCTGTGTGTGTCTGTGTGGGTGTCTGTGTGCCTTTGAATGTGTGTGTGAGTGTGTGTATGCCTACCTCAAGTATACTGACAGCTGCTACTCAGGATCAGTTGCTTGATCACTGCTCAATGATTCCATTTTTATCGTACTGTGATTTTTTGAAGTTAATAGACAAACAAACGCATCACATTCAGTGTGCAAGGTGTCTTTGCATGAATTTTTTTTTTCTTTTTTTTAGATTGATGTAAAAAAAAGAAGCCAACAGAAAAACGCATATGAAAATAATGGACTCAGTGTTCAAAGATCTTTAGAACCTTCTTAAAATGTAAAATTAAAATCTTGTTAAAAGGTTTAGTCAGTTCATTTCCAGACAGGTTAACCCCAAAGATAAAAACACTTAATGTTACCCTTAGGTTGATGTAAAAATAAAAGGTTAACTTGCAGATTTAGTTCATCATCCAGTTGTAATTTGTTAGTTCTGTTTTCTTAATTGTTGGTTTGCTGGATCCTAAAGCATTTATGTTTAGGAATTAATCAGCAGAATTATAGGCTGTTTTTGTGTGCACTGTTCAGTAAAGTTTCTTGATACACTCATAAAATAAAAAAAGAAAAGCATAGAAGTAGCATAAGTTTAAGTACATTCTCAGCTGTGGTCTTTTTCCTCCAGGTCAGCTGCCGAGGATTAAAGGAGATAAACATTTAAATCCGCCTCCCGTCACCAATGATTCTCCTCTGATTGGCCCTCCAGCTTTTGGCCCTTACACATCAAACTCAGGACACTCTGAGTTCGGAGGCCTCGGAAGTCTTGGTTTGTCTGCTTTGGCTGCTCACTCACAGTTTGGTGCAATTCCAGGTAAGGAACCTGTGTACACTTGCGAACAATAATGTTAAATGATATCCTGGCACTTGCTCTTCATAATAAATCTTCATAATCTTTATCTATCAATCAATGAACCTTGACATGCTGGTAGTTTTGATTCCCTGTATGACTACAGCAGATAGAGTGGCTGTTCATGACTGTTCAGTATCTCATGATCCTTCTTCAGACTGGTGGAGGCCCACTGAGGCACATGCCAGAGGAGCAGCAGCCTTCTTCCCTCCTCTTCTGGGTCTTCATCCTGTATTTGCATCAACCTTTAAGGGCCACGATCCTTTACCTGTGCAGTCATATACCTCAGGTAAACAAACACTTAACACATGCATTAAATTCATTCAAGATGTTAAAATTAAAAGTGACACATATATTTACATTTTCTTGTTCTCGTGAGTGTCCATCTAAAGAATCCATTCAGTGCCAGTTTCTGTAGGCGTCATTGGAACAGTGAATGGCAGGAGTGCTTCTTCTCCTACAGGGAACTCTGCTGTGAACACGAGTTCATTTCCAGCAAAGGGAATCAAGGAGAAAACTAAAGCCAACAGAACTCAAAAGAGCAGCCAGGATGTGTACCAACTGCAACAGACAAGCATTCAGAAAACAAAAGAAAAGGTTACACTTTAGATCAATGTACTGCATGAAACTCAACATTTGATCCGGTTGTCTTCTCTATTGTTAATCAAGACTTTTATTACCATTTAGAAATGCATCAAAAGACAGCTAGAGACCTCCAGTATGAGTGGCAGCCAATCTGGATCACTGTCAGACAGCTCCAGTGATGGTGAGGAGAGCAGCAGTGATCCTGATGATATGGAGGATGATGATGAGGACAATGATGAAGATGAGGACGATCAGAGCATTGACAGTGGTGACTCAGATTCAGAAAAAGAAAGTCCGGTGAAAAGGAAAGTCAAGGTAACTATCACTGTCTTGCAACTCAAATTCCAATAAAGTTGGGACGTTATGTAAAACATAAACAAAAACAGAATGTAATTATTTGGAACCTCTGTTTAACCTATATTTGATTAAATACACTACAAAGGCAAGATATTTATTGTTCAAACTGATTAACTTTTTTTTTTTTTGCAAATATTTCCTTATTTTGAGTTTGAAGCCCGTAACACATTCCAAAAAGTGGGACAGGGACAACAAAAGACAGGGAAATTTGAGAATTGCCCAAAAAACACCTGGTTGGAACATTTTGCAGGTGAACAGATTAACTGGAAACAGGTGAGTGTCATGATTGGGTATAAAAGGAGCATCCTTTAAAGGCTCAGTCGTTCACAAGTAAGAATGGGGCAAAGTTCATCATTTTGTGAACAGCTGTGTGAGCAAATAGTCCAACAGTTTAAGAACAATGTTTCCCAATGTACATTTGTAAGGGATCCATAATATCATCAAAAGATTCAGAGAATCTTGAAACTCTACCATGCAAAGACAAAGACAGATATCAACAACACCCAGAAACACCGCCGGCTTCTCTGGACCCGAGCTCATCTGAGATGGACTGACACAAAGTGGAAAAATGTGCTGTGGTCTGACGAGTCCACATTTCAAATTGTTTTTGGACAACATGGACATCATGTCCTCCAGGCCAAAGAGGAAAAGGTCAATCCGGATTGTTATCAGGTCAAAGTCTCAAAGCCAGCATCTGTGATGGTATGGGGGTGTGTTAGTGCCCATGGCATGGCTAACTTGACCATCTGTGAAGGCTCCATTAATGCTGAAAGGTACATACAGGTTTTGGAGCAACATATGCTGCCATCCAAGCCACGTCTTTTTCAGGGACGTCCCTGCTTATTTCAGCAAGACAATGACAAGACACATTCTGCACGTGTTACAACAGCGTGGCTTCGTAGTAAAAGAGTGCGGGTACTAGACTGACCTGCCTGCAGTCCAGACCTGTCTCCCATTGAAAATATATGGAGCATTATGAAGCACAAAATACAACAATAGAGACTCCGGACTGTTGAGCAACTGAAGTTGCACATCAAGCAAGAATGGTAAAGAATTCCACCTCCAAAGCTTCAACAATTAGTGTCCTCAGTTCACAAACTTTTATTGAGTGTTGTTAAAAGGAAAGGTGATGGAACACAGTGGGAAACATGAGCCTGTCCCAGCTTTTTATGAACATGTTGCAGGCATCAAGGTTAAACAGGATTTGCAAATATTCTGTTTTTATTTACGTTTTACACAACATCCCAGCTTAATTGGAAATGGGGTTGTACATTACTTGTTGTTACGCTATACTGTCCTACCATACATGAAACCTGTCACACATGTTTAAAACTTAAAAATTGTAGGAAAATACATGCTGTTGATTTTTTTTTAAAGTAATAGTTTCCCTGTGTCTAAATGTCCTCTCTTTGGTAAATGTTAGTTTGGTTGTCAAAAGCTTGGATGGTGGTGGGTGGTGAACAGGATGTATGTGCTAGCTGACAGGGTTGCCACAGCAGGAGCTGACATGACACGCTGTCTTCTCCCCCTTTTCCTCATCCTCCCACTCAGCGGCTGACACAGAACACTTCACAGAGGAAGAAGAAGGGCTCTTGCACTGCTGAGGAAAATACAACTCATGACAGTCACCATGACATTGCTGCTTTGACTTCGTATCGACCCCACTCCTCTTCTCATCCTGCTGGACAGCCACAGTCCACAGCACTGTTCCTCCAGAGCTCCAGGACTGCAGAGGAGAACAGCCAGCAGCACATCAGTGTCATCCAAGCCACAGGGTTGGCAGCTGGAAACAGTCCTCAAGGAAAGTCCAACCCTAACTCTGTGTCCAACTCGCCTAAATGCTTACCTCCCTCCACTTCACCGAAGCACAGCTCTGTGTCCTCCTCCCCCAAACCTCTCGCTCTCTGCTCTCCTTTAAAACCTCTCTCACTGTGCTCCTCGCCCAAACATCTGGCCCTTCCTTCTTCAGCCAAACAGACAACGATGTTAGCTTCACAAGAGCACCGACATAAATCCAGATTCTTGTCGTCCTCTTCAAAACACAACAAAATTGTTAACGGCATGATGGCGAGCAGTGGCAGTACACCGGACGAAAGATTGTCACAGCTGAAGAGTTTTAAAATGAAACAGGTGAGTCAGGATTATTAAATTTAGATTGCTGGCTGAAGCTGATATGTTTTCAGATTCTGCTGAAAGTGCTAAAAAGATAATCATCAAATAACCTGCTGTGTTTTGAAAATTCCACACCAAAGAATCTGACTTGAAGCTTAACTACCCCCCCCCCCCCCCCCCAAAAAAAAAAAAAAAAAAAGATCAATCTATAATAGACCTTACATGTATTTCTTATCATGTTTTACACAATAAAAGTCCTGCTTTTAGTCATTGTCCATCATCTTTTTTTCTGTCAGAGAATAAATAAATTCAGAGTATTCCCAGTGGGCACAGAAAATTAATGCTTATGGACTATTATTAGTGCTTTTATTTTGCTGCATGTGAGTCTGACCGCTGCATGACTACAAGTGACAAAGCATGGAGCTCCACTGGGAATACTTCACAAAACTGACAAGCAATTAGCTCTGTTATGTTTTGGGATGTTTGTTATCAAGAGAGAGAAATCTGTCTCTTTTAGAGGACTCTGTTATTGTCATTATTTTGAAAAGTCTATAACAAGAGGCTTTTAATTCATATGATGGTGGTACATTAAACACCAGAGCATGACAATAGCAACAAATACACGGTGACAGCTAAAGTCGCAGGATGGCACCGAGCCAAACAATTTGAAAATATTTTCCACAGCAACTTTTTTTCTTCTCAGTTGTTGACAGGCATGAACCGACTCTTCATTGTTCCTGTCTCTTATTACACCTCGAATTTCTTCCTTCACAGCCCACAGCGATGTAATGTGAGTGACAGTTTGTGTAATTACTTCCTTTGTTCCTTTTTGTCTCCCTTTTCTTTTTTCATTTTTATTTATGAAGCCCCTCCATTCCAAGGACCCGATGAGGCAAGCTACTTCTCAGATGCCTAAGAGCCAAGGCCGGTACAAAAGCTCAGCGTCCTCTTCCGCTGATGAGCCGTGGTCAGATCCGTTGAGGAGTCATTTACTGTCCATCCCACACAGCGACGACTCAAATCTGTTCCTGAGTGGCCCCCTTAATGGACTGAACCACAGCACAGTTCAGGAAGCCCCCTTGGCCCTAATCACTAAACCCCGCAGCCAGAGTACCAGCAGCCCAGCTAGCAGGCCCCTCCTAGCAGCCTCAAGCCCTCCATACCCAGTGCCCATCAACTTAAGTACTGGCACCAAGGAAATATCAGGCAGCTCTTCTTCCTCTCTTAAATCTTCTGCCTCATCAGTGCTGGCTAATAGATCAAGGAAGACCAAGACTACCAAGTCTCTGAAAGCAGGAACAAGCCTCTCTAAAACTAGCCAAACCTGTCCACCTGCAGACTCCGTGCAAGGCAGTGAGTCTGATATCCACAGCAGCAAAGACTCTGACGATTCTTTAGGAGATGACTGCGATGATGATGATGAAGGCGATGATACTGAGGATGGAGATTCTGGAAGTAGCTTGTCAGGTTATATAAAATTTAAAATCCTTTGATGAATAAATTGATCTAGGCTTCTTTGAGACATAAGAATCATTTTTTATAGCTTGGTCATCAGAAAAACGTAATCATCAAATCGTTTTGTTCTTTTTTCCTTTTTGTAGAGTCAGAGAGCAATCTGGAGAGCGACTCAGACTCTGAGGAACTAAAGAAGCGAAATGGGACAGAAGCAGATAGAGACGCAGACAGGACTCCTCTGAAACTATCGAAAGCCTCCACGTCTACTGTCCAGTCCTCTTCCTCGTTGGATCTTTCAGCTAACTCCTCACTGCTCAACCTACAGATCATCAAGCCTCCCAGTTTACCCAGCAGTCTGCTCCACCCTTCCATTACAGCGACCAGCTCAGGGCCACTGAGCAACCACAAACCCTTATCGCCTCCTTTCACATTTTCTGCAATGCCAGGTAACAAATCTGTGGTTGCTTCACATCCACAAACTCAAAAACAGCTACAGTTAACTGACTGTAAGGTCCACAGATGAAGAACCATGACTTGAGTCCACCAGTTAATCAGTGGAAAAAGATCATTTCTAAAACATGGAAGGATCTGTTGATTTTGGCTTAAAAGGAGCTCGCTGGGAGAAACTGGTTGCATCATTGTTGTGACTCTTTCCTGCAGCTTTTACTTTCATAACAGGCAGATGCTTCATGTATCTGATACTGGATGAGTCACAGAGTGTATCATCTTACAAACAGAGCTAATATCTGACTTGCCATAATGGGAAACTCTTCATTTCTTGTTCCTTTGAGTTATGGAGTAATGGAATCTTCATGTCACAGCTGTTTCTGAAAAATTCATTTTATTAGAAACACATTTATAGACATTAACACTAATAAAAAAGGATGACACTAGAAACACTAATATCAGTGGTGTTAAGGCCTGGTTGTCTGTACGGGCTCTGTATCTTTCAGTCACATCCGTGTGAAGTTTCCTGTTCAGTAAGTAAAGCCAGACTAAATGAATTCACTGTATATGTGTAACAGGGTTTCCTCTCGCAGTAGTAGCCCCCTCCTTTTTCCACATATCTGATAAATCTGTAAACATGGCAGGTTTGTGGATTCGCACTGTCACCCCTGGAGGTTTGAAAAGCGCTGAGTCATATCTCTTGTTTTTTTTATAGGCTCGGGGAAGAGGAGGAGAGTGACGGATGAGAGAGTTCTGCGGTTGCCTCTTGAATTTGGGTGAGATATTGTCCGTGCGCTTAATATCAGAAGAAACCCAAAGATCTGATCGTGTGACCATTCCCCATGGTGTTTACTATCACTCATCCTGCTTTGTTTGTGTTCATGCTGTTGGTGTTAAGAGGAAAATGTCAGTTCACTGAAGGCTATCGAATGACCTTTCATAAAAGGTTATCTGCAGATATCTTTACTCTGTAAAACATCCAAACGCAAATGATCGCCTTCAGCAAATTTGATAACATCTTAGGGTTTGCAACATTTAACAGAAAAAAAAATATGTTTTGGTACAATTCATTTTATTTAAAGCTCCTCGAAGGAGTTTTTGTCACTTTTAATGCCTGAAACCCTGCCAGCTGGTCAAAGGACTGTTTTTACAGCACTCTACCCAAATGGTATTTACTTTCAGTTTCTGCAGCAGAGATTCAGAGTTAAAAGTGGGATGAGATTTTTGTAGGAAAACACTGATTTATATTTAGGACAGGTTAACCAAAGGTATTCAGTGCACCGTTTCTTCTTTTTTTTTTTTTTTTTTTTAACAATGTGTTTATTGAGTTTTTGACATTTACATAGTAAAACATTATAAGTCATATTTAACTTAATAAAAAAGATGAATAAGATAAAATAATAAAAAAGGACAGTAAAAAACAGTACAGCAAATACAAATATAAAGTTAGTTTACATTAAACATAAAAAGTATAAGTATATATTAAGAAAAAAATATATATAATAAATAAAATAAAAAATAATAATAGTTCAAAAAAATATTCTAAATATTTACACTTCGAGAGTACATGGTCAAAGGAACATTTCCTTCTGTAGAGAAGTCAGCAATGTATATCATTTCTCCTTATCCTCCTCGAGCAAACTAGACAAGTCATTGTCTCTGAGATATTGAATAAAAGGCTCCCAAATGCTGTGAAACAATTCTTGTTTATCTTTCAGAGTGTAAGTAATTTTTTCCAAGGGAAGAAACACAGACATTTCATGAAACCACCGTTTAATGCTAGGCCTCTCGCTTTTTTTCCAAGTTAGTGCTATTGTTCTTTTTGCTTGTAAAAGACAAATATCCATGAAAATTATTTCTTTTCTTTGTATATTTTTGTTTTTAGGGTAGATTCCTAATATGAAGAGCTTAGGATCCAGTACTGCTTGGAAAGATAAAAACTGCTGTATTACCTGTCGAACCTGTAACCAGAATTCCCTGATTTTGGGGCATTTCCAAATACAATGGAAGAACGTTCCTTTATCTTCTCTACACTTAAAGCATAGGTCTGGAATAGCAGGATTAAATTTGTTCAGCATTTCTGGTGTGACATATACCCTCATCAACCACTTGAACTGAAGAAGCTTAAAATGTGTGTTTGCTGTGCGAGTCTGTGCGTTGCTGCAGACCTTTTCCCATTCCTCAAGTGCTATGTCTTCTTGAATATCCTTTCTCCATGCTTTCAGTTTGCCTTCTGATGATTCCAATGACTTATCAATAAGCGATTTGTATATGTCAGAGATAGCACCTTTTTGAAGAGGGTTCTTAATTAAAACGTTTTCCATTAAAGATTGGGCAGGTATCCTCAGAGATTGATTTTGACTTGAACTTATAAAGCTCTTAAGCTGGAGATATTTAAAAAAATGTTTACAAGGGACTTTATTATTTTCTACCAATTTATCAAATGTTTTAATAATTCCTGTTTGTGGATCAAAAATGTCTTGTATTTGACTTACACCTTTATCAGCCCACATTTTATATCCACCATCAGATTTGCCTGGTGGAAAAAAATGGTTGCCCCAAATTGGGCTGTACCGGGAGATGGTTGGCGATTCTTTTAGATATTTTTGTACCTCATAGAAAACCGAAATCATATTTTTAACGATGGGATTTGATGTATGCTTTTTTAATTTTCTCGGCTTATCAGAGTATAGGTAGGCCGATAGCTGTATTTTAGTTGATTGGGATTCAATGTCTTTCCAAGCGGGTACATTGTCTTGTAAGTAATAAAATCGTATGGTTCTTAGCTGTGTTGCCCAGTAGTACAGTAACATGTTTGGGCACTTAAGCCCACCTCGGTCATAAGGCAAGTATAGAAGGGACAGACGGAGCCTGGGTCGTTTGTTTCTCCAAATAAAATTATTGAATATTTTTTTAATTGTAAAGAAGAAATTGGGAGGAGGGTGTAGGGGGATGTTTTGAAAAAGATATAACAGTTTGGGGAGTATGTTCATTTTTAATATATTAATTCTGCCTATCGGTGAGATTGGGAGTGGTAACCATCTATCTATTGATTCTTGGATAGCTGTAATAACAGGATTATAATTACCGTTTCTTCTTTTAGTTTTAAAGGATTCATCTCAGTAACAACGATGAATCATTAATATTCCATTTCTCTACATTTTATGTGGATGAATGGTGAACTGCATCTTCTTGTTTGGACAAGATGGCTGTAAATGTTTGGGGTTTTTTTGTAAACTATTGCTGGTTCCTGATTTGAGATCAGGCAATCTTCATGGAGATCTAAGTAGGAGTAGACCACAACAACATCCTCGCCTTCCTCTTCAGGGTCTTTACAACCTCATTCTCAAGCTGTAGGTTGTAGTGGGCAGGAAATGAAATGAGGCCCAGCAGCTCCACATCCAGGGGTTAATTGCATCCAGCCTCCACACAGACATGCAACATTAGCAGCTCCCTGCCCACAAATTCTGCAAGCCCTGGATTGGGGCGCCTTTCATCTTCTGGCGGATGTTTTTCATCAGCAGGTTCAGAGGAAACAGAGGCTTCAAGACTGTACAATACCAGCCTCAGCTCTGTCCAGGACGACAGCCCATGTGTCATATCTATAAGCCTGGGCTGCTCTCCAGCGGAGCTCAGGGGAACTGAGGGGCTACCCCTCTTGGCCCACAGCCACTTTGGAGTGTGATTGATTAAAGGGTCGGGGGACAGAAAGACCACAGAATAAAAGTGTAAAACACACAGCTGTAAAGATGTAGACTCTGTATTTCTTGTTGTGTGCTTGCTCGTAGTTATAAATGTTTGACATAAATCTGTCACTGCACTGTTACAGCTGTGGTTACAATATAAGAATCAGAAATACTTTATTTATACCATTCCTGAGATGAAAATAATAAGGTACCTTGTTTTTAAGTTTTCAACTTTGCAAATTGTTTATTTAGGTGGCAGAGAGAGACCAGAATCAGGACTGTGGCGGGTCGTCTTCAAGGAGAGGTGGCTTACTTCGCTCCATGTGGGAAGAAGCTGCGTCAGTATCCCGATGTGATGAAGGTATCTCTTCTTCACAACATGAAGCTGTATTTTATCTGAGGAAGATCTAAAATGAGTGATATTATATTGCACATGCACTGATGCAGGGTGTTATCTGAGATGGTGATGTGTGTGTTCATATAGCTGAAGTGTCTCTTTTATCTGCAGTACTTGCTGAGGAATGGAATAACTGAAATCTCACGAGATAACTTCAGTTTTAGTACGAAAATCAAAGTTGGTGACTTCTATGAAACCAGAGAGGGACCAGAGGTAAACAGTTCTTTATTATTTTTGTTTTAAGTCCTGTACTTAGCGTCTGTCAACATAAAAATCAGTGAATTAAACCAATGACTAGAAAATACTTTTTTTTTGCGTGGTTGATTCGTTTTGATCCAAAATCCTTCCCATCCCTCTGACCCAGGGTTTGCAGTGGTTCCTGCTGACAGAGGAGGAAATCACTCCCAGGATCATAGCCATGGACGGGAGGCGCAGCCGCTCCACAAAGTCCGAGCACCGGCCGATGGTTGATGTCACCGCAGCCAGACAATGGCAGACTCATCCTGTGAACATCGGGGAAAAGAACTTCCAAGATGTCAGCGATGCCAAGCTGCTGCGCAAACTGGAGGCTCAAGGTCAGATTATGTCTTCGAAAACTGTCAGCGGCACCTGTTCAAGAGAAAATGAAACACAAACAACCACAAGCAATATATCATATCAGTTATTTTTAATGAGAGGTTTAGTGCCTAAATTATTTAATGGGTGATAATTGGCCAACTGGGGACAAAGCACTGCCACCTTCAAAGAACTTAAAATGTATCCATGGAGAGGAAGACAAGTGGAAAGATTTCTTTGTTTTAAATTTGAGTTTGAATCGTTTTGTGTCTCAGGGTTAATCTGCAAGGTGCTCTGCTACAGTCACTCATGATAAAAGCCTTTTAGAAGGAAGCAGTCTGTACGGATTGCATATTGCCATTATTGCACATCAGTAGCTAATTGCATGAATTCAAAATGCTTTCTCTGCAGGATTAAAGGGATTTAGGGAAGCATAAGAGTTAAGATTTCGACTCATCAGGGTCTGTAATTTTAACAACACATTTCATCATGTTTCAGAAATAGCTCGACAAGCTGCTCAGATCAAAATGATGAGGAAACTTGAGAAGCAGGCTGTGGCACAGGCAGCAAAAGCGGCGAAAAAGCAACAAGGTAAACAGCTGCTGTTTAGTCTGTCTTTGCTCTAACACCACATCTTCATGCTGCATGCAAGCCTAATTTGTTTGTGTCTTCCAGCTATAATAGCTGCGGAGGAGAGGCGGAAAAAGAGGGAGCAGATGAAGATCCTTAAACAGCAAGTGAGGATGTTTCTTTGCATGCGTTGTTTAATTTTCCATGCAAGGCTTGATAACTATCTGCAGCTGCTCTGCTCGTATTCAGAGTTAGAGAGCTCCAAGGTGAAAAGGGTTGAGGCACGGTTAAGCTGCTTTTGGAATTTTATAAGGAAGTTTCTATCCTTCAAAATGCTGCACCTTTCTCGTCTGTATAGACCCACTATACCTCCCCAACCCCCTGCACTCTATAACATGCATGACTTAACAGTTAATTCATTTGATCTCGCCCTCATCCTTTTGCCAGGAGAAGATCAAGCGCATTCAGCAAATTCGTATGGAGAAAGAACTCCGAGCACAGCAAATTCTCGAGGTTGGTTCTGAAAGTTATTGCAGAAACACTCTGAAACACTTCCTTTTTGCTGTTGAGAGGATTTTTTTAAAAACTCAACCGAGGGCTATTCCTAAATTATATGCTCCCACTTTTGGTCACATCGAGTGAGTACATGTGACTAATGCCTAATTGGGTTTTCTTTTTTTGCAAAAGTGGCATTGAATATGAAAATCTCCTCAAACCATGAGGGAGCTTAATACATAATACAATATTTCATTAATAAGAGGGGTTCCAGTTTACTTTGGCTAGGTGAAACATCTTTTCTGCTGTCTCTCACTATTAAAAGCTGTTAATGTATTTTGGCTTTTATAAATCAAATTTCAGTTGACACGCTTGGCGAGCGGCTCTCAACAGGATTTTGTTGAGGCTATAATTACTGATAGAATTCTTGCCTAATTTATTCTCAGTGCCTGCTGGTGTTTCATAATAACTACAGCCAATTTGTCTCTCTGTGTTAATATGAAGAAGTAACCATCTCATTGCTCGAGATCTCAGCGTTCGATTTGTCTGGCTGTGTTTGGCTTCTTTACATGACATTACCAGACTAAAAAAAGGATTCCAGCAAACACACACACACACACAAGGCTATGTATAATGTTACTATATTTAGTACAACACCTTGTAAATATTTGTTTTAAGAATGTATTTTAAGCATTTTTCACCATCAATAATTTACTGCTCCTTTCACAGTTGCTTTTCAAGCAATCTTTATTAATAAAGCGCCAATTCATAACAAACGTTATCTCAAGACGCCTTTCAAAAACGTGAACAGGTATAGACCTGTAGATGATAATACATTTTATTAACAGAGACCCAACATAAAGACAAGATAAGAAGTCTGATCTCATCTTAACCCACCATGAGTACAGACCTTTGCAACATTTAGCAAGTTACAATGGAGAGGAAAAACTTCCCTTTAATGGGCAGAAACCTCGGACAGAACCAGACTCATGTTAGACAGACATCTGAGGAGACTTCTGGGATTAGAGAAAGAGAGAAGGAGGGGGGGCAAAGATAGAGACAGACAGAACTATGGACTCCGTGTTTTTGCCTCTCTGTGTCTGAGTTGTAGTTCTTGAGTTGACTTTAGTTGAAGCCTCCATGTGATGTTTCTCTCCTGTGATTTCATTTGACATGTTTTACACGAACAGACGAAGAGAAAGAAGAAAGAAGAAGCAGAAAATGCCAAAATATTGGAGGCTGCAAAGAGAAATAAAGTGAGTAGGTTAAGAGGAACAGGTTGTGATTTTAAACTAACAACTGAAGACAGCTCGCTGCCAAGTTCAGCTGCCACGCTGATCCTGTTTCTCGACTGTAAAGCATTCTTTGTGAATCCATTACTCTAAATCGACGGCATGTCACAGCCCAACAATTTGCATGAACCTTTATATAAGAGAGCAAATGAATGTGTAAAAAAAAAAATGCTGTTAATTTGTTTGGGTTTTAATCTGATATTGATTACTGTCTGTGTTGTTCTTGTCTTCCCTAAAGGAGAAGGAGATAAGAAGGTTGCATGCTGTCATAATGAAGCACCAGGTTGGTCTTTTGTCCACAACTTAACACAAATCAACCTTTCTTTCTCCTTTTTTTCCTGATTTAATTTCTATAAATGAGAATTTATTCATTATTAAGCCTAATAGTTGTTTTTATTTATAAAATAAATCCTGTAAAACTCTTTACTTGGATTCATTACAAATGGTTGAGTTTTCTCTTGTACTGATTTTCTCGTGTGGTTTTCTATTCATTAATTCTTTGCCGACTCTTTCTCTCAGGAGTTGGAGAGGCATAGACTAGATATGGTATGGGTATGTTTGTTTCTGTACATTTGATGATCATGTATTGTGGACGTCTTGTGATCAGTGGTGTAAAGTTTAGCGCCGGCTGCAGTCATACTACATCCTTATCCCTCTGCATGGCTTCTCTCTCAAACCGTGCACTTGCATTTGTGTGTGCTAACCATTTCTCAGAAGGAACACATCCATTATGTAGCCGATGCAATCAAAAGGCCTTAGCTCCACGGAAAAGAGGATTCTGAAATAGCACAAACTGCTTTTACTCTTTTAGTTTTGGATCAATGAAATTAAGGTACTAAAAATCTGTTTACTCTGCAGAACATGGGCCAACTTTTTTTAATCCATTGTGTCACTTTAAAAACGTCAATAAACAGTTTGAATTCTTGCCAAAGAGCAAACTGATCAAAATTCTGTTATTAATTTTTCTGACACTGGGTTAAAATACCTCATCTTCACTGTGCTTTTATGTAACTTGTCCACATAGATGTGTTGCAAAATTGTAAGGGAGTTAAAATGTATCTGGGTTATTTCTGAAGGATGTTTTTCACAGGTCATTGTTTAGCAGCTTGAGATTTGCTTGTCCCTTTTACGCTCAGTGTTTGCTTAGACTTCTAAAACTCTTGGCTTGCTCCTTTCATTCTGCTGATTGTCATCGTTCTTAGTTTGATTCAGCTTCTGCTTTGTGAATGCATCTGTTTTGTATCGTGTCCGTCAGTGTGTCCCCTGATACAGCTGTTGGCTTTTCTAAGCTTAAAATGTGCTGCAACCAGCAAAATGTTGACTTTGCAGTGATTGTTGCAAATATGTGTGCCTTTTTTTTCTAAGATGCATGGGGTTCATTCTGCACATTGCAAACACAAGTCTTTTCCTCCTTGGAAAGAAGAGTGAACTTTAAATGGGTTAAACTCTGTGTGTGCTCTGGCAGGAGAGGGAGAGACGTAGGCAGCACATGATGCTCATGAAGGCTGTGGAGGCCCGCAAGAAGGCAGAGGTGAGTGCCCCTTAATCTCCTCACATATGTTTAGATTTGGCATAAAAGTGCTTTATTCTTCAGCAGTTAGGAACTCTGTGTCTGTCTGCAGGAGAAGGAGCGCCTGAAGAAAGAGAAGAAGGATGAGAAACGGTTAAACAAGGAGAGGAAACTGGAGCTCAGACGACTGGAACTGGAGAAAGCAAAGGAGCTGAAAAAGCCGAATGAAGACATGTGTTTAGCAGATCATAAGGTATTCACACTGTGGAGCTGCTGGCAGATGATCAGCTGAGCCCACGTTTGTCACAGTGGATACTCTCCATCTGTGGAGTGGATGTGTGTGGAAAGAGGAGATTTTCCAGCAGCAGCAGAGGGTTTTTTTTTTTAAAACCTGAAAATCAATCAGTGTAATCACTGGCAAGAAGATTATAAACGCTTTTGACAAATTTATGGATTCATTATTTCACGTTTAGATATACCAAAATAGATGCGTAATATCCCTGAAAGCATCTGGATTTGATTAAAAAGAGAGCAGGTGTGGGTCAGAATACTGCCACCAAGTGGCCACTAAGGTTATTACTCCATCCCTGAGAAACAAAAACCTGTGGACTGAGCCAGCCTTTGTGATGAGCTTTTTGAGAATGATAGAATATCTGCAACATGGTCCTGATGTTTAAAGCTTCCTGATAAAAATATACAGGTGACTCTGACTCTTCTTGTAAACAGAGCCAGTGTTTTAAGTTTCTTAAAGTCTACCACTGACTCTGGACTCTTTAGAATTTGTGGTCACTTGTAACCCCTGCTGAATAAAGCCCACGATGGCAGAGTCAGCGGAAACGTTCTGCAGGTGACAGGACTGTGAGAGGATCTGAATCCTGAAGTGTAGAGTGTGAACAGGCAGAGAGACGGGACTGTCCTCTGTAGTGGTGATGAAATTGAAAACAGAAGAACAAGAAGTTAAACCCGTTGAAAATACAAAAAAGCAACAACAACAAACAAAAAAACCCCATTGTTTTTAAATATCTTTCAAACTAAAGTCCATTCATTTTTATTTCTTACTTAAATAATGAATTTCTCATATCAGAATATTATCTGTATTCCTCCAGCCACTTCCAGAGCTGTCTCGGATTCCGGGTCTGGTCTTAGCCGGAGGTACCCTCTCAAACTGCCTGATGGTGCTGCAGTTTCTGCACAGCTTCGGAAAGGTCCTGAGGTTGGACATAAACCTGAACACGCTCAGCCTAAGTGTCCTTCAAGAGGGCTTGCTCAACATTGGGGACAGTATGGGCAAGGTTCAGGACCTGCTGGTGAGCATGCTGTCTGCAGCTGTGTGTGATCCTGGCATGCCTGCAGGTCACAAGGTGAGAGGCTCGTATTGAATTTCTAATAGTTCCTCCACTGTTATTTACGTGCTTATTGTCACAGAGGAATACAAAAACAAGAGCCCAGCAGCTAGATATTAATACTCTCTGCACATCAAAACTATTTACAGTTCAGATTAATTACAGAATATTTAAAGACATTCTGGTATTTAATGACTAGATATAAAAGCTCTCACCCTGACCTCACTTTATTCTGTGCAAAACTCTTTTTCCACCAGAATAAAACCTTTTTGGGCGACCACGTGACCAATGTGGGTATCAACAGAGACAATGTGTCTGAGATCCTGCAGATTTACATGGACGCTCACTGTGAGCAGACGGAGCTGGCTGCTCTGGCTCTCAGCCTCAGGACCAAAGCTTTTCAGGCTCACACTCCGTCACAGAAAGCCTCTTTGCTCGTGTTCCTGGTTAATGAGCTCTGCTGCAGTAAAGCTGTGATCAGGTGAGTCACGAGTCCTTCTATTTGTCACTATGTAATGATTTCAACACCTTAAAGAAACTCAGGTTAGTAAGAGAGCAGCGGACTCTGCATGATGACCTTAAATGCCGATTGAATAAACATAAATACGACATACGTTTCAGGTAGACAGATACTTATTGAGAATTTGCTATTAGCTTGTTTTATTCATGGGAGCTTCAGTTTTAATGGAAAAACAGACGTATCAAAAGAAATGAGACAAAAATTGTGGTCTGATAGACGGTTTCACAAGATTGCATCAAACCACAGGTCATCAATTTTTCATCAGAACTGGTAACACTTTGAAACACATCTGCTGCACGCTGCAGTGTGATGCAAACACACACTTTAAATATACGGAAAGGTCACGGAAACATGCGTTTCATTATTGTCTGACACTTTTCAGTGAGATCGACAAAAACATAGATCACATGACCAACCTGAGGAAGGATAAGTGGGCCGTCGAAGGAAAGCTTCGCAAGTGAGTATTTGCATCATCTATCCAAGCTGTTGCTAGGTGATCTGAGCTAATCAAAATGCACACAAGAGTGTGTTCTTCAACCTGACTGTTCAATTCTTGTCTTTGAAGACTGAGGAGGATTCACGCCAAGAAGACAGGGAAGAAAGACGGCTGTGTTGGGGGAGACGACAGGCAAGTCTTTGTTATACCTACTGCCAGGAACAAATCAAAAAGGAAAGAAGGGGACAGTGAAGAAGAAGAGGATGAGGATGACGACAGCGAAGATCAAGGCGATGATGACGATGAGGAGGAAGAGGAATCAGGGGGAAAGAAAGGGAAGAAAGCTGAGATATGTGAGGAGGAGGTCAGTGACAGCAGAGTTGGTTACGATAAATGTCAGTCAGTTTTCTGCTGATCTTTCACTGATGAGATCTTTTCCTCCAGGATGACAGTGTTCACTCAGCCAGCATGGAGGAGCTGGAGAGACAGATAGAGAAAACATACAAGGTAAATTAAACTTTCAGAGTGCTTTTTCTCTTCAGGTTCAGATCATCAATAAATCTTAATATTTGCTCTTTTTTATCCCTGTAGCAACAGAGTCAAATCAGACAGAAGTTGTTTGACTCCTCTCACTTACTGCGCTCAATGACGATCGGACAAGACCGCTACAAGAGACGCTACTGGATTCTTCCGCAGTGTGGCGGCATCTTTGTGGAAGGAATGGAGAGCTGTGAAGGTGCAAACCAAATCACCAGATCACTCAGATTTCATTTGTCCTGAAATTGTTTTGTTTATTTCTACAACTTTACCCTTACCTGCTCAGGTTTTGAAGAGGCAGAGAAGGAGAAGAAAAGGCACAAGTCTGCAGAGGAGACCAGGATTAAAGAAGAGCACCTGGAAGACACAAAGAAGCCCGTGGTTTTCAGCCCAGCACTGAGCACAGACAGTGAAACTTCCACACCTGAGAGCCAGCAGGACAAAGAGAGCCTCAATCTCTTTCTTCAAAAACCAGGCTCCTTCTCGAAGCTCAGCAAACTCCTGGAAGTCGCTAAAATGGCTCATGATTCAGTAATCGATCCTCACAGCAGTCACGAAAATCACTCTGCACAAGTCCCTACCACGACTTTACGCCCATCATGTCCCAGTCCTCAGACGGCTCTCGCTCAGCAGGGACTGATGGATAAAACGGACACTTCACTGCTCAAAAGCAGACATGAGTCCATCTTTCAAGACGACCAGCTCTGCAAGGTACTGACGGAGAAGAGCAGCCAGTGGTTCAGCCTGCTGCCTCGCTCTCCTTGTGACGAGTCCTCTGTCACGTCTGGCTCCAGTCCTCCAGGAGCGTCTTCTCCCGTAGAGGCAAACGGCAACAAGTCACCTTCCTCTCTCTCTGATCCTGTAGCCTCAGACAGCTCCAGTGCTGCTACTGGGATCAAAAGCATGCAGTCATCTGCACTTCAGGTTGGTGGATAATAATAACGACATGATATTAATCTGAGTCAGGATGTTTTGAAGCTGTATCCATCAAGGGAACCATCTCAATGTGTGTCGTGGTGTATATTATCCACGTTGTAGTAAAATGAAATAGTCATCAGGTTTTTGTTATAAGTTTGTGTGTTTTGATTCCCCTCTCAGTATTTGAAGCCGGGCCTTCATCAGAGCAGGCCGACTCTGTGTGACATGTCAAGCGCCTCGACGACTCCCAGCCTGCCCCTCTCTAGTACAGCTGTACCCCCCATGCTGGATGTGTCCTCCCAGCATGCCGAGGGTAATGTGAACAGGGTCTTCTTCCCAGAAAACAACAACAAGAGCCAGACCCCGGAGCCCTCGAGTGACAAGCCAGCTGGTGGTTCACGCCCTGCTGTGGAGGGGGCCAAGACTCAGGACTACCCTAGTCCTCAGCCGATCCATGAGGGTAAGAACAGCTCACTGCCACACACTGCACAACCAGACATGAGTAAAATACACACAAAACTTTCCGCTGTGGATTAAATGAAAGAGTCTGTGTAATATGTGTAAATATGTGTTTGTAGAGATGCTGTGTGGCTGGTGGAGGGTGTCTGACATGGACAAACTGCACAGCCTGATCAAGGCCCTTCACAGCCGGGGCATCAGAGAGAAGGCCTTACAGAAACAGATCCAAAAACATATGGAGTATCTGACCCAGCTCTGTGCCAGCAGCAAAGATGGTTTGTCCTGATTTGTTCTGCTCTGCTGTTGGGCTGACTTTACATTAAACTTACTTCTTTGAGTAGAAAGAGGTTTGCAGTTTTATGTGTGTGTATTTTTCGGCAGTGATTGACGTGGCACGACTGGAGAAGCAGGAAGTGAGTAAGGAGACTGTGGAGAGTTGGTGTGTTGAGGAGCAGGCCATGGAGGTGGACATCAGCTTGCTGCAGCGAGTCGAGGAGCTGGAGAGGAAAGTTGTTTCTGCCAACCTGCAGATCAAGGTTCATACATCAGAGCAGCCCCCCCGTTTCATCCTCTGTCCATTTTTATAAAAAACCCCATCAAAAGATTCTCCAGTATTTTCCTAGAGAGAGGCTTCCTCTCCCTTTTGTTGTCTTTGTTGATAGTCCCTGACATCATTTGTCCCCTCAGGGCTGGATGCCTCCTGAGCCACAGTCAGAGAGTGAAGATCTGTGCTACCATGAGCACAAGCCCTTCTCTTCTTCAGAGAGGACTAGACAGAGAGAAACCAGCCAGGAGGAAGTTCCAGGCAGTGTGGTGCGGCGGCCCCGCAATCCTCTTGATATAGCTGTTGTCAGACTAGAAGAGCTGGAGAGGAACATCGAGCGAAGGTACCCAAAGAGACCCTGAATTGATGTCACTGTGCAATCCCAGAGTTACAAAGATAAGAGTTTCATAACATTACTGTACAGTTATACTTCACTCTCTGTTTCTGTGACCTCAAAGCAGCGAGGACGCAGCCGCTCCGGGTATGAGGTTGTGGCACAAAGCGCTCAGCGATGTCCGCAGCTCAGCTCAGCTGTCGCTCTGCATTCAGCAGCTCCAGAAAACCATCACCTGGGAACGATCCATCATGAAAGTGGTCTCTGTCTCATTCTCTCTCAAAATCACTCACTCATTTACAGCTCACTCTGACACAGACAGCACAGTTAGCCTGACGGTTTAGGAGCATGGGTTGAAAACAGACTTCAAACTGTACTGGATTACTAAAATGCATACACATTACGCAGCACAGTCATGGCTTAATTATCCGCTTTGTTTTCCAGCTCTGCCAGCTTTGTGGAAAGGGTGACAACGAAGAACTGCTTTTACTCTGTGACGGCTGTGACAACGGCTGCCACACATACTGCCATAAACCCAGGATCACCACTGTACCTGACGGCAACTGGTACTGTCCTGCTTGTGTGGAAAAGGTAAACCACCAAACCACAATTAATAACATCGTCCTACAGTAGATCTAAAGGCCTCTCCACATGCATTCACTGAAAGTTATCATAGCTGTGTCTTTAAACGCATCCAATTAACTGATTTAAAGAAGTGTTTTGTTTGTCGCTACAGCAGTCTGCCGTGTGCGCTGTCACGCTGGAAAGTGGTCAATCCCCCCGGAGCAGGAGGCACCAGAGTCGAACAGCTGGAGGAGGAAAGAAAGGCAGCGAGGTAAAACGAAACAGCAAGCCATCTGTGGTAGAAGAGCTCATCAGAGAGGAAGCTGCCAGCAGCAACAGTGTGCCAAAGAAAGGTACCAAGGAGTTCAAGAGGAGGAAAGGAGACGACAGTCTGCACGGCTCCCAGGGCGGGGATGACAGCCTCGTTCCATGCGCGAAGAAAGCCAAAACAGCCAAAGACGAAAAAGCAAATGGGTTAGAAATGTGCCGGTGAGAAAAAAAAGATACTTTTTAGAAAAAATTACTGACCTTTCAGTGTCTTTGCGTTACATATCAATTACTAAAACCATGTTAAACTCAAAGTGACGATGTTTAAACCTTTAAATTTCACTGCAACTTTTTGACGGACAGTGTATTTGCAGGGTGAAATGTTCAGCTTTGTTTTCTATTTTCTCCACAGAGAGCTGCTGTCTGAGCTTGAGGCCCATCCACATGCTTGGCCCTTCCTCAAACCAGTCAACCATAAGTCTGTCCCAGGATACAGGAAGGTCATCAAGAAGCCCATGGACTTCTCCACCATCAGAGAAAAGCTCACAAACAACCAGTATGTTGTCACAGAACATGTACTTTATCTGCAGTCACTTTATCTGTGATCCTTTGTTTAGTTTGCTCTGATGCTTGAAATGAGTTTAATTTGAACATTTTTCTGGCGATTACAGGTACTTGAATTTGGAAAGCTTCATCGTCGACGTGAATCTTGTTTTCGAGAACTGTGAAAAATTCAATGAAGATGATTCACAAATTGGACAGGCCGGCCACAGCATGAGGAGATTCTTTGACAAACGATGGACTGAACTGCTGCAGTAAAAATGCTCCAGCCTGTACTTTGCATTCGTCTCCCTACTTATTAAACTTCATCTTTTGTCATCAAAACCTCGTAGTCAACTGTGGCACTAAATCAACACGTGACTCTGAAGTGCAATGAGAAATCTCTGGACTAAAACCTCAAAGTGCAATACTCTTGTCTTAATCAAAACACACTGACTTTGGACTCAACGTGGACTCTGTATGAAAATAAAGGTTTACTCTGTAGATACTGTCATTTTCATCTTTTATATCAGTACTTAAGTTTATATGTGTGTATTTATTTTCTAAAGTATTTATGTTATAACTAGTCTTTTTTAAGAAAAGGGAGAAAATGGCACACAGCTTTAAATAAAAACTAAAGATTGTTATTGTATTCAACAAGCCAATAAGATAATTGTTTACAGCTTTTTGACGGCAGGTCACAGCAGTAACTGTGCAGCTGTGTTTTTGAGTTACGTATGTTAGTACAGAGGTGTCACTGTCACTTTTTAAAGGTCTTATTTTCAAACTGTTCACACAGTAACAATCCTAAGATATTGCTAATGCTTACAGATGATTGTAGCACTGTTCATTCTGTTCTTTGTCTGCGCTGATTATCTGCTCAAAACACTGCATCTCCTTTGTATTGTAGTGCCTGACCTCTGACCTCTAAACACTGTACAGACTGGTGTTTTTATTTCTTTTTCAGTGTGTTTGCTATACATTTCCTGCAGTTTACTGCAAGAACCCCTAAATGTAAGCATCTTACCAGCCCATGAAAAGAAAACATGGTGCATATACTGTGTTTCATCTCTAAGCATTTCCTTTAGTCACAGTCCTGTCAGACATCCTACCCACAGACCTGAAGCCAGCGCTGGGCTTCAATCCAGCAGGGAGTCAGTCAGTGTCACGGTCCAGTGGAGATGTCTGCAGACAGCTGAAGCCAGAAGACTTGAAGTTACTGTATTTTATGAATGTTGTGAAATGAGTAGTGAATTTTATTAGGAGTATTATTTTGAAATAATGGGTGTGTGGCACAGTTGAAATAAACCTGTTTATAAATCTGTGAGGTTCACAATTATTCTCATTGATGAGCACAGTTTTTACAAATTCTGTACTGAATCTGTAAAACTTTTGTTTGGTTGATTTGGGTAATACGCACCTCATATTAAAAGAAACTGAGTCAGTGTGCATGTAACTGTATTCACTGTCAGCAGTTTGTTTTACTTTAATTAACCCAAGACCAAAATAATTTTATAATAATAATAATAATAATAATAATAATAATAATAATAATAATAATAATAATAATAACATTTATATGCAGTTTTTTAAAAAAACATTTAGCCTTTGTTTTATGATTTTTTTTAATCGTTTCATTAATTGGGATTAAAACTACCAAATTGAGCTGAGTGTAAAACAGCTCTCCATAAAATGCTCTCATTCATGTAAAAAAAATGCACAAAAAATAAAATAATAAAATAAAACATTTTTACAGATATCAAATTGAACTTTGGAAATTAATGCGTCTTTTTGAAACAAAAACGTAATGACGTCACATCCAGTAAATCTTAATTAGATCCGTCGATTTGTCTGACCTGTTCCTCTACCTGTGGACCTTTGAATAGTCCGCCGTCATTATTATGTAACTGGACACTAACTCCGTCACATGACAGATAACAGGTGTGAGAGATAAACAGATTTTATGACTCTGCTGAAGGAGGACATTTTCCACGACACACACGGAGAAACAGCGGAGCTGAAAGGTTTGTTTATTTCCTGAATTTCAAAGAAAAATGTGACAAAAGTCTGAAAACAGGAAGTTTGATATCAGCATGTTGTCACCCGTTTCTGTTCCTCGCGTCTCTTCCTCCACAGGCGGATACTTGAGCATTTTGCGCCACCTTGTGAGAGAACAGCTCCCTCGGCACAGCTTGACGCTAACATTTAAAGATGGTGTCACTAATGCGCACTCTTCGGAAGCACACAGATGAAGTGAGCTGCTGTGCTTTCTCCACATCACTCCTCGCGACCTCTTCAGGTGACAAGACCCTGCGTGTTTTTAACACAGCAGAGGACTTCTCGGAGCTCCCCTACTCTCCTCTATCGGGTCACGGATACGGAATTCACTGCTGCTGCTTCAGTGCGTGTGGAAGTTACCTGCTCAGCTGCTCCACAGACGGTTCAGTAATCGTGCGGGCTTCTGAAACAGGTGAGACCATAGCTGCGCTTCTGCACCCCGGCCGCAGTCCGCTTAGAGTCTGTGCAGTGGCTCCGGACTCCTCCTATGTGCTGGCAGGGGCCTCTGATGGCACAGTGGCCCTGTGGAACTTCACCTCAAGGACACTAAGCAGGTACAGTATGACCCATGGTGACTCACAACAACACAGAATACCGTACTTAGGCTACCAACCATCAAATGATTAAATGCAAATACAATATTCTAGTAGTCAAAAGGTTGTTTTGCAAGACTTGTGCAAAAACAATCTTCTTGAGGTCAAAAGTTTATTCTCAAACTTTAAAAGTGACAGAATTCCCAATTACATGGTCCACATACTTTGTTTTTACAGAGCTTTAAAGTCACATCCTGGAGGAGTTCTGTGCTTGCAGCCTTCATTATCAGCTAAAAACTGTCCCCCAAGGTTATTCAGAGTATTTATTGTGTAGTTCTGGTTGGTGCATCACAGTATTGCTCTGTTTGTGTTTGGGAGAAGAGCACAGTTAAAAAAAAACCCTCCAAAAAAGAAATGTTATGCTGTTTGAACTTTGACAGAAAATAATTTGTCCCTTCCAGATGTTCAAAAAACAATGTTGTAGGTCATTGTAACACCTCTAGATCAGTTGGTCTTTTTCCATCAGATTCTTCATAAGAAGAAAACAGGACTCCATTAGAGTGGGTCTAACTACAGACACACGAGGGACCAGTGAGTATTAAAACAAACTGATGTTTGTCTGTAACAGTTGCAGTGCTGTGAGTGAGGCCAGTGTCGTCGCCTGCTGCTTCTCCCCCTGTGGTCAGATGCTTGTGAGTGGCTGTACACGTGGAGACCTCAAACTCTGGGACGTGGCGGATATGAAGCTGCTGCATGCGGAGAAGGATGCTCATGATTTGGGGGTCACCTGCTGCAGCGCCACACAGCAATTTCAAGTTGGTGAGTAAAGTTAAAAAGCTGAGGCTCCAAACATAACTCCATTTGCATGTTTGCGTGGAGGGCCTTCCAAACCTCTGAATGAGGTGTGAGAGCGGGTTTTTAGGGAAATATAAAAGTGCTGTTCTGGGGACTCAGGAGAGTTCATCCCAAACCCTGCAGCTGCCCATCACCACCACCTTGAGTTAGGGTGCTTCCTCCAACTTCAGTTTACTTAGTGGGGAGGGAGAGATGTGAGAAGGCTCTGTAAATGTTGTGTGTGTGCTCCAAGTGGCGACTTTAAGCATTACAGCAGGAGGATGAAATTAACACTTGTCCACTTGTGTGCTTACTTTCTATAGAAAGATGCTTTTTTGCATGTAATTTAAGCTAGGAAAACTAAAAAAAAAAACAGGTTGGAATGTCTTATCAGCATTTTAAAAGCTGAAAACCAAGTAAATGTTCGCGTCATATTTATTTTAAGATTTTTGGATCTAATTTGAGCTACATGACAAGTCCAGAAAATGACTTGATTCAAATAAATGGACAAAATGTTGTCTAAAAACACTCATTGAAAGTAATTTCTTGAAAAAGGAATAATGTTTCGATACATGAAAAGAATTGTGATTTTTTTTTTACCTTATTGTCCAATATTTTTTATTAGTCCTTACAACCACTAAAGGTGTCATTTGTGTCTTTAATTCTCTGGACTTGTTCTAATCTAATAAGACCATTTTTACTATAAACATGACATAAACACTTGCTAAGACTTCAGTTTTTGCAGTTCACTTTCTGTAAAGGAATCTTTTTTTCTTAAGTAATTTCATTTTGCCTTAGTTTTCAAGGAACTCTTTAGTTTAGCTTCCTCTTTAGTCCCTCTGTCGCTCTCTTTAGTTTTTGTTTTCTTGTTGCGTCCCTCAGACTTCCAACTGAATCACTGAAGACAGATTGTTTATTTGTTCATGTTTATAAGCTCATTTAGTGTGTAAACGAAGGGTCCATTGATACATTTTGTATGATTTAATGGATTATTTTACAACAGAATGCATTCATATCCCTTTAATTTATTCTGTTTTTAGTTTAAATCATTATAAAGTGGAATATCTTTGGGGTTTATAGACTGATGGTGGGATAAATAAATTAAGGAAATCTGCATGAGCTGAGACTGATTTATTTTTTTACTTACTTGATGTGCAATTAATTAGGTCAGATAGTCTAAAAACTGTCATATTTTATTCACTGAAAATGAAAAGAGAAGTTTGACTACAGACAGTTAATCCCTCTGGAAATGAGATGATCTTTTTCAGCAGTTATTCATTTTTTTGTGACTAACGTTGAACTAACTGTGAAGTTTCCGACCAGGAGAAACGGTTCAGATCCTCTCTGGTTCCCGTCATGAATTCATCCTACATAGATAAACTGAAGCTGTTTATCCTTCACGTTTAAGGTTATTTTAAAGGAACGTTTCTCATTAATCTTCAAATTTAAATGACACTTTCAGTGTGTCTCTGAAAGAATATACTGTTATTGAAATTGAGCCTAAATCCAAACATTATTTTAACACCACATGCTGTGCTGATGATTCCTGTTGTTGCATCTCACAAACAGGCCGTCAGATGAAATTTGTCTCCTTTTGTTATTAAACTCAGCCAAGCATGAACATCCATACACTGTGGCTGTTTTTGTCTTCTGATTTATTTTTCTCTGTTTTGTTTTTTTTTTTGTTTTTTGCAGACGGCTGCCGTGTGGAGTTTCGACTGGCCTCCTGTGGGCAGGACAGCCAGCTGAAAATATGGATTGTTTCCCAGCATGAAGGAGAAGGTAGGACAACCCCTTTGCTCGCTTCCTTGTCTCAAAACCTGCTCACTCCATCACCTGTGAGACTAAAAGAGAGTGTGTGTATGTGTGTGAATGTGTGTGAGCGAGAGAGGCAGCTTACCGCGCTAACCTTGAGTCCTCTCTGCAGAATATAAGAATTTTATTACTGCATGGAATAAATCAGCTGCAGACTGACTCATTAATAATGGATCACTTTAAGACACAGCTGAAATACAGCAGCAGCAGCAGCAGCAGCAGGAGGAGAGGACAGTGTGTGAGAATGTGTGTGTGAGTGTGATGAAGAGTTGGTAGAAAGCCAGGTGCATATATCCCTCCTTGACATTTCTATCATGTTCAAGCCGGAGCAGAAGAACATTTCCTGTTTATTCTCTGGTTGTGTCACCAGCCCACAGACTTTAGTTTCATTTTCTATAAACTCCATGAGGATGATGGTGTCTAAGAAGTGTTGCTGTGGTCACAGACTTTTTTTGATGCAGTGTTCTCTAAGATAAGATAGGATAACACTTTATTGATCCTCAGGGGGAGAGTTGGGTTGGTGCAGCATCATAGATGTGTGTTGACCTGCTGCACTCAGTGGGGTTTGTTCATCTCTTAGCGGGTTGTTCAGGGACACAGAAACAAGGATGTCAGTTTCACTTCTATAAACTCAATGTTTCAGACGCAGGCGCCCTTTAAAAGAGGTTTTAACCCTTTATTGCCAAACACATCGAATTTGATACATGAGTTTCAAAGACTTGTATCATCAAATGATAGTTTTCCTTAAAAACCTAATATAAAAAAGTATACTGCACCCTGGGCTGCACGGTGGCGCAGCTCAGCAAGGAGGTTGCTGGTTCAAATCCCTGTTCGGGCACGGTGTGCCTTTCTGTGTGGAGTTTGCATGTTCTGTCCGTGCATGCGTGGGTTCTCTCCAGCTTCCTCCCACAGTCCAAAAACATGCTCATCAGGTTAACTGGTGATTCTAAAATTGCCCGTAGGTGTGAGTGTGTGAATGGTTGTCTGTCTCTGTGTGTCAGCCTTGTGAGTGACTGGCGACCAGTCCAGGCTGTACCCTGCCTCTCGCCCTAAGACAGATGGGATAGTCTCCAACCACCTGCGACCCTGAACAGGATGAAAGGTATAGAAGATGAATGAGTGAATGAATTCTGCACCCTTGAGGATTATCATTCCACTGCAGGCAGCCCTTTGGCCCTTTGCTACGGTGGCCTTGAGAGCTCACAGCTCTGCAACTTAAGAGAACACGTGCAAAAAAGACAAAAGACAAGCAAACTAAAGAAAACAACTACATTGATATGACAACACATGCAGCTGCAAATAGACGGCAACACAATGGAAGTGTTTCCAGAGGACACTTTAAAGTGTTGCACACATCCGTTACTAGTCAATATGCTAATATCCGAATCATGTGATCACAATGTTAAAATAAATAAAAATCACCTACTTTTATCTCATTTTCCAACACTGACGGAAAGAGAAATTCATTTTTCCAGAAAAATCTGCTAATTTTCAAGAAGTTGCAGTAAGAAAAACATCTTAATTGTCATTTTTTAAAATAAAATCAAATGTGATACAAAAATATATCATAAACAAAATGATAAAGAAATATTTTGGGGGGATTTTATTTAAAGGGTTTATAAATATTTCAGATCCCAAAGAGTTTTCTTCCTACTTTTTGAGAGGATGTTATGATCTTTTAAACTTCTTTTACGGGGCACCAGTGCGGCCTCTCTGTTAGGTCACTTTCTCTATGAGGTCAGCCGTGAGTGGGAAGCCTGGTTTTCAATCCAAACTTCGGCCTCTTTCCTGGATCAGTTTTTGTCAGCAGCATTCGTTGTTTATCACATGACACCTTTTTTTTTTCATTCGTAGCCTTCAGCTAAAACTCATCAGGTTTGATAATGATTTTCCTTTTTGACACATTGAAATAAATAAACCTCCCACAGAGCCAGCTAAACTTTATTTCACACTAATGGAAAACAGGGAGGTTTAATTTAATAGACATTATTGTTTACAGGCTTATTATTCAAATGCTGCCACAAAAGCAATTAGTTGTGGCATGTGGAATTACTGCACGATGAATTATCATGCTCTGCTCAGAAGAGTCTTTGTAACTTGGGCTGAGAGAGTTCCAGGTTTATTACCAAAAAGAAAATCTTTTGTTTCCTAGCAGCTGTCAGCAGGAGGCTCAGCTGTGAGCCGGCAAGAGGGGAGACAGTTATTGACAAGAAGTTAGGGGTGTGAGCTGACTGAATGGATCCAGACAATGATGCACTTTGAAGTGTGTGTGTGTGTGTGTGTGTGTGTGTGTGTGTGTGTGTGTGTGTGTGTGTGTGTGTGTGTGTGTGTGTGTGTGTGTGTGTGTGTGTCAGCTTCAGAAACAGAACTTTTAAGATGTGTTTAGGGTCAGTTTATAGTTAAGTTTGCTGGAAGTTGCAGAACAAATAAAAACACAATGTGATCCCTGCGTGTGTGTGTGTGTGTGCACGTGGTTGCGTACGTGTGTGTGTGTGTGGACCCTCAGCGTGGACCATGAAGCTGCTTCACACGCTCACCAGCCAGTCAGCTCCAGTCCTGTCCTGTGCCTTTTCTGCTGATGGAGAGATGGTTGTCTCAGGGTAAGAAACACAGAGAGAGAGAGAGAGAGAGAGAGAGAGAGAGAGAGAGAGAGAGAGAGAGAGACTCTTCTTGTCCTTGCATGTAGCACTAATAAACACCTCATGCACTGGCAGCTCAACCCTGACTTTGTGCCTGTCAGGCCTGAGTTTTGAAGAATTATTTATTTGTTGAGAAATTATTTTCTTATTTTGGACAAATGAAGTTTAAATTAATCTGAATTAATCTGTCCTCTGTGTATAAATTGCTCCTTTTTCACTCCATTAGTTATAAATAGCAGCTGCCAGTGCTGAGCATTGATCCTGCTGTTCCCTCTGTTGGCCACAGGAGGAGTGTATTTTGTTGCTCTGTTTCTGGCTCTGATTCAAACAGTGAAGGTTAATCTGTGCTCTTTTTGTAGCACCCTTAATGATGTGTCTTTAAACCCCTTTGTGAAGACTTTTTTTCTGTAATTAAATGCACACATGTGAATTCTGTCTCCCCTCATCCTTCAACAGTTCAGTGGATAAAAGTGTGGCAATATATGATGCGGTGAGTAAACACAGCCCACATTTGCTGTTAAGTTGTCTGTTTTTGTGATTACACAGACATTCTGTAATGTTTCCGCTCGTATTTGTGTGTACTTTGTTTACAGAACCAGGGAACTCTGCTGCACACTCTGAAACAGCACGACAGGTAAATGACCGGCCCTCCTGCTGCTATGCAATCTCTGCAGCTATCAGGCAAACAGCGGCACAGGAGCCCCGGTGTTTCGGATCAAAATGTGCGATTTTTGCTTGATTAGTTTTTCCCAGAAGCACTGGGTGTGGTGATGCAATAGCATCCAACTCTGCTTTCCAGACAGTCATTGAAGTGGCACCCCAGGTGAGCACAGACTGAGCGCTTTGAAGTGCTTGAAAGGATTTAAGATATTATATGATCTAAAAATGCATTTTTCTTTTTTTTAAAGAACAGAGGCAGCCTGACTTTAAAGCCCAGCTTTCCCTGTGCCATTTTTAAACCTGTCATACACACCTTTCACATTTGTGCTCCTCTTCTTCCTCCTGGCAGGTATGTGACAGCAGTTGCTCTGTCTCCCACCATGCCTTGGATTGCAACTGGCTCCATGGACAGATCCGTAAACATGTGGAGAATAGGAGATGAAGTCGATGGAACTGGTAAATACTTAACAAAGAGTTGTTTAGTTTGGCCTCCACAGATGCACAATCACTCCTCTTTAAAACCCAGACTACTAGCCGTGGTTTTAAGCCCAGAAGCCATTTGGAGCCTCCCAGAAGAGTGTTTTGGGAGCGTTCCAGGAGGAGAAGGTCCCATTACATGTGTATTGCTGTCTGGCTGCAGAGTCCAGAGGAAGAATTGTGATTGATGTTTATTGGTGCAGCGGGGTAAACTACCACTGAGCCTCAGAGAGTTGTTGTTATTGAGGTGAATCCTCCTTTAAAAAAAGTTTCAGCCCAACATGAAAGAAAAAAGAGGAGAATAGTAAATGAAAAAGGTGCAATCGTGAGACATCTGGAGGCCTTGAAGCTCCGTCAGGGCAGCAGGTTGATATTTACGGACCATATTTCAGCTCAGTGAAAACACAGCTTTTTATACCTCTCCTTTCTCTCTGTTTTTTTTTTCCCTCCCTTTCCTTTAATCTTGTTTCTTCTTTCTTCCCACATATTAAAGTGATTCCCTTTTATGTTTTTCCACAGAAGCTGAATCACAGCAGACAGTGTGCCAAGGTAAATGAATGCATCACTCTGTTATACCCACAGAAATCACCGGTTATCCACAGTTCACTCTAAGCCAGAAAACACTGCTGCTTTATTTCCATATGTTCTTTTTGTTTGGGAAAATTTAGCTATCAGTTCAGTTCAGGTGTACGTATGATTTAAACATTGTTTCTTTTCAGCTATTGTTGTAATTTTGGCATGTGGGAAAAGCTTTCATTATGCTGCATGAAACACAAAAAGGTGCTTTAGTAAAGCCTAAGATAATAATAATAATAATAATAATAATAATAATAATAATAATAATAATAATAATAATAATAATAATAATAATAATAAATAAATAAATAAATAAATAATAATAATTTACTCCAGACCCATAGATCCATATCTGTGTACATAAAAACATACAATAATCAGCAACAATAAACAGCAAACAAGTATAAAATGACAGTTGGTTGATTGTCAGTAATTGAAACACAAAGAGACGTTTGAAAATAAATAATAAATAAATGGTATATCTACTGTGTGGCTTTGAAGGATAAGGCTGACTGTACTGAATGTTTTTCAAATATGTTAACACCCAAACCAAACACATTTTGTCTGTGTTCAAGGAACTTGAGTTAACCAACTTTTTTCATATTTCTTTTTAAACAAAGAGGAAAAACACCAAAGAGCCTGTTTCCTGCTCTATCCTCTGTCTGTCCTCGCTAAATATAGGCATAAAAAGCCACCGCACCCTGCACTGGTGTTTTCAGGCAGACCCCCTGTTAAAACCAGGCCCCAGTGACATCTCCCTCACTCTCCTGCATGTTAAGTTTTGTTGCGTCTGTTGGATGATGCTCGTCCCTGTCCACATGTCTGCCTCAGACTACCTGAAGGCTTCATTATGTGGCAGCAAGTCAGAAATTTACCTAGGCTGTAAACTATCCATTGCGTTAACGATAAAGTCATATTTGTAGCTTTTCTAGTGTTGAACAATAACTGTTCTCAGTAACAAAGACGCATGTGATCAAATGCTAACAATGTTTATAGGGGAGAACGGGGTTAGTTGTCACATTCATTATGTCTTGCCAATAAATTCTATTCTTAATTAACTAACTGTAAAAATTGGGATCAAAGCTAACCTACAAAGTGTTTTTGGAGTAAGACAGCTGAACTTGAGGTGAGAGGACTTTTTGTGTTTTTCATGTCAAATTGTAAATATTCAGCTCCTCAGTACTTTTCTTCTTTTACATAATGAGTTTATAACACAACAGTTGTTAGCCTTAAAAAGTGTGAAGGGAAAGCTGAAGTTTAGATTATTAGCTAGCTACATCCATCACAGATAATATGGGGGTGTGTTAGTGCCCATGGCATGGCTAACTTGACCATCTGTGAAGGCTCCATTGATGCTGAAAGGTACATACAGGTTTTGGAGCAACATATGCTGCCATCCAAGCCACGTCTTTTTCAGGGACGTCCCTGCTTATTTCAGCAAGACAATGACAAGACACATTCTGCACGTGTTACAACAGCATGGCTTTGTACCCTGGACTGTTGAGCAACTGAAGTTGTTTATCAAGCAAGAATGGTAAAGAATTCCACCTCCAAAGCTTCAACGATTAGTGTCCTCAGTTCAGAAACGCCTATTGAGTGTTGTTAAAAGGAAAGGTGATGGAACACAGAGGCAACCTCCTGTCTGAAAAATATGTGACAATGTGGAAGTGCTAAAATCTGCATTTCGGTGATTGTCAGCTTGAGGCTGGCTCTGGAAGTACCAGAAGTCACAAACAGACCAAGATAAAAAAAAAAGCTGTTTTCACAGCCGAAATAAACATGTTTACAGCCTGGTACAAAAAAATGTCTTCCGTCTGAATCGCTAATTTTGCTAACGGCACGCACTGTACGGGAGGTTAATGTTTTTCTAACTCAGCAGTTTAAATAATATTAAGATCGGCACTTTGTTCAATCAGAGGCACAGCTCAGCTCAGCTCACATGACCGCTGGGTGCCCTATGGCTGTTATTGTGGAGACTCAAAGCCTGCCTAATGTCCAATATGGCCGCACCAGCTTTTTTGCTTCAAAAATCCATTTCAAAAACAGATGGGTGACGTTGTGAAAGCTACATCCATTAATTATACAGTCTGTGGATGAAACATAGCAGGAAACATGCGCCTGTCCTAGCTTTTTTGAAACGTGTACAAACGTCAAATTCAAAACGAGTGAATATTTGGAAAAAAAAAAAGTTTATCTGTTCAAACAATGAATATATTGTCTTTGTAGTGTATTCAACTGAATTCAGGTTAAACAGAATTTGCAAATCATTGTATTCTGTTTTTATTTACCTTTAGACAATGTTCAAACTTCACTGGAATAACTGCCTGAGAAGAAAAAGTCAATAAAATAAAATGAAATAAGATATAGGTAGTATTTTTTAGGATTAAAAATAAAGAATAGAGGAAACACTAAATACACAGAGGGTTAATTAAACAGGTGTGAGAGAAGAGATGAAACTAATTAATGCAATCCAAGAGGACAGAAATGCAAACATCTAACTAAATTAGACACATGGGGGCAAGAACTACAAAATGAAACAGGAAACACAAGTAAAAACATAACAAAAGACACTGATCACCAAAACTATAAACACACTTCACCTGAAAATGCTGAATTGTTATTACGGTAGAATAAGAAGAAGTGGAGTAAAATAGAAGAACATTTTGTTGAAATGCTCACTCAGCATTTCAACTTAATGAATCTAAGGGTAAATCCAGCCAAACTTTTTAAGTCCAATGTGCTTCTTTTTGCCAATTTCTGTATCATAATTCAAATTCAGATTCTGGTGGCACAATTCTCCGCCCATATATAAACACATTTTTTACTTTTTCATACTGTATTCTGCAACAAACAAATTTTAATCAATAGTTTTTTTTTGAATTGCAAAAACAAAGGCTTGATGATGTCACAGATGCTCTGTGATGTCATAGGGAACCTTCTAACAGAGCCACTAATCAAATCATTTCATTTCAAAACAAAACAAAACAAAACTTGAAGGGACAAAAACATCATGGGACACCACGGAAACAGAAATTTATAGACCACCCAGGAGTTCACAAGATCACCTCCACACAACTGATCAGAGATCAAACCTGAGAGAACAAGTTCTTCAAGGATTTTTCCCGAGCAAGTCTACTTTCAAGACACTCAATAACCAAAGACCAGCAATGACCTACAACATGGAATCAAGATCCCTCTGCTGGGGTGAGAGTGTGGAATTTGAGGATGAAATGTCAGCTTCGGCTGTCACTTTGCCAAGGGCCAGCAACACCAACGGCTGCCAGACCCCTGTTCAAAGTGGAGAAGGAGCCCACCAAGACACCAACCCTGCTCCACAGCAGGAGGTGGGCATCCCAACCACTGATCAGAGGGAAAAAAGAGCCCGTCAGAACAACAACCAGGCTCTTTACCAAAAGAAGGTTGGAGGCCACCAGCCCCCTTACCAAAGGGCGGAAGGAGGTCACCAGGCTTCTTATCAAAGAGGGAGAGGAGGCTACCAGAGCCAGAGGGGCCGCCAAAACCCCAACCATCGGTTAGAGGGCCGAGTGAATATGGACGTGAGTGAGAGGTCCCTCTATGAAAGTCGGATCATGCAACTCACGGAAGAGCTCAAACACCTGAACCCTTCCTACAGCATACCGCAGGACATGTTTTATTACAGCCTGAAAACTAAGGATGAGCTCATGGGTATTATTTCCGCCCAAATCAAGCTGCTCGCTGAACTCGTAGGGAAACTCCAAAAGCAGGAGACGGAAAACACCACAGCTCTGCAAATGGAGGCCTTGAGAGAACAGCTGAGGGAGAAGGAGGAGGCCAACCAGGCAATGAGGAAAGAGATTGCATCGCTGGAAGCATATACCGAATCTCTCAGCGACCAGGTGCAAAACGAAAGGTACATCAATGAAATGCACCAAAAAGAACACGAGGAGTTCAGGCTGGTGCAACAGGAGTTGGCCAGCCAAAACTTCCAAAAAATTGAGAAGCTTGAGCTCCATAAACTACACCTGGAGCTGCAAGTGAAGACCCTGCAGGAGGAGGTGTTGAGCAGAGAAGCAGAGGGTTCAAAAAGATCGAACCAGATGCAAGAAGAGCATCAAAATCTTGTTTCTTCGCTCAAGACCCAGCTGCAGGAGGAAAAAGTGAGAGCTGACACCCTCCACCAAGAACGTGAGGAACTCAGTCTCAGGCTCCAAGAGACAGCTTCTCAAGTTCTGCATCTGTCTGAGAAGATAGAAGCAGACAAGGTCTCCTGGGAGCAGACGGAAAAAGACCTGGAGTTCAAGCTGCAAGAGAAGAACAGCAGCTGTCATGAGCTGGCCTCCCAGCTGAAACATCAAGAAGAGGTCAGCCAGGCTCTGCAGGAGGAGGTGAAGGAGCTCCAGAAGGTCTTGAACGACCTAAAGTCTCAAGAAAAGGCTGAGCCCTCCCTCTCATATGAAGACATCCAGAAAGACAGACAGGAAGACACCCAGAGCATCGTCCAGGAGACTTCTGAGGCCATCCAGACAACACCTGGGATGGTCGAGGAATCCCCTGCGATAGAGGAAGTTACACCTGAGGTTGTCGAAACAACTCCTGAAATAGTGACTTCTGAGATAGTCGGAACCGTTGAGGCCTCACCTGCATTGGAGGAAGTTGGACCAGCTGTGGACCATGAAACACCTGAGGTGGAGAGGGTCTCACTCTGGAGAAGATTTAAGAAATCTGTCACTCCTCGCAGTCGCCGCCAGTACAAACACCTGAGGCTGCAGAGGCAGGACGCAGAGTGAGAGCCCAAACCCCTCCATCTTCCCCCCAAAAACATGCCCCAAAACATCCCCCGTCTTCCCCCCAGAAACATACTGACTCACACACACGTACTGTGGGTTTTCACCGGGAGCTCCGGTTTTATCCCACACTTTATAACAAACTGAAATAACTATTGAAAGAAATAAAAATATATTTATTTTTATATAATAAACATCCTTTCTCTATAGATGAATCTCTTTAGAACATAGCATTTCTGATGTTGTTGACTAATGTGGAATGAATGTGATGTGGTTGAATGAAATACTGAGTTTTTGTGTATCAACTGTTCAACTTGAGCAAACAGTCAAGGTGACCCAAGATACTTTCAGAAAAAGCAGAGAACTCGATTCACCGTGAATATTAGAAGTGTTTATTTGGCTTCCTTTATTTTGTTGACAGTCACTCAACAAAATAAAGGAAGTCAAACTAGAGTTATTTATTTGGATCCCAATAACACATAATGTGAGTGAGAGCCATCTGAGATATAATGAACCTTCACCTTTACTATTGAATGAAAAAAAGTGATTGGATATGAAACAAAGGGTCAATTCAGCCAAACTTTTGAAGTCTAACATGCTTCTTTGTGCCAATTTCCATCATGACCCTTCATGATGTTGATGTAATGTTATATACATTTTATATTGAGATGAGAGGGAAGCACCAGAGAGCAGTGATGGCTGAGGAAAAAAAACAATATATCCACGTAGCAATTTGCAATTTGATTAAAGTAAAGTTTGATTAAAGACTACCCGATTTATTTATCTCAGCCAATTATGAGCCCACAACAAAGATTTTGATGCTAACTGCCAACATAAATCATGTAAGACAAAAGCTTACAAGCTAAGTATGGTAGAGGGGTCAATATCACAACAAAGTGCCTTTAGTGTCCTCATCACAATCACTCAGTTATCATGATAATGTAGCAGAATAATGAAACTCTGAGGTTGTATTATCAAACATTTGCACACAGATCAGTATGATGATAAGTCTCTAAAAATGTGTTTATGCCCCTTTTTTTCATTAGGTGTACATGATTTTGGCATGTCTGATAGTCTGCTCTGCAAACTACAGTGTGTGTAGTAAGTGGTTAAATGATGCTAAATCAAAAAAATAAAAATTTGACACGGTTTTATGGTCCACAACAAGTTATTTGATAAAATTGGTCATTTTGATCATATATTTTCTATTTTCATAGTCATATTGAACATTCTGTATGTGTCCCTGAAATTGCTGTCCACTGTAATTGTGGGGTAACTGAAACCCTCTGGTGTTTTCAGTGAAATTTTTACCAGCAATCTATCTTCCTTTATCCATTGCTGTACTATGAAGCTGGTTTACTTCTTAGCGGGATGAATCACCGTGGCAACTTATACTGAACGGCTAACCTGCTCCGGAGCAGGTTAAGCTCCTGATAAGAGATCAGCGAGTATAAAAGCACCACCCCCTGACCAATCATTTCTCTTGGAAAATGGCCTACCCATTCATTCAAGATCCTGTAGACGTTGGTGCGCGGATCGAGAGCAGATTGAGAGGAGCACTTAGGAGAGAAGAGTTTTTAGGGATATATGTGACCCTTCTGATTTCCCCGGTGACGTCCTGTGTGAAAGATGTAGATTTTCAGTGTATGGACTGCACTACATTTGTCAGCTGTTTGGAGCCACAAGTTACAAATGTAACGCAGCGCAGTCGGGAGCTCATTGTGCCGCAGACTATATGCTTTGCATTGAGGTTTTTTGCCACAGGAAGGCTCATCATTCGATCACTCAAATTTATTTGTGTAAAGGTAAAATGGTAAATGGACCAGTACTTATATAGCGCTTTTCTAGTCTTTACAAAGCGCTTTACACTGCTAGTTCACCCATTCACCCATCCACACCACATTCACACACTGATGGGAGGAGGAAGCTGAATCCATCGGTTTTAGCTAATCATTCATACCCATTCACACACCACTGAACAACAGTGGGAGCAATTTGGGGTTCAGTGTCTTGCTCAAGGACACTTCGACATGTGACTGCAGGAGCTGGGAATCGAACCCTCGACCTTCCGATTAAGAGCCAACAACTCTACCACTGATCCACAGTCGCCCGTTCAATAAAGGTCAATATCTCACCTCACAATATGTCTCAGTGGACCTCACAAACTGCATGTGACATCTCTGTCCTTCTATCCTCACCCCAGCTGAAGAAATAAACATTAGTTGTTGTACTGATTTCGCCTTTTCTTGTAATTATTCTTATGACATCCAGATGGGATGTGTCGTAAGCTGAGACATGAATTTCATCCATTTATTTGAAGGAACCTATATGCACGCTGTAGGCGATGCAGAAAACACTTGATGCGCTGCAATTCATAAAGTCCCGATGGCCTTCTCAGACCTGCTGGATGTGTTTGTGGTTTTCCCCAGCCACATGCCCACACACTCACTCAAAGAGGGGTTTTATGCGATTAAAAGGAAAGGTGATGGAACACAGTGGGAAACATGACCCTGTCCCAGCTTTTTGGGAACATGTTGCAGACATCGAATTAAAAATGAGTGAATATTTTCAAAAACTAAAACAAACAAAGAGAAAAAATAAAAACGAAGTTTAACATTTTGAATAATAAATATCTTGTCTTTTTAGTATATTTAATTGAATATAGATAAAACAGGATTTGCAGATCATTGTATTCTGTTTTTATTTACATTTTACACAAAGTCCCAACTTCATTGGAATTGGGGTTGTATGTTTTTTTCCACTGCATTGAGGGATCTCTGCTCAAAAGAAAAAAAAAGTCTCATGGCCTCAGTCTGTAAATAATGGACTTGATGAAGAGATCTTCATGCATCTGTCCAAGAAATGTGAAACACTGCAGAGTGAGCATTCCCAGCCTGCAGTGAAGCTCTGTGAGGTTTTCATACTTTTGGCAACCATGACTCAGCCTGCTAGACTGTGAGACTCCACACTCTATCAGCCTGAGCTGCAGCGAGGAGGTGGTGTTACTCCACTCACCAAAATGTGGATCTTTCCTTTAAGTGCTGCTGGGCTTGGGGCAGAATTTCCATTCGCATGGTTTCATCTCTGCAGAAAAGGAAATTTTTGCTCTGTTTCATTTTTTCCTTGTGTAAATTACCCTATGGGGATGATATATTTTATACACTGGCATTTCTAGGGCAGCCACAAGAGAGGGAAACTAGAAACAGTGGTAGTATTAAAGCACATTTGCTTCTGGGGATGGCATTGCAGATAAACCCAGAACTTTGGATCCAACTGAAATATCTTAACTCCAAATAGCTGATTTCAGCTGAATTTTGGCACATATTTGACCCCATATGACCTTCCCAGCTCCACTTTTCATGTGGTGCTAATATCAGCAGGGTAAAATAAACATTTAGTCATGTAAGACGTCAATGTGTTGTGAGTTTTTTTTGCTGGAAGACGAAGAGAGAGGTGACGGGGAAACGCAACATGTGGTTAGCGCGGTAATGAGCAACACTTCCCGGTCGTAAGGGTTATCCTTCAAGTTCCTAATGACGGGCGATGGGAACCATGCGGCTGCTGAGAGGTGTCATTAACGGGAGTAACACACAACAGGCCGGTGTATCTCAGCCTGGTGTGATAAATGATGGCTGCTCACAGTGTGGTGTCATGTGAAGGTTGATTAGCTGCATGCCGGCACTGTGAGAAAAAAACACAGCGCTGGATTCATTTGTCTTCTTTTGGGCATCATGTGTTGGTATGTTAGGTCAGAGATCTGTGTGTGTGTGTGTCTGTGTGTTGGTGTGTGTATTATTTGTCATCCCAGTATCAGTGCTGAGTGAACTTTCCCTTCACCGAGGGAGTGTATTGTTTGCAACATATGTTGTGTTGCTGCAGAGCTGTAAGCCTAAACTTCCTTTCTTCCTGTTTTGTGCTTTGCAGGAAGGAAGCTGCCGGGTCACTCCAGGCTGCTGCTCCCTGATTGGTCGGAGGAGGACGTGCAGGCTTGGCTGCGTGATGAAGGGCTGCAGGAGCTCATCAGCGTCTTTAAATCCAACAACATTGACGGGCCAGAGCTCAACAAGCTGAACAAGGAAATGACAGCAGAGCTGGGGATCGGTGAGGATGAAATATGAAACAAAGTCACGAACATAGGTGTACGCTACACACACACTCGTTTCAGTGTTTTCGTGCAGATTTACAGTTTGATCCTAAAACATGAGCAGATTGAATTGGATAGCAAGATATAAGCTGCTTTTTATTTCTAAATGTTCTGATTTATATTTTACCCTCCCCACCCTACAGCTCTCCTCAAACAGTGATCTGATTTAGTGATGTGAGGCCACAGTGTTTCTATCTGCTTATACAATCATAAATCACGCTGTGAGGACAGCACCCCTCAGAACGACCTTTACGTCACAAACAATGATAATCCCTCTGAAAATAAGATTAGTCCGCTCAGGGTCGTCCAAAGGTTCAGTGTGGAGTCAGTGGTCACACTGTGGCTAGAAACAGTAAAAAAAACAAAAAACACTTCTCTGTGCACGCCATGGACACGAGTATACAAAACAAATAAGGTAAAGTTTGCATTATATTGCAAGTATGTTTTAAAGGAATAGTTCACCATTTCTGGGAAATACTGTTGTCCATCTGTATAAAACCAGATGAAACATAAGCCCCCTCTTCAGTCCATTCATCACCTCAGTCAGCATTTTCCCATTTAGAGTGAAACCAATGATGTAGCAGGGTTAGCTTTAGCGCACTGTAGTGCAGCCTCCTAACCTGGTTCCATTCAAACAAGACAACTGTGGCTGAAACACCAATTTGGGACTCAAAAAGGTTGGGGGTTAAAAATAATTGGTTGTAACATCTACGTCTATTATACAGTCTATGAGAAATCAGCATGCTTTTTTTGTAAAGTGTGATGGGTCCGAGTCTTGTCAAATTTAGCCTCGCTAAGCAGGGCCGTGCAAAGACCTTTGGAGGGACAGGTGCTCAAAGTTAGAAGAGGGAACAATAAAAACTGATGTTTATTTCTTTACCATCTAAAACAAAAAATGATCAGAGTATTATCTTAAATAAAGAAAAAATATACATTTTTGAATTATTAAGTACAATCGATTCTATTCTATTCTATTCTATTCTATTCTATTCTATTCTATTCTATTGCACTAGTTACTAGTTAGTAATCCATGTTGCTAAATGTGATAAATGGAGAAATAAATGATCATTCTGATGGAGACTGTGAGGAACGAGGCTGAGCTCTATCAGTGTCTGACTCAGAGTCAGTTTCTGGCTCTGATGGCTCAAACAGGTAGGGCTGGGTCCGTCCAGTGACACTGCTAGCGCTAGCTTCCATTGTTACTATAGGCAACGTCCTTGTACAGTACCCTTCTGCATATGGGCGTGGCTAAGTGCCTCTAACTGACACGCCCCCAGTGTTCCACAGCAGAGAGAAGTGCTTATTTTCCATGATTTTGAGACCTGATTTTATATAGTTAACTATTTTTTCAATCTTTCAAATTTGGCTCAGTGGTCAATGACACATGCTTCTGTGGTGTGAAAAACACATAACACAAATTTATTTCTGCTTTACACAGACTTTCAGATATAAAAAAGACACTCAATGACAAGATTAAATATTTCTAGATATAATTTCTGTTGCCTGTTACTGCTGTGAGGGGGTCAGCGTTGGAGCGTTGGATGAGATGATTTAAAACACACAAAAGAAGTCAGTGATACATTTCAGAGTGATCACATGGAGTTAGAAAGAAACAACTCACACATGCTCTGCTTTGTCATCTGTGGACGCTGAAATCAACACAAACAGAAAGTTCAACACAGGAGCCGGAAACTTTAGTTTAATGTATGTCGTGAATTTCTCACAACAGCTCATTTTAGTTTAAAACAAAGTCAGGAATCAGTGATGAAGATGGAGTGCAGATAGTGTCAGCCTGTGGCTCTTTTTTTTTGTTCCTTGTTTTTGTTTTTACCCAAAACTCATCAGGGTGTGTACATGTAGAAGTCTGGATGAGTGACTAAAAAAACTTAATTATCAATTCATCACTTTCTGTAGAATAAAACAATCACAGGAATTTAAAACCTCTGATTTTCTGTTCTTGTTAATGATATGTATTTTTTCATTACAACTACAGTTTCTGCTGGTTCCAGCTGAAGAACACTATCTTTAATTCTTATTTAATTGCAGAAATGCCATTACGCCAAGATTATACTATTTTGCATTGAACACTAAATACCTGTAATCAGATCTAAGAAAGAACTTCACATTCCTGTGATTAATTATGGTAAATACACGGTTTCTGTTGTTGTAAGTGTTTTAATCAGACAGCAGAGGAGCGAGCTTTCCATGCATGCTGAGTGTGTCCTCTGTTCTGTGGTCTCAGCTTAAAGGACAGCTCTCATTAACACAGAATGAAGACAGGGGGAAACAGCATATTCCCACATTTCCTCTGCTCTCTGTGCTATGTATCCAACAAACTATCGTTTTCCATGCTCTTGTACACACACACACACGCACACACACACACTGAGCAAATTAGATTCCAGCACACTTTACTTGATGAAATATTCATGAATCTTTGAGTAAGAGGAGGGAAAAAAAAGTTCCTCTTGGATATAATTCAGAGTATCTGCAGAGACAGCCTCATTCTGCACTTTTACTGTCGCGTCTCGTCAAATTATCAATCTAAATGTAAAGTGGAACGTATAGTACTAATGGTTTGTGCCCTTGTGAAAAATATGGGAGCTACTTATAGAAACCTTAAACCCTACAGAGCTGTTAAGAGCAGTTTGTCCTATCTAAGAGAAGTTTATAGGATGAATCGGAGGATTTAATGAGTTCAGCGTGTCTCATCGTGAGGAGACGTTTTGATTTAGCACTATCACTTCTCCCGAAGGCTTCAAACCAGTTTTGATTGCGACAGCAGGCCACCAATGCAGCGTGAGCCTGTTTTGCTTTAAACTCAATTGCAAGATTTGCAAAAGTGAGATCATGAAAAGATTCAACCACAAACTTAGTTTTCACCTCTCCTCTCTGAGTTAGTGCAGAATGAAGGCGGCTCAGGACATTTCTTTTGCTGCAGTAAATTATCACACATTAGTCAATATTTTAAAAGATGATGTTAAAAAGTCTTTCAGTATGATTTATTTATCACTCTTCTTTAATAATTTTCTCATTGATTGCATGAATACCAGTTGTTGGATTTCTTTCTGGCTCTTGCAGTTTTAGTTTTTGAGCAGAAAAGGAACGAGGATAATGTGAGCTTGATTCGAGACACCTTGCCATCATCACTGAGTGAGTGTGCATCTCATTCTGCTGCAGCACCAATTGATTGAGCAGAGTCAGATTTATTCACGAGGAAAAGAGAAACACTAAAAGCTGCTTCTTGGTGGAATAACATTAACATAAAATTGATTTAAGTTTATGTAAAGTACCAGGTCCTTGTTTGTGTCCATTTTAAGCCACGAGTTAATCATCAGTCTTAGTCTCACAACAGTTTGAGTGTCGTAAGAACAAACACTGACTGAGATTTTTTTTGTTGGTTTCTCAGAGTCTGTGGGACTCCGTGGTCGTCTCCTGAGAAAGATCGAGGCACTCAAAGCAGAGCAGAGTGGGTCAGAGGTCCCAGATGAGTTCCTCTGTCCAATCACCAGGGAGCTGATGAAGGATCCGGTCATTGCAGCAGGTCACACAACAAGTTAGACCAAAAAAAAGCCACTGATGTTTGTTTTCTTGTTTTATATCAGGTGCTAAAATATCTGACTTCTCCACAGATGGGTTTTCTTATGAGAGACACTCCATTGAAAACTGGATCAGAGGCAAGAACAAAACCAGTCCCATGACGAACCTGCCCCTGCAGACCACTCTCCTCACCCCTAACAGATCTCTGAAGATGGCGATCACACGATGGAAGTCGAGCCAGTAAACAGGCGCTTAATTTAGCCAGAACTCAGCTCATCAGGTACCTCATCACTCCACGGGGGAATTTTCATCTAATCAACACGTCTTATTATTAGTGATGGATGCTCAAGGCTTTGTTAAAGCTTTCAGTACTTGAAGCTTCAATGACACACAGTGCTCGAGTAGGACAACTAGTGGTCAAGAAAATGAAGTGCAATCCATACGTGTGACGGGTTCATGGATTGTTTGGGATTTGATTTGCCTGCACATACCCATTCAAGTGGACACACCATTAATAATTAATAATGATATAACACCATGTTTCTTATTCAGCATGTCTGTGTCCTATGAATGCTCCACTTATAATTTGTATTATAATATATTTTAACATTTCTGCTACATTCATGAGATGTGCTTTGCAATCACAGACTGATGTACCTGAACATTACAAAAAAAAAAACCCACAAAACAAAACAAAACCAATCAACCAAGTGATGAGTTCACAGTAATTTGACCCAATGAGCTACCACATGTGTCAGTGCCTTGAGCGTCACAAGTTTTTTTGCAGAATTTTGACCCAAAATAAAATGATAAAAAACACACTGGGGACCTCAGGGTCCTTTTAAAGACACCTGAGGGGCAAATAAGCTCTCAGTGTTTCATTTTGTGGAGTTTTTTAAACTTAACTTTCTTTTTAACTTTTAAACTTTAACCAAAAATAAAATACTGAAAAAACACAATGAGTAAATCTGAGGGCTCTTAAAAAGACAACTTTGAGGGCAAATAAGCTCTCAGGGTTTCATTCTTGGTAGTTTTTAAAATAAATAAATAAAAAAACCTGGGCTAAACACTTTAGTTTATTTTTATTTGTTATGTTTTTTGTTTTACAGAAATTGGGCCCCAAATAAAGTGTTGAAAAAACACACTGGGGACACTCCTAGGGCCCTTTTAAAGACACCTGGGGAGTCAATAAGCTCTCAGGGGTAAATTTTTAGTGAGAAAAAAAAAAAAGAAAACCTTCTAACACCTCATATTTTTTGGGCAGAATTTTGACCAGAAATAAAATGTAAAAAAAAAACCAAAACACCAGGGACACTCCTTAGGCTCTTATAGAAATACCTGAGGGGTAAATAAGATCTGTTTTTATTTTTAGGTGTTTTTCAAACTTCCAGAAATTTTGGATAAAAAAATGGACCAATCACATATGACATTTCAAGAATTTTTGACCCAAAATAAAATGCTGAAAAAACACACTGGGTACACTCTTGGGGCCCTTATAAAGACACCCAAGGGGGTGAAGAAGGTCTCTATCTGCTTTTCCATGCTAGTGTCTTTTTTCATAAACCAAGTTGGTTAGATCTCTGTTTTTTATTCACTAAATCAAAAGTTTACTGTAGGTTTTGTTTGGAGAAAATGTTAAACTTACCTGCCAAGATCCTTCAGCATTTGATACATTAAGTCTTGAAACCTTATAATCTGCAGACATAGTTTCCCAAATGTAGATGGACTACTGTCTCAAAGTGGCAGATAATCAGTATCAATCTTGTCCCAGAAAATATCACAAAGTTACACAAGTTTGATTCTTAAAAAAACACCTAATCACCGTGTATTACTTAAAATGTAAAGTGGAATGAGTTGTTTTTAAAATGCAGCTTAAAGCCACATGATCATTAGCATGCAAATTAATGTGACCTTATTGTAACAAAACTAAATCAGTTTGTTGGCAATAACTGATCTTAATTTTTGCAGCAGTTTTGCATCATTTTAACATTAATGTCAAAGCTTCTATAAAAAGTTAACATATTGTACCTCAGCATGATTGTCATAAACCTGTCATCTGTCCAGCCTAACTTAAAGAAACTTTGCATTACTTCCCTGTCTAACAAGGCAAACATGTAACATGTTTAAATTTACATGGTTGTAATATCACACCCTGTGTCCTGGAGATAAAGTCAGCAGACCTGTTTGTTTTTTCCTCAGTGGGTCTTTATTTCTCTCTCCCATGATGGCTATGGCAGTTATGTTCTATTACAGTATATGATCACAGCTAATAAAGCTCACAATACTGAAACATGGCAACAATTGCATTTAACGTACATATTAAAATAGAGCTGATGGCGCTGTGCCCCGAAACCATTTCTGTTTTTATAGACTTTTTGACTCTGTCATATAAACTGCAATTGGAGCATGCACTTAAACTCAACATCATTGAGAATCATAAAATGTCTTAGTAGCTGTGCAAAAATAACTATATAAAATATATTGCTTTTACAATTAACCAAGCCATTGGCGCTGTAAATAAATTAAACTAGACAGCAACAACAAGCAGATAACGAAAGGAATTCAATTCAACGTTATGGTGATTTATATCATGTACAAACACATTGAACAAATGCTTTTTTAGAACCTTTAACACCTTTTGAAGAACATTATGCATAAAACTCAGAATGCACAAGTTGGAACTTGTCATTACACTTAACATAGACCTTCAGTGAAAAGAAGGAAAGTATATTTTATACATTATACACAACATGAGGATCTACAACATCCTTCCTAAAACACAGGAATGCCCGTCCTTTAGATTTCTTTACACCTTCACTGAGGACTTCCTCTTTGTATTCTCCTCTCAGCACCATGGACGTATGAACACAGATCAAACCTCAGTTCACTCAGAACTGTTTCCTAATAACATTATGCTGTAACTGAACATGTTGTTTATGCACTCGAGCGGCCTAAGTGTGTATAAAGTGCTTACTGTCACCGCTGCATTGACGAGGACTGTACAGTTCATGTCCAAATACTTCCTTCAGTGCAATGTCTCCAGCTTGGCTAAACGATGGCAGACGTGTTGCTGTGTAACAGAAGCTGACAGCCACAAGCGACAGGTTGGGAGGAGAAAATCTGGAGCGTTGTCTACGCTTCCTGCAGTCTGTATTCACACAGGGAAACAAAGCACTCGCTTTCTGCATGGACTCGTTACAAGGCTTCAACGTGAGACTGTGTTTATTCGGGGTAGATTAGAAAATTAAAACAACTCTTCCTTGTTGGAGATTTTTGCGGGTGTTTGTGCGTTTTTTGACTGTACAAGAAATAAAACCAACATCTCTACACATTCGACTCTATAAAGGATCGCTTTGGTTTCATTGAAGCTACGTGGATGGCAGGATTATCTCGGGCTAGGCCAGGCTGCTTAGGCTTGCTGTCCATGAAAGTGTGCGGCAGAGCCAGTGCTGGCTTGGACTCTTTGTAACAGTTGGCGGCTTGGCAGAACTTCTCCGCAAATTCCTTGGCGTGCATGCCGTTTTGTAAGCTACTCATTGCCATAGCACCCTGAGGTGGCGGAGGTTTGTGCTGCTCCTGGTAAGTGCTCACTGTTTTGGCGTAAGGCAGCTCGCAGTCGACGGGCAGCAGGCCCATAGCTGACATGTTGTGACACACGATGCCGTCAGACGAGTGGTTGATCCAGCTGCGGCTCTGGTGACTCTGCAGGCTGTGAAGCTGCTGCTGCTGCTGCTGAATCTGCTGCTGCTGGAATCGAGCCGTCTTGTCGGTGATGCCCATGAAGGGTCTGGGTTTGTAGTCTGACACCTGTTGGCTGTGCTTGGTTTTGTCGGTGATCTTGGTGCGGACATCAGGTCCCAGTTTGCCGCTATCTGAAAGGCTGCTGCTGGACGCCAGGCTGCTGGTGGAGCTGGACACTCTCATGCTGCTGCTGCTGCCTCCTCCCTGTGACCCTGCAGCGCTGCACATCCCCACCTCCTTTCCTGGGTCTGTGTGGTTCCCCTGTGGTCCAGGACCTGAGCAGGCGAGCCCATCCAGGGATGATGCAGAGTGGGCAGACAGCCGGTCTTGTCCTGGAGCCTTGGTGGAGAAGTGGGGGCCCTCGTTTTCACAGCTGTGACCCATGGAGACGGATGAAATAGCTGCCAGAGATGTGCGGTTTCCGTACACCGGCTCATCAGTGGGGGGCGGCAAAGGGCTGATGTCGATGCCAGGGCCCGGCTTCAGCACACTGGACATGTGCCGGCTGGGTAATGGGCTGGAGGGAGCATACTGAGATTTGGCCCCTGTGTTTCGGCCCCCCACAGCCCCTCCTACAGCCTGCATGGAGCTCATGTGCTGGTTGGTCTTGACAATCTGCGCTTGCTTGGATGGCTGTAGGACCAGACCCTGTTGGGCCAGCGCCTCCCGATGCTCTCGAGGGTAGCGGTGTAGGGGGAGCCTGCCAGGGCCCGGGGGCGAGCTGGGGCTCAGACTCTGACTCTGATGAATCAAAGTGTTGGGCTCAGAGGGAACAACTCTGCTGTAGGAGAAACTGTTCTGAGACCAACTGGCTTCAGGTGGCCTGTCATGCAGAGAGGCCTCCTCCTCCTCTTCCTCCTCCTCCTCCTCCAGGATGTCTCTTTGTCCATCCACACTCCTGGCGAGGCTACGCTCTGAGAGGTCGCCTTGTCCTTCGTCCTGCTCCTGGTCAGACTCGTGTCCTCCTGATGCCTGGCTGCAAGCAGCTGCAGCTGCAGCGAGGCCTCCTTTAGCCTGGACGCGCTGCATCTGTTTACACTCGTCCTCTACTCGAGCCAGCAGACGACGGATCTCCCGGTTATTGGGGCACAGCTTGGCCGCCTCGTGCAGGTCAGCAAGGGCTGCTGTGAACTGCCTGGGGGGGCAGAATAAAGAGACACACATCAGATCAGATAATTTAACACCAAGAACAACCACAGCTCTTGATAGAAGCTTTGTTGAGGAGGTTACCTGCTGCTTCTTTTCGCTCTTGCACGGGCGTAGTAGGCCTCGTAGGATTTGGGTTTCAGCTCCAGTGCTTTTGTTGCAAACTCCTCAGCCATCCCGAAATCCTTCAAAGGAATAAATCAAACAATTACAGTCAAGAACATGCTTGACTTTTTGTGAACTTGAGCGTCTTGTTGCTGCTTATGTCGAATTTCAAAGGATATGAAAATATTTTGACAGTAACTAATAAAGGAAAGTCTTCCACACTACTGAGGAGTTGTTAAACAATCATTCATGAACTGTTTTTGATCATGTCTCCCGAACAGATCAACAGCTGTTCCACTACAACAATCTTTGTGCCAGCTATCAGCTATTCCAGGGTCTCTGCAGGTTTCAACAAGTCAAATTTAGACCTTTAAATACTTTTTTTAAGACCAGAATGAAAATTTAAAGGGTCTATGAGGACTCTGTTTGAAGTGGACTGCAGCGACACCTTTTGACTGGAGTTGCACACACACTGTTGTGATGATATGACTCTTAACAAGGTGTGTGTTTGTTTTGGAAATGAATGGAGATCATATCTTCTTTATAACACTACTTTTCTTTGTTCAAGACAAATTTTTACCAGATACAACGCACAGAGGTTAAGTATTTATTAACAGTTATGCAGAGCTGTAGTTTGAAACATGACAACAAGCAAATTTTGTCAGTAGTTTAGTAGCCTGCTATATATAATGCTACTGGCAGCCCAATGCTCTGAGACATATCTGTAGCGTAACGAATCCTTATGTCCTGCTCATCTACCAATCAGAGCTAACGTAACCTCACTCTTCATTTTATTGACAGACTCTCAAGTTTGATCAGATCACTGCAGAATAACTGCTGCATGTGGGCTGGAATGAACATTATTACAAACAGCTTAGCACATGGTTTAGCTTTTAGCCCGTACTATCGCTCTCCTGTTTAGGTTTCTTCTGCTCTGATGTCCTTTATCTATCTGACATTTCAGCTCCAGTCTCCATCATCACTGCTCATTTTAAATTGTGGATTATGATCAGACATATATCTAGAAGGGAAACTTTAAGTTCACTTGAAAAGTCCTCACAGTTCCTTTTGGGACCCATTTCAAATCCATACTGGCAAAAAAGTGGAGGGGCAAAGAATTACTTGAGAATATTTGAATTTATTCACAGCTCTGCTGTAACCACAGACTGTAGGCTTTAACACACTGTGGCGCCCAAACAGCTCACTGGCTGGTTGTGCTCAATAAATTCTGAGCGGGCTGCTCAGGTACTTTAAATCTGTTTTTAGTTATAGCGTCCTCAAAAATGGAAACATTTGAAAGCGAGACCCAAGTGTTTGCACTTGTTTTAAATTTGACTTCATTTTTGAACCGTCACAAGTGAACCTCCAGCAAGGATCTGTTGGACTGTCCATTAGAAGTACATGACAAGTAAATTTTAGACATTTTTAGGCCTTAAATTCAAATGATTGGATTTTAAACTTTTTAGGATCCTGCAGTTACCCTGTATTCAAATTCTTCATCATGAGTCTTGTGTAAACAAACTTTTATGAAGAGCTTGGTGGTTGGAAACAATAATCCAGAAATCTGAACACGACAGCTTCAAGATGCCCACTGTTCTCCTGTTTGCTTCACTCCCATTTCAGATCCCCAGTCTTTAGTCACTGAATTCATCAGTGGATTAAAATATTGGGTAAAAAACCCTGAACAGAAAGCGACACAACTGTTCGTTATTGTTAAAGTGAGCAGACGTGTTGGCACATTCAGGAGCTGGTTTTGTTGCTCAGAAAGATTTGAGATTTCCTCCACCTGCTGCCTGTTACCATCTGAACGCTAACAAGCTCCCCCTGCCCACTCCGGCTCCAACCATCGGTCACAGATTTAACTTTTTGACTCACCACTTTCTAAACAATCGGGGATACTTCCTAAAATAAACTCTTTTTTTTTTCTTCAGCTAACTTCCATTTAATGATGCCCCATGATATTCGTTACACTGACAAATAAAGGTTGAGTGACTGAACAGGCTTACTCAAAGCCATTAAAGGATCATGCTAAAAATACAGCCCTGGCTGAGGAACAAAGGGAAAAGAAAGTGGAGAGTCTCCTGAGAGGCTTACGTTGGTTTTTCGGCGACAGCGGGAGAGATTGAGATACAGAGACACCCTGAGGTCTTTAAACGCCTTCAGGTCATCTCCGAAGCCTTCTCTAGGAAACTTCCTCAGGGCGTACTGGTACCTCTGGGCCGCCTCTTTCATCTTCCCTTTCTGGAGGACGCATGGAGGGCGAACATGCAGAGAGGGGAAGGGGACAGAAGGACAACATGCAGGTGAGAGAGGCAGGGCGAAGGATTCGACCAGATTCTCCCACAAAATCTGTTCCTCTCATCAATCACACACACACAACACTCAGGCAAATCAAACACACACACACAAACACACACACAGAGGAGTAACACCTGACAGGTTTGTCCTTTCTGCCACAAACTCAATCTGTTAAATGTCAGGCATCGATCATGACTGCTTTGGTGAGTGGTGCAGAACACAGAGATCTATTCATTCACTGAGCTAGAAACAGATGGCAATCACTTCAGTCTTATCAGTTTTTCCACTTCCACACACACACAAAAACAAAAAAAAAACCAAGATTACATCGTCTCCAGCTCAGACTGCCTCTGTGTGTGCCAGAACATCTGGTAAGTTGATCTCAATAAACATTATATAAACACAATAAACTGCTCCTGACAGTCAGTTATTTTCTGTCCCAGTTTACCTTATAAAGCAGGTTTCCCTCCTCCATCAGCTTCTGCAGGAGGATGATCAGGATATCAGGCTTTGAAGTAGCCATGGCCCAAGCAGCATTTCCTGTAGAGGGAATCAGAAAAATGAACAGAAGTGGTTTGTTAATGTTGCCATAATGCAGCCAGGAGACGCTTAGTGTATTCTCTGTAAAATTGGTACAAGTTAAAGTTACCTAAAGATTGTACCTGATCGATCGTAAGGAGACGTTCTGTGGCCTTAGTTTAGTGACGGCAGAGTGAGGGAGTTAGGAGGGAAAGAGTGAAGAGAAAACAGGTCATGCAACAGTGAGAGTAGTCATCTGTAGTGAAGAAGGAAAAAAAAATGTGCCACAAAGTGAAGTGTGACAGTGTACGATTATGTGTCTCTCGACTTGAGACGGCCTTGTAAACGCGTGCAGACTGTTAACTGTGCTGACAGGAAAAGTTAAAGGTTCGCTGAGAGCAGAGCAGATAAGCCACCGAGCAGATAGAAGAATTAGAGTCCTTTAAGTAATAAGTCACATTCTTAAGGAGCACGTGAGGGAGCAGAGGAAGGACATGCACATCACGCTCTGAGACACCAGTAAAAAGGAACGGACATGCAGGATAGTGAGGGAGAAGCAGGAACAGAAACAGGGTTTTTCCACCACATTCGACTAAAACAGTCTTTGTTTACTGACGGTACAAGAAGACGCTAAACAAGGCTGAAAGAGGAGCGAGTTTGTGTCCCTGCAGGGGCATCAAAACTGTTCTTAGGGTAAGAAAACACAAGTCATGGTTTTACACTCACCCAGCTTGGCCCCTTTTTTCAGTAGAGTCACCACCACCGACGTGTTTCGACAGCCTATGGCCCGATCCAAAGGCCTCATCCCACTGTAGTCCACATGCTCTATCACAGCTCCTCTCTCCACCAAAAACTGGACCTGCATGAGACACCAACAGTTAAAAACCACCAACAATGCTGCCAGCCAGCAGCCAGGCTAACACACAACAGCATGTGCTCAATAATGGAGACAAACTCCACTCTCTCTCGCTAAATGGAGCAGGGTTAGTGTGTGTGTGTGTGAGTGTGTTGGAATGTTAAACTTATTTCACTCACGATCTCTGCGTCTCCGTAGAAAGCAGCGAGGTCCAGCGGAGTACGTCCGTTTTTGTCCGTGTGGTCGATGACCGCACCTTTCTCCACCAAAAACTGCACAACGTTCTTATGTCCTTTTAAACATGCCCAGCTCAGGGGGGTGAGCCCCTCTTTGTCCATCGAAGTCAAGGAGGCACCTTTGAGACAAACAAAGTGGGTTAACACAGTTTCCTTGTAGAAATTAATGGTGTTTGTTTTTTTAAAAGATGTTGTCGTCACTCACCTTTAGAAAGCAGAAACTCCACTGTGCTCAGGTGACCCTCACAGGCAGCCACCATGAGAAGGGTCCTGCCCTGCTTGTCGCTGATGTTTATGTCGGCACCGTGCTGCAACAGCAGCTCTGCAATCTGTAAAAGAGACAGAAAGTCCGTCAGAGAGCAGACAGCAAACACAAAAGTAAAGTTTTTGACCCTGAATCAAAGGACAGATCAGAGTCAGCTCTAAAAGAAGGACTTCAATACTGCAAATCTCAAAAGTAACGATCCCACACAGCTTTTGAAGGTTTAGAGAAAGAAAATGTTGAGGCGTAATTGCCCAGTTGCTGTGGCAACAACGGGCCTCACAGCATGCCTCACCTGCCAGTGTCCCTGTCTGACGGCACAGAAAAGAGGAGACACTCCCCGCCGGTTGACCTGCTGCACCACCGCCCCCTGCTCCAACAGGAAGCTGCAAACCTCCATCTTCCCCCTGCCTGCAGCTGCTGTCAAGGCTGAAAGAGAGAAGAGAGCAGGACAAACATAAAGATAGTATCTGTCATAGCACGAGGCCAAAGAGGAGAGTGCACAGAGAGAGGATTAGTGAACCTGATAACGAGTACAGTACCCAGAGCTCTTTGCTCTCAATGAGCAACATACAGCTGTGAAAAACAGAACAGCTGGTATATAAATGGTCTTTAATCCTCCTATTCTTCACGGAGCAGAGATTAGAAGAGAAATGCAGCTAATGTTTGGAGCTAATTGTGTTTAAAAACAGAAAATGATGTTATGCTTATTAAACTCATTAAAATCCTGCCTCAAGCTCGGCGGGTCTATAACCAACAGATGAGAACTGCATGCATCTGCAAACACAGACAACAAAGTCAAACAATCCCAGCAACAACAAACGTGTTCATAATTTGTTGCTCCGTCATTTTGGGATTATCTGGAATTAGCTGCGTCAAATTCATTTTCAACCGAATAGAGGAAGAAATAAGCAAATCAGAATCGCTGCTGGTATTCTGGTCTTTGAAGAAAACAAAGATGGAGTCTTTAAATGCTCACAGTTAATCAGCGGCTGCTGATGAACGAGGCGGCAGATGGGCCGGTCTTAAATGAGCGCTGGTTGTCAAAACAGAGTGAGATCCAGCGCAGGAAGCGGAGCAGCTCCAGCTCTCGCATTCACCTCTGAGAGATTTAAGGTGCTGCTGAGTCTCAGCGTCTGAGTGACATCATCCATCTGGATACACAGTCATCAGAGCCAAACAGCCCCGCCCTCCATCTGCTCGAAATATGGATATCCTCACACGCAGGCCAGTTTGACAATGAGTGCAGGGAGCTAAACTTAGGCTCAGTCTGAGCTCCAGAGAGCGACTGAAGCATCACCTGGGCTGGTTGATGGATGCAGAGGTCTGTAGAGTTTGAGCAGCTGTTTTTCACACAGCTCCTGTTAATCTGAGACGATCTGCATGCAGAGTAACATCCTCACTCTAAAAACACTTAAGTTCGTTCGAAAACACCTCTGCATTCGTGCTCTTCAGAGACGGAGCTCTATTTAGGTTTGTATCAATACAGTCGTGCTTTCTTTACCTTATCTCATCTCTTGTAAGCTTTTATCAGGCGTGTGTGAAGTAAGGTAATCTGCTGGGCCTGCTCTCACAGCCCACCTGCAAAGCAGCTTTGATAGTTCCTTAAGGCGGAGACCCTAAATCACTGTCTGATAAACAGATTTACAAAGTCAACGCATAATTACGTCCTTATCCAGCATCACTTCATCAGCAGGCTGGAACACGAGCCACAACAACAACAGCTGAGAGGTCCTGACCCGGTGTTTGAGTCGAAGCTTTGCAGATAAACAATGTGAAACGTCTCTTATCAAACATGAGTTAATGCTTTAAGTAAAGACGTCTGACCTTAAGTTGAAACTCTTTGGTTAGTCAAAGCTCTAAGATGGCATTCTGCATCAAATTCATTAGCAACTTCATTTAATTCTATAATTAAAAAAACGTCTATGAAGAGGCTGTATTTAAAGACGGCACACACACTGACTTGTGTTTGTAAAGTTGTTAAGTCTGCTTCGCCTGAGGACCGAACAGATGCTCAATTACATAAGAAACACATTCAGACAGAGCACACGGGCATATTTTGCTTTGCTAATTCAGCCACTAAAAAGTTTTCTTGCGTTCACCTTTCGCTGGTATAAGAACAGATTTATGACAACAAGGGAGCCAAACTTCCTGCAGCCTGTAAAAGTTCAGCTTAAGATGTTTGTTAACGAGCGCGTCTTTATTTACAGGACTTTTAACTTCCTGTTAACAAGCAGACTTGTTGGGAGTCGAGTCCTGCTGATAAAGCCAGTGAAGATTAATTCTTCCATCAGAGAGCAGTAAACACTGTGATGGTTTTAGCATGCACGGTTTAAAAGCAGGTGTTTGTCACTCAATGCAAGAGTAAAAAGCATCTTTTCCCCTGGCTGTGAAGCAGAGACACAAATAGCTGCCTGTCAGCTCATAGTGTGCTGTTACTGTACGGCACCAAGACTTAAAAGACGGAAACATGAGGCGCTTTGTGCACGGTTAGAAAAGACTTCACATACAGTATCGACTGCATTTAAGGTTTTCTAAGCACAGGCAGGGGAAGAACATCCTGCTTTACAATGAGACAAAAACTAAATGTATCCTCAAATGATGCAATTTACAGAAGATAATCGTCGTGCAGCACACAAACACGTCTGTTTCTCAACCTTGAGCCAATCCTGCTCCTGTGTGTGTTCACAAAGACTCGACTGTGCAGATAAATTACCTCTCTTTGCATAACCAGGAAGACTTTTACAGCCTAAAAGGGGATTTTGACTTGAGCTTGCCAAGATGCACCTCTATGTAAACACAGCACACACTGTACGCAGGTTTGCACAGACAGGTAACCTTCTCCTGAATATTAAATATGAAATGCATCATCACACGACTGGGTTTGTTATCTGAGGATTGTTTCAGAGGCAGTCATGAACGGCCGGTTCTTAGGGGGATAATTCCTGAGCATTGTTGGTTTTGGTATGCTCTGGATCAGAGCGAGGAGCCAGGGCTGGATTATTAAATCTGCACGCAGAATGGCAGAGAAGGGATTTGAGGTGAAACTGAAATTTAATACAACTCACCCCGAATCATTTCTACTGTTTGCATGTAGCCAACATGAACAAATTCACTTCTTATTGTTGGCTCCTACAATGCTGCAACTCCTTCTAAAACAGTAAAAACAAATATTCTTTTGGCACGAGGCAGCATACAAAACAAGCATTATGTCCTTCATTTGTGTTAAATAACAAATGAGTGAGGATCGTGTGTTAAATGACTGCCAGGTGGGCGCAAAAATGCTTGAATACCAGAGCCAGATTTTCTCTTACTGAGGTAACTCCAGGCTAAACCCTGGATTTTTCATCCTATGATGCTGGCTCACTTGAATGAATGAATCGCCATGGTAACTGATTCTAAACAGTTAGCCTGCTCCGGAGCAGGTTAAGTTCTAGACAAGAGATCAACGAGTAGAAAAACAAAACCTTCTGACCAATCAGCTCTCTTGAAAAATGGTCTGTCCATATTTAGAAGATCCTGCCACTTTGGTGCGCAGATTGTGAGAGGAGCGCTTACGAGACAGAGAGTTTTTAGGGATGAACTGATGGAGTCATATGTTACAAATGTAACACATCGCAGTCAAGTACATCTCAAATAACTAGGTTAATAATACTCAACCCACTGAGGATTTGAAGAAAAAAAAAATATTCCCATTTTTCTGTGAAAAAAAAAGGGTTCATACACTAAAATAGCCACATTTTTTTTTCATGATCTTTCCGGCAGAGCAGACCCTTCAATTTTTGGATCTTAGTGTCCAAGTAAACAGAAAAAGCACAAACAAAAAGTATGGCAGACCATGTCAGGTTCAGCCTGTGGATCCCCGACTATAAAAAGATGATCTGCTCTCCATTCATTTACGAAACAAACACACGCCTCGTTAAGAGTCATGTCATTACGACAGTCTGCGTGTGATTCCCGCCAAAAGGTGTCGCTGCAATCCACCAAAAGATTCTTCGTATTGCTGCTTATCAGGATTGCAAATGTCTCGTTCAGTTAATCCAGGTAATGGTGAGAGATCCTGGATGTGTTAATCCCACTTCACAGCACAGGCCTCTGGTTGTGTCATAGGTGCAGATCAGTTGTGCCATAACTCAGCACCTTTCTATAACACTGACTTCACATTTCATCACCGCGGAGGCGTAATCAGGAGGGTTATTTAGCATCCACTGAGGGTAAAGCACTGCAGCCGTCACAGCACAGGTGGCTCCAATGTTCAGGAAAGTGGTGTAACTATCATTCTCAGCAGCATTCATCTCTGAAGCACCAAAGTAATAAGCCCAAAGCTTTGGATAAATGTTTTACAGGAGGCAGGTGTTTGGAGATTCTGGTCCTATCAGTAAAAAGAGAGCAGCAGTTTCACTCAGGAATAGACCAGAGCGATGATGACTCTGTGTCCCAGGACTGCACTGAGGTCTGAAGTCCTGCAGTCATTTAGCAGAACACAAGTTAACCACGCTGCACATGGCCTCTCCACTAATAGGCTGACCTACATTCCTGAGACAACAAACTTTTTAGAGCTTAATCCTGCTGCCCTGCAAACACAAAGAGACTATTATTGAAAATTCTTCCTTCTCTAAATTCTATTTTGGTATTATTCTGTGAGGAGAAAATAAAAACATCAAATGATGTCAAATCAGAACATTTATAGCCTCTGGATCAGGAAAACTCTCAAAGCAGAAAGTTCATTTTGAAGATGAGAGACGCATCAGGTGAGACGCTGCAGCTCTGACACAGCAGGATGTCTGATGCTGACGATAGAAGTATTTTAAGTACTTTGACTGGTCACAAGAAGAAGAGACACATTTGATGATTCATTCTTGACCATCAGCCAAATCCTGCTGTGTCACAGTTCCTCAACTAATTTCACATCGTTTCGAAATAAGTAAAAACCATAAAGAAACTGTAGCTGTGACGTCCAGCAGCATGTTGGGGAATAATTTTATCAGAGGGGGACGCTGTGTTTTTCAAACTCTAAGTAGAAACCCACATGGCTCGCAATAAGTAATGCTTTTAGCAGACAGCACAGCACAGGAAAACTTGGAGCATCCATAAAAACGCACCCTACATCAAAAAGAGAGCGTTGCTGTGCCGACGAGACAAACAAGACCTTCTGCCGCAGCACGCCGAATCACAGCGGCCAGGTCCAGAATGCACAAACAGCAGGTGATGATACCGGGCAGCGAGGTAATGCAAAAAGATGGATGAAAACATACCTGTCTCTCCCCACAGAGTGTCGTGGCTATCAATTTGAACAGCATGCTCATTATTCAACGCCAGCAAGCCTCTCACAACCTGCCAAAAAAAAGAAACTCAGATTAATGGTGTAGCATTTCAGCATGAGATATCAAATAAAGAGCTTCAACAAGAGAGTAATGCTGAAACAGAATAACAAAAGAAACTGTGGTTTGCTGTTCAAGCAGATTATTATGAATTAATCACAGCAGACTGGAGATGCAAAGGCCCCTCAGTGACTTCCTGTGAGTCGAAGCTGATTAATACTTTGACTTTAAAGAGGTCTCCTTCAACTCGTGGGTTGACAGATCTGTTATTCCAGGCCGGGTCTCTAATGAGGAAGCCAAAATAAACCCTGAGCCTGTGTTGCACCTGGGCAGCTGAAGGCAGAGCGCTGTGATCGATCTCCAAATCCTCCTCTCTAACATTACAAGGCTGTGTAGCTCTTGGAATTTTAAGCCAATGAAAGGACGGAAAAGGTGCTTCCGTTCTTCACCTGCTCTGCCCTCGACTCTCTGAAGTGAAATAGTTACTAAAAGTAAAATATCAGTTTGTCTGACCTGTGTGTGTCCCATGCTAGAGGCTGCTATGAAAGCCTGCTGCAGAGCTTTGTTCTTCAGAGCACAGTCCTGCTGCTGCCCCTCAGTACTCCACTCCAGCTCCAGCAGGTACACGATGATCTCTGGGTGTCCTCGGAGGGCGGCGTGGACCAGCGCACACTGGCCACTCTTATCTACATGATAGACCTGGTGGAGATGGATCAGGTAAGTTTCGATGAACCAAAACAAAGATGAAAAATGTATTTCATGGTCTGAGACCTCACCGTGGCCCCCCTCTTGCAGAGCATCATGACCAGACTCAAGTGTCCTGCAGCAGCTGAGTAGCAGAGCGAGCTCATGCCGTTTTCAGACACCACATCGACGCTGGCCCCAAACTCGAGCAGCAAAGAGGCGATTTCCAGGTGGCCAAGGTGGCACTGGACGCAGAGCACGGGGGCGTTGTTTAAGACCTCTGTGCGGTAATTTACGTTTGCACCACCGAGCATCAGCAGACGGCTCACCTGAGTAAAAAGACATCATTTAAGTGACTGCATGTGTGTGCTTGTGCTATTGGAATCCACAGATTTAAAGCGGTGTAAACTTTTCTTGAAGCTGTTGAATAGAAAGGACTTATATGGATGTTAAAATCTGCAACAGAGGAAGAAAAAAACATCGACACGAAGCCATGCTGATTTTTAGAGATAATAGAGAGATGTTTCCATGAGGATGGATTGACACCTGAAATAAAGTAAGTCCAGAATACATAGACATACTTAGACAATATGAAGAGGCATGTTGACTGAATAACAGATGCAGAGCTCACAATTTTAACCAGCAGGCTCATTAAATCTTCATCCAGTCACTGCTCCTTTAAAAATTTCTCTTAAGTTTCCACAGAAAAGTTGAAAAACAGACTTTTTTCCTTGAGATTTAACAGAAGAAGTTTGTGCTAAAAAATTGTGGACGCAAACAGTTTTTTAAGACCAAAACTTTCCCAGTTAATGGGTTCAAGGATTTACGGACAGCATGGCCAATGACAGATTTAAACAGCAGCAGAATCTAGGATACACTTGATTTTCCTCTCCGAAACCCATTCAAGTGAAAACGCTCACACTGCTTTAGCCTACTCTTGAGATTTTCTATCAAGCAAAGGTCAGACACTAAATGAAGTGGTCACATTCTACTGAATGCAATTATGAAGTGTGCTATTCTCTCCCACCGTGAGGAAATCAATAATAAATGCTTGGTCAAACTGAACCGCTGAGCCAAATGAGCGCCGGACAACAGGAAATGAATTCTCTGTTATTTGTTGGATTCACTGTGGAATAAATTAACAGCTGTTTTCCCCTGAGGACGGAGCAAGGACAATCCGCAAAGGTCTCCCAGTTTAGTTACACTTACACAAAATAACATTAACACAAAATGACTTCTAACAAGAGAATGAGGAAAAGGCTTAATGATCTTTCCAGAGAAGGCCGATGATTTTCTCCCCACAAAACAAAAAGCAGACACAGCCACCACCGACTTTAACTTGGCCGTGTGCTCGAGAGGAATCGATGACATGAAAAGGCAGATTCCCCAACATGGAGCTGAAAAGACAACAAATCATTAACAAACTATCCCAAGAGTCAAAAGTCCATCTGAATAAATAATAAAGTGAGCTTAATAATTGATGCTCTCCATTCATCTTACCCTGACCTTTTCACTCGTCACGTTTCCTACTTTATTCATCCCGGCACACGTCTCATCAATATCTCCCATCCAATTTCCTGCAAACATTTTTCATTTTCTGTGTTTCTCGTATTAGGTATTAATATCCCTCAGCAATATTAGATAAATTATTGGCTTATCACTGCGTGAAATAAGCATCTGACTATTTTAGTCTGGAATGACTATTCAGCCACTATTCATAAATTATATTATAAACTGCCAAAGATGAAATCTGTGTCTCTCTCTTTTCCTCTTGGGTCCAAATAAAAATCCAGGCTTTGGCATCTAAAGAAGCAACACAATGTAGACTGTTTCAATGACATCTGCTTTACACGGTGATGTGACTCACACGTACTCTGTGTTCCCTCTCAGACTCAGTATTGACTCCTTCAGCTGTCTGGACTCCAGCAAATCTTCTATTGGACTGCACAAGGCAGCCTTTGCTATTCATGTGCAACAATAAGCCCTGGCCACCCATGACCCTGTCGCTAGATCACTGGTTTTCCTTCCTTTGACTCTTTTTTTGTTGGTACCGACCACTGCAGAATGGGAAAACCTGAGAAGAGCTGCAAGTTTTGGACACCCGGTCATCATGCCGTTACAATTTGGTCAAAGAGGCTCAAAACTGTCAGTTTTTCCTGCTTCCAACACGTCACATTTGATGACAAAGTGTTCACTCACTGGCTAATGTGTCCCATCAACTGACAGGTGCCACTGTCGAGATAATCAGAATTATTCACGTCTCCTGTCAGTGGTCAGAGTGATGTTTACACTCACAAACCAGATCACATATTTTCATGCATTTATCCTTATGTTTTCTGCCACTAAGATTTCCACAAGAACAATACTTCACACCTGATCAAAATTTTGAGAGCAGTTGAAAAATTGCACAAAATTACATTTTTACTGTTGGATATTAAGAAGATTCTAAGTAGAGCTTCATAATGCAAAAGAAAAAAATGGGAGAGTGAGACAAAAAAATTGAGTAGCAATTTATTGCAAATAACAATTAAAGTGAAATAGTCCGTTGATCAGCAGATCAAAAGTTTAAGACGACCTTTAAAAGCCAAAATCTGTGCAAAAATGTGGATTCAATGTTATTTTCTGTCAGGTATTCACTCTGTCATGACCTCCTGATGGCAAAGAATAAAAAGCTTTCTCTCATTGAACATGGTCGGATTATTGAGGTGCATAAGTAAGGACTCTCACAACACGCCATCGCTGCTGAGGTTGGACGCAGTAAGGATCTTCAAAAGATCCTGAAGGTTATGAAACAAAAAAAGTCAAGTGGTAGACCCCAAAAAATTCACTGACACTGAGCCGGAGGATTAGATAAAGTTGTCCATCAAGAAACGGGACGATGCTTGACCCAAATAAAGGCCGTTACTGGTGCCGACTGCAGCCAAATAACAATCATACAGCTGGACTGAGTATCAATCAAAAATCTTCAATTCCTCTACCGATACCTTCACTTCCATACTGGTTCCTAAACAATACTTTTTGATACCAGTTTTATAATATCAGCTTCAGGTTGTTCAGGGGTGTCAAACAGCAGTTGGCTATGTGGAAATGTTGCAGGGGGCGTCCTTCATGACTGAGGGCCCTGGTCTGTGTGGTAATGACTGGGTTTTTCAACAGGACAACCCTGCAGTTCATGAAGGCCGCCTGAAAAAGGACTTCTTCCAGAGGAATGAGCTCACTCTTTTGGACCATCCTACGTGTTCCCCTGATCTAAATCACACTGAGAACATTTGGGGATGGATGGTGAGGGAAGTTTACAAAAATGGACGTCAGTTCCAGATGGTGGATGCCCTCCATGAAACACTCTTCACCACTTGGAGAAATGTTTCCACTCGCCTCCTGGGAACTCACATCAAGTATGCTGAAACAATTTTTGGAAGTGATAAATAAGAACACTTGAATTCATTACTGAGTCACATTTTCACACTTTTATTTCTATTTTATGGGGTTTTCTGTTTTTTTTTCTATATGGTCTTAATGTTCTGGTCTGCTATTTCACTTTGTTTGCAATAAATTGTTTATTCATTTTTGTCTCACTCCCATTTCTTCTTTTTGCATTTTGAAGCTCTACTCAGAACCTTCTAAAGATCCAACAGTGCAGAATGCAAATTCTTACAATTTTAAACTGGTCTTCGGATTTTCAGGTGTAATTAGGATGTTCTTCAAAAACAAAGCTGGTTGCCGTGGACAAAAAAAGGAAAAAAGCTCAGACCTGCTTCAGCAGTAAAATGAGGACAATCCACAGTTGAAGCTTGTTAAAAACAGCTATCTGTGGACGGAGTTGATGCCAATAACAACCTTCATCAGCACAGACAGACAGAGCCTTTAAACTTTATTTATCTTGTCATGGTGATCCTCTCTTTGTGCTGTGCTCACACTCCCCTAGGTGAGGTTTAAGGAACAGGCTGTGACATTTATAGTAAATCAGAACTTAATTACAATCTGTGAAATTCTAACGAAATAAAAAAAAGAGATTAACAGAAGACAGATGTCCCAATCACAGAGAGTTTTAGGGGAAACTTTTTTAATTATCTAGTAATTAACTGATTATTTGTTAATTAACTAGTTGTACTTTATCAACAGGGAAGGAAAGATTTCATTACAAGCAGAAGAGAAGACCAGAGAAGGTTGAATTTATGCTGGGATGTGCTCTGTCGTGTTTGTTTGGACGGAGCTGACCATGCAAATGTTTAGTTTTCAGAGTTATACCTGACATGTTTCCAGTTTTACGACAAGAGCCAAAAGAAGAGCTGGAGAGAGCGTTTACCTTGACGTTTGGTGTGTAAAGATTCCGCAGGGAGGCCAGAGCTGCAGAAAGGCCGTCAGCACTGCAGCTTATCCAAAGAGCCTGCAGGACGCTGGATGACACACCTGTTTTCTTACTCAAGCCCTGCACACACACAAACACACAAACACACACACAAACACACACACACAAGCTAATGCATATGTGAATGCAAAAAACACACATTCGTCAAGTCACTGAACCTGAGCTGCACAAGCTGTCACTGTTTCTCTTCACAACCCGTGGCTTATCCCCGGGTGAACTACACTCACACGACACATAAATAACAGAGTGAACACCATGGAAAGTCTGCAAAGGACCGACTGTGATCCGAGCTGAATGTGGGGAGCATGTAGAGGTCTCATCGCTGTACCTTGAAGATGTGTGCTTTGAGGATGTGGTGTCCCAGTTCCATGGTCTGCTGACGATTCAGTTTCCCCTCTTGGCGAGACAGCATGAAGGCCATGAGAGCGTGGCCGGTCCTGGGGTTAGAAAACAACACAACGGATATTTTGATGTTAATCAGACGAGGTGTGCCAACAGAAAGCTAGAAGACACGAGTTGCAGTGTAAAAGTTGACATTTGTATGATTTGTTTTTCCACCCTGGGATAAACTCCAGATAGTAACTCTGTGTTTGTTTATCTGCCTGCTCTATTGTGAAACCACTCATTCATTTCAGTCATGGAGGCCCTGGGCATTGCTTGTGCAAATAAGGTAGTGCATAAGTGCTGAGCAATGCCTCACTGAAAGTTTGGAAGCAGTGTTAAACCCCTGGGTTTTCTTTCCTTCCTCGCTCAGACTCTTCTGCTGTTAATTAATGCAGGATTCATTAAAAGGACATGCATGATTGCAGATCACTTTGATCGCGTTTTAAATTCTCTCTCGTCATGCCCAAGCACAAACAGAGAGGCAGTGCAGCAGGCTTTTGTCTGCATGTGCGTTCACCGTGCCAGACTGCGAGCCTTTGTTTTTCTTTAATGACAGACTTGGAGGGCTGTGAATGACCAGAATATGAAGCCGGGCTCGGCAGAGGTGATACTGACAAGCAACAGGGGAGGGAAAAGAAAAGTGAGCCAGAGTGACATCATCCAATTTATTAAGTGTGAATGACTGAAGCCTCTGATGTGGCCGAGGGAGGGACCCAGAATTACAATTAGGTGGCACCACTAAAGCAGATAAGCCTGTCTCACAGGGCGAGAAGGTTCATGGTGGGAAACAGTGATAAGTTTTCTACACATTAAAGTCTCTGAAATTCATTCTAACCTAAACAAGAGCTGTACATTTGCATTCTATGACTTCCAACACTCTCCATTTATAATAATGTGTTCCTGGGACTTAAACGAATACCTGGAACATCACAGGCTCGATTTTCACTGTGACTCAGACGTGAGTCATGCTGCACATTTTGATGAGGACAGTCTACTTGCAGTCTTTCATATTTACTTCTCATGAAAAGTGATGGTCATGACTCATACTATTAGCAACTAATTTAAAACCACTCGCAGAAGTAATGATGGTTGTTTATCAGCCATGAGAGCGCCGTCTGCTGCGCATATTGTTGGCACTCAAAGAGCAAATATTTAATTAGCGTCTTGGCTTGATTTGTTCTTTCCTAAAGATTTTTGGAGCTGCATTTTTTATGTGTTGCAAGTATATTTTTTGTGTAGTCAAGCTTTAGTAGTATAACACAGTCCTTCCCATGGGAGAGTGGCTGAGTTGCTGCATTTGCTTACGAAGCAGAGCACTGACCTGGGATCGCAGAGAAAGTCCGTACTCTCTCCGTCAGCTCTCCACACCAGCCACTCCCTGAAGGAGGGATGGCAGAACATGCGCGTCTTATCCCGCCGTTTGATCAGGAAGCATGAGAGCAGCTCCATACGTTGTTGGAAATCCTCCCACTGCAGCTCGCCTTGCATGAAACCAGCGTTGATGGCGTGGAACAGCTGTTCATCAGTCATGGGGTGCAGGGAAGCGAGCGCTACATTAAGGATGGGCAGAGAGCGCTCAAAGGCTGAGTTGGTCATGAATTTCATGTTGCACTGTAGCTGATAGAGCTCGGCCACTGAGACCGGCACCACTTTGTAGCTCGAGCTCTTGATCACCAGGTGGCCTCTCTCGAACAGATCCAGGGTCAGCTTGAGGTACAGGTAGGAACCCTGGCTGCGGGCGATCAGGTGGCTGCTGAGCTTGCCTACTGTGATGGGGTCAGCTTTGCCGTTCAGGTTAATGTTGTTCATGATATCCTTGCTGCCATTGATTCGGTACTGGATGTAGGCGTTGAGGTCGCTGCTTATCTCTTTGTTGTCTGTAAAGTCATCCAGAGAGATCTTGGAGAAGGGAAGCAGGCTGGTGATCTCCTGTGGAGGAGACAAGGTGACGACAGTGAGTGACAGATTATATACATCATGACTTTAAAGCCATCCTGTTTGCCAATTATTCTTAAACTCCTGTGAGGATCTTTCTGCTTGTCTCTATTTTTCTGACCCCTGTGGACAGAACAGTATTCATCATCTCCTGGCTGATGTGTCCTGTCCATGCAGAGGGGAATATAATCCTCCTTCTGCTGTAGTTTTACAGTGAGACACGTCACCCACTGAGAAACTTCTCCTTGAAAATGTAAACAAAGCCACTTTCGGTGTAAGGCTGTTAATCATCATCTTGACTATCACTGAGGTAAAAGCAAAATAGGCCTCAAAAATAACTTTATAGGAATAATCAAACTCCCTCCAAGTGATTAAAATAAGTTGAGTTTCATAACCAGATAAAAACTTCTCACAGTAGCTTAAATAGAAAAATGGTTTAATGTAATCCTGAACAAGAATGAGTCACTTCCTGGCTAGTCTCCCAAAATTAGCTGTTTCACTTATTACAGACAGATTGGAATGGAAGAGTAAGACTCCAGTCCTTTAAAGAGGCTGTAAAGACGACCAGTTTGAAGCAGATTGCAGTGACACCTTTTGACTGGAATTGCACACACACTGTCTTGATGACATGACTCCTAACAAGGCGTGTGTTTGTTTTGGAAATGAATGGAGATCAGATCTTCTTTTTAACACTACTTTTCTTTGTTCAAGACAACTTTTTACAAGATACAAAGACATGTACAACGATGTAGTTTGGTAACAGGCTACATGTCGTGCTAACAGAACCTTGTGCTCTGAGACGTATCTGCAGGCTAACATGTAACGCTAGCAAATCCTCTTTATGTCCTGCTCATCTACCAAGCAGAGCTAACGTAACCTCACTCTTCATTTTATTGACAGACCCTCAAGTTTGATAAGATCACTGCAGAATAACTGCTACATGTGGCCTGGAATGAACATCATCACAAACAGCTTAGCTCATGTTTTAGCCTTCAGCTCGTGTTTTAGCCTTTAACCTTTGTTTTAGCCTTTAGCTCGTGCTTTAGCCTTTACCCGTGCTCTATCACTCTCCCATTTAGCTTTCATCTTTTCCTTTTTCTGTCAGACAGTTTAGCTTCATTGTCCACCATCACTACAAAATTAATGCAAGAAAAAGCATCTAGAAATAACCTATATTGATGCTGATAATCTCATTCTAAGATGTGGATTATGATCAGACATATTTCTAGATGTGATAATTTTTTGAAGATCACTTAAGAAAGTCCTCACAGTCCCTTTAAAAAAAATGTATTTATTATCAGAACCGTAGAGGAGCAAACACGCTCTTACACGCAGAGCCTTATTGTTGGAAATGTGGCTAAAACAAAGACAGTACTGTAAAAGTGAGTATTAAGAGGCAGGGGATGGATTGAATGGATTGGATGATAGTGGTGGAGCTGGTTGGGGGGTTGGGGGTGGGGTGGGGGGCAGTGACACTTCTAGTAAAAGCCTGAGCCTGAGCTCACATTTCAATCTATGTCCTGCGGCTTGGAGAAATCAATGCACCTTAATCCTTCAATCCACAGCCCGTCTGAGGCTAAAGAAACATTGCCTTGGTGAGATAACACTTCTCCCTCCTTCATCATGACAAGGTACAGTAAACACACACAAATACACAAACACATGTATCCATCCACACATGCACAGAGTCACTGATCCTAATCCCAGAGGTGGGTGAAGTGCAAGCAACACCACAGAGATACAGCAAATATTAGACTGGCAGGCAAAGGCTGATATCTTTCAGACCTGTCCTTCGGGGTGAAAACCTATTTGTTTGCAAAGTGCAAAACAAAGCTGTGACATTTCCATAACACGCTTATGCACAAATGTGATGCTGTGGTTGCAAGGTGAGCAGTACTTTTAGTGGCTTCTGTTGAATGATTCATCTTTTTATCCTCTGCTCTCTCAAAAATTATGAGATGTAAATTCACCTCGGTTAAAAACTGCCTTTGTGCATCAAACAGAGGTACTGGCTTTGACAGCATGTTTGAGCGAGCTGCGTTTCGTGCAGTACGATGTCAACATTCAATGAAACTTCTAACACCATAAATCTCTCCTAAAAACAAGATGAGGTGAATGAATAAAGGCAGAGTACAATTGTCAGAGTTACAATGCATTGATTTGCACATCCAGAGAAACTCTGCATGAACTGAATAATAATTCTGCCTCACTGTTGCAGGATAAAAACAAATGAATACGGTTTGAAGTGCATTGCATACTGATGGTCTCTACCTCTACATGGCTTCTGCCTTTGCATTAATAACTGGATTCTGGCTTTCAGTCAGTCAGCTTTCACATTATTATCCCAGGCTCACAGTTTGTCCCAACGAAGAAAATCAGCCATCGTGTGACACTTCAGGCATGTCAAAGCCTCAGCTCTCCACAGTGTGAGCTCAATGCCCAGCCGAGCACATCTCTGTAACTAGTAAACCTAGTGTCACTTTTGCTCAGAGCTAGTCGCTTCAAAGTGAATGACTGCTCCTATACTGTCATGCAGCGCTGATTCCTGGGTCACAGACATTTCCTCTCTTGTTGAATGTTCCTCAATGAGCTTAAAAATCACTCAGCAGAGAGCAGAGGATGACAAGATGGAGCGGCAAAGGAAAACCTTTCAACTTTCACACTTGTCAAAACCTACAAGGTTTGACGTCGCTCAGCAAGAGACTCAAGGCACGGCAGAAGATTGGACTTAAGGTTTCTGTTTTATTTTACACTCAAGCCTGAAAGATTCTCTCTGCTCAGATCAGACAACATGTTTAAGACAAGCTCAACAGCTGACACTTAATGTCTTATGATTACTGAGCGTGTCTTACCAGTAGATTGACCCGGACAGTGACCACCACTTTGAGCCAGGGAGGAAACTTGGTAATGATCTTTGTAATAAAAGAAGCGATGGTGTCTCCGTAGTCAGGTTTATGGAACTCAGCCTCGTTTAGTCCGTCTATTAAGATGATGTGGTCCTCCTCGGGAATCCTCCGCTCTGGAAAACAAAAAACAACAAAGGTCAGCTGTTAGCAGTGAGATGCACTAAGTATGCAGACAGGTCTGAACAGTTCATACAGTGGTGACCAAAACTGTTAGAACACCTGACAGATCTGAAAGCAATGACCTTTTTATGCCTCCAAAACATGATCATAAAACATGCTAAGCCCGTCTTCTTTTTATTTTATCTACTTTGAACTTTAATATTTGGTTTGTCCAGCTTTTGCAGCAGCTGCAGCAGCACATGTCTCTGGCATAGAGTCAAAATATTTCCTGAGAGCTTCAACACTAATGTTATCCCATGACTTCTGTGACTCCTCCTTTGAATGTACAAAAGATCTGTTCAAGTTATTTTCCAACAAGCTCAAAATTACAGGATGGGGTTGAGGTCTGGATTTGAGGGCACAGTCCATCCTTTTTATAAGGAAAATAACCAAAATCACCTTATGATGGATCTATTCTATGGTATACAGAGCATTATGATTACTTTTGGGTATTTCCCTTGTTTGATGGGTATTTTAACAGCCAATTCTCCAAAACAACTAAAACCTCTTAAATATGTCATGTGTTCACGTAATTTTTGGCCACCACTGTAGTTACAAAAAACATGTATTGAGAGGTGTGGTTCCAAGATTTTTCTGATATTATTGTAACATAGGTATTATAACATGTAGGTGCCTCTTTCTTTCTGTGAAACATAAACAGTGTTAACTAAAAACGTAACATAAATGAAGGCTGTAGGTAAGAAAAAGCAACTTCTGCTGTGCAACATGATGCATTTAATGACTGCTCAGGACAAAAGCACATCAAACCAAGCTCCATATCACAAAAACCACAAAAACAAATCTCATCCGTTAAGGTTATAATAGTCTTCTCAACCTAAACTAGACTGGTTAAAGTTTCTCTTCATGTTACATTCACCTGCCTTTCACCAGGTGTTTACTTTACTACCAAGTATTTGAAGAAAGCAGAGGCTCAAATTGACTCCAAACCTTAGCCCAGATCTGCATTTGATTTATCAAGTCATCCTTCCAAACACTGCTTCTATTTTCATTAAATTCAACATTTGTTGACTGCTTATCAAAGTCAGAACAGTTCAGTCACACACACACAGAATGATTGGTTTGCCTGTCAGTATTTCTAACCACTTTGGCATTTACAGAACTGCTTCTATTTTTATGTTTTACAGAGATCTTTGGTGCGACACACATTTATCAAAGATTAAAAGACTTCAGCAGATTCAGGCTCAACAGAGAAGTCTACATATGTAATTCTATGGCGTTTTCCTTTTACCTTTACGAAGGTTGGCCAGTGGCTCAAGAACCCCCCTCCGGAAAGCAGCCATGGGGTCCTGCACACAGGAGCGTAGACTGAGCATGCTCTGTAGGTTGGGCTCTTTCAGCAGCAGCTCCCGGTACGCACTGAGCTGGTGTGCTCTGCACAGCAGGGCAGCTATACTATGTACAAACTCTGGTACCAGGCAGGTGTATGTGTTGTCAGCCTGGCAGTAGTGGTACGCCACCACCTGGAGAAGACAAAACACAGATTCAGGGGTTAAGACACACACTTACATAAAGTGTAAATAAATGTTGGCTTTGCTTATAAAATAAATGTAAAGCTGGGAACTAGAAACTAGAAATTTTAAAGACTTTATGATCAAATAAATTATGTTACAGTTACATGTAAGTGTTGAAATCATTCCCACGTCTATTAATCAGCACATAGAAACACATTTTATCTCTTCATCGAATTAATACGAATTAATCCATGCTAGCCCAAAGAGAGGAGATGATGAAGTAACAGGACGATGGCTGACCAACTCAGATAAACTCTACTATAAAAAAGTATGAGGTGGATCCCAGATGGAAAACCAAGAGAAGGATCTTGTGTGTGTCTGTGTGTGTGTAAATAGTGAGTGCCGCAGTGTTCAAAGGAGGTCTGATTTACAGGGAAAAGGGAGGCACATGGATGAGGAAGAAGGAAAGCGCAAGATGCCCTGGGGATGTTTGACTCTGTTCTAATTACAGTCCAACCTGGAGGAGCTGACACACTTCCTGGGGCAGCAGAAGGGGAGCAGGTGACCTGTTCCTCTGCAGGATGCAGCAGCCTGTTAATCCATCAACTATGATGACCACCTCCTTTCACCTCAGTCCTCTCAGTTTGAAGTGTATTTATATTTCTATTATTACGGCAGAGAAATCCTGTGCACTTGTAAACTCGTAGTTGCCATGGACTTAAATCTTTCTTGTAAATTCTTATCACTCACTTGATTTGCATGCATTAGAGGTACATTAGCAAAAACACTTTCCATCACCCCAGAGGACTTCTGAAACAAACTTTCATTGACCTGTACTGTTATTTTTTTCTATTCTCAGCACTACCATAATGTTTCTTAGCTCATATGTGGGTGCAAAACTAACCGATAATTAAATGAACTCCCATGTCACTAAAATAAAAAGGTGTTGACAGTGATTTGAAGGTCTGATACGAGGCTAGTCTAGACTGCAACAACAACACCATAGACTTTCTGCAACCGTCCTCTGCTTCGTGACGGCTGTGCTCAAAGAGGGCTCTGTGAGTCACACGAGTGATTGCAATTTAGATGGAACAAAAGCCTCAGGTGGAGGCTTTGTCTGTGGCTTTTTTTCAACTAGTTGTCCCCCACACCAAACTCTTTACAAAGAGACAAAGTAATATGAAGCTCTGCAAAGGTAATGTGAAATCACAGTCAGTGAATGATATTTGATTGAAGCTCGGCACACCAGCAGAGGCATTAATGATGCCAAAGTTAACACAACGGCCTTGGATCGACACAAAACACATTTCAAGTTGCTGTACATATTGTAAAAATAAAAAAGTAAGACTCCTGGAGATAAATCTAATAATAAAACAGTAAGGCAGCAACTGATTAATGCATCCCTTCAATAAGAGTGAATACTACAATAGAATGCGGGGTGAGGTTAGCTTAAATATGCGCAGTTTCTTGACCTTAAAGTCACCATTGTGCTGCAGACAGGGGACAGGGTTGTGATGTTTCCTTTAAAGCACACAGCATGGCAGTGGTTAGGACTCTCTAACACTTTAATCCAAACTGAGAGCTTCATTCCACAGAATAAAGATGCAAAGTAGTGTTCAGCAAATAAAATAAATCAAAGTAAATAGCTGTTTGTTTGAATGAAATAACTTGGATAGCCGCCTGACAAGGAGCCTGGCAGACTTACAGCCTCCTCAGTGAGCATTAACAATCCCAGAAATTATGACGCAACACTCTGCAGTGCACCTGCAGTATTCATCCACCAGCCCGGCGGTGAATTACATTTTACAAACAAAGCTTTATTCTCATCCCCGTCACAGGAGAGTGACAGAAAATCTTGCAATAAAACCATAAAGGGTAATGGTCTCGCTGTGTGTGCTTTGAGAAGGCCTGATTAAAAATGATTAAAACGAACTGACAGAATTTGACAGAAGCTGCTCGCTGTTGCATCAGTATTCACACATCACAGGAACAGAGCCCCTGGGAGGGCGCCTGTTGGAAACACTTTACACAATAATTGGCTTAAGGGGTATTGCCTGGGCTTCATAGACATTTAGATGAGTCTCAATAGCATAAAGTCAGCTGCCTGGTGCACAAACCTTAGTGTTCCCAGTGGAGGATGCAAAGTAATGTTTGGCTGCCCCATTTCACTATCAAGGAGGCATCTGTGACACGCAGAGAGTATTAGACCCGTAAGAGGAACACCAGGACGTAATAAGTAACACTGAAAATAAGGACGAAATATGATCAGTGACACGAGTCCCGTTAGACAGCTGTGTCTCCCTTTAATGAGCTAACAACCAGCCTTCACAAAGGTATTCAAAATGAAAGCACGAGGAATCCATAATGAAGCTCAGTTGGCTCTATATTCTTTATAAAACTCAGGGCAGACAGAGGAATAGAAGTTACTGAATGCCTCTGAGAGTTTCAGTCAACACGTTGCCTTAATTCAACAAGGTTATTGACTTACTGCAGCATTTTTAGTTTTTACATCCCAGCTGTGCGGCTAATGCAACTTTTTGAAGAAGCAGAATGGTTCAGAATGTTAAAGAAAAGAGCAGAGAACAGCTCTGACAGCTGCAACGCTGACAGTCTTAAAAACATTAGAGAAACTGCTGCAGAAATGTGGTCCTCTTTGTATGATCGTTCATCTATTATTTGAAAAACAGACAATTCTGTACATAATGGAAAAAAAAAACTGTGAGCTGGTTTTACCTGAGAGTAATTATAAAATGTTTATCATTTCAGTGACTTTATCTAATTTATCTCATCCTCACTGGAAAAAGTGAAGAAGTAAATTCATAGTTCACTAAACTTCCTCTCTGTGAGAAACCAAAAACAAAAATTCAGTGAATGGGTTAAATTCATGAGCTAAAGACTTGAAATGTAACCTCTGAAGAGGGCTGATCTAATGTAAATGTCAGACTGCAAAAGAAAGTGTGCTATTTAGTACATTAACACTTATCTGGAGTGTGTTTCTCAGAGAAGTGAAGAAAAGACGCTGCTAAGTTTTAACTTAAAGCAAATGCCATCCAAATGTTAAACACCTGAGCTGGAGTTTTTTCTCTCTCCTCCTTCTTCACAGTCATACTGCAGCGCTGAGATGCTGTGAACATTAATATTGAACTTGCGTTTCATGGCCGCGTCTTAAACTAAGCACACTGCCTCTAAAATCAAACAGCCTGTGATATTAAAGGTCTCTGAAAGACCAACGGCAGAAGTGTCTTTCATTATCTCAGCAGATGGGTATAGACGGTCCACATTTCACTGTCTGAATATCAAATAAATGAACATAAAGAGTCATAAATCGTATACAAACAACATAAATCAACTGAGCAGAGCGGGCATCAGGTTTCGGCTGTGCATCTCATACATACTAAAAGCAACTCAACACCACCGTGATAATGCCGTAATATGAAAGAGCATCACTGGCAGGAACACACAGAAGGTGCTGCAATACAAAAAAAAACACCTTAAAGCAGATTTCTTTCCCAACATGTGGCAGCAGAAAACTAAGAATTAAATAAGAACGCAGTTGACTGACATAATAATAAAGGTTTAAAGGATTTTTGGGGATTATTTAGAGTTTAATTTTCTCCTTCTTGCAGGTTTTTCTGACACTGTAATTTCTCTTGTCCAACTTTGTACCTTAGCAGCCAGGCGTTTGACTGCCTCCTCCCTTCGCCGCTGAAGCTCAGGGGTCCCGGGGCAGCTGTTGGTCCTCAGCGTGTTCGTAGCGCTGGATGGTGGAGTCGGCTGTGGCGGCTGGCTGAGGGGAAGTTCTGTGCTTGGTGCTGCAGCACCTGAGGACACAGACACAATTTGTCAAATACCAATGAAGTAATGTAGAATTTTAAACTTAATTTACTTCATTTTTTATTAAATGCATGAGCTTTGAAGCTGCTTTCAACGCTCCATGTTAGATAAAACTTCATGTTCGCTGTAGAAAAGTTCAAAGTAGTAGGTCAGACTTGATTTCTGTCAGTGGATGTATCCTCACTTGACTTTTAGACTCTGCAAACTAAAACAAAAACCCAGAATATGAAACCCAAAAATAATTTGACATCCAAAGGCAAATTGATTACTTTTCGGGGAGGCACTGGGGCTGTTGGAGGCGATCTGACGCATGCGGCCGCCGTGGCAGCTCAGCGCTACTAGCCGGGAGATAATAGCCGTCTTCCCGTAACCCACGCTGCCCACAACTACAGTGCCTTGGCTCTCCGGAGACTCGCTGGCCTTTAGGACACCCTCCAACTGCTGAAAGAGCCAATCTCTGCCCACAAAAACAGAGTCTGTGGTGATGCTGGGCACCTCGAAGAGTAATGGCTTGAGCATGATGTCCACTGGTTTGTAAGGAGCAAAGCGAGCTGAGGAATAAAAATAAGACAGAAAAAGTTAAAACCCAAAGCTGAACTCTGCCTTCTTTAGTCATGCTAATCTGAGTGAATTCACAATGTGAGTGGACTTGAGAGGGGACTCTACCCGGCCCACTCCAGCACTAATTAGATCTCAGAGCTCTTGTTCATTCAGGGACTCTTCTAAAAACCTGATCCTGTCGACCAACACGAGTATCATCATACCTACCCATTCCAGTGCTGCTACTGCTAATTTTTAAACCTAAAATTATGACACTTCTCACAAACTTCTGCACAGTTAATACGAGCCGAATCATTTCCTTTCACCAAACCTTGTTCTCAGTATTATCCTTTTCTTTATTGTGGACTGAATGATTGCAGAAATCATCAAACAAGACAGCAACACAGTTTCTTTTATTTTTTGCAATTACTAAAAGTACAAATGAGGTTTTGATGAACGATTATTTTAGAGAGGCTGTGAGGACTTTCTGTTTGAAGTGAATCACAGCAACACCTTTGGCTGGAATCGTGCACACACTGTCTTGATGACATGACTCTTAACAAGACGTGTGTTTGTTTTGGAAAAGAATGGAGATCAGATCTTTTTTTTATCACTACTTTCCTTTGTTCAAGACAACTTTTAACCAGATACAACACGACAAATAAAGGTTTTTATCAACAGTTACGTAACATAGAATTATTGTTTGAAATGTAACAAGCCAAGTTCTTAAGTTTGAACCGTAATTTAGAAGCCAGTGCTCTAAGACTTATCCGTAGGCTAATGTATAACGTTAACAAATCCTCTTTATGTCCTGCCCATCTACCAATCTCTCTCTTCAACCTCACTCTTCATTTTATTGACAGACTCTCAGGTTTGATCAGATCACTGCAGAATAACTGCTGCATGTGGGCTGGAATGAACATCATCACTAACAGTTTAGCCTGTGTTTTAGCCTTTGGCCTGTGCTCTATCACTCCCTCGTTTAACTTTCTTCTTCTCTTCTGTTCTTTTACTGATGCTTGTTCAGCTCCAGGGTCCACCATCACTACTAAATTAATCCCAGAAATCATTTTCAGCAGAGTAAAATGCTACTTCAGATCCCTCGCCTCATTGCTAAACTTCGTCAGGCAGTGTGACGTTGTCATAGAAACTTCAACGTGCTGTAAATCAATCCGACCCAATCAGGAAGCTAAGAAATAGCATTTAGAAATAACCTTTACTGGTGCTGATAATCTTATTTTTAATTGTGGATTAGGATCAGGCAGATATCTAGAAATGATCATTTTTCAACATCACTTAGAAAGTCCTCACAGTCTCTTTAAGATCGATCATAAAACAATTTTGGAAACTGCTGGAAAACTTCTGTTTCAGCCTGATGTGTGGGCGATGGCATCTCCTGCCTGTACTCCCACTTCGACAACCAGAAGAGAAACTAATTTCATGCTTTGAGCAAACTTATTTCAGTCTACGACTTTTTTCAGAGTGGCTCAAAACTTGTGTTGTCCCTCGCACAAATGCACAAAATTTATGCCTTTAAGTCAGGGAGAGGTATTATATCTTTCTTCTTCTTGCTCCTGTTTTTCATGGACAGTGTGATCATATATGTTGTGCTGAATACTGATATGAGCAAATTAACTAAATATGAACAGATGAATTTGAAGAAAGAAAAAAAATAAAGAGTTAGTTTGAAAAACATGGACACTTTCAGATTATTCATACAGGGAGAAAACTTTGATTTAATCAACTTTACTTTTAAATAAAGTACTGAAAGAAAACGAGGCGTTTGTAAAGGGTTAAAAAGTTTGAGTATCCAATGAAGTCAAATTAAATTATTCATGTTCTTATCAAATATTCACTCAGTGGGATTCCTCTCAGATATATAACTAAAAAAGGCTGGTGAGGTGAATGAATCCATGATTTAATTTTTGGAAATAAATACTTGCAGGAAACTGAATTTCAGTACTAATCAATGGTTGTAATCATTTTCTAATTATCTTAATCAAGTTTATGCAGGCTTAAAGGCAAGCTCCATGACAGTCGAAACCATCAACACAAGTGTATTTCTCTGCATCAGCTCAGAGTCAGATGAACAGATAGTGGGAGCTCACCTTTAGAGTCCTGAGGGGGCCGTCCTCCTGTATTATGCCAAGGGAGGCGAATGGATGTCCGCAGCGGGGTGTTGCGTTGTTCATCAAGAAAGCTCAGGTCTTCCAGCTTAGTGGAACTTGTCGCTGTTGACAAACACACACACAAAAAAAGAGCAGTCAAGCAGATATTTTGGTGCTTCATGGGTGTATTCATTAAAATGACAATGGGTTGAAAACTCTCTGAAATAAGATATTTTGTATCTCAACAGGACTTTCCCAAGAAAATCAAGACAGAAAGTTAAAACAAAAAAAACTAAAACAAAACAAAGCGTAGAGTAAGATTGATGCAAGAAAGTTTTCATATCATCATTTTCCATATTTGGAATCTGTGAGAAAACAGGAGTAAGGACGAGGCGTGTCAGTCACTCTGACATTTGTATGACTCTGGAGGCGAAATGTGCAGGTACCAGTTTACTGTAGCAGTAAGAGGAACACTGTCCCTGACAGAACTGCTTCTGTTGTCTCCAATTTGAGCTGACAGCTACACAAACAGCAACACACAGTAAAAAAAAAGTGAGAGGTCTGTCCCCAGAATACAGCCACTGAGGTGTAGAGAGAGGGCGCATAACAAAAACAGAGGAATTAACAAACAAAGAAAAGATACAGAAATGTTTCACTTTATATGCACACTGCTATACTGCTTGGAATTTACCTCGTTCATTCTAATTTCAGCAACACAGAGCAGATAATATAAGATTCACAAACAATCACCTAAGAATAGCTACAGACACAGGCTTCACCTGTGAATATTACAAAGATGTGCATTAGATCTACAAGGTCTCTCCTGCGATTGCTTTTCACTGCCTAACAATACTATCACCATGGTGATCCATGCTCTTTTGGCCCTGTTGAAGAGCAGTATCAAAGCCTCTGCTCTCTCCTTCATCAGCCCCGACTGAGAGAGTCTGTCACAAACACTCAACTCTTCTCTTCACTCTCTCTCTGCCCATCACTTGGTCGCTAACTTTCTCTCTGGAATGTCCCACTAATTAAAACCCATCTGCTGACAACAGAGTGACTGGGGGAAGCGGCTATCCTCAATACAACTTTGACTGGTTTGAAAAGAAGGCCCTCGTGGTTACTTTTACTGCTGTGGATGGTGCTTTCAGGATAAAACAATAAAGGACACAGTCAAGCTTGGCCACACAAAGTAGTAAAAAATGGAAAACACAATATGGTGTCAGCGAGTGTTGAACTGCACAGCACTGATGGTTCAGTTTAAACTAAACTGCACAAATGAGCGGTACTTACATCAAACAGCAGAGCCAGGATGGGCAGTGGGAAATCTCAAAGCCCTCCCCTTGTCCCAAGCATGAATATCCCTGGACAGGCATACAGATAAGTAGGCAGGGTGCAGACCCTTAGCTAAATCTCTGGAGAGTGCTCCCAGTCGATGAGCTCACTGAGGGCACAAAAGCGATTCCTCTGCCCCAGTGCTCCCATGCAGGCACACTGGCAGCGCTCAGCTGCAGAGCAGAGGGCTTGGCTGCCCCTCTCCAGTGCTGAGCTACTCACAGCACCCGCAGCGTGAGGCGCTCGCTAAATGAATGCAACGCTTTCCCGAAAGTCATCCCACCTCTATTTGTTACACAAATGCACACAACTCTGTCTCTGTGCTGCATGCATTTGGAAGCACACACCAGATCTTGGTAAGTGCACAAGTCTGATAATGAAAAAATGAGGGAATTAGAAGAATAATAAATGAAAAAGCAAGATATCCAGTCTCCAGCGGCTGATTACAGTCTCTAATGGGGAGCTGCTGTAGTATTAATCAATGATCCTGCCTGGAGAAGGGTGAGGGATAAGAGAGAGAGAGAGGCATGTGAAAAAGGAGGCAGAGAGAGTAGAATTAGAAATGAGAACATGAAAGAATATAACACAGACACCCAGGGAGGCAGAGGTGGAGGCAATGGAGAAGCATGAAAACAGGACAGAGAGTATATGGACAGAGAAACCAGCCTGGGCAGCAAATCAGCCGTTACGCTGAATACTGACACACAACTGCTTTTCCAGCTCAGAATTTGGAATTGAGAATGAGGAACCTGAGAGCAATCGTGAGCCTCATTTCACACCAGACACATTTTTTCTGCCCCTGGGTCTCATAAGCTAAAGCTTGAGGTAACTCTCACTTTGTCTTTTCAGGAGCCTCAGTACTCAAACCCGGTCATTCATGTCAGTAAAAATGCCCCCTCCTTTTTTTTTTTTTTTTTTTTTTGTTAAACCACTATTCCAAAATTCTTTCATGGCAAGGAATTCCCACAGGAAGGCATCCAATCCCTGCACCCCCCCCCTCCTCAATCCCCCTCTTTTCCCTCGTCAGATTCCTTCCTATTCTTGCGCACACCTATACTCATTGATAAAAGGTACATTTGATAGCTTGAAGTCTGTGCTTGCAGTGACTTTGAAGCTGCATCGATGTGTCAGGACTGTATTCTGAAGAAAATGGGATTCTTTTTTTTCCTCAGGCAGGTCTGCCCTTTGGATCCTTCAGCTCTGTGCTTCCCATGACAGACCAGAGGGTAAGCCTGATTTCCTTTGCTCCAACCACTGTCCCTTTATCTCCGTGACTTGACTCTGCTCTCCCCTTTACCTCTGAATACAATCTGAGCTCCCATCACCGTCCTCACCTTTTAGCTTCTTCTTAAAGTTTTTGGGTTACTGTAACATTTTTATGACATAAGGAAAAGGCTAAAAGTACGGAAGAGGATTAGGGCCACTGAAAATAAAAAATGTCCTTTTGCTCTGTAAATATATTTTTTACTATTATTCTTCTGAGAAAAATTCTGAGATTAAAATCAGAACTCTGAGTTCTGAAAATAAGTAGAAAATAAGAACTCTGAGTTCTGACTTTTTTCTCAGAACTGACTTAAATCGTTTTATTTCTCAGTGGCCCTAATCCTCTTTCAAGTACGGAAAAAAGTTTTGTGAATGCTTTTCAAACTGCAACTCTATGTGGGTTTGCATTTTTGGCTAAAGTTTTTTCTAAGACCTGAATTCATAAAGCAAGTTTCTTGGCTCAAGACTCTGCGTTATGATATTTACCAATTTTTTTTTTCTTCCTCAGAGTTAGGAAATCACAACAGGCTGATATAACTTGGAAAACAAGCACCTACTGTATAAACTAGAAAGCAAAAAATGAAACAGCAGCCTCAAAAAAAACATGCACAACTTTCACAAGCCAGGCTGTCAAAACTGATGTAACTGCAAAGATCAATAGCTGTGAAGGAAAGAGACCTTCAGAGATCAAATATAGTCTCCAGAGTTAGTTTGCTTGCTTCTTTAACAGCTCTTACATAATTCTTAATGGCGGGGTGCTGTCAGTCAAAGATAGCCAGATGGCTCGGTGGTGGCACAGAGTGGTTACATACACGCTGTCCCTTTGAGATTGGGTATTCGTCAAATCGTGATCTTTCGATGGAGTGCCACAGAGAGGAATATTAAATGGCTCTTCAGAACCCAGGCAGATTGATCCCTGCAATGGTTTTCACTTTGCTCCTGCTGTGACTTCAAGGCCCCGGCAACTCTCTGCGAGTGGACTTTTTAAAAGATGTCGTCGTGACCTTTTCGCAGCTGGAGCTCATGAATCGGTTTTGTTTTCTTTTTGCTACCTCTTTAATGTCTCACTGAAAAGATCCACTTTTGCGTCAAGCTGAAGGCAAAAGAAAAATCCATGGCTACCTGCAGACATCATGAAGCGGAGACAAAAACATGTCGACAGCAGACACCATTGTCTAAAAACAGCCAGAGAGGAGATGAGCTTACAGCATATCAGATTAAAGCATTACATCATGCCGCCCTGCCTTAATACTACAGAGAGACAACAGAATATCAAATTTAATAAGCCAAAACTTTTTTCCATCCTACAGCACTGCAGCAGTTTGAAAGATATCACTTCTATTTCACTGTCTGACCTTTGCAAACATGATAAACAGACTGTGGTCAAATGGAGCAGGTGGAGATGACTCTCTGCCCTCCTAATAAAACACAGATGTCCCTGCTGTCTGAGTTTCTGATCGAGGGACATCTCCTTGAGGTTTCTTGCTGGAGTCTTATAGCATTAGGTCGATAGACAGTCTGACATTTGATCCGTGAATTATTTTCCTTTGTGTTTTCATCACAGAGCAAATTTTTACCTGAAGAAGAAGACTTGGAGAGGACTTCTGAGCAGTCACAAAGGTTTATTCGTATGCTGTGTTCAAACATGACCGCAGAGCTCTGTTGAATAGAAAAACACCTCAGCATGCACTGCGGCACCATTCCTAAAGCCACAATGACCCTGACTCAATCTGCCCGTCTGAGAAACGAAACCACAAGCAGCTCAAGCTAAAGTTTCAAAACCAGGGAATTCCAGTGGCCAGAGCTAATGTGGCCCTTTGACTCTGTAAGCCTGGTTAAAAAGCTCTGCACGAATGCCTCAAAAATAGAATCGTTATAACTTCAGTGTAATAAAGTCTGGCAGGGAGGAGTGGCAAAGACCGGTAAAAAGATTAAAAAATGAGGAAGTGTAAAAAGCTGCAGTTCCAGAGGTGTCCACTTGAGGCAGGCCCCAAAAACCAAGAAAGCGCCAGTCAAGCCCAGGTTACCATACAAATTCTTACATCAGAATAAACAATATTAACTCTTTAAAACCTGACCCATCAAAAGATAGCCAATAAAATCTATTTTTTTGGAACTGATATGTTTATTAACCCTTTTAACAAAATCTACAAAAAAAGTAGCTATATCTCTTTGCTTATAATTCTTTTTAGTGAATATGGAGAAAATCCATCCATCTTCTGAACCACTTAATCTGTTCAGGGTCACAGGTGGCTGGAGCCTAAACCAACAGGTTTTTAAATGAAAATGTTTATCATGTAGAAGTTAACCAGGCAGCAGGGCTACAGCTTCAGCTTCAATACCAGTTTGTAGATTTGTAGCCAAAAGTTTGAGTCTGCATTCCCAGCATGGTGACCACCCTCTCTGAGTTTCTTGTCTCTATAGTAACCAATGAGTGACACCACTGAGGTCGTCTATGTTTTATACAGAATAAGAGGATTACATGAACACCTGTTTATCTTTCACCTTGTCTAATTATTATTGTAGCACATTTCTTCAAAGGTCACACATTTTAAACTGGGTGTTATTAAGATGAATCGAGTTGGATGAGCTGGCCTGTGAATGAGAAAAAATAACATTAAAACATTACATTGCTTTTCTGTGGGATCTTTGACAACATAAGGAAGCTAAGGAAAAGGAGCCAAGCATATTTGTTGTGTTGTGTCCATCAATTCCACACAGCCCCTAAATACAGTCAGCTGTGACCTTTAAAACAAGGTAGAGAACCAGGAAATACGACCATATTAGTCCAGTGCTCAGCTCTCTGCACTGGCTTCCTGTCGCTCAGAGAATAGACTTTAAAACAGCTCTGCTTGTGTACAAGTCTCTTCATGGTTTAGTGCCAAAGTACATCTCTGACATGTTAGAGCCATATGACACCAACTCTGACTCTGAGAACTACATGGGGGGGTCTCCTGCTGGTGCCCAGAGTCAGGACTACACACGGTGAGGCTATGTTTCAGTCTTATGCTCCTAAATTCTGGAACAGTCTTCCAGAAGATGTGAGACAGGCCTCAAATTTGACAATGTTCAAATCCAGACTGAAACTCAGCTCATATCACAACTGAAAGCATTTTATCTGCATTCCACGTTTTTAATTTAATTTAATCAATTCTTTTTTATGTTTTATGAAATGATTTTATCTTACTTTTGTTCTAATCTGCCTTCTCCTGATTTTATGTTGCTGTAAAGCACTTTGAATTGCCTTGTGTATGAATTGTGCTCTAAAATAAACTTGCCTTGCCTAAACTTATGATAAATGCCTGTGCTGCCTTTGGGGCTGCCCATGCAAAAAATGTTTGAATGCTGCCTGAACATTTTTTTGGCAGGTTTTCTTTGAGGAATGGAAGCAGAGACGGTTCCTAACACAAACAACCAGCAATAAAATTACAAACTGCTCCTGTAGAGACATCTAAATTCTGCTCTGTCTGTGGTGACAGGTGCTGCAAGTCAGCATTTGTGCAAATTGGTACAGGACACGTGAGTCCGCATCGTGCTGCATGAGATCCAACAGCATGCCAGAGACAGAATGGATGTTTCATCACCAAGGAAGTGCAAAAGACACTTCTAGGTAACGTGTAGACGTAGGCCCAGCTATACAGCTGATGGTGGGAGGACACAGACGGTCAAAGCCCACGTTGCATGAACAAATATTGACACTTTGCCAAAGAGATCTTTTGGAAAAAGCTTGATTTTGGTTGCTTCTATTTGTAATCTATCTTTTTTAGTTGCTTATATGTTTATTTGCATAAATAATCAGAAAGAAAATTGACTCCCTCTTCACTGCAGTCCAGTACAAGATCTGAGTCAGAGCCCACTTAACTTAAATCTGCCTGGGGAACTCATCCCCCATCACACTCTCAACCTGTCAACTAGACCAAACTCATTTGGAGCAGAAGTCTCATCTAACCCAAAGGGAAAAATCCACCATTTTCAAACAGAGTGCCATTTCTCAGACCTGGAGGTGTCGTAACTCATCCCAAGAGCATAGCATAAAAGATATTTACTCACACCTCCCGATGACAACATACCAACTCTATCTTCTGCTGAGATATGTCATAATTGCCTGCAGGACCCCATAGATCATTAAGTTTGAGGTGTAGCAGTCATAAAAGTGAGAAATGAGGTGAAGGCAATCTTATGAAAGAAAACTCAGGACAGCTGATATATGCAGATGCTTAGAGCAAATAAAATCTTCACATTGTGTCTTTAAATGCTGGATGTCTATGTCCTTACTTACTGATGGTGAATAACGTTAATGAGTACTCCCATCGGACACCTTGTTATTTAATGTGCTGGCATACGAGCCAACAATGGAAAATAGTTGCAGAGCTTCTGGCCTGTAGAGTGAACTCACTAATGATGAATGCAATTTTGTTTGTTTTGTACAATGAGATCCCTCCCATTTAGCTCCTTCCTGTTTCAGTAATTGCCTCTCTAGAATCGTTAGTTTTTTTTCTGAATATAATTTCCTTGAGCATTAACTGAGAAGAAGCAGTCTGGTTTTTCGCAAAGTGACATTGCCTCACTTTGGTCGGGACCATAAATGCCTCAACATGTCCTTGATGTCCTCTCCAAGGGCCCTGCCGCGCAGCGTAAAAACCTGAGGTGTGAATTCTGCAGGTCCCTAGAGGGCAACACTGCATAACTATGACATCAGCCCATAAAATCTTGGGAGCGTCAAGGGAGACGAGCACGGCGGGCGCTGACACGCAAACCAACACACACAAACAGTCGAGCAATTCCCTGGTTTATTTGCTTTATGAGGCAGTGTGTGTCTGTGCTGCTCTGGGTTTATGTTAGCGGTGAAATAATGGTGAGATGTTAAAGAGTGTGGGATCACGGGACAATTGCACAGCCACTGAACGAGCATAATCAGCACAATGCTATTCACTGTTTGTTTTCACTGAGGGCACATATTCCTGTGTGGGATGTCCAAACAAAATGTTGAGTAGAAGCAGTTCACAATGGGTGGTATCAATAAGTGAGCAACAACATGCGCAAATCATGCATTATTTGTTCTGCTGTCATTTCTAGGTGCTTCCTCATCTTCAAACAATCATGAGCAATGAGCTATCTGAGCAGATACGATGATGACTTGTTGGAAATTGTACAGGATCAAGGCAAACCTGTCACCTTTATATAACGGGTTTTTTTCATGTGGCAGATGTTTCTCATCCGAGGCCATTTACAATAAGTGTGTGTTGAACTCAGGAGGAACCTGAACTTTGTGTCATCAAAGAGAGAAAACGCTCTGATGTGGCATCAGACAAGAGTGGAAAGCTGCTGTATTTCATCATGGTCAAACCCAAGGGAGACACTTTTGTTGACGAGTGTTCAAGCGCTTCAACTTTAACATTTGCAGCTGTGGCTTACAGGTGAAAGAGGGGGAAAAATCTTTAGAAACGAAAGACGTCCTCTTACAGCTAAAACCAGTCTCCAGTCTCCTCTCTGTCTACAGCCTGGTGTCCTGTTTGCTGCTCCATACTGATTGTTTTTTTTTACTTTGACTCATCTTTATCTTGGCCGTTGATCTGACCAGAGTGCACTTACATTTTTATGATGCTTCCTCCCTGGCTCTGCTGAGCCTTTTCCTGCTTTTACAATTTCTTGTAATTTCTCCTCAATAATGGAATTGTCTGCTCTCACAGTGCAGTGACATGTTGTTCATCTGCTCCACAAACTGTCTCACAGTCTTCACCTCTCTAGGATGGCTGTTTTTTTTTATATATATATGATTTATTGAACCCTAGCTTTTACATTCTACACACACTTAAGTCTGCCACCACAAACACATGTCCGGTGTTTTTATATCGCAGTTATTTCAAACATGTTGTCAACAGAACAGCAAGCATGTGCAGCACGCTTTCCTGGGAAAAAAGCAGGATAAATAGCATATGGCCGCAGGGAAGGCCGGAGACTGAATCGCTTGTGTTTTTACATTTTACTAACACATTCAAATCTAACATCTGTCCTCAATGAATTTTCAAGGTATGACTCAGCTGAAAACTTAACACCTGAAGCTCTGAAGTATGAATTTAACCATGGCTGTCAGTTGTGGATCGATTTTGCTGGTACTTGCACCAACACAGTGAAAACTACCCCCTAAAGAAGGCTTTAAACGTTCAGATTTTCTGACAACAACAGGGCGAAGGTCAAAAGCAGCTAGAGAAAAAAACGAGTGAGGCGGTATGATGAAGATCTGAGATTGGAAAACGGGGGAAAGAAAGAGGAGGAAAAAGGGGGTAGCGAGGGGATATCAACAACTGTGACAGCTGTGTGGATATGGCGAGCTGAGCCATAACAGAGAGGCTCCAGGGCAGGAATGCAGAACAGATCAGCCAGACGGTGGCTCACGCCTGAGTCCAACATGGCAGGGTAGGGCTGAGGCACAACACACAACAGCTGCCTAATCCCAATCTCTGCTTTTAACCGCACTGCTCACTGAAACCTGACTTCTGAAAAACACCAACTTCTTCATGCCTTTTTTTATCTCCATGTTTATTTTCCATTTGTGTGTCACTCACTTGGAGTAGAAGTGACAGAACACTTGTCAGCCTCAGGCACAGACTGTATCTCCGCATTTCGGTCTAGATTTGACTTGCAATTCAATGCTTGAAGACACCCAGGCACACAGAGTCAGTCTTCTTGTCAGGAGAACAAAAGGTTACTTGGCGACAAGAAGACGTAAAATGTTTCTTGTAATGCTAAACGTATACTGAGAAAAGGTCAACAGGAAGACATCTAGATGTCCAGAGCTGGAACTCAAAAAGCTCTTACCTGCTACAGAGTTCGGCCTCGGCATCATGAGAGAAGAAGACGTCTGTGGTGGGTATGCAACGGGTCCTTCAGGTGAGTGACTTGGAGGCTGCGGCGCCCCTGCTGACGTGTTAATCTGCTGCTGATGCTGCTGGTCTGTCCTGGACGGGGTGTCCGCAGGTGTAGCTGTGGCGCTGTTGGAGTCTTCTTCGGCCACAGGAGAGCAGGTGTCAGCCCGCACGCTCTGCGCCAAGCCATGGCGCCCGCTGCCTCTCAGGCTGCCATCCTTACTCCACTCCAGGCTGGAGCCGCTGCGGTCATCATTCTCTGAGGAACTAGTGATGGTGGCTGTGAGGAGACAAAAACCCAGGGCGGATTAGAGCAAGTGAGGGAGGCAGGATGAGGGTAAGTAGCGAAAAATGTGAGTGTTAGATTCTTTGTGTGCTACGAACATTATCTGTCTTCATCTTTGCAGAGATACCGAGCTGTAATGGAACTTTTAAATTTGAATAACTCTGCTTTTCCTCTGAGTCCTTATCAACACTGTTCACCACCTGAATTTTTATTGCGGAGACAGCCTGCTTACACTCATGAAAGATATGACAGCGTGGATTTACGAAAATCATTTCTGAGCCCAGATCCTTTGATTGTGTTCAGCTCTTTTCTTTGCTATACTGTGATCTAAAGATCTAAACTTGAGCGAAGGAGTCCAAGTTTGTGATGAGGACTGAATCCAAAGGTTTGATATCGAACAGGTGTCTTCCAAAAATGACAACAACCGTCTTAATCTTCCCTCGAGCTTAACCAACCATCAAATACAAAAAGAAGAGTGGAAGGCCAAAGCCACATACTGACAGGCAGTTGGACACAAAAACACCAGCACGAGTTTGACAACAGAAACTGACTGGCCAGCTGGCTGTTTGCATCACATATGCCTAATCTGGATTTCATAATGCTACAGCAAGTTGCATCATCAGTAACATCAACAGATCACATCCTGGACCTTTTGTCTGCTCTGTTATTGACACGAAAGAATAAGAAGTCATTCGTGACAGTCTCACGTACCATGTATACACAAATCCCTGCTCTTGCCACGACATTAGGAATGAAATTTGTCATTTTACCTTCGACAGAGCTGTTTTTTTGGTCTTATCCAGCAGGGTTGTTTAACCCCCAGCTGCACTGAACTCCTCTGGGAGCTGTTTTGAAAATGTTAAGACATTGCAAAATCTCCCCAATTCCATTAAGGAGCTTTTAACGTAATACAAAGCCAAATTAATGTGCTTTTGAAATCAGAGTCTGACTCAGACTTCAAAGACCAAAGAACATTAATCACTGGCTGGAATCTGACTTATGGACACAACATAGCTTTGTTCTTTTCCATTCCTGCACAGTCCAAAGGAGGCCTTACGATGGCATGTTGTGAACCACCTTCAAAAGTATGTAATTATCCATCAAATAAACTATTTGAGACAAGCAGAGAAGCTCTAGTCTGCAACACACGTGTGCATCATCCTGGGTGGCTGTATGTCAGGGCTCTATGCTGGGAGATACTACATCAAGCTTCCATAAATTTTTTAGCAGCTAGCTATGATACTGCCCTGGGGGACAGAATGACTGACTCATGATAATCAACTCTGCAGAAATCCAACTTATAGTGATGGATCAGGCTTTAGCATGACTGTAACATGTCAGGCAGGCAAAAAAAACGAAAAAAAAAAACGGTTGAAGCTCATTTCTAACAGCTCATTTGACTTGATTTAAGTTCAACCGAGGATAGCTAGAGGATCATATGGTTACAATTTGGCATTGAATCATCAACACAAACATTCAAAAGCCACTTTCAGGATGAATCTCAAGCTGCTAAAAGCCATGTGAGCAGAAACAGAACATGGATTAATATATCAATAGACTACGCCACATTTCTGTCAGCTTATATAAATCCCCAGATGTCTTACAGCGCTATTACTAGAGATATAATACAACCTCTAACTGTGGCAACTGTCACCTCAATGCTCGCTCGTACCGGAACAGCTCTATGCAAAGCCAATAACTGACGTACTGTGGAGGATAGATACAACCTGACACAAATGCTATTCAGTCCAACAAAAAAATCCAGTGGGCTTCACAAAAGGATAAATGGGTGACGCCATGAAAGTGAGACTTCTTGCTTAATCAGAGTGCACATGAGGTTACAATTCTCAGACTGGAAATTAGAAGTAGGAGAGCTTAACATAAATGCTTCAATAACTGATTATAATGCAGGAAAATGCTCGAAGAAAAAAAAAAAGAGAACAGCAGAGCCATTGTTTTTGTTGTTTGTTTGTTTTTTTATATGTTTCTTGGTCAAACCCAGCTAGTGAAGTAGCCACTGGTAAACTGGCTTTTTTTTGTCATGACTCTGAGATTGGATGCCAGCACTCCTAACTCCACAGATTTGCTGTGCCGCCCTGTGGATCTGCAGCTGAGTTGGCTCAATACGAGCATCCTTGGCATGCTTATTGGCTATTCTGGCAAAGGTACCACAGGTGGTTAAAAAATGCAGTGAAGTCAGTTAGAAACTATTCAACGGACAGTCGAGAGCACTTTTAATGTCAATTTGGTATCTGCATCATTCTGCAAGTTTACGGCCGTCAGCTCCAAATATAGAGGCATTATTCTACAATAACGCATTTCCATCTCTGCATATTCATGGATAGAAGTCTGTTTTGTTTGCTCCTGTTGCCATTGTTACATTTATTTGCAGAGCAGTGCAACAAAAGGTGAAAAAGTGAGTTATGTGTTGACAGCTTTTGGCACATGCAACTAAAGGCCTTTCTGTTATTCTTTTAAAACTTTACCTGTTACCTAGAACAGTGTTTCTCAAATTGTGGTCCACAGACCACTAGTGGTCCACCAGGAAAGTGAGTAAATTTTTTTTTTTATAGAAGATTAAAAAAAAAAAAAAAAGAAGCTCGCAGGGAATAAAAGTTTCCTTGAACTCTCCCCCAACGAAAATGGTCAAGCTAGCGTTACTCCATCAATGAGCCTCAAGACGGGGATAGTAAAAAGAAAGTCAAATGAGGAAGAGAAAATCTCCAACACAGGCCAGGAGAAGATGCAGCAGCAAGATGATTCAGCTGCAGTGAGCATTGTGGACACCGTGGAAGCTAATATTAACGCAGTGCATGCATCAGTTGGCTATCTGGGGTTTTGTTCTGGGGCTATCTAGCTTGGTGGTCCACAAAGTCTTTGTTATTTTGGTCTTTGGTCTGAAACACTGAGAAACACTGACCTAGAAATAAGGACATGGGAGCTGTCAGTCTTACATTTTACTCAGTATTGACTGAGGACCTCGTCGATTCTCACCTATGATCCCGCTGTCTTTGCTCTCAAGTGTGGAGCTGGGACTCGTGATGGTCCCACAGGGGCTGGAGCGGCTGAGAGGGGGCCGGCTGGTCGTGCTGTTGAGTGTGGAACATGGGCTGTCGGTGCTGGGAGATGCTGTGCTGCTGGTCAGCGTGGAGCACGGGCTGATGCCCTGGCTAGTCACAGAGCACTGAGGGGAAAAAGGAAAAAAGAGGTAAGGTACCAGAGTAATGCTCCATGAATCAAATATATCAATGAAGTATGAAGTAAACCCCGATATAAACTCTCAGCTGGCAATAAACTCACATTTTTTCACCATGAGCAGCTACAACAACAACAAATAACCTTCCAGCCTTATTTGGAAGGAGAGTTGTGAGAACCAAAGAGAAACACAAGCCTATCTGAGATGGATCATGTAAAAGCAATGTAAAACTTTCTTTCACAAATAAACAAGCCTTTCACGTGTGAGCATGACACACAAGCCGAAAGGGCATGAGCGCCGCAAAAGGAGCGAGGCTTGAAAATTACACACTCCTGATTCGGGAAGACCCGAAAATGCCTGAAGAGAATCTCACAAGGGGAGAAGTCTCTACTTTGTTGTGACACAATGGATACCTCTCCCATGCTATCCAGCCTGTCTGACAACCATACAGCAGCTGGATCTCTGGCCTAACTGACAACCAGAGAAATCCAAATTAAAGCTGGTTTGTCCCGTTTCCCATCTTCACTGAACTGTATTCTGATTGTAGACAATGTATTGTAGCTCAAAGAGCGTTAGCCTTGTTCTAGTGTAAGAGGAGCCTTCAAACAGCTCCCTGAAGGTTCCCCTCCTTGCTTTATTTACATAGAGTTCAAAATCTCATCAAACTTTATTTTCTATGGATGTATGTGGCAGATATAGTCATCTATTTAAAGACATTAATAAATAAAACAAATCAAAATAACTATATCTTTTGAAACCTGGTCAAATGAGGGGAGTGTTTGTGTATTTTGTAAACCTGCATTCATATAAAGTACTTATATTAAAACTTCTGTAACAGATCCTGATTAATTACACCAAGCCTCTTCTTAAATACACCAACTCCACCTAACTGCTTTTGTTGCCTGAGGGACTTTCACCCATTGCTCCTACACAGCACTTACTGCAAGGCTGCCTCCAACAAACTGCAAATAAATCACAGAGAACCACCACAAACATCACAGCTGAACTCCTAAATGTTTTTTCCACAGAAAGTCAAATATGAAAAACAAGATTCTTCATCTATAAATGAGCTTGTCAGCTTGTTTGTTAAGCGTTGTACTGGAAGAATACAAACAGCCCAACAGGAAGGATGCTGCATGAGTAAAGGCGTCATTAAAAATGTGCGGAATGTTAATTTTAGCTACAAAACATTTCCTTTTTCTAAGTTTGTTCAGTGGGTTTTGCAATATTCAACCTAAAGCTGCATCCTTCCACTGATGCCACCTCACAGGAAGAGCCAGGCAGTTTACTTACATTTAATAATTTACTGAACGGGGAGGGCTAAAAACATCATGCTGAGCAAGAAATGTTGTTAAACAGCAGTATGGAGGTAAAAAAGAATTGCTCGCAGATGACAGTAACATACTCCTCCCTAACTGAAAACACACACCTACACACACATACAGAGTCATTACGCTCCCACACTGTCAGGCTCCATTTTTTGACATCTCAACTTGTGAATTTCACTCCTAAGATACTTTTTAAGTCTCTTTCCCAGAACTGTCGGTTTGAAGTCAGAATGTGTCCGAGACAGCAGATGAATGAGGGAAGCGTAGCGTGCTGCGCTTTGCTCTGCTTTTCATACAGCACAAGCTTAATTAGTGGAGCCAAACAAACTGAGGCTCAGACCTAACATAACTCTATTTCTGGACCTGAGCTCAGACACTCTTGTTACACATTCAAGAGCCCCTGGAATAGCACTCAAGTTACCGTGGGAGACCTACACACCACACTGAAGATCTTGCACTAAAATTTAAGTACATGCAGTCAATTTTAAATACAGATACTTTCTTTAGAACATATATAACAGCCAATAAAAAGAGAAACACTTTTCACAGTTACCGTTGTTTGTGCCAAAAGATTAATTCCCAGAGGAGCTTCCTAATCCCCATCCAAAGATAATGCACAGAAGGAGAAATGAGTCAAGTTGCAACAAAAAAAAAATCCAGTCCTCTGTCACAACTCTGCCTCTCATCCTCACCCTCTCTCCTCTATCTCTCTATCTGTGTGCAGCAGGAGTGGCAGCAGCTTCTGCTGGAAGAGGGAGGGAGTTGGATGGGAGGGGGGGAGGGAGGGAGGGAGAAAATGAAATACCTTCTTTTCATTCTTGTCGTCCATAGGTATGCGTGCCGTACCCGGGATCCCTTCTCCTAATAAAAAGCCGAGCCTTGTCATCAGTTCCTGAGTGGCAGGAGAGGAGGAGCTTGGCTGTTTCTCCGCTTGCAGCTCTAGAGAGGAGAGGGAGAGGGAGAGAGAGAGAGAGAGGGAGAGAGAGAGAGAGGTGGGGGGGAGTTAGAGTTAGCGGGCAGATTCCCTCTCTCTGCTGGATGGCCCACACAGGGCTGATCTGCCTGCCCTGCCCTCAGCGGCTCAGCTCTGAAATGTTATGCTGCACTCTCCAGCTGCTGCTGATGTGCTGCAGACCGAGGGAGGTGGGGGAAAGACGAGCGAGAGGAGAGAGGGAGTTCAGTGGGGGCAATGGTTTGTGTGTGAGAGCTCTAAAGGAGTCTGAATGCATGTGAATGTCAAGCATTGTTTAGAAAGCAGAGTCTATGTGTGAGTGAGTGTGTGTTCAGTGTGTGTGTGTGTCCTGCAACACGCCTTGAGTGCCAATTTCAGGGCTTCTGGTTGTTTACAGCTCTCACTCATAGAGGCTCTGAATATCAATGAGTGGACATGGGCTTTCTTCAGCACAGCTCAAAATGTTTGTGGTCTCAGCTCTCAGAGCTTAGCGCTTGTTTGAGTGAAATTTCTAGGTTGGGGCGCCATCAACAAGGCAGAGACAGCTGGCAATTTATTTTATGTTTACAAGTATTAAAATCACTCAAAAAAAGACACTTCTTCACAATCTATACGTGTTTGACTTGAATATGGATTGGAGTTTATGAGCTAAAGTCTTTGGCTCACCTGAGGGTGAATGACATTCAGAGAGGGGGTGGGGGTGGGGGTGGGGGGGCAGTTGTCCAAGTTACAGAAGCTTATTATACAGTTCTCTGTCAGCACCTTTCCCTCCTCTCTCCTTTATTTTCCCCTTTACCCTCTTTCTCTTACAGTTATTAATAACGTTGGCAGTCGCATGTACTTATGAAACGACTGAATGAAGCAAAAAAAAAGGTCAGTCTGCACAAACACGCAAATACATGTTACATCTATGATTCATCTGCAGGCAAAATGACCATTAACAGTTTCCACATTGTACTGACTTTAGGATAATAAGTTAAACTTCCAGATGTAAACACAAGCAAAGAAGCTAAAATGACACATGAGCTGTGTTTACACTAAGCAGTGAGGTTCAGTTCACTATTTATCATATGCAAAATTCTCAGAAATTTTCAGAAATTAACGGCAGTTAACAGAAATTTTCTGGGAAATGTTTGGAATTTATACTAACTGCATTTTACCTGGTTTATGAAGAATAAACTTTTTTTTTTTAGCATACATGCATGCAAACATGTCTAATGCAGTATTTCGATATCAATTTGATAGAAAAAAAAACCCTAAACAATTTACAGACAAAATTTCCTGGGAATTTTTAGAAAAAAATCATTTAAGTTGACGGCAACAAAAACCTGAAAATTTCTAAAATTCCCGAGCTAAAATCTCCATGGAAAATATTAGAAAATTTCCACCCATTTGCAATCCCAATTGTGAAACTATTTATGTTTTGGTACCAAATTCAGACCATCTTACTTTTTTGTCACCCTTCCCAAGGACGACAAATCAAACAACTAACCATCTGATCAAGAGGTAACAGACTGTACCACTGAAACATGGTTGTGCCTGAAATGCTAGTGAAGTTTGTTCTATAACACTAACTCTTCTTTGTTTTAGTTGAACATGTAAAAACATTTATAAACTTATATTACCCTATTGACAACTGGAATACCTGATATAAGGATAGTAAAACATACATACTGGTATCTACTATTAAACTTTTTTTTTTTTTTTTTTTTTTTTTTTTTTTTAATTTCCGCCTCGTTAAACATTTCAAAGCTATATGCTCTGACTTGTTGGATCATGTCTGACTACTGTTGTGTCCTTAATGAAATTTTGGAGGTCCTCATAGAGTTTGCGTGAGCTTCAATTAGATGGTGTCATATTCAATATGAGCTCTCATATCTCTAACTAATGAAAGTCTGAGCTTCCTGATATTCCCTGGTCCTTTCCTTGGGGCTGTTTTTCATATAATTATATATGATTTCCTCACAGTATAAATCCAAAGTTAGGTAGTGAGAGTAGAGAGAGGAGTAACTCTTAAATCTATGATGTGAGTCCCATTAATCAAAGAGTCCTGATGAGGATTTTAATTTGGAATAATCTTGAAGGTAATAATCTTCATGTCACTTTTAGTTTCTCTTTAACATGAAGCAAAACATAATTTAACTATCTTTTACAATGATGCGTATTATAATTTCTCTCTTATGCTGCAGGGAATGAAAAAGGAGATCATAGCAAGGCGGCATAATAATCTAAGCCAACATGGACCTGAAAATCCTAAAACCTCAACTTCCACTCACGACCATTTAGAGGAAAGTGATACACCACAGAGCCCCCTCCCAAGATAATATGTTTCTACATTAGGAAATGTTTTCATGCAGTGTTAGTGAGTACATACAGGTCAAGTGCAGATAGTCAGAAAAGTGAAATCCCAGCAGTGATGGCAATAAAACAGCAGTGAGAAAAGACTTTTTGTATACAAGCTGGGTGTCGATCTACCCTGTTCACATAGAAGATCTACTTTCTTAAAGAGAGCTTTGATTTTTAAGATTCATCCCAGGGCTTTTCTTAACATCTGTCTGCACGCTGAGCCAAAATCACATGTGTGCAGACAGAATCTTCAGCTGGGAAAGGCCTGTTGTTACACACGTGGTGAATCTTGCTGCTTCAGTCCGTCTGTCCAAAAATTTAGAAAAAAAAAGCACAAACTCTTTTTTTTTTCCATTGGTGAAAAAGTAAAACCTTATTGTTATAACAATAAGTAATACACTCTTGTTTAGGGACACTTCAAAGTAAGGGGCCTTGGAAAGAAGCAGCAATGTCTGGCAGCCTTATCCCTGAGAAGTGGATGAATTTCGATACGGTTATACACAGCATGCCTAATCAAGCAGATTACACGAGCGGTGAGAGCTAATTCTCCACTAATTTAAAAACACCAAAGGGTTTTGGATTGCCTTGAAAACTTATGGTGGACATGATTGAAATGCAAACAGCTGTTCAAACTCAAAAGCTACCACAGCTACTCTGCAAAGAAGAGAAAAACCATGCCATCCGTTTGTCAGGCTTCTATGCAAGACAAAATAAAGCATTATGGCGCAGCACATGTTCGTCATGTGCTGCGCCGTCAGCCAAGAACAAAATGTGTTGGACAAGATACTGTAAGTAATGCCAGACAGGATGTATATCTAAGTTAAGACTGTACAGGAAATTTATGTTAGCTCACTGACACTTCTGTCTACTGGGTTGCCTGTTTTCTCATGTATGGATGTATTTTATAGCTCTGACATACTGCACAGCAAGCGGTGCCTCTGAAACAGCATTCATCTTCAATTCTGATGAACTGAACAATTTACAAGACTGACAGGAAACTAGCTATTGTCATGTACGCCTGAAGGTTACACGTTGAACACGTAAAAGCTTGTAAAGAATGCTAACGGAAAACACATTACTGCAAATACGGTGAACCAAAATAAAAGATTAATCCTCTATTAGGAATGCCAGTTTGTGCAAAATGCTTGAGAGGAGCCTTTTGAGGCCGGCGGTGAAAAGATATTATTGATCCCTGAATGCAAACAATTAACACTGTGTGGAGAGATTCAGGGTGAGTGGAAGACAGCTCACATCTTGATAATCACGCTAAAGGCAAATCAGATTCATTGATCTCATCCACCACAACAACAACAACAAATCTTTATAAGTTTTCACATGAGCAAATACAGTATTTCAGGGCGTTTAATTGCTGACAATATAAATGCTCTATGCTGTTTGTCTGGTATCTTTACTGGAGTTTCTATCATTACAGTCTGTGGTCCTCAAGATGCTTCTAATGTGCACATCCATATATTCCACACAAAGGATTCTGTTAGACAGTAAAATAATCAATGAGCTCCTGTGATCCTAATAACTTTTGTAGAACATGATCAAGTGACAAAGCAGTAAAACAGAGATTTATGTAAAGAATAAACACAGGGTTGTTAAATTCACCCATGTGATTTAATCATTACTGAGTGCCAGTTGTGGGTCAATAGTAATTTCAAGTATACAACAACAAATGGGCTGCTTCATCAACTTTTATTAGATCAGCCATAGATAGTGGGAATCAGTCCCTGGTCTTTAAAAGGGGGCATCACATGTTTATGGCTGGAGTACATTAGCAGTCAGTGATTCTGTCATGGGCTGGTGTTTTGTCCCACATAAAAAAAACACATTATGGATTTATAGAGATTGATGACAACGCAGACTCGGGCACAGTGAGACTCTTCATTGTAAGACTGTCACACAAACTACCTGATGTTGAGGAAAAGAAGAAAAAAGTAGGTGGAAAGTTTTTGAGAGCTTTGGTTCATAAATTCAGTTCATCATTTACCCCTTATATATATCTGCCCGTACGTCCATTGATATACACTGCAGAAAGTCAGTTTTATGAGTTTTTTCTGAGATTTTCAATTTAAAAATTATAAAACGGTGTTCATGGGGTACATGAAACTCAGACACAAGGTGTCCTGAGAGGCTGAGCGATGGGGTGTGTTTTTTTACCCTTTCCTTAAGCCACATCTTTACTGAGAAAAGTGTCTTCTTTGGATGAAGTTGTGCAGTAAACCACCACAACAACTCAACGTGAATAAAATTAACAAGAATGTCTACGTCTGTTCTAAGGTATGTCAACATCATATTTGAGACAACATGTTGTCACTTTGCTGGATAGAAATATAAAGTTATCTTTAAAATCTCTAAAGTTAGCCTAACATTAGCTCCTAGCTGTGTTGTTCATCATGTCATTTATTTGCTGGGAGTTCATTGGCCTTTATCCACCTTCTCAACAATAAAATGATGAATGTATCCCTCCAATGTGTTTTTAGACTCTTATGGTGACTTCTAGATGATGTGTGATCTTTCTGTCTCCAAAAATCATCAGTGGCCTCCTGTGAAATGTCTCCTACTGTGACACCTGCCATAGCACCTGCCACTGAATGTTCACTGTTTATCCGAGAGAGTGGAGGGCGGGGCTTAGCCATAAGTGTCTTTTTTATGTTTTTTCTATTCTTCTTTTTGTTTTCTTACACTTGCTCCGACTGATAAAACTATAAAAACAGAACAATAAAGGGGTAGGACTAGATAGGTTTTATTAACTTCCTCCTACACTCGTTCGAACAAGGTATGATTAGCTATCCAGTTTTTCCCTAACACTTTGTATATTTTACTCATTTTTGTTTTTCTTTAAGCTGTTCGAATAAACAAACAAATGAAAATGAAATATGAAACTGTCCTGTCTACGAGGACCAGTCAGTGGACTCAGAACTATACTGGGGCTGTGAGTGACCCTTGGAAATCTCTTATTAATGCACCATGGAGTTGGCGAATGGGGAATTCATGCAGCAGCAGTTGGGCAAAAAACTGAAGCCAAATCAATAATGATATCTTAAGCCAAGACTATCTCTGCATATCAAAACACTGCACCAAGAGCACAAATTAAAATTGCAGCAGCTGCAGTCACAAACATTCACTTTGCGAGCTAATTGTTCACAGAGTCAGAGCTGAATATAAAAACAGCATCCAGCTGTGTTAGGATCTCTTTATAAGGCATGCTGCTGCTGTTTTGCAGTTCGATTCACTCAGGTACTGGCCTTGTCTTGACAACAGCATCAGAGCAGATCTGCACAGCTAAATAGTTAACCCTGAGACCAGAATCTCGTGATTATTTCTTTAAATGACCGTCATAATCACCAACATATCCCTCCTCACCTTCTTATTACCCGTTGACAGCTATGACAGAACACCTGAGAGTCACATGGCATGCAAAGAAAATGTGAAGAAGATCCTGTTCATGCTCAGTAAATACTGGGATCTTGTCTTATTGTTTCACTTTTATTTCCAATGCTACAAGCTGCTCAGAACAATCCAGGTCAGCTGTTGCTGATTAAGTGTTTTGCTTTAGGGCACTGAGGATGTGGACCAAAGGAGAGACACATGCTGCTCTTTAACTTTCCAGCCAGATTCCTCCAACCTGGCTGCAGATCAGTTCAGCTACCTTTCAGTCAGGAGCTCCTCTCTGTAACCTTTCAGTCAATCTGATCGCATCTGAAGCCTCACGGAGCTTTTAATGTAACACTGCTGCTGTAGCTGTTTGTCTGATCTCACTGCTGTCTGTGACACCAACAAACTGTAGTTACTGGACACCTGAGGTAGTAAGAGACTGTTTAACAGCTTTATTTGTCATTATCTCCTCAAGGATTTTCCACAAAGCATCGTCAATGTTTGTGCCCTCTCTCACCAGACAAAAGCTTTACAGACTAAAGTGTAGATTGTAAAGCATTTGACTTCAGTGTGTCTCCCATTCAGTAGTAATCTGAGCTCAAGGCCAAATAAATGCAGTTTGGTGCTCCTCATTCAAAACACACTCACAAAAATACTCTCATAAGACCCTGTGCACTATAGGCTTAAAGAAATCTATTTACATGTCGTAAATCAGACCATCTTATCTGAGTGTAGCAAATGTATCCCTGGGCTACCGTCTTGTGTTCATCTTCAAAACATCTCTTCAGTCTAAGAGGTAGAAACACAACAACAAAACACAGAAGTCATCTCCAGGTCAAGAGTCACATTTCATCCGTGTTTTCAAATCTACAAAGGACTTTCAAACGGATGACAAACAGAAGGAAATCATCCAAAGACAGAGTTCAGCGTGTAGTCTGTCTGTTTTTTCCACATATCTCCTGAAATGCATCAAAGAAGGCTGCTGCCATGGTTTAATGATTCTTTCAGCGCTGTTGCACATCTCACCATAAGTGGTCTACCTGTATGCAACGATAATTTAACCATGATGCCAAGAGTGCAAGCTGGACTCCTTGAATCAGTGTCACAACTGAAGTCTCACATACGCCAAAGGGAAAGAGATGGTAAAGACAGATTCGCCATAGTGTTTACATGTGGCTCTGAGTATGCATGAAGAGGAGGCATGATTTGCTGCTTCTCAGTGTTTTCTGCCTGCCTGTTTATTGCTTTCCACTTTCTCGCTCATAGTGCAATCCAAGTTTCAAGAGCTGCCTTGAAATTCATTATAAATCAGGCCCTTGTCTAATCCCAAATCTGTTGCTACCCAGACCAGACTTTAGATAAGACTGAACAAATCTGTCTCCTGCTCTGACTGTCTTCACCAGTTAGTGTGTGTGTGATTGATGGCAGCAACTTCAACAGCTGGAGGTGGACCAGATGCAGCTGTCACATTTCTCTACATGACAAGTAGCCTTTTTATTTCAGTGCTTTCATTGTCCAGTAATGTGTTGCTGGAACAGTGCAGCACTTTCACAAAAAGCCAATGCAGACGTCTACCACAGTCTATTAAACACAAATGAGTTTATTTCAGCCAAATCTATTGTGACTTGATGAGCTATTTAAGCTATTACTGCCAAAATGTGTCGTCATGTTTCAAATCTTCATGTAGAATCATTGGATGACGCAAGTCTGACAGAAACATGTCTCACTCTGACTTTTTTCTGTAACTGTGCAGCCTGAACAGACTAAAATAAAGTTGTATCTTCTTGTGCTACATGGAGTATCTTGATAGAACCACTTTTCATTTTCAGCAAATGAGACAAAAACAAAGCAAAATGGTTATCAGCAGCCTGAGGAAGTTTATGAGCAGGTGTGAAATAGCAGCCGTGCGGTGCTGCGATACTGTAAAAGAACGAAGATGGAGGCAGCAGGGGCAGAAGAAGATTGGAGGGGGGAGGAAGGGGGCACGCCATGAACAGACCGGCTCCAGAGAGCTGTCTTTGCTCTCTCCCTGCCGAGAAAACAATCCAGCCGGTGCTCATTAGCAGCTGGAGTTTCATTACCACAACAGTGGAGCCTGTTTAATGAACCCTCGATGAGAACATGCATCCTGCTTCCCCGTTTGAGCTCAGAGGTACGAGGTGACCTGCCCCCCTGAAGCACAGTGAGTGCTCTTATTGCACATTCCAATGTGGGAAAATATCTTTTTCCAGGAACGTGAACGAAGCGTCCATTGAGACTAAGGAGGGGCTCTTGATAGCATGTTATCCTTCAGGTAAAATGAGGTTGAGAGCACGGGTAGGGTGAACAGTAATCATGCATCTGACTAACATCTCATCTTAAATCTATATGTTAGTTATGGTTTTATTCACAGCCAATCCTAATGTTGGCCCTTCAATAACCACTTGACCAACAGTGCTAAAGCTTCTCAAGGACAGTGTGCTGATGCTTCCATTAAAAAGTAAAAAAATGCTTCCAGACACTGATAAAAATAGACCTTCAAAAGAAAAACAGACTGAGTAACAACTTTGAAACAGCCAAAGAGAAATCAGGGTCTATTCATCTCTGCTGCCACAAAGTTCCTCCCCTTTCCAACATGTTAGATCGTGAATAAAAGGGGCTTTAATATCATCAAGCTGGTTTCAATGGGGCTCTGATTGCACAAAAGGCTGCAAGTCTTAAAAATCATACAAAGAATACAGCTAGACCGTAAAACTGCTGCATGCACAAATGACCCTTTGCATTCATTTTTTGGGAAAGAAATCGTCTTAAATTCTCTTTAACACGGCAACAGAATGAGAAAATAAAAAGCACTCCTGTCGTAACCTCTGATAATTCCGGAATATGTCATTTTAAATGTGTGAAGAATGACTCCAATATTCCTGACGTGCACCCTGCTTGGATCCCTGCTGTGGCTGCGAGAAGTTTCATCATCTTGCCAGGAATCAAGTTAAAAGTCAGATCACACTTATACACACTTACCCGATTCGCGTATGGCTATCTTCATGCTTTGCTTTTCACGCAGCCCTGTATTATATTTTCATTACATCCTTATTTACAACTGCTGATTTAACAAGTACGATTAAAGAGCGACACAAATAGTCCAAAGGGTATCGTAGTCACTAAACGGTGTTAACACATAAGTTAAACATGTCGTAAAGAGAATGACAACGAATGGCTGTCTGATTACTAACTTATGGCGGAGAAGTGAAAGCAATACAACACCATAGTTTCAGCACTGACAAGATAATCAGTACATGGTGAAACAGGTGGTTAGGGCTTGGCCTCCTGCCCGGGAGTTGTAACACGGGGAGGGGGTTTGTGAGAGAACGACATAATTGTGGGAGAGGATGAGACCTGAGGTTCAGTCTTGAATGACAGAAACAGAGGTCTGCGACCACAGCTGAAACAATTTTGACAGGCGGACTGTTGGCCGCCTGTTGCAGAGGCACTCATGCACACAAACACACACACACATGCATAAATAAACATAAATGTACTTGTGGACATGTACACGAAATAAGAGCACAGATTGCACTGACACAAGAAACTCTATCTGCCCTCAAAGACGGAGCCACGTGAGATTCCTCCACTGCAGGTCAAAAGCATGTTTCCATTCCTAGCCTGCGGCACATCCTGCTCATCCACAACAAAGATCCGTGGAGGCTGGCAGTGGAAAACAACTGAATGTAAACAACCTGTAAGCTTCGACCAAACCTGAAGACAACCGAAATGAGCCACACTGAAAAAATTATACCAAAAACATCTGTGAAATGACAGCAAAGGCAAACAAAGTACAGCACGAAGCCTCACTTTGACCCTGCATGTGGTTTTTGCACGTCCAAGTGAGGCATCCTTCAGCACAACACCCAACAAAAAGCCTCTTTACGACTCCTCAGAACTCACTTCATTCAGGGCCAAAATGTCACACAGTTCTCATGCAGCAGAACTTTCCATCTGATTCCTCCGTCACTGGATCAACATTCAACACTGACGCTGACCTTGTTACAAAAGTTGCAATGTCGAACAACCGTGTCATCCTGTCTCAGCGGTTCACAAAGGAATCTGTGTTGTTTACCCTCTTTAAAGGAGGCGATAACAGAGGCGGAAAGATGCTCTCTTTATTGACAAAACAACATTGGATACGTCCTTGTCAGTGATGTGTAACGCACATTAATACAGATGAATCCAGTAGATGGAACAGGCTGAGAAAAGAGACAAGCACTTCCTCTACCAGTATGCTCCACATGGGACCCTTGTTCTACATGTGTTGGGAAAGAAAAGAAGGAGCACATGTGTCTGTACTCTCAGCTGTGCATGGAGCCTCATCCTGCTACAGCTGGCCTATCGCAATTAACCATCATTAGCGTAGAATTTATACATCACCTAATGGTACATAACGAGTGGAGTGAGTTCCTGAAATGTCTGAGCAGTCAACTTTTTTTATACCTGCTGTATGTTGCTGGGAGAGGATGAACATATATTAGCTTCAAGGGTCAGTGAGGACGATCTGCTTGAAGTGGATCGCAGCTACACCTTTGGTCGGAATTGTGCGCACTGTCATGATAACAAGACTCTTAACAAGGCGTGTGTTTGTTTTGGAAATGAATGGAGATCAGATTTTTCTGTCACTTCTTTTCTTTGTTCAAGACAACTTTTTACTGGAGGTCAGGTATTTATCAACAGAGCAATTGTTTGTACCATAGTTTAGTAGCCAGCGCTCTGAGACGTATCCGTAGGCTAATGTGTCACGTTAGTGAATCCTCGTTATGTCCTGCCAGTGCTCATCTACCAATCAGAGCTAAGGTAACCTCATTCTTTGTTTTATTGACAGACTCTCAAGTTTGATCAGATCACTGCAGAGTAACTGCTGCATGTGGGTTTGATGAACATTATCACAAACAGATTAGCTTGTGTTTTAGCCTTTAACCTGTGTTTTAGCCTTTAGCTCGTGCTCTATCACGCTCCTGTTTAGCTTTCCTCTTCTCTTCCCTTCTGTCCTTTTTCCGTCTGACAGTTCAGCTCCAGTCTCCACCATCACAACTAAATAAATCACAGAAATCATTTTCAGCAGATAAAAACACAGATCTCTCTTCTCACTACTAAACTCTGTCAGCCGAGGCGGTGTTGTCATAGAAACTTTGATGTGCCTTAAATCAATACGGTCCTGTCCGACCCAGTAAGGAAGCAAAGAAATAGCATTTAGAAAGAACCTATATTGGTGCTGATAATCTTATTTTAAATTGTGGATTAGGATCAGGCATAAATCTAGAAGTGAGATTTTTTCAAGATCACTCAGAAAGTCCTCACAGTCCTTTTTAAAATTTCTTAAATGCCCAGGGCTGTTCAGGGAGACTCAGTCTTCTGGTGTTGCACGGTTATGAGAAATAAAAATGCCCTTAATTAAATATGAGAGTCTGAGGCCGCAGTGTCATTTCTTATGTTGTAAATTGTCTGAATATGAAAGTGTTCTTTCAGTTCATGGGGTGCACACAAGAGGCAAATATAAAAGAATGATGTGATAAGGTCCTTTGTTTGAACTCTTTCATCTTGAAACTAATGAAGTTAGGTAGTTTTCTTCATTTAATTGGAGCTAAAAGATTCTTTGTAGGCTTGATCAGCAGATCATATACTTGTGAGATGGTGAGGCCTTGTTATATCGCCTCAGGAGCAATTTTAAACCTGGAAAAAAAAAGAAGAGAGGCTGCTGAGAACGAAAGGTTAAATCTTCTGGACAGAAGTTTCTCTGTTGACATTACTTAAATTCACCTGGAGCGTAATGTTCTTTTCTCCCTGCAGTGAGCTGAAGAATGAGTCTTTCTCAGATGGCACAGTCATAAAGTGCAGGTTTATGTGCAGCTGATGCTCAGTGACACACATTCTCAACATCAGTTCCTTTCAGAAGAATCCAAACCAGTTCCTTCAAAACTTTCTTCTGAATTAAACAGCTCAGACGATGAGCTCTCTAACCGTGCCGGCACACCAGCTGTCATGAGATAACATTTATCTGGTGTCCGCTATCTGCCGCTGTATCCCGCTCTGAGCCGAGGCGCTGCTCAGTGCCAGCTGAATGTCAGACACACCCTCGTGGATTGGTATGTAACAGTCAACAGTGACTGTGCTGCGCGGGGTTACTACTGTCTGCGTATGTGAGCCAGTCAGATGGCACCACTTTCTGTGTTGCCTTTTGCTAAAGATAACGCAACCCTACATCACTGCTTAAGCCTACGAGGAGGAATTCAAGCCTGCCCTGCTCTGCTGGAAATCAAAACAGACCACTTAGAGGAACATTACCCTTACACAAACAAACACACAACGCCCAGCACAGAGGAGAACAGTTAGCAGTTACACCAAAAGCACATCTCCAGGAAAGATAGAAGCACAAGAGCACGTAGAAAACGCTCAATTACTGAGGAACGTAAGCTCTTCTTTTCATCTCATTCAAACGAATCCAGCCTGGTGCTTTGGTCTGACAATGTCTCCAACTGGCTCCTCTGTGATCCAAACACATACTTTGAAATAAACATGGCACTGTTGTGTGTTTATACAAGAGGTTACACAAAGGTACACTGCTGGAACACACTCACACTTGCATGGATCATTCACACAGAGACTCATGCTATCTTTAAACTGAGCAAACCTTTTCCTGACTCCACGAAACAAAGCTATGTATACAGCTTTATAGCGTGAACGCCACATGAGGGATAAGTTGTGAATTCCAGCAGGAAACTTGTATGTTTCTCATTCTTTATAAGCCCGCGTGTTAAGGTTTAAGTATTTCCAATTACTGGGAAGCAGACGCACAAGTAAATGACGAGCAAAACTCACCATTGTGGGAAGACTCCTTGTTATCAGCCACCTTCCTCAGCGCTGACACGATGGCATCAGAAGGAACGCGAGGACTCTCCACATATTTGGGCTTCCTGACTGGACCTGTGAGCACATATCGAAGATCCAGGGAGAATGAGAGAGGAGAGAGAGAGAGTGTCAGACAGGGCAAGAAAGGAGGAAGGGCAAAAGAGGAGAGAATGGGAGAAACAGAGAGAGAGAGAGGGGGAGAGAGAGAGAGAGAGAGAGAGAGTTCTCGCTGGATTAACGTGTTCCAGATGGGACTAGAGATGAGAGGCAGTGGTGTCTTAGTTGGACAGGCTTGGCTGCACTCTGTAGCTCACATAAATTCACTTGCACACACACAAACAGACGCTCTCTTAGGCAGCTCCCTGAGCTGATAGCAGCTCTGCTCTGTCTGACAACCCAGAATCCTGTCTGCATGGCTGGAGACTCCCAGTAAAACACCGCTCACCCGCTACGGGAATGTAAACTGCAGCAGGAAACCACAACAATTAGCCTTTTTGTGAACTTTTAAAACGAGTGTTCAAACAAACACGAAACGCGTTGTGATCTGTAAGAAGTCTGCTGAAAGTAAACCCACCAGATAAACATTTAGTTACATTAAGGTGCGGGCGTCCTTGTGTAAGTCAAATGATGAATCTGGGGCAGCGGTACAGTCCTCTGTGGACCGCCTTTATGCCTTCAGTGAGGAGTGGAGGTTAGCTGGCTGCTCTGTTCTCTCTGCTCACCCTGTGACAGAATTAGAAAATCCCACAGCGACTCGCAGAATGCTTGCTCATTGTGCTGAACTTTATCGCACGCTCATTCTTCCTTCTGCAGCACTTCCATCTCCGAGTGCACAAAAAAAAAAAGTTGCAACTGTTATCTAAAACATTCAGCCTTTAATCAACCTTGAGTAGAACCAAAAACAGGTTTTATTGAGAGGTAGCAGAGGACTACTTATCTTTCCCTGGAGTGGCGATGTAATTGTTTATATAAGCAGGAGATCCAGCAAAGACAGCAGACTAAATACTAAGCCAAGAAGCAAACATCTCCAAAGAGACTTAGCTGTGCACATTTGGAGTCCTTTACTTCTATCCCTCGCTTGCTTGTGTAACAGAGAAATAAAATCCAGGCTCCAGAAACAAAAGCAAAACTGCAGGAAACAACATAAAAACAGGAGGTCAGTGTATAATTTAGATCCATAAATCCACTGAGAATGCCAGCAGCATGCCTCCCTTTAAAACACTCCTACACGCATCTCAAACCTTGACCTACTGTAACCCAATCCAGACCCCCCTCCCCCACCCCCTCCAGACTCCTTTTATCAGATGACTGTATGTGTAACCTCAGTCAGAACATAAAGATTAGATGGGGGAGTAGAGATAGTCATTTCCTATTACCACATTTGATAACCAGTCACTCCCACCTCAAGAGAGGAAAAATCCCCTTAATCTGATTGAACAGTTTCTTCAAACCACAGCTGTTATATCTTGGATACAGATACAAATAGTTGAGGTTGTGGAGAGGCTGCAGCGGGGGTTAAAGTAGAAGCTATGGGAGGGGAAATGATCTGGAAATGTCATTGCAACAAAACGAGCAGGAGAGTTAAAGTCAGCTTGATGCACAGTGCCATCTATGGATATGCAGCATGAAATGCATAGTGAGGGGATGGTGCTTTGATACCCGCAGAGAGGCCAAGTTTCTGCAAGTTGACTTGTTTATTGCATGATTTCACGCAAACAATCAAGAAAACAGCCAAAGAACTTCAAAATAAAGCTGATGTTTAAAGTAGTTTGTTAAAGGAGAAGGAAACAGTAGGCTCTCCAGGGAATAGATTCCCATCTCGTGTGAGATTTTACTGTGTGCATCGATCAGATCCAAACCAGAAGAGAGCTGATTCAGTGAAAAGGTTTGCCTGCATTCATCTGCAGATGGTCAGGCAGAACCCATTAACCAGGAGTCACACGGCACCAATTAAAGTGGAACCACAGAGACAGAGAGAGCTCTGTGTGAGACACACTTAGTTCAGGTAAATATCTGGAACCAAAGGAGCACTATGTTCCACGGAGTGTATTCATCTTAAAACAACAGGGTGCACGGTCTGAGTAATTTGAACCATATGCTGAAGTTCAGAGTCAGTTGACACAATAGGAACACAGGATCCACACATGAAATCGCAAACACGAGGCGAGCAATCAAAGGGAAACTTTGCCCAACATCTGAGGTCTCATGATGCACAGAAAGGTCCTTCAGCAAGACTCTGAAGTCGGAGCGCCAGTACATGTCACAAAAAAAGCACACATGGGGGGGGGGGGGGGGGTATTCCTTGCCATTCAAAATCCCATCTTGAGATTTAACAGGGTGTCATTACTGCTCTGGCCTTCGAGATGGAAGCGCTGACGAATGAGCAATTGCAGTTTATAACAGGCATGAAAAGGTCGCGGAGATGAAAGTGTCGGACATGTGACCCTTGAAGGACAGTATAACAGAGAGAGAGAGAGAGAGAGAGAGAGAGAGAGAGGAGTGATATATGTGCTCACTTTCATCGCACTTAGAAGGCAACGTCCAGAATGTAAATCTGTTCATGAGCATAATAATCTCTGAATAATTTGCCAGGCAATTTCGGTTAAAGTACGTACAACAACCCCTAAATTTGATGTTAGGAAATAAAGCAGGAACTTGAAGAAACACTGTCTGACTATCAACACATTCACACACTTTATCTCACAGCCAGACCTGACGAGTTCAAATGCATTAAGTCTCAGTATTCTTGACTTACCACATGCAGAGAGGACAATGAGAGACACCTCATTCTGATGTCCTCGAAAAGCTGCAGATCATTAGAGTAAAGGACGGAAATAAAACTGTGGAATCAGAGAAATCAGGAAAGGAAGGTAATATATGTGATACAAAAATAGACTTTTGAAGGATGAAAATTTAATGACTATTTATTCAAATTATACTGCTTGTGTTCTTTATTTTCTCATGCAAAATAATTCTGTAACTTCATCTCACAGATGTGAATGTTTATTTCAGCCTGTGTAACAAACAATAACAAAAATCCTCACAGGAGCTTTTAGTCTTCTAATTAGAGCATCACCTGTTCCCTCACTTTATTATTCTGGCAGAAAACTCCCTGAACAAGTCTGATAATGTGCAGCTAAGAAAATAATATGGGTTTTTAGATATAGGAAGAGGAATAAACAAACTGATGGCTGGGGGAAATGGAGATAGGTTAAGGAAGAAAAAGTGAGAGAGGAAAAAAAAAAAGGCTCTCCAGGGTAAAGCAGTCAGGCGAGCTGTGACTACAGAGGACATTCACTCTCTGGATTTCACTGTGAGACTCAGGAATCCATGACCAGCGAGCCATCAATCAGCAGGCACACATTCACACATACCAAACAGCAGAATACCTGCTATGACCAACAACCTACAGTGTACAGTCGAAGCCGGAGAAAGAGCGGATTGTTCACAGTTAGGAAATGATCAAGGAGCTTTTTTTTCTCCCCAGAATTCTTCACTGTGGACTCTGACTTCTTCACATTTGAGCTTTTCAGCGTGACAGTGTGTCCTCTTTGTGCAGCAGAGAGAATGAAGGCAGTCTCACAACAGCCCCTATTATGATCCATAATGCCCCTCTTCAACTCTAAAGTGGAAAAATAATATATTCTGGCAAAAAAAAAGGTGAATGCAGCATGCCGAAGTCATTCACTCATTCTCTTCAACAGACATGTTGTCGAGTGGAGGCCTAATTTCACTTGTCACTTCATTCAATGCATCAAAACATGGAAGTAAGTGACAGCGATCTGGTGCAAAGCCAAAGAAGCTAATTTCAACTACAAGTTTCAAATTCTTGCTGGTTTCTGCTGCTGATTTATGATTTGATTTGATTACTTCTGGTCTGACCCAATTTTTTTTGTATTAGAAACTTTAATACTGTCTTTTTGGTCAGGGTTGCTTTTAAAAGAGATTTTGTTTCTCACTGGGAATATTTCTGGTGAATTAAAGTTTAGCAGGGACACAAAATATTATCAGCACATTATCAGAACTGGCTAGAGGTGTAACGGTACAGGTACTCAGACTGGACCGTTTCAGTACAGGGTCTTTTCGGTCCAGTCTGCAGTGGACCACTTGGTCCTGTATTTTCCAGACTATAAATCACACTTTTTTCATAGTTTAGCTGGTCCTGCAACTTATAGTCAGGTGCAAATTATATATCAAATAAATGAGGTGCTGTGTTATTTGATACTTTAATGGAAAAAGATCGCTGAGTCATACATGAGGAATATTCATGAGGAAATATCTCTGTGGCTCCGACAGCTCTGCGTGCTGACGGAGGCTCTGCATCTCCAGCTTGAACAGCTTGACAGCTCCCAGTGTTTAGCGATTGATCACTTGTGTTTGTTTCGCTCTTCATTGCAGACAGTTTTTGAGTCACAAACTAGTGTCAAAACTCCTTTAACTTTTTAAACATGAGGACGTTCATTAGCTCACACTGCACCGGTCTCACCGGTAACACTCACAGTAGAGCAGAGGAGGAGGGGGAGGAGTGGAGTGAGCTTGAGCTTGGTGAGTGATAAGAGCTGCACGGAGAGAAGAGAAACTGAAACTTAACTATAGTCTCAGATATGAGGTGCTTTAGGAAAAATATTTATTATTGATTTTAAAGATAAAAATTTATAAAAATAAAATATTTATTAAGAAAAATATGCCGAACCGAAATGTTTGCTCACCGTTACACCTCTAGTATTGGTTAGTTGATGACTTAAAAATTAAATATTAGACATCGACCAACAGACCAGTATAATAAACTGGTAAAATAATGGGCTGCTGCTTACTTTTTAAATTCCTGACCTCGACACCATGAACTGAAGCTGCTGCTAATATGTTTTGTATTGTTTATTGTTTGTACATCACCTTTCTGTTACACACTGTTTGTAGCTCATAGCATTGCACAGTGAAGACAGAGCCCACCTATTTATTCATGTTCTGACACGGGACTGAAACTGCACATATCTTTTTGCACTTTTCATGGTTTGGTTGCTCAGTGCAGGTTGAGTAGTCACACATTTGGCTCATGTTTTAAGTTAAAATTTCAGCAGCAGTCTGTAAGGTACATGTAGATGAATAATAAAGGTGCATTTATTGTCAAAGAGTGAAACTATTTAATTTAATTTGGGTTTAATTGCTGTACAGTTGCATTTCTCACGCTTCCCGTGAACACAGGTTATGTTTACTTACTATGTCAATCATGAATTTGGCAAAATTTGCCCTGGTTGTGGGTATTATTGTGATTGATTTGTTTCAAAGCAATTGTCATAAATAAATGTGCAGTTTTTAAGTATTTTTCTTATTTTGCACAAGAAATTGATATTTCATAAAAAATTTGCTAGAGTATGCATCTTAATACTGTACGCTACTTCCAAAACACAAGACAGTTGATGATCTCTGCATCTAGGTGTGAAAAAAAAAAAGTTAATTGGGTAATGAGCTGTTCAATATCGGAATATTGGATGTCAGCAAAAAATCCAGTATTGTGCATCCCTAAAGTTTAGGTTCAACTTGTTTGTTCATCAGTGCCTGAACCCATCTAAACCAGCCCACTGCACATTAACAGTTGTGATTGGCCCAACATGAATGAAGTGAGATGAAATGTTGGCGGGATGAAGGGACCAGATGCCTCCGTCAGAACATATCAAACCTGAGATCACAGATTCCCTCAGCGTTATCCACTGAATGTCTGACAGCATTAGATGTACTCACTCTTGCTAACAACTGCACCAGGCGTTTTATTTCTCCTCCATTACAGATACAAAATAGCTGAGACAGTATTACGGGCACGGTGCTTTGAGAACTAAAATACAAAATGCTAATTTATGGCTTATTCCCTTCAAAGCCTGACAACTATTCTCCAGTGCCACCAGGAGGGACTGGTAATCATTATGAAGCACTAGATTCTGAATAGTCATCATCAAATAATCTCACACATTCTGTTTCACAGGCTGATATGAATTATGCATTTCTCTTGACTCAGAGTCTGCACACAGTCACAGATTTCCAAAAGGCAACAGTAATAAGTTCAGCAAAGTGAAGGAGATTCTTCCTTCTTCGTCACCATAAACAATCGAGTATGATACACCACTGAGTGATAGCTGACTGAGCGAAGGAGCAGGGACAGTTTATTCTGGTCTCTTAGGCATTAGGTGAATTGGGATTCCTCTGCAGATGAAAGGAGGGGGTGTAGGATGTGATAAGGAGCCAAAGCCGGGGTGTAGCGAAGTGCAGTGAAGTGGAGAGCTGGATAGAACTTTTCACCGGGCGCTGCTCATCAGAGGAACCTTTCAAAGGGTTCCTGCCGCATCACAAGGCTTTTTACAGCTCTGCTCTCAGAAAGGCATCAATATTCCCTCAGGGCTGTGTGGTTACTGTCAATACCCCCAGAGTTAACTTCAGGAGAGCTCACCTCAAAGGGGCCACAATGGGCTTTGAAGGGAGTTTCTCTTCTCTACACTGAAATTGCACTCATCTTGAAATGTAGGAGTGAATGTACAGTGAACATAAATGACAGAAAGTAAAATCAAAGAGGAATGCATCTTATTATGACAAATTTCACACCTACCTATGAGCTAGCATGATTTTAATGAAAAAAACGCTGAAAATGAGATTATTAGTTCAAGTCACAGGCAGCTGTGTCCCTTTGAATCCTATGATCCTGTTAAGAGGGGTGGTTTCACTTTAAAAAACCACTGTCCTTGAACTTGCACATTCTGTTAATGACTGCTATAAAACTGCGAGGCTGAACAAAAACACATAAATCCACAGAGAAATCCTCCAGAGTTAAAAAAAAAAAAATTATATATATCTTCTGTGTTGTTTTATGTGGTAATACTCTCTGAAGCGAAACCTCTGCTGCAAAGACAGAAAAGACAAGTTTTAAACAACATTTTGGTTCTTAATAACCACAACAAAAACCCACTTTAATGACTATGCAGCGGTTTACACGGCTTACCACTGATGTAGAGCAATCAATGAGGTTTTGGTCAGCTGTTGAGCTGCAGCCACAACACAGAGATAAAGAGGAGATAAGGAACAAAGAGGTCAAGGTAACAGACCACTGTTAGAAAAAAATCGCCAACTAGTTGGCTTTCACTTAACCCCTAGAACAAACCCCATCAGTGTGACTTTCTACATTCAGGTCTTCATGCTTTAACTAATACATTGCTCTGTGTACAGCAGGGGTGGGAAATTCATTCTTATAAGGGGCCACATGAGAAAACTGAATTGTGTCAGAGGGCTGCACCAACAATAACGTGAACTTAATTCTGCTCAATGTGAACTTTTTCCCATTAGAAAATGCACTTACTTATATTTGGATTACATGCTATTAATAACCAGAAGAATCAGGATATTCTAAAAGTATTCTGTAAGTCTCCATAAATACTGAAACCTTTGGATCAACTTTATACAAAAAAAGACAAACAATAACTTGGATGTTTTTCTCTTCATTTTAACTCTTCAGTGAGAGAAATCTAGTCTGCCTTGGACTTGACAAGCGCATTAAAAATTGGCTGAATTTCTGAGATAGCTGCCTGAAGGACAGAGAGGTGGGAGCTGATCATCAGTGATGGAGGATCTGTATTTGGATTCAATGAACTTTATCACTGGACATCACACTTGAACATTGCGGTTCATGTGCAGAGCTCATGCTTGCAAGCGCATCCATATGGAAATAATGCAAACATCCGCTTTACAGGATCAACTGAGGTTTTTAAAGCTTTTTTAAAAAACACACCTCTGCTCCCTGGCTTTTAAACAAGGTTGAAGGTACATCTGGCAAAATCTTCATTAAATTCAAATTTATTTTAGTCTATTTTATTTCATATTTGCAATGTTTTTATTGTATCTTGTTCTTTGTGCTGCTTTTGATCTGTACAGGTTAACTCCAGTTGTTTTAAGAGTGCTTTATGAACAAAGTTTGAGATTTGAGCTGAGTAGATTTGGCAAATATCTTCCAACCTTACCTTTGATAGTCAGAACTCCTGCAGATTACACTCTGCTCTCTGGTGGCGGTTTGCAAATCTGATTCAACAATCATTACATTAATCAACCACTCAACCAGCAGCACCTAAACCTCCATCAAAAAAAAAATTAAAAATCTTAACTTATCTGAATATACGCATCACCGACCAAAGACCATTGTCCCTGTGGCCTTTACACGGACGTATAAATGAGAATTACACACTGCCCATGACAGCAGTAAATCAATATGAGCTGCTGTTTTATGGTCCCTCTCAGGCTGGCAGGGAGGAAACGTGTAGGACAAACACTTTTGTCATGTAACTACAGAGTGGTCACAAATCATGTATCACATGATGAAAACACCAGAATGACTTCTGTATCCACCAGCCTTCACCCTCTGGAGAGCCCCTGTAGCTCATGTCTAATAAACAGTGAATCATTTCTGATATATTCATCATAAATCATCCTGGAACAGGGCTGCAGGGATGTAGTTCTGTGGTTGTGAAGATATGGAGAGGTGCACTTTTCTGAGGCTGCAAAATCATCATGATCATCAGTGCAAAAGATGTTTTTAAACCCACTGTGACACAGTAACGTTAAACAACCAGAGGAGGTCACTGTGGAGATACCCAGGAGACCGGCAGAGTGCTGGAAGTTTTTAACCATCAGGGGATAAACGACTTGAAAACCACATTCACTGTGTCATCCAGTTTACTCCACACACTTAAGATCGAGGTTCAAGTTCCTCAATAGCTGACCTCTGACCTGTAAAGGCTGAATCCATTCAGGAAACATTCCTTCAATAAATGTCCCTCTCTGGGCATGCAGGGTGCCTGTAAACTATTAAGACCATAAAGCCTAGGTGCTGTTCAACACATGTCAGGCTGCTCTGTTTCATGGTTAAGCTCTGGGCTTAGCTGATCAAAGCTGCCGCACTCAACGCCACCAGGACTTTGCGGCTCAGGCATCCGTCACACTCCTAATTAACTGAATGTTTCTCTGTTTGTCTCCCTGTGAAGTTTTCATGAAAAGAACAACCGCTAAGTCTGAGCCGTCCCAACTGCCATAGATTATCCAATGTGTCAGGAAATGAAGCCAAGCCACAAAATGCTCTCAGAATCTGTTAAACCACTTCCTCTTAAAGGCATCTGATGGAGCTGGATGGGAGGGACAACAAACGGATGTGAAGGACATGACTGATGGATGTGCTGCATGTAGAAATACATGGTGGTAGAATGAGGTAAACAGGGCAGGTTGACGACACATCTGCATTTGTATGTAGACTTTTAGAGCCCGGTCTCCCTGTATAATTCTGCCACTTATGCTGTTTTTCAAAGACAGAATGCATCCAAATCAGGAATTTTTTTTGGAAATTCATTGTTATCCATAAACTTTTGGTGAACCAAAGTCCTTACTCCTTTTATTGTTTATCTTGTTGCACAAATTACGAGGATTGCTCAAAGCAATTTTTAAGTGTGTAACGCTGAACATAACAAGTCCCAGACATATTGAATCAATCATTCTTGTGTTGTGTTGTTATTTGGGTCGGCATGCATCTTCTTTAATCCAGTCAAGTATCACCATAAATCCCTGCTTTATTTCAATGTTTTTAGGTCCATGGGTTCAACATCTGTGCCTAAGATGGAATCATCTTCTTCTGATGAAAAATTCTTTTGATAATCAGCCAAAGACTACACAGCCTTTTCTGTTAACCCAAAAAGCAACAAAAATATAATTTTGAATAATCTGAGATGAATGAACCAACAAATATCTTCATAAAGGGACATTTTCTTAAGCCTATACCAACTCCTTCAGACTAAAGATAGCTTAAACTGGCGTTTCCTGAGCTCACCAAGAAGATACCCCTGCACAATGACCTATGTTGTCTTCCTCACAGAGCTGAGACATTTCCTGCAGTATGTGTTTATTAACTGGAGGTGTGAACTCTCCCCCGACGGGTTTTCACAGTTACCTGTGAGGACAGCGTAGGAGAGCCTACAGACCATCCCCCAGCCGTCTCCCCATGGTCGTCCTCTATGACATCCTATCTTGTCAGTCCATTTTTTCCCCCTTTTCCATGCCTCAGAGAACTCCAAGCGGGAATATGTCTTTAATGAGTGTTCCCCCTTCTTCTGTCCCAAAGGCCCTTTTCACCTTCACAAACGCACAGTCTTCTCTCTCTTTGATTTCCTCTCTGGACCTTCCCTTCATGTCTGTAAATGTATATTTCATCAGCACATCACAAACCCTGTCACACATGAAGTCGCAGGAGATTCTGAACCATTCTAACCTCAGAGCGGTCTGTACAAGGGTCTGCTTTCCACCAAACATTTGCATAATGTACTGCAGCCACATGTCAAGCTTGCGAGTCCAATGTTACACATACATTCACAGATGAAGTGCACAGGAAATCAGTATCTGTTTCTTAGTGCGCATACTTCAGCAGACTTCTGGACTTCTGGACTTGTGATATGTCATCAATCAAAGCCAAAGTTCTGTTCCATTTCAAAGTCCGCACTAGAAAAAGTTTGGTCGAAGTACCCGGATGTGGACTTGCCCCGCATGTTTTATCAAATCTGTTGCCGATCGTAACTTGAGCGGACTTTTCACAGTTACAATCCCACAATGGAATTCGCACTGTCAGCGAGAAACTCAAACAGTGGAAGAGAAGAAGATGCACAACTGTAAGTAACCGTTGCTGCTGTGAAAAAATATGAATAAGATACTTATTTGTGACAGAATTCTGTTGAAACCCAGAAATGTTGGATGAGTTGGGTAAAATAAGTCAACATACTGCCAGCAGTACAGCCGGATGTGTCGTGTACGTACGTAAGAGGGGATGCTAGCAAAGTCCGCTGCTGTTCCAACAGTAGTAGGATCCTTCTGCAGACTCCTGTACCTCTGAAGAGTGAACTCTGGAAAAAACTTACCAAGTCTGAACTTCCAGAGAATGCAAGTTCAAACTTGTAAACTTTGAATTGAGAAACAGCGAATGTTTAGACAACAAACATCATGCATCGACCCTAATCTGTTGATGAAGTTATAGAAACGAAGCTAATCCATTTCCAAAAGCTTGTTCAAAACTCAGAGTTCAACAGCTAACACACAATTTCTCAACAGAGATGTGAACTTGTCCAACACAAAGTTTGCATTAGGCTTAAACCGCATTTCCCCCTTCCCATCTACTCATCTTTACACTAAACAGATCAAAGCTGTTACCACTCTAAACAAAGGCCACACAGCCCAACAGATGAGTGCCACATGTGAGTGGGGCCACATTGACCACTTAAAAGATTTCTCTCCTCTTTGCCAAGTCTCCAGAATACAAAGGCTCAGGTTGAAACAAGTTCAGATACAAAGGTAGCCCCCCCGCCTTGCTTTGAAGCACCACACAGCTGCTGACAAGCATGTTCCCAATGTGGTGGATAGAAGGCGTCTGAGGAGGACTGACAATGAGATCCAGTGTAAACACACACCCATTACCAGTCAGTAAAGTGTAAACACGTGAAGACTCGACTTCAACACAAGGTGATCAAACACGAGGATGAAGAGAAGAGAACAGTTCTTTGTAGCCAGTGTGAACTCACAGTCTAACTTTGAGGAACGAGAGTGAACGAGAGCAGCCATCATTACTATTTTATAGCCCCGTCTCCTGGATGACTTTAATTTTTCCGAGAATAATAAATGCTCAAAATAGTTTGACTTGTCACAGAGATTTCTGAGTTTAAAGCAATGCTTTCAGGGCAGAGATGAACCATCCTTCCTACGGTGCTGTCAGATGTTCAAAAGATCTGAAGAAGTCCACAGAGACAAATGAAGCTCCCATTATGAGACAGAAATAATGGATAAAGATGAGAAAAACAGCACTCCTGGAGCACATGAAGCCTGTCTGGCTTTATATTCGTGGTGGTGTAGCATGTCGAAAACCAACAGCAACGCAACAAACTAAGATAAGAAGCTCAAATGCAGCTGGAAACAGTACCTGGCGATCTCTTTCCAGAGCGTAAAGGCATCATGTAGGACTGTCTTGGCAGAAGAGGTGAGGATGGAAGAGACATGGACACTCCCTTGGTGAGGCTTAACCTGAAAACATCGTCTGAGACGTTAGGGTGACCGCTGGCGGGGCCCTGGTGTTGGGGGTTTCCATCAGGTGGGAATCTTCTTTGGGCATTGTGGCTGTGGGCATCACCTGCCAGGAAAACAACACACAAGAGAGTCTTTAAATGTCACATCTGGATATGAAATGACTTTCAGCAGCAAAAACACTGATGAAGGTTTTTCCTCTTCTCTTGAAGCTGTTCGTGCAGCGCAGAATTCTGCAGAACTATTTGGGCTCTGAAACTTACAATGTTCAAACTTAAAACTTAAAATTCTGACATAAAGGCAGATAGAAAGACTCAAGCTCACAATAAACCCTTGATATACTTTTTTTTTTTTTACATTTGCCATAAAAGCTATAGATCCAGTTCTTTCCTCCAGCAGACAAAGAGTTATATTTCTGGCAACCTCACTGGTTTAATGTTCCCTCTCTATCCTTTCTGTGGTCTGGCTTCACTAAGAAAGAGATCTAGGTCACTACTGAGCTGGAAAGTAAGCTTTTTTAACCAGTTGCTTGTTTGCAGCATCTCTCCTAGCTACTGCTCCCTCAGCAGGTCAGATCTCATGCGACAGAAATAGCCGCCTTTTGGTCATTTCATTATGTCCTTTTGCTAAAGGCCCACTGTACTCAGAGACAAGAAATGCATGGCACAATTCAGCAGGGCTTTGAATTTAGCTTCAGTAAGGGGAAAAACTGTCTGTGTGTGCCCGAAGAAACAAATCAGCCCACAGAGTTTTCATGATGGATTTCAGAGTTACTAAGTCCATGACCACAGCATGATGTGATATGGTAGCATATTTAGCAAAACCTGCAAAAACAGAATAAAAAAAGATGACCTTACAAACCCAAAAGATGACCCGACTCAAACAAGGTAACAAAACATTTTCTATAACCACCCCACAGAGTCTGAACACCAGGAATGTCAAACCTCAGAGGAAACCTCGGCATCATTTCTTTCGCTGCAGAAAGCTGCCTGCTTCTGACAGCTTTTCACATCAGCTGTTGAGAGCCTAGCATGAGTGTTGTTCCTAACTGGCCAAACTGCTGCATCTGCTACTGCTCAAAGCTTCAATATTTGTTCAGCCCCATCAGGATTACAGCATTCACCTTTGGGCTCTATTTTCCCAAGAAGAGAAAGTTTACTGACATCATTCCTCAGTCGTCACTTTGCTGAGCTCCGTGTTTGCCTACAGCAGCTGATTAAGAGCCTTACTGATGCCAAACATTAACAAAGTTCACACTGTGTATACGCATGATAAATTGTCAGAGGTGAGTTAGTTACTCTACAGACAAATGGTTCCAGGAGATTAAACTTCCTGACATTTGAAATATTTGCTGATTGTGATGGGGAGAAGCATTCTGACAGTAACATATTTGACCACCCACATCTTGCAGTATGCTTTTGCTATCAAAAATTCAATCAGTGTTATACTCCAGTTTCAAGATCGCGCTAAGCTCAAATAATTACAATAACAGACTAACGTTCATGAAATCATAAAATGCAATGCCAGAAAAACAGCAGAGATAAATCTATTCAGAGGTTGCCAGGAGCACAAACAACCCAGATGTCTAAAGGTGGGAAAAAGGAGAATAAACCTATTTCCTGGAAAACACAACATGGCCACATAATATGTGTTTAAACTCAGGGTCAATGGCCAGTGAGGGTTTCTCACGCCATGTGGGCACCTCAGAAGGACATCCAGTTTGTGGAGTAAACAGGGATGTGTCATCGACCACTGAGGTAAGATAACATTCAATTCACTTACCACAATATCTAAATGTACCTTGCTGATTATTTGTGTTAAATATCTCATATTAAGCTCAACCCATGCTGCACTCTTGATAAAAGTACAGCATACAGTTGAACAACCCTGACCTTGAAGCAGCACTTGCTGAAGTTGTGATTAGAAGGCCGACAGAAGTAAATCATCAGGATATTGGTTTAATTAAGAAAAAACTCTCCTGTGGGCAAAAAATTCTTTTGCCACCATAACTCTGCCCCCTTCGTCTCAAGTATGGCATGCATTGTACACAAATTGTTTGACTTAAGCCAGGACAGGTCCCCAAATTACCAACTTATATCGTACCACTTTTTGGTGAGCTTCTGTTGGGGTACCAGACATAGCGATCCGACTCCAGAAGGTGGAGCAAGAAACACTGCAGTCTGTTGATTGGTCAAAAGAATCGTCACTTCCTGTGTGAAAGTGGTAATAAAGATCAACACATAACCCTGCCATGTTTAAATCTCCAGTCCACTTCAGGAAGATAACTTTCTTTTTGTTTGGAAAATGGCGTCACGAAACAGTTTACTGTCGAGTTCTTCTTCTTTGTTGGATTTATTAGCGAGGTACACTGTGTTGCTCTGCTACACCGTCATGCTATTACATAGCTGATAAGGCTGGGACAATGTGCTTTTCTCGCTATTCGATTCTTTTACGATTTTTTGGGATGCCGATTCGATTCAAATTCTAATTCTATGATATTGGGGATTTTTGCTATTTTACTTCCCTTATTTAACACCAGCACATGTAAAGTTGAATGATGATGACGTCTACAGACTATATCAGGAGCCATATTTCCCCAAAAATGAACATCACATGTAAGTCAGTTTTTAAGATATATTCAGGGGATCTGACATCTTACTAGATAAGAAAAGTGGTGATGTTTTTTCAACCCGGCTTATAAACAAAGACTAAAATGAGGGATTTAAATTTGCAAAAAAATCATTTTAAAGTAAAAAAAAAAAAAATCCTGATACTTGGGTGAAACTCCCACCCCTACTGGCTGATGCGACCATTGATTTTCGGTTTACACGCTGCCTACCAAGAAGGGCATGGCAGGATCAGGCTTTACTGATCTGACCCGTATCAAACTGTACTGATCCATACTGGAACGCTTGGTGGAAACAGGGCTAAAAATTCAAGAATGCATGGGACATCAAAACTTCTCATGTTACAATCCAGAAGCAGGATGTAGCTCTCATCTCAGAAAATGTAAAACAGAAAAACCGGTCACACTGGTTGTGATAGTGAGCAATGATTCATTTGTTCAGAAACCTGCTGGCTTGCAGTATAAGTCAGAAACATTCTCATTCAGCATCACTTCTACTCTTAAGTCAGTCATTTGTGCTTTGACAGCAGCTATATTTCACTTCCTCTGCTGTCACACAGTCACTGGATATCTCTTTATTTTTGTCTCACCCTCCTTACACATTTTTTTTTTTTTTTTTGCCTCAACAGAAAAGTGCCCCTCAGTTGATTCATAGAACTGGGTTAAAGACTTGGAAATGATTTAACCTGGTGACTAGTTTGCTCTGTGGATTCCAAGCCCTTGATGGAAAAAGCAGGTTTTGCTTCCCTGAGAACGAACCTTTCATGGAAAGAGCACTCCAACCATGGAGCCGGCTAACTGCAAACTAATCTGTCCTGTGGCATCAAAGTTGCCCACTCATCATTGCCACAAATTAAAATATATGAATTATCAACCTCAAGATAACATGTAATACCTTACTAATAACACAGGCCATACGTCAGCAGACCAAGCTGAATCAGAACTGCAGATGTGGTGAACCACAGTAATGACAATTAGCTTTTCAGGACCGTGCTGCTTGGGAAGACAGCGGCAGATTAGCGCTGACGCCTGTCTGCAGCCAGAGGTTTGTAGAAATCACTGAAGACTCAAATACAAAAAGCAAGCTACCGTATTAGCATCCTGACTCTGTCTCTAGGGGGAATGCGTGTTTGTTGGGATGACGGGTTAATCAGAAACAGAGACCCGTTTTCTCCACGCCTCCGCCTCGCTGCAGGGGACACAAAGCTGTTCTGTTTTTTAAAGGGCTCCTAAACAAAGAAGAATATCAGGGACAGGAAGCAGAGTGGTTGCAATGACACCTCTGCATGCTGTTAGATGTGGAAAAAGCTGTGAAAGACCCGAAGGTCACCTAGTCAAGGCCAGGATCTGCTGTGACCCTGACCTGAGTGGGAACCACTGCATGCACACTGAGACTGATACTTGAGTCCCTTTGGACTGAGTGCGTCTTAGTGCGGGTTTGATACACTCTGAGGAGCAACATGAACCATTTAACAAAGTTTGATGATCCTTCATGAATGACATGTCTCCATGTGTTTGACAGAAAGGTTATTATAACGGAATCAATCAACTTTAGATTGTTTAACAGTTTCAGATGCAGAGATATCGCAGATTGCCAACAACTGGTAGATCAGTTCAGTCTCTGGTTCCAGCAAGTCATCCTTTGGCAAGATGACCTTCAAACTGCTCCAAGAGGTACAGACTTTGGTTATTTTGCTCAATAAGAGGAGCTGATTTTCTACATACTGGAACATCCACAGTTCCTGTACACCAAAGACTTCCATTGAATGTCATTTCTTATCTCCTTCTCCGATCATTTCCTATCATTTCTCTACTGTTTTCTTTTGAATGAAGGCAGAAATATCAATAAAAAAACACAAAATGAAGACCATGTGTGTGGGATTTGAGATTTTTTTACATACTGTTGTCTGGAATACAATTGTTCTGGCTTGTTTACTTCTTAATAATGCTTCGAAGACTTCAACACAAGCCCTGCTATCTTGTGTAACCTGTCGACTAAATTAACAAAAGTGTAATGTCTTGTCTTTTTTTGATTCTGTTGTTCCTTGATAACGTTGCACTGTTGCACAGATGTCACAGATGTAAGGGATACAATACTTTACAAACTTTGACCAAACTGCTGCTGTCTAAAGGCTACATTGGTCACACACTGTAAAAGCTGCCAGCGGAGCGTTCACTCAGTCACAGCAGGTCGTGGTCATATAGGTTCAGCCATATTGCATGCTAAAGAGATTATAACAGAGTTGTAATTTTGGTAGCTGGTTCAGAAAACAAGAGACGCCACATAAAAGCTTACCGTCCGGGTGCTGGTGGATGGGCTGCAGTGTGTCACGGTGACTGCTCCGCCATCTGACCGACACTTTATAACGCAGAGGGACACAAGGATAGAAACTCTCCAGTGCTATTTCAGTTTCTTTCCTAAACCCTGTTTGGGGCAAGGCCTGCAATTTCAGCCCCTGCTGTGGTCAAGGAAATCAACCCTTTCTAATTATACAGCGGTGCCCTACGATGATGTAAAAATGATTACAGTCCCTGGCCTGCTCTCGTCTCCTCATCAAAGAAAGAGACCAGAGCCTACAGGGACATGCCCAACCCATAAAGACGGTTCAATATTATTTCAAGACATTGATTTAGAAAAGTAAACTTTAAAGTGCAAATCAATTATTGGAGCAGGTCAATCTTAAACATTTATTCCAACCAGTGTTTCTGTCTCAGTGTTTCCTACATCTGCAGTAATCTCATAAAGATGGAAACTCTGATTTAAAACTATAAAAGTGAATTATTATCCTTTAACTGGTAATTTAAAATGATTAATTTCACTCTTCTTTATTTATACTGCACTCTTTCTATAATATTTAATGTAAATTTGCCCTGTAGAGCCCATTCTACTGTTATGCAGCAAAGTGTAGCAAAGTTTTTAACTCTGGATGGTGTCTTTCACCTTTCCAGTAAATCTGTGCAAAGGAATGTGATCTTTCACTGCTTGTAAGGGGAATGCAATCCCCAACTAGAAAAACAGACCCCATCCAACGTCTGACTGACTGCCTTTAAGTGTCCATGAAAATGATACAACTTTAAGGCACACCGTTTGGGTACATGCCAAATGCTAAAACACTTACATACTATGTTCAAAATAGCACAAAAGATGGAACAATTCAGAAACTTTTCCATAATTGGAACTGCGCACCTATTTTTTTTCATTAAGTTCTGTTCCAACATAATTAAGAACTAAAACCGGTCATATTGTCACCGTACTCTCAGACAGCTTTCATGAAATGATGTACCTTTGATGCATGTTTGTTAAGTTCTGTCTTATATAAGATTTTAACCATAGACTGTATGAAATATGGATGTAGTCTCTGTGATGTCACCCCCTGTTCCTGATACAGTCAAATGAATCCAGTCATTGGACAGGGCCATCTTGGATATGACGTGGACTTCAAGCTTCCTTTTTAACAGCCATAGGGTGGCCATCAGTCATGTGAGCTGGCCTGAGCAACTGATTGGACAAACCCATAATCCTAATATCTAATAAATCGCTGAGTTAGAAAAAAAAATCCACCTGCCTTACAGTGTGTGCTCATAGCGAAATTAGTGTTTTAGACCCAAGACGTTTTTTGAACCAGGCTGTAAATATGTGTTTTCACGCCGCAAAAGTCTGTTTTTTGGGCTTGATGCGTATGTGACTTCCGGTCTTTCTGCAGTCAGCCTCTAGCAGGTTTTCGATGTCACAGGTTAACCTCCTAATGCTGATGTTAGCTGGATTTTCCGTTTATATTATAGCACTAATGTCCTTATATGTCCGCTGTTCCTTTCTTCTCTATGGGCTGAAAAAAAAGAAGTTACCTGGATGTTTCTGGATCAAATTTAAGTATGGTCCCCTCTTTAAATGTCACTGTTTTATCCCGCTTTTCAGGTTAGGTTAGGTTAGGTTAGGTTAGGTTTATTTATTTTCAATAATAGAATAATCGGTAAAATAAAAAACAAGAACAAACAAACAAAAAGAAATAAAGTGGCAACAAACAATAACAACAAAATTTAAAAAAAATATTAATGTACAAAAAGGAGTGGGAGGAAGTCAAGACTTAAAGACCCCACACGTATTATTTAAATTTCTAATTTTCAGATAAGGCATAAAACTGTTTTTGTGCTCGTGCAGTGATTTCCACTACAGAGTCATTTCTGTTTTGGGGTGAACTGGGTCAACTATAACTGAGAAGTTCACTTCACAACAACCTGTCCAGTCCACCAGAACAGAAATGTAATGTGTTTCCACTCTATATTTAAAATATGGTCACTTCTGGTCAAGAGGAGTAGTGATGCTTCTGGAAGTTAGTTTTTGCTTTAAGTAAGGCTTACCGCTGAGCTAGCCACAAAGAAAACCATTTACAGAGCAAACCATGAGGCCAAAAAGTAATCAAAGCAATATCTGCCATAATACCATTGTTTCCCAAACATATGTACATGTGTAAATAAAAATACAAATAGATAAATTAACACACACACACAAACATCAACTCCATTAGGTCCTTGCTAGTTAAATCTATGGAGCACAGAGAAAATGAGGAAAGGCTGTAATTAATGCAGATTCTTTCAGTGGACATACAAAGCACGATGACCATAGGACAATCCACCAAAGGGGGGAGTTCTCTCGCTAGACTGAGTGCCAATGTGGGTTCCCTGTGTACTTCCGAGACCTGGGTGACAGTCTCACAAAAGCTGTCATGGTTAACACACAGAAACCCACAGGGAGCAGAGAGCCAGACGACAAGGAATACAGCGTGGGGGAGGGGACTGAGTACAAGCTGTCTGAGATGATGAGGGAAAAATTTGATCCCATGTGTTACTAAGCAAATATGACGAATGTAAATTTAAAAAGAGAAGAATTTGAGAAACATTTTAAACAAAGCCATTTAAACAGTCTGTGAAACTCTGTGGAGGCATCAGTAGTTTTCCCATGAGACCATTCTAATTTCAGACCACTTAACTCAGCAGTAGCCATGGAAACAGTCATAATACAGTATACAGCAGCATGACTTAAGACAGTAAAACTCAGACTGATTTGAGTGATAAATAATGAACCAGACCAAGCTTGGCGTTTTCAGTTGTTTAACTTGTGCATCACTGTTCATCAGGCTGTAATCTGGAGTAGAATTAAGCAGACTGAGGGAACAAATGCATCTTTTTTTCACCATTGTTCATTATATGGTAAGCATTTTAAATGGAAAACAAAGTTTTATTCGGCCATATTTCCCACGAGCTGTCACTTTATCTACAACAATCAAATTCCATTAACTCTTCAACTGTGCAGAGCAACTCTAACTGGTTTCAAAGGATTTCTCATCTCTGCTGGTGGCCCCCGAGGAGAGAGAACGTCTCTGACAGTGTCTTTAGCTTAAACTTGTCAGAACAGTCCCTGCAGCTCTGAAACCCTCAACTCCAGTTCACATGTGCTTGGTAATGAGAACAAATTAGCTGCTTTATGCAAAGCTAAGATGCTGTAGGCAAAGCGAGACTGCAGAAGGCTCTGAATTCAAAACAGTGAGTCTGTCTGTCTCTCCCCCGTTTTCCCTCTGATGCACTCTCTGCAGAGGCCTGAGCTCTGGAATGCCTTCCCTACTGGCCCCAGGGGAAAGGAGGCTGACAGGGAGGGGTGTGTGTGTGTCTTGAGGGGGAGGAGGAGGGGGAGGAGGAGGGGGGGGCATTGGGCAGCCACCATGACATTTCCCATTCCTCTTCATAAATGGCCAATTTTGGAAGGTATAGGAGAACCAGACATCATCTTTACCATTTTTCATTTCTGGATTTTGTGAGACAGAAGCTTTAGTTAGGTCTTAAAGGGACTGACAGAGGTGAAAGACAGTGTGCTTAATAAACATACAAAAGCCAAGACCTAAAAACTTTAAATACGTTCATGGTACGATGCAGAAAATCTGCTATGTGTGTGTTCACCCTCAAGTCAGTCAGCCTCAAGGCCGCTGGTCAGTGCAGTCTTTCTCCAAGTCAAACAAAATTAGAATAAATCTCTTCCTACTCGGCACTGAAAACTGTTGGGTGAGGAGAGCTAAAAACCCTACATTACAATGGCAAATTACTGTTTTGTTTGGGAATATTCTGATACTTTAAAACTATCTGCATGAATTAAAGTTTACAAAAGCCACTTGCACATGTAACACAAATGCAAATGTTTGACCATCCATGAAAATCTAAATAAAGTGCCAAGTGCTTGACCTTGATTCCTCACAGCACTGGAATGAATTAGGCCAGATTCACTGCTGACAGCCCTGACTGGAGAGTTATTGATATTCATGCAGGCAAGTATTGAAGAGGTCCCAGTTTGAATGTCTCTCAGCAGGCCTCCTCAGCAAGAGGCTGAAGGCTGGAGGGCCACACTGCTCACTCCCACAGCTGATGGGAAATATCTTCTCACCTCTGATCTGCACCAGTCTTTGAAGCAGTTGGCTGGTGTCTAACCTTTACGTTTCTTCCAGTTAGAGTTTTACACTCTGTTTACCTGTGTGAGGAAATGTACCATTGACTGTAAATAAAGATGTATGACATGTCTTTTTCTCCTCCAGCTGTATAAAAATGAAACCAAAATGCGTGTCATGCACTGACATTTGACTAACAATGTCTTGCATCAATATCTTGCACATCTGGAGCCAGATTCTGCTCATTAGGGCGCGGTCATACTGGACATCCGTACTGTGCTGTACTTAATCACGATTGGGCCCCTGCAGCACCATTTCCCCACTAGTCCTTCGTCACACTACTCCAATATGAACCTGAAGCGTCTGTTCACACGTAGAGTGGTTTCATCAGAGTCAGCACAATAGAGAACATGGCAATGACTTTAGTTACTTTTTGGCTTATGTTAATTCATTTCCGTCTGACACAGCTCTCTTACACCCCTGCCATTGTTTAAAATGATTGTCGAGACGAGCCGGCACAGCGATTATGTCATATCCCCATTGCTTATGTGTGCTTGTTTGCTCTAACTATGCCGAAGAACACCTCTCCCAGGTGTGCCAAAGCAAGGGAAGTGTACTGTACCATACCACGGTACGAAGCAGTCACTTAGGCTGAAGCGTGCCTGTGTGACCACGCCCTTAGAGAAGCACTGTTGACCTTCAAATCATTTTGCCTCATTTTTTGGATATCTGTCATGTTGTCCGTCTTTTTATATTTCATGTTTCAAGTCACTGTTTTTAATGGTAGTATCTCTGAGAAACATTCTTGGCACAAAATGATAACTATAAAATCAGTTCTCAGGTCTTTTTGAATACAAATTAATCACATTGCTAGTGTTGAAGTAAAGACTGGTTAATGCTTCCAAAGAGGGAACTATAAAACATCTCACATGGGTTTTACATGAGGTTAATGAAACCAGTGTCCTCTATAAGTCACAGAAACAGCTGGTGCTGATGGATGATGGATGATCAGGCTCACTTGTCCATTTTACGATCAATCATTTTAACACCAGGACCACAGCTCTGAGCCACTGAGATTTAAACTGGAGGAGTCACAAAGGAGCCTGATGAGAGCAAGACAACATTTTTCATCCATCCCACATTCTCTGATTTCTCTCAGTATTGAAAAATTTAAGTCACCCTGCCAATTCTGACATCTATCCATTAAGAATATGGACAGAGCACATCTGAGAAAAGCGTGGATTTTATGTTCATGTGGTGTGGGGTGCTAGGTTGTCATGGTGATTTGGTTTAACAACAGATTTGGATTGCCATTAGCACAGGTCATTAGGCAGAGCTCCTTCTGGGGCCAGGTGAGGTCATGAGAACACCACTAACCCCTGGACAACAGCCTGTTCAGAGACGTTAAACGGGGACGGGGATGTGGAACAAAAGCTGTTCATCCGATCCTTCCAGAGGGCCTAATCCCAAAAGCAAACAAGGACGAGGGAGAGTTTTGAAGCTTTGGACCATCTTTAAAAATCTTTGTGATCTCTGTGGATTTGTGTGGGTTAAGCATCAATCACATCTGCCTCATTTAATGCACTTAGAGGGATGAAAGGACGATATTCCCAAACTAAAATCAAGTTGATGACACTCTGATTATTATTTCTTTCATTCTTAAAAATGAAAACAGACTAAATATCTGATCCTCTGACATGCAAGATTAGTTCTATTCTGCTCTGACCACCTCTGTCAGCTGAGGTTAGAGTGGTTTACGAACAGTTTTCAAATAAAAAATGATCCTCAAAAGCCACCTCTAAAATAAGAGAGATTAAATATGAAAATGGGAGTACTGCTGCACTTTACAACAAGCACCATCCCCTCTTCCTTTCAGTCAAGGCACAAAGGAACTGAGGTCATTAGTTCAGCCTGTTTCAAACCCTCCTGAGCTGAGGAAGACATTCGTCTGAAAGCACAATTACAAAAAAGAGTCTCTGTGTTCAGAAATGCAGAACAGGGCAGGACAGAGCGTAGTGAGACAGAGGGGCCCTCAAGCCCAAGACTGAGCAGAGGTCTCCACAGACTCCCACACAGACTTTTCTTGAGCCACACAGCATGGGTTAAATCTGCATGGAGAGATGGCAATAGATGAGGCAAACAGACTTGGAAATATATCAAAGTCAACCAGACAGAAGGTAGGCGATGAACAGCAAGTACTCAGTATTTCCTCTGGGCCCTCTGCACAATTAAGGGACACTTAAACTGCTCATTTTGATCCCAGACAAAAGATCTTCAAGGTATGAAAGCAAAACGGAAAAGAGACAGAAGGAATGTGTCTGCCCAGCTCAGGAAGGTCTCGCTGTAATTAGAACAACCAGTGGCCTGGTGACCCCTCCAGCCAATGAAACGCCATGACAGCCACTATCGTCCCTTCAAAGTCCCTTCTCAAGCAGCCTGGCATGTTGGCTGATAAACTGTTTTTCCTCCTCTTTGAAGTAGCAAGAGAAACTATTTGCTCATGGAATGGGGGTTGGGATCAGGGAGGACTATAACTGATGTGTTGCTGCGCGATAGATGACATCACCCCCTGCCTCCCTGCTCCTCATGTATTTGTTTGGATCTTTGTATGTTGCTGCGCAGACATTTCCAAGGTCAGAGGCAAAATCGATGACGAGTGTACAAGAGCCAAACTGGGGTAATGAAGAGAGGTCCCTGGCTGCTACTGCAGACAGGAGAGCCTCTGGGAAGCATGGAAGTACAATATTCCTCTACAATCTTCCCTATCTGGCGCCACAGGAAAGGCAAGTGACTAAGAGCTGATGAAAGCAAGAACAGTTGCAACATGTGCAACTAGAAGCCAAGTGACCTTTTATCTTAGGTGTCCCTAGTCATGTGATGAAAAAGTGACATGTAGCCAAAGGGCTACAAAGGGAAAGTTTGTTGTAGGAGTCTCTGCAAACACAAAACACAGAGACTGTCCAAGCAGGCTCACAGCTTTCTCCAAGAGCCCTTATTTTGCTTTTCAGAGAGAAAGAGACGGGAGTGTCGAATGTGGATACACCTGAGGTTCGTGGGCGTATGTGTGTTTGTGAAGGTGTGTATTAATGCATGAATGTGTGTGAGTGTGTGAGTGTGTGTGAGTGAAAGATGTGGTTTGAGCTACACCCTGCTAATGGTTGCCTGCTGGCTGCACTGTGCTTTGATAGTCGTGTAGGTCTGTGCGCTCAATGCTCCTCTTTGTAGATCAGGTGCATTCTTTTCTCCACCGTTCTAAAACCACTTCACGACTGTCTGGACGTGGAGATCTAGACAAACACGTCTGGAGGCAAAAATAGCAAAGATGAGCCAAACGCCTCTTCACATTTCACAATTCATAATTCTCTTTTAATTAACGTAACCTGAAGGGCGACAGACGATAGACTTTGGTAAAACATTTGATACGTTTTATGTGAAAATCAAAGATCTATTTGTTTCAGAATTATGAGACTTTTAAGCTCAAATTTTAAACCATCCAAGCTCCAAGAGTTTTTTTCAGAACTAAGCGTTTTCCAAAAGGAAAACCATGAGCTGATGATAAAGGAGTCAGTGGTTCTGGTCCCAACACTACTTATTATGGTTAATCAAAGGATGTCAATAATGTCTCTTGAGGTTGCTTGTCTCTCTTTCTCTCGCTCTGTCTCTCTCTCTCTTTCTATGCGTGTGTGTGTGTGTGTGTGTGTGTGTGAGGTATTACATAAAGTCTGTCTTCTTGTCCTGTACAGGTCGCACACCGCATGTAAACTGTGGTCTAGACATCCTGTGGTCGACTGTGTGCATCTTATTTCTCTGTCAATCCTCACAGTTTGAAAGTATTCACACCAAATTTATGAAGAAAAAAAACTTTTTTTTGTTCTACGCCATCATATTTCAGTATCACAGTATTAGCGACTATTGTTTTCTGGTGCTGTTTTAACAAAACAACACTTTTAATTTGACCTACAGCATCACTAAACCTTGCAGCACCTCTTCACCTGGTGCTCCAACTTAACCTTGGTTTAAAAGCAGCTTTCCTAATAAAAGAAAAAGTTAAAAACTTCCACCCACATCCGAAGAAAACTATGAGGGAGTTTTCTTTGAGTTCCCTTACAAGCCACAGGACAAGGAGGGAGCGTGTCTCAAAATGGCTGCGGTAGATATGGCTTTGGAGGAGGCTGCCACCCAGCTGTTGGTGGAGAAGACGCAGGCGAACGTTGGCACTCTGACACAAGGACCTGTGGACTGACTGTGTACTGAGCTGTGTTTGTGAATGTCTGTGAGGTGAGGGGCGGCCACCTTGGATATGTAAATGTAGGTTAGAGAGTTTAGTGTGACCATGAACCTGGTTTGGTGTTTTCTCTGTGTGATGTTGGAAGACTGTGCCTGACCAATGAATGCCACACACCTTGGAAAAAAAGAGCTCAGAAAGAAATCTGTGAAGCCCATATTGGTCACATGGAGCACATCCTTTGCCAGCTAGACGGGCATCAGTTTTATGAAGCAAAAATGGCTGACATAGATTTAAAGACCATACACTGTCCTCAAAGAACAGCATGTGCTTAATTCTCACTCACAACTCAACAAAGATGAAACACTTTCATGTTTCTTTTGCAACAATAGCGTGTAATTAATGCTGTTTGAGTTGCACTTCCTGTCACAAAACCCAGAATTTGCTCTTGATTTATCTCTTCTCTAAGACCAGCATGACGATCATAATTTTATTGCTGCAAAGTAACCAATCACGTCAGCATTTTGGTTCAGATCTGTCTCTGAAAAGTTTGTTTTTCTCTTTAAAAACAAAACCTGCTGAACCAACTGTGGTCATTGTTTATTGAAGGAAGTCTCCACATAACAGTAAAAATTCCTGTTTCCAAACCCCTCAGGGCATCCGAAAAAGAAAGGACACAGACAACAGGGAAGGAATCTCTGCAATGTCAGGAGAAAACGTACTCGCAGCAGAGAGGAAAGTACAGGAGAGACAAGAGATGAAAGATGACAGAAATCAAAGCTGCAATGGCTTCGTTGCGTGCTGCATGCTCCTCCAAAACGAAGCATAAAAACAACACAATAGTGGCAAGTGCTTGGAAATTATAAGCAGCTTTGTTAACACCTCACTGACAGGCACAACAAACTTCAAAACACTGTGAAGGAAATCCAGCACAAAGCGTTAACCTATGACCTCTATCCTCCTCGTGGTGCTTTAGATTTCAAACTATATCAAATATACAATCGTACAAAAAGGTCCAGCTTTGTTTTTAAATTGCTGTTGTCTGACCCCCTCGTAACAAATCACTGCTTCATGTCAAAACACCCAGAAACTGCAGAGACGGCGTGTACCAGTCACCACCACAGCTGAGGCAACAGCATGCAGTGCTTAACAGCCTCTCTTTCTCTCACACACACTAAAACACACACCATTAGTTTGTGTATGTGTCCTCTACCACATGAACCCATCCCCGCATCTTTTACTTATCCTCCTGAAATCTAAATGAGGTTGCTGCGAAATTAAAAATGCCACCAGACATTAAAGCAAGGCAGCGAATGAGTAAGACATTACGTCTCTGTCTAAGGCTGCATATCCTCAGTTGTTTCTCATTATTTTTAATTGTTGTAAGAAAAAAAAATCCCCTGCTGTGGGAGACCTTGTTGACTATAAAGGTAAACTGACCTCATGTTTACTCTTTAGCTGCAGGATCTGCTGAATATGACAACAAAAAATAGATGCGTCCAATTCTAAGGGGAGTTTTTGCTGCAACTGCAGTGAAAACATATTCTTTGTACTCCTCTGGTTTTATTTTACTGTCCCTTAGAAGACAGCCTGGGAAATTAAAGCTGGTCAGCGTGGTTGACCCCCATTTGCTGCCGCCTCCCAGGTGCAAAAGTAGCTTCTGTCTCCCTCCCTGCCAAACAAAACTGAGAGAACCCCTGCCAACTGGTAATGATTGTGTATCTATCTGCAAGGACATGGCTTGTGTGTGTGTGTGTGTTGGGGGTTGGAGGAATAAACAGCTGAAATCATTATCAGCCACAAAGACTGCGCTGCAAAGCGTGCAACTGTGATTAACACTGCGTCACCCACAACAGACAGACAACTGTCTGGCAGCTGCCTCGACGAGCGGTTAGCCTAAGTTGGTGGGCCCTGTGCAGTCACACTCAGCAATTAAGGCCGAGTAAAAATGCAGTTTCTCCAGGTCATATAATGAACAGGATGGACAACACTCCCAGGACTCAAGCGGCAGACAAAGGCAGAACACTTTCCTTTCATTTGTTTTACTTTATGGGAGTTAGCCATGAGGCCTACGAGAAGCAAAAAAAAAAAGAAAAGAAAGCAGCCTGTAGATCACTTAGGCTATAAAGTGAATTTAATATTGGTGGGAAAAATGTAGGCTTTTTCTCAAGTGTTTCAAGCCTAGCTTTACTTGCACCAGAAACTTCAATGCAGCCAGAAACTAGACATCCAAAGGATTAGCTTGTGATCAAATTAAGCTCCATCCACTTCTTCAGGCTGGCAACAAGAACCAATTGGTGACAAGTGACTTTATTATGGGCACTGTGGACTGGCATCACCTTATGTGCCTCATTGCTCTTTCTGCAAGGCTGAAATGAGAACAAGATTGGCATTTCAAAAGAATTTAAGAGGTGTCTAAGTACCTCTGTGCATGCACAAGGGGGAGGGAAATCACTGCACTGCACAAGGTATCCTCTGTTTGTGATTACTGCAGGCTAACAATATCAACATGCTCTGCCGTGGAAGGATGTTTGCATCGAGAGGAAACAGGATGCAACCTATCCTCACATGGGACCATCTCTAAACAATTCCACCACCCTTAGTCAAAGTAATTTGTTTTGCAGTGAACTACAAAGCGGACTCTGCTGTGCTTTAATGGGAAGTCATAGGTGAAACTTGCAGTAAAATCCAAGAGGGGCCTCTATCCTCAAAGACAGCACCAATTAAAACTCGGCTTGATTCTTCAAAACATAATCATCTTCTTGTGCCTTGGGGTCCAAAATCTATTAACTCCAGTGAGGCCTGCCTGCAACGTAACCTTTCTCAGAAAATGTTGACATCAAAGGCAGCAGGCCACAGCAAACTCACATCCCACTTGTGGAATGGCGGACCATAAAAAAAGAGACGACTTAAAAGGGATTAAAAGGACCAATTCCACACAGATTCCTTGCAGACTGAGTCTAAAAGTCAGGAGTGAAGAGGAGGAGGAGGAGGAGGAAGAAGAATTTAGGAGGAGCACATGATGGGGAGACTAAATTAGCAAGCTGTGTGTTTTTGTGGTCTTGGCATTGGGGAGATCCCAGAGGAGAGCTAATGACTGTAGCGGTATCTGGCAAGGGGGCCAAGTTTCCTTGACTGCTTTAAAGTTGCCTCCAGTCCACAGCCACCATGTCATGAGCAACATATGCTCAGCTATCTCGCAATCATACCATTATCAAGGTCCTCCTTGATCATTTCAAGCACATGTTGACGAGCAGATCTTAGAGGAGCTTCATTTTTCTGGTCCTTCTGAAGGAAGTTAACTCAGCACAATGTGACTTGATCTAAAAGGAGGTGTTCTGGGATTGGGGGCGAAAAAATCAGTGACCAATGCTTAAAAGTTTGGGGGTGAACATGAATACAGCTTCTGTACGTCAACTAGGCACAGGCACTCAGAAGTCTTTAACAATAACAGCTTGAAGGTAATATCCAGTGTGCTGTTTACACAACAACGGTTTGAGGATGAAACGCAAAAGTATTGTTGTGTTTCGGCCTCTTGTTTATATGGAAACAGTGTTTTAGCCAACCTAACCTTTGCGTTTTCCACTGAAATGGTGTGAAATGTTGTCGTATAAATGGGGCCTAATAACTCCAAGCACTGGTGTCTGGAAGGCACACCGTGCCCGAACCAGGAGTCGAACCGGCAAACTTATTGCTGTGAGGCAGCAGTGCTTACAGTCATGTGCAGCCTGTGTCTGCATGTGTGCCCTGTAAAAAGTTTAATTCAACAGCACACAAAAAAAAAAAATCTGCTAAAAAAACTGTTGGAAAATACAACAGAGTAATACAAACATAAACGCTGTACCTGTGATGTCAAACCGAGCTTTGACCATTAAATATCAGAAATGTAGAAACACTGAAGAGAGAACATTAAAATCTCTCTCGCACAAGACATTTAATAACGTTATCTCCCCAAATTAAATCTTGTTTCAAGACTCAGAGAAGACGAAGTGAATATTTTATGGGCAAAATGGAATTATCTTGTCTTAACTGCAATGTACTGAACCCAATTTGATTAACATGGGTCTCAGTCTGTGACGCAAACTGTGTTGTAGAAGCCAGTGAGGACCTGAATTCACAAAAGATTTGTCCTCCTTAAAGACAAGTGAGAAGTAAAAGGACAAGTGGCACGATGAGGAAATGTAACACATCCATCATCTTTACTACGTATAAACTGTGGCTTCAAACAGTAAGCTGAAGATATTAATAAAGAAAATCTCATTCAAGATCGCCTAAGAATATAATCAACAGGTTACTTGTTGACTTGTGGAAGTTATTTGCCAGTAATCTGAACTTTGTCGTCAACTCTGACCTTAAAGAACTTGTGACATCAGAAAATAAAAAAGAAATTCAGCTGAATTTCTTTCCTGCATGTAGGAACAACAGAGGCTCAAAGTGACCACTGCGAGCTGTCGTACCTCTGTGACCTCTCATCTGTCCTTAGAGCCCTAAACAACAGATAGGAGTGGCCAGATTTTATTGTCCCAGCATGAGAAAGGGAGACAGAGCTGCTTTAGCTTGATGGATGGGGTCCAACTGGGAGAGTAAGGCTGGGATAAAGGAGCTGTATCCCGCCATAAAACTCGGCTGCTCCCAACCTTCACGTACGCAGAAATCTCCTGTGTTTAAGTGAACCATGTATGTGTGAGTTGGAGTGAGCTTGGTCGTGGGTGAGGTGTGTGTCTCTGAATAAATGGAAAACTGTGTTATCAGAGTGATTCATACAGGTTACAGCAGCTTGATAGAGAAAAAAACAAACCAACCGCTCCATACCCTCCCTCTGTGATGTACCAGAGAGCAATAAATGTGAATGATGCCTTTACTTTTAGCGCTGACTGCTGAGTGAAACAATTACGTCAGACAAAGACAGAAAGAACGGCGCTATGAGACATGTATCTACTGGGTTTGAACCAGACTACCTGCAAAAACCAGTCCCTGAGGTGGTAAATCAAGTCCAGGCTGGTAGATGCACCGTAAGCATAAATGGCTATTTGCTATGTCAAGACAGATCATTTGAGTGGGGCCAGTGTATGAATAAGAGACGAGTCAACAATGAATTACTCCGTGTGACTCAAGTTTAGTCATGTTGGGAAAAAACCTCAGATCTTAAAAAGGAAAAGAAAACATCTGCTATGACACAATGGCCGGGTTGTCTTCCCAGTCAAAACGTAGTTCAAACAAATTTAGACGTTTCAGAGCGCCACTGGTCAAATGGACTGCGAATGATTTTTAGCTGTGAGCCAGTGAAGGCTGGGGCTCCATCCATTCTGGCATACACAGATGTGACTTTCTGAACGTCATCCCTGTGAACTGTCAAGGTTCATTCATTCATTCCAGCGAGTGTTGCTTTGTGGGGTCACTGAAAAATCTATATTACACAAAACATCTGGTAACTTCTCTCTGAATACGCCGTGAGAAATCCTGTTTTTAAAGGTGTATTCACACCTGTGGCTCATTTGCTTGGTTGTTGCAGTTGTCACTTGGTTCATTTGTGTTCACACAGCAAGTCTTTTGCTTTGGTCGTAAGTTGCCACGTGCTATCAAATTTTTCTCTCATTGGTCAGAAATCTTACCCAGAAATCTTACCCAGAAGGAGGGGGGTTTTCTTATCTTCATTCTTATCATTTATTCAGGTTTTGAACCGCTTTCCACGTAGAAGAACAATGACCAAGGAGCTACAGCACCGTGTGGGGCTAGTTTGTGTTATGGCATCCATCTGGCTAATGTACCAGTGTTCGCTATATAATCAAAACTAGCATTTTTTTCAAGAGTCCCGTCTGTGTCTGGAAAATGTGTGATAATAATGTGTGATAGTAGTAGAAGATAGATCATTAGTTGTAGTAGATAATAATAATAATTCTTCCACCTTCTCTTCTTATTTTGCAGTTTCTGATTCTTTACCCCTTCTTCTTCTTCTGTTGTTTTCACTGGACGGTTGGCGACCAGGTCAATTACCAACCCCCACTACCACAGTGTGAACCTCAGTTAAGAGTCAGTTGTGTGCGTTACTGAGGTGATTGTGTATGGAGCGATTTGTGTCAAAATAAATTATGTATGTATTTTATTGAGATCTACAAATAAATCCATGAGTTACAAGTTTTTTTTAATTATTATCATGTGTAACTATGGTTGTGGATCAACCGGCATGTGCATTTATTATTGAGACAAATGCCATGCAGTTTTGAGGAGATTCACACACACTGTTTCCAAACAACTGCCGCTAATGAGCCAGGTGTGAATACGCCCTAAGTTCTATCCAAGCTATGATAAATCCACTTGCAGTCTTGTATAAACTAAGCATCAGAAAAACAGTTTTTTTTTTTTTTTTTTAAGTTTTGTTTGGAGTAAACAACCTAAAATTGAACTGTTTACTTTTTTCCCTTTGGTGAAAACATGTTTCTCCGCTCTTGCCTCAGGTATTTACTTCTGTCAATAAATAAGAAACACATAAACCAACCTCGCAGTAAAAGCTGCAAACATTTAATTATTGATTGTATAAACTCGGGGAATAACTGCAAACAATGGCTTGATAAGGTGTTGAAAAGTTCACTTGAAACATATCATGGCTCTTGTGCTTTTGTTTAGAGTTACGATACCAGAATTTTGATTTCGATATAAAATCAATAGAAACCAAACAATACAGATACCCGTCAACACCAGGCATTATTATTATATTACCTTCATCCACTCATTCTGAATCTTTACTAAGAAAGGTGTTTATAAAGGCACTTTAAAGATGTTTTTTTTTTATCTTGATCTCTCACATACCTGAATCTTTCTTGCTCCCCTTCCCTCCATCCCTGCTCTTCTTTAGCACGGCCTTAAACATGGTAAGAATCTTGGAGTCCTCCTTGTATGGCCCTTAGGACAGAAAAAAATACAAATTCAGTCATTCAGAGTCACAACAAAAGAAAAGAAATGCACTGATTGTCAGTCACGAACCCAGGGAAATTATTTATCAACACAAGTAGATCTATTTCAGTTCATAGAACAGGACAGAGGCCAATTCCTCTATTCACCTGGACAAAGAAATACTCAAACATATGCTTGTTTTTTTTTTCTTTTACTCAGAACTAAACAATACAGAATGTCCTCGAAAACCTAACACAGCAATAGCAAAACAGTGTACATCCGCATTTCATGCTGCTTAGCTGGCACTCGCCTGAGAGTTTTCCCACAGCACTCCCCATCCTGCAGGTCATCAGTGGAGGGGCGCATGGAAGGAATGCTCCAATATTTAAACAGAAAAGTACAAGTTCTGCTATCTTGTTATGCAGGAAAACACTCTGTCAAATGCCCTGAATTCCACATGTTATTGATGCTGTGAGGATGAACCTGGGTGTCTGCAACTGCTTTCCATGCTTGTTGCCAAGCTAGTGAGCATTTTGAATCCTCGGAGAGAAACGGTATAACATGAGCTCAAGGTCCAGGCTGCAGATTCTTTCATGTGCTTGTTTACTTTGGACTTATTTATAGTCCTGTGTTGTTGGACCTTGGTGAAAACCTACATGACTAAACACAGCAGTGTGGGATTTTTGGATTCTACCCCTCTGAACACATTATAGGTTCTTACAGGGTAAGCTACTGTATTATTAGCAGCAGAGCAATCTCTCCAATGAAGAGAAAAGAATGGTTTCAACCAAATAAGGGTACGCTTTCTGCAAACAAAACACAAAGTCCTTACAGAGGCCAGACTTTGTATATCTTGGTTTTTGTATGGCTGCTTTTCAGACAGGCAATCCATCTGCCTCATTTTCATCCTTTATGGTGTCGGAGGAAACAACATTTAACGACGATGGCTGAGATGGATGTATCTATAGCTCTTAATGTTTTCATTTATGTCTGTTTTTTTGTGTTAGAGCCTCAGTCTAGGGCTGAACGATTGGTCGAATTTAAACCGTCATTGCAATGTAATAGAATGCTATTTTCAAATCACAAAGGCTGCAATTAAAGAAAAAGAAAAATACACAGACGCAACCTTATGTGACATGCATGCAGTAGGTAGCAGTGATGCACCTTTCAGCTGGTTTGCCAACAGCCAAAAATCTTGAGACATGTGCGAGCCAGGATGAAGAGAACAACTTCAGCCACATAATATGGAAGATAAACGCTCCCCAAAAAATTGCATGCTAAATCGAAATCGCAATATTGGTCCAAAATAATCGCAATTAGATTATGTTCTAAAATCATGCAGCTCTACCTTAGACTGTATGAGTGCAGCGACCCTATTTACCATGATCATCTACCTCCTCTTCCAGCTGAACGCCAAGGCTTACCAAGACCTGCTGAGTCCTGCCGAATCCAACCGCAGCTCGATAGCAACCGTATTATCTAGATGTTTCAATCGAGCTATGCTCAGTCCACATTCGGCCCGGCTAAGCTGTTTACATGCATTTTAATAGTCTGATCTTGCGCTGACTAAGCTCATAGTCTGATTTCTGAAGCTGCATGTAAACATACTGACTGTCAAGCAGAGCATCACTGAATTGGTTATGTGAGGTGGAGGTATGGGGGAAATCCCTCATGAGCCTCGCACCTTAGCTCTTTGAACTTTCAAGGGGTGTCTGAAGAAGCAGCGTCAAGGTAGAGCAGAAAAGCGCATTTGTGTTCTTTCTCTTTCTCCCAAGCAGGCAGAGAAAATACGAGCAGATGCAATCCAACGTCCACCATCCTTTCTCTGGAAATGGATGCACAAGTCGAGTTTCTTCTTTGATATATCATAAGGTTCATAGGGAGGAAACAAAAACCAGACTTAGGTACTAACACGACGGGATTAGAAAGATTAGGTACTTTCAGGATGGTGCTGCCTCTTTCAAGCAGCGACTTGTTTCTGAAATGAAAGCTGCTCAAAAAGTTAAGTGCCTTGATCTCGCCCGTGAATCTCTTGATCTTGTATAACGTTGATGATTCAATAGAGTTCTCACTAAACCAAAAGTGTTTTAGAGCTCTGTTTATGCTATTTTTAGGAAACATTTAAGTTGCTTATTCAATGGTTAATATGACAAAACATTCACAAGTTATTTTGCTTTTTGAATTTTTATATTCATTTCTCAAGAACAAGCAAGTCAGGGCTCTTATATTCACTAATTCAGCACCAACTGAGAACACCAATATCAACGTCAGCAAGAAGTCCCTCCCTCTTGGTGTGTTTTCAAAGAAAATGCATCTACAGGATGAATTAGCACTGGGCTACAGTTTTCCAGAAACCTTAACAGTAACAGTTGATTTAAGTCATCCTTCAGAAATGTTCTTCAGGAACCTTACAGCTGCCCATCATTTGTACAGTGTAACTCTTACTTTATTCCATACTTATCTTTTTTTTGTCTGCTGGAATTTAAAACCAATTTCCTGAAGCTGTTGTTCTGCCAAAGATGACATTTCTCTCTGAGTGATCCAGCATCAACAGTGTCTCATCGTTCAAGCAAGGACAAAGTCTTCAAAAGCATTTTGACACACAGAGGAAATAAAGCCCAATATCACTCAGGTGCAAATATGACTGCATAGTGCTTACCATACCATAATTACACTCAGATGAACCGACTCTAACAAGGCAGACCTTAAGGCTTCTATCTAATGGAATAAGCAGAGAAAAAGTCACTACCAATGATTGCAGAGGTTAACTGGTTTCACTATTATGTGTGCTTACAAACGATACCCTTAATAACTCCTGAAGGCTACCAGTGGTCTTTCTGTTGGGACCTTCAAAAATGGGGCTGTGTTTTGTTTGGTACAACCAGCAAATGAAAGAGATCTGTTCAGAGTTACATTTTAACAGAGACAGACTGAAATGTTTTTTTAGGGCCGATACCAATTAATAGTACTCAAGAAGGCTGAAAATCAATATTTGGAGCCAATAGTCATTTGCATTAAAAATGAAAATACTTGCATAAAAATAGTAATTTTTTTTTTTTGGAAGAGTAATTCCAACTCTAACACTTATTTTGTTGATATGCCTTTAAGCAAACAACTCCCAGGCTCGGCAGCATGTCTTAAATGAATACTTAAACAAATAAATACCCCCCCTAAAGATTTTTTTGTAAATAAAGTTTTCAAAAATTTCAATGTAACCGAAATGTTATTTTATCTTTCACTTATCTTTTTTTTTAAGTTCAAACAAAACAAAAAGTGCAGGGAGTTCCCAGGGTCAGCAGCACCTCTTATAAAGTCAACTCAATATTTAAATAAATAAATATATAAGTGCCGTGTGTAACTGTGTGTAACAAATCAGATGGTGCTGTGAATGGGACAATGCTGGAGACAAAGTAGTGACTGCAGACAGAGAGACGCAGCTGCATCAGAGCCAAAATAACCCAGTTTTAAATTGGTCTCTTGCAGCCGTCGCATTTAAAAAAGGCCAATGTGGATGTGTATCAAAATGCAGAATATCGCGCTAATAATCGGTCCATTCCTAATTTTGAACTACAGCATCATTATAATTATTATTATTGATTGTGGACATATTGTATCAAAATGAGTCCAGTGCAGGGGAAAACTGCTGCCAAGACTGCCAAAGAAGAAGAAAAAAAAAAAAAACAACACAAAAAAACCTTCCCTGGACTTGTCTATGCTATGAAAGTGAGGGCATCCTTGCTGATAGCTGTGTCCAAAGTCAAGAAAGTAACACACTGGTCCCTGAACACATGTTCAAACTGTGGTTATTTCTCGGACTATATACGTGACACCAAAATCTTTATTCCTTGCATGGCTACACACTAAACAGGTTACAACCACCTAGCCCAGAAATTCTTTGGCCTGCTGTAAGCTATGTTGCAAACTAGACCAACCCTGCATGTTCTCAGACTGTTGCCAGCATGTCACAATGCAGTGTTACAACTCTGGTGAGGTCATTTAATGAGGCTAACAAGTCACAGTAAGGTGAGATATGACTTAAAATTCCTTAGAATAAAAGGTTAACAAAACCACGCTGAAACAACTTGTACGTCTACAACTAATCCTCTAGTTCAGCCCCTTCATACAGATTATGTATGACTAATTCTGAAGTGGTGTATTGTTGTTAAATAACAAATTTCTATGACTGAGTGGAAAACAACCAATCAGATGGCTGACAAGGAAGTCCTCTGAATAAAACATCCTATTTATCAAAATAAAATATCTGTGTTCCAATATTACACTGATTCTTTATGACTGTTATGAAACTACTTTGATTAAAATACTTAGAGACTGAAGGGAGGTCAGAAGTGCAAAACAGGAACTAAATCCACATAAATCTCAGGAATGCACAGGTGTCTGAGCCCGGTCCGTGGGTGCTCGTGTTTCTGACAACAAAAAAAAAAAATTGAGAGGGAGTTAAGGGCCAGGTGTTTCACATGAAGAAACACGACGCTGAACCGTTTCCCTGTGTGTGGTGTGACGGTGTTGTGTAGTTCAATATGACATGGACTAGCTGTCCGGGTCAGAAGAAGTGCTGTGTGATGTGTGGGAGCTGGCTGCTCATCCCCACTGTAACAATAAACATCACTCAGGTTAACCCAAAGGAAATGAGAAACGCCCTCTCCAAACTCTAAAAGCCAACATGACAAATTCCTTCCATCTCCCCTCCCCTACAGTCACCAGACACACACACACACACACACACACACACACATAAACACACACACACATAAACACACACACACACGCACACACTGTTAGTGCCAACTGTGAGAATGAGACGTTACCTATTAGGTCATCATCTACAGTCACCACTTTCAACCTGAGGAGGTATGAGTACATGTGCCTATTTTATCCAAAGGGAGGGAATTTGGCCTGGATAAAAAGTTCTAATGGACGAGTGACTCGATGATCACAAAAGGCAGGATACTGTAAACAAACCAAGAGAATGGAGACAGAAGCTACATTTCCATTACACTTCATTATTGGAACTTCTGAAAAATCACCTCAAGAGAGTGTAAAAACTTTGTCTAGCTGTGAAATGCAGCTAGACACATCTTAAGACCCATTTATTTCATTCGTATTCCTGCACATTTATATAAAGCTTACAAACAGAGCAGTACCACCTGAAACCATGGGGGCAGTGTTGCTGTTACTACCCAAAACGTAGCGCTAGTAAGACACGAAGAAGAAATAATAATTGCGGAAATTTTTTAAGAAAACCTTGCGAAGTTGGTGAGGAACTTCAAACATGAGGACACTGCGATTAACGGGTGCAACAAAACAGCTGGGAGGAGAAGGAAAACAAATTAAATTTCAGTTGGTCAGTAGTGAAGGAGAAGTGGAGGTCTGTGCGAGACCGATGTCTTCAGATTCTTTGTTCAGATTTGTTGCTCCTACAACGCTGCCTCTGTTGTTGTCTTTTATGCACGAGGAACATTAGTGATACCTCCTCCACAGTCGCAATGTTTATTTTAGAGTTTGTTGTTGTCATAAACTTTTGACTCTACCCCCCTGCATACATTTTCAAATGTCAAAGGAGAATACACGGGCCTTTGGCCAACACAAACACTATCATCGTTTAGGTAAGAAACTTGTTGCAGCAGATTCCAGCTAAAAACTCTGAAGCTGGTGTTTGTTTTGGGAGCAGCACTGCCTCTGACAGTTGGAGCTAGCTTCACGTTTTACAAAAAGCAAATGTAGCTACATAATGAAGTGCCAACTTTAATGACAGAGGGTATCAGTTACATCTACTTCAGGCTAAGATGTCCTCTAAATTACAAAGCAATACAACAAGTTCGTGCCCTGGGGAGACAGGCCATGTTTCTGCAGGTCCTTTAACTGAAACAGGCATGAGGACGATACGTGTTGATGCTGCCTCAAGGCTTCAAGGACTCGGCTGCTCGTTGGAGGTAGATTCCAGAGCAGGGGCACCACAGTTTACTTCAAACACAGCTACGCTTAAGCTGTAGTGAGGATATAATTGTGACCTTTCTGAGAAAGTCTCCTCAGAGAGCAGACGTGGACCGCATGGTATGCAGCAAGACAGGCATCGAGATTCCTCAAGCTCTCAAAGTCAGGTCCATCCCAGCGCTTTTAAGCTCTGTTTAGATATCTGCCTCAAAGCACGGGGGCCTTACGATGGGGCCTCTCAATATTAAAACAGAGCACTGAAAATCCCACAGTGTCTCGCAGGTCTTTGTGGACACACACACTGGCTGAATGGAGCATGCAGACTCATAATAATCACAGATGCTTTGTGCAAGGCAACCACAGAATAAGCAGCAGCCCAGGAGAAACAGCAGAGCATTGTTTCATAGTGCTGCCTCTTTGTTTACATCCAGACAAAACATGCTGGTAATTAAAAGTCCTCAACAGGCTTCAAATCCCCTCAAAGCGTTTGAAGGAATAAACACAGCAGACCTTTTCAGTGAATTGGACATTAAGGATGCTTCCCTGCTGCACTGCCCACCTGGCGTGTGTCAGCTGTATGACCTTCACATGTAGACTGTCTGATACAGCTCAAGGCAACAATAAAAAAAAAAAAAAAAAAAAAAAGTCTCCTGTCGCTGATACAATGTAGAGACAGTTTCCTTTCACACAGGAGAAATTGGAAACCAAGATGGTTAAGAGGTGCCTCGGGTTATCAACATGTATGTTTTTTCCAGGTCACTTCTGACTTGATAGAGTTCAAATCCACACAGGCTGTGAGGAAGAAAAGATCCTCACCTGCACAATGCTGGTGTGACATGTGGCTAATGGGGCCAAGCAGCTCTACCACAGTCACTTGAGAAGACGATATATATGGAGGGGAAATAGGATTGTCTGACCCAATTGCCTCAGGCAGGGAAGCATTTCACATACGTTGGCGGTTGAGTTGTAACCTGTTTTGTTCTCTGTTTGATGGAACACAATACAGAGGGCACCCTTCAGCTCAGATCAACTCTGCCGCTCTTCCAGGATTGCAGTTATTCTCCACCCAATGATTTCACATCTTGTTTAAACGCCCTTCTAGATTTCCTCCTCCTCTGATTCTACACGAATGATCACACTCGGAAATCCACCTCGTTGTCGTGGCAACGTGGAAATTCTCCCCATGGGCTGACCTTCAGGCTTATCCATCAAACACCGTCTAGCAGTGATCGGATATTTTCAGGTCCTCCCGTGAATTCCATAATTATCTGCTCTTTTGTTGTCCGTTCACTGAGAGCAGGAAACAGGCCCGGCCTGGACGGTGAGTTCAAGTGCTCCGCAAACAATGGGAAGTTAGCTAACAAAACTTTGAGGGAGGAAGTGTTGGGAGTAAGAATGGAGGACAGAGCAGGCTCCGTGTCGGCCATTGTAAGCAAAAGGTTGTTATTCACACTAACATAAGTGGAAGGGAAATAACAAAAGAACAGACATTTTTATGTCATTTGTCTACCGGTTTGACTTAAGGGCTTTCTGCACTGACCTCCACCAAACAGCCTGTAAGAAACCAGCCTTCATCTTATGAGGGAAAACAAAAATATCATTATAGATCATTCATAGTTTTGTTTCTGGGGGCTGTAAAGTAGACGGGTCAGGTTTGTCATATATAAGACCTTTGAGTTCCAATCAGCAGCATCTGAATGCAATAAAAGGCACCTGGCTGGCACGATGACAAAAAACCTGCCACATACTACATTCTGATTTTTCTCAAGCTAGAGGCTGTGAGGCTTAGCGTTTCCATTATTCAGTGATTAAAAACTCAACCCAGAACTAAAGGGACCTTATAAAAGCACCACCTTGGGAGCAGAGACACTTCAAGGAACCCAAAAATGGTGCATGTACTGAACCGTAAGAGTCTGGCACTGTGCTCTGGGGTAAAAAAATATCATATCTCTGCTCTTTGCGTCATATGTGGCACTAGATGTAAAAGTCGTCAGCCCATCCGACAGAATATATGACCTTTCAAATTAAATAAGGCTGGTATTCAACTGGATACAGCTCAGGTTATTGACCTTTACCTGGTGGGAATTGATACCGTCTCATCACAGACAGAGGCAGATTTAAAGCCGCAGCTTGGGGCAGGGCCAGCTCGCTCTTTATTGGGGAGGCCTAAACACATGGCTCAGTGTGAAATTAAAAAGGATAACAAGTCTGATCTACTCATTACACTGCCATGGGAAAAGCACTTTCATTTTGGAAAGATTGACTCTCCCTCTGAGCCCACTTGTCCTTGATCTTCTAATATGACTGATGAATAACTCCAGACACAGGGCTACATGCTGGCTCAGCACTGACAACAGGAAAACCTTTGTCTTTTTTTATCCCAGCAGTGCTGCTCCAGAAGTGTCAAGGCATGTTTCAGACGGAGATCATTGCTCTGAGTTTACAGTTACACCCCAGGCTTTGGAAAGTGACTAAACCTTCACTTAAATGTAGAAATTAAACTGGCAAAACTAAGGAAACATCAAACTCTCTGCTTCACACAGATTAAAGCACATAACCTACATTAATTCAGCTTGGTGGATCAGTGTTGTATTGATTTATGGATGAGATACTGATGCCCTCAAAAGCTTGCATAAACCAGTTTTGCTGCTGTCAAATTACTTTGAAGTCTTTTCACAATAATTACACACCACCACCACCAACCCCCCCCCCCCCCCCCCCGTTTCTGTCATCATCATCAGGCAGCAACAGCTCTAACTGCACGCTGAGTAACAACAATCATCTCATCAGAGTTACAGTCATTAACTCCTGCTATCACTGCTGATTAAACCTTATCACTCTATTACCAATTTGTCGAAGCAATCAAGTAAGTGTTAATGAACATCTGGAGAGAGAATAAATAAAGCCAGACCACTGTTGCTTACACTCAGTTTGACATTTGCCTCCCAGTGAGCCTGGTATTTGATTACGGGTAAAACATTAACAAGTTGTGTTTAAAGTCTACAGGAAGTTCCTGCGAACACTTTGTAGGTCAGAGGGTCACGTATAAATGAACCAACATCTTGGATGATTTCACATTCCTCGGACTGCAGCAATATAACCGATTTGTGCCTAATAAAGAAAGAGTATTTGTATGGTCAGTTAGTTAGCAGGGATTTCAAGAGGGCTGCAGACCAAAGAGCACTTTGCAGATAAGATGCCATTATCACTTGTCAACTGTGAGACAGGTTTATTCTTAGCCTGACACTCTATAGCTCTATTTAGTGGACTAAATAAAAATGGTATTGTTTGAAGCAAAAGTCGAGGATTATTAGCCTCCACACAAAGTAAATATTCTGTAAAAACACTCCCTGGTTCTAGTCGAGGTGTCTGCCTGTTCAAAGGGAGTTTGTCCTTGCCATTGTAACTTGCTCAGTACTGCAAAGTTCTCCACTCATGGTGGGTTAAAAAAAAAGATAATACTCCTTATCTTGTCTTCAGGTTGGGTCTTTGTTGATAATATCACATTTACATGTTTAGACCAAGCGGCAACATTCAGCAGAGAAAATGAAGCCTATGTGGAAGTGCTAAAAGTTGCTGTTCATCGTGAATCTGCAAGAGGCTGACTACAGAAAGACCAGAAAACACATTCACATCAAGCCAAAAAAAAACCCAGACTTTTACAGCATTAAAACACATATTTACAACATCTTGGGTCTGAAACGCTAATATCAGCACACACTACACGGGGGGGGGGGGGGTTCAAAATCGGCAGTTTAGAAGATATTAGGATTATGAGTTTGTCCAATCAGAGCTCAGCTCAGCTCACGTGACTGATGGCGCCCAATAGCTGTAAGAAAAGGCCCTGTCCAATGATTAGCTTCATTTGACTGTATCAGGAACAGACGGGTGATGTTGTGGAGACTACGTCTAAATTTTAGACAGTCTATGGTTTAGACCCACTGATATTTTTGTAAAGCATCAATGAAATATTGTTTTGTGATTTGGCGTTTCACAAGTAATGTTTGAAAAAAATGAGGCAATGCAGAAGTGCTAAAACCAACTGTTTAGTCGAGTGTCTGCTTGAAGCTAGCTCCAAAAGCACTGGAACCATGTACACACCAATCCAAAACATGTCTACAGCCTGGTAAAACTGGTACAAAACTGTCTCCCATCTGAATTTCTGTAATGGCACACACTGTATGGGGGGGTTTAATGTTTTTCTGACTCAGCGGTTTAAAAGAAATTAACTCATTAGCTGCCATTGATGTCTATAGACGTCATTTGATTACAACCATTAATTGCTTCGCCAATTATGTACTTCAACAGGTGGCGGTGGCGTTTGGCAGAGCTTGTCTATCAAAATCAGGCTTGTAAACTACTGTGGGTGGCAGTGGTGCCGTCTTTGGATGAGAGATCAGCACAGATAAGAGAAGAAGATAAAGTGCAAGTCAGAAAAGTTCAGGCAGCTCACACTCGAACAGAGTGTGTCGTGGTAGTTCGAAGAGAGAGTGTCTCGATCATGAGAAAAGACGATGGAGATCATGATGGAGAGGATAAAAGATGAAGCTTTAGAGAAAAGGACTAGCTACAAAAGTGTATTTTCTCCTTTTTTTCTTAAAAACAGGAAGAGAGATGAAAGGAGACAGTCTATTCTTTGTTTTTGGGTGGTTTCAGAGTTTACATAGTTATAGAACACAATATTCTGTTGGTCTTTAAAAATCGGTCACAGTGCTCTTAAAATGGATGGATGTGAATGACTTAAGAACACAATTGGGCCCAGTCAGAGGCTGAGCTCAGATGATTGACAGGCAGGTGCCCTATAGCTGCTACTGTGGAGGCTAAAATCTTCCTCATTTCCAATATGGCCCATGTCGACGATTTGCTTCAAAACACAGTCTCAGAAACAGACAGATGATGTCACAGAGACTACATCCATTCACTATACGGTCTATGGTGTCATGATGACACTCTGGGGAAATATTGGTGTATCAGTCATAATACAAACTGTGGCAATACAAACTGTTAATGTCAACACTACTGGAAGGACAGCTTGCCCCACTCCAGGTGTCAGACTTTCCTTCAGTGCTTTCACAATCATAAAGGGATTAGAGTGACTTTTCTGTAGCTATCAAACTTCAAATGTTAAAACTGTAAAGGAAAGTAACTAAGAGAATCATTTAATGTTGTTAAAGAAAAAGTAGTCTTCTTTATCATTTTGCAAAATCCACAAACATTATCAACGCCTTGCAAGTATCTAGGCACAATTACTGCATTTTCCAGCTCTGGTGCGTCTGTGTAGGGACTCTATATTACTACATCTCTGCCTTCCTCTGTCAGTCTCTGGAGCGTTCAAAAAACCTTGACAAAAATGTAAATCAGTAACAGCTGTTACCAGGGTGCACTCCCAAACACACGTGCTTTAGATACACACATGCAAGGAAGAAAGAGTGCCCATGTGCATACAGAGACCTTGACAATACACACACACAATCACACTCATCCTGATAACTCATGCAACAAGAAGTACCCAAGCTTTCTCGTGTTGAATTTAACAGAAATTCGATGAATGAGACCAAAATAATCCATCACACAGCTCAATCTCATCTCATTATTTCAGCTTCCATATCTGTATATTTCTTTGTAAAAAAAATTGTATTTATATTTGCATTACTGATGCCATTTATGTCCACCTTTAACTAAAATCACATACAACAATTAGTTTGTTTGTTGGGTTTGTTCACTGTAACAAGTCACCAAAAGAAATACATGATTTTTTTGGTCTTCCAGTGTCTAGACTGCAAGCTTTTACATCAGCTCAACAAATTAAAAAGAAAAAACAAAACAGGAGCTCAGTTTCTTGGAGACCCTGCAGAGAGTTATGGGACATTATACTGGTTTTAATATTTGGGGTCAGGCTTGATTTGTGGTATCAAGTGTCCTGAATTCCAAATTCCAAACAATCCCACAGTGCACTTTTCAGAATTTGTTGGAGAACTTTGCCAGGAGCAGGCAAACTAAGGGACCAGAGTCCAACAAAAATCCTTAAAAATTTGTACTTCTGATAGAAAACATGTGCTTCACCCATGAGTTGCCCCTTTCAAAAGTACAAAATCATCAACTTCATCATCAACAACTCAGAGTGTGCAGTCTGTTAGGTCACTGGCTCTAATAACTTTCCCTCCTCAGCCATAACAATGTGACTCCAGTGCCAGCATCTGTTACTGGCCAACTGGCTGGGGACCATGGGAACGAAGCTCTGTAGAGACTGGGAGGCAGACCCTTGTGGCTCTTTCAATAAGACAAGTACTCTGTAGTGCAAACATCTCATAACCCTGCAGTTGGTAGACAATTGGGGTAGCTCTAACCTTGGCAGAGAGGCATGCAAATCTACGGTAATAGTCTCATAATGAGCGTAAAATTGCCTGAAATTATGTTTGAAAGTTATTACCTACTGTCTCTAAGTTTAGTTGCAGACTGAATAAGTGTCAGCAGCAGATCCTGTTCCACCTGTTGAGTTTAAAATGGATAATTGATCATAGTATGAACAGTGGAATTGCCCTTGGAGCTACATTAAGACAAGCCCCTTGACACTGCAAACAGCAAATATTGTGACAGATTATGTCAAAGTTAAGCGACAAGGGGTTAGGAGCTTAAGAGGACTTCAAAAACCTGAATGGAGAGTACACCAGATCGATGACTTCATGTTCACACAATGATCAGAGCTGCATCCTGACATTTACAAGAGACTTCTAAGAAGGAGAAAACAGGGCTTTGATTCTGAAACACCTGGCAGAGTTACAGGGGGAATCCTACACTGGAAATGGGCTTAAAACAACAAAAGACATGGAAAGCCAGCGGTCAAACATCAATGACACAATCTATGCTTGCAGATGAGATTACAAACCTACTTTAGCCCTAAGCCTACAACTATAAATGGATTGGGTTCTGGTTTTGAAAACCACCGAATCCAATCACAAAACTACAGAGTAGCATTAGCATCAAACAAGACCACACGGTTATAGAAGGAGTTATGAACTTTTTTTTGGCTAACATCTACATCATGCTGTCAGAAGCATATCACTTTACAACAGTTATTAAGGTTAGCTTATCTTTAAAATCTATCTCGGAAGTAGTAACTGCTACTGTAACAAATCTCTTCACCTATTTTAATAAAACACTGCTAACTTGGTTAAAAAAAACCCTAAGGAATTAGTATAATCTCCGCACTGTTACAGAAAGCCTACTTTGATAGCCATTTTATTTAGTTTTCTGACTTTTTACGAATGAAACCGTTAAAAATAACGTACTTTTTTAAAGAATGATAGCCAATTTAAAGTGTAAACATAAAACCAAACTGTCGTCAACTTATTTAAGCACTTGAGTCTGTTCAGTGTGACATTTTTTTGACATTTACCAGAATTCTAACGGTAAAGTAACACACCTGTAATCATTGATTGAACTTTTAGCTCGCTAAACTAGCACGTGAGTTTTGGTGTCAAGATAACCGACCACTGTGAGTAAAGGTTACTAGTTAACGTTAGTTAGAGGGGACAGAGAAAATAACCCCTACAACAAAGACATTAAACAACAAACTTTCAGTGAAGGCTCACTGCTGTCAGTCCCGTTGGTTTTGACGGCTGCTCGATGGGCATGTCCCGACATTCCTCTTCACAAACTGCCACCAAACTCCGGAGCAAATTCCACTATTTTTTCAAACCGGTGAACCGGCACATCCAGGTTAACTACATCGACACAAACAGCACGCGCGTATTCCAGAAGTCTTACCTGATAAATGTCATGGATTCTAAATACCAAGAAAAAGTTTTCCCAGTCCTCCAGCAGCAATCCCCACACAAACTCCACTTGATCCACCAAGGTAGGCTACGGGACGCCGGGCTCCTCCTTCTCCTCCTCCACGCATGAGGTCATCTGGAGGGAGGCTCACCAACACAGGGTAGGGAACCAAAACAGGCAACCCCCTCCTCTCTCCCTCCTCTTCCTCATGTTTTTGTGCATGCTTCACGGTTGTGATTTGATACAAGAGATGTAAAGATAACTATATGAAAAAAGAAATGATTAAATCGTTTAGGTTTCCAGAGTTTTATTATCCACCACCTGTTCGATGATGGAGTTGGAGCAGTGCTTTCAAGGAATTTCCTGACAAGAAAATGACAATCCAGCAACTTACTATCCCAAAACTCATCAAAGATAAATAGACTTCTTATGGTTTAAAATTTTTATTCAGATATTTAGGCAAGTTTAGAAAAATAAAAAATAAAAAAAATAAGGCGGAAGTCCTCAGTTAATATTAAATGCAAACGTTTTAAACGTACTTTTTCCACATCTCACCATGGATGCATCTCACAACCATATGAAACAGTAAAATTTGGTTGATGAACGAACTTTAAAGACTAAATTCAAACTGAATTTTGGAACTACTTGAATGCAAAGGTAGGGTAACCCAATATGCAGACTATTTCAGAGGTGAAATGTTTGGGTACAATGGTTCAAGTTACCTATCAAGTAATATTTGCAAACATTTATACTTCCAGCTTGACATATTTGCAGGTTTTTTTTTTTTTTTTTGTTTTTTTTTTTTTTTTTTTTTGGGGGGGGGCATTTTTTTTAACAAAAAAAACTAATATATAAGATTTTGTCTCTCACCTCTGTCTTTTAGGGTCTGAATGAGTCATAGAAAACAGGAGATGAATTAATCAATGAATGAATTAAATCATTTGCCATTCTGCAGCACAAGATTTAAGACAAAGACACTCATAAAACATGATGTATGGCTACATTAAACTATCCAAGGGTAGATAAAAACATGGCCACCTGGACTATCTATAACATTAAAATGCTGCTTTGCATTAAAGATTTATAACCCAGAATTGGACTTGTCTATATAAGCATTTTTCTTCTGCTATTCTGCAGTCTGATTCCTGTAACTATGTACGTTTGTAATGCCTACAGTTATTCATGCATGATTTGGGATGGATTATTGTTACTGTTACTATTTTAATTTCTGAAAATTTTCAGCATGTATTGGATGTTATACACCTTTGATTGCTCTTTGTAGTCCATTATAGGCATTAAACAACAGCTTCATTTAAATATTCTTTAAAATATTTTAAACAGTAATTAATCATAATATAATCATGGCCACTACCATGCATGCATAAAAGGTGCAAAATAATTCTTAGGCTGCTTTATATCAATGAAATTCTCTGCAGCTTTCAGACTGGTCCTGGATGGTGATACACAACACACTTAGCCTATAGTGACATCAAGAGGTAACAAAATGTAATGCATACAGTGTAAGATTTCACCAGGGACATGTTAAACTGCAGGATAGGAACACACATTGTTGATTTTGGATGTTTTATTTCCCTCTTTTTAAGACTGCAGTATAAAAAGTAGTCATCGTACAGCAATTCTTCCAACTTTAAAATATACATCTCAGTTCTGCGAACCACATCTCAGTCTTTCCACTCCTCTGTGTGAAGCGGTGTGGTACAGTCAGCGTGCAGTGTTTTCTCAGCAGTGTGGTGGGCGTCACGGGGTCGGTGAGGCTCCTCAGATGGCCGGGAACGGACAGACACTGGCAGGGAAAAGCACTTCGTCTGCATGTCAGAAGACCACCTACTGCTTCCCCTCCTCAAGCGGAGCAGCAGAGGTCCCTTCACATCACATGCAGATGGTATCAAAGGCATGTGTGAACAGCATGAGCAGTACAGAGAATTCAGGGTCGGGGTGTTGTGTTTACAAGGCTATCATCAAGTACTTTGTTGGTGAAGGAAAGAGCAGTTATTGTTTGTGGACCTTCTGATGCAAACATGAAAGACGAGTGTAAACACACAGCCATGGGGACAAACATATTTGGATTTTCAGGATTTACCTCTTTAGAGCTGAGGGATGGATGACCTTTGTATATTTGTCTAAGGATGCGCCAAGAGGAGGGGCCTAGAAATCTGATTTGCTCCACCTGGTTCCATCCCGAAAGCAAAATCTTGAGCTATGATTGGCTGTTTGCACATGTTAAAGTCAAACATTCATACTCTCTTGCAAGGCTGTTTGTAGTTTTCTTTGCATGTGTATAAAACATGTTTGTTTAAGTACTTAACTCTTTAACTTTGGACATACATCCTTTGAGTCCTTCATAGTTCATGTATATGAGGCTGAAAGATTTGTGGTTAGTATGTTAAAGTTAGTTAAGCCAGGAAGTTGGAAATATATAAATTAGTCAAGGAGAGGAGACGGCTTAGAAAGCAGTGGAGAAAGGTGACTGTAGATGGGAAAGAAGGAACCAGTGTTCTGCAAGAAGAGCTGCTTGGCCGTTCTCAGAAGGGCAGAACAGCGAAGGATGAAGGAAAGGAGATGGGAACAGTCAGGACGGCATTTTTTAAGGATCTTTTTAAGTTTGTTAGAGGACTTTTTACCCAGGAAAAGATGGAAACTCTGAACTTTAAAAGAAGAGGTAGAGGTGAATTAAAGAAGTCACACTCAGACACAGGAAAAATAGTAACATGGGCCTTCCTCCTGACGGACCAGGGGGTAGAGGTTGTAGTAATGTGGGTGAAAGCTTCTTAAGCCCCTGGGCTGAATGGAATACCATACCAGGGTCATAAAGATGTTAAAAAAATGAACTTTTGAAATTATACAGCTGAACAACAAGGTTTTGTCTGCGTAGCTTTGATACTTTATTTCTTTATTTCTGTCTAACTTCAGCACAGTAAACTTCTTAATATGTGACAAGCTAAAAATGAAACAGACCAGAAATTAATCTTCCAAAATACAGGAGAAATGCTGTTGCTTTCGCATCTCTATTTGCTGGATAAACAGTTGAGTGAAAAGACGACAGACCATCCACACAGGATGACCGGAGAGTGGCAGTCTCTGCAGCTACAGAAGGTTAGGTCTATTTTGAATCTACTGAAAAGTTTTATAAGGGCTGACAGTCATTCATCTCACGTGTCAAGAAGCATTTATTGGATCCAACAGTTTGAGGACAAGGTCTCAAAAAAAGGAAAAAAAAAGTGTGTGTACAAGTGAGATCAAAACAAAAGTTTGTGAGTTTCCAAAGAAACTAACTCTTGTCACAAGTTACAAGCTGATGAAGGCCCTCGTATTCTTATGTTAAAAAGAACCATGAGTGTCTGTGGTTTGGAGTATTCTTTGTGCACACTTGACATGACAAAGCTGAAAGTTAGCAGGATGAGGAATTTAGAGCACAAAGCAGTTATTTCTAACCCGCTCAGCCCTCTGTCTCTCTTTCTTCCACCTCATTTACAATTACATTTAAATTCCCAAGAAATTATTACAACCCCCTGCAAACAAAAACCTGATCCGTCTGTTGACAATAGTCAGAGTCATACAAAATGTGTGTGAAGTTCTTGGAGAAGCATGATGAGGCAACCTGGTGTGTTTGGGACGAACAAGCTCTGACAGGAGTATCGGATACTGTCCCACATAAACACACCTCTGGGTGGCTGCACTGTTAAATGTATGGAGGGGCCTCGCACAGGTGTCGGGTAGAATATGGTCATTAAACAAAAGCACATAGGAATATGTCAACCTTAGAGCTCAATAGCTACATATTGTTTGAGTATCTTACCCTCAAGTAGAGTCATGCAATTTTGTCTCAAAATACAACCTGGGAAGACTTTATGGGAAATTCCCATGAACCCTTTCGGTCAGACATTTTTCACTCATGCTAACAGTTGGGAAATCAGGGGTCATGCTTTACATGGAGTTTAAGAATAAAAGCTAAACAATCACAGGATGACTTGTAAAGAAAAATTAATGCTTGAAAATGTAAAAATAAATACATAAATACTGTAATGTTTTATGAGTATCCAACTTTAATTTGTTAAGAAGCCTGAAAGGCTCTAAAGCAGGGGTCTCAAACTCGCAGGCCAATTGTGGCCCTCAGAACAATATTTTGTGGCCCCCTGCCTGAAATCAAAGCTTTGTGTTAGTGCAATCCGTGTTTTTTCTCATATGCATCTGGACATTTTATATTTTTTAACACTTGTGGGCTACCGTAGATCAGGCTCATGACAACAACGCAAATTAGAAATCAGTCACTTGTAACATGTTAGGGTCACTGAGTGGAGGGAAAATATATCTTAATATATCACCTAGTGCTACATGGTGTTTGGATCATGTGCCTTTTTGGCAGCACCTATCTGTGAGTAAAGCTTTTCTCCACAATGAACTTTAATAAGTCAAAGTTCAGGTCCAAACTTAATTGATACTTGAAGCCCCTTTTTAGTGTGGAACACTTGATGCAGCCCAGCCTCACCCAGACACTACCTCCAGCAGCCCCTTGGTAAGTTCAGTTGGAGACCCCTGCTCTATAGTAAATAAGCAGCTAAATATTGCCATCTAGTGGCTGGTTTGTTGTAGTGCAGAAGAATCTGAGAAATAAAGAGATCCACGATCAAGTGATGTCATGCAATATCTTTATTATTTTTTTATTATTAAATCTAAGTGCCAAGCATAGTAAAGAGTCCACTGGAAAAAAACTGTCTCAACAACATGACTTTACAACCTCCCACCCCTCACCGTAAACATACCCAGAATCCATCTGTTTTTCATCAACTGGTAAACAACTACAGCACTTTTCTTACAACACTAGAAAAGAAGCGTTAAATGCTGGTTTATAGAATTCCCACAGAGAAGCAAAACCTGAACAAAAAGCCTGTTCTCTCTTTCTAGAAAGTAAATACAGAGTTTGATGAAAGATTCTTCATCTTCAATGCTGAAACTTCCCGAACAACCTGTCAGTCCCCCTCCCCCTGTGTCCAACACTTCATGTTTGTCTTTCACAGTTGACTTAACAGAATTCCCTCGTTTTTTTTTTTCCCCCACATGTTGTTCACTGCTTCCTCGGCTGCTGGATGAGAAAGGTTCGGGGCAAGTGAGGTTTCTCCACCGCAGGCCGCACTTTGCTGTGCCTCACGCTCACTGGCGTCTCTGGGAAGTCATGGCTCAGCTGTAAAACAACAGGAAGGACTATTATAACTCGTAAAACACTGCAGTACAAGAAGTGACTTCTTGACTTGGAAAAGTTTTGTTTACCTTGTCAAGAGTTCCTGACAGGAGGATGCTGACTTGTTGCATCCTGTTGGAAGTGGCCACGGACTTGCTGCCGGATCACAAGAGTAACACTTTACTTTAAAACTCACATTTTTTTCAGTTAAACTGAACATTTTGTGTCTGATAATGAAGACATACCTCACTTTATCAGACCTCTTAGAGTCTTTATCTGAGGTCCCATGGGTGCCACTCTCATCCAAGCTTTTTTTCACCACCCGTTTACCCCCAGCCTTCACTGTAGAAGCAGAAAAGAAGATGTTACTTCAGAAACCAGAAAGACTGAGTTGCTTTGTTTAGCAGGATTTTCAGTACTGTATAAGACCCTGACCTTGCACTGTAAAAACGTGGTAAAAATGACCCTGTATTAAACACAAACAAAGCAACAAATCTTTTGAAACTCCCTCCACAGATGGTCAAAGTATTGTTGTATTGTTCTGCAGGAACTAAAGCTGAAGTCAAGGGATTGGCCTACATTTCCCAGTCCTCTCAGTCTGGTCATAAAAAGATGTGGAAGGAGGAGGAAAGTAGAAAAACATTTGCACAACTCAAAAATAAATCTGACATATCAAATCCCCTTTCCCAAAAAAATTAAACTAGTACAAAACGTATTAAATATTTTACACACAAGCTTCATACATTCATACAAAAACCAGGGATTTACGGTCACAAAATTACTGCTTAATTTTAAGGGATCACAAGAGAAACGGATTAAGAGCATATGATGTTGCATCTTTGCAACATCAAAGTAAAAATGTCATGTTAATACATGAATCACCTCTCCAGAAATGCAGCAATGTTAATGCAATAAAACTCAGTGGAAGCACAAATAAACAAAAAAAGCACTACTAAAAAGCCCCCTAGAACAGTCTGTTCCATCAGCGGGATTTTGCGTGCATTAAAATGTGCCAACATGAGGGTTTATTCTGTGAGAACACTGTGTTACTTTCACGCAGGGCCTGCCCAAGAAGAAGGCGTGTGAGTGAAACACGACTGAATGCTTCACGCGAGGGATGCAATTTGTGCTTTCCCACAAATTTACGAATCACACACACAGAAAAATTCCCACACAGCAAAATATAAGAACTTTCACGTTTTGCGGTCAAGAAAGCAGATTAAACGCTAATGTTGACTTTCTGTGCGCACGTCTCGGTGCATGCGTCGTGCGGTGCAAAACAACATCGCTTTGTCTGAATGTGGAGAAAAAACCTCACAGTTAGTGCAAATAAAAAGGTTTACCTGCCGGAGGGTGTCCAGCCTTCAGCAAAGGAGTGTCCCTCACTCCCGATTTAGACACTTGCTGCACCATTTTTCAAAGTTTCCGAAGAATAGCAAAGAAATCACAGAACTCTTCACAACGCCCACCTCGATGTTTTTATGCTCAAAAAGAGATGACGTAGAGCTGCGTAGCGACGGGAGGCTCACAGACGCGGACACGCCCCTTTTTTCATTCTTTACTCATTCTGAGGTTTTTGATCTCAAAACTGCAACAGCGACACCGTGTCTGTCAGATATTGGTCACTTGATGCATAGCGTTAAAATTTTGTTTGCTTTTAATGCGTCGATCTGCACTGTTTCATGAACTCATTCTGCAGTTACGTTAAAACTCTTATCAAATCACGTGTTTGTGCATTTCGTTGTTGTGCATTCTTACCGTTTGAGTGGTGAAAGTCGCACAAAAGTCTGCTTATTTCCCTACACATGAAGCAAACAAATGCATACAAAGTTGTACTACATTACAAACTTGTATTTTATTCTTCTGATGTACTGTTCTGACTGATGTCTGACTTTCACTGAGAGTTAGGATATATCAAAACAAATATAACATATGTTAATTATGATAGTTTGTATTCTTTAAAGGGGAAAACATCCTCCTCAGCTATAAGAGTTATTTTACCAAACCGCAGAAACAGGTCTGACGGGTCAGTCAGGAGGATTTTGATCAAACAGCTTTAGCATCTGTTTCCACATACACGTCATCACATGTGTATCCTGTACATCTTGTTGCTTTACCACAGATTACTTTAATCCTCCTGCCTAAACTCTGTGAGAAAACTAGTTCAGTACGAGCAAATGCACTGCATTTTTTTTCTCATGATGCATTATCATTATCATCATATTTCTAATTATTATTTCCAGCAGATAAAAGCCTCAAGGAATCTATACTAAAATAGATATGCAAAGTAGACACTAACTGCTGTATTATAATAGCATTTAAAGTTATCTTAAATAAATGCAGCTATTTGCATTTAATTTAGTACTGTGGCTTACATAATGCATGTGCAAATGGAATAGGCTTCATTGTTTACGCTGCATTAGAATTAACATTTAAATGCTATTCACTAATTAGCAGAGCACCACTTAAAATCATCTTCATCTATTATATAACATAAATAAATGTCACACACTATACATTTTCTTCTTAAATGGGAATGGAACTGAAAATAATGTTCAGATGCAAATTGGATTAATGTTTTTTTTTATATATATAAAACTAAAATAGCCTTTGCGGATGTGGAGTTATAATTATATATTATGACACATTCATTTTTGTTAATGTTATCGTAGTAATGTGGTTCCAAACAGACTTCCATACATTAACCTTTGCTGTGTCTGCATAAGTAAACACATATAAGTGTTATGTTGTTCCTGTTTTCAGGTTCCTCCTCTGCTCCCCTCAGTTGGGTGAATCTGGGTGTCTGTAAGCCAAAAATGGACCATTTTAGGGTTCATTCACAGTACAGGCTAACAGGCTGCAAATTGTATATCTTGACCCTTTTGTCCGTTTTGATGCAGGTCCAACATCAGTCTCTGCTTGAACTTTTACCCCTTATCAGAAATCTTTTTCATGGAGGGCATGATGCCCTTCACACGTCCAGCTTAAACTCCAGCCGCACGGGATTCATGTGAAATTATTAGAAAAAATATGCATTTAAATTCTGTCCCTATAGACTTTGGGAACTTTTCATTTTAATTACAGCTTTTGATCCCAGAAGATAGAAAGTAATAACTGTTCATTCCCTGCAGTGAAAAAGACAGGATCAGGTACTGATCACTGTTGGCAGGGGTTCAGAATTCTGCTTCAGGGCTGGGTCGTTTTATGAAACACAAATCTGCTGGTTCAAAGCTGGACTCCCTTTTCTCATGTTCGTATAAATCAGTGTTATGGAATATCCTTTGGAACTCTGTGTTCACACTCATTCCTGTTTGTGTGCTCAGAAAATAAAAGAGAGGAGAGTTACACAGACACTGACATCATGCAACTGTGAAAAAAAAAACATGATAGACATTTTTTAAAAAACAAAACTGACCTTTTATTATTTTAGCATGGTTGTGTTATGATGCCACCTTTGTCTGCTTATTTCCTCTTATATTTATATATCTATAGAGATTTAACATGGCACAAGTTTCTCTTTTAACAAGTGCTGATGAGTGTAAACCAGGTAACGTTGTTTTTTCTGTATTTACAATAGAATGAAAGAAATGTACAAGACTCCATGGCATTACACAGCTTTGACATTAAGTACAGATACAATTTGATCCCTCTGTACAATCTAACATCATGTGTTGACTAGACTTTGTTTTTTATTTTACAACTATGAGTTCATGATCCATTTTGGCTTCTGCACATACATATTCCCCATCTTGACTCTTCCGGCTGACCCTCGCGCACATGACTCACACCTTTCACCATGCTACCACAGCTAAGATTTCGTAAAGAAATAAAAACTAACATCTACACAGATCAGGACGCACGGCTTGTCACGGTAGTGTCCGGTATCTGCCCTCGACAGACCCTCCCAAAGCATGATTCCATCTTTTTCTACTTGATTAAAAAATAATTTAAAAAACATTCCTCTGTTTCCTTCTTTGGCACACATTCCATCTTCCCATCTGTTATCGCTCTGCTGAACTCCCCTCCATCCTCGCACATTCACTTTAAAACAAACACACTTATAAAGCCAAGTTCATGAAAAAGTTTCTCAGTTTGCTCGTGTGCTCTCTGGCTCCATCTCATCTCCAGGAGACACATCGGGATGAATGAATGGATGATGTGTGACACCGGAGCACCTTCAGACCTATACCCAGGAGTCTGGTGAGCCGGGGTACTGCTCCGCCCTGTACGAAGGCCTCCGTGTGCTAGCATAAAAGTCCACATAGTTGGTGGTGGTTTTCAGTCCGTGAGGGGTGGAGCTGTAGTCCACTGTGGGTGGGTAAGTGATGACCTCATCCAGGTATGGGTCGTCATAGCCATGAGGATGCTGCAGGTACATTCTGTACGTGTCGTAATTCCTCCTGCCCGGCTCGTCTGTATAATACATGGGCTGTAAGGAAGAGAGAGAGGCAATCAGTAATGAAAGGATTCACCCTGGAATGACGTCAATTACATTAACTGGAGCAGTGAAAGTCAAAACCGTTGTTGAATTAAATAAAATCATGAATCAAATTTTTTTTCAAAGTCTTTTTTTCAGGCAACGTCCACCATTTACTTTTTGGAGTAAACAGATTAGATTTTTCCATCCCAATTTCTTTTACAGTATTCATTACATTTTACAGCTTTACTCATTACTCTTGTTACCAGCAGATTAGCTTAGCTTAGCTTAGCATCGAGACAGAAAGCTGGGAAAAGCAGTTAAGCAAACTACCATCTAAATTGGTTTTCTACATCTCACTTTTTATGAAAAAGAAAAAAAAGGTTATTGGATGTAGGATATAAAATGCAAAAATTGTCTTCTACTTAAAGATTCCACAAAATTAGTGTGATTGCAGAAAGTCCAAATGGAATGAAAATACTTCTCAAATCTTTGTCTACAACATCTCACATCTCTGCCGTTAGTGAAATTAGCGATTCTGTCGGGAGACATTCTTTGTACCAGACTGTAAATGTGCTTATTTTGGCTGTGAAAATGGCTTTTTTTGGCTTGGTGTGTATGTGACTTCCGGAACTTCCGGGGCCAGCCTCAAGCGGACACTCGAGGAACAGCAGACTTTAGCACTTCTTCATTGTCTCATATTTTCTGACTGGAGGTTGCCACTTTGATTGGCAGAGACTCTTTGGCCAAAGTCAAACCTGTTTTAGCCAACAACCCCGAGGCCATTAATACAACAAACAACTGTTTTAATGTAAATAGAAATTGAAGGATTGATAGAGGAGTGTGTTTCTGAAGTAAATGGAGTAATGTCTGTCTTCAAACATTAGCTGGAGTCAAAGTGATAGTTCGTCTGCTCCCCTGCTGCCCCCGTCTCACTGTGCCCATTATCTGAATGGGCACACACGGATGTGTCCCACTGTGACAGTTTCCTTAGACGCGCCCAGACGATCCCAATCCCAGCAGTCACATCCACTCTGCCTCAGACAATAGCTGATGTGCTGGGCTGGTCCCAGCATCCCCATTTATTCACAGTGAAGTATGTGTCAGTCTCTTTGTATTAGTCAAGTGGGCTGGAAAAGCTGGTTGTCCTCGCCAGGTTTATACAGCACAAGGGAGAGATCTGAAACAGGGGACCTGTGCTGGTACTGTCAAACAGATCCTCAGAAAGTGTTAGTTTTCAAGGGTAAAAAGACGTCTGAAGTTTGGCCTTCTGTGCAACTATACCAGGTTTTAAAATCATAACTCAAAACTTTTTTTTTCTTTTGCTTTTAGTTTATTGAGAAGTTAATTTCATCTTGGAAAACTCTACATAAGGTCTGATTTTTGATTGTGTTACTTTTTCATGATTTTCATTCTGGCCTTGTCTTTTTTTTTTTTTTTTTTTTTTAACAACCTTTTACGTTTAGGCACCTGAGACGTAGAAGCAAACATTCGCGCAAAACATTCATACTGACCTGTGTTCTTCGCGGCTCCTCTCTTGTTGGGGATGGGTAGTAATATGGAGAAGGCTTTCCAGACCCTGACAAATAAATAAAATAAATAAATACATAAAAGATTTTGTCTTGAGGCAAAACACACTTCGTTTCATCCTAGTGAAAAAGTCTGCACATCCCTGCAGGGTAAACGTCTGTATTAAGACAGGGGATCAAGATGTGCTGTGATGTAAAGGGGAGAGAAGAAAAACCAAATAACAGCGTTGGCTACAGCTCCTCGGATGTTTACTTTACCCATGGGATCGGTATTCTCTGTTGGCACTTTACCCAACCGTAGGAATCCTGAACTCGATTTCCAGCTCTGTGTGTAATATATGGACTGTTTGAGGCTGCAGCTCATTTTGTTTACTCTGCTCTCCTCTGGCTGTCGTATGTCTGAGTAACCACTCTCTGCCCCGCTCTGTCTGCATGCTGCGACTTGGGCCAGTTAACAATGGCACCATTGTGGAGTAGCCTCATCACCACTGGCTGACCTAGACAACGTCCATCACAAAACCAGCTCCCTGATTTAAAGTGAGCGACTGTCTGAGGGCTGGCAGGCTTTGGTGAGGATGATAAGAGAAGACTGTCTTGGCAGGGACACGAGACAAACCCTGGAATCTGCTCCGAGGGTTATGAGGGATGAAACAGATAATGCCCTGCACAGAGAGGACTGGAGGGCAGTCTGTGATTACAGTCTGGAACAGAATTCTGGAAACTGTTTGAAGAAAATTGGAAAAACTACTGAAAAGGATTCCCCTTCAACACTGTCAGATCTGTTTGATTACCTGTATACTGGTTTTTATGGATGCTGTTGTCTCCTTGGTAATTATAAAATTGCATAGTTGACTGTGCTCTCTGATAATCTCTGATAGTGTCTCTATGCTCTTTAATGCCCAGCATTGCAGGAGACGACGTGGCACTGGCAGCTGTGGAGAAAGAAAGAAAGAAAGAAAGAAAGAAAGAAAAACACATTTTAACATGACATTCCAGAGGTTTTCCTGCTTCAGAGGCGGCGTCTATTTTCATCTGGCAGTTTAGAAACACTGGGGCTCACCAGGGTGGTTGACTGGGGACATCTGAATGGTGCTGGTGGGGAGGGTGGGCTGGGACTTGAAGCGGTCCCGTTCAAGTGTTGACACAGGAGTGAGGAAGTGGTTTTGGTTCCATCCATCCTGTTAGGAAAAAAATGGCGGTTTGATTAACTGTTGAACTTAGCTTTAACTTGTGGTATATTCGTTGTATGGTCCATATTCATCTTCCTACTCCACTAACATTCATAAGCAACACTCTACACTGCAAAAACTGAAACCTAAGAACGTATTTATGTCTTATTTCTATTATAAAGCATCCCACTTTCAGCGGACAGGTCCAGAAAAATGTCTTATTAAAACAAATTATAATTCTGTGGAATGTGCGGAGAACAATCTGCCAATTGGGTAGCTGTTAAATAATAGGTCTTCATTTGAGAAATTAACCTTAAATCAAAATATTATTCTGGACTTGTTTGGTGAATGTGGCTCATATTGACTGTGGTAAGATGTTTTAACTGGAAATAAGATGTACAAACTCACTTAGTTTTTGCAGTGTAATGATGGAAAAATAAAAATGAAAATGAGGCCAACAGTTTGGTTCAAAGTCTCATATCCTGCTTATTTCAATGTATTTCTGTCCCTACAGTCAGTTTGTTGAAATGTGCTTCCACCTCTGGAGCAGCTTTGCATGTTTAGAATTCAGAAAACACCTTTTAAAAGTTCAGCTCCTTTCTGTAAAGCCCAACTCTTTTCTGATTAGTTGGTTCATGACTGTGTAAGTAGCTCTGTGACTTTATAATTTTCCCAACATGTTAAAAAACCCACATGAACATGCATTAGGCCTACTGGTTTGAAACTTGCTCATGATGGACATCCTTTGAGAAGCTTGAGATAATTTTTTAACACAGTGTAACATGGTGTGTGGCTTTGATTAACAGAACTTTATATTGATGCTTGATGACTGATGTTTTTTGTAGGATGATCTAACTGGCTGGAGTTTGGGTTGTAGCTCACACAGCCTTTGTGTGCTGCGTTCATAGAGAAAGGGAAATGCTATGCTCAAAAGGAGAGGTAGAGGGTGGTAGAGGCACACAGCCAAAGGCCTTCACAGCCTCTCACTGTGGCTCTGCCTTCCTTGTCTTCTATTTAGCATCTCTTTACATACTCCTCTCTCTCTTTCTTTATGCAAACAGGGGAGTAGGGGGGAGGTGGCTGCACGTAGCCTCCTCAACCCGGTGGGGTTGAGCTTTAACGTCTTGCCTCTTGGCTCTGCTACTGGCTCTGTTGTTTCTCTTTTCTTGTTTAAACTGGTGTGTGGATGTGGCAGGAGGTGAGAACTGACGTGGAAGCGATGAAGGGAGGTGCCCACTTGCTGGCTCTTGCTGCATATTTATCCCCACACAGCCATATGGTAGATTACATAAATGTTAGAGTGGAGGCATGAAGGGGTGGGTTTGTTCCATTAGAGGACATGTACTTTGTGTTGATTTGAAACAAAGGAACAAAGTATTTTCTGATATCAAAGTAAAGCAGTAATAATATTCCTTTAGTAACATAAACTAATAGCATTTTTATCCCATGTGGGTGGGCCTCTCTGGGTGGTGAAAAGATGTTTTCCTTCCTTCTTTCTTTGAAGTATCCTTTATTCCTTAACTAAGCTCCCCCCACTAAACCTTCAAACCAATCTTTCAAACTATGTTGTTCTTACTTTCTTATAGATGGCACGCAGATCCCGATACTGCCACAGTGTGTTCAGCACCTGAGCGGTCGCCTTCACCACCTTCATGGAGTACCTAAAAAAACAAACAAAGGTATTTACAGATTGACTTTAACCATATTTTACATTTCACAGTAAATATTACAGGACAACATTAGTGAAGGAGAAGTGCGTCCTCGCTGTGCTGTAACCTGGAACATTACTGAATATATAGCAGGCTGGAAATAACCGCTGCTCCATCATTCCACAGGGACATAAAACCTCAACGCACACAAACCACCTTCCCTGTGGCGATGGCTTTCCCTTCTGCAAGCATTTAAATATCCGTACTGATGTGTGTGTGTGTGTCTTAAACACACACTGTCCAATATCAAGGGCAGCCTGTACAGCACAGTCACATACAGCTGTTTCTAACTGCATGTGAGCATGTTAGTGAGTCAGCATTGTGGACAAAGTCCATGCTGCTGTAACACACCTGTCTCCTCTACCCTTGGTGATGTTGACCAGCTTCTCGATGCCCCCCGTGTCGGCCAGGGCCTTTGCGTTCTCCATGTTCTTGCTGGTGACCTCGTGCAGGGTGCAACAGATGGCCGCCACAGTCTCGTCCGACAGCAGCGTGGTGTTCCCCCCGGGGAGACGGTTGACCAGGTCCCTCATTGCGTACTTTCCTGAGAGGGAGCAGGAGAGGTGAGACGGAAAGTGAACACTATAAGGCACACGGTACAGAGGGGGAGTTGAGACACATACCTACAGAGATTTTTCAATGTTTATTTTTTTTACATATTATACAAAGTAACGGTTGATTTTCTCTCTTTTCATGCCATAACTGACATGTTAATTTAGCCATTTGGCCTCAAGCTGCAGTGACTGATGCAGTTTTCCTGAATGACATTGCATTATCATTACAAGGACTTCAGAGCTGTGCATGTTCAAAAAGGGATTGTTCCCATATCTCTCCTTCAGCAGAGCAGGCCAGCTGAAGGACCTGAATACACACAGCACAACCCCCTGTCTCTCTCTCTCTCTCTCTCTCTCTCTCTCCACTACTTTATCTCTCACTCACACACCAAAGCACCTCAGACGCACACTGCAACTCCTCCCCTCTCTGCTTACAAGCATCATCCCTGCATTGCTGGAACTGTGAGCCCTCATTAATTCCACCAAGAAAGCACATAAAAACATGTTTTTTTTAACTGAACAAGGCTGTTTTATGAAGCTAAAAAAGGCAGAAATGAAAGATCATCAGTTATTGTTCAAATGTTCACAGAGTTTGGTTGTGTTTCGGCACCAAATCAAGTTTTTTAGACACAAATCTTTACAATTATTGTCATGTTTTGCTGTATTTGCACATGTAACCAAGCCAACTAGTCTTATTTGTTCTGAATCCATCACAGAGTGCTCTATTTGACAGGAGTCTCTCACCTATGAGCTCCTTGTTCCTCACATCCAGTGCCATGTTTCTCAGTGCAGTCGCAACCGAACACACCACTCTGTCGTTATCCATCCGCAACAGCTCCACCAGGATGGGTAGCCCCTTCTCCTTACGCACTGCTGCACGGATATACGCTGCAAACTGTGCACATACACACACATGCACACAAAAGGCATTAAACCTTCAAAAGGTCAGGGAGACACATGGGAGAAAAAGATGGTTCTGAGGTGCACGTCGGCACATTTGTGATTCCAAGTGTAAAAACGAACATCAGCTCTGACTGACGCAGAGGAGGTGAGCTGTTAAATGCTTTTTAAACAGCTGAATAGATGCTTTGTCTCAATGGATATCACATTTAACAGTGCATAAAATAAACAAACAAACAAAAAAAAGAAACGTGTGCGTTTGATTGTGTGATTTTGTACCTTCCAGTTTCCAGCTGACAGGTTCTGAAGGGACCCGGCGGCGCCCTCCAGGGTGGCGGGATTTGAGCTCTCAGCCAGTAGTGTCAAATAAGGTTTTACCACCGCAGGGTGCCATAGCATCTCTGCCCCTTTGGGGGACTTGGAAAAACCAGGAATGGGTCCCACACCATCCCACTGGAAAAAAAAAAAATCAAAGTCATTAGGAATAAGAGAAAGGACGACCCAATGCATCTAAGCTAGAGATAGAGAGAGAAATTAATAAATAAATTTAAAAAAGCCTGATTAGTCAGTCCTGACAGTTTTTCATATGACAGTAAAAGTGACATAGTTGAAAAAATAGTTGGATTGTGAAGTTTATTGTGTTATAAAATCTTAATATGAAGTGAACTTTGACGATTTCCTCTTTTCGTGAAGATAATTCTGCATAAAAATAGTTTCCTGAGTGTGGCCTGAAATTCTACCGACCTTGACATACACACTGATTACATCACCAACTTGCTCCTGATTTAAATAAATCTTTCATCTTCTATTAAGAAAACCACCAAACTCACTGTATCTTCTGTCAAGCTCTTTTTTTTCTTCTTTTTCTTCCTCCCCCAGCAGCTGGAATCATCTTCTTTACTGGGCGACTCGTTGCCCAGTAACCCGTCCAGCTCCTGCCCCCCTGTCAGTCGGGATGGCGGTATCTCCAGCTCCAGGCGATACGACAGGTTTCTTAGAGTGCAAATACAGTTCTCCACAGTCTAACACCGAAGGGAAAGGAGACAGGGAGGTACTGGGTGTGTAGTTATAAGCAGCAGCTTTGTAAATCACCATGACAAAAGAGACAACACAATAAACTCAGAGCTGCACGCTACAGTATCTACAGCCGGTGTGCGGCACACAGGCCTGCTATTCGCTTTGTTACAAATCAATTAGTTATGGAACTCAAGGGTCTCCTGTTAGAAAGAATATCTGCACCAGAGAAAATGGATTAAATTCCACACTGCTGGAGTCCTCGACTGGCTTTACCTCACAGAATGTCAATGAGCATGGAAGTTTGACAAATTTAAGGGACCCTCTTCTCAGGGGATGAGATTTTCATGTTACAGATGAGTCTATTGGCGTCTTGTGTTTTACACCACAAAGACACATGTGAGAGATCACTACCACCAAGAGGTGTTCATATACTGTGCCCTTATACTATACTGAGCCCTCTGAGATCCTGAACGTCTTCTGCTTTGCTCTTAAGGCAACAAAGCACATGAAACACTCCTGCTGGATGCGTTGAAGGCCTTTCAAACACCAATTTAATTATTCCATCGGAGGACTTTCTCCCTAAGTCTTTTTATCATGTGGCAGCATGTTGTCCTCCTCCTGGCTAAAGTGTGTGTGTGTGTGTGTGTGTGTATGTGAGTGGGTGGGTGTCTCGGTACCTTGCTGTCAAAGTCGGAGGTGTTTACACAGGCTTTGATGACGTGGAGGAGTGAGTCAACCAGACCCTCACAAATGCGCATCTGTTTTCTGGCCTCCTCACCGGCTGAACTCAGGTTCCTTTAGAAACAAACACACAAACAAATGAAGCCTTTGATTTGTGGCTTTGCTCAACAATCCAGTTAGCATATGTGTGTGTGAGACTGCGTCCCATGTGAGTGTGTGTTGTGGGGTTTGTCATCCTCAGGCATCATCCATAATGTATGACTTGTGTGTGTGTGTGTGTGTGTGTGGTCTGACTCTGGTTATTATAGCACTTTGCCGAGTAAATAAGGGACACTCTTGCACACAGAATCTTACGAACACACACACAAAAGCACACACACACAGTCATTAGGCTGTCACCAATTAAAGGCTGAACTCTTCAAAGGACGAGACCCTCAGAGAGATGCTGGAAATATTACATCACTGACTTTAATGCTGTGTGAAATGAGGATGCTTTGAAACAGGGAGAAGACATATTGAAATATGCACAATTACCAGAGTTGATGTCATTTTAAAGCCATGCATTTAAACTCTCTCTCTCTGTGTGGCAGTTCTGAAACCGTTAGCCCTCTTTATAGATCTTTAAAAATGTCCAATGCTGTCAAATTTTTACTGAATCTTCAGTAAAGACATCAACCACACAGTATATAGACTCAAAACAACAGATGTAATACTGTCAGTTGTCCACACAGGGGTGCTAGTGCTCAGCATGTTCATCAGGTGGTTTACCTCAGGCAGCCCGTCGTGTTCCTCAGCACCAGGGAGGAGTGGAACTTCAGCTTGTGGTCATCGTCGAAGGTGGAGCTACTCCAACCAGAGTGCGGGATGATCACAGTGTTGGTCAGAGTCGTTAAGGCGTCCCGAATGATTGTCATCTTGACGGCGTCACACGACGACAGGTTCCACAGCACCCCTGGGGGAGACGCCGGCACGCAAGCACAGACAGTCAGAGAAGCAAGAGCATGCCAACCTCACCTCAGGTCATGTCAGCTGTCGTTTGCAGTCAGAGCAAACCACCAGAGACGACTTTAACTTTTAATAGCGCAGTGTGTGAATGCATGAGGCCAAAGATAAACAAAAACAAGCAAGCTGACACGCACACACACACACACACACACACACATTGAAAACCCTTCTAAAAGAAATCAAAAGCACCGACATTACAGCACCAGACATTCACGTCAAATTTCATCTGAGCAGAATCTCCTCTGGGCAAAGATTATTAGCTTGAAATGAAAAAAACAGAAAGAGGACGGGGAGGAGATCCATATGGCACAGACTCAGTCATTTGAAAATTAAACATTAATAATGTAACGGCTTTAGAAATTATGCCATCATTTCACTCATCTCAAACATAATTTTGGTAAGCAATGATAATCATGCACAGCCCTGGCAGAGCTTTGATGCTGCATCTGTCAGGGATTAGCCAGCATGTAGCATGTTCTTCTAATTAGCTGCCTCTAGCTTCTCGGCTTAAAGTGAAGGCTGACTTCTGCTGGGCACCGTCAACCTTGGACAAGGGGGATGCTGCAGCAGCTAGGATCTACTGTGAAGCAAAAAAAAAAAAGAGGAAAATTCATGGCTACTGCTCAAAAAATGCAATCACAACAGAAAAACTGGATCTAAATTTGGCTGCCTCTTAGATTTAGCAATCTTTAGATCTGTTCTCAAACTGCAAACCATGGTTTGAAAATAAAGAACACAGTGTAACCTAGAGGAAGGACTTGCATACTCAGAACTGAGAGTAACTGCACCTATCGTATGCTAGACCATCGTGCTGCAAGAGGACCTCACTGTTATTTCCTCTCTGCAGCCTTTCTCTAATTGAACCAATAGAAGCGATAAGAGTCTATAATATGGCCCAGGAGTCCCATTCAGGCACGCTGTTGGCAAGAAGCTATATAAATGGATATGTGAGTGCCAAGCAGCATCTCTGCCAGTTATTTAATCAACAGTCTTTTCATTTTCCATTATCCTTCTCAAAACTACATCAAAGGGCTTTAAAAGTCATTCAAATCCTTGAGTGAACTTTCATCATTTCATTTCTATTTGGACAAAATAACAAAGACAAAGCTCAGAGTCAAGTGATATTCGGCTTCTTTAAAGTTTGGACGCAGCATGTGCGCCTTATCAGAGTTTGTCAGCAGGGCATGTGGGGCTGTGTGCTGAAGCCTCGGTATCAGGTGGGCTGATGGCTCTGCTAGGTCTGTGTTTGGGATTTTCTCCCACTGAAGTTCTACCCTGGAACTAGTCCGCTTATGTATTCAAACACCAAATTTCACGCAAAGTTTGCTCACCAACTTCCTGATTTTACCGCCACAATGCACCTTCAAGATAACTTCCTCAACATCCATCTACTGTCAATCTGTAGAAGTGAACATTCTCTGCTACTACGGAGGCGACGGCACGAGGGAGAAATCAGCAGGCAAATTCACCGAGGTGTGACTGACAAAGCTGTCAGTGGTGCAACAGCAGCAGCAGCAATACCCATAAGTCATATCTGTCAGTCGGACACAGCAGACTTGTGTGTGTATGTGTGAAAAGAGTCCTCAACTGTGTTCTCAGCACACTGACATGTTCTCAGGTGGCTTGGCCCGGCTCTGAAACCCTGACCGGGCGTAAACAGAGTTGTAACACCAGGACTGAGAGCCCATCCGGAGCTGAGCTCAGGAGCGAACAAGGACAGAGAAAGAGGCTCAATGGAGCGATGGAAGAAATCATGAAGCTGTGGTAAGAAACCGTAACCACACAGACATTGGTCCGTCACATTTTGCCATATCTGCCTTCACTTGTTCTTCATGGAGAAAATCAATGCTGTGACACATTTACTACAAAACTAACTTTTTGGTTTCCTTTTAAAAAGCACCATCACAGGAAAAAACCAAACCAAAACTCTACAGAGCTGATTCTACTTTTTATTAGACAGCTCTTTTTTATATCAGAAAACTGCTCGAACAGATGCATGGTGATACAGAAGGAGTGGGATAAATTGGTGATGATGAAGGAGTACTACACTGAGTTAAAGGGCAGTGCATAATGTAGATGAATGTAACTGGTTATTCCTCCTCCTACTGGATAATTGATAAAAGGGAGACATGACAAAAAGGAGTCTTAAACAGACAGTATGCAGTGACATAAATATCCTAAAAGCTTCTGTGAAGAGTTTTATCTGGCTATGAAACTGGCTGTTTTTATGATTCCTCTTTATGTGCTACAAAAGCAAATCAGACCATCAGAATCTAGACTGACTTTTTCTATATTTCTCATGGCAAAAAAAATCACAACGAGCTCTACATTTGAACGATAAGAGCAAGCAGGATTTAGTTAAAAACATTTCTTGTGCATGTTGAACAAAATCAGCAGAGATTTCAAAACTCTTGTCCAGAGTTTTCTTTGTTTCCACACCCCGCAGTAATCATTTATTCACTGGCTGTGGCTGTCTGGAACAAAACAGTACACACTAAGAATATTTGGTTGACATTTGCAGGAGAAAAACATTAGTAGAACTCGTGCTGTAATCATTATGACGACTCAAATACCCAACAGGTCTTATGTGACAATAATGATCGCAAAGGCTCATAGACATGTCAGTCACCTCTTTCAGATCAGCACATTGATTGTTTGCTGTATCCACAAGTTTAAAAGTCTCATTTTAACATCATTAATCAGTTTATCAAAGTATAAATCACCAAAATGATGCTTTTTTTCACCTTTGATGACACAAATCTAGCAGTTTCTCCTTTGAATTCTCCTATCTCCTTCAAAAACCAACAATTACCTCTCTACCAGACAAGTAAGGTGAGGTTAATTCTATCTTTAGTTGGTTGATGTCCCAAAAGTCAGACTTCTACTTTTAAAAACCACAGGACAGTGTGTCTTTCACTTTGCATCAACTTTGCCGTTGTAACCGGGCTGGCATTTATTTCAATCTTTGAAAAGCCGGTGATCATTTAAAACCACACAGTTTATTAACCTTTCAGTTTTCAGGAGCCGTGCTGGAAACTCGTCAATGCTGCATTGATCCAGAAGAATAGTTTAGCGTGCACTTTGGGGGTTAGTGGGCGTTTCTCATTTTCCCCCTCTTGCAGTGAAAGTCATTCATTTGTGCTCACGGCGACGACTGGATTTATTCCTGGAACAAATTCAGTTTTTCATTTCTCATTTCATCTAAAGGGCCTTAACCTCCTCGGTTATTGTTCTTAAACAAAACAAACAGCAATCAATGCCAAGTGCCTCTGAGATTCAGACCTCCTGAATGACAGACTGTATAGAAACTAAACTCTCTTTCAGTTAGAACAAAGAGTTATCTTTGAATCCACTCAGCAGCTCTAAGAAGCTCAACGCACAGCAATATTATCAAAACTGACAGTATCTAAAGGGGGGCACACACATAACGATTATCAGGCTTTTTTTGTCCTGACTTTCCTCCTTCCTGACCAAGCACGGACAACGCCTGATTATCTGAAATCCTATCAGATTATCCTATCAGATTATCCTGTAGTCTGAGTTGTGTTAAGAGTGAATTTGTCCAAAAAATCAGCTTCAAACAGGTCTGGTCTGACAGTCGTAAATATTGAACTTGTTCAATATTTACAACCAAAAACTTCATGTGTGTGGGGAAAGCTGACGACTCCTGAGTCATGACTCCGTGAGTTGCGACGTAGAATAGAATGCAGCCAATCAGGAGGCGAGCTGACTGAGGAACAAGGAAGCAGACGTAAACAAATCAAGCATGGCCGACTTGACATAAAAAGTCTATGAGGAAAGTCAGAGTTCCCGCTGTCTCCAGGATATTTTCCACAGTGTTTTTTTTCCTTTTTGGTTCATGAATTTTTTGTTAAAAATTTTCCCAAGACCACCATCATTCCCTCTTCTATGTCCCCTTCCATGTTGTGTTTGGTGTTAGCCGGTTGTTGCTATCTGTTGCTGTGTTTCTTCTTCTACATTTCTGTTGGATCATGTTTGGATCATGTTTCAAGATTTTCATCTTTATGTTTGTGGTCTCTAACAGATAACAAATCTCTTCAGATTTAGAAAATCGTTATGGATTTACCCCCCTTAACGCAGATTGTGTATGTGTTTTTGTTTTGAGTTCCAGTTCAGGTGTCCCCACTCCTGAAGCCTGTGGCAGCTAAGCAGGGCCCTGCCTTTTGATCTGAGGGCCTGTTATGAGGACAAAGCAATAACCACAACAGCTGCTGGAAGGCGATGCAGGTAAAGGAGCCAAGCTGACTGTTTCCCCACAACATGACCTCTGACCTGGAGCTGGGAGGGGAGTGGGGGAATCACCTGTTTGAATGAAGCACAGGTGACACCTGGACCTCCCAGAGGAGCCGAGCCGGAGCCACAGACACAATGGGAGCCACAAAGCTTCTTGTAGATCAATCACCTGACTGACTCCCCTTACGAGCCTCGACAAAACACTGAAGCAGCTTTAAAAGCGTTTTAGGCCGAAAGGTGCTGCTGTGAGTGAGTGATTCCTGTCTCCTCCAGTCAAAGCTTCGGTGTGGGGCACCCTTGTCATTCAGCTGAAGGCTCTTTATGTGGATTGTTCTCATCAGCTGTAATTAACCAGAGGTGATGGTGCACTGCTGACCTTCTCTAATTGCTCCTTATCCTGGGGCCTGCACTCACAATTAGCCACAGCAGGCTCTTCGATGAAAGAGGAAAACTTCACCAGAGCTCACATTAAAGGTGCTTACTCTGACTGAGCAACACATGTCTGCAGCACCTTTAGAAATCTAAATGAAGAGGGAGACTCTGGTGGTGTTTAACTCGTCAATCCTCACAGATAAAAGAGGCTGAAGACTTGTGTGAACCTATGAAATGTCCCTCAGTTGAATGTTTTCTGCAGTAGAATTGTTTTATTACAAAAAGAAACTGAATACAATCCTTCTGATCAATATAGGAGTTCTGCCATGTGCTGTGTTGATGCCCTGGCTGTATTGTGCTCCTTTAGGGGTTTGCTGGACTGTAACATGAAACTGTGTTACAGCGGGGGCTGTAGCAAAGCGCAAACAGCTGACTCAGCCACCTGGGAGCCAAATGTCTTGGCTTGCTTATTTTCTGTAGTGCTCCACCCTGAGCCTAAACAACATGGATTTAAACCCTGTTTGCAGAGCTTAGACGACACACAGATACGACAGAGCAGTGCGCGGTGTAATGCAGAGAGGAGGAGACTGACAAGCAGACTGTCAGAGACAGTTGTTTGTGAGGCGGCTAAAGCTCTCTGGAGCCTAAGTAACAGGCAAAAAATGATGCTTTGAAAATGTGTTTTCATGTCTTTGCTTTTATCATAAGCAGGAGCGACAGCAATAGTAGCAGCAACTTAGGGAAAATCCTCTTTGGCTACGAAAAGAGCTTTTAACATTAAATCAACACGGCTGACTCAAAGTGATTCAGCTTTTGCCGGTGGAAATTACATTTTAACACGAACAAATGTCAGAATGTTATTTCTGACTAGTAAAAATGTTGCAACAAGAGTTCACAGAGGAGTTGATGCCTTGTTGAAGGCTGGATGCTGACTTTAGCAGCAGGATGAGTTTAGCTCTACATGACCATCTCACGACAATAGAGCAATTTTGGCTTTGAACTCAAACTCATTGTTGAGCTCTACAGCTCAACGTACAGAACCAGAGAACATGAGCTACATTCACGGACTGAAACACAAATCATGAGCAGCCAAACACACAATGCTGTGACTATCTTACCCTCCTGAAATGCCCTCAGGTTTGCACGGTAAATAATTCAGCAACTTTGCAAACTGTTCCTGTCCTGATGTCACCTTAAAAATAATCCAACAAACACCTGATGCAGGATTTCAAAATAAAACAAAAACTGAACAAAGGAGGTGCTGATTAAATGTGCATAATGAATAAATAATCCCATTAACCATTTAGGGCTGCAACTAACCATTATTTTGATAACCAGTTAATCTGCTGATTATTTTTTAAATTAATCGATGAATAAAATAAATACATGTTAATAATTTTTCATTATACTAATTCAACAGTGACAACAGTGTAAACAGTGACTTTTTTAAGTAATTCCAAATGAGTATTTGCATAAAGGTCAGTCACACAAAGACCATCTACAGATAAGACATGTTCATTACATACAGTATAACAAACTCCATGTGCAGTGGTGGAAAGAGCTCTGAACCTGAAAATCTGTCTGAGTATAACTACATCACTGAAATATTATTCCAATAATATTTCTACTAAAATAATACCTAAAATGACCAGTATCTAAATAATGCTGAACTACTTTAATTTAATGGAATTACTATTAATCATCCTTCATGTCTAAATGCATTAGTTTGCCTCACTACTAAACACTTTCACTCAGACCTCCTCTTAGAGAATTAAATATCAAAGCTTATTCTTAGGGATTGGGTGACATGTGTTTGTTCCTGTTATGTTCAATTATTGAAAGTTAAAGTTAAATAAAAATACAGAGTTACTGAGTTTTCCCTAATGTCAATGAATATGTTTGACTGTCAACATATGTTAGAGGCTGTTCGCCTGTCAGAAGTACCGGAAGTCACAAACAAACCACGCCAAAAAAAGCTGTTTTCACAGCCGAAATAAGCACATTTACAGCCTGGTGCAAAATGGTAAATGGACCAGTACTTATGTAGCCCTTTTCTAGTCTTACCGACCACTCAAAGCACTTTACACCGCTAGCCTCATTCACCCAATTACACCACATTCACACACTGATGGCAGGCTGATACTAATGCAGAAGCCATTAGCTATATCTAACACATTCACATGACAGCAACTTGGGGTTCAGTGTCTTGCTCAAGGACACTTCGGCATGTGACTGCAGGAGCTGGAATTGGGGGGGGGGGGGTGTCAAACTCTGCAGTTTAGACAATATTAAGCTCACTAGTTTGTCCAATCAGAGGCACAGCTCAGCTCATGTGATAGCTGGGCGCCCTATGGCTGTTACTGTGGAGACTGAAAGCCTGCCTCATTTCCAATATGGCCGCGTTGGCTGTTTCGCTCCCAAAAATCTGTTTCAGAAACAGATGGGTGACGTTGCGGAGGCTACGTCCATTAACTATACAGTCTAAAGTCTGTGTGCAGCGAGCCTGAGAAAGATGGTATGATGAGCGAGTGTCTGAACCTCTCTGCAACAGCTAACGATAATGTAAGTTTCTTAAAATCCTTGTACTTGTCAAACGGATGATCAGTTAACAGCTGGACAGGATAACTTCTCAGAGACATACCAAACATTTGCAAACATTAAAGGGACTTATGTGGAGTTTTGTGGTGACTCAACTTGCAACTAAGCCACCATCCATCTTTTTACTGTTTACTTTTAACACACTTTCTAGCTTTACCTAAATGTCCACATGCTGAAGAAGTTTGAAGCCTAATTGCTTTCTCCGCCTCCGCTGTCCACCTGTTTCTTCAAAAACCTTTGGGTGTTAACAGATAACTACTTCTGCCAATGGTTATCGATTTCTGGTTGCCTTGCAACAATACGGCTGACCGCCACTGGCAAGCTAGCTTAGAACAACTCGTGTGAAATCATTAATGCTCGACAGGGCTTAGTGTAAACTTTAAAACATCCGCATGATGAATCCACCTCTGGTTTTTGTTCATTTTTTCATGTTTAAAGTCAGTTATTAAAGTGAGTATGACAGCTAGGCTAACATCATCAGCTTTGTGGTCTCCATGACGATGTTAACAGAACGTTCAACCGGAAGAGCAAAACCAACAACTGCTTTGAACCATGGGAAGTCAGGAATAAGGTCGACATTTCAAGTGTGTCAAATACCAGCTGAACTTCACTTCCACCACACTTCACTCATTGTTTATGTGTGACGTCTGAAATTTAGTGAAGGACGCAACACCTCCATAATAAAGATAAATTGATTTTAATCAATTTTATCAATTCATGGTTGCAGCTCTACAACCAACCATAACAAAACAAAGCACAACAAAACAAACTCCACAGGTTTTCAGGTGCCCATATGTGTGCAGTCTCCTACCTGTGACGAGCTCCCGTAGTTCTGCATCCACAGTCTTCCTCAGCAGGCGCAGCAGAGCTGGGATCCCTCCTGCATTCCTCACAGCCGTCTTGTTGTCGTCCATAGCTTTTCCATAAACCAGGTTCCTCAGAGCTCCACAAGAGTTCTTCTGAACCTCAATGACTTTGTGGTCTAGCAGGTCCACCAGATGTTTGATTCCTCCAAGTCGACACACCTACGGACGATACGAATGATATCACTCGCTTTCTAAAGCTGATCAACTCCGCCTGAACAGCATATTTTTATAAGACATTTTTCACATCATGTTTTAGACAAATAATACTCATTTAAAACCATAAAGTCAGCCTCAGGAGGAAACAGTTTAGAAGAGTAAATTCAAATTTTCATCTGGAGGAAAGAATGAAGTATACTGTGAAAAATAACAAAATAAGCTTCTCATGATTCATTGAACAATATTAAGAGTTTCAGGATATGATGACACTTGGGGACCTGAGGAAATACATCTTTCAGGTCTGATGCATCAGTCCTGACTTCCTATCATTCCTCAAAGTCGCTCATCAAAATGTATTACACTGAAAAGAATGAAGCTGACCTTTAACATTTGAGGAACAGAAAAAAGATGCAATCAAGAACTTTATCCTGCTTTTTTTCTTTATTGCTGATTTATGCATGAGAGAACAGAATACATCTTTGTCTGAGTTTATATGAAAAACTGCAACTAAACTTATCAGACACTAAAGCGAAGGGTGATATAAGTTTAACAAATACAGCAGAATGAACAAACTTTATGTAGGCGAATGTGTTATAACGCATTTTATCCTGAGGGAGATATAAAACTATCAAAAAGAGAAATAATGTGAACTTAATTGCAAAGATTCTGCTCCAGAATGCACGGATGCTTAAAACTGAGCAGGTTGTTCCAAATAAATGCTTCACGGTTGTCAGGAAGTGGTCCAGCCTCAAGGAAAACCAGTCTCAACTGGGAAGTTTTTCTAAAGTCTGCAACAATTGAAAGCAACAGCAGCAAAACCAATTTATTCCAGCAGCTAAAACAGACACACACACAGATGAATGGGAAAACTGTGGATGGCAGAAAAAAGGAGGCAGCAAGTGCCAAATGGGGGTAAAATCAGCAAAATCGAATAACAATCACATTTCAATGTGATGTTTGAAGGAATTTAAGGTTTTTTGGGTTCATATCAAGCAGCTTCTACTTGTAATGAAATATGAAATAAGAAAAAAGCAGGAGATGAGCAGAGCTCATAGAGGATTCGTCCTCTGATGACATTTGATTCAGTACAGTTTGAGTCATTGGTAAACCTCCATCAAAGGCCACAAACCAGCTTTCTGGTTAACGATGGCACCCCCCACTCTGAACATCACTTGTGTTTTCTCTTCACAGTGTGAGATGATTAGCAACATTATTTCCTGCTTTCAGTTTTGGTAACAAAGAGTCTGAGCCTAATCTTCTGGCTAATCTCATTTTCTTTTGTTGCAGGACTGGACCTATTTTTAGCCACCGTTCCAAGACTTCAGCAATTAATTTAATGAGTCACCGCCATCATATCCAGAAGAGCCGATAGCCTGAGCCACAAAAATAATACCCGTGAAGAAAACCGACAAATGTTTGTTTGCAGAGTGTGTGTTAAATATTATTACATTTAGACAAAGCATGGGATTATAGGCTCAGTACCTACCTCCGCTTTAATTCGATTATCCCCGTAGCACAGGTGTTGCAGGTAAGCGGCTGCATTCGCCTGCACTGAGGGGAAGTGGTGCTGCAGCATGTGGATCACCTCTGTCAGCTCTGGGTCACGCCAAGCAAACTCCCTACAATTACAGAGAAGAGCAGTGAGGGTGGGGTGGGATGGGGGGGGTTGGTGAGGTATCAGCACAACCACAGAGGCAGGAACAAGGCTGGTTGAGTGAAAACAGCAGCAGAGTTTCCCTCCATGAAAATGCTTCAGCAGCTCATGGCAAACAGATAAGTCAAGGAATTAATTCAAGTCCTTTATAACAATCCACACACTGTCAACAGTAATACTCTCTTCTAAATATACGTCAATTTTATTTATTTGGATTATCAGATATCCTCTATTTGATTAGTAAAATGTAATTCAAAACTATGAACAGCACTAAAATGAGATTATGAGTGTTGGCGTTAAAGATTTGCTATTTCCTCTCACAGTGTGATTTGGTGCAGCAAGGAACTCATCTTCTAAAAATTCTTTTAAATCACATTACAGCACAGAGCAAGAGCTGAACTAAATCTACCAAGATGGAAAACGTCTCAGATATTCTCTGGGAAATTTTTCTCATGCACTTCCTGAACGGACCCATGCCCCGCCGGTCCCTGGGGGCGTACTCGCTACAAGTTGTCTCCCCTACAGCAACACACAGTTGTGTTAAAACAAAGCTCCCAATGTGCAAGGTCAGAGGTTTATGATGGCGTTCAGCCGGCGCTCTGCGTTTACACATGGCTGTACGACAAGAGCAGACGCAGCAGTCCCCGTGTATGTGTAGAACCCATTGTTGAGAGACCAGGCATAGTAAAGCAAGCTTAAGGGCTCGAGCTGCATGCGACGAGCCGGGGGGCTCCATGTTTGAATAGTAAGAGGACACCAGTGTTGACCCAGCAGAACAGGGATGCCTTGTAAGCATAAGTAGTCCTGTCTGACGCTTTGTTAGTCACTAACCATGCAGTGGCTTAGAAACGCAGAATTTCACCAAAATATAAACGCTGCTTACCTCGGATCCTTCTGAATGCTGTCTATGGAAGGAGAGCGTGTGGCACCGTCATCCATGACGACAGGCTGGCGGGTGTAGTTTGGATCAGAGGGCCTGTACTGTGCGGTGCGATAAGGATCGGCGTAGGTTGCTGTTGTGTTAAGAGCGTAGTTGTTTCTTTGGTAGATCATGGCACTGCGCTGGCTAGCCGACCGCTGGAGACTTCCAACACCTGAGGGCGAAAAACAAAACTTCAGACGGAAAGTTTGGACGAAGGAAACAAACACGCAGGTTGACAAAGCTGTTAGTGGAGATTAGCAGTTTTCAGACCTTTCCAGCTCAACTGAGCTTAGCACAGCGGTAGCATACAACTTTCAACCAAGCTGAAAACACAAACAAGCGGCTCTTCTGTCAGGCTCAGCAAATTCTGAAATCTGGAACCAATTAATGATGAGGATAAAACGCAGCTCCTGTGGTTCCACCAAGCAGACGTCGTCTTCTTCTTCTTCTTCTTCTTCAAGGGGCAGTCTGCTTGCTGTTTTGTTTTTACGAGATTTGTTTAAGCATTGAGGTCCTGCTGGTTTTTTAAGAGGACAACCTGCTCAAATGATCCAGAATTCCCTTCCTCACCGCTGTTATTTGCTCCTTCACACCACTGCATTCTGAGACTAACTTTGCCAAAGAGGGCAGAGAGGAAATGCAAAACCAAGACAGGCTCCAAAAGCAGCAGGAGACACACTTGCAAAGCGGAAGCAGCACAAACACGCGGAGGAGTCATCCGTCCTGGCAAAGTCAAATATTCTGCCTGACAGCTTCTCGTTTCAGTCATCTTTCCTTCGAGTGATATTATGACCCAGTTCTTTAACACAATGGGTCACAAACACAGAACGGCATAAACAAGCTCCTTCTCACCAGAGCCACGTGATGTGTGGCAGTGTGACTGCTGCGCTGGTCAGATCTCTATCAAGCTTCCAACCAGACTGAGTATGTGCGCCCAAACCCCTCCCTTCTCTCAGAGAGCAATACGTCAACTCGTGGGTCTGCTCCAAAAGCACAATTTCTCACACCAGTGGACTGCTATGTTAGGCAGCCGCAGCTTCCCGCAATATGGTTATCTTCCCAAAATGCAACATGACAGAGCCAAAGACACCAGAGCGCAATTTATAAACAACATGATGTAGCTTTGGATTGCACTCCTTGTGTTTTCAGCCAAAGACATTTCTAGGATATTTTCTCTTAGCGCTAATATCTTGTTGCAAAAAAAGTTCAGGGCATGTTTCCAGAGAAAAAGCAAAAGAATAAACGTGAACTCAGGGGAGGTGGCCTGTTGAAATTTAATTTCACTACTCAATTTCCCTAGAAATATTTGGATCACATTCCCCTTGTTTTCTGCCAAATATCTTTCACCTCAGCATAAAATCCTGCTCAAACCTGCATAAAAAGTGCTTTCAAAGCTTCGAGGAGAGCAAAGGAATGCTTGGAGAGCTGGTCGAGGCCCACTGAAATTTCATTTAACAGCACAAAGAAATCTGTGGAATCAAATTAGATTTTCTAATGAGCTACCTCTTCTAAAAACTCATTGTGGAACACTCCCTCAAGCTCTGCCTCACTCCCCTTTTTCTCACAGGGCAGGCATACACGTATTAAAGATGGGCTTTTTCATAGCATCACGAGCATTTATTAGGTGTAGCTTATTGGTCTAAGCAGATCTCCAGTGTGCCAAGGAGAAAGCTTAATAGACAGTGTGTGTCCCTGCAAACTAAGCGTGTATCAGAGGCATGAAGAGGAGGATAATGAGACAAGAATGCCAACATCATCAGGAGAGCGGTGAGTGAGCGTGCTGCGGATGTGGGGAACCAAGCCATCCCTGGACCCTCCGTCCTTTTTCTCATTCTCACAGTGTCACACAGGTAATGGACTCCTTTGTGGCAGGGTGACATATCAGTACCTGCCTATTAACTCATGCTTCACCCTTTTCTGTCTGACAGTGGAGGGAAGGGGAAGAGAGGAGGGGTAGAGGGGAAAGAAAAGCAAGAAAGAGAGACATAACAAACGAAGGGCCAAAGGGCGGATGGATAGAAAAAGGATTTCTTGCAAGAGTCAAGTTGAGATAAAGTGGAAAATACTTTGAGGGATTGGAGGAGGAAGGGAACGACTTCTCAGTTTGGAATGAAAATGTTTTAAAAGGAAGGGTTGATCATCATGACCTGCATGACTCCACTCCATGAAGATACAGAGACAGAAAATAACAAAACCAAAAGGAAGCACAATTAGCACCAAAAAACTTCGTACCACTGGAACCATTTTTATACTAAATTTACTGCAGACGTCTCTGAATAGGCCTTACTTTTTTTTTTTTTAAGTATTATGTGATATGCTGTCTCAAATTTCCCATCAGTCAGTGCGTTTACATGCACGCAGCAGTCTGACTAAGGTCATAGCTCAATCGCGAAGTCACAGCGCGGGGGGGTCGTCTGATCTTGTCTGCTTTTAGGTGCAGAAAGAGAATCCTTCTGGACTTCTGGTTGAAAACGTATCACTCCACTTTGATAGGTGTCCTTTTTTGATAAGTGAAGCTCCTGTGATGGAGGTTTTTTGGCTTCAGAATCATACAGTTGTAAAAGGTGGAGCCACACTGTCCATTCCATTTACAGTCAATGGTTTGGGTTCGAGGAGAAAACAACATTCTAAAAATCAATCGCTGAGATGGATGCAGCTGTAGCTCTTCATGTTTTTATTTACGTATGTGTCATGGTGTTTGTTTTTTGTGTTGGATCCATAGACATTTATCACAGTCATCTACTTCCTCTTCCAACTGAGCACTGAGGTGTACTGAGACCTGCCAAGTCCTGCCAAATCAAACCGCAGCCTGACAGCAACCACATTGTCTCTGTGTGTCAGACCAGCTATGCTCAGCCCCTTGTTGGTCGGACTAAAATGTTTACAGGTACTTTATTTTAGTCTGATCTCGTGCTGACTAAACTCATAGTCCGATTTGTTAAGCTGGCTGTTATTTTACTCTACTTGTTTTATCTGGGTGGCTTATAACAGCTGATTAGCTTATATAAAAATGAAGTTATAGATGAAGGTACAAAGCACACAGGCCAAGAAATGTCTACTATTATGTTTGCGTATAAAAGATGTAAATGAGTGTTTTTAAATGATTTTGTTTTTGAGTATCTAGATTTGTTTTTAACGTAGGACCAACCTGAGGTGCTCCTGTAAAGCGTGCCCTGCTGGTTGTGGCTTGGGCTGCGGTACAGTGGGCCCTGGAACGTCCGATCCTCGTAGATTGGTGCTATGTGGCGGTCTGGGGACATGGTCGACCTTAAGTCCTGGCCCAGATGGCTGTGCTGACTGGCATATGAGCTCCGCATTCCTGAAGATGTAAGAGAGCGTTTAAGGGCTAAGTGGTGGAGTGGTTACAGGACAGTCTCACAACTGAAGTGACAAAAATCTGAGGCCTGGGAGAGCAAACATCTGTCAATCAAGTCCCCTCGGTCCTGTTAAAGTGCTACAAGAGAGAGACTGAATGACTTCTTTCAGGAGGAGGGCATTTATCAGACGTCTGAAACATGGAGTGATAAACAAAGGGGAGACGATCCATTTATGAGAAGTCAGTTTTTCACAGCAAGCTTATAAAACACTCCTCTTTCTGTAATTTCTACTCATATATGAAAAACATCTCAGAGAGGCTTAATACACGGTAAAGTCTGATAATGAATCACATTAAACAACATGTCTTCTTTAATTATTGTCAGAGTTAATGTCATTGTGGCGTCATAATGAAGCCTGAGCTGCATTTACATAAAACAATAACACAACCCTGTCAAAAACTAGAGCAGACGTGATGTTCACGGTGACCTCTGCCAAACACATCTCATGTTTTAAAGCTGATATAAACACGTTAAAAACACAAAGCTAATGAGACAGAATGCTTTGTCTTTTGAAAATCAGATTCACTGAGAGAAAAACAGACAGTCTGATAATGATCTATGCCTGTGTGTATCAGATATAGTCTCCTTAATAGTTCTCTGTTGAATATATGACAGAGATGTCTTCACACCAGTTGGAAAAGGGTACTTTTTAAGTATAAAGAGTTGTAATAACAAACTAGGTCTTTATGAAATTGATTTTTTCACCACAACCCAAGACTTAAAAAAACAAAATCATTCTTTAAACTGTCTCTGAAGATCCAGAGCAAGAGAATAAAAAATATGCAATTTTTTAAAAAACAGAATAGGAATCAAAACAAGAAGTAGGATGTCTGATCAAACAATTTAAACTTGCACTTCTGAGATTTGCTTCAAAGCTGTGATCTTCTGTGTTCAGAGAACTAACTTGAAAGGAAGACTAAATAATGCAGTAGCAGATGTTAACCTGAACAAACAGCCCAGAAGACTCTGAACCAATCAGAGCACAGCCAAAGCAGACACTGGGAAATGTGTGTTACAAGAAAACGCCTCTGAAAATAAAGCACAGGCTTGGTGAGGAACACAGGTGGGCGCTCTAATTACAACTCCTCCACATAAAGTCACTTTAACAATATGCTGCGTGGGCGGCATGAGGCAGAAAGTCCAGTCTGCCTTAGATCCAGAACAAATGTGAAACAATTACAGCACACCAAGCGACGGGTCTTTTCAAATAAACCGGACCGTTTATTTTATCACCGTCCTCAAAATATCTTTAAAAAACTACAACAAAATCTGCTTGTGCTCTTTCTTACAGAGAGGATTATTTATCATTGGTTATAAATGGTACGAAGAATGTAGAAAGCAAACCTGATTCGTAAAGTTAACTGATAAGTAAACACCACGTTTTGTTATATTTTCCAGCCTTAATTAAAAACAAACAGGGAAATTATCTACTCCACCAACCTCCTGCAGCCCACAAAGATCTGATGGTCTACATCATCCCCAGATAAACATTAGTTTTTTGGGTTTTTTTTAAGACAAACATGTAATCTTTGTTTCTGTTTGTATGAAACCTCACATCAGTGAAGCTCACCAAACTGTGAAGCCCAGCGGACCGCTGTACAGTTGGCAAATAACTGCTCATTGCACATTTCACGAGCCTCAAAACGCCACTTGGGTTTTCTCCAACTGCACGAGCTCAGGCAGAACCGGCTAAATGAGGGACTCTTGTCACAGTTTGTGCCGGAGGAAATTAATAAATAAGAATGCTGCTTCCTCTGGGAGCAGAGTGCCTCTGTGGCAGGAACAAGGGAAGAATTTAGATTTAGATATCGAGACACACTTAGGCTGACCCAAGGGGCAACATCCGGTAGAGAAAAATGAAGCCTATGCGGAAGTGCTAAAAGTTGTTGTTCATTGAGAATCTGCTAGAGGCTGACTGCAGAAAGACCAGAAGTCATGTACACATCAAGCCCAAAAAAAACAACAACAGACTTTTACAGCATTAAAAAACATATTTACAGCCTGGTTCAAAAACGTCTTGGGTCTCAAACAAGATGGCCCTGTCCAATGACTGGCTTCATTTGATTGTATCAGGAACAGATGGGTGACGTTGTGGAGACAACGTCCATATTTTATACAGTCTATGGGCTGACCTTAGTTTAAGAGGCGAACTCTGGGAGCAGGGGTCTCATCAGGGATCTGATGATGCTCACTTTAGCTTGGAAACTTTATAATAAAAAGTAATATCACACATTTTAGCCTTTAGATGTCCTGACAGTCTTTTTGTTTCACTAAAAAACTTCTTACCATCCTCTTTGAAACATTTCTTTTTTAATGGATATCAATGACTGACATGGGTCAGCGGAATCTTCTACATGAGAATCTTTTCTTCTTCTGGTGTCAAATGAACGGTTCTGTTCTTTTTTAAAAAAAAAATATTTTTGGGGGGCTTTTATGCCTTTATTTAAAGAACAGGACAGTGGATAGAGGAGGAAACAGGATGAGAGTGGGGAGTGACATGCAGAAAAGTAGCCACAGGTTGGACTTACACCGGGCCGCCCGCGTATATGGAGCGCAACCTTAACCACTAGGCCATCTGCGCTCCGAACCGTTCTATTCTTAGTGGTTGTATTTTAACTATCAAAGCATTTCTGGAAAAAAACACTGCCATGATTAAACTCTTCCTGCTAAGTGCAACAGGTACAACAGGATCCTGTCGTCTCAAACTGGGTTCCCTTCTGCCTTGTGCCTCTCTGCATTGTTTAATTTCAGGCCTTCGCTTTGGTCCCAACACTCACCAGCCCCCAGGCTGCTCCTCTATTGTTCAAAAATTACCTGATGTAAAATCCAACCATTTTAATCAGCTGTACTAAAGAATTATTTCTCAGTACTGTTTAATAAAAGCAATGAGCCACTTAATGCGATGCTTTTAGAGCAGCTTAGAGGGTTTTTGGCACTCCAGGGCCAACGTCTCTTAGCTGTAAGTGTGCTCTCCTGTGGCTTTTTGCTAAATTAACCGTTATAGTTCCAAAAAATACAGCAGATTCCTTACACCAGACTTCTTGATGTTTTTTTTTTAAATACTCAAACAGCCTTAGGGCACAAAAACTTCACTACAACTTTAAAAAACGAGCACTGTGAAATGTTTGGCATGTTGGAGTGCATGGCAAGGACTTGAAGTGAGTAAAATGAATTAATGCTTTTTCTGGATGCTGTAGTGGCACACTCAAAAGTCTAGAAAGCCTTTCGCTTTGTGGCAGGGCACAAAATAGCCACTAGCAGCAGCTTGGCAGGAAATCAGTGCAGCTTCACTTCTTCAAAGGTTCCAAGGAGGTTGAGGAAACGAGGAGAAAGGAGGCAGTGGGAAGACAAGAGAAAAGGCGGGAGCAATGGAGAAGAAAGCAGGGGAGGGTATAAGAGCTGGGGGGAGGGAGAGAAAAGATGAAAATGAAAAGAGGGTTAATGAGGCCGTCTAGGACCACCAGAGACTTCTCATCCCGTGTAAAGCCTGGCTACACGAACAGGGCTTTTGGCACAGCTGTGACCAAGTGTGAGGGACAGAATCTCCCAGGCACAGGAGCCTTCATGCGTATCTCTGGCGCTCAGCAGCCCGACTCCTGAACGTAGAAACATTCAAACAACCTTAGGAGGAGACTAATCCGTCTGTCTTCTGTATTCTGCTCCCTGGATAGAAGAGCTGCAGTCACTTCTAAAAGCATCTGCAAATTGTCAGGGAGAAATAACAGTGCTGTCTATTGAGGATGAATGGCCCACATTCCTGGTGCGTTATAGTCATTTAATTCTCCCCCTCAGCCCTCTCCCTGCGACTTTAACAGATTACACTTGGCAGAGGCTAGATGAAGGGCGGTGGCGGCTTGGCGCACGCTAGCTCTGAAGAAACAAACACTTAAATGGATGCAGCTGAATGCATTCCTCAGCTAAAATAATTCTCAAAAACCGTCTCCAAACAAACAGAAGAACTGGCCATAAACACCAGAAAATCATTAGACATAAAAGTAAGAATAGCCTTGAAAATAGAGTTAAGGCAGTTTAAAGTAGCATGGTGGCAAGGCTGTCAGATTGAGAAGCCACAGATTTCTCATCTCCCCTGTTCTTTCTTTGTCCCCCTCTGCTCTAAAATAGACATTGAGCGCAATGAGAACATTATTAGGGGCAATTTGTCTTCATTTCCCATTTTCCAGTGGCAGAGAGGAGGTATAGCTTCCTGCCAATGACGGTGCAAAAAGGGGAGCAGGTGGGAGGTAGGAGAAACGAAGAGAGGAGAGCTCAGGATAGGTGACAAGTAAAAAAATGAAACAAGTAAAAGAATAAAAATCTGCTGGGAATAAAAGGAAAGAAGCCACAAAATGTAATGGAGCAAAACAGAAGTGAGAAAATGAGGGGAAAGGATCCTATAATAAATACTGACAGGAAAACCCCAATAGCAACAGTATCAAGGTTTGGCTGTCAGATGGCGTTTTCTGAATGCTTGATGCTGAGCCCGATCGTATGATCATCCCATTTCCTTCTACTTTGGCTCAGAAACGCTGACAAATAGCTGGGTAAAAGGTGTAGGGCTGCACTATGAGAGAAAATGAGAATCTAAGGAGGACGCGGGTGATAAATACAGGAGGGAGATGATGGGAGTGAGAAAGAGATGAAGGGAGGAGGACAAGGAGGAGGAGAAATCCAGGCTGGGTTCTCACTCTGCTCACAGGACAGGAACTAAAAACCCATTTGTGTCTGCTCAAGATGCCATCACTCAAAGCAGCGTGACATTACTGCCTCACTCACAAGAAGCTGAAAATGAGAACCTGAGAGGAGGACAAGACACCCAGGAGAGATGGAGAAGCTGGCAACAAAGTGTCACACAGCTTCCATGATTTAAAACTGAACTCTCATAAAGATGATAACTGTTACAGACTTGTTACCAGACCTGTATCTTGCAACTAGCACACCAGCTAGCACACAGGCCAAAACAAGTGCTTCTGAAAGCTGTATAGTCAAACCCAGGCAGGAGTCATCCTTTCATTGGATTTTCAGTCATTACACCATGGCACTGATGTACTTCAACCTCTAGCAGTGACCCAAAACTTGATACGATGACAGTAGACACACTCAAACCCCCCTACATGGGCCCCATGTCACTTCATTCACTCAGCACCCTGGCTACTGCTACGCATTACATTCACTTTTTATCTTGTGAAAACAAGTTTAAAATGAAAGTAACAAAGACAGATGGAGAGAAACTATCCATCTGAGAGCGAGAAACAAACGACAAAAAGAGATGAAGAGGCACCAGCCAAGGCCCGAAAGAGGCATTTGTAAAATCAATGCTCAAACAGCGTAGATGAATCATGATCACTTCTACGAGAATATTTCAGTGTAAAGATGCCTCATTTTGTACTGTATTTGATTCAGTTTTTACTTGAAGTTATTAATTTCTTTATCTTGTATATTTATTTTGTCAATTAACTGCAATCCACTGAACACTCTTTTTTTAGTTGTTTTGAATTAAGGAGAGTACTAACATAACGTCCCAGCTTTCCTCCGTCCCAGCTTTCCTCCTTCCCAACCAAGGACAGACAACGCCTGATTACCTTATGTCTTGTAAGATTATCCTATCGGATTATTCTGTGGTCTGATGTGTGTTAAAAGTGAATTTGTCCTGATAATCGACTTCGAAAGGGGTTGGGGCCGACAATCATAAATATTACACTTGTTCAATATTTACGAAAAAAAATCTTCATGTGTGGGGCAAGCCGACGACTCCTGAGTCATGACTCCGTGAGTTGTGACGTAGAATGGAATGCAGCCAATCAGGAGGTGAGCTGACTGAGGAACGAGGAAGCAGGTGTAAACAAATCAAGCGTGGCTGACCTGACATGAAAAGTCTGGTAGACCTCAGAAATGAAGGACCAACTCGTTGAGCTGTGGGAAGCCCGAGAATGTCTTCTTAATGTCTCTGCCAAGCTGTACCACAACCGAAACAACAGGGACAAGAGTTGGCAAGAAATTGCCAGTGCCATGGAGATATCAGGTAAGCTAATATGTAGCTCACTGCTACTTTTGCTCCAGCTGGTGTCGAATCAGTAACCACAGTAACGGTGTTAACCTGTTAAAACGGTCACGTGTAGCTTGCACCCCAAAGCAGTATTTCAACTGTCCACCATTGCTTGTATTTACCTGAAAAGTAGCACACATGGCATTTTCCTAGAATTTATAGTCATATAGGTGGGGTTCAGGTGTGTGTGTGTGTGTGTTTGTGAGTGTGAGATTGGTGGTGGGACAGAATCATTGTGTGTGTGGTGAGCTGTGTTGAGATTATCGAAGCACACAGCACACAGTACTGTCAAAACTGTTCAATGTCTGATTTTTTTATCTTCATGTGTGGGGTCTCTAATGGATAAAAATGTCTTAACATTTAGAAAATGTTCAATGTTTTTGTTGTCATTATGCACATTTAATCTTTAGAAGACAAGTAGTAAATTCATAGAAAAAAAAGTTTGTGGTCTAAATATTTATACCAAGTTGGTGAAATACACTAGAGGGAACCTAGTGAATTTTTGGCCTCGGGCTCCAAGAGACTCTAGAATTGCTCCTGAGACTGATGTAACAATATGCTCACCTGTCACTCAAAATAACTTTTAAAGTCCAAATCAAACCATACAGGCTGTGGAAATTAAAAATGAAGAAGCTAAAGCTCTAAACCAACACTGAGGGAGCTCTGTTCTTCTTACTTCTTTAAACCACAGAGGAGCATGTCATCTCAGAGCACATCACCACAGTACACACAAATGGTAAAAACAATGACTGGTCAGTGAGTATTTGATGGACACCGAACAAAACCACATGCAGCACCATCATGCAAACACACCAGGGATGATTGGAAACTGATGTCACACAATAACCATAAAATGTTCACCTTGAACGTCATCATCAACCAAGGCGTCTGAGGATGTCCCCAGGCAGCAGGAAGTCAAGCAGAAAACAGTCTATTAACCTTGTAACAATAATACAGGGATCTGCTGAATAATGTATAAAATAAAAGCATTCTTGTGTATTGTTGTGGAAATCAGCGCTTGGCAGTCACAAACGACTGCTTTCATTTCCTCCCTGAACTGAGAAACTCTTCTGCTATCACAGAAATAAGAAAGGTGCGATTGTGCCATGAAATAACTAATAATAATTTAAAGCTGGATTTGTATCTACACGATCGCTCAAAATTAACACAATAGCCGGCCTCTTCCTTTTTCGATTGGTTGGACCAAGATGTGAAAACTACGTGTTAGGATAGAAAACGTGAAAACTTGAGTGAGTTTGTTCCTCTTTCCCCTAAAAAGCACAGCACAAGTCAGTTCACTCAGGCTCTCCAGCTTTTATCTTCCTGATTTTCTTAAACGCTTTTTATTAACTACACACACACACTCACACACAAGCGCTCACAGAGGCATTAAGTGTTATATAGCCTCCTTATTCCTTTCCTTGTGAGTGCCCACGCTAAAGCCTTGATAAAGCACTCATGAAAATAATGGCTTTGGAGGGAACGTTATGTGTGAGGAAATGTCTTCTTCTACCTAACTATTTATTTCACCACACCTCCTTTTGAAGTTTTATCTGCAGTGTTTGTCCCTTTCTGAGCCTGAAAACCAAAGCTGTGTTGGCATTAACAGAATTAACACTTTTTAACAATCAACACTCTTTGTGAACATGCTTCAAATAAAGAGCAACTGGAAATGTTTTCCTTTTTTTTCTTACTTTCTTTGGTAAAACCCAGTACAGTGAATCAGATGTGTACTGCAGTTAAACTTAAAAAGAAAGAGTTGTTTGATTTGGTTTCCCCCCTTCTGCAGCTGAAAGAAAGCTTAGTATTATTAGCAATCTGCTACTCTTATGTACGGTGGCCCTGAGAGCTCAAAGCACTGCAACTTAAGACAGCACATGCAAAAAGAAAAAAAACACAAGCAAATTAAGAAAACATCTTAATCAATTTGACAACACATGCAGTATTTAGAAAAACGTGCTACAAAGACCACAACACAATGAGGTGTAGCATGTGCTGTTTTTAAGTGGTAGTGCAGTGAGCTCTCAGTGCCACCATACTTACTTTTTCTTGTAGGAACTATGATTTGGCTTCACTCCAGGACAACCACTGCCCTCACAGTTCTCTTTTTAGGTACAGCCTATTGAGCCAACATCATATAAACAAGACGTGTGTGTGTACAAATGTATGTGTGTATAAATGTGTCAAAATATTATCCACCAGAGAAATCTTGTAGAATTCTTGAAAAGAGACTGCAAACTTTATCTAATATCCATTCATACTGTTTGTAAGTCATTACACTAACTGCATTATTCGCTTCTCCCAAATTACAATATTTACGGTAAGTTATCATTTAAAATCAACACGCTCCATTAGAAATGTGGTTGGGTGTCCTTGCAACACTGTGTTCCTCCAGCGGTTATGGACCGTGTTGAAGCTTGGCTCATACACACGAGCACACACCCTTAATATGACACACAGTGATAAACAGCTGTGAGCTAAATGAAAAAGAAAGGACTGCGGCTGAGGCAAAGAAGAACACATCATGTACCCATTTCTTCTCTGATTGGGGAAAGGTAATTTGAACTATGTTTTTAATAAACGTGGGATTGAAAATAGCTTTAATGTGCTGATTTGGAAGTCTAAGAGCATGGGTTGGATGTTATTATCATAAATGGCTGTGTGTGTGTGTGTGTGTGTGTGTGTGTGTGTGTGTGTGTGTGTGTGTATGTGTGTGTGTGTGTGTGTGTGTGTGTGTGTGTGTGTGTGTGTGTGTGTGTGTGTGTGTGTGTGTGTGTTTGAGCACCTGTGAGGCTGTCAGGTCGTGTCATCCTCTCATAAATGTCATAACTCTGGGGTCCGTAGGGGTCCGTGTTCTGGAGCATGGAGCGGGGCAAAGTGGAGCTGTAGTGCTGGGGCACAGCAGTCATACTGGCTCTGACTGGAGATGAGGAGTGAGTGGGCTGTTTAGTCAAAGGAGGACTGATTCCATCCACCATGGTTAGAGGTGAGCCCATGCGGCCTGACGACGACCCCGCATTAGCCTGATAGGGCGAGGTTGTGCGGCTTGCGCTGCCTGATCGAGAGTTTGTGGAGCCCATCCGTCGCAGTGCAGCCGGGGAGTTTTTTTGCGTAGTGTAGGGTGAGCTGCTACCACCGCCGCTGGTGTTACTGCTGCGCTGGGCGGAGGGCAACGTTGTAGAGAAGATACTGGAGAGGGGTTTTGGTTCAGTTACGATGGGGGAGCCGTAAGCACTGCCAACTGGGGTGCGCAGAGAGGAGCCTCGGGAGGGGGACATACCGCTGGTGTAGGCTGGCGAGTGAGAGCGCGAAGGCACTGAGCTTACCCTCCGCATAGCACGGCCCGGCACCGCCGTTGTCACTGCTGGGACCTGCAAGTGTGAAAGAAAACAATAAAGCTTGATGCTCCTCAATCCTTGGAGAGCTATAAAATCTTTAATCATGATGCTGTATGCTCAGACATGTATCATCATGCTAAATAACATGACAGAAGCCAATTCTTTACAAGGCGTGACTTTTCTCTGGGCCATGTTCCCCCCCACCCCCCCACCGTGCTGTGTCACAGAGCCATTTGGTTTCTCAGTGGTTGTGTGTACAGCGCTGTGTGAGGCATGATGGTGTTGCTCTGTGCACCTTCTGTGCCTTTCTTTACATTCACAGGAAAAAAATCCTGCAGTTTTGTGTGACTGTGACTGTGTGTGTGTGCGCATCTTTTGTTTTCATGAACTAAAAAGCTTACAGTCACTTTTTTAATTCAATTTTCTCTGCTCTGAACATCGAGAACAATGACTCTGTTGTTAAAAAAAATCGGTATACATGCAGACTTATCCAAAGACGCCTTTTAACAGATATATATTGTGAGCTTGACAACAGAAATATGTTGTTTGTGTGCTTGCTGGCAGTACCTGTGCCGAAGCCTGGCCCTCGGCCCTGGCGTTCCTCAACAGGGTACCGGTGCCGGCGCCAGGGAAGGAGTGCTGCATCCTCAACTCAGCTTTGCCCAGATTCTGGCTGCTGACGTAGCCGCTGCTGGCATCCTGGTAGCCACTGTCCGAGTAGGAGTTCATCTGAGTGGAGCTACGGGAATTCCCTGCGGACCCTGGTGGAGAGAGAGAGAGAGAGAGAGAGAGAGAGAGAGAGAGAGAGAGAGGGAGAGTAACAGACAAAGTTGAAAGGCAGAGGGAAGGAGGGAGACATGTCATGAAGGGTTTGGGGATAGACGTGACCTTTACCTTGACAGCATTACTAATGACAGCAGGAGGAGAACTGCTCTACCACACTATGATTCACTGTTCATCATAAGCTGAGGGGTCAGCTGTTATCAGTGACACTCAAACTGTCAGGTATCAGTATAGAAAAGACAAAGGTGCCAGATGGAACAGGCTTTCTGTGTCATTAAAGGGGAAGTGAGGAAAAGATTGATCGTTCAAGAATGGCTGTTCAAATTTAGTGGGTTTGCACTTAAGTCTGAAAACACAGAGAGAGAAAACAGGACGGCAGAGGATGGACAGAAGGCAATGACAGACCCTCACTTTCATGGAGGGAGGACTGCTCCGGGGAGTACAGAGACACCTGCTCTGACTCGGTCCTGATGCGGTAGCTGGGCGACTGGGAGCTGTCAGTCATCCGAGACTTGGTGTCCCCCGGGGCGGAGGCATCTGGGAAGACAGAGGAGCAAGAAAACAGGTCTAAGAGCCGGGAACAGTTACAGAGTTTTGGCTTTGGGTAGACAGATTTTAACAGCCGTTAAACAACCAACAATTTTGGGATTGAGTGGAAAAGTTAAGGGACAATAATTTCTGCGACAGTATTTTCTTGCTTGTGTACAGTTGTGGTCATAAACTTGACTGCTATACTAATTTTGGAAGGCAAATTGAGTAGCACGTCACTTAAACTGCCATACAAAAACTGCTCCAAACGGTTCACCTGCTCTACATTTCATTACATCCACCTCTCCTCATGCATGACAACAAAAACCAGAGCGGCAAACAGGAACTGGAATTAGCTCTCTAATGCGACTGCACACAATGGTCCCCATAATCACAATCTCGTTAAGCGTGACCAATGTTGGTGTGTTACTCTGCAATCACTAGAACAATGGGCAGCAAGTGGAGGGGAACAGGGAGGCAAACACTGGGTCTGCCTGGTTAGCTGGTGAGAGACAAAGAGCTAAAACCCAGAGGAGCAAACCTGCTTTAGTGCCTGAGCTGACCTGTTGAATAAATCTGTGAACGTACGCACCTGGTAAAACATACGCCTCATACTGAAAACAAACCACAGGGGGGAACACCTGTAAAAGCATTCTACAGATGATATGTACATTACATAAAACGAGTGCATAAAACAAGTTGCACTGACCAGACCCATCAGCTGCTTATACAGTCAAATACATTAAAATATATGGATCTGTTAAAATTTAAAACTGTATAAATAATATAAAGCAAAAAATAAATTACAACCTAGTAACTTAAATAATTATTCATGGTCAGAGATGGAGGGTATGAATTAAGAGGGGAGCACAACTGGAAACAAGCCAGTGTCCATACTACCCTTAAAAGTATGTGCATTACTGTCAGTGGGCTGTCGATCAATCCTCATGAAAATTTGTTGTTCTTTGTACTATTATCTATTTATCTATCTATCTATTTATTCATTCAATTATTCATTCATTCTGTTGGAACCATTGGAATTGGGGATTAAGATTATTATTATGTATTGAGATACACATCTGGTATCATGTTGTCTCTAAAGTTTGCCACACTTCAGATTGTGTGGGTGAGGGTATTGTATGGGTGAGTGTGTGAATGGGGGGAGTGGGTAGGTGAGGGGGGTCAGGGTCTATAGAAATTGTGGGGTAGGACTCAAAAAGCTTCTGCTTCTTCCTACTCCATTTTCAGTCTCATGAAATGCTTTATTTATTGGTTGGATTGCATAATGGAATTGTATACCCTTGAATTGTTTTATTTTATTTCATTTTAGTTTCATTCATCCCTCTTCTATACCGCTTCACCTGGTCAGGGTCGCGGGTGGCTGGAGGGCAGGAGCCAGCTGGCTAAGGACCGGTCACCAGCCAATCACAGGTATATAATACAGAGATAGACAAACTTTCACGCTCACACCTACGGGCAATTTAGAATCACCAATTAATGAACTAGTGAGAATGTTTTTGGACTGTGGGAGGAAGCTGGAATACCCGGAGAGAACATGCCAGCTCCACACAGAAAGGCACAGGATTCGAACTGGCGACCTTCTTGCTGTGAAGCAACAGCACTAACGCTACCGTGCAGCCCTCTTTTTAGTTTGTCCAAAATAAATAAATGAATAAATAAATGAATAAATAAATGAATAAAGAAAGAAAGAAAGAAAGAAAGAAAGAAAGAAAGAAAGAAAGAAAGAAAGAAAGAAAGAAAGAAAGAAAGAAAGATCAGCCTCCATCTATCATAGCCATCACCATCTTGGGTTCCCACTCTTACCCTGAAATGAATCCAGAACCTTCATATTGTGAGGCAACAATAACTAACCACTGCACCACACAGTGCTACATAGGATGCTGCGCCAGCTAGAAGCAGAGAAGCGCTGTGCCTTAATGTTGCCCAAAAGATAAGATGACAACAGACATGCATGCGCATAACTTTTAACTTGTTTGCATTCGTTCACAAGGTAGGAGGAGGATAAAATATTTTCCAGGATAATTTCACCGTTTCCAGGACATTTGACCTTTTTCAGGGATGTGTGGGAACCCTGCAATAGAACGACTGAGTGCAAGGGAAAGACATGCACAATCCTCACAGAGTTGTGTCCACAGTATCCACACGCACCGCTGGACATTTCGTGTGCAAGACTCTGCAGCCTCTGCCTCAACTTCTGTAATTCTTTTGTTGTGTGCTCCGGCTCAGATAAATAGAGCCCCACATCAGAGTCTGTCCCTCACAACCTCTGCACTCGTATTTTGGTAAAGCAGGTTCACTATTTGTTACAGAGACTATAAATCCAACCTGTGGTTGTTTTGGGTCAACTATGTGACTGTACAGGCGGGCCAGGAGAGCAGATTTTTAAGACTAGAGACACAGAGGGACTTCAGGTTGCTCTAATACTAACTAAGATAACTGAGATTTGAATGAAAAAAGTCTGCTTTGATGCATTCATTAATCCTTTACGATGAAAAAAGGAAAAAGAAATACTGGAAAATATATTGGGGGACTACATTTCATGGACAGAGTTCCTCCTGAATTAGCCTCAAAAAGTCTATGAAGGATTCACAATATGTCTCATGTAAATTAAATCACTACAAGATGGTAATCAAGATATTATGAAACAATATAAAAAGCTGACACTGTTGGCACAAAAAGACCAGGAGAGGTGCTGTGTCACAGGTCCAAGAAAAAGGAACAGAAAACTGTCACACAGAATAAACCTCAGACTTCAAGGGTATGCAACAGGCAGCCAACCAAAGGTGCACTGCTAAACTTGGCAACCGACAAGAAAGATTGTATTTGAGATCATTAAAATTTCATGTGGTTGCTTCAAGTAACCTGTGAAAGTATGTGCAATAAAACAAAACTTTCAGAGACATCAACATGAGTTTTTCTGGCCTTTAAGCCTCGATAACAACATCACTGAACAAGCTCTTTGTCTGTCTCCGTCCTGGCAGTGCCTCTGAGTCTGGCACTCAGCATGCCGTTTTAGACCACAGGGTTTTTATACTGGGCCTTGACCCTGTTTGATAAATGACATGCCAGAAAACCAGAACAGAGAAGGAGCAGGAAGAGAGGGGAGAAAGAAAGAAGACGGGTAGACAGACGCCTCCTTTGCCGACGAGGTGAAGATGAAACATTTGAGGGCTCAATTATCAATGTCTGACAGAGGATTCTGACTTTTAGAGTTATGGCTCCCATGCGTAATGATTCATGTTGTCAATGCTGCCGACAAAACAACAACTTGGGGAGACTGTTTTAATTCAATCCACTTTTTTTCTAACTTTAAACACTGTTCTCAGGCAGGTTGCCTTTGTTCTGAACTTTTAATGATCTGTGCTGATGATGAGTTTGTTTATATCTGGCCAATGCTTTTGTAACCTCTGTTGCTCTTTGCTCCCTTTACAGCAGGGACAGAGCCAGGATTTCAGCTTTGGGAGGGCCAAACAAATGTTGTCTGGGCCTTAAATTACAGAAGATAGCTCCCTATTCAGATTACTAAAAACCACTGACTAATATACTATTGTTACTATGTGAGGTTTTGCAGTGGATTTGGTTGCTTTTTACTCCCTTTAACATTTGTAATAATGCCTGTTTTTTAAAGTCAAGCAGCAGATCATTAGGTTATCTTAGAACTTGTTCACTGAAACTTTTAGGTACCAATCCCGTGTTAGTTCAGTGTCTTCGTGGCTCTTCTTTTAAAAAAATGTAAAAAAAAAATCTAGATGCAAAACATGCAGATACAATTAAACAACAGACACTGCCATTATCCAGTCAGCTTAGTGTATAATTTAATAAAGAGTGCACGTCTGAAAAGGAATAAACAGACTAATGTAAAGTGACAGAAGACAGAAACCAGGAGGAAACTTTCATTCTTAGGTGTCTGTCTCCTCCTCTCAGTGGATATGAGGTGTGACTGCATTGACATTTCCAGGGGCTAAAAGGCTCGTTTCCACAGTAACACTTCAATCTCATGCTCTCAGCCAGAGGAGACGTACAGTGGCTCATGAGGCCAAAAAGCCTCACAGACAAACTCAGCCCACCCTCAGCACTCCCTCTGTGTCACACAGTTAGTCTTTAATTCATTCGGATCGGAAAAACTACATCACCACGTCTGATTATCATCTATCATTTACACCAGGATGAGAAATCGATACAACGCAAAAAAATTATAATGATTGTGATTAGTCCCAGGCTGTGTTCAACACTAATGGAACACATTCAGTGAGGAAACAGAGAGCTGGTGGCAAATGAGAAAAGTGTGTACTATTAATATTCCCAGTGCATCTGTAAGCCTGTAACCCCCCCATCGGCTCTGAGTCTCTTCTGTCGGGATCGACAGTAAAAGATTAATGACCATTTCAAAAAGATGCCAAGTCTCACTGTGCAATTAATAAGCCATGAAATACATTAGTAAGTTCAATTCATTATCTTTTCTCTGCTGAAGAACCTTCAAGGATGTTGATGGAACAAACACAAACAAAAGAGGTCTGAAAGAGATTCTTCCGCTCCTCATTACTGATGCTGCCAGTGTGTGTGTGAGTGTGTGTGCGTGTGTGTGTGGGCAGAAATAACTCTGATAAATATTGCAAGAAGACAATGCTTTCGGCTGTTCGTTACTGTAAGTGTGGTTGCAAGGTTCATGTTAGCAAATGTAAAACATGTCCGGACTGCACCTCAGATCTATAAACACTTAATGAAGCCTGTATAAGTACAGTATCACAAACACAGAGTCCTTCCTGGCAGAACAATCCAGAAGCATTTGGCAAAAACTCAGAGCTTTACTTATGCTGCCTGTCACTTTTTTATTGCTCTAAGGCTACACTAACAGCCTAGTCCTCTAATCTTTTACAGCAGAGCTCATAAAGTAAAGTAAGAAAGTGTGAATATATGAGTATTTATGTCTAACTGTGGTTATAGACTTCTGTCTGTGGGTGTCTGTAAGTTTATCGAGTTCAAAACAGGGTCAAGCAGAAACAGAAAGTACTAAGAAAAACTTTGTAGAGAGCATCAGAATGCAATATCCTCCAAAACAAGTGTATCAAGCTGAAATGTTTAACAGATACTACACAAAGCCCGGCCTCAGATTTGAGCCACATGACATCACAAGAAGTCCACAGCGATGTGAAAAGGGACAATCAGGGAGCAGATGAGGACACTATATATGATCAGAAAATTTAAAAAAAAAAAAAAAAAAAAAGGCTTTTTTTCTTTTGACAGATATTCAATCACTATAATGTCTGAGTGGACATACCTGCATTCCTCCAGGGCAGGGACTTCTCGGATGAGCTGTGTAGGAGAAAAACAAGAGAGGAAGACGTGAATACATGAACCACAAACCAGAGACACCAAAGTGAAATCATGTAGAAGAAACACATTGGGGCTCATTCACTTTTTCCGTCAGCTCTTTACAACAATAGGGTCACAAAGTTATAACCACTTTGTTTGAGATGCACATTCAGAGGTGTCGAGTTTAGCGCCTCAGTACAGCTTTTAACGTTTCCAAAGTTCATCCTTGTCAACTGTGCTTAACAAGAACAAAATGAGCCGTTGATGACATCAGGTACTTTTTGAGGACCCATTAGTGAGCTAAAACAACCCAGCCAAGGACTGGAAGCTGTTTTTCACCACCAGCTATAATAAACATGTTAAGCTTTTAAGTGGTAAAGGATTGATTACATCCTGATGGCAGCTGAAACTGAACAAGGACAAATAAAGCAGGATTCTACAACAGTAACTTTTACTTTTCTGGTCTCATTTTAGTCGTATATCTTGTTGTATGTTTGTAAGCATGGCTTCTCTTTGTTTGTTGTAAACTGTGTGAACTGTGCTGTTGTCCATCATTGCCTGGGCTTCCTTGGGAAAGAAATTTTAAATCTTAAGAAGCTCTTTCTGCTCAAGTAAAAGCCAAAAATAAATAAATAAATTAATAATAAATGATTTAAAAAAAACGCATTTCAGATTTGTAGCTGGATTGCAAACTGTGAATGATTTCGCACAAAAAAAGGCAGTCTTGGCCCAAAAACTTGGTCACTGCTCCCAGAGGCTGTGTTGTAAATGATAGCAGATGGTGTCTAAGACTTCCACTGAAGTGAATCATGAGGGATCTTACAGTGTATTCACACTTGACGTAAAACTATATACCAGTGCATAGTATAGCACACACACACAGTCTCTGGAGAATGAAGTGGGAGAGTAATAGTGCAACCACAGAATGATAAAACTGTTTTCAGCCACAGCACTGAGGATACCAAGTACCAAAAAAGTGATGGCGATAAATCGATCTGGATTAGAGGATGAAGGATCATAATGAACAGGAAGCTCAGAGCAGAAGAGCATCAGACTGTGCACCCTGAAGACAATGGCATAAATACCAAAGAGCTCCCAAATGAATTCCATAATTTGCACTCTGTCGCGTCTTTTATTGTCCTTCTGCACTCTTGATCACATTTGGAAAAATGTGGAGTCTTCCTCTCCTTTTGAAACATGGCTGATAGTTTTCTTCACTGACTTTTCTTTTATTGCATACACTGTTTCAGGACTTTTATCCTGTTTGGACAATTTGAGGTGTTTTTGACAAAGAATCATGGGTGGGTGCTTCTGGAAGCGAGAAAGCATCTCCATCAGTCAGCTTGAGTTTCACTGGTGATCCCTAAAGTGCTGGAGGAATCTCATCCCACCACATGGAGGAGCAGGCTGTGGGGGGAATTCTTATTCCTGCCACGGTAGGAGAAATGTCTGCTATAGCATCTTAATAACTGGGTTTGTAGTTGATGGAGGGGGTTAATGAGAGCTCTTCTGAAGCCGTCTTTGGTTGAGGTTTGATCTTACAGTGTCAACATGTTAACATCTTAATACAAGAAGCATGCATAGAGTGAAGTAAAGAGGTATCATGCTTCAATTAGGGATGCAACGAACGATTATTTTCATGATTGATCCATCGTTTATTCTCTTGATTAACCAAGTTGTTGTTAGAAAAATGGTGAAAATGTCAGTGTCTCTTGGAGGCCAAGATGACATCATCAAATGCCTCATTTTATCATCAAACCAAAGATAATCAGGACTGTCACAGAGGAGCAAAGAAACCAGAATTTAAATTTATGAAGCTGAAATCAGAGAAGTTGGACTTCTTTTTCAATTAATCAGTTATCAAAATAATAGACGATTAATTTAGTAATCGATTAATAATTGATTATCTGAGTAATTGTTGCAGCTCTAGCTTCAATACACATCTTAGCTGTATTTAAGTAAACACTTGTCTCATTTTACCAAACCCAGTAACTGAATAGAAGACTAATGCTCTTCAATCCAGGAGTTTGACCATACTGTGCAGCAGTCTCTGAGTAAATATGGTCTGAACTGCAAACACAGATCGCAAAAAAAAGGATTACTGCAAGTCCTTTTCTAACTTCCATCATGGTTGATGTATTGTTGACTCTCAGCGGTTTCTACCAACATCAGAAACTTTTGTGGCCTTCTGGAGGACATGTTAGCTGCTAAGAAGGCTACATATGGAAGTGCAACAGGTATGGAAAATTCAAATACAAATCCAGGTTAGACTCCTCTTTAAATTAAAGTAAAAAATCCTACAACATGTTTCTTCTGTGGAGTTGCCGATGTCAACAGACAGCAAAGTTGAAGCAGGGGGAAAATATGACACAGTTCATGCTGTGGTTCATTCCCTCTTCCTAATTTCACCCTTCAGCTTCTTAGAAGATTGAAAGGTGTTCTTCCACGTACTTCTTTGGACGGAGTACAAATTCAGTCAAATACATTATTTCTGGTTTATCTGTTATTATTCAAAGTTCTCCAAATAATTTCTCTACTGCTGAATTCACATAAGGATGAAACTCCTTAAAACTTCCTAGAACTTCTAAGAGCAACACGTGACAGGTTGAATACAATCATCAGAGGTTGAAGAACGAGTAACATTTTCAAGAAGAGAGCAGCGACAATGTCTGGACAGCTGTCTGTTTGCTAACAACACTGGTATTGAAAAATCCTTAAGATTTTGGGGTATGCATATGGTAAAAATGCTTTAGATGGTTGATAAAAGAATCAAATGAACAACATGATGGTTTTTACAGATAATGATCAGAGTTTTCTTTTCAGGAATTGTTATTCTGTTAATTGTTATTCTTACATCCTATCTTTGTAAAGATACCTTTGACCCTTTAAACTGGGCTCAAGTAAATAGTGAAGATTAATCTAAATATGGGGTACAGTTCACAGGAACTAAAATATATACCACAAAGAAAACAATTTTTATTTATTTTTCTACATGAATGAAAATTATTCCTGCAGTATTTGTTCATTCCAGTCATGTCTTACAATCAAAGGTAAAAAGGAAAATGCAGATCTGACACAAGCCCTCAAAATAGCCTCTTTATAATTATATATCACCAGTAATAACCCATGTATGCGCCCATTAAACCATCTGTGACAAACAGGAAGCTTTTCACTTTCTTTAAGCAATGTTTTCAACATCTGCTTATTACAGCAGACAAGAGGCCAAGCAGAAGACCTCCCGGCAGCGTTCCCGCCCCTTTTCTTTTAAACATCCCCTTTCATCTGGTCATTACTATCAAGCACCTGATGTTGCAATTGCTGCTATTTTTCCGTCTAAGGTGACACTCAATGAGCTTAAAGAAGCACCGCTGTCTGAATTTTAATGAGCACACAAGCAATTAAAAAGAGGAAGTTGGGAAAGTTTTGCTCCATTGAACCACGGCGATGAAGTTGAAGAATGGCATCCATAACGACGATGCACCATGCCTGCTGTGTGGCGACCAGCTTTCTTGAACAAGGCAGTTTAAAGTGATTGTAAAAGTGCTGCAGCTGATAAACAATAGACCTAACCCTGACAGGACACTTTATATCCCATCAACCCCTCTGGCTAGGTGGAGGTTGCATCTTTTAGCACTTTTTGCTAGAGGTCAAGTTAAATGACCCACCCCCCTGTATTCTTGGAGAAATGAAGGTGGTGGTCGACTGTGGAGGTGTCGTGAAATGTAATGACTCCCATCAGGACCCTTCACTGCGCTTTCACCTCCGCTGTCGTCCAGCTGAGCTATTGAGCTGAGCAGTGTGACCTCCATGGTTAAAACTAATCTCTATTCACACACAAATTTCCAGAGACAGCCACTTTATTTGTCCTCCTTTGGCTTTACAAAAGGTGTGAAAGTGGTGTTGCAAGTTTTCTTTATGCGGACCCTAGCAGGTGGTGGACCAGCACAAGTCCCCCAGTGGGAGAAGTGGCTGCGTTAACATGTGCTTTAGTAAAAGGATTATAACTTTCAGCTGAAACTTTTTTCTCCTGGTATATTATTAACATGGACACCTTGACAAGTTTCTCACACAGCAGCTATTTTACTTACCTTATAAATAACTGTATTTCAAGCTATGTGTCTAAAAGGTCTTTTGGGCAATTTTTGTGCCAAAGACCCTTAAAAGTACGATATCTCTGGGGTAAGAGTGAAGCAAACTGAAAAGAAAGTTCTTGACCACTTTAAGCTGTGAGAGGTTCTATCCAAAGTAATTAAATCCAAACTCAGGCTCTAACAGAAAAGAAAGCAGTATTGATTTTTCTGCTACAACTGAAAACTCATGCCATAAAATAAATCAGGACACATGGGAGAAAAGTGGGAACAGTGGGTGAATAAGAGTCCAAAGACAGCAAATCATAACCAATATAAAATAAAAGGTTTATGGTGTTAAATAATGCAGCAAAACATTTGAATCCTTAATCCTGATGACTGTGGTTACCATTGCATGTTTACATGTGAATGAAAGCTGAACTTTGTTCAACCTCAAGGACTCAAACACTGAGTAGCTGGTTAGAGAAGGCTTTCAAATGGAAAACAACATACCAGATGATGTCAAAAATGAAGAACAAACTTTTTCTTCATTCGTTTAAAGTTTGTCATCAGCAACTAAGTGTTTACAGGACAGATACTGCAAAGATGTGTGTGTCACTTTCTGTAAATATGAGTTGTGGTTGAACATAAATGACGTCTGAAATACAGTACATTTAAAAGAGGAAATGGAAGTAAATAGCGTGGCTGTGTATATTTTCAGGGCGCTGCTGTCCAGACCTTTTTGACAGTACTTGAAGCCGTTCTATAGCTGCAACTCTCACCCTTTCTAAAAGGGAAAAAGGGGAAATGGACACTCTTACTCTTGAGTGGTGCAGTTTGTTGGTGGTAGGTGGCTGCTTTTTGCAGAGATGCGGGCTGGAGTGTAGGAATGCATCATATCAGGGTATAGTGCTTACTATTACAGAGGCAGAAGAGTTCACAGAGGGCCATTTAAGCCACAAACTGAAATCATATATCTATATGTATCCTAATAGTGTCATGATCAGTTTGGTGAGAAATGCAGATCAGACTTTCTATTAATGAAATATCATGTCACTATTTGTAGATGATGCGTAATAACACTTCTATTTCTTTGGCCAGTTACGTTTTGGTCAGAAAGTTTGTCTAGCTGGATATACGTTGATTAGACCGACTGTGTACTTTAACAGGCACCAGGTGCATCATTGCTGTACTACATCTGGACTTCTGTCACTACAGCCAGTCATTGTACTGAATCCCTAAAATACCAATGACTGACCTGCCTGCCAGTACCTGATACCAATGAAAACAACTGCACATACACATTTCAAAGGTAAAACATGCTGATGATTCACAGTTTCATCCACATGCTCACCATTGTATCCTTACATCAACAACTTCATGTGTAATCATTAACTTTTCAAAGGAATTAAACATTTGACCTCAGACTCTTGACATTTAAGGAACAGGGTGTTAAACAGTTAGTCAAATACAGCACAGTGCTTTACAGTCAGAACCACGGGAAAATAAGCAAAAGCGACAAAGAACCCTCTAATTATTAGAGCGGGAATTATTTGACCATGAAGCAATCTCTTAAATGTCACAGTCTATTAACCTCTATTGTAATTTCCCTTGCCACTTAAAGGAATTACATTTTAAACAGCCTAAAAGATGATTCAGATTTCACTTACTCAGAAGGGCAACTACAACTGAAAACACTGACGCATGATGAAATTAGTCACAATTTCTCCAACAATCTCACTGCCTCTCATGTTCTTTTGGATTTAAATATCAGTAATGGCTCTTATTGTTACAACAGGCAGCATTCCTGCAGCTTCTTAAATGCTTTGGCATCTTTGACAAATGATGCTGAGGTAAACCATGAAGCCATGAGATAATACAAGACCGGTGTCAGCCCTTCTCAGCAGAGCGTCTGTGCCCACTGGGATTATCGTACGTGTGGTATCGAACTGTACAAATGAACCTGACACCTCGGAGCCAGAGCGGACGGGGCAGAATGTGTGGTCACTGAGGTGTGATGATCAGGCCGGCTCGTGTCTTAGCTGATGAAGTGAGAATGAGTTTCTAGAACAAACTCAGACATTCCACTCTCCTACTACACTGAATGCAGCGCTTCACCGAGCAAACAACACCCAGTATCATGCAGTTGCACACACACACACCTAGTTATGGTTTCATAGAAAAACACAGACTTGGTATTTTTTCCTATAAATTCATGTTGCATTTTCCCTCTTTTAACCCTTTAAAAGGACTTATGGCATGCAGAAAGTGAAATTCCAGGGCAAACAAATGTTTGACTGGGATTTCATAGATAAAAATCATGCAGTAATATCCATCTCAGACACCAGGACAGGAAGGAAATGTGTCACTTTCGATGTCCAATCAGATTTGAGCACACTGGGTTGCTGCAAAACTAAGCCATAAGGTTACACTATGGAATAAGACCTCTGCTGTGAAGGATGAAGAGCCATGTGTTGGATTCTGGCTCTGAGTTTGGTTGCGTGTGTGTGTGTGTGTGTGTGCGTGTGTGTGCGTGTGTGTGTGTGTTTGTGAATTTTCTCATTACCTGCTGCTACCAGCGCCTGGCGACTCGGCCCCGAGTCTGCATCTTTCCAGCTGATTGGCCACAATCTGCCTCTCCACTTCCAGCTCTCTGGTAAGTCGCTCAAACTGGAGCTCCTGTTCATATGCACAACACAAAAAAAGAGACAGGAAGGAGAGGGTGAGGGATTTGTTCTCATCAGAACGAGCTTTACATACTGCTGCTGACAGATCTGACAAATGTCACAACGATATGAAGGAGGCAGGGTGACAGTTTGAAGGCTAGCTCCAATGGTGTTGTGCTTAATCACAGTTTTCTGGTTAATAATGACACTGAACAGAAGCTTAAGATACTGAAAACAGGATGTTTCTAAATAGAAATATGAGCTCACATATGGTTGAAAAATAGACACCGAGTTCATTCCAGCACAAACACACACGCACACATATACATAACCAGACTATAAGGTAGTGCCATTTTTCCAGCCCACACAGAGAGATAAGCACCACTTCAGTGGCTGATATTTAGCCTTGGTGGCATTGTTCCTATGGGAGTCGTTTAGAAATCAGCATTTGACTAATTATCTAGCCTGAGAAAGGCTATTCCCTGCACAGCTCTCTAGCTCCAGGCACAGCATCATGCCACTCTAAGACACACACAGGGTCTTTTGTGGATAAAAATAATGATTGAACAAACATCCTCACGGTGAATTGCATAACTTTAATGTACCGTTTTACACACACACACACACACACACTCATCTCTACCTTGGCTGTATCTTCACTCTAGCAGCAACACTCCTCGCCAAAAGGCCTCACTTACCATAGCTCCATGTACAGATGGCAAGATCCCTCGCATCGCTATCCTCACTTTATCCACGTAATGCCCATTACCATGGTCACTTAAATTCACACACACACAAACTGGCTCTAAGCTGCTTTTGTGACCTGACTGAGGAAATTCAGTCCCTCCATGGCACTAAGACCAGCCTACTTTTCACACCTTCTCTCCAATGCTCCCTGAGGGCGAACTGAAATCTCCCTTCACATTGTAGATTTGCTTCACCCTCCCCTCCCCCTAACTGCTGCTTTATACCCTCCACTGCTCTCCTCTCCTCTCCTCTCTCTCTCCAGTTGTAGAAATGTAAAGCCTGACTGCAGTGGGAGGAAGAAAGCAGGAGGGAAAACTGTTAAGTCTCATTTCCGAATATTACAACATTTCTTCATGAGGCTGGGAGACCCTGGCAGTGGTACGGGAAAGCCTCACTGTATCCAATGCTGCAACATTCAATGGACAGCATGTTATGAAATAAAGTAACTTCAAACCTTTTTGATATGGCTGAATTGTTTTAATCTGCACACAACTCAATAAAAACCAATAGCTCATAGCTCCTCTGGTAACTTCCAATAAAAAAACACCAAAAATGGAGCAATGGAGTCTCAACAAATTTTGTTGCTAAACCATCTTTTATTGACCAATGGTTCAGCCGACGCAGCACTGCTAATCTTTGAGACAAATAAAATGTTTTTAATAAGACATCCTAGTAGATTCCTCGTGGAAAGCTTTGAATATGAAGTCAATACAGGAAACATACGAACAAATACAGCCTAAAAGAAATTAAGCTTTACCCAAAAAGACATATTCAGCTACAATTTTAAAAACCTGAAGCTTCTCTGACCTCAAAACTTTTTAGCCTAGTTACTAACCAGATGATAAAACTCAGTAAATAAAAAAGAAAAACTTATTCTATCAGTGCCATTTCTTATGTTTCTATATACTTACTACTTACGTGATATTTGGCACCTGTTGAGCGCAAAGACTGTATGAAACAATGCACCGAGCAAAAGCTATCCTAAATGAAACCAAAACATTTAGAGCTCCCCCTGGTGACTGACTGCAGCGTAGGTCCTAAAGCTACCTCCACCATTATAACAGATGAAAACACTGGTCAAACTATAAAAGCTTCTTTTCCTTGAAACTTCTGTCATCATTCGTTTTTTTCCTTTTAGAATTCATATGAAATTCTAATTATCTTAGTTTTAATTAGTTTAGTCAGCAAAGTTTGCACAGCCATGAGTACCATGCTTCAAATTAACACATGAATCTGTGCTGCTGTGGACTGTACCAACCTGGGGGATATCTGATGATTTATTGCTGAGCGAAATGTATGTTTTGTTCAAAAGGAGGAGATGATGTCTAATGCTCCACCAGCCAGACTGATTTGTGCATGCCTCGGCTCAGCTCCATCAGTGACACATGATTTTGTTGGAAGAAAAACAACAATTGACTTTGCTTTCATCCGTATGTGGATGATTTGTTAAAAAAAAGCTGAAGTTTTGCTCTGAATAAAACCACTGTCCAACTCTACTCCAACATTTCAAGGACACATGACTGTTTAACAGAATAAAACAATCATCAGTCTTGACTGACATGACTGATCAAATGTCTTACTGATTCTGTTCCAGTTAAATAAACATTTTTAATGTTATTTCTACCAGCATTAGCAGAGGGGAAGTCAATTGAATCCCATGACAAATCTGCTCATGCTGTTTTCAGAAAACCAGTGTCTGTGTTGTATCTGCCTGCTCACACTGGCATACCCTCAGCACATGAAAGGTCTTGTGATGCACTTTTTCAGGTGTGTTAACTTGGTTGGAAACTGGCTCTGGAACACTGCTAAGAGGCTTGTCTGGATGAAGATATTTTATCTGTTTAAAAAGCTGTTTGAAGATGAAAACCCTGCAGCGGGGCACAGCCTCAGAAGAAGGAATGAGCCATCAATCTTCTGTGCGACACATGACCCCCCACTGAGAGATTAAGTCACATGAAAATTACCATTTACAACATTTCATTCCAACAGTCCCTGCACCCCATGTTTCTTAATTCTCTGAATTATCAAAACACCGAGTGCATTTCAGCGTTTTGTGCAGATTGACATGAGGAAAATAACTTATTGAACACACAGACTGCTTTCAGCACACCATTATTCCAAGTCTAAAAACTGTTTTTGACTTGTGAATTTGGAAACTCGTGAAAATTCAAACAAATCCTTGAATAAGTCCACAAAGAGCCTGAAAGTCTTAACAGTACGGTAATGCTCCAGGTTACTTTTGACAGTCAGACAACTGTTTCATACAGCCGAACGATTGAACCAATAGAATAGAAGAAAAGAAAAGAATATTCTTTATTGATCCCCCATGGGGGAAATTTGGGGTGTCAGCAGCAGCAGCAGCTCACAACAATCAAACAAAGTAAAAAATAAAGATTTATAAAAAGTAGAAAGAATAGACAAATATCTCTATTCACACAAAAACCAAATAAGTACAAGACTAAGCAACCAACGATGGATGCTGTGACGATGTGCAAAAAGGCTGTATTTTTTGAATAATGGATGGCATAAAGGTGTGAATAATACACTGTTTGTACTCACAAACACACACAGAAGTCAGTTGAATCTTGCATTTACAGGCTTGTGCTAACAGTCGGATATTACAGCACAAAGAAGGAAAAAGAGTCCAGGTTTTGCTTCTGGTGTACAGCGGGGAGAGACACTGAATAACAGTGATAAGAGGCTAATTCACACATGCATGCAGAAAGAGGAAACGATGATTCAAACAGCTACTTGATACAATTTTTGGATTTACTCCAGTGCGAAAATCAGCCAGGGATGTGTGGGGAGAGAGAACATAAGGTGAAAGAGACAAGAGCAGGCTCGAATCCATATGGACACACAGCTATAGGAGACAGGAAAGGGAAAATTTAACTTCAAGTATTCAGACACAGTTCAGTCTCTCTTGATATGAGAGTTTATCGGAGCAAGGCCACTGACACGGGAAGTGTTGTTGTATAATACCAAAACTTAATCCAGATTGATTTCAATATGCTCATCAACCAAAGCCACATGAAAAACCCACCTGTATGTGAAAAACATACTGATTTGGAGTGTCACATGAAAATGTAGCAGATGTTATGTTAAAAAAAACTGAACATATGGTGAGAGAGAGAGAGAGCAAAGTGTGATGTTTCCTGTCTTAAAAATGGAAGACGGTGATTTCCTGCTCCTACAAATGTCACTATTTTTGGCTTGCCGTGTCTGTGCCATCTTTTTTTTTTTTTTCCAGCTCATTATCCGATTGTTTTGTTTGCCAGCGTGTCACCTTCTCAAGTCCAACAACTTCATCCAAGGCGGCACTTCTCATTATACCATGCTGTATGAAGGCAGGGAGGAATAAACAGCACACGTCTTTCTTAATACTTCACACAGGAAAAAGTGGCAGCTCTTCACTGCTGCTGATTAGATGGTCTGTGATCTTGATCAAGCACGGCAAAAACGGACATCTGTCTCAACCATAAGGCGCAGAAATCTCTGTCAAGACTGATTTTAAGAGCTGCTCTAAGCCTATAGCAGGCAGGCATGTTACTTGTTCTATCGAGGATTGTGGAGACGATCCAAACCTTCTGGGATTAAAAAAGTGCATTCTATTCTATTCTATTCTATTCTATTCTTTCCATTGGGCTTGGTGCTCCAGGTGCTGTTCTTCATCTCGACTTATTTTGATCTTTTTGCCTCACAAATTTGGTTTCAGGCATTTTCTCAGTCTAATCACTGAGCATGTGGTGGTTTTTCTGGACTAACGTTTGTCGATTTGGACGTTGTTTTCATAAAATTGCATGTACAAATTGTGAATAAATCCAATTACATTGTTATTGATATAACAAAAAAAAATTAAAAAATCGTCTCCTCAGCATCAAACTTTGCTTTTCCTGCCATTTTGGTATCCTTGTTCATGTTATAAGCTTTAGGTGGCTGCCTCAGCATCTTTAAATGTCAAGTCCTCCCTCCTGAGACCCACCTTCTCCAGGCCTCCAGGGAACACTTAACACTGTGGGGGACATTCGAAAAACAGCTTTGGACTGTTTCAGGGGTAGGCTGTACTGAAATACCTCAAAATATCCTTACCTTGAGAAAAAACACACTTTTTAGAGTTTTTTTTTCACATTTCATCCGACTTATTAAACCCCAGGTTTATGCATGACTTATTAAGATTACTATGAAAAAATGGATCTGATATATTCATAACTAGAATGTGATAGGGCAGGGCTCTGAGCCAAAAGAGTCCTGGTCTAATGAAACAGAAACAAGGATCACACTCATAAGTGGGCCTCACATTAGCTATGGAGAGAGCGTACTCACTGCTCTGTGTAATTCATGGCATCGGCCCCTACATGAAATGGGAAACATCCATTCAGCATAACGACCCAAGTCAGACTTACCGCAGCAGTAATGACCATTAAACAAGCCCTATGCTTATTTAACGGGTGTGGGCCAAGCCTTGGTTGGTACCAGAGGAGGTCAGAGACAATGGGTGGCAGACTTTCCTATACCAACAAGGCCTCTGATGCTTGTATTTGCTCATTACCATGAGCCTGTTGGGCCTGATCTGCCTGTAGGCCATGAGCTGATTCAGATCCTGTCCCCTTGTGTCCTCAGATGGAGCCTAAAGTAACAGATGACACAAAGCGGAAAACCACTCTACTAATACACAGCGTCCCCTGTCATCTTTATGGATGCTGACTTTACAGGACCCATCTGCAACGCCTGGAGGAGCTTCTGCCCGATGCAACTTCAGCACATAGACGGTGGCTCAGGATAGATAAAAGAGGATTATGAACACACAAACCCCAAATGGCATACACTAACCCACAGTGACCTGCACACACAGACCAAACTGACTTCTGCAAATCCACGTACCTAACATAAACCCCACGATCTACTTTAGCTTAGCACTTAAACAGATCATTTCTATGATTTAGCTATAAAGAACACAACCAAATACAAATATTTTTGGGGTTTTCCATACAAAAAATGCACCCTATTTTAAAAACACACTTCCAATTTTAACCAGCGACTCGGAAAAGTCAAGTTTCTCAATTAGCAATATGAAACCCAACATTAGAAATTCTCTAAAGCAAGACGCTGCTGGCTTTGTAGTAAACACGGAGCTGTCAATCAAGCCATCCTCCAAAAACAAGAAAAGCTAAACTGTCAGTGAAGTGACAAAAACATCTCTCTGTGCTGTGGGAGTTTCAAACATTTTTCAAATAGAAAGTGGTCCAGCAGCACACTAATGAATTGTCGTTTTTTCTCCCTAACAATGCTTTCAACTGGACAACACAGAAAACAGCAACAACTCTGAGCAGTTGGGAAAGTTTCAGGCAACTACTGTCACTTCTGGAGTCGAATACATTAGTCAACAGATTTGGATGAAGAAGTGCAGCTTTATTTGTGTTTGGCAGTAATAGATTCGAGATACCATCTCTCTAACTGGCAGTTCTGACAGTCCAACATATAAACAGCTTTATAAGCAAACAGGTGCATCATCTCATCCCCTGTATGTAAAACATGAAGCCTACACTGTCATACATGCCACCTGTACAGAGAGATGAATAATGATCTCATGAGGCTCTGTCAGTGAAGTGTGAAATTATGCTTGAATGTTCTTGGTGACGGCAGCCTCCTCTCTATGTTAGAGCTATAATTGTAAGGTATAACGACATAAATCAAAGCCCAAGACATGAAAGTGAGTGCGCCAAGTCTGTGTGTCTCGGTTTAAGTCTGTTTGCATTGTGCAGATTCAGGCTAGGCTCAGGAATTAAAGGGCTCCATGCTCGTTTTGGAAGTTCAGATTCACTTCGTGTAAGCAGTGCAGATGGCAGATCTCCTCATAACCAAAGACTGGAATCTAACAGAAATATGTTCGTTCATTAAGTGGCAATGAGGCTTGACAGGCCTGCATCCTCACTGCGGTGTGGCGGACCCCAGCTGAAGAGAGCATGACAATGCTGCACAGTGGGAGTATGACAGCAGAGGTTAAAGGATTTCTGCAGCAGCAGGGACAGAAAAGCAGGCCTGAGGTGTGAGAGAAGAGAAACAGTCCTCTGAACAGGCTGTGTGACCGGACCTGAAGGAACCACACAGTGCAGTTACTCACAGAAAGCTGCCACAAAGTCACCTTGTTAAAATACCAGGGTTTGAGGAAACTGGCTGCAGAATTATAATAACCACAATGAATAGAAATGCATTTAAAAATACAGTGAAGTGGCCCACTGAGGTAAGAGAGTGTACAGCTGCAGGCACTGCTATAGGTGAATCAGAGGGAGGAAATTGCTTTAGTACCCACTGCTGCACTGAGGCTTTTATTCTGATAAAGACGATAACGTGACAAGAAGCCACAAACTAAAATACGAAACATCAGTCATGCTCTGACAATGGGAGAAAAATGACAGAAGACTGTTATTTCTGCAAGGATTTCTGATGCTTCATTACAAGCATTACAGCGTGATACTAAAATCACCCTTTTTATCCTCATGAAATTAATAAACAGCATCCAAAAACATTTCAATCCATCACCGGGAGACGCTGACTGACTGCTGTTTAAAGCCGCACTTATTTTATTAGCAGGTTTTTTGATGAAACATGCTGCCGACACAAATGAGTTAGACCCCGAGGACATTGTTTGATATACTGGAGAATTGCACAGAAGTTACAATTTGGCTCGATAATTAAAATCTCGTTAAAGAAACTGTCATTTGTGTGCCGAACACTATTAACGGAGCTGTCATCCGCATTGGCAAGTGCAGCCTGCCACACAAGAGACTGACGACGACGAGAGAATGACTGTCAATAACAAAGACGGAGAGGATTGACTTCAGAGTGGGAGAGAAATCCTGTCACCGCTCGTAGACAGATCCAACATTTTAAAAATGGGTTTTGAGGATTTCGTCACTGACAGTTTATTTTGTTGTGAAGATTTGCCCATTTTTCTTCATGCTCTGATAAGGCATTGGCTCACTTACACCTTACAGTGGATTTTGTAGTTGTTTTGTGTTGGGGTATAACTGGCACTACAACTGCAGGTTATTTGTACAGACTTAAGGAACATGGGCTTATTCCAGAGTATGTAAATGACTTTGAATTTCTGCCTCATTAGCATGCACCGTGAGTCTCACTTAATCATACTCTAAAATCACAATTTATGCACCATAAGTAGTTCAAGTGGAATCAGGATTATGTGGTATAATTTAAAATAATTTAAAATATCTGAGTAGTGATGGGCACAAACCAAGCAGCAGCTGCGGGTGTTGAAAATGAAGCCAAGCAGAAGTGCATGAAGTGCAGTTCCACAACTGTCCACTTGAGGCCAAGTGAAAAAGCAAGGAGTTCTGGCTGAGTTGACTTAAATGCGGGAGCGTTGAAAAACTGAAAACTGAAAGTTGAGTTGAGTCAGCATCTCCAATATAGTGAATGCAATCACTGGGTTTAAAACCAAGGAGTGATTTCAAATATTACAACTATGTGTTGTCAGCCTCAAAGAAAACCTTCAACAAACTCTTCTGTAAAGCTTTACATAACATCTGATTATTGTCTATCTGAAACTTTTAAAAGAGGCTGAGCATTTGTTTTTTTAAAAAAACCAAACATTTTCTCTTTATCTAGCAGTGATGTGCATGGACTTTTTGAAGGGTAGGGCCGAAAAGGGAAAAAAAAGGAACATAGTGTGTTTTTGCCTTCCAAGAGGACATTTGAGTGCCCATTTCTGCCATCCAAGAGTAGGGCTATGTACTGAACTCTGGTTCTTTTATGGCACCGACCAAAATGCTTCGGTGGTATTGAGTATCAAAATATGACTCGTCTTTTGGTGCAAAGTTTCTGTACCCAAGGATTTAATCACGTTTTCAGGATTTGATAATGCCACAGGTGACTGGCTGTAACGCTACACTAAGAGTGTCCCAATCCAATATTAATATCAGATATCAATCCAATATCAGCAAAAAAACTAATATCAGATTATATCTGCATGCATCTAAAATCTCTGATATAAGCACTCCGATTCAAGCAGTCCACTCCAGACTCGCCTCCAGCACTTCTATCCAGCGTGCAGAGCCCACATGATCACAACAACAGCGGGTGCTCAGGTGCTAACGAAGTACCAAGGAGTAAGAGTGATGTCTGCTGTGTGGCAGTGTTTTTCATTGAACTGCGAAAAAGATGTTGCAGCTGAGTGTGCCACCATGGGAAACTTGTTACAGAACTGGGGAAGTTTAATACATTTAAACTTTAAACTTTCCCCCAACACTTATTCAAACCTTGGACACCTACAAATAGAGATTAATGTCACACCATTCTACTCCTACGCTTCACCTGGTTCCGGCATGCAGGACAGTGTTGCCAACCTAGCGACTCTTGCACTATATTTAGCGATTGAAAATGTGTATTGATCTTCAGCATCCAGTGCTTCTCAACAAGCAGCCGGTGCTAAGTCCCTCCCCTTTCCAAAACACGATCACTACTTGCAGCAATCCCTCCTTGCTGCAGCCAGAGTAGAAGACTGCATGCAAATGAACCGTACTTGTTATTGTCTCTTTTGAGTCATTTTTTGGGGTCAAAAACCTGAATAAAGGAGGAGGGTTTGTATTTTAACATTATTAAAAAAAAAAAACCAACAGAAGAAAGTTCATTTATAGTGATAAACACATGTGCGGTGTACAAAATTTTTGATTGTTACCCTGCCCTACCCAAGGGGACACTTTAGCACATGATTTTGCCAACCAAGTAGCAGTTTTATCATATTTCATCTAGCCATGGGGGTTAAGTGTGTTTTGTCCACCCAAAAGGGAAATTTAATGTGTTTTTGAACCCCCACACACATACACCTTCACACCACTGTTATCTATCCTTGTAACATGTGTAAAGGCTACATTTAAAAACAGTACAGCATCTTACAAAAGTTTTTACTAACATTTAAAAGAAACTTTTCTTCCCCTGCTCCAGCAGTGTTGATCTAAGTTTGGTACTCTACCTCCTGTTGTTTCGTTTCTACAATCTGTTGAAACTCAACAGAAGCTCTTCTGTGATGCTGTTGGTGATAATGCTCTGGCAGAGAGGCAGTAATTGAGAGTAATTCCAAAAGGCAATCTGTACCGCCCCAATAGGAACAGAGAAAAAAGTCGGAATGCTGCAGAGGTGCCATCACACTGCCTGTGCTATTCACGTAGATGTGAGAACATACAATTCCACTGGGGGATCAATGGCGTCGTGTCAGACTAAAAGAACATCGCTCCAGGCTAAAATGGGGAGAGTAAGCAATCCAGGGACTGTCAATCTGGAGGTCGGTATGGTGAACAAAGACTGCAGTGACTGGTGTGATTACCCAAAGATCAGTCCTTGTCTCTGTTTAGGCAGAGGAAAGATACAGGGACATCAACCTGATTGGAAATTCACTCAGTCAACTTCTAAAACTTCTCCAGTGGATGTTTTCTGGCTTTCCAAGGACAGAATTAACTGAGCTTCTCCCTCCCTGCTCCTGAGCGATCAGCTCTTCTGTGGCTGTTATTGACAGTGGCAACGATTAGAGTAACACTGATGATGATGACAGTGATGATGATGGGTGTTAACACGGTTAGTTACCGGAGGATCTCCCCAGGGCTGGGTTCAAAACGACAGCACTGTGCCAGGCCAGAATTTAACACACACACACACACACGAATCCTTTGACATCATGTCACATTGGGAGCAGATTATCTCCTTTTTTTCTGTCTTTTCTGTTTTCCACAGCGCTGACAGCCCCCTGCCACAGCATTTTAAAGAACCATTCACAGGTGACAGCCTCTCTGACTCTGCTTCTCTCCATCACACTCACTTTTTGTCCTTTTTTCTTTGGTAAGACAGAAAGGGGGAGGGGGGGCTCCTCACCCCTCCACATGTGAACGTTTTGTCTTTCTGTTGTATATCTCAGCTCTCTCCTTCACCTGTATCCGTCCCTTCTGAATACGTCTCCGATCTCATGCTTGTTCTGCTCCCCCATGGGGTAATTGCTCGGAGCCGCGCTTCCATTTTTATGACTATAATCGAGGCCAGAATGCTTATGACTCTAGATTTCTCCTTGCCTGTGTCACAGCAGCAGCAGCAGCAGCAGCCGCAGCAGCAGCGGATGGGAGAGGAGTGTAGATAAGGCCCTGAGGAGTGGAGAAAATCACCAGTCGATTGTAATTAGAGTCCTTATTTCGCCCATGGAGTTGGAATAGACACTATCGCCTGCAGAGAGGATTCAACCTTCCTCCTGTGCTGCTGGCTTGAAAATTCATAATGGCGATACTGCTGCCATGAAGCTTTGACCTGACCCCTACTGTTAACTTCTTAAGCTGGGTCAAAAAGACAAAAAAAGGCTTCGGCTTCATTATAACATGAGAGAAGCTTGCGCTCCAAGAGGGTAATATTTCAGCAAGCTCATCAAACCTTTAAGAGGGAGCTGGAGTTGTAGCACTCAAAGCAAGGTCGGCCCATAGGTTCAGCACAGACGGCTGAAGTCTGTCTCTGCCTGATTTGGATGAAAACCAGGTCACAGAGTGCAACTCCAGTTTGCCAGTGAGAACCAGGAGGCAGTTAGACTTTTCATGTGTAATGGACCCTCATACGGAGAAGGAAATTTCCACTGAGAAGTTTTCTGGGAGGCTGTGAGTTGAAAGTGTGCAGAGTGGCTGTAAGGCCAGCGGTGTGGTGCATATAAGCATGTTCAGACACAGAAAATAACAGATTACTCTGAGGGTAAAGCCTCATAATGGAAGGGGACGAGTGGCGCACCGGCTCACATCCTTTGCAAGGGCAAGAAACTGATACTGCTGCTGTCACCACAGAATTAAAGATTTGTTTCCAGAATACCAATGACTCCGATGAGACTCAATCACCTTTGCATTCATCTGAGGTTTTTATTGATGTTAACACATCCAAAGTACCAGCCAAAGTACCAGTTCGAGAATTATTTGCTAAAACTGCGAGAGTGCTGCAAAATGTTTGCACCACACTGCTGTGTTTCTGCAGAAAGCCCTGACGTCATGAGAGCTCAGTAAATAACCCTTCAAATGCCGGCTTTATGAAGCAAATTCAGAGTTGTGGGCTGTCAAAGAGCACCAGCTTTGTCGTCACCTACTTCCCTCCCACTGTTTCCGCTCCCAGTCTGCTGATGCTGTTACACAAGCATGACTAAAATAGGCAAACAGGCGAGCCATTTGAAGATGTATACATTAGGAGTGCTTGTGAGGATAAAATCAAAGTCGACTCCAGTAAAGGCCCCCCTCCGGTCCTGCTGCTATTCCTCTCCTGGGAGCTGTGGTAGGAGGCAGAGATGAGGCCAGAGTGATCAATATGATGTTCTTTAAAGACCTGACCTCACTCATTGATGGCTTCGCTCGGCAGGTGCCACAGGCTCTCTTACAAGACGAGCAAAGGGCTCCTGTATACTCGTTTCAAAATCGAAATTTGGCTTGTTTTGAAAGGCTGTCGAATACAGAGCTGAGTGCAACTGCTAGGATACTCCAACATCCAGTCCATATTATTTATATTCATATTCATGGTAGGGAACACCTGAATGGAAACATTAGACATTATTTAACAATAATACAGTAAGTAATGCTTCAGCAGCAATTATGTACTGCAGCTCATTTGTGCAACACTAAGCTGTGAGAGAATATATTTGTGTATTTTTAAAATATTTATCCACATATTCATGCATTGTTCTAGGTTACTAATTTTTTTTATTGCTGATTTTTGCAAACAACACGGATGCACCACTTCCATATCCTGATTTTTTATATATAAAGCATTTCTTCTGGTTTAAAGAAGTAGTTAAAGATGCATCATGTGTATTCTTGAAGCCTTACAAAAAGGTTGGATGCATTGTCCTCACATGAAATATTTCATTATATTTGAAAATATTTGGTGAATCTTGCTTGTTTAGCCAGATATTACGTGAGATGATGTATAGTCAGCAGGTTGTTGTGAAACAGAATCTTGGCAGAATCAGAGAGGAGTCTTTTTTGCAAACAACCCTCTCACTATACATTGTCCCTCACTCAGTGCGTTTACATGTAGCTTCAGAAATCAGACTATGAGCTTAGTCAGCGCGAGATCGGACTATTTGAAATGCATGTAAACACACCTAGATAATACGGTTGCTGTCAGGCAGTGGTTGGATTCAGCAGGTCTTGGTAAGCATCTGCATTTAGCCGGAAGAGGAAGTAGATAACCATGACAAATGGGGTCTCTGGGCTCATACAGTCTGTGGCTGCAGCACAAAAAAGAAACACTATGACACAGAAATAAATGAAAACATTAAGAGCTACAGATGCATCCATCTCAGCCATCGTCATTAGAATGTTGTTTTCTCTTCAGGTGAACCGAAGCTAGTTTGATACGCACGCAGCTTCGCTCATCAAAAAGGACACAGCGCCACCTATGGAATCGGAGTGAGACGTTCTTGGCCAGACGTCGAATTCTCTTTTCTGTATGTATACGCAGACAAGACAAGACCCTCCGCCATGACTTTATGATCAAGCTGACCTTAACTGGACTGCTGCGTGTATGTAAACGTACTGACTAACACTTCCTTGTAAGAAGAGCTTTTGAGAAAAACCAGGCCAGTATTCAGCCATTTCCCCAGTTTGTCAAAGCTCTCTGAAGCACAGAGAATTACATTTTAGATTCACGGCCATCATCAGTTTGTTCGTTTGTTTGTTTGTTTGAAGCTTTTCTATTAAAAACCTCCCTGGCTGCTAAATTTGGCTTCAAGTCGAGTTGCAATTTGTCTTGGCCTCAATTACTGACTCGTTGATGATGTAATCTGGTGGCACGCTGTTCTTAGTATTAACATAACAGGAACCATTAGCATCAAATTAGCATTTTGTTTTGCCGATGTTTTGTGAAACTCACTTGCAATTAACATACTATTAAGGTGTCACATTAACTCCAAACAGTCAAGGCACAATGGGAGGAGAAATTACCTTGCAGTTGAGCCTGTAATACGAATTCTTTCACATATAGTTTTTCCATATCCTGTTAGTGCTGATACCCATTGATGAGTTTTGTTGGATTAAACTTATTCAACTCTTCATATGACAAAATATTTCAACAAACAGACATAAAATAAGGAAGTGTAGAAAATATTTGAAGTCTTTGCAGGATAAGACACCTAGGGTGATGTTTCTTAGCAAAGATTATTGTCAAACACACTAATGAGGTGTCATAATGTCAGGCAACCACCATGTATGTTCACCATGTGAGCGTGGAAAAAAGGAAGTCAACCGTTTAATTCATCCAACAGCTGGGAGTCGTTGACGGCCAAGTGTTTGAAAGCAACTTGATTGAATGTGGCCATCAACACACTCTCGTATCAGTGACGCTTCACTGAACTGGTGCCTGCTCTCATTAGGCACACTGGTGACAGGCATGAAGACTTCAATGAAAATCTTTGTGTACGATGCAGTGCTATCACGTTTTAAGACTTCTCTAACTGTTTATGAGACAAGGATTGGATCTGTTAGGAAATTACTGGATCATACGCATGTTTTTCCGACCATGTCTACAGGCAAAGGTGCCAACCGATTGCACTTAAAGTTGGTTTGGTGATAAAACTATGTGAAAGTGGGAAATACCATCTGAAGGCATTCTTGTGCTGCTCTTGCTTGTTTCCCAAAGAGTGCAAGAACTAACTCCTAATTGAAAAAAAAAAATGGTTTTGTGGAGAAGTTCAAACCCTGTTGACTTTCACTCCTCACACTCTGGGCCAATCACTGCATGAAGTGGGTGTGAAAATTGGATTGCAAGAAAGGGTATCAGGGGAGGGGGGTTTCCAAAGCTTTTGAGCATCGGATAAGCACTTTTGATGAAGCTACCGCTGCCTTGAAGGATTCACCCCCTGTTATGTTCCCTGGGCAGGCCCTGTTAAGATGAGACCATGATTCAGTAACTGAGGAGCTCACAAGGCACAGGAAAGAAGTGATTAATACTACTTCTGCTAATTTCACATACTGGCGGTACAACACATAACCACATAATTAATGCATTAAATAAACTAGGTACACAGGACTCTAAAATCTGGGGCTTTAAAGGGCGAGGAATGAGGCTTTGCTTGTGCTTCACAAGTCTGATAAGCCATTTTTTTTAATCAAGGAGACCCTACGGGTGAAACACACTGCACTTAATGAAAACAAATGCAAACAGACAAAAAAAGGCAAATTAAGAAAACACTAATCTAGAAACATGCAGCATTTACAAACTGTGCTGCCAAAACAGACAACACAGCTAAAAAGCAGATGCCAGCAATTAACACAGCATGATCAAGTAATTATTAATGAATAATTTATTGAGAAATAACAACAACAGCTCCATGGATGACTTTCTCATGTAACCAGGGAGTATTTATCCTTTTAAAACCACAGGCAGCTGTGTTTTTTGTGATGAATACAACTTAAATACACAGAAAACAAGCGCATGAAGGCAGAATAATCCACACTGGAGACGATCTGTCTGAATGAGTGCCACAGCCTCCCTCTGCTTCAATTACACTTAAGATGAAACAGATAAAAAAGTAGGTCTTAGATAATCCTCGAAAATAACCCCTTTGGCTGAATTAAATTTTAATGAGATCATAAATACGGAAGAAGGGGGAATTTGTTAGGTTGATTCTAAACTACAACAGTTTTAGGTTATATGGATGAGTCAGACTGGAAAAAAACCCAGCAAGCATGATGCTTCAGAGCAAGTTGTGCAGAAAGAGAAACATTGACATTTAAAGGCTCTAATGGGGTCTGTAATAAACCATTATGGATGTGACATCCAGAGGCTGGATCAGGGCTATTAAAAAGGCACAGAGCAAAAAAACAGCACACTAATAACCAGAAACTGCAGCAAGACAGAACTAAATCCCCAAATGAATGGCAAAAAGGCAGGGGCGTGTTAGTTGTCAAGAAGAAAGACAGAAGCAACACAAGCCCTATGAATACACACATGGAGAATTATAGTATGTTGGTGAATGTGTCCTTGTTTGGGCATCTGTGCAAAGCCTGTGCAGCTGTAACTACAGCTGTGACAGATGCAGAAGTTTGTGGAAAACAGGCAAAGAAAATGAAGAAAGAAGAAAAAGAGAGCGCCAGAGAGGGAATCAGCCAATGAGAAGGCAGCAAAAAGTGCTCTAAAAAGAAACAATAGTAGAGCCAAAGAGTAAACACTCACCAAACACCCAGTAACAAGCCTGAACCGCGACCACAGCTACAGCGCAGCAGCCTCGCATGTTTACATCTACAGAGCGATCCCTCGAAGGTCTGCCTCTCAACAATCACAGGAAAACCTCATGCAATAAGCACAAGAGGGAAACAGCCCTCTCACACTAGCCTGGTCTCTGACCTCCTGTATATTTTTTACTCTTTTTACTCACCCTGTGATTTGCCTCTTCGACTGTTAAACACCGAGGAGAACGGTCATTTTCCAGGCTCGAGTCTTTAGCAGGAATCCCCTCTGAGGCATGTCTCCTTCCACTCGCTCTGAAAGCAACAGCTCAGGCAAATAGCTCACTCTTCCTGCTCGCCTGGATATATCTGCTCTAACCGGACGAGCCACCGAGGAATACTCTAGGGAAGGAAGTGACATCGACAGGTGCTACCTCCTTCCTTCCTTCCTTCCTTCCTTCCTTACTCCAGCAAACAATGCAACACTTTCCCGCAGTAAACTGAAATAGGGTTTATTTTTGTGCAAAGCATTACCACGCACTGCAAACACATTTAATTCATCTCAAAGTGTAGCACAACTCACCGAGGCAAAAAAAAAAGGCACATCAGGTGTCACAGGAGGGAATTAATGTCATTAATAAGAGCAAAAGCTCTTTAGCCCAGTTTGCCCCGTGTTGGATTCCTGATAATATGCAGCGCTGGAGAGAAGCCAGAGAGGAAAGGAGAGTGTGCATGTGTGTAACAGGAGGGAGCGTGGATGAATCACAGAGAAAGCCAGGCGTAGATGGAGTGAGTCACAGGGCATATCCCTCCACGGACTCACAAACCCTGCAAGAAATGATCTCCTTCCTTGTTCATTGATGCATGCTGAGGCCATGACTGCAGCCTGTAAACAGCAAACGGCTACTAGACGTGCTTATTCCAATTAAATTTTACTAAAGACAAAAAAGTGGTCGGACCAGTAAAACCACAATGCAGAAATTACTTCTCATATCTATGAATTTATGATTAAAGTCACAGCAGGGGCTTTTATATGCAGTTAAACATGTCAACCTACGTCGCCCTGGAGATTTCTTTTAGTACAATGTGTCAGTTAAAACACATTTATCATTCTGTAACTATCATTAACAGTTGTATGAAGTGAAACTTCTCACATGAATCAGTTGGTAAATCAAAGAAACCTGGTACCTGTTCTTTGACCGAGGCCAGGATGTTGTTGGCGGTGTGTTCAGCCTCCATGTTGCGGCCAGTTGATCTGTCGCGGATGGTCAGCAGAAGCCCCTCCTCCGTCACTGGGCTCTGCTCAGGAGCTGGCATTCCTCCTATGTGAGCAAACAAACACACACATACCCACACACACACACACACACACACACACATACACACACACCATGATCTGGTCAGCACAACTCTCCTCTCCAAAAAAACAAAACAAAACAAAACACTATCTTGTACACACATTCCAGGCTGTGTGCATGTGCAAACACACTCTACTCTTAAACACACACTCATGTCAACCACTTCTCGAAACACACAGGGGAGTTGTGCCGATAAGTGACTATCAATGGTCACATGTCACCACTAGCAATACACAAACACACACCCACACATGCCATATGGCCCATAGAGAAAAACACTGTTGTTGTTTCATGTCTGCAACCCTGCAAATCAAATCCATATGTGCAGAGACAACACCAGTTTAATAATGATTAGTGTTTGTAACGCAATCAGATAAAAAACACTGAACAAACAGAACAACAGCCACTGTGTAGTCTGGGCCTAAAACATTAGGAAATTAAATCCAAGCAACGTGCCAGCTGTGCTGAAACACCAAGCCTGCATGCACAGGTGAGAAAAAGACGTGTCTGTGTATAATATCAGTAAAGAGGTTATAGCAGACAGCGTGGCAGGCCATCGAGAGACCATAAAACCAAAAACAAGTCAGCAGCCCAACAGCAGAGATAAGGTGTTCCTGTCAGCATCGCTCTCTCTGGCCTCTTGTCCAGAAGTGAAATGAGATAGTAGAACGAATAGTTATAGCCTCATTATATCTGTTGACAGGGGGGGTAGTATCAACGGAGCAATGCTGAAGGTGGATCCATATTTACTAGAAGGAGCCTGTTGAGCCAGACAATGTGAAAGAAGGCTATGATGGCTGCCTCACAGCTCAGGGCTCCAGTAGAAAACAAAAGCAAAGGCTCCAATAACACAGGAGCTATGTGAGTTTAGGGATCCTGAGATTTTACTGCGACTTTTTACTGCTTTAGAGATGCACAGCTTCTGTCTTTTCATGGGTACCAATGCAAAAAACATTCAACCTGTTGTTTTTTTTAATAGAATATAATACAATAGAGGGCTGCACGGTGGCGCAACAGTTAGCACTGCAGCTTTACATCAAGAAGGTCACAAGTTTGAATCCCAGTTTGCCCGGTGGCCTTTCTGTGTGGAGTTTGCGTGTTCTCCCCGTGCATGTGTGTATTCTCTCTGGGTACTCCGACTTCCTCCCACAGTCCCACATTGGTGATTCTAAATTGTCCAAAAGTTGTGAGTGTGAGAGGTTGTCTGTCTCTGTGTGTGTTAGCCCTGTGATTGACTGGCAACCAGTCCAGGGTGTACCCCACCTCTCGCCCTGGGCTGCAGGTGCTTTGCCATCAAGTACCTGAAGAAGCCCCCCCCCCCCCCCCCTTCCCCTACATTTTTTTTGTATTCCATCTAAAATAATGTAGCCACAACTAAAATTTAATATCGGAAATATCGTTCAACATTCAACAACATTCAATATTCAGTGGTTTCATTCACTAAAAGCTGACCTTCTGATTCATTCCAGCCCTGAGGACAAAGAGAAGAGCCAGATTAAGGGCCTAAGTGTTCCCTGAACAGGTGAGTCTTCAGACATCTCTTAAAAGTAGAAATAGACCATGTGGATCGTATGGAGTTAGGCAATAAATTCCACCGTTTGGGAACACAGAGGAGAAGAGTCTGGCTAGAGATTTAGAGCCAGGCGTCTCTCACAGGCAGAGCGTAGCGGGCGGGAGGGAGTGTAGACCTGGATGAGGGACTCCAGGTAGGCAGGAGTCGTTATTGTCACTGTTTTACAAGCCAAAAGAACAGCTTTGAATTTGATTCGAGCTGCCACTGGAAGCCAGAGAAGAGAAATTAACAGCGAGGTGACGTGTGCCGTTTTGGGCTGGTTAAAGACCAGACGTGCTGCTGCATTCTGGATCATCTGCAAAGGTTTAAATGTACACGCAGGGAGGCCCACTCGAAGAGAGTTACAGTAGTCATTGTGTGAAATCACAAGAGCCTGTACCAGGCATATCGACAGGACCGAGCAATCGAGGCCACATGAACCTTAAATGTCAGCTGGTCATCAATCATGACACCCAGATTTCTGGCAGAGTTTGTGGGCACAAGTTCAGTACACTGATGTGTGGTTGAGCAGAGGGACAGGCTGGAAAGACAATGAGCTCAGTTTTGGACAGATTTAGCAGAAGGTGACGTTCCTTCATCCAATTAGAGATATCAGCCAGACACGCTGATATCTGAGCTGAGACAGTTGTATCTTCAGGTGGAAAAGACATGAAAAGCTGAGTGTTGTCAGTGTAGCAGTGGTAGGAGAAGCCCTGTGAGCGGATCACTGCACCAAGTGAGGTGGTATATAAAGAGAAGAGTAGGGGACCAAGCACTGACCCCTGGGGTACCTCTGTCGATAAGCCATGTGATTCAGACACTTCTTCTCAACATGACACACTGAAGGATCTACCTGTGAGGGAGGACTTTAACCATGCCAGGACAGATCCTGAGATGCCAAGCTCAGAGAGTGTGGAGAGGAGAATTTGATGGTTCAAAGTGTCAAAGGCAGCAGACAGGTCCAGCTGTAGTTGGACAGTTGGACAGAGGACTGACCAGCAGCTCGAGCAACACCGACTCATTTTGAAAAAATTTACAAGGATTTACATCGTTCCTAAGGCAATTCATGTCATCATATTTGAGGCAACATATTGTCACTTTTCTGGAGAGAAATATCAAGTTATCTTTAAAATCTCTAACGTTAGCTAAAGTTAGCCAAATATTAGCTCCTAGTTGTGTTAGTCATCATGCCACTTTGTGTGGCGGGAGTTCATTGGCCTGCTTTGTTCTAGTTTTGTTTCAAAAGGGCTCAAGTTAAACTAATGTTAACTTGTGGAGTCAAGCTTCATTAACACTATTCTAAATTAGTTTTTTAAGTGTTTCATTGGTCATGAACAATGATGATCCTCTATCTTGTCTGGGATGGTGATGGCAGTGGGATGCGACTTGACACGGTTTCACTGGGACCTGTAAATTTCAGCTAATTTCGGTAACTAAAGCGTTTTTATCGACTTTTCAACAATAAAATGATTAAAATATCACTCCAGTGTGTAATTTAGACCCTTGTGTTGACTTCTAGATGATATGTGATCTTTCTGTCTCCAAAAATCATGAATGTCCTCCTGTGAAATGTCTTCTACTGTGACACCGGCCATAGCGCCTGTCAATGAATGTTCATTGTTTTTCTGAGTGAGTGGAGGGGGGCGGGGCTTAGCCATAGCTCCGTTGGAAAAGATAATGTTAGAGGACAGCATTATAAAAAAGAATAATAATACTATTTGGCACATTTGTTTCATACACTGTAATAAGAACATTTTTTCCAATTCATACTAAAAAACATTACACAAAATTGAGTCCTTAAAAGAGCTACTGTGTACCAACAGAAATAAGCTCAAATACTGTCTTCTTGAAGCACTGATAGACCTGAACCCATCAGTGCACACACACAAATACACACATATGTTTAGCTCTGTTTGACAGCCATTTTGTGTGAGCTGGTTGGTGTGTTTACAGTCAGAACATAAAAGTTTCTGGTCAGGGATGAGGCAACAAGTTCGTGGGAGGTCCCCCAAGCATTTGGAAGAAATGAGACCCAGAAGCATTCTGGGAGTCTGTCACCGAGGCTTCACAAGCATTTCAAAGTGTCTGAGCTTAACAGAGCCATGTGCCAGGGCTGGTGTTAAATGACAGATAAGGTTTTTACTACAACAAAGTATGTGAGTCCACACAGGATATGCCATGCATCTCCCTGTCAGTCTCCCAAATTCCTTTTCAGTTCATTCATAGTGTTGCAACACGCCACCCCCCCTGACTACCTCCCGCCTACATAACAGCCCTTTGAATCAAGGACATGGCATTTCATTTCCAGAAAACACAGCTACAGGAAATGAGGAGATGCTGTTTGAATTTGACAGAACTCCTCCTCCTCACTGACTTCTGTACAAACACAGACGGGGCTGACCTGGTGCAATTTTTAAAAGTGACAGAAGTTGCCAACCCAGTTAGGGCAGACAAATGCTTCTGCCTTTTTTCCACAGTATCCCCTTCGAAAACAAAGTGAACAGCTATGGAAACTTTTAACTACATGAAAATGATTGAAATAAAGATAAAGTCAAAGGATGGGCTTATCATGCCTTTCTGTAAATTTTCTCCTTGTGATAAAACACAATCCCAATAAGAAAAAAACATCTTCCTAGCGTGTCAGAAAGAGGAAATTCCTCACGCCTTGACCAGAACCTGTGTGTTTAATCTGTCCGTATGAATAAATCTCAGCAGTATAAACTCGACTGTAGGAAAGTGCACACTAAGCAGACCGTAGGAAATGGAGCCACAGAAAAAACAACATACAAAAGGAAAGTGAACCCAACTGTAGGCACCGCTACACAAAGAAAACTGTGAAGTGTGTCTGAACCTACCTCTAAAATTTCCCATCAAACCAAAGCAGAACGATTTCTCTCTTCTGAGCTTAGCTTGTTGATCTCAACAGCTTCAAGAAAAAGTGGAGACATCGATGCTGCAGACTACCAAAGTCGTCCTATGTGCACACAGCTGACTGGTTCTTCAACATTTCTCTTTGTGTTTTCTTTCAAATACTGAGGAGAGGGACACACTCACTGAACTATCTAGCTGTTTACAGCTTTGGTATGTCAAGACCTGAGACAGTTTGGAGCTTACTGAGCTGAGAAGTAGAAGGGACGCTAAGTAGTCGAGCTGGGTTTGTCAAGCTTTTCAGGCTGTCATTAGGTTAATGCCTGAGGTCCAGACTGGGTAGTTCCCACAGAGTTAAGATGACCTCATTCTAGTCCCAACAAAAAGGCAGACCAGTGTCTAATTATTACCATTAGAGCTATTTTCCTGAAAGAAGCAGAACATACAAACTCTGTACGGGATGGCATGACAAGATCTTTTAGGGAAGAAGCCAAAACTATGAAATGGTACTCTGGTTGGAAGATCAGTTTTTGTTCTTGTATTTATCACAAATGTGGGGCTGGATCAAAATGGAAGAGTTGATAATAAAGTGGAATTTCTATAAATGATAAGACAACCACAGAAAAATTCAATGTTTGCATCTCTGGAAATCATCTAATCATCATCCGTTTTGTGTGTGTGTAAAACTATGATTGTATTGAAAGTGCCGATACTGTAAAAGTAACAAGATGCAATCTGGTTTTGTTTTTAAATTATGCTGATGCAACATTGCGATATCTTCGCCATGTTCACAGCGGGAAGTGTTACAGAAATCTTATCAGGACAGTGTGTTTTTACTATCAGCAGCAGCATCCTGTTTCCTTCATGTCACTGTGCTGATGGATATGTGACACCAATTACCATATAAACACAAGAGTAATCTGGTCAGCTTGAAGTTATCAGATTAGATCAAACATTCTTTAAAGAGGAAATCTGATTGAAACTACGGACCCAGATTATTGTTTCTACCCAGTTTGTGTTCTTTGAAACTTTTCATTGGATCATTTGAATCCAAACTATCAGGATTACCCTGATCCCTGCGGGGGCTTGATTCAGGCTGGATATTGGAAATAAAAAAGTAAGTAACAAAGTTGACAGTCTGAAGATGTTTTTTTTTTGTCTTAACATTTCAAGTATTAAGTGGAAATGTCAAAAATCTTATTGATGTGATTTTTTTCTCTAACATTCTACAGAAATGATGAAATTTTGACATTATTCCCAACATGTCAAATTTATTTTTGACATTTCGGCTTTATTCAAAAAAAAAAAAAAAAGAAATATCCTTGGATTGATTTTGTTCATACCTGTCGGAATTACTTTGACTCCAGTCTGGAAAAACAAAATAAAAACCATCCTCCCTCTTTCCTCTTTCCCCAAACGCCTGGCTACACTCTTCCATCTAATACAGACTTATTATTTTGAACAGTATTTCTCTCAGTGACACACTTGTCTGACTTTTCAACACAGAATAATAATAAGCATCTCTCTTAACAGATACTCTTTCAGTCCAAGCTTAAGCTCCTCACTAAAGCCCCAATGTCTCCTGGTCTGCCAAGACACAGTATTAGCCTGACCCCACCCTGACTCATTGCATCATGTGATCTGATCTACTGACCTCAGACTGCAGCCACTCCTCTGAGCTTCTTACACAACCGCTCTGTCGGTGACTCAAACATAGTTTATGGTACAGAGGGAAAAGAAATGGAAGCTATGGGTGGAAAAGGTCTTTAAAATCTAACCGTCACAGAGTCAAATCTTTATAAAAGAGAATTTAAAGGCTGCCCATGAGAGTTCAGACAGCTCTGCCTTCCGGGATAGAAATATAGCCTTATGCATCAATTTCCTCTGCAGACATGAATTCATCAGTTCGCTGATCCCTCTGAAAGCCACCTGTGCCTCGTGTCACCTTCCCTGCAGGAGCACCGCAGCAGCAAATATAATCTCAGTCGTCATGCCAGCTGCCTTTACAAGCATATAAGAATCCAGGTTACTGAGAGAAAACAGGTTAAAGTACAAACAACACAGTATCATGACTGCTGCAGCTTGTGTGTTTACAAAGAGCTGGACAGGGAGTGGTTTTTCTTTCAGGGAATTTGTCAAGCCAAGACTGCATACTTTCTGTAAGTGTATCACTGAGATGTCATTCTGCTGCCAGTGAAATGTTTTTTTTCTTTGGTTAGAGAACGATGGTGTGAGAAGATCGCACTCTGGCTGAGAAGTTTCTTTGTTATTCTGCACTTAAACAGTTAAAACCAGCTTATTAATTTCAGTGTCTGTTTCATTCTTACATAGGCTGACCACTTTGGATTCAAAAACACATCCCAGTCACTTTTTTGCACACACAAACTCCTAAAAAAATTCTAAAAAATAAAGCTGTTTCTCCCTGCTGGAGGGGGGATGTCTCAGGAGGCAAGACGTGATGTAATAAGAGCGCTGCAGAAATCATAGAGTAATATTTACAAAGCAGAGATCCAAGACAGCACACACAGCAAATGATCACCCTGTGATTTGCTGATGTGCTGCGATTATATTAAAGCTAAGTGGAAGGAAACATGTTGACACGGAGAAAAATGTACCAAGCAGATTCAACACATGCACAAAGAGCACACAGGTAGGGAAAAGTCTAGGTAAAGTCAGGTAAAAGAAAGTCCACCTGAACTCACATTTGCAGTTTACACCCAAAAAGATGAGTGCAACTGTTAACATGTTACTGTATGTGTGAAAACAGCTTGGGGGAAATAATCTTTCTTTATGTCAATGCAAACAGGGGCTTCGCCAGAAATCCTGGGCCTACTGAAAAAAACATCTCAGGGGGCCCCATCACCACAGCCAACTCTACAAGATTGTTATAACCACACCTGCACCCAGTGACCCATTTAAAGACATAAATAACTTATACTTGGTTTTACAGCCCTTAAAAAGAAAGTAAAGAAACAATCACAAGACTGAATGTGATATTTTCTCAGGAAGATCTAAAACTGGAGAAGAAAATATTTATTGGCATTAAACAATGATGTATGCTTAAAAATTTCCTGGCTAACTGACCCAAATCTAAGCTACATATTGCGTTGAAGTGTTTGTGTTTCTTGTTGTGGAGAGCTGGGGGAGAATCAGGCGAGGATCATACAGGCAGCAAAGCTAGCCCAAATACGCAACTACATGTTGGAAAACAAGACCAAAAACCCGCAACCTGCAACCCACGACTGACAAGATTTACAAGCAACTTTACGGAAAAACAAACCCAAAGTTGCTAATAATAAGAAGACTTGGCGACTGAAAGATCAGAAACAGGACAGACTAAACCATTCTGTGCAATCAGAAGGGAGGGAGAGGAGCCTTTGAGAAAGACTACCCTTTTTCCAGAAAGGAATTCTAAATGTATGTTTATTTATTCAGACGCAAAATTTTGATTATTTTATTGCAGTTATAACAGGAATCAAAACAAACACATTATATTCAGGCCCCATTTGGGCCCTTGGTAGTCAGTCCCACTTTTCCCCCCACAAGGACACTCCTGACTGCACACATACGTGACACATTCGCCTCTTATCTGCCGCAAAAATCCACCATGTATTTAACTGTTATCTCTCCCTCAGTGCTTACACAACCTTCAATCCTAACCTTCAAGATATAATGTTGAAGCAGAAACCCAACAGTAACCAAGTGACTCCAGTGCACTCACTTCCTTTATTTCTCTCCTTACTTCAAAAAGAGATAAACCGTTGCCACCTGAGCACAGGCAGTGTTCCTCAGAGTCAATAGATCCATTGTCTGTCAGTCAGAGAGGGGAAGAGATTTGTCTTCAGGAAGTTGAGTGACACCAGGTCACAGACATTCAGCTCTGACAAATGGAGATGAGCTCAGAAATAATTATACATCAGCCTGAATTTCAATTGCAGGGAGTCAGAGGGAAGCAGCAGTTCAAATGCTGATTGCTCCGCCTTGCTGAGCTTTAAAGGGCTGCGAAAATCTGCTGCACAAACAGAGCTGAGGGCTGCTTAAGAAGCCTACAGCTGGGCATATCTCTCCTCCACACCACACCTTTTTTCCACAGGAAGGGGCGAGTAATTGTTGATTCAGTCCTTTTTGAAATACGGTGGAGCTCGACACACCATGAAGGGAAATTACAACCCATTTAAGCTGATTTGTGTGCAATAGGATAACAAATACTTTGTAGTTCACCACCCCACTTAACCCTCACAACCTCTAGAATGACAGTCAGACACAAACAAGAATCAAGCCAAAAGATAAATGAGATGTTCTCTGATTTGCACAACTTTATTTCGAGCAGGGGAGCTGATCGGGGGAATCATGGTGTTTGTTTTAAAAGAAAATCCACATGCTACTTGGCACATGTTTGCTCTATCTTATCTAGAATGACCTTGCAGCATAATGTAGCATGTTAAACTTTGTTGGCTAAAGATAGGTTAGACGCTAACTGCTCAGGAGATAAAAAGGATGTGATATCCCTGAAGAACCACCATTTGTGATTGCTTCTTCCAGACGGTGTATTGACAAGACTTCCTGGAATATGACTGACATTTGAGGTCTGGTATGGTTGAACCGAATTCACCAAGACTTACAATAAAATGTCTCAGACTTTTCTATCAGCTCAGACAGCATTCAGGTTTTCAGTCACTGAGTTCTCAAACAGTTTCTAAAACCCCCGCTGCAAACTGTTAGGCTAAACACAGGGTTGCTGACTGAGGCCATGAGAGAGTAATAACCCTGAGCTGATCCAGAATGTGTGTAACACAAATATCTCAGTGGTTCTATACATACTACACGTCTTTGCTTAACCTTCACCTCACACAGCACACTCCTAAATATTTGTGACCTCCATGCAACACGTGGAACATTCTTTTAAAGGGGATGACGAATACTTCTTCAGTGTATGATGGATTCACCAGCAGTTAAACACACAAAAAGTTATTATTAGACTCCTCAGTGTTTTGCTCCGCAGCTGAAAATGCTTTTCTCGTATTGACACACCCTACAGCAAAAGAATTCCTCCTTTCCAGAGCAGAAACACTCTCACATGAAACCACTCTATCAATCATTAGCCTGAATAAGCCGCAATGAATTCCTCCTTAAATGGACACATACCTGTTCTTCTGTTGGTTTAGGCTTTAGACAATGTGAGAGGTATGAGTGGAAACATCAGCCAGGCAGCATCTCCTCCACCTTCTTAAAAAAAAGTGGTCACACGCTAAGTTAATCACACAAAAGCTGCACCCGTGCTTTCTTCACACCTTGAACCTCTGCCCGACGAATGTTGCAATGAGCTGCGGCCTATAAAAGCATGTGTATCCACAGGGCAGGGCTGAGTAAAGGCAGGAAACACATAATGCAACACACAAACCTGCAAAGACTCACATAAAACACTGTATGCACAGCACTCCCTGGGCTGCACTTTATCTTCCAAGATATGTTTACTCAAAGGGGACACGGAGAAAATGACTGCAGACCAAATAATCTTATGTTTGCATTGTGCAGCAGTAAAAACACAGGACTAACTCTCCACGACTTCCGATATTCACCCGCACAAGAAAACCTGCACTGATGGAAAGCAACTCCTGTCTCTCATCAGCTGCTTCCAACATGTCGCCGCCAGTCATATGTAATGACAGAACGGGACATAAATTATTCTGATTGCATGTAAATCCCAAACAGAATCAGAGTTTATGCCAGACGCAGGCATGCTTCATCCTGTCACACACTGTTAGACAAACACATTTAACAGCCTAATGCTTTTCCGCATGATATTACAATGCAAACACAACAGTTACAGCCAGTTACAAGCCTCCCAAGAAGGAATTACAACCTAATGCTGTGTACATCTCTGGAGAAGTCAATAAAGTGAAGTGTTACAGAGGATTTTATCAACAAGAAGTATAGTGATGCAGATTAGAATCCTGACAGGGTGAGCAAGCAATGGATGAATATTTGTATTGACATTTCTGTCCTCATTCAGCTCTGCTTCTTTGAGCTTTGTAGTTAGCACATCTTGAGCATTATTGATGTGCTCTGCCACCATTGTAGGTGTTGCACGACAGGATCTTGCTCCTCTTTTTTTATAGAGAGCTCTCCTCATTTCTCACTTTATTAGAGATGTTAAGGGTCCCCCAGCTCCTCAGGCTGCTTTCACATCTGTGCCTGGCAACTGTCATCATCGCACGACTCGCAGAGTCAGCTGGAGATGGACTTCGTAGGAACAGTGTTTACAGATTCAGGCCCCGTTTATACAAGAACACTTCACAGCGTTTTGCTCGAAAACGCAAAAAACGCAGAGAAAAAAAAATCTGCGGTCACATCGAAACGCTGAGGGACTGAAAACGCTGTAGTATGCATAACAGGCCTGTAGGTGGCGATACAACTGTAGAGTCATTTGGTAGTCTGCTGCCGAAGAAGAGGCAGGCTGATCATCTGGTGTATATATTAAATGAGTATTACTGAGAGCAGAAGTGGAGCAACAGATGCACATTTTGTTGAAGGCAGTCAGCAGATTGAGCAGCACAAGCACAACACAGTAGTCCGCCATTGAACCGTTGTTGTTGTCCAGTTTGCAAAAGTTCCCACAACAAAAGTGGAATGCTCACATGCAAAACGGAGCGTGACGTCAGCGTTTTCACTGAAAACTCTGGCTTGCCGTCTATACGGCGACGTTTTAAAAAAGACAAGAGACTGAAACGCACCAAAACTTTTGATGTTCATCCTAATACCATTGTTGTATAAACGGGGCTGATCCCTAATTCACACATACAGTGTGAGCGCTGCTGTCCGTCAGCGCCGCACACTACGCTGTACTTTGCTACCATTCAAGTCAATCAGTGCATTCATACAGCCCGCAACGCAGTCTATAAGCTCCGCTCTGCTCCAGAGATGCATCCAGTGTGAATTGGCTCGCGCTGACGGACTGCAGCACTCACAGAGTATGTGTGAATCAGGGGTTAGGATGCTGACAGAAACTAACATTTTTTTGACACAGTGTCAACAGGCAGGTGTCAGACACTTTTCTGCAGATTGATTTAAATACAGAATTAATAATCATTTAAATAGGTTTTGACCAATTAAAATTTATTTAACAGAGCTGGATAATAAGCTCATTCAACAGTTTGGTCGAAAGTGTTTTCAATCAATGCTGGAGTTTATCACCCTCATTTGCTGTGTCACCACCACTGTGCATTTGCTACTAAATAATTGCTATAGATTTGATGCCATGCAAGATTCTAAAATATATAAACATTGGGACACAATCCTCCAAATGGAAAGAGAAGATAAATTAGCATAACAAATACCCGCTATCAGCAATGCCCTGGCTCTCATAATGTGAAGTGTCTCTGAGGTGAATAACTGAGCTCACTCAGCACCTTCTATTAAGACCTATTACAGCAAGAAATGAACTATCCCGGGAAAACCAATCAATGGGAAAGCTATGAATTGTGTAAATCGAGCCGAGCTGACTGTGCCGTTATGAAAAGGACAATTTTGTGGGTCTGTTGTAATGAATTTAGCCAAAAAGAAAGATGGTGTTAACATTTCCTATCACATAAACACCTCGCTTTTACATTTATTCAACAATTCACATGACTGCTAAAAATAAGTATTATACACACTCAACAAGTTTTGTTGTGTCATGTTTTACTGTCTGTCTGTGTCTGTATTCGGGATCCATTTGCATGAAGCATGACTTTAATGAATCCTCAAGTCAGTAGATTTATAAATGCTGATTATATTTTAAATTGTTTCTAATGACTCAAAACATCCAAATGTGAGGATTTGGGAGAAAATGAATATGATACAATTAAATCCAACTCTAATCCCAATCAGATTAACCAATCACGCTAAAAACATTAGCTGGGGATTTTCATTAGTCCTCTAACATACAAAGAAAACATGACATATAAAACCTTATTAGAAACCGACAACAATATTTGTGAATTGAGATTAACTTTGGGAACCAAATATAGAACACTTTAAATGATCTAATAAGTGCCTCTCTGATTGGCTTGTTTCCAGAACATGATGGCTTTTCTGCTTCTCTTTTGTTATTAAAATTCAGTTATACAGTGACTTAAAACAGGTCTCTGTATTCAAAAAGCTTTTCCAAACAAGAAGACCATTTAAGATTAAAAGACTGAATTCTTTCACTAACTACTTCTCAACATTGGCTAACTTGAAAAAATCCAAACAGGAGAGAGGAAACTCCTGTTCCTGTGAAGTGTTATGAAACCAGCTTAAAGACAGAGAAGGATAAGCACAGGCCTGGTCGTGTACTTCCTGACTCCTGATTTGCTTTGGCACTGCCTACTTAACGCTCAGTGCTGCAGAGTGGACTGACGGATGTCATAAAACAATCTGCTGCTATCCATTCATATTTGGGGACAGTTACTGAAGCACACAAACACTTTCTTGTTTCTTGCTGAATCAGTGACTGATATTTAAACAAAGACCTCCTTAAAGCTAAAGATTAATATGGAACCGAATGGTTACTAGCAACTTTTCCAGGTGTTTTTGCAAGTTTAGCCGTAGTGATGGAGTTTTTGTAAAACAGACTGTGATAACATCTGATTACCCTGTTGCCTATTAGATAATCCATCATTTTTAAGATTCCGTACATTAGTTCTCATGCTTGAAAACTCATGGTACAAAAAAAAGAGCCCAAAAATTGTTAAACAATATAAAAATGTTCTGCCCTGATTGGCAATAATCCATGCCTAGTGTCTGCAAAGTATCCTGATCCTCTAAACCTTCTCTTTACTAGGCCTGAGGGTACACATTAGAGCTGCAACAATTAATCAATTAATCGATTATTAATCGATTACTAAATAAATCGACAACTATTTTGATAATCGATTAAGTCATTTAGGTAATTATTTTAGAAAAAAAGTCCAAATTCTCTAATTTCAGCTTCATGAATGTGAATATTTTCTTCTTTCTTTGCTTCTCTACGGCACTCCTGAATATCTTTGGTTTGAAAACCGAACATTTAATGATGTCATCTTGGAATCCAAAAAATCATTGACATTTTTCACCATTTTCTGAAATTTTATGGACCAAACAACTACTCGATTAATCGAGAAAAAAATCGAAAGATTAATCGATTATGAAAATAATCGTTAGTTGCAGCCCTAGTACACATCCAAAAAGTTGCATTAAAGAAAATCCCAAATAACCTGACAATATTCTTATGTTATTTGCAAGAGTGAGAATTGTGTAAACTCCCCAGAAATAATATTATTTGACCCTAAAACTTCTCCCCCTTCTGCTGGAAAGAAACATAACTATCAAACTATCAAACAAACCTGGACTACTTGGTGCAATATCAATCAATTGCAATGCTATGTACAATATCTATAGTCTATTTGTTTAGTTCTCTTATGTACAACAGTATAATTATTTATTGATTGTAATGTGTGCAATAGTTTTCACGGTGCAATAATTTCATGCAATAGTTAATTCATGTGTAACCTCATCAATATTAAACTATTTTTCACTTGTCTGTTTCACTCTCATTTATTCATTGTTGCCATTTTTAGGCGCTTTTTCTGCATTTGCATTTTTTTTTACTTTGGACACTTATTTATCAAATCTCCATTCTGACACTTTGTATTATGTAACTGACACATGCTCCGTTCTTGTACTCTTAATCTTTACTTACTAACATTTTGTATTTTTGTATTTTACCTGTACTAACTTTTGTATCTTGTACTCTGGAAACATGATTTCCTTCAGGATTAATAAAGTGGATCTTATCTTATTTTTAATTCTGTGCACCTCAAAACCCTGTATGCTGTTCCGCAGATGGCCTTGTAATGCCACTATCTGATTTTTACTGCATTATAAACTTTACATCCCTCAACCACACCTGTGTATGAGTTAACAAAGTGTGAGACCAAATAAATGAAAATGTTAAAAGGAAGAAAAAATAGACCAGCTCTGCTGGCTTTTAGTCAAATGAGTGTTGTTACTGTAAACTATGAGTGTAGATGATCATCTTACATGCGAGTAAAATTTAGAAAACACAGGTCATTTCTGGAAAAAGGGGAAAGTGTCAGATCAACCCCTGAACCTAAGCATCGGGACAGTTATGTGTGTTGAACCATGATGCAGACAGAACAGCAACCAAAGAAGAAATGTAGTTACTTAGGTAAATGTCAAGTCAGCCAGCCGGCACCAGCTGGCCTTTTAAAACAACGATTTGGTTCATGTGAGTTTACCCCACACTGAATATCCAAACTTTGAATTTATTGGCATAGTTAAACTAAAAAGTTCAGCTTCTTATCCGCTGACTGACATGAGGCGATTATCTTGGAGCAGGTTGTTTCAGGGAGGAATGTAGGGTTTATTTGATAGAACAGTATGGATAATTCATCATACGGGATTTAATTGAAAAAATAAATCACATCACAAAAGTTGGTTAAAATAAATTCCCTTATATGTACCCTGTAATAACTCACAGAGGATGTGTATGACTGTGCAGTTCTGCTGAGGTACTGAGGGTTTTATTTGAGGCGTTGCCTTAAATTTATATCCTTAAGGTGCTACAGACTATAAGAGTGGGTGCCATCACCTCCATCACACAGGGATGCTTGTGCGGGTCTTTCTCTTATCCAGTGTATGAGATAACAATATGTTATATTTTATTATAATATATTATATATTAGCAATCCATCCTCAAGGTATGAGCTCAGTTTTCTCATCATTTTTGAGATTACTGCCTCTGCAGTAGAAAATTGGGAACAAAGTGTGAGCACCTGGGAGTGAACGTCCACCCGAAAAGCAGAGGGCTTGGCATCATTCAGGATCACTGGTCCATGAAGAGGAGAGTGCACTCTAAAAGCCTGAGAAACTATTCTTCCCAAGTTGAAAACAAGCATTTTAACAGCTCCAAGGGTTTGTGTCAGACAGACCTTTCTTGGAGATTTCTTTGCTCCTTGACAAAGCAGAATCCCGGATCTGAGAACTAAGCTCTGTTGACGAGAAAGGAAAACTTCTCAGTTTAAGTCGCATCGAATCTGTGCACCGTTGCCTTGAGGCTACAAGTGTTTCAGGTTTGATGTCGTCACTCTCACACGTTGCTTTGAAAATGAAAGATACAGTTAACGCTTTGATAACACGCCGTGCACGTCTGTCTCCCGACTCCGCCGCCGAACGCAAAGCTTAGCATCTATAAAATGCCATTTGAAAATGTCATGTGCTTGAACTGTATTTGTTCATTTCCAGTGTCAACAGCTCGCTTTTCAGAGTTAATTTTACCTTGTAGCTGTCTTTTAAATGCCTTGACATTTAAGAAGTGAATCTGCTTCCAGCTTCTTGGCTGGGTTTATGGAAACAGGTGAGGCGGACAAACCAGATGGTTTCAGTTCTTAGTTGTAGTCTGGGAACAGGTGAAACCCTTGTGGTCGTGTAACCTGACATTGAAGAGATGCCTTCACCTTCGGACTAAATCCAGCCACGGAGTGCTCTCACATACCAGGCTGGGATGATACCTGATCCCACAAACAAGCTATTTTAGGTTTAAAAAGTTAAACCAGGAAGCATACAGCCTTGGTTTGAATCATAGGTGCTTTAAAGTGACACACAAGTCAGTAAAAAATGATTAATCAATTAAAAATAGTCAAACTGTTATAATAGTAGAATTTGAAAAAGAAGCTCTTCTTTTCTCCAGAGGAACATGTAAGATCTCTAATAGCTCGGTGTTAAACTGGTACACACAACACCAGGGTATCTATTTCAGAAACTCCCTGTTCAGCGTTTAGTGTCACTTTGGAGCAACTCGTGTTTTTATGACTGTAGAGGACATGGCAGTGTTTTCAGAGGTGCTTATTTGTTATGTCATTCATTCTCACCTGTGGGATACACTCCTGCTCCACTCCTCCTTCTACAATCGGTAAAGCGAGAGCTTTGCCTGGGGTGATAATGTGAGTAGCACTTTGAAATATTCAACGAGGTATTATATGCCCTGTTGAGGTAATTCTGTAGTCAGATAGGCTTAGATAGATGGGACTGTTTGAGCTGTGAGCTTGCAGGAAGTCCCTAAAACTAAGTCGAAGAAAAGGACTGTGGAAAAGCTCCGTCCTCATGGCAGCAGACGCTGGTGAGAGGCCGTCTCTCAGACTCAGCATGTCGGGCCAATGGAGGGCTATTTTACCGGACAAAAATCTATTGTGCGCCTAATCCCTGAAAGCGCTGACATGCTTTGTGTTCTGTATTATCTTTAGCTGTCCCGGATCCAACCAAAGCATGAAATCTGGGGACTCTTTCAGGAATCCATCTACATATCCAGTTAGATCAACAATCAACCAGCAGACACACATATTAAGGCTTTGCAAGTCTAAACACACACAAACTCTCCACCTGCAGTATGCTTTTATAATTACTTTGATCATTACTTGTGATAAGAAAGCACTTTTAATAAAGGAATGAGCAAGACAGCGAATTTGTGATTAATATTAAGCCTTCAATCCTCCTGCACACCAACACTCTACCAAACCTCACATGAGATATTAAAAAAAGAATGAACATTTTCTTATTGGCTTGTGTGCCTGCTGGTTTACCTCATAAGTCTCTGGAGTGAGGCTACAAAGATAGATATAACATATTCAAGGTGGAAATCCCCTGCTCTAGCATATGTGTGTTCTGAAAAGAGGCAGGGGAGAAAAGACCAACACTTTTTCAAGACCACGCTATGCAAATGTAGAGGGAAAGAAGCTATGTGGGGTATGTGGGATTCAAGGGGGGGAAAAGGGTTTTCCAGTACAGTATGAAAAAAAAGAAGCTCTTTCTTATTTCCACACAACAGACAAGAGTCCTTCCCAGAAACACACAAAACCCACATTTTTTTCAACATCTTTCACACGATTCAATCAGAAATTTGCATTATAATGCAACCTCTTGAATTTTCCAGTTAGAGATCCCTTTTCTGTGATGTACACATTGACAGTCAGACATGAATTCATGTTAATTCTCCATCAAAGCTTGGAATGTGCTGATATGAGAAAAGAAACTTTGAAGGGTTTGTGAGAGAGTAAATAAAACAGAGAAAGCAGACTGCCACTTGGTAAATGCTCTACCTCTAAGAGCACTTGACTCTTGATTGAATTGCGCACAAGAGATGCTGACCTTCTCTTGCCCGACTGAGAAAAGAGGTTGATTCTTCGGCACTTTACTTGACTACACACACAGCGCAGACGCGAGGCCGATAACCATTCTGTATCCGGGCAAAACAGCTGTGTGGCAGACTGGAAATGTTTTTTTTTCTTTACAAAGGGTGAGGGGGGGGGCTACTTTTTGATCATAGAAGAAAAAGTAAATCTGACTTGTAGACTAACTCAGGGGTTAGGTCTTAAGCCTTGATGTCGGGGCCAGAATCAGGGAGTGAAAAAAGTACAAGGAAGAGAGGCCCGCCAAAGGGCGCTAAACTATTCAACTGCTGTCAGTTCTCATTAATAAGGAGTCACCATGAAGGCTGAGTCAAATAAACACACAGAGGTCTCCTGAAGGCATTTCTTTGGTTTTGTCATCTAAGACACAGGGTTGTTTTCACGCAAACAATCCTCTTACCCCGTGTAGTAATAACACCACAGCCAATAGGAACTATTTCAAATTCATGTATTATCTTTTCCACACCAGAGGTAGTAAACAAGGAGGATGATGGGTAGAACTGACACCCAGTGGCTGAATGTCTGACCTGCTTAACACCTCTCTTTTGTGCCAAACACATTGAAACCGCTTAGACTTCAGCAGCAGAAAGTACTAACAAACAAAACCAGAGGGAGAGTTCGACCCTCCAATCCAACGTCCTGCTGTCCTTTTAATTCCACACTAAAACCACCCTGAATGCTTGTCAGCTGTGTGGCAGTGCATGTCTTGTGCGGTAATGTGAATCACGAGGGGAGTAACAAAGTGATTCCTCTTGGGTATGTGAGAGAATGACGGAGTGTGAGGGCGAGTTCACATATAATTGCATTTGCCATATGTGCATCCTCTGTTCGCTGAGGGGGGGGGGGGGATGCACCGGCATGACTATGATCACATCACTGATGCAATAACATAACCTTTCCACACCTGCATGGCAACAGAGAGACTTGAAGCAATGCAGTCATCAATGCTATGACAAGTGTGAGACATGATTTGTGCTCAACATACCAAGATTAGAAACTGTTTCCTCAACCCTGGAGTTTCCCCTGCTACGCAGTCTAAGCCAGATTTAAACATGACAGAGGGATTATAATAAAACATTTTCTCTATGGAAGACCTAAGCAGACTATACATTGAATCTACTCCATTACCCCATAATAATCATTTGGCTTTAGTTGTTTTCTTGAGATCGTGACTTCATATCAGATAATCACTACTCAACAGAGCTGCCAAAGCATGAAAACAAACACTGACATACGCTTAACTTACCCCATTAGAGTGGGTGATGGTTGCATGGCATTTTGCGGTCTTTCCTGCCAGAGTGACCAGCCTATTTGTTTTGTATTCTAGACAGTCCAAAATAATCCTGTTATCACAAGAAAACAAATTTTGTCATCTCCAGATAACGACTTCAATTAATCCATAAAAACAGGATGCTACCTAAGAACAGATAAACAAGTCAGAATCTCTATAAAGCAAGAAATGAGTCATCATGGCCTATTGTTGTGATGAAAATGACTTCTATCCTAGTATCCTTGCAGAAGCCTTTCTCACACTGTGATTTTGTGACAGTTCATATATCAAGTACTTGTCATTAGTCGTTGACAGGGACACTGTTGTTAAGTTGCATACAGAACCAACTGTTACAAGTCAGACCTACTTTTAAAACCAAAGTAGGACAAGGTAAAGTACGTGTGCCTTGTGTAAATCCTCAGTGAGTGACATTGGATTTGTGACAACTCCCTGTCTAAAACAGCACTTCAGGTCAGGTAATTTTACTTCATGTGGCACCTTCCAGGCAACAAAGATGAGTCCGTCTGTTCCTAAATGGCATGCTTTTATTTTACAGTGCAAAGCAATGACTCTCCAGTTAACAGAAACGCCCATGCTTAAAATACAGATTAGGGTCATTAAATATGGCGTAGTTTGACTGTAGCTTGTAAACGTGAGGGTAAAGGTAAGCTTATCTGCTGGGAGCAAAGAGACTGGATCTCCGCCCCGCGGCGACCTCGCATTCCAAAGATTCCCACACTGTAAGCTCACCTGCCTTTTCCTTCACCTTTTAACAACACGCTTTCAAGGGCATGCCCACAAAAAAGTGAGTTGCTGTGCATTTATTGTGACAAGAAAAACTAACGCCGAGCCAGTTTCCCCTCTGCATGCTGGAGAGCCAAGTTTTCATCCCAACGGTTAGGCAAGACATGGAAGACAGCGCGTGAAGGTCCCTCAAAGGTGTGCGTTGTTGGCGATGAATCGGTCACAAGAATGAGATTAGCGTAGTATTAGATTCTCTCCCACTGTGAAGAAGCCTTAAGAAGTTTGTCTTGCACTACATGCACACAAGAAAAGCGCACTCTCACTTCCCAGTGTACATTCCCGACTTTCTGAGTCCCTCCTGCTTTGCGCACAGTCTTTTATTTTTTCCCAACGCTTTTTCCCCAAATCATTCCGCAGTTAGGAAAGCAGCAGGGTAAAGGAGTTACATACCTGGAGGGGACTGTTGTTAAGCTGCAGCTTGCTTCTTCATTGGTACGGGTAAGTTCATCGGTAAAGTCCCGTCCTTTAGTCCCACGCATGAGGAAGAGTGAAACGCGTCTCCATAAAGCTTACAGCCGAGGAGAGGAGAGGAGAGGCGAACGACCCCTTCGCTGCTCCCTGCTTCCACCAGCAGTCCCAGGCAATGCGAGCGTGCATGACGTCAGTGGGAATGTGGGAAAGAAGTACGTACTCCCGATTGGTTGTGATGTAAGGAAAGGGGCGTTCCCGGGGAGGTTTGCATTGTTGAATGAACCAATGACAGACGAGATAATAGTTTCCTTGGTTACAAATTTTGTCAACCTTCTGCACAGAGGTACGAACGCACAAGGTAAGCTTGAGTTCAGAGGGTAAATTTAAATTTTATCCGCACTTTACCGCCATAGCAGAGTCAACACTTGTAGCCTGTGTTGCTTTGTGTTCTACTAAGAGACTCTGTTAAACTTAACTGTGTGTCCTCTCGTAAAATTTCTTATAAACGTATTCCTGACTTCAGTATTAGCTTATTGGCTAACTGACAAGGTAATACAGCTGCTTAAATGTCTCCTTCCCAGCCAACCTGACTTTTATGTGTTTCTATGTACGTTTGTGAGCCACAGTTTTATTAATATACTGACTGAAGATGAACTGATTAGTTTTAAGCCCTGAATTCAAAGATACAATGATTCACATCTCTGTGAAGTAAAGCCAGGAAAAGGAATCACATCAACGGCGTATGTTATGCTCTCATTGTCCTGAAACCGTGCTGAAAATATTAAAAAATATTCATTATGTTCTGTGCCATACAAAAGAGGACATCTGGTTCTTCTAAAAGCAAGCAAAAAAAAAAGGCAATTATTTTCAGTGGATCCAGATACAAAGTATGCTCAATTCAATCATAGATTAAATCAGTTTCTTGGTACTTCATGCCAATTACTCCTATTGTAAATTTTAACTGACACTTTGTACATGCAGCTGAAATGGTCAAAGATTAAATCAAAGACAAGAGGGAGGAAAAAAAGTGTCAGAGGAGTATTGGATCACGCTGTGGCACCATCTGTCTCCGTTCAAATACAGAAACTTGTGAGACTACTGATTTTCTAGCAATGTCATGCAGACCTTTTTGGTAGAGCGTAGTTTTTTGTTGCTCTATTGCTCCTGATTTGTATTCTCATGATCATCATTCAAGCCAGGTTGCTGTGTGGGTAGAAGCTTGTTTTTTTTTCATCAAATATTGTACAAATCTTTCAGAGAAAGTTCTTTAAAGATGATGCATGTCTTTATTTTGCAGGCAGTGTAGTGCATGCAAATCTAACTCTCTGGTGATGAGTGGAAAGGATCTGCATGCATTCATTACAAACTACAGAGCAGAAGATGTGGGTAAGTCAGCACAAACTGGGTCTGAAACATTGCTGACTTGTGACATAGGGGACTATTGATCTGCTGAACAGATCTGACCTGAAGTCCCCATGTTGAATTCTCCAGGTACTGTGAAGTCTTTTGATGCTTTTGTCAGAGGCAGCCTTCCTTGTGTTTATTCACCTGCCTCTTGGAGACACAGCTGAACTCTTAAAAAAACTCCCTTACTCTCTGCTCCCCCCTCCACCTAATCCCTATCCTGTGCAGTCATTTCTGAATTACCCGTAAAATCCATTAGCACTCAGCTGGTGCTGTTTCTCTGTCTTTACCTCTATTTCTATCTTTGCTGAAGTCAGCAGAAAGAGTTTACTTTAGGCTTCTAAGACTGCTGAGATTTTCAACGATTCCAATGATCCTAATTCAGCCATATCATTTACTTTCACCCATGCAGAAAAACTGACAGCTCGGATGAAAAATGGTCTTGGTAGCTCAAAGTACAAACCTGCTGAATATGAAAGACTACAAGCCATTGTTGATGCCAAGCGCCTGGAGTCTGATCTAATTGGACAAAAGGTAAATTTTGGATGCAATCAATAAAATGTCCATGCTAAAAACAGCACTTTTATTGTAAAATCAATCCCCGTTAAATTTAATTACACAGTGATTCAGCAGCAGATGAAGAAGAATGTTCAACAACACTTTGGTATAAAACATTTTTACAGCAAACAGTGCTCATAATCCTCCACAGGGGAAGCAAAATGTGACCTTATTGTGAGGTAATGGCAACGTTTATATCTGGTTATGTACCTTTCTTATGTCTTGATGTCGTACCACTTACCACACCGTCATTGCATAATCTTTATAATTTGCTTAAGTAAATGAAAAAGGGCAATAATATCACCAGCAGCATTTCCAGCTTCATGAATATTCATTTGGCTGCCCCTGTGTTTTTTTTCTCCCATAAAACTGACTGAAGTTCATAGTAGACTCGGAGCAGAGCTGAAAGTTAATGCCGGGGGCAGTGAAGATAAGGCTGTCAGACCTGTGGTGTTTTAATTGGTAAACTGTGGCAGAAGCCTTTTAGTATCATTATGGTCGCCCATGGCTCCTTCCAGCCCTGCTCTCTGCATAACCTAGATAAGACTTTGTTCACGTTCGGTCGCCCTGCTCAAAGGCAAGCTTTCAGAGCATCTCCCAGTGGTGATGTGATAGAGGGGAAATAAATGACCATGAGTGGCTTTAATCATGGGATCATTTTTGCTCTCCAGGAAATGACTTCTAGCAGTCGTAGATACTAAAAATCCTTAAAATTTTACCTCTTGATAACATTTCTTACCGGCAGCAATGTAGCAAAAAATAGGAGGGTGATGCATTCTTAAAGCTACCTTACACTCAAGTAAAAGCTAGTCAACTGTAGACAATTAGGAAATGAAAATGAAGTCAGCACTTTGGTCTGGTGGTAAAGGGCTTACATTTGATTCAAACCTTCCAGCCCTTTACTAAATGTCAATGCCCACTCTCTTCTAGTTTCTATCCACTGTACTGTTCCCTCGGCAAACAACTAAAAGCCAAAGACAATACAAAAAGAGACAAATTGAAGAGTTGAAGTTCTGCCTGCATTAGTATAGTTTCGTTTATTCACACATTATGATTAAACATAAATTTAATTAAAAATGTTCTGTAGGACGTTCAGTTGTTCGTTTAAATCTTATATAAATATATACAAAAAGTTGTTTTTTTAAAATTGTATTTAAGCTCTCTTTTATTTTTGATGATTTATTGTTTAGAATATGTCCATTTATGCAGTACAGAGAGAGTATTGTTAAAAAAGGAATAGAATTCATTGTACTGTTTGTGAAAGATACTTTGAAAATAAAGGTAATTATGTTAAATTGAAAATTCAGAGACATAGCAGTTGATAATAAGATTCCTTAAGTCTGGAAAAATAATGGACAAAATTTAACAACAACAACAAAAAAGAAAAATATTATATTATATTATATTATATTTTATTATATTATATTATATTATATTATATTATATTATATTATATTATATTATATTATATTATATTATATTATATTATATTATATTATATTTAGAGAGGAAAGGACCATGGATAGTGCAGGAAACAGGGCCAGATTTGGAACTAACATGCAGGAAAGATGCTGCAGATTGGATTTAAACCTGGACCAGCAGCTCATGGGTTAGCATCAATGGGTGTGCAACCTCAATGCTGGGCCAAACTGCCACCCCAAGCATTGTAATTTCAAGATATATCTATCAATGCATTATATTTGGAGGGAACATAATGCTCTCAGGCTTTTTACCAGTACAAATTAGGTCATCATTTTGATTTAACAGGTTTCTTTTTTAAAGGATTGAGTGAGCATGAAGGGGACTTAGCTTTATTACCACTTCACTGACCCTTAAGTTTATTTTGGGAAGAAGAAGGTACACTGTTATAATTCCTAATGAGCCACAATAGATGACCTTATGTAGTTCTAGTTTACCCCCACCCAAAAACATCCTGACAAGAAGTTTCATTTGTAAAGATAGGGGAGCCCACCAGTGTGGGTTAACTGTACACACTTGAAAACAAGTTAATAGATGTTGGCTTTTATTTTATTATTTTAAACAAGTATCAAAATGGAATAAATGTGTCTCTTGGTGCAAAGGGTGGCTGGTTTTGTTGTAAACATGCAAAAGGTGGATATTGATGCTTGACTTACTTGGCACGGTGACACCAGAAATGAGTTGATGAAAGTTTTGCTCCAGGCAGAGTTTTTATAGTTCAGCTGAGTTATTAGACAGCCAATGCAAATTAAGATAACCTACAATTGACTGCCTGGAAGAGGCCTGGCATGACAATTTGGCCTTTTTCTTTCAGAGCAGCAGTAGTTTCACATTGGCTGTGGACTATAAAATGAATGTCACCCTGAGGGTAAACCTTCAGCACAGTATATTCAAACTTCTTTTGCTCCAACAGAAGCAGCAAAGTGGCACAAAGATACACGGTAATGACATAAATCAACAGCTTTAATCCTTCACAATTACTGTTCATATGGGATAGATTGTAACACGTGTATTAGCTATGTGAGATGTCTTTTTGTACAATTATCTGAGCCAGTGGTCTGTGCATGAAAACACTGATAGAGGAGCTCTCTGAATGGGCCTTGTTCTTTCAAGATGAAAAGGGAAACAAATGAGAGTAGATTACTTCTCCCCTCCACCTCCCCCTCATAATAACATGCCTCATCGTCATCCTCGCGTCATGCGTGTTCCGACTTGATTGTTTTAATTTGCAGCTGTTTATTTTGCGATCACGCTTTAGCAGTGATACAGTTGCAGTTGAATTACTGAAGTTTATGAGCCTCTCACAGACACAATAATGATAATAAAGGTTGAAGCAGATGCCTGTGTAAAAAGACTCTTAATGTGCAGAGTTAGGGAACAACTTGTTTTTATCCATCGCACACAAACTTTAAACTTTTTTCACCATCTTTGCGTAATTTATTTTGGCATAGCAGGGGTATAAAATGCTCCTGATGGTTGATGTGTTATAGCTGTACTCATTCAGATTTGTTGTGATGAAGTTAATTGGTAGTAGAAGGGAACAAATGCCATTGCTCATGCAAACTTTGATGTATTTTTTTCTGTCTATTACATTGTATTTTTGCTGTGCATAAAATCATTGTCTCACAGATACAGAAGACTCGTTGTACAGCCAAGGCGTCCAAAGAGAGCTCCATATTACGGCAGCACAGGCAGGTGTGGAGCAGAGAGAGCTCCAGGCTGCAAAAGGCTGAGTAAGAGCCCCCTATTACTCCCTGTCATTATGTGCTGCAGTTTTCTGAATGTGCTATTACACTGCACAACTGTTCCAGTTAAGCCCTAATGAAACCAGACAGGAATGTGCGGGTAAAAAATAAGGTGCAAAATAAGAAAAGAAGGAACATTTCAGTTGGGTTTTCTTGCATCGATTATGTTGAATTAAAGTTGAGAAACAGAATAAGTTGGAGGATTGGAGCTGTGTGAGTGCTGAATGGAGAAATACTCTCAGTCCGCGTGCTGACGCTGGAAGTGTGGGACGGGAGCCCCAGCAGTGTCATGCCTTGTGAAGTGAGAAGGGCAGCGCTAGCTCTGGGGTGCAGCTTGTTTGGCTGCGTAATGACTGTGTCTGAGCCACCCAAGGTTAATGATGTACACAAGTGTGAGCCTCAGTAATGAGCCCAGTCATAAAGATGTGCCACTGGTTGCAACTCTCTATGCATATATCCACTTAAATTACCATGAGATTCAAAAGCCACCTTGTCAAAAGGAAAACAGACGAAGATATCTCTATGGTTACACTTCCTTTATTAGCAATAATGCTAACCCCTTTCTTTCCATCCTATTATTCTGGTCCACACATCCTGTCTGTGTTTTATTCATCACCCTCTGTGGCCCAATCCTCTTTTTTTTTCCCTGAATATCTTCCTTTTGTATTGAGTGACCGCAGGTTATCATTGCTTATTTCCAAATAAACTGCAGTGATCATACATACAGTGCCTCACTGGAACTCAATTATATAACCCAATATGTAGCAGAGTCCTCCATTGGTTTGGTTTTACTCCTGATCTGGTGACGTCAAAGGGATTTTAAGTTGCCTCTGTTTTGATGTTTAATCACGAGTTCATATGTCTCTTCTCTGTGTGTGAGAGAGCAAAATACTGAACTTTTTGCAAGACGTAAAGAATACTCCATCGAGTGGGTTACTTTTAGAGACAGGCCAATAAATAGAGCTGAATGATGGCATTTTGACATAACCTGCAAAAAGATAAACAAACATATACTGTCTGATAAAAATAATTTAAATGTCTGCAGACACTTCAGTGTGGCTTCAGCTGAGCAATGTTAGCTTAATATGGGCAGAAGTCCCTTACAGCAATATCTGACTCTTAAGACGTTGATTTAAACGGTTGTAAAACTTGATTGGGATCTTGTGGGAAGCAAAATAAAAGCAGAAAGCTATATCACAAGATTTTGAAATATCTTGAACCAGCAGACAACCCAAGATTTTGATAGAAATGTTCTTGTCATTTTAGACAAGTTAGTTCAATTGATTTTTGCACATTTAAACAAAATAAATAGCAAAATGCCTCAAAGAATGTCATGTCAGTGGCACTAAATTAACTAAGTGATGTGCTTGTTTTTCCCTCGTGACACAGGGAGAAGGCGGAGAATGATATCCAAGATTTTTTAGAGATGATCAAGCCGATTGATAGAGCAGACACTGCCGTCTTCTCACTCCAAGAATATGGTAAACAAAAGAAACCCTTTTCAGTGATTATTAGTGATTGCACTGACTGGTCTCTGCTGTTTGTGAATGTTTTTACTGATATCTAGCTTTGGGGTTTAGCTCTGCTCCTTGAGGAGGAGCAAGAAGCCTTCAGGGAAGCAACTGTCGAGCCTGTTCATCATCTCAAGGACGACCTGCGCTTCAGACTGGGTGAAGTGCATCAAGAGCACAGAGCCTCAGGATCAAACTGGGAACAAGTTATACAACAGGTACCTAAGTGACAGGTCTGAATTTGTAGAAAGTCAGCAGAATAACGTTTCCACTCCTGCACCTGTAAGTTAAAATCAAACAATTCAGGATCTGAACCTTTGGAATTTCTGCATCTGACAACCCATGTCCTCCCCCGGTACACTCAAAGCCCCAAATAATGAATCCTGCCAAACAAAAACAGTCAGCCCAACAGAAGTTTCAACTCTTCTGCTTGTTCACACAATGATCCCAGCTTGCACACAGCGTTGCATTCACTGTCCAAGAATCTCTTGTTTGTCAGATATCCACGGCACCGAAGTCCCAAACTCTGCCTTTGACTCTCAGAGGCTTTATGCGAGCTCCAGAGATGAATGGTGAGATTAAGGAGCAAGCAGGGGTCTTTAAAGATAGACTTTACTTGGGATGAACCGTCTGCCAGCCATTTTGTCTCCTCTGTGAGGCTTACTCATGCTTGTTTCTTTCCCATGACCCTCTCTACTCTTGCTGGCCCACAGCCCCAGCCCACCTGATTGCATGGGCACAATGAGACCCCCCACACTCACCCGCCTCTCACACAGATACACACAAACACACACATACACACAGCTATGATGCCGCCTCTATTTGTCTTTTCCTCCCTCATGACTTTTGACCATTCGCTCTGTTTACTTATTTCACAGCATTACTTTGCTCTCTAACTCAGAACAGAGGGATCGTTTTAATTACACACTCATTCTCGACGGTTTTAGATAAGAACTTAAGGGAGTGGAGGAGTTGCAAGCTTATTGAGGTGAGAACCAAAAGCTCACAGTCAAAGTAAAATTATCCTTCATGATCAGGGATGCATCAAATGAAAAAGTCAGGGTGAATTTTGATATATATACCTCTGAAATTCTTGATGACTATTTTTTTTTTACATAAATGAACTATGAGATTCGATGTAAACAGACAAGTATGCTTTTAACTGTCATTTCATTTTGGTTAAATATCACTGTACCCATCCTACCATTTTTCTACCATTTTTGTGTAATAGACACATTAGCTTGTATGTACTTACTGCAACTTACAGTGTTGGGGTCACAGTGTGGAAGATATACGATCATCTCTAGTTAAAAAAGAAGAGGTGAAAAGCTGCCCTGTTTCCACGCTTCCTCTTTTTAGATGAGCACATACACCAAGGACACCTGGTAACTATGAGATGATCTAACTGTGGCTATGACATATGACTCCATTATTTAACTCCAGCTCTCTTTGGGGAGTAACCACCTTGAAGATAAAGAACTCATCAGAAGAGATGGAATGGCTATTTTTGTATTCTCTGCTCTTACAGTGAAAATCCAACACATTTGATTTTAAAGAAAAGTACTTTACAAGCTCTATATCTGTGTAACCCCTTTACCATCCATCATCTGTTGTGAAGGGAATTCAAATGAGAGCCTGACCAATATGAGATTTTTGGGGCTTATACCGATATTGGGGGTTAAAAAAATCTGATATCTGATAGATTGGCCTATAATTAGTGTACTTGCTGATATGTGATACATGAAGACACATTCATGTACCAAAATATGATTCAAGACAAAGAAGCAGAACACTCTGAAATTAAACCCACATATTTCACAAAGATGCCCCTTTGGCATTAACAGTTGCGTAAATCTTTACCTCACAAAAATAATCTACACAATTTATGAATTTTCTGGATCCAAAACCACTTATTTTTGAATGGCTGTTGTCAGAGCATCAGTATGATAACATTAACCGATGTCGATTAATTGATGATACATTGTAATAGCCTGGATAATGGGTCGGGCCAATCCAATCCCACAACAGCTCTGGACACAGAGTTTTGAACTGATATATTGATTGTTTTTTAAGTCTTTGCATTGAAGTATTCTGCAAAGTTTTCTGTTACTATAGCTTGAGCGTCCATTCGTTTGAATTTATTTGCCACTTTTTCCCTTTAAATTGTCTTAAAGTGTCTGTTTGGTCTATTATCCTGTAGAAAATGTACTGTATAATAAGTCAGATTAATTCCCCACAGCATTGCATTCGCTGCTCGAAACTTTAATGTCCATGGTTACCAGTTAAGTGGTCTGGGTGCAAACTGGAAACCAAACAACAATTGTAATGTGACCAGCGTGGCTGCAGTCTACAGTGAGGTCTGTGGTCATGCATGAAAAAAAAGGTGAACACTTTGTGATAGTTGTGTGAAAACAAACTGCTGTAAAACAGACAAAAAGAAACTGAGATACGGTAAAACGAGAGTGCTAGACAACAAACAATGTGTGTGTTTGAAAAACAAGGTAGTCGATACACTTCTCGTTAAAGAATCAATTTATTTCATTTGATTACGGTTTTGAAGAGTTGATGTTTTTGAACATCAAAAGGAATTTGTTGTTTTTCTCAACTTGGCAAATCTTTCCACGTATTCACCCTTTTCTTTTAATTTCAACAATTCTTTCTAAAACAAGTAAACGGGGAAAAATCACTAAATAAACACCATGTCAACTTTAAATAGCCGATTTTCCTCCCTCTGATATTTATCATGATGAAAAAGAAGCGGTTTCTGAACACTTGCTTTTACTGAATCACTCTGATGATAAATGTTTCTGAATCTCGATGTCTGGGAGAACACAGGGGACCAGAGTTCAAGCATTAATGTTGATCTGAGCAGACATAGCATAATGAGAGGGAGGAAAGTGTTACAGCCAGTAGCCTGACAACCTGTGATCTCTTGAGTCTAGTCTGAGGATCTCCACAGTACCAGATTTATCTGAGCTGTAAGCAGAAGAAAGGAGTGTTAATGATTCCAGACGTTTCAGTTTGATTTGTCTTTAAATTAGCGATCAGACTTGGTGTTTTTAAAGCTATTACTTGTTTTCATCCTTTTGTCACCAGATAAACTTTGTCAAAGACCAGCAAGATGCTATAACCGCCAGACTTCATGAAGAGTACCTGAGCTTGGAGGAGGAGATCATTGGCCTTGGCTTGGAAGTAAATTTCTCCACCTCTTTCAACTAATTGCAAATTTCCATTCTGTTTGACAGTCTACACTAAGGGGCTGTTTACACCACAACGGTTTTAGGATGAAACGCAAGTATTGTTGCGTTTCATCCTCTTGTTTACACAGAAACAGCGTTTTAGCTGACCTAAAATGCAATTTTTTTAAAACGCCATCCAGAGTGGAATTCTTCTGATATGCTGCAGCGGCAGATGCCGTGTAAACGGCAAGCTGCAGTTTTCAGTGGAAACACTGACATCACGCTCTGCTTTGCACATGCACATTGTGTGCAAGACTTTGTGTTCTGCTTGTGCTGTTGAATCTGCTGACTGCCTTTCATTAAAATGTGCATCTGTTGCTCCACTTCTTCACTCAGATAAGACGCATTCAATATATGCGCCAAGATGATCAGCCCACCTCTACTTTAGCGAATGGCTACCAGTAGACTTAACTGTTACATCGCCAACTACAGGCCTGGCATGCATACTACAGCGCTTTCAGTCTCTCTGTGTTTTCTTGTGCAGATTTTTTCCTCTACTTTTTTTTGTTTGTTTGTTTTCAAGTAAAATGCTGCAAAAGGTTGTTGTGTAAATGGGGCTTAAAGTAAGAGAGACAATTGCTTCAAAAGCAGATGTCTAATCATTTCAGTTTTCATCTCAAAGAAAGTGTTTCATCCTCTCTACAGAAACATTTTGCAAATCCTTTAGAGAATCTGGGAATAAAGGTAAATGTTCCAGAGGAGATTTTGGATTCAGACTGCCCCTATCCAGAGTTGAAGGACTCCCTGATTCAGGCATTCCAGTCCCTGTCAGAAAGGTACCAGAGCAGGCTGCAGAGGCTCCAAGAGCAGCTACAAACAACTGACAGGTAAGCCTGAGAAGAACCAAAGTGCAGCCCTAATTTCTAGATCTTCCATGAAGTAAGTTCTGCTGCTTTTATGTGATATATGTGTAATGACATTTCCTTCAGTGCCCCTCTTTCTTTATGGGAAAAATGCTTTAAATCATTACCATCAATCCATTTTGATAAATCTTTCTATAGGCAAGAGAATAGCAGAGCAAGATGACAGATTTACATTATCAGTGGAACATTAACAGCATATAGAAGCGTAGTCAGCGCTCTGACAGACACAAGTGTTTCTCAGCAGGCGGTTAATTATACCAATGTGTCAAAGTCACTTTACATCTAGGTTTTGATTTCCATATGGTAGCTTTATAACACTGTTGGCTTCTGGTGGATTTATTAATTAAGCTGAGTTTTTATTGCCCTTACTGTTATGTTTCAGGTTCTGTGGCTGGTGTGCAGATGATCACCATCGCTTCCAGTTTACTTTGTCTCGGTACATTCCTGATGACGTACCCAACCACAGAGCGCTCTGCACAGACATGCTGCAGAGACTCTTTCCTCAGAAAACAAGACAGGAGCTGGTCAGTATCTGATTTACTCTTATACCTTGAAAAACATTAAAGCTGCCATGAGGAATTTTCAGAGGGTTATGAAACAGACTAAATCTATGCTTTTGTCTCTTTATAATCTACAAACACAAACAAGACCATTAACTTTTTCTCTATTCTTACGACTAAAACCTTCAACTGCTGCCATGTGGTCAGTGTCAGACAGAGCGATCAACAACATAACCTTTGTTTACATTTTCTATGATAAAGACAGATGGGTTTCACTGTTTCAAAAGAGCAGGGTGATATTTTTTGCTGAAGACATTGTTTGTACACATACTGCTTCATCCACAGGGGGCGCAAAGTCAATGCAAACAAAAAGTTTCTCACAGGAGCTTTAAGCCATATGATTTTTAATTTAATTCAGTTAAAACTTTAGGTAAATTAAAATGAAGACTCTCATGTGTGGAAATCCTCCGCCATAGCTCCAGTTATGAGGAAAAACAATAGTAATTTTGGGCTTGGAGAAAACACACAAATCTCGACAGGTCACCTTGCACTCAGCGTACTTGAAAAGAAATCCTTTAATTATTTTTCACATATTAAAAACCGAAATGACTAATTCTTGGCAGGATTAAAAGAAAAGGATTGAGAAGACAAAGGTTGTGTGTTGGGAGTGGTGTTATCTTTTTCAGATGAGTCTGTTTTTCCACTCAGTTACATTCACACTCAGGATCTGCTTGGTACAGCACTGTGGCCCACAGACCTGTGAGTATTTAGAGGTCTGGATGAATATTTGGTAGGTGCTCTCTGCTCCATTAAGGCGATGGCACATACCAGCTTCATGTCCTCAATATCAGGTAGATGCAGTTCCACACATCTGTATCTGAAGATGTAACTCTCCTCCTTAGCTTGAAGCATCCCTACAGTGTGAGTCCCTGACTCCCTGATCAATGTGGCTCAACAGCCTGAGCGATGCAGGCAGACACACAGTTAAGCACAGACAATGACTTTCTCAGCACGCCGCAGGATGTGCCATGTCACCCACTGTGGACAACTCGCTCACGCCACCGCCCTGGCATCACCATGACAACCGCCAGCCCCGCTCTCCTTCCTCTCTCACTTGCACCCAGAGACCTGTCCTCATATCAGTTCCAGCTGGGTGCTGCATTTAGAGCTGTGATCGTTCAGCCTTTCGGGGGGGGGGGGGGGGGGGGGCAGGGAAAGATGTGTTTCTCAACAGTCTCTCTGTGCAGTTTTCACCTCCCCTGAAACAGAGCTGATGTAGTGAGCTGGAGGGGTGCTGAATCCACCTCATCCAGCTATTAGTCATAATTAAGCTAGCTTACATATGGTGGGTAATTAGAGAGTGCTACAGTGGGTTGCTGAAACCTCACTGATTGAATCCATATATGCTGTTTTTTCAATCTGCTTAAAATCTCCCAGTTTAACTCAGGCTTGTTTTGGCATGTTCTGCATCTGAAACCTAAATTAAGTGAACAAGTGCAACATTGATTAGAACCCAGTAAGCTCAAAGGACAGTCCCCCTGTGACTCTGAGTGTTTTGCTCCATTGAATATATATGGAGAAAAAGAAAGTCCTGAATGTGTAGCACTATTCAGCTTTGGGGAGATATTCGCTCTACATTAGCTGTAGAAAAATATTTCCAAATGCTCTTGAGCACACGATTTGATTTTCTCTTGGTCGCAGTTATGCTTCCTTATGCTAGTTCCCACTTAAGAGGATTGAAGCTCTTCTTCTCTGAGTCCTAATTACTCTCTTACTTTTCACTCAGATGCCTCTGCAGGCACTCACATTGTGATGTTGCATAGTTTTCTTTTCTTTTTGTGAGCATCATTTTAATTCTAATACAAGAAACAACAGCTTTATTTTATAGCCAGACAGCAGATGTGAGGTACAGCGACAGCCTCAGGGTTTTGTGCAGTCAAACAACCCCAAGGCCTGGGTGATAAATCTGCAATCAACGCTTTCCTCAAACTGTTTTCATAACCCTTGTGTTCTGAAAATATATTTGTCGTTTGAGAGTGAACCACTGCAGGAAGTTTTGTTTTTATGAGTGTCATTTCTTTCTTTTTGTTTTTTTGTTTTTTTTTCTTTACAATTTGCAGCACTAGCAGAAGTTCTGTCTTTGAAGTTTGCTTGATCATAAGCTGCATTTGCAATCCAATTATCTGAGTCCAGTGTCTCAAAAAAGTTTCCCTTTGTACTGTATGTGGAAGAAACGTGGGCGCGCATGTTTTTGTCATTTTCATCAGGTGGTGCTGCTCCAACGTAGCTCAAAGTGGACATCTCCCTCTGCTGGATGGGGCTCTTTATTGACCATTATGACTGACTCTTTGATGTCTCCTCATAACAAGAAGGAACCCAATAAAGTAGCAGCAGGATCTCACACTAATACCCTCGTAATTTGCCACTGCAATAGCAGAAATAATTCATGCCTCATACCTTTTTATGAATATATCCGAGAACGTTTTACTTGGTCTTTTGTGAGGTTCAGACTGCAGAGAGAATATGGATGAGGCTGCTGAGTGAAGTGCTGCGGATGCTTTCACATACATACTGTATGTGATGTGTTAGCTGACGTGCATGCCTGACGATGCAAACACACTTTGCATGACAAGTATGACAACCTAAGAAAGGCAAGGGGAGTAGAGGAGAGGACAAGAGGAAGGGAAAAACAAAGGGTGCATCTCCTTCAACTTCTGAAAGTGTGCATTAATAAACAGGATCTGCTTGAATGGCTCTTGCACTTCTGTTCCTTTGGCAGGTCTGTCAGCTCACTCATTTTCAATAAAACCAGTCAGCCGCCTAATGCCTTCCCACCGTCAGTTAGCCGCCATTAGCCCATAGATGAATATCATTCCCTCTGTTCCAGAGAAGCAGCCAAGTGATGCAGCCTGTGTGAGCGCTGACACAATGATGAATAGCTACAGGCAGCCCTCACACAGAAAGGAACTGTTTTCCTTCAGGACATTTCACAGCCAGGAGAGACGGACCATTTTATACACCAGCACAGCTATATCTGACACAGAGTTTCCCCTGTGGGCCTGCTGCCATTGTTATAGACCGTATATCATGTAGGGGTGTTTGTGTTTGTTTAGATCGTCATTCATCTGGTACTACACTGTTTCTTTTTCAACAGTAACTCATCCGTACTCAGTTTTTCCTTCTTATCTATGCATGTTTGTAATAAGAACTAACACAAGTGATCAGTTCAGTCTCTCTGCTACAGCAGCTCAAACGGCGACTCTCCATGCATGTTCCAGATAGAGCATGAACGCGTGTGCGACTGGCAGCACTTCACCCAGGCGCAGCTGAAGGTGGTGACCCAGCAGTGGCAGCGAGACTGTGAAGAGCTGCTGGCCAGAGCCCTGGTCACCCTGCAGGAGGCCAAACATGCCCACCAGGAGGAGCTGGAGCTCCACAGAGACCGGCAGCACCAGCAGGACATCTGCTCACATCTTAAGAAGAAGGTTAGCGTCTGGTGTTCCATCACATTCAGGAATATTTCCAACTTAACGAAACGGCTCTTTTATGTCGGCAATTATGTTACAGTTCTCTGCCTCCAGTCCATTTTTACACCCTGCAGGAAGTGGATATATAACTTTAAGATAATAATTCTTCATTGTTCAGAAGCTTTCTAAGTGTGGACCCTTTCTGCTCTCTGCTCCACCAGTCTGATTTATAAGTTACACTCACAATAACTGGTGGAGTGGAAAGAATTGGGCTGGTTTCAGTGATATATTTAGCAGGATATTCTTTTCTAACAATCATTTTAGTGGGACCAAACCAGACAGGCAGCAGCGGTGTCTGGCTGCCTTTTTGTGTACAGTATATCTGCTGACGAGGCCGCCTTTTCCACCAGGCTGCCTGACAGCATCTCTCGCTTTAGCTGCCACTTGGGATGGGCTGTGAATGCAAACAAGCTAATAAGGATGGTCTTGCAAACATGATGGTGCTGTCTCAGAGGGGTGCTAGTTCACATTCGCACAACAAACAAGTTACTCATGTGAACACATCCATGTCTTGTTGCTGCAGTGCTGTACAAATTGAATTTGCTCTGCTTGCCAGTTTTTTTTTTAAATAAATGGGGCTCATGTCCTGTGGCTGATTAAATAACAAGACACTCTGATGAAGTGCTGTAATCATTGGGGTGAATATGTTGCATGGCAGTAGTACGTATCACCAAAACTCTGCAGGGGAACATGAACCTGATTTTCCCTTATTTTTCCTGCATATGAATGCAACAAATGCAACATTTGGTCACGTTAAAATATACATGCTGTTTTTTTTTTCACCTCTCGCACTAAAATCATCCGATTTTCTTTAGGCAAACACATTTCTGCGAAAGCAGCAGAAACAGTTAACGCATACTGTCTCCAAGTACGAGTCTAAACCAGCAGGTCTGTTTTGTGAGACGATCTCACAGCCCCATTAGGTTCCCCCACTCATCTTTTATTGCAGTGTTATAATTTAATTTTCTCACAAGGCTGCAGAAAGTGTGGCTTTAAAAGAAAAAAGGCTTTATTTCACAAGCTGCAGCTGGGGATTGACTGCAGTGAGCCTGATGCTTGACACCGAAATCTGTTTCTCTTTTTTTTAGCTTTGATAAAAAGTACACTGCAAAAACTGACATCGAAGCAAGTGTGTTTTTGTCTTATTAAAGTAAGAATTGCCTTATTATACTTGATATGAGCCAAATTCAACAGACAAGTCCAGGAACGTGTCTTATTTCAAGATATTAAAAGACAAAATCAGCTCCGAATTGTTTTTAACAAGTAAAAAAAATCTGCCAGTGGGGTAAGAAAAATTTACTAGTCAAGTTTAGAATAATGTCTAAATACAAGAAACTTTCACTCACTCCACTGGCAGATTTTTATACTTGTTACAAACAATTCAGAACTGATTTTTGTCTTTAAATATCTTTAAATAAGACGTGTTTCTGGGCTGGTCTGCTGAATGAGGCTCATATCAAGTCTAAAAAGACATTTTTACGAAAAATAAGACAAAAGCACTTCCTTAGATTTCAGTTTTTTGCAGTGTAAAGACATGAAAAAGGCTTTTTGTGTGATTTAAAACATGTATGGCTCAAGTTTTTATGAAAAAAATAGTGTCTTAGTCTCTTGAATGTTTTAACTATCAAATAAGGAAACTTGGCAGGTGACCTTTGACTTGAAAGAAAAACCAAAGGTATTGTTTCTCTGCTGCCAGAAACCTGGAAATCATCTCCTCCTATACAGTCTAACAACCAGCAGCTGGTGATAAAGCTCTTTACTGTGTTAACTTTGTCTCTGTTCGCTTGATCCTTCACTGTGCTCTCTCCGTAGAGGAAGTAAATGAGCAAATTCAAGGCTAAACTGCCCTCCACGCTCAGGTCGGCCAGAGTGGAACAACTTAAGATACTTCTGCAATAACTGTCATAAAATACATCCTATAAAGAAAAAACATACTACACATTCTCTAAATGATGGAATTTCATTTAACACAGCAGTGTGTTTCTGCAATCTCCTTTTTATTGTGGTTTTAGACCAGCAGAGGCTTTTGGTTTTCAATTTCATAGAGCTTGAAGTTGAACATGAAGTGCACGCCTCTGACTCAGGCTGCTTTGAGTTTTGTTTTCATGGCTCTCTGAGTCTATAAACAAAACAAAATCACAAAGCCGTTTTAAGTCCCCTGACTGTGCCACATCCATTTTTTATTTATTTATTTATTTTTGCTGTTTATTTAGTGAACGTGAACATATTGGAGTTCGTGTGAGAGGCTCAGATGGACGCCTGTTTGCAGTCAGTCTTTCTCTTCCACCCCCATATCATCCCTGCACAGCAACACAGCAGAGAGGCATGATGGATTCACCTCTTGTGTGTCTGCCTGTTTACTCCCCTCTGCAGCTGCTTCCTCTGTCCAAAGTAGCTCTCCTGACTCCATCCTGCATTATTTAACCCTTGTGGAATCAAAACTTTTTTTCTTCCAATTTATGTACTGTACAAATTAGATCAACAGTGCAGTGCAGCTCTCAGAGCAGCCATGTTTATATTTCAAGGAGGTCGAATCATGAACATCATGCTCTGTAGGTCAAAGTGGATTAATAGACCGTTTTGCTAGCTTTACTCAGTTTAAGCTACAGCTACTGCTACTGTTTTATGCTCGCTGGCTAAGATAATATCTAACTTTGATGTTAAATATTTTAGATGTAATTTTGCAAATGACCACCTTCACCACCTCATCTTTTGTACCGTCTTGAGTTCAAACGGGGGCGTTTGTTGGATGGTTTTTGGGCAGTGCTGATCTGGCTCTGACCTCATTAAGAAAGGGGAGCGAGGCTGTCTTCTTCTAAGGGTGTAGTGGGAAGAAATCTAGGGTAATTGATTTCAGAGTCAGCTTTTACCCTTCTGTTTTGAAAGGGCAGGCCTGTCACACAGAGCCCAGCTTCTTTTGAAGAAGGCCATGCAAAGGTGACTGTCTGGATTCATGTGTCTGGACACAGATGATGTTACAGATTTAAAGAGTTGTTCACCTTAAGAAAGATCTCCACATGTGGTATACAGCACAAGACAGGATATGAGGGTAAAATAAAATGGATTACTGAGATACGTAGATACCATTTCATGCATGAGATGAGGCTCATTGTAATACAGTTTATCTCTGAAAGACAGATTCTTCTTTTCAAACGATCAGCTGTTCGTTCCACAGCACTCTGGCCGCTGTAATTAGCTGGCATTGTTCTTGGCGTTCCCGTTCATTCCAGCCTTTTATTCTGCCTTTGCTTTCGTTTTGCCTCCCACTTCTATCTCCCGCTCAGGCATCTTTGATGAGTGATTGTGTTTCTTTCATGAGTAAATAAAGCCTGGAGGGATGACAGATTGTTTCCACATGCTCAGGTGGGAAAAGGATAAGCAAGCCAGCATGACAAGAGACACAACAATCAGAAGATGAAAGATATTAGAGACGGGATAGACGGGAGGTTTTCTCTTATTTGAAAGCCAGTCCTATTTCCAAGAGATCTATTAATACAAACAGTGTAATTACAGATGAATTTACACCTGAATGATCTGAGTAACCAGTTTTTCCTAAGTGTTAGAGACTAAAAAGTGCAACTCTTCATGCCTTTGATGGCTGTGTGTGAAATTAGTTCTCCTGATTTAGTGTGTGGGCTACTTAACATTTCAGGTGATTTGTCTCGGAGGAGTTGGTTGCTCTTATTTAGACAGATTTTCAAAATAGTATACTTGTTTTAAATCTCATGAACCTCTGCAAGGCCTTTTCACAGTAGCAAACTACAACATAGTTTTATATTTCACATAAACGTTCCATTCATTTCCTCACGTTTCCTTCTTCAGTTTAGAAAAATTGAACTGGGGTTATAGAGATTCACAAGATTTGCCGTGTTTCTGCATGTTTCAGTCATGCATGACATGCTTTTGATGGTTGTACTACGCCTTGACAGATGACATTTCGATAACTGTACAGTTATATTAAGAAAAGCTCCATGCAGCCTACAGTGTGCAGATAAAAAGGCCATCATTCTTTTGTTACTCTGACATCTCTGCAGTCATTTCTATGCCGCACCGAAAAAGGATGTCATCCCATTTCCCTTTGAATTCACAGAAAAAGAGATCGCGGTGACAAATTACAGTAGACTGAACATAATGAGCGTTTTATTCTCTTTGTGCTTCCCAAAACGCCTTTTCATCTCTGCCTAAAGGAGAGAAACATACGAAATATGTTCAGCGTATGTGGCTCTTCAAGTGGATCTTCAGCTGAGCTCATCTTAGATAGATCTGTGACTAAAGGTGAACACAGAAAAACAAGCTTTTTTTTTTTGCTTTATGATACTATAAAGAAGTCGGTCTTATCTGTTGCATGTTTATCTGGTCTCCTCAGAGCAACAAACCCGCAGGTATCTTTTCTTGGCCAGACTTGACCTTGATGGATGATGTAATTATGGGAGCTTGTTTTTCTTAAAATCTCAAAAAAAACAAGGCTTCAAGAGAAAAAGGAGGTAAATGACAGACCAAAATAAAATATAAAGAGAAAAAAATCAGTGAATTAAAATCAAACCAGTGCTTATAATTCACAGCACGTGACTGAGCTCTGGGTCAGAGTTTAAAGGCAGAGTAGAAGAAGAGTAGAACATTTAAAGAATTTTCCCTCTCTCTTGTTGTTACAAGTTAAAACTGTTACAAACGGGATGCCTCCAAAAGCATTGAAGTCGACATTGTGATGTCGATACTTGCTTTTTGATGTTTTTGTATTGGTTCTGTTTTGTTCAGGGTAGCTTTAGGAATCATTCACCATGATATTGCGCAATGCAAACACAGAGCTACATGAGGCAACGCTGGAATCAATGTAAACCAAAGGGTGCAGAAACAGGACAAATAGACCAGCGGCTCATAACGCACATTACTCAAAACAGCACAAATATTTACCATATTGACCGCTATACATTAATCATTAGTCAGCTCCCAGATCACTGTTTAAATTTGGTCCTCTGATTGAGAAAATCCAAACAGACAATTTCCGGAAGACAGAGCGTAACATGTTTGCATAAAAGCACATTTTCACCTCTAAAGAACACCTCTGTCACACACACACACACACACACACACACACACACACACACACACACACACACACACACACACACACACACACACACACACACACACATCTTTAAAGTGACCTGGAATAGAGGCTCCACTGTTCTAAATCCTCTTTTAATCACACAGCTGCTGCTTTTTCCCAGGCAGACAGGACACATGATTGACTTGGTGGTAGCATCGGTGCTAATGTGAGTGAGAGCATGTTAATTTGCAGTTCATTCCTTCAGGGATTGCTGAGCTGTCCGGTGATAGATCTGTGAATCTGTCCCTCCGCTAGGAATGTGACGCTTAAATAGCCGACACGCCGCAGAGAAGCTACTGCATAACAAACCTGTCACTCAAACACCAAGCACATGCTGGCCTCTGTGTGTGTGTGTGTGTGTGTGATTGTCTGTCTCCAGATATAAAGCTGGAAGATACTGAATGCTTCCTATGCTTTTCTAAATATTGAATCATATTTAAAACAAGTTTATTTTCTATGTGAAAACTTCATGGGTTTTTCTTTTTTTTTTTTTTTCTTTTTTTTCCTGAATAATTTTAACTTAAAGTCAGTGTTTAGATCTGCAGAGGTGTTTGATTATATCTGCAGAATGAATTCCAATTGCAATCAGGCTCAGAGATTCAAAGCTCCAAGGACATCCTGAGTCGATCTAACACAAAGTGTGAAAGATAGATCTGACACCTCTTCTACAGCCCATGACACACCTGACACCATAGTGGCGGAGCTCTGCTGGTTTCCTTCCTCTCTCTCTCTCACTCTTTAAAGACAGCTGTTGATGGACAATAACCTGCTCTTTCTCTCTCTATCATCCCTGGTGGGTTGTTTTTTTTTTTTTTTTTTGCATGTGTGCTTGCAGCTGCAGCAGTGGCGGGCCCAGCAGGAGGAGGTGGCGAAGCTGGAGGCGGCTGTCGCTGCTCGACAACGAGAGGAGGAGGAGGCGAGGTTAAAGAGGGAGCAGGAGAAGGAGAGCGCCCTCAGATCGATACAGAAAGAAAAAGTAAACACAGTGACACCACACTCATCACCAAGACTGCGCCACTTTCTTCCTGCTGCACTTTAAGCATTGTGCACGTTGGTGCCTTAATACACAATGTATGTAAACATGTTGGCCTGTGAGTTAAAACATATTTTAAGATATCTCCATTGATATGTTTGTTACTGTATCTGTTCCTGCTAAACCATGGATGGTATTGTAAATGCTGTTTTAACACCATCCATATGTTGTGTGCAGGAGTTATTATCTTGAGGCTAAAAGCTGATTGTTTCCGGGAAAAAAGTAGGATAACTGATTTTTCATTTATCTCCTCGTTTATCATGCAGCTGGAACCACTCAGGATGAACACAGCCCGTTTAAAATACAGAATACTCAGCCAATCAAAAAAACCCAAGACCATCCTCAGTGGGGATGATCTGCTGTTTTTTTTCCGTTTTCTTCCAGATGACTGGCAATAATAGGTTACATTTAGATTTATGTTTCCAATGTGCCGAGGAAATTGGCACAGAAAAAAAAGGAAATGAGAGTGATACTGACTCAGCTGGATCTCTTACACTGGGCACAAAAATAACCAAGATTTCACAGTTTGCCTCTAAAGTAAGATTTCATACTAGTGCGTGGCAGATCAGCTTGAATTTTCAAATATTCATGAATGTAAAAATAATGTGTAAGTGACTCCGTTTGAAAAAGAACATGCTGTTCCAAAAGAATGTAATGAAAGTCTAAGGTTTTAAAACAAGGCTGCAGTTTGAAAATGACATAAAAACTTTAAGCTGCAGATTATTTGTAGTTGCTTTAGAGTTTTAAAACTTAAAATGAACTCAGTTACAGATACAACATCCCCAGAATGTGTGTATGAGTGTGTGCGTGTGTGACCGTTTCATTAACTCGCTCCTCAGGGGTCTGTAAGAAGAACATGGACAACCTGAGACGCTCTCTGATTAATGAGGGCATTTAAGCTGTGATAGATTCCATATAATTTAGAACAATAGTCTGACAGACATTGAAATATCATCTCATTCTCTGTGTTTACACCTATCTGATTTCTGCGCCGTCACAATCAATAGGACATGACGATCCTGAGAGTTTTTGCAGGAGTCCAATTAGAGGGAGTGTGACTCTTCCTGTGGCTGCTGATAACTTTTGCTTGTTGTTGTTTGTAAATTGTTGTTTTTCTTCCCACAGGTCAGGCAGTTTCATTTAAAGCAGCAGAAGAGGAGGGAGCTGATGGAGCAGAGGGACCAGGAGAGACTCACCAATCTGAGGAGGGTAATGAAAGAACAGGCGAGGCGGGATAAAGACAGGTAAGGAGGCACCATGGGATGTTGAGTTCATAAAGCTGGCATAGAGAATCATGTGCAGTTCTTAACTCTCCTTCCTGATGTATTTTATTAATCCTGAAAAAACTACACATGAACGGCATCTGTCAATCATCGTTAAACGAGACATAAAACCCTGTTTTTAACCTCTAATAACTAAAGAAAAAGAAACATTTCAGAAAAAAGAGGACCTGAACACAATGCAGCCCAATAACATCTAAATATCACCACAGCATACGGATGTGAGAAAAAATTCTACGAGGTGTAATAATTTTTTAAAGTTTGGCCACAGCCCATCTGGAGAGGCAGAGTTTTTTGACCTGTACTGCAGCCAGCCAGCAGAGGGGGCAGTTTTTGTGATGACCTCAGTTTGAGCCGAGCGAGATGACGTCCATTCTTTTTTAGAGTCTATGGTACCAATCAGCAACTTCCACTGGTAAAACATGGGGGCTATGTGCAAGTGTAACTGCAGTTCCTTGAGTGTCCACTTGAGGCTGACAGCAAAAGCCAAGGAATCCCCTTTAGGTCCCATGTTAAAATGCCCATTTTTATAGACAAATTTTAAAAGCTTACAGTCCAGTTTTTGGTGTTAAGCTCATTTATTTATTGTACACTTTACAATCCTTAACGTTAATAGAATGAGTGCAATAAATTTTCAAAAATGGAGGCACCACTGATTTGACGTACAAATGGGCACGTTAAAGCTATTTGTTCGCAGACTATCACAACACTTCAACTCCAGCTGTTTGCTTGTGTTCACTTTGCACAAAAACTGTGTTGAGTCAGTGTTACAAACATAGTTCTCGTCATTGTTGGCCTGCAGACATTTCTCCTTGAAATCAGTGGATGACAGTGGATCATAATTTGTTTTAGAGTGACTCATTTTGAGGACTGAAAGTCAGGATCTTGTTTTCCCAGGTGTTAAGGTGCTTTACTCTTTTAAAGAGCACAGGTAAGCTTGCTGCTTTCAAAATCATGTAGAAATCATTATGTGCAGCTGCAGTGATTTAACTTAGAAACTTCATTAAAGATGTTTTCAGACATCCTGGCTATGATAGTTTTTATAACTAGTTGTAAAATGATACAACAAATGATGCAGCCACTAAAACACAGAGACTACCCTTGGCTACTTATTCATTAGTCAAAAGATGCATCGAGTAAGTTGACTTTTTTAAAGATATGTAAGTGATAAAAGTTGTTTTAAGTAGTTTGATGACTAAATTCCTTCAATTTTATGCAATTGCAAATTAATCGCAGTAACAAAAAATAATAATAAAGTTTTCACTGACCTTCATTTTTTTAAATTCTCTATGTACTGCAGTGATGTAGAAGTGCTTAAATCTGTGGGTACATACATTACATTTGGGTGTGGTCGAACATGCCAAACTGCTTCATACAGACAAACTTTACCCCAAAAAGAGCGGTGAATCCCTTAAAAATGTAGGACTGCATGTGAAACATGTCCAGTTCAGTGTGATTTGCTTTGCATTTCTCTGCAGACTCTCACAGGAGCTGGCATTAATACCAGATAATGGTGTTGACTTGAAGAGGGGTGGGAAGAGATATAAAGCGGTGATAGGAGAGCCAATGCACTCTGTCTGGTGGCTTCTATAAAATCCTCCAGCGCCTGGAGCCCCGCTGTGTCAGGAGCGATGGGTAATTTGGGTGCTGGTGGTGACAGAAGGGGGCTGCTTGGCTCTGATGCCAGCTCCCTCTGTGCTCCCTCTAGGGTGCAGTTTCGGGCAGATGTGTTGCAGAGGCGAAAGGAGGAGAGAGAGGCACGGGAGATTGAGCAGCAAAGGGAAGAAGAAGAGAGAGAGCATCGACTGGAAGTTCTCAGGAAGCAGGTGAGTCATTATCTGCCTCTTTGATTTTCAGCATAGATGACCCAGAAGGGCAGACTCTGGACTCACCCTTATCTTCATTTGAGGTGTCACTGCCACCTTATGGCAGAAAGTAAGAAGACATTTTCATTGGTATCACTCTAAAAAATGTTTTTCACCTGTTTATCTCAGGTTGGGGTGGTGGCAGAGGCCGATCCGGAGAGGATGATGGCAGATACTGAAGCTTGGAGGAGTCACCACTTGAATGTTAAAGAGTTCGAGCTCCAGAGGCCTCTCTACAGCATCAACACATTCACAGACACTCAGGTGAGGCCTGATAACATCCACCAACTGTCCTTTAACCCTCAGCCTTGTTTGATTACAAAAGCTCTACAGCTAAGAGGTCATTTACCCTGAACTCTTTATCTTTGCTCCACAAATAACGAGACAGCACGCCCTCTTTCCCCATATTTGTTGATGACACACCTGTTAGCTTGCCTAAGGTGGGACTGACCGGAGAACAGGGAAAGTTATGTCATCTGGTCTGCTCGTTAAACAAAGTCTATCTTCCTCCAGAGAACATCAGACACACTCTTGAGGTTAGAATTCAGAATGAGGTTAGAATTCAGCCATTGTGTAAACAGGTGATGACTTATGTCAAAATATTCATCTATATTTCCAAAACCAAACTATGAAGGGTGAGTGATTAACCTTGTGTCAAGTATTAAATGTGGAGCAAACCATTAAACAAAATAGAAGCACCCTTGGTGTGGTTTTGCATAAAACAGCTGGAAATTAATTGCTCACAGTGCTTTTTTTTTTTTTTTTGGTACATCTGTTTTCCAGATTGTGTCCGACCCGAGAGTGCGTGCTGAGCAAGCTCTGAGGGAGGCCGGCCTGCACCACAGCCAGTACGCCAAAGAGGTTATGTCTGTTATGAAGCCCCCCAAGCCACCACGACCAGATACCAAATCCATGATTAAATTCTGAAAACTCACTCGGGGTCATGTTTTGAAATCCCACCTACTGTTGTTATGTTACGGTTGAATTAACTGGAAGTAAGGTCTCATATTTACATGTGCTCAGATCACACGGGTACAAAACAGGTAAACATAACCAAGAGTGCCGACCACAGAGGACAAAACACATTTATCAATACTGACTTTTATTGTAGGCTTTAAACTCTACAGCATCTCGTGAGAAAAACAGCAATAATACACGTGAACAAATACTAATGACTTTTCTACACTTTTTTTTTTTTTTTTTGGTAATTATTAATCACATGTGACATTCAGGGAGTTCACATTTGCGGCTTGTCTGACAAAAGTGACTCAGATGATGCAGTAATACGTCATGGGAGAAACAAGCTGACATATGACGGTACTATTATAGTGAATATTCCAACCTATCACATGTGAAACATACATATACATACATATATATATCCTCAAAGCAAATGGAACCACCTTCACGTCTTTTAAGTTTTAGCTGAAATGATTATGATGTAAAACAAACTTGATTTCTTTTTTATGTTTAATGTCCAAATCAGAATACAGAACACACTCTTTAGAAAATTCATTTTTGAGTATCAAATATTAAGGTACAACATATACTTACATTTTTATATGCAACATACTTATTTAACATCTTAGCTTCACACAAATCTGAACCCTTTAAATAAGTGTCTCATGCCCATATCAACATATTTAATACATTCTATATAAATATCAACATACAGGTCAAAACTATGTACATTTTCATTGAATAGCTGAGAGGATGTGAGAGATCTAAGTATCTCAGACTACAAGTCCCAGCCGTTTCTTGATGAAGTGGGACACCAGGACTTGAGGTCTCTGCTGGTACTCCACCAGAACATCATGTGGAGAGGTGATCTGGTCGCCCTCGAAGCGGTTCAGCAACGTAACACAGATTACAGCAGCTGGAGACAGAAAGAAAAGAGACGTTATTAATTCCAATTTTGCAAATATTTAAAAGCCAGTAGAGGAAAAAAATCCCATAATGCATCTAAAGTGTGTAGTAACTGTGCAGAATATGCAGAATGCTGGAATATTAAAATGTACCTTTGAGGCCACAGACGCGGCACATAGCAGCAAACACCGTGGACTCCATTTCAATATTCCTCACACCGGCTTCGTAAGCTTTCCGCAGATATTCCAGTTTCTCCTCATGAGAGAACGAGCAAAGAGCTCCATCAAGTCGGCCTTGGCCTAAAGAGACAAAGGACAGACAGGATTGGTCACTATCTAAGCAATCCTCTTGACCTTTAACCAGAAACAACCTCGAGTATGTGATGCAGTTCATACCTTCATAGAAGTCGTGGGTGCACATGGTGTTTCCGATCACTGTGGGGATGTTCTGGAGCTCAGAAGAGCACTGCAGAAGCTCAGTCGCCACTCCCTCGTCCAGCTCGGTGCTCCTGGTGATGACTTTACCCAGAACCACCTGCTCAAACTGGGGGCGGAAGGAGTAGTCCACAGCTTTATCTGTGACGACCACGGTGCCTGGAGCCAGACCTTCAGACGACACCAAGAATAACCTTCATTAGCTTTTGCAGCATACTAGCAAGATTAGACAAGAAATGAAAGAAGGCCTGCATTTGCAAGAATTGTTTCAAAATAAAATAAAGTGTCCTTACCAACTCCTCCAGATGTTCCAAGGCGAAAGAGCACCACGTCCTGGCACTGAGCGTGGTGCAGCAGTTTGATGAGCTCATGCAACATGATAGAGATGGAAGGGACACCCATTCCATGCTGTGATGGAAACAAGAATGGTATTGAAATTACTCAAAAAATGTGAAATTTTAAATTATAACCCAACATTTTAAGTATTTTAAAGATAAATCAATCTGGGGGAAATTTAGTGCCATGCTTACACTTATAGACAGCACTGGTCCCACTTTGTACATGCTGTAGCGGTCGGTTCCCTCACAGATATCTCTAATGTTCTCTGGTGTTCCAGACAGTTTCAGCTCCTGGTGGATAAACTGGGCAAAAGCCTTCATCCTATTTGCACTGCCTCCGACACAAACAAACTACACAAAAAAATAGAGGCAGAAGACTTTGAGTTCTCTTTTTTCACTTTCAATAAAGATAAACATTTATATTTTAATTCACATTTCACACACCTTGATGTCTCCAAACATTTCTGGAAGGTTGTGGGTCTTGGTGCTGAGGCTGAAGTGGTAAAGAATATCCTCCTCCATGGTGTCCAGGTAGGGATTTTTCACTTGAACCTGTTGCCTGAAAACAATATTGGACATCATATTACCAAATGAACAGCTCACACAAACCCTAAATAGATACTCTGAAAGGATTTTCAAACTAAAAGCATCTTCCAACTTCTCAAAAACTTACTTGATGTAGTCTTTGTGCTCATTTCCCATACAGTTCAGCAAAATTGGTGCCATGACTGCAGATGAAACTTGAAATAGAGTTTTAAAAAAGGCTTCAGAAGTTAACGTCCAAATGTCTCTTGTAGCTGTTACGGAATAAGATGTGTATCTGAGTGCAGAGCTGATATAGTCTTCAGCTCTGACCTGCGCACTGATTGGTTCCACAGAGAGGAGTTGCACTCACAAAAACATCAAATGGCCCCCAAACAAACAGAGCGAGACAAGTTTTTCACCAGTGATAACTAGTCAACTTATCAGAGAATTTCAAAAAGAAAAATACATTCAAGGCAAAGTGACACTAACCCCTGATTACACTTTGTAAAAAGATTTAGGGTCTTAAGTATAGCCAATTAGAAGCCAATGAATAGCTAACGTGTTATAATATTAAGCTGTTGTTGCGGAGAACCGTTAGATAACCTCTGACATTGGCACGCAGTATGTCAAAACATTGACAAACAGAGGTAGCTTAATAGACAACCAACAGGAACTTGGTGTTCAGGTTTCCTGCAAAAATTTACGTCACAATGAGCACTGCTTTACCTACTCTGAGGTATGAGCCACCATATATTGGATGTTGTGTTTATCTTGTGTTTATTTAAAGTGACTACAGTCTGAAGTGGACAAAATGCAAGCAAAAGTAAACTAAGACTCCAACATTATACAACCCCAATTCCAATGAAGTTTGGATGTTGTGTAAAATGTAAATAAAAACAGAATACAATGTTTTGCAAATCCTGTTTAACCTATATTCAATTGAAAACACAACAGAGATGAGATATTTACTGTTCAAACTGATTTTTTTTTCTTTTCCAAATATTCACTCATTTTGAATTTGATGCCTGCAAACACATTCCTAAAAATCTGGTTCAGGGACAACAAAAGACTGGGAAAGTTGAGAGAAGCTCAAAAAACACCTGTTTGGAACATTCCACAGGTGAACTGGAATTGGAAACAAGTGAGTGTCATGATTGGGTATAAAAGGAGAATCCTTTTGTACCCAATCATGCAACTGAGCCTCTAGCAGGAAGCTAAGTCATTCACAAGCAAGGACAGGACAAGGTTCACCACTTTGTAAACAACTGTGTGAGCAAATAGTCCAACAGTTTAAGAACAATGTTTCTCAACGTACTATTGCAATGAATTGATGGATTTCATCATCTACAGTCCATAATATCATCAAAAGATTCAGAGAATCTGGAGAAATCTCTACACGTAAGCAGCAAGGCTGAAAACCAACATTGAATGCCCGTGACCTTTGACCCCTCAGGCAGCACTGCATTAAAAACCAGCATCATTGTGTAAAGGATATTACCACATGGGCTCAGGAAGACTTCAGAAAACCATTGTCAGTTAACAGTTCATCACTACATCTACAAGTGACAGTTCAAACTCTACCATGCAAAGACAAAGACATATATCAACAACACCCAGAAACACCGCCGGCTTCTCTGGACCCGAGCTCATCTGAGATGGACTGACGCAAAGTGGAAAAGTGTGCTGTGGTCTGATGAGTCCACATTTCAAATTGTTTTTGGAAATCATGGACGTGGTGTCCTCCGGGCCAAAGAGGAAAAGGTCAATCCGGATTGTTATCAGATCAATGTCTCAAAGCCAGCATCTGTGATGGTATGGGGGTGTGTTAGTGCCCATGGCATGGCTAACTTGACCATCTGTGAAGGCTCCATTAATGCTGAAAGGTACATACTGGTTTTGGAGCAACACATGCTGCCATCCAAGCCACGCCTTTTTCAGGGACGTCCCTGCTTATTTCAGCAAGACAATGACAAGACACATTCTGAATTTGCAAATCACTGTATTCTAATTTTTATTTATTTACATTTTACACAACATCCAACTTCATTGGAATTGGGGTTTAGTAACTTTTTATTTTATTTTATCATTGAGTTACATACACAGCAGACAATGAATACAAGAGTAGTGCTCCCTTTACTTAAATTTAGTAAATAATGCATCAGTAGCAACAACAGTGCATTAAAAAATGTAGTATAATTTAACCAAGAACTTTCACACTTTAGTAACACACCTGACAGACAAAACAATTAAAAACTCAGTAAAACATTTGATGTGGCTCATCATTGGTTAAAAATGTCAGTATTGTTTTAGGACGTGATGGCAACTATTCCCTTCTGGAAGTGTTTGAACGTGTACATCCTTTTTCTTTGCAGCAGCAGTCTGCTAATCTGTTGAAAAAAATACATATACAAACACGAGTCAATATCACATCATTCACTATTAAACCCCACAGTACACTGCCAAGAGGTGTCATAAAATCTAAATAGCTGCTTTTTTTTAGTTTAAGTGCCAAAATTTTGTAGTCATCATTTTATCATGTGCACTTATTCAGTCACATAAATCAATGCAACAGCTTGGCTCCGTTTCCTTCAACATAATAGAGGTGACTTATGAAGGCTTGATGAAAATCAGGACAGAAAATATGTTACGGTGACTGAAATGCTTTAAGTGCTCCTTACTTGTCAGATCAGTGTTGCACGTTGTTGGTTTATCGTCCTCTAAATAGCCAAAACTCAGCAGTTTGGACATGTTGACAGGAGCTGGTTTCTTGTCAAAAACTCTGCAAGAAGACACGAAGGGATGAAGATAAAACACAGCAGAACTGCAGTTCTTTGAAGAGGGATAAAAGCAAAAGATGTTCATGTAGTTACCTGTGTTATGTAATCATGGCCGCACAGTGCCTTCCATACCAACATGGGAGGCTTGGGCTTTTTGACATGCAACATGGTCAACAACCTCAAACTACTCACTGCAGTATTACAGCATACTGCACAGAGTCAACAAATGGTATATACCAGCTGGTATTACACACAGTGGTGTAATACCAGCCTGTCAGGTGTCATTGTATCTCATCCCAAACACCTTCTTTAAACTTCTTAAAATAAGACAAGGAAAATGTTTGAAAATTTCCTTTTATTAAATCAGATAACTTTGCTTCAGGAAATGTGAAGTCCATTTCCTCTTACATTTAAATCTTGCACCTGGCATCAGATCACTGCATTGCATGTGATGCTAAGACTTTGTTTGCAGAGTCCACTGTGGACTTTGTTGACGTGCAGTATCAACATAACATGTGCACCGACACCAGTCTTTATTGTCATCTCTGAGTTCTGTACGTGAGGTCTTTTCGGGTTTTGGGTCATTGACATATCAGGAAGGGTACAAGAGACACAAAGCACAGATTAGCAGTGAGCCAAAGCAAACAGGCTAAAGTCTAGATTTGTCTAGACGCTGCGTCTGTCCGGTGCAAATATGTACACTGAAGAGGTTTTGCTTGTATTTATTGTTCACAAAGAGATCTCCTCGTTTTGCTTTTAATGTGTGTGAAAGAGAAACTCTACGGATCCCCTTAAAAGATTGGAGCATGCAGTCTATAGGTTTTAAAAAATCTGGGTTAAATCTAACTGATTTTTGTTCATCTTTTCAGTGCAAAATCTCTTCAGTATTTTCCCATGGGTCACAGTGGGAAAAGTAAAGATAACCTACAATAACAAGGCTGGAAATTTGCATGTCTCCCTGATTTCTCCAACTTAAGCTTCTGTGAGCCTCTGATGCATTTTTTAAATTTTATTATTATTATTATTATTATTATTATTATTATTATTATTATTTTTTTTTTTTTTTTTTTTTTTTTACAAATTTCATATAACAAAATAAGGATTTATCCTGTTAAACTCATTAATGGGCATGACATGAAGAGCAACCAAAAATAATTTTATAGCTTTTTAAAAATAAATATATCAGTTGGCTGCATTAGTTTAAGTGCATACTCAATAATTTAACTAATCTGACTCCACACTAAACTTAAACTTGTTGTCTGATGTAACAGGAAAACTGGTCTTTGATAAATAAGTGTTTTCACAGTCTGTCTCTGGAGTCCTGCTGTGGCTTTCCTTCGCTGAATAAAATGAACAACAGCACCATCTTGTGATCACAAAAACTTACATCCTCTTGAATTTGCTGGTCTCATAGCATTGGTTGGGGGCCTGTAGTTTCTCCACCTGGCTGTGTTGCACGTTGTTGTTCTGCAGAAGTAAAAGGTAAAGTCTCAGTGTGTGATGATACATAGATGTTTTTCTCATCACAGGCTTCAATTTTTCTGCATGCTCTCATTTGGCCAAGATCAAGTAAAGACAATTTGAAAAATATAACTCTAAGGCATTTTCATAATTTCTCCATTAGAATAAGGTCAAAGCTGTGTTAAACAACTCAAGTGATAAATTCAGATTTGAATTTTGTGCCTCATTTGGCTAAATCACTTCCTGAAATGACTCGGGCATTTCTGTTTACCTTCTCTTTGCCATTGCTGCTGTTATCATCCCTCTCCCAGGCTGACATATTGTCAGTCCCAAAGGGAGGCTCCAGCGGTAGAAAAGCTCCAGGGTTTTTCTTCTCTGCACTGTTAATTAGATTGTTGGAGAAAAACAATATAGAGATATAAAAAGTATCCTTTGCTTAATGATAGATGGATGAAGGATAAACAGTGAAAAATGGCCAATATGACTGCTAATATTAAAGTTTTTTTAACTGGATTATCTACTTGTCAGAGTGCAAGATAATAAGACAAATGTTTTAAGTACCTTTTGTCAGTACTGTCTCCTGATGCCATGAACAAGTTTAGTGGTTTGTTTGAATTAGGTGTAGAGGTAACTGTGTCCTCATGCCATAAAAGTCCTGTTGAAAAGGGGTGAAAAGGCAAAAATACACCAGTTAATAGTAAATGATACAAAACTTTGTGATACAGTGATATATGTAGAGAGAAGCTATGAGAATGGATGTACCTTTGTGTCCTCCTTGTTTGGCGAGCTTGATGTAGTCAGTATCACTCTCTAACACCCCAGCTCTCCTCCCTCGGATCTTCTCCTCAGGCAGAGTACTGATGCTTGGGGACAGTCCTGGGATCTGGGAGATGTGGCCATTTATTCTGTGGAGCCCTGTTACTGTAAATGTCATAATACGCACAAAACAAGACAGAGAGAACATTTAAATACACATTTTTTACCGATCTCTTTTTATGAGCTTCACTGTCACATGTATTACTTCATACATGTATGTTTGGACTAGTATCCACTAGTATCAACGTATCATGGGTCAACTTTTTAGTCAAGTCATTCAAGTTTACTTGCCAGATTCTGTCGACTGAAGAACATTGCTCATGTCAGTTGTGGCTTTTCTGGTAAGAATAGAAACAAAACCCGGTACACTGTTAAGCTCCAACACATTACAGAACATGGACATTAGCCTGAGTTAGCTAGCCCTGGGCGATTTATTCGAGCTCCGTTACGCAGAATTTGACGCACGCTTAATGAATAAAGAGTCGAGGCACAAACGCTAAAATGAATGAAATGCTCTTATTCAAATTCAGTCGGAGTTTACTTACTCTGGAGTCATTTTGGACGTAGAAGAGCAAACTGCTGTGTGACAAGCAACTGTTTGGAGCTGGTGACTCGTTGCCTTGGAAACGGGTCTTTAACCCAGCCTCGAGAGCAGCTGTTGCGCAGTGAGGTACGGTTCTAGTTAGTTAGTTTGCTAATTATTTATTTAGTCAGTAAGTTAGGTATCCTCTAGCTACACATACTTAACAAAAAAACCAATCAGACCCTTACTAGGTCGCAACAAAATGAACGAAATAACAATTTTACTTGGGTTTAAGATGATAACTAACTAACTAACTAACTAACTAACTAACTAACTAACTAACTAACTAACTAACTAACTAACTAACTAACTAACTAACTAACTAACTAACTAACTGAATGAATGAATGAATGAATGAATGAATGAATGAATGAATGAATGACATCAGTGTTTTTGCATTGCAGCATTATAAAGCATGGCAAGAAAAAAGTCTATATCTTTTATAATGCATATGGTCAGTCTACTAAACATTAAGAACTAAGTCTGTAAATCAGTTTCGGATACAGACGTTCATTTGAAAAAAAAAAAAAGAAGAAGAGGAAGAAGCAGCAAAAGCTATTGCTAAGTTATTGCTTGGTAATTACACGTTATTTTAATGCAAATCCCCGAGCTGCATGGAAAAGATATCCAGTAGCTCGTTCATTACTCATTTGATATGGTGCTTCAGTGTTTTCCTTAATCACTTTGTAGTTGTGCAATCTCCATAGCATTTATTACTGTGACCGCTTCAGGGTTTGGCGCTGTAATAAAGCTAAATGAAATATATGAGTGAATAACTATCTTTTCACCATTTGTCATTTGCTTTCCCCATAATAAATTATTAGTCCGTGTAAATAGCTCTTTTTTATTATTAGCCTGTATGACTGAATGAAAACCTTATATGACAAACAGACATTAGTTGAGAAAATGTGTTTTTACTGCCCAGGATTTTAAAAATTAGTATTTTAAGGTGTTATATTTTTGTGAACACATTACAAGTCACCTCATTTGTAAATATGCAAACAAGCTTCAACCATTCACACTCCATGAATGCTAGGTTGGGAACATGCGCAGAGCGAAAGAAGCAGCGATGGTCCTTTAATTACCGCGCTGGTCAAGGTAACTTGAGACACGAACCTGAGACCGGATAAAGCAGTGAATTCTTCAGCATAAAAGCAGTGTATTTCCGGGAAACCGTACCAGTAAACTAGGGAGATGATTCAACTCTTTTTGTGGCTGTTTGAATGCCCGAGTTTGATATTTCATGAAAACTTGTTTAATAATGACAGTTTTTTTTTTTTTTCATGAGGATGATAAAGCAGTCAGAAAATCAAGCTCTTTAAAAAAAAGTCTTTCATTTATCCAACACATTTTCATTCAACAGTTTAATAATTACTTGTACCTTATGTGTTTTTCAGCTCTCTAATTGTGTATAAGTTTTTTTTTTGAAATGCTTAAATTGTTTTGAGCTTTTTATTGTGAAAAATAAGATGAAAATTCAAATATAAAATTTGTTATGAAAGCATTTTTTAAGTGCTTTAGATTTGTTTAGGGATGATGGGGCACATTTGGCATTATATTTGCTTATATTTGTTCTCTCCAGGATGGGATTATGTACAGTATACAAAGAGTTTATGAATAACCCCCAACATGCTGAAGTCTTGGTGAATTTTTTGGAAATGCTTTAAAATGGGCAGGCTTGATGTGTCAAAATATACATATTATTGTAATACAAATGTCATTACTTGAATTGCCATTGTAAATGATCAAACTTTAAGGGGCTTTTCAGTATGCTCCATGTGTTCATAGCTCTTTACAAATTTGTCTGATAATGTTTTATGTTAAAACTTGCTCGAAATACCTCAAATAATTGTAGGATAGTATTTTTTATTTATTAGAATTTTTCTAATAATAAATTGAATAATTTTTTTCTAATGTTTATATATTTGACTTAAATTTTTCTACCTTTATTAATGATAAATGAAATGGTTTTCTAAAATTCTTTGAAGCCCTTTTGAATCAGAAATGAGAGGTTGCGAACGTATTTGCTTTATTTTGAAACATTTCACCGGAAGCCAATATTTGCCCTCGCATCTTGACGCTGGTTAATTACAGTGAGTTGTTGCAAGGTAACTTCCTCCTCCAATCGTGGCTTTTTTTCCTTCGTGGAGTGCGAGTTGTGAAGCGCAGACAGTGCAAATGTGTGAAGAGGGACAGCGTTACAAAATGTATACTCATCTGTTCCCTCCTCTGATTTGATGCATCGAGTGAATTTGTCACTTTTCCACCAGCGAGCGACGGACGATCATGTTGGCGTCATGTAGGCTCCGCTTTTCAGACTTTGGAAAACAAATCGGGTATTGTCGGTAAATTCTCGGGAGATGGCAGAATAGTTCGACCTGCGCCAGATACCAAAAACCATCAAAGCACTTTGGAAAATAACCCGGGAGGTAAGTGCTATTATTATGTACCTTAAATGTTAATTAAACTGAACTTTAAAAGTCCTGATTTTATTGTAAAGAGGAGGTTTATATCTCGGTAGACGTGGAGAAGTTCGCTGACTCGCAGGAAAATGTTTCGTGACGTGCTGCTCCCAAGAAATCCTGTCTCCCTCCCAGCTTTTCTTCCAAAAATCTTGGCCTGTTTTTATTGCAGTATTGATGTTAAATTCATCTTCATCGGAATATAAAATATGTGCATCTTAATCTGAAACATATTTTAAAAAAATCTTTAGTCTTGCAATGTTTATTTCATTTTGGTCACTCCGTCATTTTTTTTTTTTTTTTTTTTTTTTTTTAAGATAAACGGTGATGCGTTCAGGCTCTAAACACTGAAATTAAACGTTTCAGGTCAACCTCTGCGACTTTTCGTGTTTCACAATCACAGCAGCCTCTCAACATAGCGACTAGTTGTGACTTTGTTAGGAGTTTTTTGTCATGCAAACAGTCTTTGGGAGGGTCGTTCCTGCTTGATCGTGTGTCTCATCATCCCCTGCTGAGCGCTTTTAACATCACAATCACAGCACAGAAGGTGGGAGAGACAGAAACAGTAGTGATCAAATAGCATTGTCTGGAAAGGGCAAGTATTGTCTGTGGAAAACACTCCACTTTACCATACACAGTTCTGATAAAGCCTGCAAAAGTGTGTGTTCACAGTACTGGCCCAAACAGTAAGTGGTACAGATTGAAGGACAGGTCAGTGTAAAGCGGCCAGACTCGGCTTAAAGCAGGGTGCAAACTTCATTACTAAGGTGTCACTTCTAGCTGAAAGCATTCAGAGATAATTGTGCAGATTAAAAGAAGTGTGAATGGGGATGTCTCACACTGAAGTGCTGCTCCCCAGAATCAACTCTTTGTGCTAGAGCTGAGCTCTAACTAAATTACATTCCCACATACTAATCAGGATTTTCTTCCTTCGTCGCCTAAGTGTCTGGGGGAGCACTTGATTGTTCATTTGTTTTCTTGTGTAGTTTGTGTTATTGAGCGCAACAAAGTCAAGCTTTGCTTAATTGCAATGCATTCAACTGACCAGTGTAAATGCATAGCAGCCTGACCACAGAGCCTGGTGTCTGGCTTTGTAGACTACTGTTTAATCAATACGAATCAGCCATTTAAAATGTATTTAAACATTAATGACCCCGCCAGTTAAAGCATCCGCATTTGAGGTTATCAATTTCTGTGCGTTTGTGTGGCTGCTTCTTGATCTGGAGAATGTAACCCCATGACTGACCAGTCTCAGAGGCCGGACCTCTTGGTGGGTGCCTGCTGTTCTCAGAGGGGGCTTGTGTCGCTGAGTCTGGCAGATAGCGGTCAGATAAAGAGCCGTCAGGCAGTCTGGCTCGACTGCAGGGGATCCTGAGGTTCCTGTTCTCAAGCGCCGTTGTGATCCAAACTCCCCAGCTCTCTCAGGCTAAAACGGTGTTATTGTTTAGTTTTGAGACAGTTTCTTTGTTTTAAATGGATTATCTGTCGTAACTCAGCCAGTTAAAGGTTATCTGACTGTTTTAGACAAACAGAGCTGTCAGAATGATAACGTCTTGGTCTATTTTTTTTTACAATTAATACTCAGGGGCCTCCATGTGTGTGATTATAATGCCTTACAGTCTGTCTGTCTTTATACATATTGCTGGGGGGTTTGCAGCACAATATGATACCAAATGTATGCCCTATATCTTGTGACACAGTGATTCTGGAAGAGGATCGATGCATCGGAAGAGAAATCCATTTAGAGAGCTGTGTTATTTTTGAATTAAAGGTGCAGTGTGCAGAATTTAGCCAAGCAGATTTGTTGGAAATTAAATAAAATATTTGTAAGTATGATCGCTTTAAGTTTGATCATCTAATACATATAAAAACCACTGAGTTTGTATTGACTTTGTATAAGCCTTTTATATTTACATATGGAGAAGGTCCCCTTCCACGGAGGCTGCCATCTTGCCCTGCTGTGTTTGTATGGTATCACAGAACCAACAAACTAGTGATGGTTAAAAACTTCTGTGGTTTTAGTAGTTCAACAGTCAGGGAGCATTTCGGTGAATCAGACCACCATCATTGAATATTTCTAATTTCTACACACTGTACCTTTCAACAAGCAACATTTGGCACCAATGACTCAGCAGTCATATAGCACGACTCAGGGCATCAGCTATGTTTAGTTTCCTAAACAGGAGGGATGGTTTACGCCATTTGATATTTGGAATCTTAGCACTGTAAACACGTGATCTGATAGTTTTTTCCTGTTTGGGTTAAAACTAATGTTGATGACTGATGTTTTGAAAACTTCTTGACCATTATGATGACCAATAAATCAGTGTAATGCAGACATCTAAAGTAACAGACCTCAGAGAGGAGGCAGCACTATGTAAAGGCATTTAAAACTTTATTCACATCACGTTATATCCAATGATACAGCGCCCTCTGTGTGTGTTTACAACAGATTGTCTTTTTATAGTCTTGTTCTGCAACAGTTGATCTTAACTGTTGACTCAAATTTAGATCTTTACATTAATGATCTTTTTTGGTCCTAAAGAAGTCTGAAAACGGAAGTATTTTTTTCAATCCAATCCTGATGATCAAATTCAGCTGCCATGTATGACCAAAGTCCAAAAGAAGATTTTCGGTTAGCAGTCACATTTTCATGATATCTTTTTTTGTTAATCTGTCAGCTTTTTACAGCAGTTTCATCACTCAGGAAAACAAATCAAGCCAAGTCATCTCCAAACATTAATCATTTTGCTAATTTTTGTCTCTTTGTTTCTGCAAACTTTGTTGGCGAAGAGATTTCTACTTGTTCTCTGGAAACTGTGATAGTCCTTTCCCCCGCTTCCTCCAACATTTTACAGACTCGCTGCTTAATCAAAAAAGAAACTTCTCATCAGATTAAGTGATGCTGAATATAATCACGAGATGCAGCAGCAGGACTGCTTTGAACAAACTTTTGGAAATAAGAGCCTTTGATCTCAATCTGAAAGTTTTGCCTCTCCCACGCAGAACTGATTCAAGTTTTCACTTCTACTTTTTCCGCCCCTGAGTTCATCAGCTTCAGTGCCTCTTTTTATACTTTTTGGTGGACATTAAATGTATAATTTGTCTCAGTATTTGAAAAGACTGAGGCGAGTGTGAGCAGGGTGTGTGTGTGTGTGTGTGTGTGAGAGAGAGAGGGGGGGGTTGTTCGGGTGGGGGCTTCTGATAGCAATCATTTCTCCGTACACAGTAATTTGGCTGTCACAAGAAGCTGGCAGTTTAGGATGGAACAATATGCAAGCTTTAAAAAAACCCTGGGACAGTGTTTTAGGGATGGGGGAGGTATGGCCTGTATGTGTGTGTGTGTGTGCGTACGTGCGTATGTGGGATCAGGTTACACAGTCTGTCATTAAGAAGAGAAGCGCAGTTATGAGACCAAGATAGACTGCTTCAAGTCTGAGCAAGAAGAGTCGGAGGCTCTTCTGTGTTGGCGGCTTTCAAGACGGGGAAAAAAGGAGGGAGTGAGAAGAAAGAGGGCAGGAAAGGGATACTGTTTGTCTGCCTGTGTGACGGTTTATGAATGTGTGTGTGATTGCAGGTGGAAAGGGCAGCCGAGGCGAAAAGGGAAGGCAGTATTTTGGGTTGCAGTAAAACTCGGAGTAGAATATTCAGCTATCTATGCCTCATCTGTATGTGTGTGTGTGTGTGTGTGCTCACGCACGTGCGGCTCTGTGTGTATATGCTGACTTATCCTAGAAAGTTTGACTAGCAACAAACCTGGCATGAGATGAGGCGGCAGGCTGCGGAGGAATACAGCATGTGGGTTGAAATTTCGCTTCTGCTGTGCTCGTGTCCAGCTTTTCAGAAAGGGGCCCTCTGTCTGCAGTGTTATTTTTAGTCAAATAAAAAAAAAACACAACAACTTAAGCCTTTTAATAATCATCAGCCTTATGTAGCCCAAACATATCATGAAGAGAGGAGCAGCCTGGGACTTGCGGGCACTGCAGTCTCAGCATGAGACGGGAATTTAGAGAAGGGGAGGATGAGATAAAAGGACTCCCCCGTGTTTCTGCCAGATTTGAATCCTGCTCTCCTGTTTTTCTTCTTCTGGTCACTCTGTACAGACGTATTGATTTCTCTTCCTCTGTCTTTCAATATGGATGGAGACCAGTGGAGACAGATAGAGGGGAGACAAGACAGTACTGTCTGCTCAGATGCACACTCTCACACACTCACACACACACGTACACAGACAGATCTGCAGTGCTCTCTCTCTAACCCCAGACTGCACCGGAGACAGTCTGCAATACACATTTTATGAGCCCTTCACTCGCCTCAGTGCTCTTGTCTTATCGCTCAGCTGTTAGTGGGGAAAGTTATGGCTTTGTTTCTGTTGCTCCCTCTTCTCTCTGATCTCATTCCCAGACCCAGGAACAGGCTCTTATTTGGTGCAGGCACGTTGTCTGTGAATTGGGAATAATTTATGCTTCATCTCTGGGGTCATGGGGTCATTAACTGAAGTACCTCTGTTACTATGGTCGTACCTCAGTGTCTTGCTCAGCCAAGATGTTTAATTCAGGAAATCCATTCCACTGGATTCATCCTGTATGGAATATTTATATTATTTTTTGCCTTGAAGTTAAGCCAGAACAGCATGACTAGAATTACCATTACAATATAACATAAGTCTTAGTGTGTCAGCCCAAGCCTGAAATTGAAAAATATTCAAATTATCAGTTTAAAGCTCCTGTGAGGGCTTTTTATCTGGCTTTAAAATCGACTGAAATTAAAATTATTACCTCTCTTTGACAAATAAAGACAAATAAGATTGAAGTCAACCAGAAATTTCAGTTCTCTATTGTCAATTTTAATGCCCACAACTGCTGATGTGGGGTAGGTGTCAGATTAAATAATCAACTTCATGAAACAAATTTAAAAAAAAACATTGTTTGTTAACATTGGTGAATAAGACTGCTAAAAGATAGCACAAGATCCACTTCAAGACAGTGGTTACCACAACCTGCAGCGGGTGCCAAAATTTATACGCAAAGTTCTTACAGGAGCTTTAATGTAGCTTTATTTCCCATAAAGCCACAAATTGATGCATTTTTTTTACTTGGAAAATTGGTTTTTCGGATACAAAAAGACGGGTTGTCAAATTAATAATGAAAAGAATTTGATTAAATAATCTGTAATTAGGTAATTCAGTGTCAGTCACTGAATTTCTGTTGATCAATGTTAATTATACAGTGGCAAAGTGCCTTGAAAAATAGTTAACTTTTCTTTATGCAGCAACTTTTTTAAAGCTGATTGAGATACTTTTAGTTTATGTTGATTCTGGCATCCCCTGTAGACAAAGCAGTACTTCTCTCTGTCCCGTGTGTATAAACCATCTTATCTTGGACCATTTCTTTAGCACGTCCTGAGTATCACTTCATCTGCCACCTACCCCACCTGCAGTTTATTTGACAATAAGAATTATAGTTTTGAATGTCTAGTCGATGTTGTTGTTTGCAGTATGACTCATAAAGAGGCATCAGTATTGGTTTCAGTCTGTTTCATGAGAAGCTAAAAAAAATCTCACAGGAGCTTTAACAACATCAGAGGAACTTCTTTATGACTAGAATTAACATCTCCACTTCACCAATAGGCAAAAACTCTGTAAAATCAAGTCATTCTTAAATTCACATTAGTGGCATTTTCCAAATTTAGGTTTATCTTTTAAGTGTCATCACTGGAATACCAGAGACTCCCTGGCCGTAAAGTCTCTGCTGGCAGCAGGATGTGACGACCCTGAGAACAGACCTGTTAACACATTCATTGTTCTGTTGTGAGCTGTTTGCAGAGTGATTATCATCATAGTGGTGCCTGCTTTAGCCAAAGATTGTGGGTCACACATTAAGGTTTAGCGTCATGCTAACTGAGTCTTGTAGCTCAGACTTTGGTTGGCATGGTGCAGAGTCCTCCAAGGCTACACACTCCCTGAGCTGCGAGCAGGTGTGCACACATTTCTTTTGTCTGTTCACCTCATTTAATTGATTCTCAAGAAGAAAAAAATGCATTTAAAAGGTGTAGCGCGACACAAATCAAGGTGTCCTTTGGAGAAAAGTATTAACCCGGGACAGTGAACTTTGTGAGACGGTCATTTAGAGGGGAGAGTGTTTGTGCATTCCTTTGTTAGCAAACATGGCTGAGATGAAGGCTGTTTGAACTGGCTGGCTCAGAAGTTTTGATGGCTGTGTGAAAATGGTTGTCTAATTACTATGGTGACCAGTGCAGAGAAGACTTGTTAACAGCATCTTAACTGGGCCATTAAAGCTTTTTAAGTTGACTTCAAACAGAATGAAGCTACAACCTCAGGAGACCATGAAAACATCAAAAAAAGCATCTGTCTCTCTTTTGACTATTAGTCTTTTTGAATTTGTAGACTTTGTTTCTGATTGTTGTTTTTGGTGCAGAGGTGAAAGGAAGGGTGGGATTACAGCAGAATGGCAAGGTGACTGTTGTCTGTGATTACATTTGATCCTAGATGAAAAAACACTTCTGTGTGTGTGTGTGTGTGTGTGTGCTCACACCCTGGATTGTATCTAAGAATCAAAACCTGCAGTGTTGTTGCCTACAATAGTAAATGTTTAATTTAGAAGTGAACTTGGGCAGGGAGTTATTTGCATTTGATTACGTTCCCATTTTCATGAAAGGAGGGAGATACTGAGAGATTGAGTCTTGCTCAACCTAAATGGACAATGCACAAATATTTTTAGGGGCCTGAGTGAGAAGTTGCTCTTTTATCTCACGATGAATGAAATGTCTTTCACACTGAAGCTATCTTTTCTGGTTATGAAATAAAAGATCAACAGACATTTGTTGCTTTCTAGATATTTTAATATCTTCCTTTACAATACAGAACTCTGGGTAGCCCCAGTGCCTAGACAGGAGACTACATGGGATCGTTCTTCCTTTATTTACACCAGTACAGTTGAACCATTCCATTAATAGTTGCCGTATGATAAACAGCAACACATATCAGCTTCAACTTAATATAACACTAGGGCTGCACGATTTATCGTGAAAAGATCGCGATCTCAATTGAAAAATACTTAACCTCATTTATGAACACAGACAGTTCTTGAACATTTTATTTCATGGGCTTCATTATAAACAGAATTACAGTGAAGGAATGTCTGTACTGTAAATGGATGAAAAACCCCAGTGGTATTGGCGAGCCTCAATAGGAATAATTGCAATAAGCAAAGTTCCTGCTGCTCACTTTACTTGAATGATGCTTTAATGGTCTTTTTTTGTTTTCTTAAAGTTCATCAGTGCAATAAACATTTTGTGAAAAAAAAAATTGTGCCAGAGAATGGTGATCTCAGTTCTCAGCAAAAAAAAAAGTTGATTCACATTTTTGCCAGAATCGTGCAGCCATTTATTATACGCTCCAAATTGGCATGAAAAAGCAGGCAGAAATCATAGTGGGACTGGAAACAGGTGATCTGATAATACGACACTGCCCTTTGGGGTGGTGTTACGGAATGATGCTGACAGACAGTGCCCATGATGCAAAAGTTTAAACCAAGCTCATCAATCAATAACTCAATCTTTATATAGCGCCAGTTCATAACAAACATTATCTCAAAACGCTTTCCAGACATGTTAACAGGTCTAGACCTGTTCATGATGGTAAATTTTATTAACAGAGACCCAACATCAAGACAAGATAAGAAGTCTTATCTCATCTTAACCCACCATGAGTAAGTTACAATGGCAAGGAAAAACTTCCCTTTAACAGGCAGAAACCTTGGACAGAACCAGACTCATGTTAGACAGACATCTGAGGAGACTGGGTTGGGATCTTTTGATAAATTCCCTTCACACTTTGAAGGTGGGATCATACATCCTGACACAGATGTGAGGCGAGATTGTATTTGAGTCATCTTGCAGTATGTGGTGAGTAATGAACCTGCAGGATCACTGATATCACTCAGTTGGCCTCAAGCCAACATCAACAAGGCTTTGACTGAAGGACTGAAGCACTCAAATCCTAAACTGGTTTGCTTCAAGTTGTTAACAAGATAGATCAACATTTTTCGAGTGCCATCATTTAAAGCAAATCTTTAGGATTTCTAACTTGGTAATGTGGAGACTTCTTGGTCGATTTCTAATCTTACAATAAAACCAGTTGTAGGATTTAAACCAGAGAGACTCTCTCTCTCTCCAAAAGCTGCAGAAGTGTATCAGACAGACACTGATTTTTAACATGTAACTGCCTCAGTCACTGTTCAACCACTATTAGTCACTGGTCCTGTTTGTTTTGGAGAGCAGAAGACCTCTGTGGATAATTTGGCTCTGCATAAAATCCTCGCGAACAATGACTGAACAATTTGTGGCTTTTAAAGTTTACACCCTGTTATGCCGTTGCTCCAGCGCTGCTCTGTGTACAGTGATGCAGCTAAAAAACAAACATTCAGAAATTCAAAAGACAAATTAGGGTTTTTAAAACTGATCATTAATATTGTGGTGTTTCAGGGTTCAGAGCCACTTATAACCTGCTAAAAATGTGTTTTTGTTCCATTAGCTTGGTTTTAGTCATCCCTGGTGCTGTGTTTGACTGTAGGCAGATTCTGTTTTTCAGACTGAGCTGAATGTGTTGATTTGCTGAGCTGTAGTGTGAATATGAATGTGGGCTGCTGCAGAGAGGAGGACTTTCACCCTCAGGTCTGTATTAACACCCACATGCACCTAGGAGCGAACCATCTGTGTGTCCCTGATGACATGCTGACTCCATGGCTGTCTGGGTCCGGGGACAGGGACGGTGAACGGGGACACGCACGCAGCAGGCTCTGCATTGCCCCAGTCTCCGCCAGCTCCTTCCCTCACGCTCCCTGCAGTTTTGCTGCAGTTTTTCCTCAGTGCCCGGGCTATTTGTGCCATGGTAACTGTGCCAGCCTGCCAGCTCAGACACAGATTCCACCCCTCGTCTCCCTCTTCGCCAGCATGATGACTCAGCAGCTCCTGCAGGGCCTCCAGCCTCCTCCCTCCTCAACCTCGGTGATACACCAATGCTCATCAGACAAAGTAGTGTTTTGTCATTCTCTCCTTCATCATGACCTGAATACAAAACAGACTGAAATAAAAAAGCATCCAAGCCGACCAAAAGACTTAGTTTGTTGTTGAAAATCAGTCAAACATTCTCAAATCTAAGGTTGAGCATGATGCAGCCATGTGCGAGGAAACGTCTTCCACCTCCTCCAACGTGTTCAGACCGACAGAACTGTCGACATGCGTCTCTCTTTGGGCTCAGCTGGATAAATCGCAGCATTTGAGTGGCATGTTTAATCATCTCCATCTAATCACGTTAAGCTCTGCTCAGCGTCTTAAAGCGGTGCTTATCGAGATGGCCCTCTGGAGTGGGATCACTGGAAAGAGTCTGGAAAGGAAACGTGGCGTCATAAAATGGTAGCCTTGATATGTGGGATCACTTTCATGTCCCTCCAGCAACGCTCAGCAGGAGTCGACCCTAACATGCTTCTCAGTCTTGTCCAACTATTACTCTCTGGGTTACACACACACTCACACACACACACACACACACACACACACACACACACACACACACACACACACACACACACACACACACACTGTGGCTGGCTGTGTGGAGCTCAATGTGGTTTCTGTATTTCCATGAGGAAGGTCAGTGCTGATTCATTTCAAGAGCGCTGATATAAAATGAAATACCTGTGGTGGAATAAATATTTAGTTTATTCAGAAATCCATCAATTTGAAGATATTACTGGACATTAAGAGATTTTTTAAAGTAAAGGAGCTGATTTTATGCAAGGAGTGCATAAAAAACTTAACCGGTTGTGCACAATGACACCTTTTAAAAAGTCTTGAATATGTCAAAAAAGTTAATTGGTTAACATTACAGATGCCTTGAAATAGGGGTGTATGTTTACGTTTTCCTAAATCATTAAAGGAGTAGCTTGAGCTTAAACTGCGCTGAAATAGTTAGCGTCCATTAGAGCAGCCAGCCAGGCTCCACTGAAGAAAAGCTCTCCAGAGCTCCCAGACGCATGCTAAGACTAGCAACACACTAAACTTTTAGGTCTTAGCCAATTATAAAACTGTGTGAGGTCACACACACACAAGGACAGTTTAGACTGATTTTAAAAACGACGTTTATTTGCCGCAATAATTTCCTAACAAAGAAACGCAAAATCTTTTAGAAAGTAGCATGTTTGCTAGCCGTTTTAGCCCTGCCTCCATTGGCTTCTTTTCAAAATCTGTTCTCCTGTTTTTTGTATTTTTAAAGTTTATTTTTTTTGTTTTAGAACAATGCAGATTAATCAACATTTCAGCTGTACGGCAGAATTAGCATAGTAGCTAAATAGCTAGCTTAATCCATCATGCTAAGGCAGGTTCTTACACAAAAAGAGACAACACGTGGTCTCTGTTTTGTTTTCATTTCTTTTTTATTTTTGCATGTAAAGCAGTGACAGCTAGCATGGAGGGGGATGGTTCTAGGACTGACTCCTAACAGTTGAGCCTCCTTTGGGGTGTTATATCCACTGCAAAAACTGAAATTTAAGCAAGTGTTAATGTCTTATTTTTTAGTAAAATCTTATCACACTTAATATGAGTAACAGTGTTTTATTTAAAGATAGCAAAAGTTTAAAACGATGCCTGAATTGCCTGTTAAGAATAAGACAAATGTACAAACTGGAATAGGAATAAAGTCTTAATATAAGAAACTAAAAAAGTACATTTTCTGGAACTCATGTGGCTCATATTAAGTCTAATACAATTTGTTGCTTTAAATAAGACCAACACTTAGCTTTCTGTTTGTTTTTTATTTATTTATTTTTTAGCAGTGGGGGTTCGACCTTTTCAAACACTTGTGAGGGGAGGTGCCAGCTTAATGTCACCGTTTGTCCATTAGGGACCATGGAACGACGAGTTGTATTAGCATTATCAGTACCTGGAGTTTTCATGAATGGAGTCTGGCTTTTGTGAAAGGAGGCAATGCAGAAGCCACTAAGGGTCATTTGGTTAGCTATGCAGCTTATTAGCACAGGAAAAGCCCTTGGATGACCACTTACCCTTTCACTAGAGCACAGAAAATCTAAACCTGCAAAGTTACCGAAAAGTTAAGCAGTGAAACTAATTCTGTAAGGTTACTTTCCTTAGAAATCAAGAGTCGTGGAGTTTCAGATTTGTCAGGACAGTTTTGGTAGTAGCTCCTCAAAACTGTACTCCAGCACAGAGCTTGATTACTTTCCCAAGCTGCAAAATGTGAGCTCACGACACCTGAAATGGCGGCCAATATAAACTGCCTAACCTTTCACAGATTGAAGGAGGGAGTGAAAGCGATGGACTCATCACAATGCAGAGTACAACAAACAACTTAGTCATAGTCGCACAGTTAAAATAACATTTGGACACTCTTTTTTTTTGATAACAATGTTGCTTGAGTCATACCCTCGTAAGACCCATTAGGTTTTTCATTCCAACAGCAATAAACACAAGAGAGTAAGCTATAAATACCATGTGGTATTTATTCTGGTTTCTTATTACAGCACCGCATCAGAGGGTAAAGGAAGAGCGAGTAAAAGGAAAGATGGGGGTTGAGACAGACAGAGGGGGAAATGAGAGCACACCCTTGGCAGGATGTCAGCTCCGTGAACACACACACTGCAGAGCTTTGCCAGAGAATTCAATACGCAGGGATAGAGCGCTGCAACAAATACACACACACACAGACGCACACACGTTCATACACACAGCGGCAAGAAGTTGTCTGCTTAGATCGCAATCGGTTCTGCAGATGCTCTCGCCCTGCCTCTCTCCTCTCCAAGAATCCCCTCTGAGGTTTCAGATATCAGGACGAGTCCTGGCTGTGTGTTCATTTAACAAAGCTGTTAGCTACCGTGATGATGATATAGGACATCTAGCTTCGGATGTGGAGTGGTACATGTTTGTGGATTGAAAGAAGCACATTTTTCTCAGGCAGGCCCTCAGTGTATAGGCTGTAATACCGACTGTGTACATACTGCAACTGCAAACTAATAACAGTGCAACGAAGCTGCTTCTTTGGCTCCCACTCACTGTATGATAGCTTATTTAAGACAAAACGTCTGCGTGGGAGAGATAAATAGAGAGGGAGATGATTTAAGTGCCCCGTCGAGGGTCTTCCTGCAGTAAACGTAAACAAAAAAATGCAGCAAATCATCTACCTACTCTAATTGAATCCATTAAACACAGCCCCATGACATGCTCCACTTGGCTAATTGTGGTGAGTTATTGATCTGTCAGCAGTGTGAGAGTGTGTGAGGATGTTGTGCTCTTATATGACTGATATATGAGTCAGTATGAAGGTAAGAAGGCAGACAGAATGACTCGTGTGTGCTTCAGACTATTGTTCCTTTACTCCTCTGCTTATCTCTTTATCCCGTTTCCCTCCCGTCCCCGACCGCCCCCCTCCCATCCCACTCAACCAGCATGGTGCCCTTCTTCCCACTGTCCCTCTGGGCGCTGACACCAGACACCTCCTTGTCCCACTTCCCTCCTTTTAGCCTACCTCCACGCTGCAGCACACATCGGCCCTGTTCTCTGCCCTTCTCTGACCCACTGTCCCCCAGCTGGCCTCTGGCTACACACCTCCCTTGCCTCCTTATAAATGCCCCCCCCCCCCCCCAACACACACACACACACACACACTCCTCTCCCCTGGTCCAAAGGGAGCACAGACAGAGCTCCTGATTATCTCTGTGTGGCAGCCTCTGTTTTGTGCTCTGATTAAAGGAGCAGCATGTGGTCTGTGTGCAAGCGGCCCGTACAGACGCCGCCGTTGGGCTAATGCTAACATTACGTGCTTAATCATTTATGTCTGGGAGACGGGCACAAAAGCCTGGAGGGGGTGGAGGTAGGGGTAAAAGAGGGGGCGTTTGGGTATTTATCTGTGGCACAGATGCACTCAGGCGTAAGCGCACATGCTTCCAAGATAACGTCCTGGGTGCTTAGTATGGTATAAACGGGGTACGCTGCTGGCGATGATGCCTCCACAAACCTCACATATCATCCGTATGAAACGGGTAGTCGTTCCCTCGAGTTTGCAAGTTAAACTGGTCGTCTGCTAAAATGTGTCACTGGGTAACGCAAACAAACAAACAGAAGTGCGTGGCGTATGTGGGCACTCCTACAGACGCATTAAATATTGAAGCATCAGACTGTCTCCGGGTCTCTTAGCGATAGTATTTGGGCACCCACACTCATTCTCTCTGCTCCTCTTCCTTCTCCTCCTCCTCCTCTTCTCTTTCGTCTGTCTGCTCCTCTCCCCTCACACTGCCAAGCAGCCTGTCCCTCCAGCACACACTAATACACACACACACACACACACACACACACACACACATACACACCCACATGCACGCACAGAGGCAGCCAATAGGAGAGCACCAGTCTCCCCATTGCTTGCCACTCAATGCCTTGTTGCCAGGACAACAGGAAGGCATGAGACCCACTTTACTTGAGCATTTTAAACTTGGTGTTGATTCTTTTTTTTTTCTTCCCAAAATAAGAAAGGCCCCTCTCTCTTTAATACTCTTAGGTCGGCTGCAAATCCCGTTGTTATCTGTCTCACTGCTCGGTGTCTCCTGTCTCACTGCTCAGTGTCCCACAACATCTTTCATAAATGTGTTCTGAGGCTGCAATCCTAGAGTCGTGATGCTGGACTGTGCCTTATTCAGTGGTGCACATCTCTGATTCCTGTTTTCCTTTCCTCCTCTTAGGTCTACAATGACGGTCGGGGGCTTGTCTCCTTTGGTTCTGCTCATCCTGGTCCTCCCCTGCTTCAGCTTGGAGGGTAAGCATCTTTTCACCAAACACAGCTTCACAGCCTGTCACGTCAGACCCAGAGGAGAAGGCGTTGGCCGAGGAGAGGAGAGGTTTCTGCCTGCATCCGTCTACAGGATCTGTTATAACTGAGCTTTTCTTGCTGTGTCTGAGTGTTGAAAACTGCAGAGTCATCAGCCTTGGTACAAAAGAAATCTGTAGGTCACACGCTTGCCAGAAGTCACATACAGACATGCACGTCTGTATTCCTCCGTTTCTCTTATACTCAAGTAAACACACCCACACCGTTCAGCCTGTCTGTGTCTCTGTGTCCCCCTTAAGTCTCTCACAGGCAGAGACCAAAAATTTGCACTTTTTTTTTCCTCCTTACACCGCCCCTCCTCAGTCTGTCTGCCTCTCATCTGCTGTCTCTCAGTGTTATTTTAAACAACTGCAGTGGCTGAGGAATGCAGTGGAAAGTGGAGCTTAGCCACAATTTCCTCTACACTTACAATAAAAATACATCCATCCCTGCTAAGGGAGAGGCACTAGTTATTTAATACATCAGAGCTTATTAGAGATTAAATTACTTTACTGCTGTTTGGAAGTTATGTCTGAAATACTACGTTTAAGATTTCAAATCTTTGATTCAAGTATTGGGTTGGCGTAAAGTCACCAAACCCTGAGTTTGAGAAGAGTGTCAGTCCTCGGTGTTTCAGTCAAGTCTATGTCACCAAAGAAGAGTCGAAGTGGAGTTGTGTTCAAGTCAGAGTCATTATTAATGTTATTCATCATAGCCAGGAACAGATTCAGCGCAAGAACCTGGGCTGACTGTATGGGATTGTTTGGATGTTTAAAGAAACACGTTTCAGTTCATTATTTTAGATTTGGACTGATCCTGTGTCTGAGGGCCTGTTTACAAATCTTTGAAACATCTGCAAAGAGGAGCATGAGTTGATGGAGCAACTATGAACAAAGGCTCAAAAGTCCTTTTTTGGGGAGATTCTGTTTCTACGCCAAGTAACGACACACTCATTAAAATAGCTGAAGAATTCAAACAGTTAGCTTGACTATTATTTTATTTAAAAAAAAATTTGTCAAGTGTTTTTAAAGTGATATCCACCTGTTTCTTCAGAAGCCTATGGGTGTTGACTTCCACCGACAGCTATCGATTTCGGTTGCTAGCTAAGAGTAGCGGCAAGCTAGTTCAAAACAACTCGCCTGAAATCATTAATGCTAGACAAGGCTCGGAGTACACTTTTTTAAAAAATCCGCACTATGACTTCACCTCTGATTTTTGTTTATTTTGTCACTTTCTTGCTTTTAAAAGCGGGTTATTAGAGCGAGTTTGACAGCTAGGCTGACATCATCGTCTTTGTGGTCTCCATGGCAATGTTAACAGAGCGCAAAACCGACAACCGCTATGAACTATGGGTAGTCAGGAAAAAGGTGGATAACAGCCCAACAGTGTTTGTCAGGCACCTGGAAGCTGTTTATATTTTGCTGTTTATTAACCAAAAACTTAAATAATAAGACAATATGATCCCAAATAACTTTGATTATCTCTAAAACTAGAAAATTCACGTAGATGATTTCCATTTGTATCCTATCCAACTTGCCTACAACAACGTTGCACTTTTATCACTGATCTCCATCTGTCTCCTTCTGTCTATTGGCAGAGTGGTATTAAACTATTTGTATGATTTTGCCTGTCCGTGTTTGTATCTTTGCCTGACATGCCCATCTAATTCTGATACTGGAGCTAACTGCAGGTTTCTAATAACCCAAATTATCTGAAGCCCACATGCTTTAAAAATCACAATTTTCACAAACCAAACATCATTATCTCTCTTTGGCGCGAACATTACAAACAGTTATCTTTCTTTACTAACCGTATCAATCTGAATCTGCTTAGTGTAGTGTCATTTCTGATTGCATCCTGGATTGATGTCTGTAAAAGATTGAGATTTCCCCCACCTTCCCCTTGATGGTTCTTCTCCAAATTTAACATGCTGCACTTTTGTTGCTTACGTTTTCTGGAAACTCATCGTGCGCAAGTGGAAAAATTTGTGGCCACACTTTAGCCAAGAGAACTGGAAAAGTAAATGAAAGCTGCTCCGATTTGATGAAAAGAAAGCTTTACAGCACACGATCTGTTTCCATCAATAAAATCTGACCTTCTCTGTGATTTTTTTCCCCTCTTCCAGGTGATGTTGGTGTGAAAAACTCTGAATGTGTGTGTGAAGGAGCATCCTGCCTCAGTGAGGGCAGGTGTGTGGGCCAGCAGTGCTTCACCTCCCTCTCCATACAGAACGGGACGTCGGTTCTTCAGAGGGGCTGCACGACTGATGAGGACGGGTCTCCACGCTGCGGGAACCCACCAACACCTGAGCTGGTGGTGGAGTGCTGCTCCGGGGACTTGTGTAACAGGAACACCTCCTTGCAGTTTCCAGTGAAAGGTGAGGCGTTTACCTCAGAAAACACCGTTTTACCACTGAAAACAGCTCCAAGAATCTCTGTAGCTTGTTTGATTGGAACAAGTTTCTTGGTTGGAGTCCAATATTCATGTTTTCTAAAATACAGACAAAAGAAGAATGTGTCATTCTACCAATAGCAACGGTCTGCTTTCACACCTCAACTTTTTCTGCTGTCTCAATGTTATCACAGAATTTGTTTGTGATATTTGTGTTGGTGGTATATCTGACACTTTAGAGGCGGCTGCAAAACATGCCAACCTCTATTTTGGGGAAAAGAAGTGCAAAATAAATCAAATGGCTGCCCACAAACCCTTTCTGCAGACTTGTTTATCAGTCAGCAGAATCGGCTGCAGTTCCATTTGGACTGTGATGGAGTTAAAATCAGCAACACAACAGTACAATATATACAAATCCATAGAAAGCAATAAAAGTAACTTGATTAGCTCCTTCAGCTCGCGAACACTGACTGCATCACAAACTTTCCGACCTGAGTGAATGCCATTTAATTTAATGGCGTACTAATGGTCTGACTCTAATGGTTTTCCCCATATCTCTGTTTCCTGTTATCAGATACAGAACCGTCTGCTGGCAGACCGGTCCTCAGGGAGCAGGAGTGTGCATGCGAGGGCGGCGTGTGCGAGCGTGACCGTCGCTGCACGGGCCAGCACTGCTTCTCCTCGCTGCGGACGATTGATGGCGCGGCCGTCCAGCAGAAGGGCTGCCTGAGGGATGACGAGGAGGGCAGAGCCACCTGTGCCACGCCACCTACATCGGCTCACGTTGTCAAGTGTTGCCAGGGCCATCTGTGTAACATGAACGTCACTGTGCAAGCACCGGGGAAAGGTGACTTTGTACACATTGTGCACATTTCTCCTGGCTGCCATTCACTGTAGACCTTATGTCACTCTTAATAAGTCTAATTTTATAACCAAACTCTTTATGAATATAGATTTTTAATCATAATAAATCAATGCAGGTAAAGCCTTAATTATTTACCAATTATGTCCTCTTCTTCAATTCTTAACAGAGGTGGAAGGAAAGCCTTTGACGAAAGAGGAACATGAGTGTGTGTGCGAGGGCAGCTCGTGCGTGACGGGGAAGCGCTGCATGGGCCACCAGTGTTTCTCCTCCCTGACGGTCAGCGGCGGCTCCCTGGTGTATCAGAAAGGCTGCTTTAAGGTTTATGAGCAGAGCACGCTGACCTGCAAGACCCCACCTTCCAGGGACCAGATTGTGGAGTGCTGCCACGGGCACCTGTGCAACATGAACAGCACCGTGCAGCTTCCCGTTAAAGGTACAGTACCATGTTGTCCAGAATGCACCGAAGGAACAGTTCGGGATCGTATTTATCTCATCTCCTTGTTATTAATGTTTCCTGTTAATCTGAGTTTCACCTCAGTGTGCTCACACACCTGGCACCTTCTGAACCAGATATCAGAGAGACAGCAGGCAACCAAAGGCATCACTTAGTCATGGTCTACTTGTCCTCTGTCCTCTTGGAGGCTGTCAAAGCCAACTGACAAGAGCTGGAGGGTGAAACCACCTGGGAGCTGAAGGAGAGTCAGACTCCTATACGGAGAGCTGTTTCTTCTTTATTTTTGTTTTCATCTGAACTTTTCTTCCTCTTCATCTGTATAACAGAAACACAACTGTTGTTAAACTTCAACAATTTATGTTGCTGAATGTGCAAAAAAAATCCTGTACATTTTTAACTTCCTGTGTCGTCTAGCGTAATGCGTCCGGTTGCGTTATGTGTTCGGTTTGATTCCTGGGGAGCTTCTACAACATGTAGCTGGAGAAGCAGTTCATTATATGTGTTGAGAGAAGGGGATCATTGTCTGTGCCGCAGGCCGAGCTGAGCCGCCTTTCCCGTGGAATGTTTGGAAAGTGTGAATGGCCGTCAGTCGACGAGATCCGCTCTGTGTGTGTGAGTGTGTGAATGTGTGAATGCTCATGTGTTTGCCCCACAGTCACCCCGACACTTGATCAGTTTCTTGAGAAGGTCCGCGGGGTGCTGCAGGGTCGTGAAATGGGAATCCTTCAGCCTCAGTTCAAGACAGAAGAGTTGTCAAAACTAAGCCAAGTTTTGCTGGACGATCAATTGTCCCACTGTTTTATTGTTAACATTATTTTGAGATCAAATTAGCCATTAAAGTAATATTATATCATAATATGCAAGTGCGCCCTTTCAAATGCGTAAAACTTTTATTTCTTTTATTTTTTTAACCATTATAATTAGAATGTCATTTTTGACATTTTTTAATATCCTAATTAAATAAACAGAAAATACTAAAAATAAAATAGAGTAGTATCAGTATCTGTTAGCAACAATTGCGCTTGGATAAAAAACCATTTAAGGGCAGCATTTTTTACGCTAACAGCAAACTACACTTTGTGCGTCCATGTAAATTCACACTCATCCAGGTCGTAGTTATCCTGCTCAGAACTGTTACGGTTTAATCCTCAGTTCAGGAACTGATGAAGACGAGCAAACACCTCAGTGAGTGTTGACTGACGGGATGAAGGCTCTGCGTCTGGAAGTGCAGGGTTTTTTTTCCCTCGCTGGGAAAACTGGGTCGGGTGGTTGTGTTTTAGTACAATACTCTGGCATCTGGCTTTGGATGACAATATATGACAATATATTGACTTCATTCTCATTGATGTTGTGATCAGTTGATGGATTATCATCCCAGGCCGAGTCAACACTAAGATCACCGTCTCTGAAATGAGTAGTTCTGAAACATGTCCACACGATAATAACACTCTCGTGTTGTACCTTCTCCTCTCACAGCTGAGGAGATCTCCAACTACAGCGTGACCACACTGGCTCTAGTCATCGTGGGCCCCATCATCGTCCTCATCGTCCTCTCTGCCATCGCCATCCTGGTGTTCAGACGCATCCATCACAACCAAATGGAGAGGCTCACATCACGAGATGCAGAGTATGGAACTATTGATGGCCTGATAGCGTCCAATGTGGGGGAGAGCACTCTGGCGGTGAGTGGTGAAAACCATGTGGGAGGATTTCTCCAAAACTCATTAGAAAGAATTGAACAAAGCAGACTGTAACGACCACAAGCTCTTTCAAGCAGAGTGTGTGTGTGTGTGTGCCCTGTCAGAGAATCTGAATTAGAAAATAAAACCGCTCAGTGTTTTTGATTCAGTTAGTGCGGTTAGGCTCTTAGAAAGACATCTGTGGATACATTTTATAACTGAATTGTGTTGATTTTACTTTTAGTATGTGAAAGGTGCACATTGAGCTAAGCTGTATAATGTGAGGTAAATAAATAAATACTCAGGACTTGATAAAAGAATGATAAAATATCAAACTAATGGGAGCAGGATCAGTAAAAAGCCTTTTATAGTAGCAAATGGATCACTTGAAACACTTTCTGAAAGGATTGATGCCCCGTATTTTCCTAGCTTGCCCCCAAAATATTATATTGCTCACAATCATTACAGTAAATATATTGGTTTCATTTATTCTGTATATTTTTTTTCTTAAAATGGATTGAAAATCTGATTTTGCTCAAAAACTTTTTTAGCTGCTCAAAAATCAAACTGTGAAATATATCGCCGATCTGAACCAACAACGAAAAGCAGTAGACGCATTGATAATCTGAACTTTCCTATTGTTAGACAGCAGTCGTGCTTTTATTTGGGCTTTTTAAGGTCACCTCTTTAAAGTCGCTCTAAAGAACAAGTGTGTAATCCCTCTAAAATGATGTGTTGCACTTACTCGAGGGATTCAGATGATGCGTTAAACACTGTTTTGCTTAGATTAGTCGGGACTTCCGGCCCTTTGTACTCTTATGCTCTACTTCCCACAAGATAACATAGAATGGAGACACAAAAGCATGATAAACCCTGTTTGACTCTTTTTAATCTACATTTGTGATCAAAGCGTTTATGCGATGGCACCGACATCAAGAGTTTACGTCCCACTGAAGACGAGTTCAAAGAAGGAACGCTTTTTTTTTCAGGGAAAGTAATGCCATTCAGATAAAGTTCTCATGTGAGAAACGATTTGAGATAAAACTTCCAGACAGGGAGAAAAGTGAGTTTATAAACACAACTTTACATATCTGAAAGGCTTCCACGTTTCTATGGTTTGGTTCATTTAAATTCAGACTTTGCATCTCGAAACATCCAGGAATGTTTAAAATTTCGAATCCCCAAAATATCCCTGAAACTTTCTCTTTGCTTCAGTAAACGGTATAAACCTCCACATAATACACTCTAGAAACACACCAATAACTCTAAGCCTTAATATCTTACGGTGCTTAGTCACAGTGAGGTCGAGACCTGTCTCCAAAAATGATTATATTCAGCTGTGCAGACTTCTGAACTTTGTGCACTTTCATGATCATAATCCCAAGAGTGTTTGGTAATTCCAGTCCAAAAACATTAAAGCCAAGGACATAATGGCCTCATATGCATGGAGAGTAAGTGTGTGTGGGTGGTGGGTGGTGCCTCTGCTGGAATTCAACTCTAAAAACTTGTTTTGCATCTTCTCAGTCATTTTTCCAGTCTGTGGAGGAATGTCTTTTGCTATTTATTTTCTCTCCGCTCAACCGTGGACGTTAAGCTTTCTGCAGAGTGGTTTCTGTTTGGAGAGCCTCTAAACTGATCCAGAGTTTAGGTGGAGTCTTGTGGTTTGCGTTGAGTCTGAAAGACAACCCCCTCACATTCACTGGCTCATAGACACACACTGTGCGACCAAGTTCAGCAGAAACTACACACAGTCCAGTCTTTTAATAAAGTGCATTTCTGTCTACGTGACGACAGACGTTCGTTTTTAACTTAAAGCATTATTTCATGCAGACTCTTCAGCTGTTATTTCTTTTTTTAAGCATGCTAACTCTATTCAAAACCCAGATCCTACAGTTCTTCTGCTTTTTAATGAAACTTGTGAATGAGTGTCCAACTGGTCACATGTGATCTTTTGTACACGCGTGGGTGTGTGTCAGAGGAAGGAATGGCTGATTCTGGCTTTCCTCCAAGCTGTTCCCAAAGTCTATCAATTCACTCTGCAATAAAGAAATAGAAAAAAAATGGAACCACAGAATGTTTGTTTCAGCATAATTAAAAAGTTCTTGGCAGGATCATGAGACGGGTTATTAGGAGCAGCGGTGTGGCTGTGAAAAAACAAATCAGACTGAAACACATGTGCTCGTCCCTCTGCAGCCCGCTGCCCAGAAGCCGTCGCTGATCATTATGACATTGCAGCGTTCTGTTTCTGCTGTCGAACAGTCTGGTCCAAATATGCCCTCCTAAAAAAAAAACAATCCTCCTGTACCAAAGAGAGGGATTTAAACTCTCTGCAGAGAAACTCGTCATTCAGTTTGGGCTCTTGCATTCCTGTGTTGTGATTCCAAATCGTCTCTCGGGCACCTCTTGCATTATGCATCTGTTTATCTGAGGCATCACTCTTCTCTCTTGTTTTCAATCCTGTCTTCTCCCCTCCTAGTTTGGCACTTTATTTTGCTGCCCACTCCGTTGCTGTGCACTGCCCTCTTGTGTCAGCACCAGGAAACTGCACGTCTTCTAGCTGAGGTAAAAATAAAAGGCTTAGCAGCATTGCGCCTGTTTTGGAGTCTAGCCCTCGGATTAGATAAAATCTCCAGCGCCCACACCAGTCACAAGGGAGGGGGTGGCACTTCTGTTGTTTACTCAGCAGGGGGCACCCTGCACCAGACACACGCACGCACCCCCACGAAAACAAAATCCTGGTTCACACTCAGTATGCCCTCCTCTATTCCACGTGGGTGCCACATCAAAGACCTGCTTGTATTAATCTCTATCTGAGTCCCAGATGCTCCTTGTTTCATCATTTTCTAAAGGCTCCAGTCACACGATTCCTTTGGGAAGGATTCCATTCAAACACACACACACACACACACACACACACTTTCACACACATGTGAATGTACAACCTTTCACTCTGTGCTTCTGTTCTCTTATCCAGGATCTGCTGGATCATTCCTGCACGTCAGGAAGCGGCTCCGGACTCCCTTTCCTCGTTCAAAGAACCGTTGCACGACAAATCACACTCAATGAGTGTGTGGGTAAGTGTCCTGCATTCATACTGACAACGGCGCCCCCTCAGAAAATGCTGCCTCTTCATTCATTTTAATAAAGGCCTGCTTACTGTGCTGACACAGTGATAAACATGTAAGAAAAGCTGCTAAGTCTGATTAAAAAAAGGTGACTCATCTCAGTCTAAGCCTCAATTTAGTCAGACGACATTTGGCAACATCCTGCAGAAACTGTTTCTTGAAGTGCCAGTTTAAAGGTTATATGTCAAAAATACTGCGACACATCTTAAAATCTCCAAGCACTGTGGTCCACATCTCCATGGATGCAAACACACTGATCTTTCTGAGTTTTTTTTTCTTTTTTTTTCACTGTGCTGGGGCTATTACAACAGTATCCTCTGTCCCTGTTTATGAAGCAAGTCCCAGAGGCAGAAAGTTGCCCAAACTTTTATTTTTAAGTCTGGCTGTGAAGTATTGAAAAATTATTGCAAACATCAGGCCCTTTTTTTTTTGTTACATCTGGGCTAAAGTTCCATGTTTTTGAGTGTGGAGGCTGAAGTCGCTCTTTCTCTTCTGCATTGAGATCAAACCGTCACATTAAGTATCTGCTTACCTAAGAAATCAAAACGGCATGTTTGTAGTTTCAGTCATTATGTAGCAGCTGACATTTACCCACAAACCACCGTGTCATCACACATGCTGGCAAACTGTTGCTTATTTACACATCATGTAGCCACATTAGAAGTCATGCTTTAGTTTTCTGGCAACCAGACAAACTTACTCCAGCACTTTCTTTCTCCTTAACTCTGTTCTATATCCCTCTCAGATATGTTACAGGTTAGATGACGTCTAAGGAAAAACATAAACTTGGGGAAGCTAACCCTAACATGTATAATGTGGAAACAAAAGAAAGATTGATAATGAGGACTGGTTTCAGGAACGAGAAATCAAGCAGGGATCAGCTCACCTGGGCTCCAGGGTCTGGTGAAAAGCCAGGTAGCATTTTGGGAGAACTGGCGAGACCAAGCATCATCATCATCATCAAATTTCATATAGTTTTAAAAAATTGAGTTTTAACATAAGAACAATAACTGGTTTTAAATAAGTTGTCAGTAGTGTGGGTTGTATGTTGAGTTTTAGCGTTCTTGAGTCCAGTCCTTATCAGTTCCTCCTTTGAGTTTTCTGTTTACAAAGTTGGGCTTCACAGGTTTCTGTGCCAACAATATTTATTGAGTTTATAAGTAAATTAATATGAAATTGGTCAATAGATCTGGATATCTCAGGATGTAAATGACAATAACAAGTACAAGCTTGATGTCATGTGACGTTGATATTGTTTTGTTATATGTGATTGACTTAGGTAGGCCATTTAGTGTCTCGTAGCGGTTATAGCAATGCTTTGAGTTGTTTTGAGCCTTGAGCTTGCCGTAGTTATGCTAAAGTCAGCCGTGGGCCTGCATGAAAGTTAATTTCTATCATCCTGTTTGGAAAATATTTTCCTGTCTGTATTTTGACACTTATAGTTTTCAGTGATGTTTACAAAGATTAGTTGTGATATGTTTCTGCGGTGAAAGTTGAAATTCTGAATAAAACCAAAGTTATATCGATGTATCCTAACCGCTAGCAAATCAATGCAATTTCCCGTATACGTTAGCATCAAGCTAGCGCTATGTTTTCTTAATCGTTTTTGGTACATTAGATGTACAACATGTTGAATGTATTGAATATGTATCTCTTCCGAGATAGTAATGTTCAGTTTTACACTTCTTGCGTAAAACTTCAAGCGGAAAATCCCGAATCAGAGTTTTCTTGGACAAGTGTTATCCATCGGTTAAGCTAGGCTAGCTGGGTCATTATAGTTAACTTAAGGTCTGTATCGTTGAGCATAACGGCTAAATGTGGATGAATTGAACCATTTCCAGTCCATTCTTAACAGGAACCGGTTATTGCTAACCATCCCTAGTATTTATTAATAGAAGAAAGAAAAGGAAATTTGGAATAGAGAAACAATAGGAGACTAAATTTACCATCCATCATCCCTATAACATACATTTTCCTCTGTTTGAAAATAGCCAGCTAGCCTAGCATCCAGTCAACACTGGGATGTTTTTGGAGACTGATATCTGCTAGGAGTAGGAATAGTGATGTTCAGTTTCATAAGAGTAATAATCCTAGTTAGGCAGTCAGAATCTCTTTAAAAAGAAAAACATCTAAAAAACATACAAATCTCTTTCCCTTACTGGTTCCCAATCCATTTATTGTTATATATACAAAATTTTGTGCTACCTTCTTGAATTAATTCTAATTAGATTTTCTGCTGATGTGTTGATCCTTTTACACATGTAGAAAATGTGAATCTCATTACTCTTCTCCCTTCTTCCTTGACAGGTAAAGGCCGTTATGGTGAAGTGTGGAGGGGTCAGTGGCAGGGAGAGAGTGTTGCTGTCAAAATCTTCTCCTCCAGAGATGAGAAGTCCTGGTTCAGAGAGACGGAGATCTACAACACAGTGCTGCTGAGGCACGAGAACATCCTGGGTGAGTATTCTGTTTCATTTATACCACCAAATATTATAGTTGATTCAGTATCCTCCTCTCTCTTCAGCCTGTGTTAGGACACTGTTTTATAAAATGTGAAAATAAGAGCGTGTGATCCAGTTTTGGAGGTATTGTTTCTCCTACTGACCAAAACAATTTCTCGAGCAGAACTTTCATTTTTATTGTGTACTGTGTATTGTGTTCTTCTCTTTGAATGTAACTTTGTGAGAATTTTGACGTGCGGGTTTTAGAGTGGGTGGATTAACTTTTAAAGTAGGTTAGAACCCAGTGGGGAAGGAGAATCCACCAGGGAGAGAAATTTGAATAGAATGATTTTAATTTTAGCATTTCTTTATACAAGTTCACATAAAAGAAGGAACAAAGCATAAATAAAAACAGAGGAGGGAGCAGGAACAAACAAGCCACATATATATAAAATGATATAAAACTTGGCAAATAGAATACTTTCTATTAGTCAAAGTTAAAGAAAGAATTAAAACTATTCAGATGTTTAGGTTTTTCTACAACTAAGGTGTGGTTTTCAGGGATCACCCAGCCAAAGAGGTGATTAAAATTTAGTGTGATGCTATTAAAGCCTTTAAAAATGATCAGCATCATTTTAAAATCTATGTGGTATTAAAAGGCAGCTAGTGTTGGTATTTCAGTAATATGACAGGATTTGCTGGTGTGTGTGTGTGAAAAACGAAGCACTTACACTTTGCAGCTACTTAAAGAGTGTGTTGTTTAATCCCTTCTGCACAGAGATGATCTTCTTTTAAGCCAGTAATACCAAAAGCTTTTTTTTTATTATGTTATCTTCAAGAAATATATTCATTCATTGAAATATGTGATGTGGGTATCTTTAAAGTACTTTTTGCTATGTAGTGTACTGCATACCCATTGATTCACTTTCCATACACGTCATACAGGCTTCATAGCGTCAGACATGACCTCGAGGAACTCCAGCACTCAGTTGTGGCTCATCACTCACTTCCATGAGATGGGCTCTTTGTACGACTATCTTCAGCTCAGCACCCTCGATGCATCCGGCTGCCTCCGCATGGCGCTCTCCATCGCCAGCGGTCTGGCACATCTCCATGTTGAGATCTTTGGCACTCAGGGCAAACCGGCCATCGCCCACCGTGACCTCAAGAGCAAAAATATACTGGTTAAAAAGAACGGACAGTGCTGCATTGCTGACCTGGGTAAGAAAACTCACTCATGTAAAGGATGAATACACCGTTTAGTGTTCTGATTCCTCTGTCAAACCTGTAGCTTTTGAACTTGTTGTTTTTTTTTTTCTCACAGGAAGTTCAAAGGATGTGCTTTGAATAATACCTCTAAGCTCTTATCTACCTACTTTGCTATATTTGTTGTTGAATGAGGAAGAACAGCCGCTGCTGATGTTTCCACTCAGCCGCTAATCAAAAGCACATTCAGAGCTGCTCAGACCACTTTATTTAAAACATCAATGTTCCATCTCTTGATCGGGAATAATTCAAGCTCAAGCCCTAACCTGACAACAGGCTTGACATGTTTACAAATTTGATGTAATAAACTCTGTTCCGGATGACGCATTTCAGACCGGGTAACACTTGTTTGTCTCAAAGCGAGTTGTTCTTTGGTCTGAGAACATCCTGTCTGAGGAGATGTGACTGCTTATGACTAACAAACAAGTGGCGTTTTTAAAATGTGGATAAAGTGAGTCTATTTTTATGCTCTAATGAAACGTATAGTCTGCCTTTTAACCAAAAGTATGTTTGGCTTTCTTTGGTCTTAGTTTAGTCACCTGGTTGGAATTGACTTAGCAGAATCAAGCATGGACACATTAGCATGAGTTACAGTTTAATGTCAAAGCAAATAGTTACACTTAATGAATCCGAAGACTCAAATAGGAGATGTTAAACAGGGTTATTTCAACTTGGTATTTCAATGTTCTTCATCATCTTCATTATCCTGCTCTATGTTTTCATTTTAGGTCTGGCCGTCATGCATTTCCAGGACACAAATGAGCTAGATGTGGGAAACAACCCCAAAGTGGGCACCAAGCGCTACATGGCTCCTGAAGTGCTTGATGACTCCATCCAGATGGACTGCTTCGAGTCCTACAAGAGGGTGGACATCTGGGCCCTAGGGCTCGTCCTGTGGGAGATCGCCAGGAGAACGGTCAGCAACGGTGAGTGAAAGATGCACAGAGCACGCTTACGTTGGATTCAATGTATGGGCTTTTTCATGCCTTTAATTAGAGAGGACAGCAGACAGAGCAGGAACTGGGGTGAGAGGTGGGAACGACACGTGGGAAACAGGCAACATGCTGGACTTGAACAGGGCAAACCCCATGGGGTGCGACCAAGACTGCTAGGCCACCCGTGCCCCTCTTGAAACAAAGTATCTAGTTGTAGCGCTGTGATTTCCTAGAGCCGAGATAGACATGCTGATGCGTGCACATCAATTTTGGTCAACTGGCCTTTAGATGATCATGGTTTCAGGGTAAAATCCCAAGAAAAACATTGAATTGGGGAAGTACTGTGTGGAATCATTGAACGGTCTGCTATCGTTTACCAGAGTAATGGAGACTCGAGGCCTGTAACAACCCTCACTCCAGTGCATTATTATAACACGTATGTTTATCTGAAATATTCAATGGTTCTTGGATGACTCTATAAATATATTTCATTTCAGGTCTTAGTGAATGAGAAAAACAGTTTTTGTTTTTACGCTCCTAGAAAAAAGGAATTTTGGAGAAACGTTTTTTTAAATGGAGAGTGACGATAATATGACAGGCAGTATATTTTTAGTTTCTGTAAAGACACAGATTGTGTCATTGGTGTGTGTTAAGCCATGCATCACATACAAGCAGAACGGTAATATTGCCCCTATCGCAACTGGAGAAGTCAAGAAGCCAAAGGAGTAATAAATCTTCTTCTTTTATCCAGCGCCCAATAGGTTTATTGTTTTATAGTGGGAACTGGGCTTTTAGCAACACTTTAGATATTGATTTACCCCCTTACACTGTAATTTCATATCTCTATTTCGTCCAACAGCTGCACTTAAGAGCAAGATAATGAAAGAACAGCTGTGCAACTGTATGATCACCTTTTTATACACATCAATGAACCCTGTTATAACTTCTCTGCTTCCATCATAGGCATCGTAGAAGACTACAAGCCACCTTTCCATGACGTGGTCCCAACTGATCCCAGCTTCGAGGATATGAAGAAGGTTGTGTGTGTGGATCAGCAGAGACCCAACATCCCCAACAGATGGTTTTCAGACCCAGTGAGTAATATTCAAATGGCTTTTTTTTCACCCCTAAATAAAAAGAACATCATTTTTGTAATGCTTACACCTGGCACTTTGATTTATCGCTCGATTCTTTCTCTTTTCAGACTTTAACCTCCATCGCTAAACTCATGAAGGAGTGCTGGTACCAGAATCCATCGGCCAGATTAACAGCGTTACGCATCAAAAAGACTCTCACGAAGATCGACAACTCTCTGGACAAAATCAAAACAGACATTTGAGCCTGAAAAAGAAGAAGAAGAAGAAGAGGTTGGACTGAGAAAGGCCTTTGAGGACATCCTGAGGGTGGACCATCATGGAGAAGATCACAAGACAAGAGACTTGATGGATACAGTGCCCTTATAGTGGCACAGACCTATATATTTATTTTAAAACACTTGGCGGGACACATTTTGGCATCCAAAGATGGCTTACCAGACTTTTCTGAGACTGTCAGTGGTCTTGGAAATAGAAAAATATCTATTCAACAGTGACATAGGAGCTGGATTGTTAGCATTGTTCTTCAAGGAAGAAACTGATACCTGAGCATTTGAGTAGGCTTTGCTTTCGTTAGAACAGCAGGTTTTGTTTGACACATTTTTTTTTAGTTTGAAAACGTCTGAACATATTAACAGTTTCTCTCTTTAATTGTACTGCCTTGTTTACTTGCATTATGGTGGATTCATATGGAAAAAGTTGCCAATTCAACCTGCATACTTTCTTAAACGGTGATCTCAAACATTGTTATGTTTCCGTTGTGTGTCATGCACCTCTGTTTACACTTCTGTACGGTTTCTCGGGATTTCACCCACACTGTAATGTTTAGTTGTACAGCTGCGCCCTTGGCGCTGTCTTTACTGGAAATATCGTCCAACTTAAGGTACTCAAACTGTTTTGTATATCACAATGGATCTTACGTTGAGTTATGTATCTGTTCAATGTTTTGTTTCTTCAGCTTTGCAGAGACAAATGCTAAAACATCAAATAAAATATCTGCTAGGTGATGCTGAAGTCTATTCCTCCAGAGGCCTGTAAGTAAGCCTGTAAAGCCTGTATACTGTCTTAACGCGTGCATTGTCAAGTAAATGAAGTCAAACTTCAGCCTTTTTTTTATTTCTTTAACATTTTATATCAATTAGTGATTTATATTAATTAAATAGAAAAAAATGTGTTATATCCGTCTCATTTGTCTCGATGCTTTTTGGAATGGGTTGGAGTATTTCTGGCGTCTTGGCAGCATGCCTGCATTTGATTGATCCTCAACTGAAGTCCCAACAAGTTCTAGCGACGCTTTGAAGATCCAGTGAAGATCATGATCCTGAAGTTTCAAACCTGTTTTTTTAATCTGTGTTGCTGCTCATGAAGTTTAGATTTGATTTTTTTTTTTAACTTTTGATTTATTTTGTTTTAAAAGGACAGATAACATTGAGCTAGTGAGGACAAAGACATGAGTTTAAAGTTGGTAAAAAACAAAACTTAAATATTATAAACAGAGATAGTGCACCACAAAGACATTCAGACAGAAAAAATTTAAAAGTCTTTGAGGTTATAGCAATCTCATTTTTCTCAGTTTATCTCCTTTTGAAGGCGACGAGCAAATGTCATTTTTCCACAGAGTTAATGATGATTTTAAGATAAAATTTAGATTTTTTTTTTTACCAAATGGAGGGTCTTTTTCATTTGCCGTTTAATGGATTCAACAGTCAAAGAGAGGCAGGAAGTTTGTGGGGAGGATGTAAAGCAAAGAGCAGCCTGCAAGAAGCACTGTAGCTCCTGTACATGGGGCACACCTTTAAAACATGAAGAAAAACTAACCACCTACAACTTTTTGACAATTTGATAACCCAATAGTAGCTTCGGTTTTTTGTCAGAGCAGGATAAAACCAACATTTCATCTGAACTCACAGAGAAATATGCTACAGAAGCCCTGTTTCCCTCTGTCTGTTTTAACTTCTCTTGAGATCAAACTGCTGCTCTTTCCATGATACAGACTCAGTTTCTGGCTGCTTTCTCTCAGTTATCATTATCTCTGATTAACAAACCTGTTGGGTCCCGTTACAACAGACTGATTTATCTCATTACTGGAGATTACAAAGCTTGTTTTCTCATGATAACGGGATCATTTTGTGGTGATCTAGAAAATAAAAGAGGAGGCTGAGCAAGAATATGACACATCTGTCCACCACCCATGCTACTGAGGTAAATTGATCCTATTTCTGTGTTTGTTTTCTGCTTTTCCGGGGTTACAAATTAGTAATCTGACATTAAAATGAGATCCACTGAAATAAATTCATTTTGAATGGAAAATGAAGTACATATAATAAATGTATGCATGCTCCCTTCAGGCTTTCATAATCAGTTCATATGACATAACCCTCTTTCAGTGCTGGACGAAGCTGACACCTAGACTAAAGGTGACGGATGAATATACATTCACATCGAAAAGGTCAAAAACTGAGATATTTTCTCTGCCAGCTGTAACCTGAGTCCTGGTGAGTGAATCCTTTGGCAGATGTCGAATGGAAACTCAACACCTGATGGTTCCTCCTCTCAACTCATGAGTGAGGATGCTTGGACAAGCTGCTTGAGTGTAGAGCTGTAGAACTTAATGTTTTTGCTCTTCCAACAAGACGTAACTATTACTTAAGTTATTCAGTGGTATAAACAGGGGCGTATTTAGTCATTTGGAGGCCCAAGGCAATCCCAGACATTGGGGCCCTTCACATCCTTGTACTTAATCATCCTCAGAGCTAGACTGGCTTTCTTAACCTTGTACCCAGCAATGCAACTCAAGTTCTGAACTTTAGTTCAGTTTTGGAAAACACTGTGTGTGTGTAATTTAGGCCTCTTTGTCCTGCCTTTGAAATCAGTTAGTTATCTTGTTATTTTGAATAATAATGTTTATCGCCAACTAAAAAAGTGAGAGAATTCTCCTCTTTCCTGAGCTAGTTAAAGTCCTTGAAATCCTCCTTGAGGATTAACATCAAGCAAGTGAATAATCTAAATGCTTTTACTACAGTTGACAAGGACATTAATCAACATCTAATATAGTTCATTTAATTTCGACCACTTTAAGCATTTTGCTGTATTTAAAGTGCTTGAATTAAGAAAACTTTATCAACAAGTTTTTACAGACATTTTGGAGCCCCTGGAAATCTTGGGGCCCCAGGCAATTGCCTGTGTTTGCCTTATAGTAAGTCCCCCTCTGAGTATCAACAAGGAATCAATAATTAAAGAACACATTTGTCAAAGGGACACACTTATTGATGTATAATAAAAATGTTATTGATATTGAATCATCCTTGACTGTAACTGTTAGTCTTTGGATGGTAAAACAGATATTTCGCACTTTGTTCACCACTCCTGTGGCATCTTTCCTAATATTGTATCTCTCCTCTGAGGCCTTGTATAATTGTTTTGACAGACAATGTTTTTTTTGTTGCCAACCTCTGCTTTTCTAACAGGAAAATATTTTGATCAGGCATAGTGATGTAAGAGGTCACAGTGTAGTAAGTCGTGTTTGCAGAAAGTGGAGTAGAGTAAGGGTTTTTAGGTAAAGTACCTTCAGAATATTTTTTGTGCTGTCTGTGCAGAACAAGTACAATGACACCACTTCAATAACGTACACTCTGTCCTCTGTCCCGTCATAGCTTATGTACACTTGAGAATAATTTGCAGATCACTTCTTCATTCTCCCTGGTGACATTGCCCGCTTTGGTTGCTATAGAGCCTCAGCAACTCAGTCACATTTGACCTGCAGTAAATAACTTACTGCACTGGAGCTGAGTGGGAACTTTGTACCTTAGTACTTAGTATTCACAACCTGAGAGGTTTTTACATTCTGTTTGTTTCTATCCGGGCTGGTTTCTTTAGTTTGCTGGACTGGGGGACTGAAAACTGGGTGTTAGATGTTGATGGAAAACTAACCACACAAGTTAAGCACCTACCTTTCCTTTATGGCCTTTCCTTTACAAACTTGTAAGCTGGTCTTTGGTAATTTAATTGGCTATAAATTTGTTAGGGATTCTCCTCCCAGGTGCAGAGTCAACAATAGTGTGCCACAAGTAATTACTTTGTATTATAGCCCATCATCAGACCTGGTTTTACGACTTTCATTAGTTCAGTTTGTGTTGGGGTTATTATGGTGTGCTGTTGGGCAGATTCCTGGTTACTGCAAATTACCTCAGGATAATTAATGCACAAAATCTCAGGCAGGTCTTTTTTGCAATAAAGGGATACTAATTTGTTGTAATGTTGTTGATGGGTGACCAGGGGTGGCATGCTCAGGTTGAAATCTGATTGGCCACCTGTGGGGCCATCCCCAAATCCTTGACATTGATTGGCTAATTTGCCATTTGAGGCGTTACTTATGATTATGCATTTATTCATTCTAAGTAATATTCAGGCATCTTTCCCGCTTGAAAAGCAGTAGAAATGATGACCAGTGAGACAAGAACTAAAGCTTCTGGGGCACACACTTACGCTGCATTGTATGAACGTAAAATCTTTCAATAAGAAAAAAAGTTCCACTTCTGATTTGCCTGTTGTCATGTAAACAAGGCACAAAAAGTATTATTTTACTTTTATAAGTCATAGAGAGGTATAGGTATTCATTTCAGTCAGTTCCTCACAGGAGCTTTAACCCTTTACAGCCTGAGATCCATTTGACAACTGAAACCCTGTTTCCACCAAGCGGTTCAGTTCAGTTCATCTCGGTATGGTACCTTTTTGGTACCCTTCTGTTGAGGTGCCAGACACACCAATCCAACCCCAGAAGGTGGAGCTAGAAACACTGCAGTCCAGTGACTGGTAGAAAGAATGGTCACTTCCCGTGTGACAGCGGTATTAAAGACCAACACATAACCCTGCCATGTTTAAATCTCCTGTTGACTTCCTGAAGGATGGCTGGATGTCTTCCATTGTTGCTCTTTGTTTACAGGGCCGTGTTTTTCTTCTTCGTTAGATTTATTAGCAGGGTACACTGTGTCATGCTGCTATGCTGTCATGCTATTATGTAGCTGACAGTTATTGGCATCCAGCTTACATGCTGCCAAGGGCATGGTTGGCTGTGGAAACACAAGCAGGATCAGTCTTAACTGGTCCTGCTTGCATACCAAGCTGTACTGCTTAGAAACAAGATAGGGTAGATATGAAATCTGGGGGGGTTACACTTTCATACTGCGTTTTTCAACATGTCTCAGAGCGCTGTTTTCTTCCTTAAACAGACAAAACATAACGATCCATTCTGCGGATCTTAACATCACTTCCTGCATTGAATATAAGTCATCACGTTTTTTTTTTAACATTTACATTTTTTAGGGATACAGCTGTGACATTTCTGTATTTAAAAAAAAAGCGTAATTTTTTAAAATGTTCTATTTTTAGCAATTGTTAAGTTAGTCTGAACATAAGTCTACTTATTTTATTGAAGTTTGCGATATAAGGGTTGTATTGATGTATATAAAAAGTTTAATGCAAAAAAAAATGAAACTTCAGCACGCAAAAGACTTGGTATGGTAGATTTGATTTTCGAGAAAACATGGGGAAACACATGTAGTTCATTCATAAACGTGTGCACACATATTTCTCATCCCTGCAGATGTCAGCACCTCAGTCAGGCCACCCTAGTCGAAAAAGTCTGGACACACCCCTGTTGGAGAAAGCTGCCACACAGCCTTTGCTGTGCAGTTTAAACTGTACTCATAAGGACAGGGTACATAAGCAGCAAGTGAAAAAACAACAGAATTAATGTCAATGCTAACAAGTTAATTCCTCCATAGCTTCTGCACCTTGGCTGCAAATGCATGTTACTATAAGGCTTTCACTGCCTGAGCAGATTGTGACCTACACATAGTAAGTGCACCAAACAAGTAGGCTTACTATAGGTAGGTGCTTGTTTGCTTATAAAACATGCAGACTATCAGTTTTGTCCTTACATAAACTCTGGATTACAATGACCCATTCAGTTGTACTTTGATCATTATATGCCCCAATAGGAAGTACAAAGAGCTGACACCTTCTTCGAGTCGAAGTCCTGATCAATATGCAGACAGAAGGAGGTGTTTTGCTTCAACTGCAGCAGTTAAATGGATGAACCAGACACTTTCTCACTGGCTTTCATTCACATGTCTTTATCAGAGGTCTGCAGCGCTAATCCGCTTTAATCCCAGTCGACAGAGGCGGAGCGAACCTCTCATTGCGTTTTACAGTTTTCCTGGCCGCATTTAATACGAGACATTTGTGCGTGGAGCACGGTGGACGGACTTCACCGCGATGTGTAACCTTGTGTTTGCTTGTGGAGTAGTTTGTGTGTGAACGGAGGGGGAGCAGATGCGGCGCTTGCCATGACTTGTCCCAGGAAGCGGAGCTTTCAGGCAGCGTTGATCTTTCTGTCCGTGGCACAGCTTATTGCAGGTACAGTATCTGACGCATCCTACCCGCACACGTACACTTTACATTACATTGGATAATGCGTTCACACCGTACATTGCGTTGTTGTTACGTTCCAGCCATTTAACTACACACCATTTACCATACCATTTAGTACGATGAAAAGTTAATTCACACACAGATTCTATTCTCAAGAATATACTTTTAAAACAAAATGAAGCGAATTACTTACTTACAGTTGCTTTTATTTTGAAGGGCACCTTGTTGTTTTGCTAATGTAGAATCAGCTTTATAAGAAAATAAAAAGCCGATAAATGCCAACTCCTACAAACCACCTGTTTTCATCTTAGGCTGCATGTAGGTGTTCGTTTCGTAAAAACCGTGTTCATAGTAAAACATTACACAGCAGTAAAGCAAACCCACATGCTTCTGCACAGTTAGAGACAAACAAGCTGAATGTCGGTTTTTCACCAGATTAAAGAAACACTTAAGGAGCACATTTTACCTCCTGTCATCTGGTGCTAAAAGTTCAAGAGTTCAAAATATTAAAGCGAGTGTTGCACGTGCCTGGCAGTCAGCGGTAAGGGCGAAGTTATAGCAACAAGAGAGTATGCGTTTGTTGAAGAGACTAAAGTTTAGACAGCTTGGTAAAGCAATTTTATTTACAGTACAGTAGATCTGCACTCACATATATCAGAGTTGGATCTTTTATGTCTTTTGAATCCAGTGTTGTCAATTATTTGCCCCTGAGCAGGACTGTAACGGCTCCGTCTCATCTATGCTCTTCTTTAAAACTATACGTCTACAAGTTAAAATATATTTAGGTTGCCAAACTTTCCCTGAACTCCTCCCTTATATTGGAGTATTTTCATGATTCTCAGAGGGAGCTGACTTTTAACAGACTAACAGTGATGCTTTAGTTGTAACCTTCAGGGAAGAAAAAAACCCTCACTTTTTGTATTTCAGCAACCTTTTAGGAGTTCTTGCAGAAAGTTTGAGAGCATGTGCATGAATCAGTGATTTGTACAGTATACATTTTGTTTTTATTGCCCATTTCCCCAGTGTAACTATGCTCTCCTTTATCTTACTTTCAAAATGCATGAAACTGTAGTTAAAATAAGCTTGAGGTTCAACTTGCATTACATATTGCTGCTTGCAATTTTCCAGTTCCATAATCTTGTTTCTCCATTGTTGATGTGTTGAAAGAATTTCAATGCATTTCCTAGAGTTTATATGATTAGTGGTTGTTTGCAAATAGCTTTAGTCTATTATAAGGCTGCTGTGGAGCCTCCTGTCTGTTTCTGCAGGAGCCTAGAGGTAACAGGGTACGTGCATAGGAGGGGCAAACAAATAATATGTTAATGTAAAACAGGTTAATCCATCCATATCCAGAAGAGCTGCAGAAACTCTAAATCCAATGTTCCATTTTAATCTTATATATAGGGACCCTCTATGTTTGAGAACTATTGATTTCCAGAGAGAAAAAAGAGGAGCATTGTTTGAATTTAGGATTGTTAAACTCAAACTGATTCAAACTCTAAGTACGGCTCTGTTCTCATCTTTTGCTGCTCCCATCACATGTTTACAGAAGTGATACAGTTTCTCCTGCGCAGCAGTCAAAAGTATTTTAAGTTACAACCAGACCTCAAGTTAAGTGCTACAGAGGGAAGCCAAGGTGATATTTTTTTCAGATAATGATAGATTTCTTATATAATGTGTATGTTCTATGTTAAATATAGCAAAAGATAGGATGTGACTATAAATTGAAACAGAAACATGATGACAACTAATAAGCCAGATACTAATTTTAATGCCTGTAACTACTGTAAGTTGGTAGGCTGCAGCCCGCTGAAGAAACAATCTTATTTCAACAATCTTGTTTACAGTATGGGACAGTTTGTCCTACTGGCAGCAAGAGGGGTTTTTTTTTTTACGGGAAACATGACTTACACATGTTCAGAACAGGGTCAGTAAAGAGATAAGAGGCACCACTTTGTTCAAATAAGGTGCAGAAATCAATTCAAACAGAAATGACCAGCCTTGATAAAACCCAGTTTTTGGAGTTGCACTGGTTTAAAAGTTGGAGTAACAGGCACAGTCCTTGAGAAAGATGTTGCCAAGCAACTTCTGGTAATGCTCTTAAAGAGAAAGAAAAAAAATATTTCAGGCAACACTTTGCTGAAATTCTGAAAAAAAAAAAATGGTTTAGAGAGCTTTTAGAGAAATATTAAGAAGGGAAAGAGGACTTCCTGCAGATTTGAAAATGAGCAGAAAATTTAGAAGAAGACAAAAACAAATTAGAAATGTATTTTGTTTAAGTGGAACAACTGTTATAACTTATAACAACTAATTTATGCATCATTTTGGTTGACAGTCCGTAACTGACTCAATGTATTTTCTCAATGAGCAAAAGCTGCACTGTATCCTTTACATTACTTATCACTACAACTGCAAGCAGCTTTCTTTTTCAGTGGTGTGCCTCAGGGGTCAATCCTGGTTCCTCTTCTGTTTCTGTGTTGAAGAAATCACCTTGTGTTGCCACATGGGTGAGACATAGCTTTATCTTTAAGTTACAGGCATGAACTGAACCAAAAGTAACAGATTTTAAACCTCCATCTGTCCTTGATCCATTTGTTATGTAGACGATTTAAAAAGGTGTGATATGTCATCTTCAGGTTAAAGAGTGCAGTGTCAGATATTTCACTTACTGTCCCATTTTAGCCACATATGCATTACTTCATACACCCTGTAAACAGTTGTTTATGCAAAAATATTTAAGTAGAGCAACATTTTCCATCAGGAAAACACTACTTAAATTTAGTACATACAGGACAAAATCATCCAAGAGAAAAGGTGTTCAACGGTAACAGGGTTCCCATGTGTCCCAGTAAACCTGGAGGTCAAATGTCCTGGAAACGGTGAAGTTATTCTGGAAAGTATTTGTCCTCCTCCTGCCGTATGAGTGAATGCAGACAGGTTAAAGTTATGCGCTTGCATGTCTGTTGTCACTTTATCTTCTAGGCAACATTGAGGCAAAGTGTTTCTCTGTTTCTAGCCGACACAGCGCCCCATGTGACACTACCAGCCAATCAAATCTGCATTTCTGCTTAGAGCAGTTCTGCTACCCAGTGCTTCCAACTGACGTCGTCGCTACACTAAGCGACTTTCAGCCCTTGTTCAGGACTTGGCGCCTAAAGAAAAAACTAGCAATTGTAAGTTGAAAATTGTTGCTAGTATTGGTCCATGAGTGTGAGTTTTTTCAGGTTCCTCTCTGTCCTCTATTGGGTGACAGGCAGAGAGGAGCAGAAGAGAGTTGTAGTGTGCGTGTCGTCTACTGTTGACTTAACATTTTTATTAGACTGACATTGCTTAGTTTTAAATAGACTTTTTTGCCCTGCAGGATAAAATTTTCATATTTAGTGTTATTTATGACAATTTATGTTTTGCGTGGCTGTTTTGGCATCAATTTTGATTTTGGCATTGTAGACCGAGTTGTGTAGTAAACTGAGGTGAAACAAAGGAAATTGTTTTTCAGTGATTTATTGAATTTGTACAAACATTTTTAGAGGAAGTGCAGGAGAGAAAGTAAGAGAGAAGAGAAGGTTGAGTTGGGTGCTGCCAAATCAAACATTGTAACTCCAGTTTGTCACGCTACTGAAGTGCTGTGCTGTAATCTGTGGGTGTGTTTGCATTATTTATGATAAATTTGTCATAATTATTTTTCATAGATGAATTATAGCCACAGACTGCACATCCGATGTCTGAGTAATAAACATAAAAACAACCTTGGTAGGTGTAAGTTACAGCTGTAGAAAAGAACACTTCCAAAGAATGACAGGGATAAATGTACGATGTGATAACTTCTCTCTGTAGCAGCTGAAAATGTCCTGGAATAGTCCTAGAAAATAATATCAGGGAAAGAATGTGAACCTTGAGATGCTTTAATCCATAGTAATCAAAAGTTGCTTACAGTATCTTTAATTGACAAAATAGGCAAGGAGGAAAACCTTTTGAACTTTAAAAACATATTTTTGTTGTGTATCTATTAAGAAGCAAGAAACAATGATACGAATGTAAAGCCTTTGAATTGCTTTTGATTTGTATAAACGTTGCTGTCACAGGGTTGTTTTTGTCTCTGAATTTCTTTTACTGGTATGTTCAATATGACAGGGTTGGTGTTTTTGTGGGATTTCTTTAGGTGTCTTATGAATGTGAGGTTTTCTTTAAGACACAGGGAATGAGCCAGGATATGGGAAATGATAGTAATTAAGCATTTTCAGAAGTTATGGTTTGGCAGGCAAAGATACACCAATGTCTGTGGTGTAAAGAGTGCATAGAGTTCACATCATAGACTGTATAATATATGGACCAAGTCTCCTGGTGTCACCCGTTTGTTTATGATGCAGTTTTAAAGCCTATTGAACCAAAACTCTTAACCCTTTTACTGCCGAATGCATTATATTTGATACACGAGTTTCAAAGATCTCTATCTCATCAACATGATAAAATGTTTTGTTAAAAACCTGTTTAAAAAATGTATTATCTAATCCTTGAGGATTATTATTCCACTACAGAAAACCAAAATTGTGTTTTGGCCCATTTCAAAACTGCTGCTCTCAGGAAAAACATACACACACACACACACCTTTTTTTTTTTTTTTTTTTTGTTAAAGGAAAATCATAGCTTATTTTCAAGAAGTTGCGGTAAATAACATCTTAATTGTTACTTGTTTTTAAAAGATAAGAATTTTCTGCACTGAATGAATGCATATTTTCTGAAAACTTTACTAAAAAAAGTTGCCTGACTAAAAAACTGCCTAATTTGATACCAAAAAATATCATAAACAAAATATTATAGCAATATTTTCTTGTGTATTTGTTAAAAAAGGTTAATAAACATCTCTGTTCCAAAAAAAAAGAGAATTTTCTGGATGTTTTTTTTTTTAGGGTCATGCTTTATTTTAATAACTGAAATTAAGGAGTTAAAAAGGTTACCTCTCTGTAGATTGTGTGCTGATAGAGAAATCAGCCATTCAGACCCAAACTGTTTTTTTTTTTTTTTTATAAACCAGGCTTTAAAGATGATTTTTGATGCTTTTAAAAAAATCATCTTTTTTATTTTGGTGTGTCTATGGATTCAAGTGTTTCTGCAGCCAGCCTCAAGCGGACACATGAAGAACTGATTGTTTTTAGCACCGCTGCATGAGCTTCATGCTTTTTAGACCAGGGGTTGCTGCTTAGTTCATGAACATCTGCATCTTTTAAAACTATAAACTGCACGCTGCACTCTGATTAATGCGTCCATGGTTTTATATTGAATAAGCTGTAATCTGTGATTGGAAGGATTATAAAAAGTTTGATGGAATATTATTATTTCCAGGTTTCTCTCTCCAGTGCGGAGGCAGCACAAGCTTTCTTATCAGTCACTTGCAGTCTTATCAAACAAAGCATGACAGCAGCTCCAAGTAGAACACAAGATTATCTGGGTGTTAGACTAAGAGGCATTACTCTGGTCTCTCCACCTCCAGCCTTATAAAAGCATGGGCCTTCTTACATAACAGGAGCATCCTGCTTCTACACCATGACCACCATGACAGTCTCGCAATTAAAGTGTTTATCTGCATCCTTTACCCCCTCAGAGAAATCAGTGAATGAACAGGTTTCTGAGAAGACAATCTATTCATCTTGTGTTTCAGGTCTAAAGTGTGTGTGTCCGCTGTGTGCCAACAACACCTGTGAGACGACGGCAGACGGCGCCTGCTGGAACTCTGTGATGCTGATTGATGGGAAGGAGAAGACGGATAAGTCCTGCCTCTCGCCCTCCAGGATGAAGGGCCAGGTCTACTGCTACAGCTCCAAAAATGTCTCCAAGAGGACCTGCTGCTTCACCGACTTCTGCAACAACGAGACTCTGCACCTCAACCCAGGTATGAGCCCACATGTTTTTACTCACGCAGCCTTTTTCTCCAAGTTTATTTTATGATCAATTGAACAACATGTAAATATTATGAAGTAAACACAGCAGATTATTCTGGATTATTGTCCCGTCAGACAGTCAGTTAATGTCACATTGCTCAGTCGTTTCAGTTCTCATTCAAAAACCCAATCAGCGCAGGATTTCCCGCTCATACTGGCCCAGACTAGACGAGGTGGATGCTGATCCTCCTAGATCCTGTGACATAACAAATCTGGCAGGAGCTATGGGACGGCGGTTAGCGATCATCCCCCTCCCTCTCCTGATTTATAAATACTCTGTCAGGCGGGTAGTCCTACTGCCATTTCAAAGCCTCTCAAGGGTCAACAGGGTGTAAGTTGACCTTAAAGAAGAGGGCAGACTTCTATCGCCTGTAGGTGTTCGATCAAGAAAAACCTTTAACATGTTAGTGTATGATTTGATTGAGACCATCAACATATTAACTGTTTGAATTCCATATGGTCCCTTGTGTAAATGGAAACTTTCATGAAAATTAAAAATAGTAAATCAGATTAATTAAAGATGCCTGTTCTGTTCCTGTTGACTTGATGAAGCCCAAATTTGAAAGTGAATATCTATTCCTCCTGCAGCGATGTGTTTGATCTTTAATCCTATACAAGTGAACTCTCTTTGCCTCTAAACACTCCTCTGTGTTTTCCAGTTCAGCTCTAACTTTGGCTGCATACTATTCAGTGTTAAAGCTCCTGCAGGAGTTTATGGCTGGTTATGAAACAGACTGGAATTAATCCTTATGACCTACATCAGCATAAAGACTGACTATGTCTACATAATGATTTTTAGTGTTCAACACTGAGAGTAGAAGTGGGATGAAGCAAGCTGCAGAACTAGCCTTTTTTTCAATTCGCACAGCAAAGATTCACAATAAATACACTACTTCCAATAAGTTTGGGATATTGTGAGCTCCTCCGTGGATCTCATACATCAGGTGTTTGTTTCACTTCAGTGATTTTTGGGATAGGGAGGTAATTGTATTAGGGTGATAGACACACCTCATTTAGTGTTTTCCATGTAATGGTCTCACTGTGTACAGTGAGCCTTACATATTGGAGCCAATACCAAAAAATACAAAAAGACAACCCTTTTCAATGTGGCATCAATTTCAACATTCTGGGGGTATAAAAAGCTGCTATTGTCAGTAAGTCATTCCCAGTTCATCATTCAAGCAGCCATGAACACATGATGTCACTTAACGGACAAGCAGCGCCACCTGGCCATAGTGCACCTTCAGGTCGGTAACAGGCAGTCAGATGTTGCTCGTGAACTTGGTGTGTCTCAAAGTGTCATCAGCAGACTTGCAGACACAGAACTACTGGCAGTGTTGATGACAGACCCAGGAGTGGAGCCCCACGAGTGACGGACCACAATGACAACCAGTACCTAAGGACCTATGAACTCAGACACTGTTATGCAACTGCCACACAGCTGCAGGCCTGTTTACATGAAGTGAGGGGTACCAGGGTTTTCAGACCAACCATTTGCAACCAACCGTCGACCTGCAACAGCACTAAACAGATTTGGTGATTGTAGATGGCTCAGTCACTGCACGTTCTTACCTCAGAGACCACATAGAACCCATCATCATCCCCAATTCCACCAGCACACCCCCAACTTTCTGTTCATGGATGATAATGCTGAGTCAGAGTGTCTCATATGGTCTGGCCAGCAATGTCCTCTGACCTGAACCCCATAGAGCACATCTGGGACCAGCTGAAGCAGAGACTAGATGCTCTTACCCCACCCCCACGTGACCTGGCAGAACTGTGTGCAGCACTTGTGGAGGAGTGGAAGGCATTTCCTTAGAACAACATCATGAGGCCAGTGAGGAGCATGAGACGATGCTGTCAAGCTGTCATTGAAGCAAATGGTGGAAACACCCGCTACTGACTTTGTCAGTTTCGGTTATTTGGGGCTATCTTTGTTATTGTTTAAATTGCTAGGGTAATAAATGAAGTAATAAAATGTTTTTTCTTCTTATTCATTAATAGTAATATCAAAGGGGACTATTACTAATTTCAATAAAATTCAGACCAAACTGGAAAAACACTCATGTAAATAACAATATCCTTATCTTATTGTGAGTAGGGTAAGTCATTTGACTGTCTGAAAACACTGCTCACACATGTTCAAGATCAGAAAGAAAACAAAGTCAAAGTTTGTGCTTTGATGTAAACTCTGCTGAGGATCTGAACTGAGTCTTGTTTACATGACAGAGTCGAAAATATCAGTGGAATATTCTTCAACTTTCAGACTTTTTTTTTATAGTCATTACCTTCTGAGTGATGTTTCTGGTTTTGACATCTACAGGGTGCCTGACTGTCAGTCAAGTCGGCAAAACTCATAAGGTTAATAGGGTGGAAACAGTCTTTCATCCAATGACAGAAGAAATAGGCTCCAGTTAGCGATCCTGAACAGAGAAAAGCCATAAAGATGACGGATGGATGGATTTCTTTTGCATTTATTAGAAAGGACAGCTGAAGGGAGACGTGGATGTGGAGAGAGGAGTGGCTGGGAGTCTAACCAGTGACCGCAGTGATGACTGCAGCATATTAAAACTGTGGAGCCTGACGCCTGATTGGCTATTCTGTGTCAGAGGTGGCACCTATCTTCCTCTTGAACAAGGAAAAACTTTATTATCCTCATCAGCTTTTGCATTCTCTACTCTTTTCCAGAGTTTTACATTAATATGAATCTATTAAAAAGATTTACATTTTAAAACAGACAGTGGTCACTTTCATACAATGCAGAAGTGATTGAGGAGATCTGAAGTGAAAGTCCTGCTGGTGAGGCAGGTCAGAGCAGCACCCTCAGGCTGCGATGGAGTTCACTGTGAATGAGGACACCAGAATCAATCGGTGTCACTGCTTTACCAAACACCAGCATGCGAGCTCATGCCATGTGTTGCTCTTTGTGTACATAGAGAGCGACTGTTCAGCAGTGCTTCAGCTCTGACTTCTGTCAGGGAATAAAGAGCAGAGTATGTTGGACTCATAGGTTTAAGTTGAAGTGAGGGTTAGACGCAGATGCAGAGTCAGCTACAGTTTGTTGGTCTTTTGCTTCTGGGTCAGAGGAGAAGACTCATGTTTCATCCGTATCCGCTTTGCTTCAGTTGGACAATGTTTTGGGTAAAAGGCCAAAAATGTCTGAAGACACTTGGATTTGATTTGTAATATGCTGATTTACACAGAAGGCCATCTGCAGATATTGCATGTTAGAGGCAAACTTATGAAGAAATGTAATGTTTTGGGAGTTGAGAAGTTGACAGAGCTCTAGAAATAGAGCAACATGTTGTGAAGTTGTTGTTTTTTATGTATAATTGTGACACATAGCTTGAGAAAGAGCGTTTCATTACTGCAGTGATTCCTCAGCGTGATTTGAGAAGACCATATCCACCGTGATTGGTCAATTCAGCTTACAAAATGTAATTGTTTCATGTCCAAAACTGAGGATTTCCTCAGAGCTTTTATTCACTTAAAGCACAATGCTAAAATCTGTCACAGTTTCAATCAGGAGTCTTTAAATCTCACATTAAAACCGCACCCACCATCTGTTATTTGCCAGTGTCAGGCCTCATCTGTCCTTCCACTTTCAGAACGAAGGTCAGAAACAGAAACGCTCGGTTACACTGGAACCATGATTTCTCAAAATGCACCCATCACAGTTTAGCTTGGGATATTTAAATTATTTATTTATTTGTTTTTACTTTTTGTGAATTGGCCCTAAAAAAAATCTGTCTCTTTTCTATATATTTTGTTTATGTTATTTATCTGAGGTGAATAAAATGTCTGGTTCTCTGTAGAAACTCATTTTTTTGGCAGACATGATTTGAAATAATCTGCCTTGTGCACAATGTCAGTATCTCCAAATTTGAAGATTTTCCAGAGTTTGATGACTCTTATTATACATCAGCATATTTCAGAACCAGTCGTGTTCCACTGATGCTGTATGGTCAACTTCAGAGGTCGAGTTCAGTCTGCTGGCTGCCTATTTTTCAGAACACACCTCATGCTACAAGCAAAAGTGACCACCAGAGGGAGCAGGGTTTGTTTGGACCTGAGCACGCTGTCATGTTTCTGTGTCTGTGTTTCCAGAGAGGCCTTCTGATGAACCCGGGTGGAGCACGGAGCAGCTCACTGTGGTGATCGTGGTTCCCTCCTGTCTGCTATGTGTGGGGATTCTGCTGGGTGTGTTTGTGGTGCAGGGTCACCGCTGTTACTACAGCAGGGCCCACAAGCAGGATCCCGAGGAGCCTCTGGACGACCAGATGCTCATGTCACCCGACAAGTGTCTCAAAGATCTAATATACGACATGAGCACCTCTGGCTCTGGATCAGGTGATACGCTGACATAGTTTTTGATTCTTTCTGTGTTATGACTCTACATGTTGAAGGTTTAAAGGAGAGTGTGCATGTTAATATAAGCTCACACCTGTTTGTCTCGTAGGTCTTCCACTGCTCGTCCAGCGAACTATAGCTCGAACTATTGTTCTGCAGGAGTCTATCGGGAAGGGTCGATATGGGGAGGTGTGGCGGGGAAAGTGGCGAGGAGAAGATGTGGCTGTAAAGATCTTCTCCTCCAGGGACGAGCGCTCGTGGTTTCGGGAGGCAGAGATTTTTCAGACCATCATGCTCAGACATGAGAACATCCTGGGTTTCATCGCTGCAGACAACAAAGGTATCAGATCAGCAGAAATCAGTTTCACATCAGAGTTATGAATTGATGTTTTATTATTAAGTGTTTGACGCCGTGTGCTGCAGATAACGGCTCATGGACCCAGCTGTGGCTTGTATCAGAGTACCATGAGCACGGCTCCCTGTACGACTTCCTGAACAGGTACACTGTCTCTGTGGAAGGCATGATCGTCCTGGCTCTGTCTGTGGCCAGCGGCCTGGCTCATCTCCACATGGAAATCATTGGCACACAGGGTGAGGAAGAATATCTGACATCTGATCTGACTGTAAACACATCAGAGCTCCTTTAATTATTTTTATGTGGTCACTTTGGTTGTAGGGAAACCTGCGATCGCTCACAGAGACCTGAAGTCAAAGAATGTTCTTGTGAAGAAGAATGGCACAGCAGCCATTGCAGATTTGGGTTTGGCTGTGAAACATGACTCCAACTCAAACAGCATTGATATACCATCTAACTACAGAGTAGGAACCAAGAGGTGAGATTTATTTACCCCCCAACACACACAGAAAACAGGCTTAGGGTTCCTGGAAGTGTCCAGCTGTTGTCCTTGGTAGTGGCAGCAGGAAACCAGACTGGGATCGAAGAGGAGAGGATCATAGGCTGTTTTCCAAACCACCTACTACACACTGCGTGTGAATTTAGTATGTAGTAGGCACTGCATACTGCCTACTACTTTTGAATGTAGTATGTAGTATGACTGCTCTGTTGGGTCTGTTTTGTAGTTTGCTACTCTGGTTTTCAGTTCAGGAAAATGGGACGACAGCTGATGGATTTTTTTACATTTAAATTTATAATTAAATATAAATGTAAATAAATAGTATTGAGTTCTTTTAAGCAAAAGTAAAGTAGGTAAAAACAACTTCAGTATAATAATTAATAAATCTATAGAAGTAAACTCCTCTTTTAAGACTAGAAGTGAAGTTTTACCAGCTTTACTTTTGCATCACTGCTCTTCTTCCTCATGGACTGTTTAACTTAAGTGTTGTATTGTAGTTGTTATTCCGACTCATTCCAGGAGGTGGCGGTAATTCACCTAAACCTGAGTGCCAACCCCATAGAGAAACAGCATTAGCGCTGTGCATTGTGGGAAACATTATAGACAGCCATAGACTGTAAAAACAAACACACACACAAAAAAAATCCTCTTACTCGGCTCAAAGACTGCTCCCCCTGGTGGCTGGCTGCAGTATAGGTCAAAAACTCTGCCTCACTATTCATTCTAGATGCGTTGTGGTAAAACTTTGAAAAATTAATACACCTCATAGAAATATTTTTCACATCCATATGCTGCAGTGAGATCAAGATATTATCAGACTGCATTGTGTTCAAGTCCTCTTATTTCTGTAAAGTTTCTTTTCCGTTAGTTATTAGACATTAAAAACAGGATTTTACTTCTTGTTTAACAATGATTGACAGCTGCCTTTCTTGTGTATTTTTTTCAGAAATAGTAAAATACATCAGGAAGGAGAGTTAAGAAGAGATTAGACTGTCTAAAGAAAAAAGTAAATTATTTTTGTCACCCGCTTCCACTCAGATTTTCTCAGAGTTCCTCATAGTCTCTACTGCCCAGACTCTGGCTGCACAATGGCGGCACCTGTGACAGAGATTTTTTGGCTTCAAAACTGATCAATGGTAAAAGGCGGAGCCCCGCTGTCCATTCTATATACAGTCTATGAGAGAGAATTGACGATGGCCAATTGTCCCCAGAAAGCTGAAGGACTCTGCGGTGTAAACTTGAGTCATAGAGGGAGAAAGAGAACAGGAACGGCTGCGTTCTTCCAAAGTTCCACATCCATCTCTGTTGTCTTCAGAGCATTACGCTCCAAATACTGCAACAGGTCACCAGGTGCACAACTTCTCACTGTATGTTGATTCATCATCACCACCACCACAGACAAGTCCACTTCGAGTGATGTCATCTGCAAACTTCAGGAGCTCTACAGACTGTCAGCATGTTCAGCTGGGAGATCTGGTTCTGCTGCAGACTGGAGTATGTAAGAGGGAGCACATTACGCCCATCCTGGCCTCCCTCCACTGGCTGCCTGTGCATTTAGAGTCCATTTTAAGATTCTTTTATTTGTCTTGTCTTAAAACTCATTTTTATTCCTTGGCTTTTAACCCCACTTGAGACTCTGCTCCTGTTTCAGTGTTTCTTGGTTTGTTTTAGTTCTTTTTTTTGTTCTTAAATTGCTTTTAAAACTACGATACGATTGTTTTAGTGCTTATAACATTGTTTTATATCTTTTATGCCTTTGTTTTTTATGTACAGCACTTTGTTTCAGCTGTGGTTGTTTTTAAAGTGCTCTATAAATAAAGTTGAGTGGCAGAATGAAGATTAGAGCTTAAATGCATAAACAGGACCCAAGTATTGGTTCAAATAGTGGAAAGTGGAGGATTAGCCTGAGAAAGTGTTTTTTAAAAAACAAACAAAAAACAACCAACATATTAAGTTATTTTTTTCCTTTGAAGATGCAACAGATTAATGTTCAGTATACACATGGTACAAAATGATTTATGACTGATGTGAGAAAATCATTGTGCAAAAGTTATGAACACTGTGAATTCCATGATTCTGAATCACAAAGGAACTCATGCAGGAATGAACAACAAGTTATCATAAACCATATTTCTCTCTGATTATGTGATACATTAATACATTTTCCGACTACAATGACTAAACTTCAACCTGCTCACTGCAAAGAGTGAGTTCTCAGCAAGTGTTGATCTTATTTTTAGTGAGAGAATATTTGTTTCATAGTTTTGATTTTGGATTTTTTTCCAGTTGTTCCTCAACAAACCAGTAGCACCACTAAGGGTCAAAAAGCCAAAATATCCTTTAGTTTTTTTTTTTTTTTTTAAGTAATTGTTTAATTTCTTGTATTGATTGGGGGACTTTGAGGTTGCTCTGCAACAAAAGGATAAAACGAAGCACTTATGACGTATAAATATAGTCATATCACATGTCAGATTAATCAGGAGAAACTCAGCCACAAACGCTGTCAAGTCATACTTCAACTGAACTTTCTGTTCGTTTGAGTAATACTTGAGTTATTACTCTGAGCCAGTGACAAATACCAATACTTACACCTCTGAACAAATTTCTCCAGTGTTCCCTTTATTATGACACCAGAATGATTCAGCTAGAGCTTGTAGATGCAGAGTTATTTTTTTTTTAATTTGGGTACATCTTTTTTCAAGCAGAGACCCAAAAAAGAGGCCAGGGCGTAAAGGGTTAAGGTGTAATTTCTTAAAAAAAAAGGGAATGACAAACAATTTTGTCTTACTCTTTTGGCATATTGTTCTAATGAGATATTGTCTCATATTTGCAGGTAATTCTGGCATCTGTTTTGTCTTTTAATATCTTGACAGAAAACATTTTTCCTGACTTTTCCAGTGAACATGGTTTATATTCGTGTAGATTTCACTTTTTGCAGAGCTGTGTTCAGGATGTTTGGTTTTTGGCGACCTCTTGTGGTGTTATTGGTTGATTTTTCATTCCGGGACAACTGATAAATATAAAAAAACAATCTATTATCTGTTCCAAGAAGTTCCAGGCTTTTTGGTTTCATTAGGTTTTAATCATCTGGTTCTGTGCAGGTACATGGCCCCAGAAATCCTGGATGAGACAATCAATATGAGCAGCTTCGAGTCATTCAAGAGGGTGGATATCTACGCCCTGGGCCTGGTGTTCTGGGAACTGGCCCGAAGATGCTCTGTCAGGGGTAACTGATTCAATAAAAAAATCACTCCCAATAGTCTGTTGATATAAATAGACAAGTCATCACTGATAGCACACAGGTTTTATCTTCCTCTGTGTTACAACGCCTTGTTTATTTCAATCACTGTGTGAGTAGGGAAAAATATGATTAAATCTCCTTTTCTGTTACTCCCGAAGGACTTCAGGAAGATTTCCAGCTGCCTTATTATGATCTGGTGCCTTCAGATCCAACTATAGATGACATGAGGACGGTGGTGTGTGAACAGAAACTCAGACCCAACATCCCAAACCAGTGGCAGAGCTGTGAGGTGAGAAAGTAATCCACCTGGTGTATTATCATGTAGAGGACTTGGGTAGAGCTTTTAAATTTAAATACGGATAAATATGGACTTTGGTTTGATTTCCCAGGCTCTTCGTGTGATGGGCAAACTGATGAGAGAGTGCTGGTATGCCAACCCTTCAGCTCGACTCACTGCACTACGGGTCAAGAAAACCGTGTCTCAGATTTCTGTCATTAAGGACATCAAAGATTAGCTTGAAATCCAGCCTGTAGACCAGCACTGGCGCTGACATCAGCGCTGCGTGATGGACTGAAAGTTGTTTGAAACAAACAGAGGTGGTGTGTCCTCTGTAACTGCCTGAGACTGCCCTCTTCAGGACACAACTGCGCTGTTCCCCCCTCCGAGAGCAGAGTCAGGTTGTTTCTGGTGCCAAAGTTTTAAAGGGGTCGTCTGAGGAAGAGACAAATGAGATGAGAATGTGTGCACAGATTATTTTGCTACCTCAGACATTTAAGTGGCCAAAGCTTAAAGTTGCACATTGTGATGTTTTTTTGTGCCATATTGTGTAGCAAACAGTGTTTTTGCTCAGTATGCTAATGTACAATCAGACACTTCATGGGTTATAAGTTGTTTAAAATGTAGCATACACTAATTTTCTATGATAATCTGAGCTTTAAAGTGCTTTTGCTTCGTTATTACAGTACAGGTGTGGTTGAATGGTTTGTCTGAAAGGACACTTCACAGGACAACAGCAGTGCAAATCCATCTTTAAGTCACATATCCAAGGGATCTTTTTTCCTGTGATCATTTAGTTGCATAATGGATTGGTCAGAATACCTCAACCATCAAGGATTAGATGACAGCAACTTTAACAGAGACCCAGTGACTGACTGAGAAAGTCTAAAATATCCACAGTGGAGTTTTTGTGAAGCAGTTCTGCTGATATTCTTTTTTTTAAATCTCATTCATCCTTGAACACATCTGGACAAAGAGTTGCACCAGCAGTGTTGCCTCTCGAAGTGAAGTCTTGCTTTGTTTTGTAGCATGCTGCGATGTTGTCTGATATCAGCTCACGTGCAGGTCTTTGTTTATTTCTCCGCTGACTGATTTATCGTGTCCGTGTCAACCACTGAAGGAGAAGCTCTGTGTGCGTTCCTCTGCTTGTGTCTCTTGGAAATGCCTGTGGTATTTGTGACATTTTTATATGAAGTTGGATCATTGTTAAGCCAATATATATTTTGTACATTGTCTCATATCTCCTTCTAAAAGCATGAGAGAGAGAAGAGAAAATAGCTGAGTGTATAAAAGATGTATCAGTCATTCCAAAGAGGGGTGATCACCATGTGCAATTTATGACTACTGTCTTTTTTTTCTATATATTGTAAAATATGAGAGAGAAACAGAAGTGGACCTGCTTTCATAAAATAAGACCTATTTTTGATTTTTAACCATGAAGTCATTAAGAAATATATTTTTGATGGTGTTTGTGTTGTTGCTTGGATTTCATTGCATCATATGTTCTCTTGCACTATTTATTCTGTATACGTGACATAAGCTGGTCAATAAACTTTGTTTTTCATGGAGAAAAGGTGGTGTGTTCGATTTTTCAGGATAAGATAAGAAAAAGAATTGTAATAGTGAAAGCACTGATTCTGCAGAGCAGAACACATCACTGCACGTACAGGACAGAATTTACCGAAACTATCCGGCATCAGGTCTGTTCATCCTCCCCATCACACTTCATCTTAAAATAAGATGTACTTTTTGAATAAAAACAATAAAAAAGGAAATAATAGCTGCACTGGCCGACATTTTTATTTATTGAACAATTTAAGCAAATCCACTTTTGAATATGTAATTTTTGTGTTGTGTAAGAAGTCTCATCCTCTTTGTCAACTGCCTTTTTTTTTCCCGGTGCTGTCTCTCAGGGAAAGTTTGCAAATATGCCTGTAATGTGACCCTCTGCAACCTCTGTTGTTTTTAATGAGAATCAGTGAAGCATAAGCAAGCAAGCAGCACATCTCTGAGGGTTTGACTCATATGCAAAGTGCTGACGGGCCTCACTTACAGCTGTATTTCCTGTCTAACGGACACATCCACGACATCAAAGTTCTCACAAAGAGAGCGGTTGAACAGAGAGCAGAAATGAGTCACGGCCGTTAAACTAAATGACATTTTAGCATCTTAAAAAGTAAGAATTGATATAATGCTTTCTCTGTTTGAGCATATCGTTCATATAACTGTTATATCAAGGCCTCATATGTATTTGTAAATTAGGATCTATGACAATACCTATTAAATGCAGGGTTAGTAGTCATAGAAAACTAGCATAAATTTGAATGTAGCATCTCCTCAGGACTCCGTTTAGCCCCCACCCTCCAACACTTTGAGCTCATCCAAAATGACGCCCCCCCTCACGTGCACAAGTGATGCTGATTCGCGATCATATGATCGTGACTGATTCTAAACAACAGACTCAAACTGGTCCTCAGCACATCGTTTTTGTTTGCTCTACGTTACTAGTAATCAGGGTATTGGTAGTTTTTCTGCCATTCTCCAGCGTACTTGGATCCCTCTTGGTTATACACATTGAATCGGAGTGCATGCTGGCAAAATGTACACACAGGAGGCGGGCAGAACGGCAGGATGGGATTTGGTTGGTTTAGTAAATTGGATCCTAATCGCTAGGATTGGTTTGCTTTTTCCCAGGTTTACTCCTGCTGTAGACAGCAGATATTTTTTTCTTTATTTTAAGAACACATCATGCATTGATCACCATCGGGACATAAAGCTCATTTTAACCAGAATAACAAAAATCATGTCTAAATCTGATAACCAACCCTGCCTTTAAATCCATTTTATTGATGAAGAAAAAAAAATACCACTAAACCATGAAATGCTCCATCTTCATCTTTCCAGACGACAGAAATCAGGTTGACTGATCTTAAATATGCAGAGCTGCTGTGGGTCAGTATGTTGGTTTGTTTTCTTATTGGAAGGTTAGTTTTGAAGCAGTTTGAATATCAGTTTGTACTGTTGATTGTGTATTATTATGGACTGTGGACAGTCTCCATACACTGTGAGAAGTGAAGCCAAAACACACCCTCGATGGACACTGACATATGGTGCTGGTGGAGCGAAGGCGTGCAAAGAAATGAGCTGCGGGACAGTCGTCACACAGGCCACAGCAGAACAGGTTAAGTGTTGTTTTGAATCACACCTTATGTGTAATCCATTACAGCACACCTTTACCGACGTGTTTTAATCGACATGGTTCAGCAGGGCACCTCATCTGTCGTATCTTTGTGTCCGTACCTTGTATCATGTTCGTGTAAAGCTCTTCTGTCAATAAAAAGTATTACGTAAACACATTTCACCTTCTGTCCAACTCACCAGATTCACAATGTCCCACTGAAACGGGACATCTGTGTTCCAGACAGTCCTGTGGTCGGTTTGCCAACAGCTCTGCAGAAAGTCAGCGGGGCAGAGGGGATTACTGTGAGGCAATCTGGAAGTTCAAGAGTATTTCATTTGATTTCATAGAAATACAGTAGTGAGCTTGAAATTGTCTCTGACTTCCTGCTCACCAAAGACACCGAGCTTCAGTGCCAGGTGAGAGCTGATCTCGCCTGCAGATCAAACGCTAAACCCTTTGAAGGCCTCACGGTGGTAATGTGACAAGGTTGGTGCAGTTTTTTTTTTTTTTAACCATCAGCTATTGTCTCCATGACTGCCACCCTATGTGTTGAATTCCCTTTCATCCAGCCGTGTCTGATGCCTTGGGCCCAATGACCCATGCTGTGTGTTTAGGGAGCGAGACTTGTGGCCCAAAGCTAAATCAGCCTTTTGTCTGGCCTACAAGTCTCCCTGCTTGACAGCACACAGTACTCCGGCTCAGACTGAGGCTTAACCCATTGAGATACTGAGAGAGGCTGGAGGCAGGTGCTGCAGGAGGAAGGAGGTGGCAGTTCCTCATGCATTGCTGATTTCTGACAGACCAGAAATCAAATCGCTCAGACTGCAGAAAGAGAAAGGGGACTTTTTGAGAGAGGAAGAAAAAAAAAAAACCAGCATTTCTTTGTTGTGCTTTTAAAGTCAGCAGACCCCTTTTCTTAAGAAAAGAGAGAGAAAAAAAGTTACAAGAGGTTAACAGGAAAGTGGGTACGTGAAGCTGTGATCCGCACAGGTCCACCACAGACGTCACATGATGTGGATTTCCGCTTTGACACATTTTACAGCACAGCAGGGCCGGGCCTCACAACCACTGAAGAGCTGCTGCAGCAGGGCATGATGGTGCTTTGAGGACTACTCTAACATGCAGTCTACCATGAATTTTACTGGACTTGAGCGTCGGGCCAGCCAAGACAATTACATTGTGGATAATGCTCAGAGGAAGAAGAGTTCCCTGTGGTACCGGCGCTCACTGAGGGGAAGCAGTGACAGATCCCGGCAGAACACTGGTTCTCTGCCCAGAGTGCGCAAGGTGAGACGGTAAATCAAATGACAAATACAGCAGCTTTGACAGCCAGTTTCTAAATGTAACACTTGCATACATGGCACATTAGAGATACTTTTTTGAACTCTTTAAATGAGCAGCAGATCATTGATTCACCAGCAACATTATGCGCCGAGCAAAAGCTCTCCAACTATTTTAATCTTTTCAGGTTATGTAAGTCACATATGTAACACCATAAGATCAGCTCATGCACATTTTCCTGAAAGGATTTAACCTTAGATCAATTTTATTGGTTTAAATTTGCATTTCTCTCTCTCTCTCATTTTTTAAAATTTTGCAGCAGAGGCAGTCCTACTCCAGCTCACTGGTTGATTATTCAGATCCACAAAGGTAAATATGTCACAGTTTGATTTGAAGTTTACTGTAGATGTTTCCCCTTTTGCTTTAATATATTTAAACTGTCACATGCTGCCTTTTCCACTCTGCAGTATATCTGTAATTGAATGCTACTGAGAACTTCATGAATAGTTCCTTCAGTGTTTTTTTTTTCTCTCATTTTTTTGCACATTTTTTTTGTGCACAGGACTGCAATTGTGCTGGAAAAGCAAGACAATGAAACATTTGGTTTTGAGATTCAGGTGAGTGCATTTTTAAGACTCTTTTAAATTCCTTTAAATGAGTATTTCATGTACTTTAGACCCTTGTTTAAGATATTTTCCATAAAGGAAATTGTGTTTTTTTTTGCTTTCTCTTGCAGACTTACGGGCTGCAGCTGAGGGACAGCTCTGCAGTGGAGATGTGCACATTTGTGCGAAAGGTGCTGGAGGAAAGTGCTGCTGAGAACGCTGGTCTGACCACAGGTAAACCACCAGTATTCTCTGCACAGCTCTTTAAGTGCACCTGAATCGACGTGCTATAATTCTCACCACACAGACACACGCTGCATCCCGCCTACACACACACACACACACACACACACATTCATACTGATGCATGAACACAATAGAAAACCTGCTTAACTTCATGTGATTAATTTGTTTCCCCTTTTTGCATCCTCATTCATTAAAGGTGACATTATCATCACTATCAATGGTGCCAGCATTGAGGGATTGTCCCATGAACGAGTACTTGACCTGATAAGAGAATCCACCAACAAGCTAAAGTAAGTGACAGTTCCGGAAGTTTGAGAAAGTTTTACAGAAATAAAACTTCTATCTTCAAGTTTTTTTGTATTCATCATAACCTTCAATTTTTGTTATTTAGACTTCTTTTGGCTTTTCGCTTCTTTTTCCTAAAGAACAACAAGAGCATCTGAAAATAAGTGTTTGTGCTTAAAAATCAGGGACTATTTTGGTTTGGCCACGACCTCAAGAAAATCTGTATGTTCTGTGTTTCCAGGATGGAGACGGTGAGTGGCACTGTAGTGAAAAAGATCGAGCTGGAGAAGAAGCTGAACCAGCTTAAGGTGAGTCTCTTTTACCCTGCCCATGTTTGTTTCCCTGTCAACCATCAAAAAACCACAAACCTTGCAAGAAAGAATAACAGAGCAACTCTGCCATACATAAGACAAACACAAGCTGACCTACTTTGACCATTCAGTAATGCAAATGTTCTGAATGCACATGCAAAAAAAAAAGTTTCACTGGAAGTAAAACCAGTACTTCTTCTGTCCATACAGCTATCTCTACGTGAGAAACTGGTGGAGCTGCAAGCGCTGACATTACAGGAAAAACGGCTCATGGGAGGTAAGAGCATGCTCAGCTGTCAAACCACAGCACTTCCTTTCTCACATCTAATCTACACCCATTGTGATGTGACACACCAGGCGTAAACGCCTCACAAATTAGATGAAGGAGTTCCCCAGAGAATTGAACACACCGGCTGCTGACGAACTTCCTTTTGCAAATTAAAACTGCATCTGTTCTCATGTTTCCAGGTAACATGAGCAGCAGCGACCTCCAGCTGTCCCTGGACTGCTCAGCCATCCTGAGCACCCCAACAGGCCGCAATAGCTGCCGTTTTTCCAGCGACAGCAGCTTCAGGAGCGTGATGACTGATGACAGTGACCAGGCCAGCGTGTTCGGGGACCTGTGCTCTCCTAGCCCCTGCAGTGCAGCCAGCACCACAGACGATACCTGCTTCTTCTCCAGAGATTTCCCCTCACATGGCAGCTGTAGCAGGTTGTCATCCAGCTCCAGCCATCATCATCATCATCATCAGAACCAACATCAATCTCTCTGTCGCTCCAGCAGCTCCAGTTTGGCCTCCAGCAGCAGCTCTCTCTCCTCACCTTCCTGGGAGGAGACAAGGGTCTCATCCTTGTTTGGTACCCTGCCCCGTAAAGGCAAGAGAACCAGCGTGCGCAAACACATCTTCAAGTTGATTCCTGGACTCCAGCGATCAGTGGAAGAGGAGGAGATGAACACTCAGTGACAAGGTTTCACATGACGCAAACAAGGAGCAGAGAGAAAGAAAGAGACACTCAGAAAGGAAGTGCATTTATTAAAGGAACATTGCAACCCATTAAAAAAAGACGTACTCCTTTTGAATGGGAAAGAACAGGGCCTGATCAAGACCTTTTCTCTGGGGTGGCATTAAATACATGTGTGCATACATGATAAATGACATTGATACATGCAATAAAAGCATAGCCCAAATAGCATGTTAACTGATGAGAAGATCTAGATCTGGATGTTTTGCACTTAGTACTCGTCAAAGATTTCTAGAGAGAGTCTGGTGAACCTGGCTCTGTTTGGCTTTGGCTCGCTGTGGGTTAAAAGCATTATGAAAATGTAAAATCTGCATGTCTTGAACAAGCATTTGACTGAATGTAACCTCTGTAAAAACTTTGACCTGTATGATCGATGAAGCTGTGTTTGCTGCCAGCTTGAATATAGAACTGGATAACTGATCAGCATTAATGAAACAAGTCTGAACTGCTCTAGCCGACCTCAGGAAGCAGCCTTGACTTTTTAAAAGAGATGATTGTAACCGACAAATGTGATAAACTGACTGTTTCAAGTCACGTAAACACACGTAAACAGTATTTTTGTCACTTTCAGGTGCAGCAGCAAAACCAAACCAGCTCTCAGTTTAGATGTCAGCTCAGCTCATAACAGGATGTGGGTGTAAGAGGTAGCACTACAGCTCTCACGACCAAAATATACTAAGGCTGTGTACCACTTGTTTCCAGTGTTAGCTGAGGCACTCTGAAACTTTATTTTTGAACGATGAATGTACAGAAGCTTGGTAGTTTCACTTTCAAGAAAATAAAACTTTTTGGACCCCGTTTCTCATTTTTCAGAAATTTTGTACAAAATTAAGTTTAAAGGCACAAAAAGAAACGATAATGAAAAAAGGTGAAACAGATTTAATCATAATCCGACCAGTTATAAGAGATATACACTCACAGGCCACTTGATTAGGTACACCTGTTCAACAGCTTGTTAATCTACTTGAGGCACGTAGAAGCAGCTGAAGTCCATACTGAGCATTACAATGGAGATTTAAGGTGATTCAAGGGACTTTGAACGTGGCATGGTGTGAGTATTTCACAAACTGTTGAGGTCCCAGATGTCAGAGGAGAATGGACAGACTGGTTAGAGATGGTAGAAAGACAACAGTAGCTCAACTAACTGGTGCATTACAATACAAGGTATGCAAAAGATCAGATGAGCCACAACAGCAGAAGACCACACCAGGTGCCACTCCTGTCAGCTAAGAACAGGAAACTGAGGCTACAATTCACACAGGCTCACCAAAACTGATCCCTTCAAGATTGAAAAACGTCACCTGGTCTGATGAGTCTTGATTTCTGCTGCGACATTCAGATGGTCAGCTCAGAATTTGACGTTAACAACATGAAAGCATGGATCCATCCTGCCTTGGATAAACACTGATGGTATAATGGCGTGGTGACATTTTCTTGACACACTTTGAGCTCCTTTGTACCAATTTAGCATCGTCTTTAGTATTGTTGCTGACCATATCTATCCCTTTATGACCACGGTGAACCCATCTTCAGAAGGCTTCTACCAGCAGGAAACACAAGATAACACACAGAAACTTGTTTCTTAAACATGACAACGAGTTTACTGGACTCCAATGGCCCCCAAAGTCACCAGATCTCAATCCAGTGGAGCTCCTTTGGGATGTGGTGGAACAGAAGATTCTCATCAAGGATGTTCAGACAAAAAATCTGCAGCAACTGTGTGATGCTATCATATCAATATGGACCAAACTCTCTGAGGAATGTTTCCAGCACCTTGTTGAAACTATTCAAACCAGAATCAAGGTGGTTCTGAAGGCAAAAGGGGGCCAACCTGATACTAACAAGGTGTACCTAATAAATAGGGCTGATGAGTGATTGTAATATTGATTTGATAAAGATCTGAAGGTTGAGAACAGAAAGCTCACACATTTCCTGTAATTAGCCCCACTTCTTTGGTTTCCTGCTGTGAAGGCAGAGAAAGACAGCTACAGCAGGGCATTCACACTTTACCAGAAATTAAAACCTGTTATCTTACACTTGATGGTTAAAACTGACAAGAATGTTTAAACAATTTCTCACTTGTTTTTCATGCTCGGAAGAAAGAAACCCACTTCTGTTCACACTGTTTTATGAGTGCAGAGGAAATGGGTCAATGGGCTCATAAAAGACAAATAATGAAAATAAGGTGTAATTCATTCAGACAGATGTGGATAAACTACTGACATTTTTTAATAGTTTAAAAAGGAGTGTAAAAACATAAAACCAAACAAATAACCAAAACTGACAAAGTCAGTAGTGGGTGTTTCCACCATTTGCTTCAATGACAGCAACATCTCATGCTCCTCACTAGCCTCATGATGCTGATCTGAGGCAATGCGTTCACTCCTCCACAAGTGCTACACACAGTTCTGGCAGGTCACATTAGGGTGGGGTACGAGCATCCAGTCCCTGTTTCAGCTGGTCCCAGATGCGCTCTATGGGGTTCAGGTCAGGGGACATTGCTGGTCAGACCATATGAGGCACTCTGACTTCCTGAAGTCAAGCTGTGACAATTCTGGCACCATGTGGTGGAGCATTATCATCCATGAACAGAAAGTTGGGGGTGTGCTGGTGGAATTTGGGGATGATGATGGTTCTATGATGTCTCTGAGGTAAGAATGTGCAGTGACTGAGCCATCTGCAATCACCAAATCTGTTTAGTGCTGTTGCAGGTCGACGGTTGGTTGCAAATGGTTTGTCTGGAAACCCTGGTACCCCTCACTTCTCGTAAACAGGCCTGCAGCTGTGTGGCAGTTGCATAACGGTGTCTGAGTGCAGAGGTCCTTAGGTACTGGTCATCATTGTGGTCCATCACTCGTGGGGCTCCACTCCTGGGTCTGTCACCAACACTGCCAGTAGTTCTGTGTCTGCAAGTCTGCTAATGACACTTTGAGACTCACCAAGTTCACGAGCAACATCTGACTGCCTGCTCCCGACCTGAAGGCGCACTATGGCCAGGTGGCGCTGCTCGTCTGTTAAGTGATGTTGTGTGTTCATGGCTACTTGAATGATGAACTGGGAATGACTTACTGACAATAGCAGCTTTTTATACCCCCAGAATGTTGAAATTGATGCCACATTGAAAAGGGTTGTCTTTTTGTATTTTTTGGTATTGGCCCCAATATGTAAGAAGCAGTGTACACAGTGAGACCATGACATGGAAAACATAAAATGAGGTGTGTCTATCACCCTAATACAATAACCTCCCTATCCCAAAAATCACTGAAGTGAAACAAACACATTCTTAGGTTGAGACTTCATCAGTAAGGTGGAAAAAAAAAAAAGATATCACATTTGCTAAGAACCCACGCACTGCAACTCCTCAGAGAAGTGGATTAAACAAAACTTTAAACTCACACCAGATAAGAGCCTGAACTAGTCACAACGTTCTTGAACTACTGAACCTTGGAGGCTTAATGTTGGTTGTTTAGAAGCACAACCAGGAAGTGAAAACTAAAGGGTGTATGGTTGTGAGAAAATAACAGAAGTGAGAGAAATATCTTAAAAATAAAGAGGAATAAAATGAAAAGTGAACATGCTTAAATCTCTGCTGATGACGTGTTGAACACTTGGTCACTGTCAGTATTTCTGAAGCCTTACTTTAGATGTAAAGGTCTTTGTATCCACGTCTAACTCGAGACATCATATGGCTAAGCTCCAGCACATGTGCATTAACAGGGCAGGTTCATGAGATATACAGAGAACCTATAGGGGAATGTTAATCCAGACTCTAAAGCTAACAGAATGAAGGTGGTCACCCAGCAGAGATTATTTAAGAGTACAATCAGTATACAGAAGCCAGACATACAAAGAGTCTCTGTTAGGACCACAACAAAACCCCCGTTCTTCTCCCTTTTGCTACGTACTCAGACTTACATGGCACTAGCGCTAGAGAGCACACAAGAGAGCTGACTGACAGCAGGATGGGTTCTTTCTTCACTCACTGACAATTTAGGAAAAGAAAAAGGAGGAACTTCGTAACTCTGGAGCAGAGAATGGGGCAACGCAAGATTTGAGGAGGCTTCAATTTTGATTCAACCTGTAATCTGAGAACCTGAGATGGAGACTGATTTAAGCACAGCTCCTCCAAAGCCGCCAAGGCTCCCAGCAGAAGACGATGCACTTGCATTCCAGATCCTGGAGACCATAAGTGGTACTTCTCTGCAGACACTACAAAAACAGGAGGAATCTGAGGTGTGGTTGATGGAGGAGGGAGATGACTCTGTGTTTTACAGTGACGAGGAACAACCTCATGAGGACTTTAAAGCAAAAACATCCAGTGATTTTAGTCCTGAACATCGTGTCACAACAAACAGTTTGGCAGCAGATGAAACAGAAGAGGCACAGAGAGAAGAGGGTTCAGCAAACGAATCCACCATCGACAAGGAAAATTCACAGATAGAGAAAGAAACGACTCCACAGGTCAGTTTAAATGAGCAAAACAAGCAATGCCAAGATCTGAAGAAAACAGAAACAACTGATCTGTCAGATGCTGCAAAACCAGGAGAGTCTGAACAGCATCCAGAGAAGTCAGAGAGAAGCTTTGGTGGATTTCTTTCGCTGAACTGCACGACCGCAGACCTGCAAACTGAGACAGAAGAAACTAGACCTGTAGAAAAAGGTAAGAGGATTTTTGTGCTTTGTTGAAATACAGTTAGGACTTTTTCCATCATCAGAATGCTAAACAGATGTTCCTTTTCTTTTATTTACAGCAAATCTCCTCATCAAGAAGGAAGAAAGTACTCCTGACACACAGACACCAAACCTTGAACCCTTTGATGTGACTAATGAGGAGAGGAAAACAAGGCTGATCAGGGAAACAAGAGTCCTTGAGCAGATGCCTAAAGATGAAGTTTTGATGTCAGGCAAAAAGCAGCAGCTTCAGAAAGACCAGAAGCCAGAAAAGGAGCCAAAGTTCAGCATCCCTATTGGGTTTCATCAAAACCCCAGCCCAGGCTACGCCTCCCTGCCTCCCCTTAAGAAATCAAGTCAACAAAAATCCGGTCAACAGAACTCCTTCGACCACCTCAGTTCATCCAAATACAGCACCGTGTCGTACCGCAGGATCCGCAGAGGAAACACACGCAAGAAGATAGAAGAGTTTGAGTACATGATAATGAATTTGTAAGATTTTGTTCTTAAGTTTTCTTGTGGATCACACTGAAAAAACTCTAATACAGTTCTTAATAAGAGCCCACAAATGTTACGCAAAAGATTAATGAGGAAGAGATTTGTGTCGTATAAGAGGAAAAAGTCTAACAGCCATCTGACGTCTAAAAGGTACATCATATTTTCATTTGATGCCATTAGGATGAAATCGTCTTCTTACATAAAGCAGGTATTTGAGCTCCAGATTAGATAAATAAGAAGCTCAGGGTTTTTAATCCTTCTGCCTATAATAACTAAGCTACCGTTCGGTATTAGAGCTTCAGTATCTTAACCTCTGGAACGAGGCTCCAGTAGAGAAACCATTAGAGAGATATTTCAAGTGATTAATCACTTACATGTCTTAGTGGTCCCTGACGATGAATGAAATAAAGATGTGAGCTATTAAATCTTTATCTTCATGGTTTTATTTTTTTGACTTTCTTTAGAAAATGCAGTGTGGCTGCAGAGTTTGAAGATCATGAAATCACAGCACAGGTTGATGGGAGTGTTTTGAACCAACACTTCCCTCTAGTGTCAGGAAAGAGTTCATACAACAGTTTTCACAGCAAAAACCGACACCTTAATAACAGATTTAAAAAACAAGAGAAGCAGCTTTTCACCTCATCAAACAAAAAGTAAAACACACCAGATAAGGTGATGTCTCATCAAAAAGGATGATCACTTTTACAAAATATTCACTCATTATTTAACCCCAGCACAAAAACACTTAGTCACTTTTTACATCCCAAATATTCAAGGCACTTTCTATCTTTGGCAGAATGTTTTTCCCGTTTGGCATGGCATGGAAATTTAGTCTTTTCTCCAAAGGCCAGTGCAGATGATTTTTCTTTTCCTTAAAGGAGAGAACTTCAGTTCAAACTGTTTCCAAAAGAAGAAAAAAAGTTGCTCCATTTCCTGAGGCCCAAGTTTTCACACTTCAAAGTCAGACCGTGCTGATTTGGTAACAGGATATCAGAATCATTGCACATACCCACACCCTGTACTTCACACCACACCTTTTACTGCCACAAAACAAAACAAAACACAAAAAACAAATCAAATGGGTTCCTCACTTCCTCTGGTCAGTGGTGTGTGGTTGTAGTTTCGATGGTCTACCTTTGGCACATCAAAGTCAATTCATGTCTCATCATTTAGTGCTGTAGTGAGTGAACTCCCACTTCTGGAAAGAGTTCATGGAGTCACATGAACTGAGGATTAATGTGTCTCCCTTAGGCCCCGCCTCCAGGCACAAGAGCTGGGAGAACGCCTTTACTATCAAGTGCTCCCCCTTAAAAGACAAAACAGGAAATGCAATCAGTCAATCAGCAGCTTCAAACACCCCCAAATAAACCACAAGCATTTTTTGTTCAAAGTCAGGTTGCTAAAGTTAGAAATGGAGTAGAAAGAATTTATCGTAATTATTCAATGTAATGCATGACACTCAGACAAGAGCAGTAACATATCAAGCATGCATTCAAGAAAAAAATGGGATATTGCATTAAAATTGTATATTGCACTGTAAATGAGGCAGTCATTAAAAAAACCCACTACATTGCGAATCTATACTATAAATTTTACAGCTAGAATATAAACGCTGCACAATATTTCATGCATATTGCACAGCAAATAAGGAATACTGCATGGTAAAATACTGTGTATGTCAAAATAAGTGTTGTTCAGTGCATGATACATACTGTGTATCATGCTTATTGCATGGTAGTAAATGTACATCATGCAGCAGCAGATATTCAATTATAGAAAGATAACATTGCATGGTAGATTATATGGTAGATAATGTATAGTGCACAGTCCATACAGCACAAAGATAATAGAGTGCAGCAGATAATATTCTAGAATAAAACGTGTGTGTGTGTGTGTGTGTGTGTGTATTGCACAGATTTTTAATGTACATGCAGCAATGAAATGATCACTGAATAGTGTGTGTCTGTTTTGATGTGGTGGGGGTGGGGGGTGGGGGGTGGTTAAGTGTAGTTATGACTCTGGATGACATTTCACCTCATCAGGGACAAAGGGCACTGAACTGACAGCTTACAAAGGAACGGAGAGCACACAGAGAAAACAGGCAAACCCAAAGTGAACCTACCAAAGCAGTCTTAGAGAGTCTGTGGGCCCAGCCGAGTTCCGGCTTGGCGTTGTCACAGGGCTGTAAAGTATATCCTAGGCCCTTGAAATGGGGCGCTATGCATTGATCGTGGTGCCGTATCTGCATTGTCCAGGAGTAGTTAAAGTGCTGACTCTGAGAGGAGAGAGGATGTAATTATGCTGTATGAAAACTGAAAGATTCTGATTGATGGCACAGTAAAGCTGCTCTGGATCCAAGAGGCTAGATTTAGAAAGTTCTGGTCTTGTCTTGTACTCCACCCTTGTTTATAGTGGACTTGGTCCTGACTGCCCTGATCCTGATCTTAGTCTATTTATGGATATTTTTATTGTGTCCACCTATACTTAGGACAGTGTGAGGCCAGATTCCTTGGTTTGTACATTTTTTTTTAAAGAAAAAAGTCAAACACACTGTACGTGCTAAGATTCTGCAGCTAAATGATCTGTTGAATAAACGCGACACCGACCTGCTTGTTGAGGTCACACATCTCAAACAACAGAGAGTTGTTCTGCAGAGAGAGGCATTTCCTTAATCCGAGATTAAACACCTGCACAGAAAGAAAAGATGTTACAGGAGTGAAACCACAGCTTTACAATCAGAAGTCTATTCATTCAGAGCTGCACAGGAAAACGGCTTTATTGCTGCTCTTATTCCCATCACGAAAAGCTGTCACGGGTTTAAATAAACAAATATTCTTTGTTTCCAAGGAGCACAAAGACAGTCTGTGTTATTCAGGATTTTGCTAAACAGAGACAACAAAAGCTTTATAGACAGAAATCAAAACAAACTTTTACTTTAATGAGATGAGAAAATGTAAACAAGTTTATTTATCTACATACCAGGCCCTCGGCTTTCGTTAAAGGAGCGTCTATTTCTGGATAAACATTATCCAAGTACCACTTGAAGCTCTTGCACTTGAGTCTTTTCCTCAGTTCAATCTGCTCTGTGAGGTTGCCGATGTCAATGAAATTTTTATTCAGCAGGTGTTGGTAGCCATGGCCATAGAAAAGATCCTTATACTCATCCAGCCAGACTTCAGCCACCCTCGCAAGGTTACGCTCCACTGTCTTCTGCCTGTCTTTTGGGAACTTGTAGGGATTCTTCCCACGGAAGATATGTCCAACTCTGGAGCAGGGGAGGATCTCGATTTCACCTCCGCACATCCAGATCTAATCAGACAGGTGCACAAAGGACAAAGAGTAAGAGAGAAGTTCAATTTATTGTGCCAGCAGAAATGATTTTTGAACTGTATGAATGATATACCTTAAATGAAATCTCCATGTTCTCACCGCCCCAAACATCCAGGCCAGGATCATAAGTGCCAAGCTCATAGAAGTATTTTTTGTCAATGGAGAAAAGTCCTCCAGCCATAACAGGACATCTAAAGGAAAACATGAGTTAATACAACCCCCATTTCCAATGAAGTTGGGACGTTGTGTAAAACATAAATAAAAACAGAATACAATAATTTGAAAATCCTGTTTAACCTATATTCAACTGAATTCACTACAACGATGAGATATTTATTGTTCAAACTGATAAACTTTGAATTTTTTTTTGCAAATATTCACTCATTTTGAATTTGATGGCTGCAACACGTTCCTAAAAAGCTGGGCCAGGTTCATGTTTCCACTGTGTTCCATCACCTTTCCTTTTAACAACACTCAATAAGTGTTTGTGAACTGAGGACACTAATTGTTGAAGCTTTGGAGGTGGAATTCTTTATCATTCTTTCTTGATGTACAACTTCAGTTGATCAACAGTCCGGGGTCTCTGTTGTTGTATTTTGTGCTTCATAATGCTCCACACATTTTCAATGGGAGACAGGTCTGGACTGCAGGCAGGTCAGTCTAGTACCTGCACTCTTTTACTATGATGCCACGCTGTTGTAACACGTGCAGAATGTGTCTTGGCATTGTCTTGCTGAAATAAGCAGGGACGTCCCTGAAAAAGACGTGGCTTGGATGGCAGCACATGTTGCTCCAAAACCTGTATGTACCTTTCAGCATTAATGGAGCCTTAACAGATGGTCAAGTTAGCCATGCCATGGGCACTAACACACCCCCATACCATCACAGATGCTGGCTTTGAGACTTTGACCTGATAACAATCCAGATTGTCCTTTTCCTCTTTGGCCCGGAGGACACCACATCAATGAGTTCCAAAAACAGTTTGCTCACGCAGTTGTTCACAATGTGAATGACTGAGCCTTTCAGGGATGCTCCTTTTATACCCAATCATGACACTCATCCGTTTCCAATGAACCCGTTCACCTGTAGAATGTTCCAAACAGGTGTTTTTGGAGCATTCCTCAACTTTCAAAGTCTTTTCTTGACCCTTTCCCAGCTTTTTAGGACTGTGAAGCGGGCATCAAATTCAAAATAAGCGAATATTTACACAAAAAAAAGTTCATCACTTTGAACAATAACTATCTTGGCTTTGTAGTGTATTCAATTGAAAATAGGTAGGACAGGATTTGCAAATCATTGCATCTGTTTTTATTTATGTGTCACACAAAATCCCAACTTCTTGGAAGTGGGGATTGTAAAAAAGTAGCTGCACTGAGTAAAAAGTTTGATCATAGCTGGTTTTCAGGTACCTGATTGGGTCTGAAACAGTCATCTTATGCTTCTCAATGTACTCCTTTGGTACTGGGCTCCAGCCAAACACAAGAGGCCATTTGAAAATACCTCTCTGGAAGTTGTCAACAAACATGTAACTGAGGAAAAGCAGAAGACAGAGCTTTCAGAGAGACTGTCTAAAACGTGATCCAACATATTGGGGGCTCAAATACGGCCGTGTGAAGTCACCTCATGTCTTTATCGTTGACAACTTCAATAACAGGACACGGCACCTTCTTGCGATCCATGTAGACTCGCTCCAGAAGCGGTTCCAGCCAGCCAACATTACATTCAATATGAGAGTCAAGAAAGGTAAGGACCTCACCTGTGAGGAGGACAGCAAACATCCTGCTGCAGTTCAGTAAATAGACACATTGTCATTGGAGACTTTATCACAAGTTGCGTGAGGTTGGTGGCAGGCAGGTGTTTGTTTTTGAGGGTAAACAACATGTGTAATAAATCCATCATTGCACATTTTGAAGTACAAATACTCGTTTTTTCACTTTCACACTGAAGTAATTTTTGAATGTTTCCAATTCAGTTCGATAATTTTCTACTTTACTCATCTGTAAATATCCTTCATCCTGGGTTCAGCTATCAAACAGAGGGTAAATATTGGAGTATGTACCTTTAGATCCTCACCTTTAAGTCTGTTTTAGCAAGAACAAGAGAACAAACTTAGCCTGCAGTAAATTTTTCTGAACTCTGCCTCCATTTATGTCACATTTAGAGACATATGACAATAAGTTAAAAGCTTGTGCAACAAGGTGGTCAACATTTCACATCACAGGGGTGTTGAAATGTTTCACAAATTAAACACAAGTATACAGAACAGCAGCATTTGGAGTAATAGCAGTAAGTGACTCATCAGGTGGAGTCACACAAACAAATAGCAGCCTTTAAATGTAAGCACACGTTTGTAGTCTCATTGCAACAATGACTGCTGCACAGTCTGAGCACATGATCGGACACGTTTGAGCAAAAACTGCTCCTACTGTTAATGTTAGCATCGTCTGTCTCCATTAAAATAGAAGTGTTTACCTTTAGCAGCAGCAGCTCCAGCTAGCCTGGCTCTGATCAGACCCTGGCGCTCCTTCAGACGAATGATTCGCACTTTAGGAAACTGGGCCATGTACTTATCCAGCTTCTCTTTCAGATACTCTGTTGAAAAAATAATGTGTGTTTATGATTGTACAATCAGGGGAGCTACCTGGGATATTTTGGGCCCATGAAAAAATATCAAATTACACCCCTCCAGCCTGTTGTTTAAAGCAAAGACAGGATTAAAAAAACACAACCTGAATGGGCAAGCTTAAGTGTTTTAATGTACAAGCACTAAGGTTTAACCAGCTGGAATTAATGTCTTATAACAGCTTAAGTCACAGCAGATGTTTAAAAGATATCAAGCCTAATGCTAAGTGTTGTAATGGAGAATAGTCACTCACACCTGTAGGAACATTATTACCTCTGGTACTGAAATCATCCACCAGAATGATCTCTGCGATGAGGTGAGGTGGAGATCTGTTGAGCACACTGTGCACAGAACGGAGAAGGGTGGACCACACTTCATCCACGAAACAGAAAATCACACTGGTGGACGGCAAGTCGTCGTGGACAAGATTCTTTGCACACCTGGAGAATGCGGCGACAGCAAACATGAAGCAAACCCGGAGCGATTTCAGAGATAAGAGATAAAGAAGGAGACTCACGTGTCAGGCCTCGTGTCTGGAATGGCTCGGTCCACTGGGATCTTGTCACTCAGGTAAACATTAAAATGTCCCTCATCCCATCTCTTCCTCACCTCCAAGTCCTCTGCGCCAGCTGCATGTGCTGCCATTCCGAACTGTCCGACTGCATTTGCATCCCTGGGTGCTAATGTAACATCCAGAGCGAGCACTTTGTGGACACCTGACTTCTTCAGGACTTCATTTTTAGAGTCCTTCTCTGCTTGGATATTGACTGGAGGTTTCAGGGTTTCCTTCACCTCTTCCAGATCAGTCTCAACATTTTTATCCTCTGCTTCAAGTTTAATTTCCTTTTCCATCACATCCTTGTGCGGCGGTTCAACTGTTGTTTCTGAAGGGTGTGACTCCTCCTTCACCTTGTGCTGAATCACTTTAACAGGAATCTGGATTTCAGGTTCATCCTGGATTGCTTTTTTCTCTGAATCACCTTCAGCTTGAGGAACTTTAACTACATCTTCATTTTCCATGGGTTCCTTCTCTGATGTTGGTAGAGATGCTTGGTTGATTTCCTTAACTTCAGGTTGCACTTTGGTTTTATTTGACCCCTCTACTTTATCTAAGTCATCAGGGATTCTATGTTTCTCTACTTTTGGCCAATTTAAGTCCAGATTTACTGCTTCTTTCTTAGCAGGCTCATTGTTCTTTGGTGTAACATGATTCAAGGCAGCTTCTTGTTTTCGATCAGAAGCCCGGGCTCTAAGTTTTTCTCTTCTGTGCAGTAAAGAGTTCCCCTTCTTATTTTCAAAGATTTGGTCCTGTTTCTTGACACCTTGTCTGTACACATGGGCTAGTTTGCTGCTTGCATTGAGTGGTCCTGATCCGGCCAGTGTAGGAGCCCATTCCATCCTCTGAACTGGGTGTCTGAAGCCCCTTTTCATCAGCTGTGTCACCCTGGACTGCTGTTTGAAAAGCTGCCTTTCTCTTATCACTTGCTCCTTCAACAGCAGACTGTTAACGTCGTTTATCGACATGCGAAGTGCTGCCATGTCCAACAGGAGCCAGATGATAGAGGCGATGAACACAAACGAGAGGACCCTCCCACTCCCCCTCAAGTATCTCCTAATCATCATCATTTTCACCTTTTTTTAAAAAAAACAGTAATCCACGTAAAACTACAGTTAGTGTCAAAGTATCCTAATGTAGCAGCGTGGGTCACTCCTGAGTGGAAGGAAAAGTTTTCTTTTCTTTGGAGAAGTCAGCTGCCTGCGTGGCATGCTAGCAGTATTACAAAGAGCAGTAGCAGCAGAGTTGTCAGTCAGGAACACAGCATGCTTTGGCTCCTGTAGCCCAATACAAAAGGTTACAATGTTAAGTTATTCTCCCATACCGACCGTACCACTCCTGTCATCTCAACCCGCCGGGGAACACTCTGTTTCAACCGTAAAAATCATCAATATCCTCGTAGAAACTGCGTTTAACTTGTAGATTTCTTCACTGAACCTCCTCTGTGCAACTTTGACTGACACACGGATTTGTATGAGGACGTAGCAACCAACTTCCACCTTGTCAGGAATATCTGATTGGACATTTGACAGGGAAGTTTCAGCCTACGCGGCGGAGCTTACAACAAGTGATAGAGAGATAGCTAGACCTGTACCGGAAGTGTACAATTTAACCTTCAAATTAAAGCACGTCCGTGAAGCACCTCATTAAAAAATGAATAACACGTTTATAGGTTTATATTTTTTATCCTTACACAGAGTCAAGACCAATAAAAAAATCTTTTAAATCTCTTTTAAAAAGATAATTTTTATCAATGTGCTTTTGCAGGAAATGTTATGTGAGTGTGTTTTAATCACTGAAATTATGCTTTTATTTTTTTTTCTCAGGCAGGATCTTTCATCTTTCACCTTTTTTCCTGATGTTTTATTTACTTTGCCTTTTTATATTGATTGATTCTTTTGTCATTTTTGTGGTTTCAATCTTTTACCCCTCGAGCAAAGCACTTTATAACCCTATTTTTAATAGTGCCTGAATCAATAAACAAACTGTATTATCATTATTACTATAATCTGTCTATTACTTTGAGCAGCTGGAGCTCTTACTTACTCTCTTTACTTAGGTAACTTTCTAATTTAATTCACTTCATTATTTTATTTTATTTAAAAAAAAACAAAACACTTTTTTTATTAGTATTGTAAAATCCTTCAGGTTTTTTCCCCAAAGAATGTCTTATTGGATTATGTAATAGGCAGTATTTAACAACCAAAAAAAAAAGCAAGAAAAACAGGGCAAAATGTGTGACCGAATAAAGCATATTAAAAAAAAAACATGATAAATTAACAGTTAATCAAACATCCCACGCCTAGATTAACTGTCAGATCAGTTCAACGCCATGAAAACTTTAGACCTATTTGAGGTGAAACCGGAAGTGATACCTGGTGACATTAGCTTTACACCTTTTTTTTTTTTTTAGCAGAAGGTATAATCGATTACGCCACCAAAGCAGACCTAACTTAGAACTGGTCTGACAGCGACTTAAATAGATGAGGTGACAGGTCATAAATTAATTGATTTGTTTGAATGAAGACAAGTCGGTCTGACGTCATACGCACATATCAATTAGACGTGGCTTACTCTGAAGTAACGCAGGTTGTACCTGAAGGACAGACACATGGCACACCTAAGGTTTAGAGTTTAAGATATGTGGTTTGACTTGATTCTCCACTGAAATAGATCTGAAGCATATTGGTGGCAAACATATTACATACTCAAAAAAGTTAATAAGAATGAGCATATTGATCCTAAATCCTAAATTTGTCAGGGTTGTCTTTCTTCATATATTTTACTTTCTTATGTATAAAGTTTGATAATCCAAGCAGTAATGGTCATAATGAGGATAAGGTCTGTTTTACTTCAGCCACATTAACACTGAGGCTGTCTGGCCTTGTTCGGTATTAACCGCTTCATTATCTGCTGAAAATACTCAGAAGATCTTGAATTTTTGGGAAGGTATACAGGAGCTTTAAATGACATGTAAGAGACATTTCATTGCTAGAATACAACATCAAAGCTCACCAAAAGTCTAATAAGATGTCTTTAAGGGACTAGTAGGTAAGACTTGGGGATAGAAATGGAAAATAATAATCATTAATATGTTTTAGTTAGACTATAACAAGCTGAAAACCCTACACAATACACAGGAGAGACCGGGGGGACTTGCAACACTTTTTTTTTTGCATTTAACTCTGTCACTCAGACACAGTTTGGATTAGACAAACCAAATTTCTATACAATGAATGGAGTCAGTTTTTTTCTGCCAATGAATCACAGAGGAGCTCTTAAATCTACTTTCTTTTTTTCCTGCAAATGTGGGGCATCCAAATGAACATGAGCAGTGTGAGTGACATCATTATAGCTTTTTTTCTGATTAGAGAAAAATGATACAAGATGTTGCAACCACCCCGTGTTGCAACTGTCCCCGGTTTCCCCTACGACACTAGTAAGTTTGGGTTGGGGAGTGCCTAAAAGTCATTTAAACTTTTGCTTGTTACATTTATGTTGATGACCTTCAGTCAGACACATTAGATACATGAGCGCGTTTTAATGAATTTCAATAAAAATGGTTCAGATTATTTTTGTTCTTTAGTTCCAAAAATCTTTTTAAAAAAAGTCCTTTTTTCTTTGCCTTCTTCGATGGATGTCAAATGACATTTTAAATCAGCATTATTTGTAAATTACTTTATCAAAACATCTGATTGAAAAAAACCCCACATTTAACCCACATCACGTGTAATGCAAAGAAACACATTAGCTTTACAATCCTGAGTCAAGACCCCAAATATCCCAGAACTTCTTGTGTCGTGCACAAATCCACTCACACACACATGAAGTATAGGTCCACATGCACGATCCCATTTGTAAAGGCTGTGTTAGTGCAGCTATTAGGTGATTAGTGAAGGCGACCACAGGTTTTCCTCTTCATCAGCACTCTTCTCCTGGGACTCCCATTGGCTCCATCCAGCCTATTAACAGCTCCCCCAACATGAGGAGGAAGGGGAGTGGTACCTCCCATGACGGCTGCCCTTAGCCACACTACACACGCTTTCATTAGTGTGTTAGCTAAATGACTGGCCTCAGGATAGCCCCCGAGCCCTGCAATGCATGTGTTAGCTTATATGTTCCATGCACTGGGCAATTTATTCATTTATTCATCTAATTCTGCATTCACGCTCATGATGGCATCATTTGGTAAATTTGATTGTTTTCAATAAACAGAATGGAAGCAGGGCTCGGGTAAACAGGTAAAACAAAGCTGACTGAGCATGTAGTGCAAAAAGTCAATCACTGGTTATAGTTATGCTGGATTCCACTTTTCACTGTCATAAAATACAGATGTGTATACTTCTTTCACTGATGGAATATGATGTAAAGTTGAAACAAATCAATGAGCATAACAACTAATCTGAAGGAAATACCCATAACAGGTTGGAAAAGCGTTGTCCAAAGAGCAAAATTGCAAAATCTGTCAGCTTGAGATTGTCCAATAAGAACGCTGCTGTAATTCTTTATTTACCAGGGAAAGCTGAAAATCTTTGATAAATCAATGTATCACATCAACCAATAATAATCCAGTGTTTGTTGGTATTTGAAAGATAAATGTTCAAATTGAACTTTGACAAAATAAACAGCAGATTAGCTTCATGTGGAAAAAGTTTTTTTTTTTTTCTTATTGCACAAAACACCTGATGTCTCATATTTGATGTAACATCTTTTAATTGTGATGGTTTTTAATTGTAATGGCTTACATCACATTGTGTTAATCTCAGAAAGACTCAGAAAGGTATGGTTTTTATGGAAGCATGAATATTTAAAAAAAAAAAAAAACCTTAAAGAAATCACTTTTTTTTTTCTAGACCTGTGGTTTCTTTTTTCACTCCGGAGTCTCAACCTCCTTTGTTCCACCTTTTGACCTTACAATCTGTACAACCATTAATAGAGCTTGTTGACCCCAATAAGACAGAGAATATATGTACTTTATTGCCCTCCTCTATCACAGATATTCTTGTAATTAACATGTAAGTTTTATGTGAAGGAGCTCAGTTAGTGCAGTGTCACTCTTGAGTTTTGAGAGTGATGAGTCACCCCGACAAGAAAGTTCAGCACCAAACACCGGAGGCATGACGAAATAATATTGTAACAACTGACGTCTGTAAAAGAAGCTGTCATGACATATTCTTTCAAAGTCATTACACAAAATTAAGGCAAGTGGAAATCTGGCATTGACACCAGTGTGTGTGAAAGGAGCTAAATGCACTTGTAAGATATCTATAGAACATGTTAATTAGACCCTGGAATTAAAATGACAACAGTTGGTGTGTGTAATTTACATAGAGGTCATGTTGTGCTAATATGGCACTCGTTGAAATAGACAGCCGGCAACAATATGGTTAAGTCTGACCCACTGACATTTCCAGCTTCAAATTATGCACATTGTGTGAATTAAATTAATTAGAGAATTCATTAAGAAATATGGCTTGCGGAAACGAGTCTAATATTTAGTTATGTGATGTAATTTTCTTTCATTGTTAAAGATAATTTGTTTCATAACACTTCCTGCGGTAGTTTCCCCTCCGTACTAACTATGATGTATGTAATTTGTTAGCCATTTAATTAATTATGATTAGAATTAGTGGATGTTGGGCTTGTTTTGACAGATGGTTCCCATCAGGGAGACCTTTGCACAATTAACTTATAATCAATTACATCCCATTTCTTCCTGTTTGTTCCAATCTGAAGTTTGAATGGAAAATATCCAGAGAATATGCATCATACAAATGCTTTACTCTAAATGCATCAAATGAGCGATTAACTATAATTTGGTCAATAACACCGAGCAGATAAACAACTTTGATTCATTTCATGCTTTGTGAGATACCTGCAAGCAAGTTCATCAGCCATTAATGACTGTGTGGAGCTGTTTGTGTCCTGCTCGAGTTTTTCCAATCGTAAATGTTTCTCACCGCTTTATGAGATTACCATAAAATGTTTAATGAGTGCTTTGGTGCAGATTCCACTCTTTTCTCAAACACACACACATCTTTATTCTTCCATACTTATTGAGTGTCTTGTTTATATCTGCCAACACATTATCTTACATATATTTTATCATTTACAGGATATAATTCAAGCTTGTCAAGACTGGAATGCTGCATCTGCGCCTCTTTGTTGTACTTGTTTTGGTCCACAAGATGGAGCTTTAGTTCTGTTCATGCATCCTCCGTGTGGTGGAGGCAGAGGATTTGGATTGATGGATGAACCTGCAACTAAAAAGGCTCATGTTTCACATAGAAATATATCTGTATATATTTTTATTTTTTAAAATAATACAAATTAATCTTTTAAATTTTTAACAGAAATATTTGACGATTCAAATGTAAACTGAAAGTTTGATGATGGTCATTAAAATCATCTATGATCTCACAGGGATGCATTTTTTTCAATTTAAGCTCTATGAATGAAGTTTTTATGTACTCCTATGTATTCATAAGAAAGGCATTAAAATGATGACAGTTCACAAATTTATTCCTCAATTCTGGTCTAAGCTCCAAAGATGTAACGTCCAACCTCTGAAGCGTCACTTCACTCTTTGACAGGACTTTAGTTTCGTTTTTAGAATCCAAAGACAAAGAGAGAAACGATAAATAAGCCAAAAAAAGACTGGGCTGTTATTCCAGTCATCACAGGATGATGAGTTCAATTCAGATGAAAAGAAAATTCCTTGTTAGAACAAGTTAATTTAGCTAATTAATTCTTAATTCTCTAACATTTCATTTCACTGTTGTCCTTTCTTCCCTAAATATCCAGCCGAACCGAATCAACCCTAGTTTTTTTTTGAAACCCAAATATTTCACCAAATATGCAGAACATCACCCCGTCTAAGAAGTCCACAGCCTTTTCTTCCTTTTTTTTCTGTCCAGGTGACATGAAGGTGATACTGATTTGGCTCCCCCTGCACATGGCTTAATGTCTGACATAAAAAATAACTACATAATTTGTCTCAATCCAGAGGGCTGACTTGGCATGGACAGCAGCAGTCCTAAATGTCACCCTATAATGAGTTCTGGCCAAAGGTACACAGTTAGGACAGTGCCCGCTGGCACCTGGGATGCCCACTGGCTAGCTTTTTAGCCCACAGCCATTTGGACAGGCCTGGTTTTCTTTGTGAACGCTGCTGCACACGATCTGCATCCAAACAAAAAGTTTCGAGATTATGAAGTTTCTGCAAAGGACAAAGACAAAGCAGACTACAACACTACAATTAGGTTTTTTTGCAGTTAAAATAAAGCACATTACTACAATAATTAAACACGATATAAAGGGTGGAAAGAAAAGTGCAAGTGTCACAAAACTCTTTGAGTGAAGGAAATACATTGACATCAAGGTGAAATTATCTTCTAACCCTTTAAACACTGAGAAACTTACAGTCAGCTTAAAATCCATGCAAGGACACTTCCAGTTTTGAGGAACTTGACTTCTTTTGTGTGACTGCTATGAGCTCTATTGGCAACACGTTGCGTTTATTATCTTACAAAGGCGCAGGAGATGAGGGAACATTGTATCTAAATTAACTTTTTCTATTTCCCGGTGAATGAAATCAATTCCATCCTTTCATGTTACTTTTCATCTGCCTTTTGTCTTGTTGCAGAATCTTTTCTCGTTCTCTCTCATTCATCTGTTTTGCCCTTTCCTTGATCTGATAGCATTAAACATATAATTAAGTCATAAAGGAGGGGACTGATGAGTGTAGCAGATGGTAATTGCGTCCTACATTTGAATGAAATGATATGCATTGCTACAATTTACAGCCTTCGCCTCATATTTTATTCAGCAACCTTTTATCTCTTTTCCTGCAGAATTATTCTGCAATAAATTTAGACATCTTATCAATAGCTGGAGTGATAGTGGCAGAAACATGGGAAAAATGAGCCCCAGACGTTTTATGCTGTTTAAAATAATTTTCCATAATAAAAGAACCATCAGAGCTGCTCTATCACTGTAGAGGAGCGGATATTCCTATTTCTAGTAAGGCTGTCCTGGGTTTGTGGACAAGCTGTCACTCGCTTTAGTCTGAAGAAATGTGAAAAGACAGCAGGAGAGGGTTTTAGGAAAGTTCAGCTGAGGTTTGTTAACCTCGCAGCGGAGGAATAAAACAAGTTAGTTTGAAAGAGAGTTACAACTTCTTTGACTTGTTTCTGTATGAAATATCTGATGTTTTAACAAACAAGTTACCTGATAATATTTCCCAGCCTTGATAAAGTTCTTGCACTTTCCTCAAACTTCACACTTTAATGTAATGCCTGATAGATGGATGTGCACCAACCTCGACTGAAAAAGAATTCAAAAAGGATAGTTTAAGAGTAAAAAACAAAATTTTTGTTCAAGCCTTTCCCAAGAATGCAAAATACTTACTGTGGAAAAGGCTTTTTTTAACGCTCTGTCCACTACAATAATTCACTGGGACAAATTAAAGACAGAAGGATGATGTTTCTGACTACAAACCACAATTTAAGCACGAAAAGGACAAGATCAGCTAAGATAAAGGCTCAGCTATGTCCACTGCATCAACAACACTAAAACAAAATAAAAGTTTGTCAAAGTAGCTTTAAAATCAAATGTTTTCCCAGAAATAAGCTCATTTTCTTATTTGTGAAAGCTAGATAAATAGGGTGATACCTCCATTGTCACTGAAAGGACAGTGAAGCTACATCAAGCACTGCATTAGTGCTTGATGTAGCTTTTTTTTCACAGCGTTTTATGTCTCAGCAAAATGATATTATTCACATTAACAGTGTTAAAAACTTGATGAACATACTTTTTTGAACTCTAAAAGTTAAGTTGAAAATCAACATAAGTAACTAATGTTGATTTTGCTAATTAAATTAGCTTGTAAACCAGTTAGCTACACCATTTGCAGCAAAAGTTCAATTTTTTGAACATATCTGAGGAAGATCCAAACCACAAAATGATTGAGGCCAGGAGTTTTACTGCAGCATGCCTATGCTCCAACATCTTAAGATTTTTTTGTTTTTCTTTGTCCCCAAATTCTGGTTTTGTTTGTCAGACTTTAGGAAATAAAATCAAGGGTTTTGTATCTATAAGCTCAGGTTCAGCTGAAACCCTTTTCAATCAGCCTATTTTTGTTTCTTCGTGTTATGACTGTGATTGGAAGGATGTCTGGTTCTGCTCAGGGTTTCTGTCTGAATCCTTGCCAAAGCTGCTCATTGGTGGACACGATTAGTCACAACAGAGGATGTATGGGTCTGACCTGCACTGCCTTTCACTCTCCAGAGATAGTTATTACTGATTCAAAATAAAAAAAAATAAAAAATGATTCAGAATCAAAAAGAAAAGAAACTGATTTTTTACATGTACTTCAAGTAACTGATGCCTAATGCTAATGCTTATCTTGAAGCTAAAATACCAAATAAATCAGACATAATGTGACTTGCTCTTCATTGCGCTTCATGCCCAGACACATACACTGAAGCATCCCTTTCTGATCCAACTTCTAGACCGACTCCTTTCCTCACTGGATCATTTGTACCTCCTTCTCTTTGAAAAACTTCACTCCTGTAACAGCAGCGAGCAGAACAGTTGAGTGGACTTGTGCCAGAAGGAGCTTTCTGTCCCATTGACACGCTTCCTTCCCGTCAGTCCCTGGTGAAGTGCTGGACTCCGCTGATATTTCAGAACTGGTAGCTGGGGCAATATAGGTTTAATTCTCATGCTTCTCCCAACCTGCCAAGTACAGGCGTCTGATGCCAGCTGGAAGGCTTTCATATGTTTGTGTGCACGCGTAGAAGGGGGGAGGTATTAGCAAGGGCAAGAGTACAGTACACTCACAAGTGTCTCTAGACCTTAAAGGTGCTGCAGAAGTGCTTTCCACATCTCGACACCCCGGGCACTTAGTGTTTAGTCATGATGCAGGTCCATTACCTTTAAGTACAAGTGCTTGTGTTTGGTCGCCTGTTTTTACAGCTCCTCCAGCTTGAAAGGAATCTACCCGGGGTGACCCAACTCTATTTATTGACGCCTCCTGAGTTTCCACTTGCCGGTAATAGACTGGAAAACACAGATAATGTGTTTGATCGATCAACGTGAACAAATTTCATTTGTTGGGATCAATAACAGTTTACAGTTGACAGAGCCCAAAGAACTACATTTATTTGAGCTTTTTGATTGAAGCTGTCTCTGCGAGCCGGCAGTGTGAGAAACTCCAGATTGGGCCTATGTGGCAGGCATGGACTCTTCTGTTCTATTATTGCCAGCAATCTGTATTTAAAACCAATATCACTGTGTGCTGCATGGCTCGGGGCAAAAGGCACCAAACCAATCTGATATACAGCATGTGTTTCTTTTCGCTTCCTTGTGATGTGAATTAGAATGAAAAATAACAATTCCCTTACATTTTTCACTGGTATCCATTTTTTCATTTGAGGGTGAAATGATTAGATTTTTTTTGTATCCAGCAGCGTGATTTGTATTATGTTTCCACTGTGTTCAAAACATAATAGAAAAGTGATGTGGAACCAAAGGGAAAAAGAGGAAATTAACTGACGTGCAGAAGAAAGACGTTTCTCCATGTCTCAACCTTTTGCAGTTTTCTTCATGTTTCTGCTTTTCATGATCATGCTCTGAAGAACGCCCTGCAGACATGCGAGCCCTTGCTCTGTGTCACACAGTTCCAGGCCAGGCTGCTACCTTCTGCACACAGACAAAAACAGCATGAGATGGGAAGTCCACATGGATAAACATTTACTACGCTAGGTGTTGCTTCAGGCAAATGCTATTCCGGGGGAATTTATTGTGTATACACCAGTGTAACGGCAATAACCTTCTTACTGAGGTAGTTTTACAAAGCTTTTTTCTCTCCAGTGTAGTAACTGGGATGATATTAGCTTCAGCATGAAGAGTTTATGGGTGTTTGACACATTTCACTAAACAAAAACAGAAAACGTGAGGTAGTTTTATGTATGTGGTACTTTGTTAAAGTTGGATTTAGCTTTATTTGGTGTCCAAAAATAAGATAGAATGCAATGTTGGATGGGATGTCTTCATTCAGATAATCTTGGACATTGTAGTTGATTAGTCAATCCAGCAAATACTGTCCTGTTGGCAAAAAAAGTTTTTAAAAAGTAGAGTAATTCAAATGTTCATGTTTCGAGCTCTGTCTTTCACACGTCTGCGGATGAAAGGCTAAGATTTAGTGGTCAAATTTGCATATATCTAAATAGCTAGTCAAAATATCATTTTAACCGAGATTAGTTGTTAAAAGGCTGGATTAAAGTTTGAAAGAGCATGATTCAGCAAGCATTTACAGTTTTCTGCCAAGCATTAAATAAGTATCAATGCTGCATTTTGAGGCATCAAGAGTTAATAAGTCACCAGCTAACTCGGTTAGCAAGCGCATTAATGGTGCAGCATGGTTATGTTTATTGATAATCGATTATATTTCTTTGCTGGATAATCACCCTGAGTTACTCCTTTCACCTCACACATGACACATGCATGAATAAAATCAAAATATGCTGGAACGAGGATCTCCATTTCTGAGGTCTGAGTAGTTTCTTAGTCATTTGAATTGTGTCTAAATTAAAGAATTCTTTACTGTCCACTCTCTGACCCAGGTGCTGCAGAAAATGACCAGCGTTAGTGTCAATACCAGTGAAGAAGACGCCTTTTTGCGGTCCGCTCTTCCTGCAGGCTGTGTGTGTGATTGCTCTGCGGCTGTATTCACAGGGAAGGGCATGCCCTCAGATTGGAGGACAATGCATTAAGACTGCTGGTCCCTGTGCCTTAGATTTGGCACAGGTTAGGGAGAGGCATGAGATGCATATTGTTTGTGTTCATTTGAATAAGGACAAATGTCAGATTTCCATGGCTCCGGGCAGCCTGCATGTTAGATGATCAACTCTTTTGGGCCCCTGGATCTGGGGTCATCAGTAGCGCTTCCAGGTCACTGTCACTGCATGCCGGTTTGGGGCCATAATTGACCTTTTGACAGAGCGCAGGGAGACAGCCTTTCTCTGAGGGCAGGAATAATCACTTTAGATTTACTTGTGGCTGAGTTCATGTTAGCTAATTAGAATTTTTGTTCTATTAAACGACAAAAAAATGATCAAAGAATTCATTCTTAATGTCTATTCTTTGATGTTATCACTTGTGGAAATATTTCATACAGATACATTTTCTGTCTGCCATCCATTATGCTTTCCACAAAAACTTCAATTGAAGCTGCAAGTTTCTGATGTCGTCATTGGCTTCATGTGACTTGAGGTAATCATCGGTTCATGTATGATAGTTTTATTATATGAAACAACATGAGTCAATGCCTCTCATGGCATACTGTAAATGCACCATCATCTGCTGTTTGTTGTGGTGTGTGTGGCTCCAAAGAAAGGTTGAATACAGCCCGCGTCCCACAAGCCTTTGAGCTCCCCCAGGCTTCTTTCCGGTCCTGGATCTCCAAAGAAGCGTGCGTTTACCCTTCACTGTGCATGTTATTCCTCACAACCCAGCACCCACGGCCATGTCTCTGTCTTCATAGCCCTGAACATTAACTTTCATTCACACCATGCATTCTGCGTATGAAGGATATTTTCTTATCCTGGGCCCTTTTGTTTATATACACAGCTGAATCTTTGCAGTCGGCTCCCATCTTCTTCTTTGGTTTCTATTCACTATTATTTTCACCTAAATGATTTAATTTTCTAAAGTACAACACTTAAAAAAGAGCTCCTAAATTCTACGGAGTAAGTCTGAAGCATCATGTTTTAAACCCAGCTGCATGATTGTGTAGAAAAATGCTCCAAGCATCTTTGCAGGGATCTTGCGAGTATTTACAAAAGGGGGGGGGGCAGGACTGCCAGGGGTCAAGGCTTTGAGACCAGGGTATTACATTATTAATTAAAATACAAGTTGCCTTGTTGCCCATGGGTATACAATGTACCACACTTGATTGAATCAGGTGGCAGCCCAGGCCTTTAGTATTTTGTGCTTGAAGGAAGGAGAGGAATTTGAGCGGGGCTGTATTACTCTCCACACAGAACATGTTTTGGAAACGGCTGTGAACTATCAGTGAAAGCTGTGTCGGATTTATAATGCAGTTTAATGCTGAACAGAAGCAAAACTTGATCCATCATCCAACTTTTTCCTCATACAAAGACTTTAAATGACTCTGAAATGTGTTATGGGTGCATCTCTTTAAGTTGTTCGCATCCTGCATCTGTTCCAATGGATAGATTAACCAGCAGCTAAATGTCATGCAAATAAACAAATATCAGACCCATCCATCCACCTGTTTGGGTATCCTCATTTCAGTCTGTCTCGAGACATGTCCTATGATTCACTCTAAACACTTATAATAATAAAGAGAAGAGTCATCCATGCTCGTTCTGTCAGATTAAAAATGGATGAAGAATCATTTACAGTCTTTTCAAATCTCCCTGCAACATGATCCATGGAAGACGTAAAGGAACGACAGAGAGCTCTGCCAAAAAGCATTCCAGAGATGTAGAATATTAAAAGGCATTAATTATAATATCTTTAACTGTTTATTTGGGGAGACTTGAAAATCAGGTTGATAGATGTGAGCTATGCACTTTCATACATCATTAGACAACATCTTGTATTTATTTGTTAAGCTGCAGAGATACAGGCCAGTGAAACACATTTCTTGCTTTGCATTGAAATGATATATTCTGAAATATATATTTTTAGTAATTCCAGCAGTTTAGTTCTTACAGTCCCACATGAACGCATTGACAAGATAAAAAATAAGGAAGACGTGTTTAACATAAGATAGAAGTTCTCCTGGTAGTTTTGGGAATGCACAAAACAAACCATTACCGCTGCTCAGTAGAGTATGAGCTTCAGAAGTATGACTGGTAGCTACCAAACATATAAACCAATCTAAAAGCCGTAGCTTGAATTATGTGAGTTAATTGTTATGCTTGGTGACCAAATGGGTGGTATAGAGTCAAAATGTGACTATCAGAACTGCTCAAAGCAAAGCAACACAATCACGGATTATTTAGGGTATAAGATTTTTAGTAAGGATGCCCACTGCATGGGTCTAATAAATTGTACGATGATAAATGGTGGAGCTGATTATTTATTTTTCTGATTTTACCGTTTTATCTAGTGAAAATGACCAAAAATGTTTCCATTTATTACACATCTAAAACAGTTGGTGAGATATGTGGTCTACTATTAGCCCCCGCAACAATTTTATGTGAAACGCAATGGTATTGTTCTGTTTCGGTCTCTTATTTACTCGGAAACAGCACTTTAGCCGACTTAAAGCACAATTTTTTTAAAATGCTGCAGCCACCACTGCCATGTAAACAGCAAGCCAGATTTTTCAGTGGAAAAACTGACGTCATGCTCCGCTTTGCATTACACTTTTACTGGACGAACTGGATGACAACAACAGCAACAATGGTGGATGACCGTGTTGTGCTCGTGCTGCTGACTGCCTTTCAATAAAATGTGCATCTGTTTCACCGCTTCTGCAGTCAACAAAGACGCATACTCTATATAAGCCAGATGATCAGCCCACCACTACTTTGGCGGAGGGCTTCCAAAAGATACTACAGGTAAATCGCAGACTACAGGTCTGGTGTGCATACTACAGCGTTTTCAGTCCCTCAGCGTTACCATGTAAACACAGTTTTTTGTGTTATTGAGTGAAACACTGTCGTGTAAATGGGGCCTTAGATATATGAAGAACAAAAAAAAACCCCTAACAAAATGTGGTCAAATTGGCATATTTTTTGATGTCAGGAAATAACACCATTGCTCTTTCTAAAATATGCTGCAAGTTTGCAATAAGGAAAAAAAAGACCCTGAAGTTTCAACACAAAGAATCTCAATTGTCTGCAGCTAGCATTAGCATTAGCATTAAGCATGTTAGGATAGAATCAATGAAGTTATGGCACTTGAGGCTTTCAACAGCTAAAGGAATATTTGGAACCTGGGTAGAGTCTCCCTGTGTTGCCAATGGAGACTGACTTGGAACCCAATCAACAACAGAAGTAATAGTAGGTTGAGGAGAATCATATTATATTTCGCATTTTTATCCATTCATAGATTCATTGACTGATCGTTTGAAATATTTTATCCAACGTTAATCAAACTGTAACTCCTCATAAGTCATTAGCTTCAGTAATGCACTCTTACATCGTTCTTCTTGCCTTACCCATAATGTAAATAGTTTCTTCTATCTTGTTTAGTACTCATTGCTTATTTCTGGTACTTACTGCTTACTTTTATTTTATTGCTTATCTTATCTTAATCTTAAATCTTATCTCAACTTAAATTTAAGTCCTCATCCCTTTCATTAATTTTTTCCGCTGTAGATAATGCCTCGGCTCTGTTGATGCTCAAACTATAGGGTATCTTCTTTTTTATCTACCTCACTGCATATAGTTTATCATACCGTAGGAGTTACACTTCATGCTCATTAAGGCTCAGCTCGACAGGAGTGTGAATATGTGAAGTTCTAACAAGCGCCCTGACAGAATACAGTTTGTGCCAGTTCTTCTGGAAGTAGGCTGGAGGTAGTAATGGCACCAAATACTGGAAAAGGTAATAAGTGTTACTGTGTATGTTAGATAGATGAAGAGACAGAAATAGAGACTGAAAAAGACAGAAGTGGATGGCTCTTTCAGGAGTCATCATCATGGGTAAAAAAAAAAAAGATGAGCGAATCTTCATGTGTGCCTCTTTTCAAATTTTAATTCTCCCCCTCTCCTCCTTTGATTCCTACTGACCTCCAGTCTAGGTCTGTTAGATGTAGTCCAGGTCATAGCAGACAAACGAACGATGGAAATATCAAAGCCAGCCCAAGGCTTTTACATTCAGTGTTCTGCTCCAGGTGATCACAGCGTGTAGATCAGTGCAGAGCACAGCTGAGGCCTTGTCTTCTTCTTAGCCTGTCTGTTATTTCTTTTCTTTCTGTGTCCTCTTTTAGGAGGACAAATTCACTCATTTTGTTCCTGCTGGAGTTAAAGTATCAGAGGGTTGATTATTCATAAACACAGTGCAGTATACTTAAGTAAATTCAGACGTAAGTCTTAAAGAATAAAGAAATGAGCTAATAGAAAATCTAAGAGCTTATAAATAATGATACCATCCATCCATAAGACACACACCAGGATCAACATGGAAACAAAGTGTGTGTCAGCGAAGCCGTCCAATTGTGTGCGATCGTGGCTGCCTGTTCAGCATGCAAGGTTCTGAAGTGTATCGAGAGGCACAGCTGAGTGAGTCGAATAGTCTGCGGTCTATTGATAACTCGCGCCTGTTTTAAAATCCTGGCACAACAATGCAACCAGGGTCTCGTGTTGCTCCACTGAGCAACAATACCTGCTCTCACTGGCAGCTTCAGGGTGACGATGACTGCAATAAAGGAGCTCTGATTTTGCATGGGCCTCTTATTCCTGGCAGTTTTTGATAAGAACATTTTTAAAGTTTCTTGTTATTTGGCAAAATACTTTATGTTTTGGTGCATTTGGTAAAACAATTTTGCAGGGACCTCCTTAGCTTTATTTTCTATTTTCTCCTTGCCCCTTTGCTATGTGCTCACCTAAACATACACCTACACACACATTCTCCTTCTTTCTTACCCCCTTCCTTACTTCTCTCCCTGTCTGCCTCTGTGTGTGTGTGTGTGTGTGTGTGTGTGTGTGTGTGTGTGTGTGTGTGTGCAGTGCTGGTTGGCTAGGCCAGTAGCTGGGAGGTATGGTGGAGTGTAAGCAGTGTTGATGTGGATGGCCCCTGGTCAGAGGCCAGGCCCTGGCTGTTAAAACGCAGCCTCTTTTGTGCGTCAGAGCCAGCACTGCCAGTCCCCGTTCTACCCGTCGCTAGGGGTGGGGAGGCATTTACCCACCACGTGCATTCATTCCATTGGCATTGCTTGATGCTGGGCTAAATGGCATTGTTACAGCGTGCCTCTGAGAAGTGTTGACAGGTCCATATGCTAATTTTAATGAATACAAGGGGAGCGCTGGTTTTATTCACCTCAACTCAGCTGCAGAATCCGATCTGCAGCAAGACTTGCAAAATATAATTGCTGCAAACTCAAATGAGCTCATTAGGAGATGTATTGAATTTACACATTATTTCCAGTAGTTAAGCTGAGTTATTTTCCCCAAGGACTCAATTACACACTCATTTGTGACTCAGGTAAATGGCTTTCTGTGTGTGTGACTTTTTCAACTGCAAAATTGTAGTCACTGAATAATTTGTAAGAAAGCTGTTGTACAAGCACATCTATTGACATTCATCTGAGTGCGGATTTTAGAAATGCAGACAAGATAACTACTCGCTTTTGTTCCTTTATTCACTTCATTTGATTAACTCATAACATTTCGTTCACTCGTGAGGGATTTAAACGTGCACTCATTTGTCTTCTGTGTAATGTTTTTGTTCACAACGGCCTTGTTGTCTTTCTGACACGCGTAATTTCATCAACCAGCATGTACGAGAACTTTACCCAGTCAAAAGTGCAAGCACGAGTCTTTTTTTCACAGTAGACAAAGAACAGAACGCTCCAGCTTCAAAAAGAAGAAGAAGAAAAAAAAAGACCTGGTGAGTCAGGGTTCAGTATCAGGGATTATGCCAGCCTACTGCGCTCTGAAATGAAAGTGAACATTCATCGAGTGACTCACTTCTTGAACCGTGTCCTCGCTGAGCCACAATGAAGAGATTGTTGGAGGGACGGACATGGTGTGGAAAGTATGTGGCAAAGAGGAGTATCCCAAAATTCAAATTGCTCATCAAATTGCTGTTTGTTCTGAGTGAAAAAGAACGGATTCGCTGGAAAACAACAGAGAGTTTCTGATGGGTAAGCACAAGGGTTTACAGGCTGCTTTGTACTGGCTCTCGATGGATGAACGAAAGTGACTCTGGCTTTTGGAGGAGTTCCCAGGACCATGCTGAAGACAGTTTCAGGCAGTCCAGTGACTGAAATCTGCGTCTGATGTCAGGAATGTATGATATAATATTTCGCTTACTTAGCTTAGCATCTTAGAAGTCGTCTCTTTGTGATGGGAAATTGGCGTACTCTGGAGAAAATTTTGTACTGACCATTCTAAGCACCTTTACTGCTTTTTGGAGAAGAATTTGGAGGGTATCACTTGCCATAAAGGTCATCCTCCAGATTCAAGACCCACCACATCATGAACACATGGCTACCCCCGCACTCAGCTGAGCCAACTAGCTGTCTAGTGTACATCAAATTACATTTTGTGTCACTAGATGCACCCCTGTTTGCAGATTTGATGGTACTGCCCTGATGTTTTCTATGCTGGCTGTCCTCGCTCATGGAGTAGCCATCAGGGAAGTGGGACCGAGCCCAGTCTTGCCCTGGCCCCGTAAGCCTGGGTCCAAACACATCCTCCGCAATCATCTGTAAATATCACCAACAGCTGGTGGCACACGAGTTAGCCGTGCTTAACAAATGACTGGCCTACATGTAGAGGGGAAGGGGGGCTCCACTTTGCCTCCTTGCCAATAAAGTGGCCATGAAAGTACATCGTGCAACTAACTGGTTTAAGGAATCCTTTGAGCGCATCTTTGCTGTGAGCAAGTGCTGGGAGAAGAGAGCTTTATGAAGTAAAAATCCATAGAGAGATAGCCAAGTTGCCTTGTTCGACAGCGAAAGACAAAAAGTGCAATCAATGTGAAGACCTCTTTCAGGTTGAAAACAACAGAAAGGTCAAACTTTTTGGAGACACAAGCCTGTTTGATCCCACCTATCTCTGCTCCCACTCCTCGTGGGCGCAGAGCTCTGTTTGAAGAGATAGGAATTATCAAAGTCACCTTTGAGCTCAGTAGCCCGTCTAGTGCTCATGGTATCACACATAATGACATTCAGTGTCGCCCAGATCACATTTATGATAGCATATTTGATACAGCTGTACACCGGCGAAGAATAACACAGCCTAAAAGAATAACCCCCCTCCTTTTTTCAGTTTAAACACAATCCATTTTCCAGTGTAAATCACTTGTCACTCCATTGCAAATGTAACTGCTCTGATCTGAAAGAGAGAGGTGGAGAGAGAGAAAGAGAGAGAGTAAAGATTATCTTTTGGGCCATTTCACTGGCACCGTTGCGTGACAGAGACTGACAGCTCTTTCAGATGACTGACAGGTGTCCTTTGAAATGCCGGTGAAGCAGCTTCTGTTCAGACTGTTGAAATGCATATTTGGAGCTCTTATCATAAAGGCATGGATGGCCCAGATAGGTGCCGTTAACATTGCAAATGGCTCCAGAATTATTCATTGTCAATGCTGCAGGAAAGAATGGAAGGGGGGGTTGAAGTTTGATTATTCTGCTCACACAATGGCAGGGTGCTTAATGATTCCTCTCCACCTTGGCAGCGGCATGTGCCGACTTCAGGCGCTAGCGATGGGTGACACAGGTCTGGCCAAGTGTTAGAGCAAGATCATACGTCCGGGCCCCATTTTAATTTCTAATACATTAATCTTTTCCTCACAGATCCTCCATGAATATTCCAGGGCTCCTTGTTTGTCGGGGAGGCTGTCTCGCTTTCATCTATTCAGGTGGTTTCATTCACTGTGAAAGCCGGCTAAATGGACCCGATCAGTCAATGACAACCAGGATACAATAGAGCCGGGTAACGCGTCCCTTTTCTCCTTTCAGCCTTCTGATAGACAACCCTGACACCTGCTCCCAGGGGAGACCCTCCGCCAAGTCGGTTCACTGTTCCTTGAGAGACTTCCCTTACTTTATCAGCCCATAAAGGATTGTCACAGGTGACTATATCAGCTGAGGTATGGAGCTGCTCCCTCTGACCTGCCCCCAGCACGCAGAGGTCGAGGCACCATGCGGTCGAGGCGCCATGCGCCGCATAACAAGCGGATTAAGGTGGCTTAAATGCTGTCATACAAGCAGACTCAGTGCCTCACGCTACCTAAAAATGTTAAGCCTTTGTTCTCTTTCATTAATTAGCATTGTCTTAAGTTCATTAGACCACTGCTCGTGTTGTGACTAATGAGGCAACGTAGAACACCTACATCAGCTGTAGCTTTGTAGAGCCTGACCTGACAGTGGCTCCTGTGCTTTCCTGTCCACGGTGCGTAATGACATACACGAAGGAGGACGCAGGAACACACACATTCAGACCTCAGTAAGACTCACCTTTAGTGACGGTTCAGTTTCAAATTGAATTATCATGAAGAAATAAACATATTAACATATATTAGAGGAAAACTCCAAATGTTCCCTAATTTCAAACTGGTGATTTAATGATTAATAGTTGTAGCCAGTTTTCCTCTGTTAATAGCAAAGGTTTAACATCTTGACATTAGCAGCTCTTTAGTGACTTCTAGAGTAGTGTAAAAGTTTGTTCTCCTCTCTTCTTTGGGATATTTCATGGCATTGCACTTCCCAAATGAGCCTTTCAGTCCAGCTTCCTTTTTCCACGGCCAAATGAGACTCACAGGGGCCCCGTCTGCCAAAGCAGCACCACACAGAACTATAACTCAACACAGAGAGCACCTTAAGAGAGGAAACTTAAATGTGCATTGGCACATATGGATATTAGATGTGTCAAGCCCTGTGATGTAGATTGGGTGCCATTCATAATTATGATATCTGATTTCAGCTCAAAAGGGACGCTTTAGAGAGAAAGCGGGGGGAGAGGACCAATATTTTAATGGAGAGGAGACAGCCTTCTCCCTCAAGGAACATCCTCACTGACACTGGCTGCTGGAAAATTGGGATTTATACTTCCTGTTTTCTATTAATATGGAGATGAATACAGGTGTTCCTGTGTCGTAAAATTAGTTTAGCTCTTGCAAATTGCAATTACACGTGTTGAGGAGAGAAAAGTGATATCTGTGCTTTTTTTCAGGTGAGAGAAAATGAGAGAAAATGAGGAAAAATATTGAGATTTAAAATGAACATAATATCGGGTAATTTTATCCTCTCCAGCCCCCTCAGCCCAATCTGGCAGCTGTAACTATTTGTTCTGGTTGAGGCTTAACAGACTACTGCACTTTTTCTCGCTCCTAATGCAAGCAAGAAGCGCAGCAAATAAGCTGTGAAACGTTTCCCTCTTCAAGGGTGAGGACTTGGGAAGGGTTTCAAACCCCAAGGAAGTCATCCAAAATCCCTGCTGCCTTCCTGAAGGGGGTTTGTAGAGGGTATTGTGGTGCAGAGGACACTGGAGAATGTATCAGAGAGGTGAGGTGGAGCTAAACCAGGGGGAAACACCGAGCTAGCTAGCAGCAACCAAAACTGTCGCCCTTACGGGGAAAGAGAGAATAATTTACACAAGTAGACCCTGTGTTGTTGTTATTTTCTCTTTTTTTATATCCAAAAAGTTCATTAGTGTGACTTTAATTTTTTTTTTTTTTTTTTTGCTAATTTGTGGGATCAGTATAACTCTACTCAGCAAATATGAAGCTACCCTCACCAAGCCCAAGTACAAAACAGGGGAAGGAAGCTAAATGGGCTCTTGCTAAGCCCTTATGTTTAAGTGAATGTGTAGCAGTGCGATAAATGCAGCTATATTAAAGCACAGCATGTAATTTTCAAAACATGTTTTGAAATGGTCCATCCAAAAGAAAATTTCAGACCACCAAATTTGTTTGTCTAACTTATTGTTTGCTCACTTCTAGGTGATAATCCCAGAAGGCTGATGTGCTGTACTTCGTCAGAGTCTGGCTGGTTGACTTTGCTGCGCCAAGCTCACGGGCTGCTGGAACAAACATGGTAATTACTGAATTTAATACTAAGAGTTAGACTTTATTTCAACTTGTTTTTACAGTGTAAAATGAGGGAGATTAATAATTAGGAGAAGGATAAACCAATTTTGGTTATCTTGGATTTAATACAATTTGGTATCCAGCTGTTATTTCTGTAAGTAAATCAGTATCTATATATTCAGTTTTCAGGGTGCTATAAACAAATGCACTGATACACAACAAGGTAGAGCAGTTTTTACGTGGTACTGGGCTAACTTTCTCCCCACACAGCCAATAGAGAGGCTCTAGTATGGAGGCAAGACATTAATTCATTGTGTCAACCTGTCCCCCTGGAATATTTATGATGCTAAATACATTTAATTAGGCAGTGGAGCTCTGATGGGAGGAAAATGCACTGTCAGTAAGAGAAAAAAAAAAAAAGAAAAGATTTGGTTACCTTTAATGCTGATAGGTTGGTAAGGCTGCTTACTCATTCTTAGTGACAGCAGGACGAAACGCTCCACAGAGAGACTTTGAATCACCCAGACTTATTCTGTGGCATATTTGTTACAACATCATGTCGCACATGCAGAGGAACAAGGAACAAAAACCGTGATATGATGTGTGTGATGCTATGAGAGGACTGACGTCTTATTAGACTGTTAAATTCAATGTATAAACAAGCAGTTCTTGATGTGGACATCAAACACTTTTGATTCTCATCCTGAAAGTTCGGGCCAGAATAAAAAAAAAAAAAAAAACTATTTTTGTTTTCAAAAAGGAAACAGAATGGATCAAACATCCAAATATCACCAAAAGATTTTGATGCATTTGCTGACAGCTCGGAGTAAAGTGAGACATCATGTCTGTCTGTGATAAAAACATGGCTACAGTAAATAATAGCCAGTTTCCATCTTGACATCTGTCATCCAAGTGGAAATGGATGGGGAAATGACCAGCTCTTTATCGGCCGAGCTCTGGCTGTGTCACTGGCTGAATGATGCAAATAGAAGATAATATCAGTGCTATACTGAATGGCATTACTCCAAATGTAATGTCATTAAAAGGGTGGGTATTAGCTTTGCCGTCTGGAGGTGCTGGTGTGGGCTGCTCCGGCTTGACTGACACACAGATTAAGTGCAGTGACAGCGAGCACAATAAAGTCATCAGAGAATGTGACATGTCAGTTAGGGGGGGATGAAGGGATGAATTGTCACTCTCTGTCAGAGCCCATCCTCTGCCTTATCCATGATGTCCCATACACCATCGTGGGAAAACAAGACGGCATGGGCGCTTCAGACAAATATTTATTCAGGTAGAGGACAAGTAGAGCCACTCAAGCTTTTCCTGTTCACTGCATGTTTGTAGATTTACTCCCTGAAGAACAAGAAGAAGAAGAGGGGATGTTGGGTTTGACGCAAAAAAGGTGTCCAGTTGTTTTTAGAACAACAAGAAATTCTTGTTGATGTATTTGATCAACAGTCTTAGTATAACGTCCACTGTTCTCAAAGCAGGTGACTTTTGACGTATCTTCCATCCACAGTGCAGAATTTCTACTGTATTGTCATGAAACCAAACATGCAGTCATTGTTCTCAGTAATTTTAAATACAGTACACTCAATTATTAGGAGTCGCTTTTGGAAAATCAAACTCAAAATACATCAGACACATGCTTTCTTGAATTGTCATGAAAGATCATCCCTCAGCTGTCTTAACAAAGAAATATATCTGCAACATACCTTTGTGAGAGGCAGCTTCAGACCTCACTGTGCCTTTGGAGTATGAAGCATCCCTAAGATTTTACAGAGAAGTATACAGTCTGGCCAAAAGATGGCAATGTTGCAGTGCTGAATTCCAAATGAGTTCTCTCTCGGTCGGCCCCCCATCATCGACTGGCCACTGCCTTCCCCTGCAGCACTCTTCTTTCCATAGTAGCCTGGAAATTTGTCATCCTCACAGGGTACAACTGCACTGAAGTGAAAGAATAACATTAGAGTCCACCACTAAAAGTTCCAGCAAGAAAAGTTGATTACAAAGAGGATGAATGAAAAGACAAAGTTTGGCGTGATAGGTTGAGGGAATTGGGCCGAAGTGCCATGAGTGCACTTTCCCTCTGTTGACAGTGTTTGCTGCTTTCTATCCAGCAAGACTTTCTTTTTTCAGGGGTATTGTTTTATTGGAATTTTTATATTTTCACCATTAATCTTTCTTCTTCTTTTTTTTTTTTTTTTTTTTTTACATACTCTCTCTAAATGAATTAACTTCCCACGCTGTAGCATGTCAGTATGTTATAAAATAAAAGTTTATCCAGGGTAAGTGCAAAGAGATTTTTCTTTGAGTGTTTCTAAGTAGTTAGAGACAGTAGGAAAGCGTTTCAATGCATCTAGTGGAGTCAAATAGACACCCAGCTGGGCAGCAAGTGGATAGCTATTATAGCGCTAAAATACTGAAAATGTGCCTCTGCAAATGGATTATGAAGCTGAATCCTGCACTGAAAGGGTTATCAGGTCTGCTGAAAATAAATTGTCAATTTGCCACTCTTGCTAAAATTACTTCCTCCCTCGATGCTCAGACTGAGGAGATTTTCGATGACATCACTTTAACTTTGTGCACCTGGCAGGCGGACTCTTTAGTGACACTTGTTTGCTGTTTTGTTGTAAAAGAAGCAGGAATAGAAAAGGAGCCTCTCCCATGGCCACTTTGCTGGTCTTTATTATTGGCTTATTGCCTTTAAGCTGTCACCACTCAGAGCGTTGGTGCTCTCAGGGGATTGTCTTCTGGGACTCGAGAGAGCTCGGCTGGCGGGGACTACTCAGCTCTGTTGCACACTGCTACTGTGTCATGTTGCATGTAGTGTACTCTCACACTGATTTTCACTCTCTTAGACGTCCAAAATGTTACGTTTCAAGTGTCTGAGCTGGATTGAAATTTGCAAAATACAAAATCAAGGTTTTATTCGGTTTAATTTTATCCACATTTCTACAGTTTTGTTCTTTTTCTCATGGATAGAAGCTTGGAAACATATTTTTTGGTGCGTTCCCCTTTTAATCGCATTGAACTAAAGAAACTGTTGATGTTTAATAGAAATCATAAGAGCTAAACGCCACTCGAGCCTCAGTAGTCTTTTTTTGCCTCTTGCATCTGCTGTGTCCTCACTATTTCACTAAAGAGCAACCCCACCAGGTAGGTTTTGAAATAAAATCTCAGAGAGAGTTAAAGAAAGCAGAAATAATCGTGGCTTAAAATTATAAATCCCTTCTGCCACTAAATTATTTCAGAAAATGCGCAAATTAATGAAACATTCAAGGCATCTTTTAACTTTACATGCCATTTGGAGTATGAGGCAATTTCATGCTTTTGTTTTAGAAATGAGACAACTGGTGAGGCACGAAGAGAAATAGTTGATCTGAAGTGTGTAGAAATCTCAAGATTTAGCAGGAGGGTGTGATTTTCTGCTCCCGAGCCTAATCCCACCATTCCTCCACCTCTCCTCTCTTATGCCAGTCACATTTTCTAATTAGCTTTCCCTGTGGAGGAAGAAGATGGATTATATTTTAATATCTGGGGCCTAAAATTAGTTTATATTTTAGCAAGTTAGCACTTCTTGGAAGTTGATTTACTCTTGAAGCTGTAAAACCCAGTGAGCTCGCAATTAATCATTCCCTTCGGTCTTCTTTGAGGAAGAAGAGGCTGCAGTGTCACAGGCTGGATCACAATAGGTAAACACCTAATTTACACTATTTAGAAATCACCTCTCCGGTATTGTACAACTCATGACACTCGCTCCCTCAATTGTTCCGTCCTGCTCCAGTTATTAATTACAGCACACTTTTTAACAAAGCGACATTGTCTATGACTAATCATCGACACAGAATGATTAAAGATGTTCCTCGCTTTTTTGAATTACTCGCCTCCCTTTCGTTCGTGTTCATTCATGAGCCACATGTCGCGGCTGCCTTTTTATTTTTCCCCTCTTGGTCAAGAATTTGGTTTGCTGTTATGCGGTAACCAGCGTCCTGAGAGGCTTACACGGGCCCATCCATCAAGACTAAGGGGCTGAGGGAGTCTCAACCACACTGCTGCAGTGATGTAAAGCACAGAGGGCTTCATGGCTATTAAAAGGTGAGCATGGCTTGAAATAGAAATACACAGGATACCATACAGAACGTGATGTGATGTCTGCTGTGTCACTTAAAAAACATGGAGATGAATTTTTTTTCACACAAAAATGTGCAAAAACATTCAAATTTGTTCAATATTTCAAAGGATTTGTTTCATTAAGCACTAAACTTTCATGTAAAACTCCTGAAAAATCAAACTTATGGATAATGACAGAAGTTGTCTTTCAGAGCTAAAACTCAATATGTCTGGAGAAATGTGTCTGACAGTCTGGATGCTGCTCCTCAGCCCTCCCTCACAGCCACACAGAGTGAGGAGAACATCTCCTAAGCCGGGATCTGGCTCAGCTTTGGAGCGCTGTTTGGTGACTGCAGGTAGAGTGGCGTCGGGAGGATCATCAGTGGCTCTCTCCCAGGGAGACGAGCAGCGTAGGCCAATTTCATATGCGGGGCTCGGCCCCTGGGTCTGAGTGGAGGTGGGCTGGGTCCATCCAGTATCCTGGCTTCATTAATCATCCCGCCAAGGCTTACCGGCAAACCCCCTCTCCGCCCTCTCCTAGACAACCCCTCGGATTACACAGAGCCAGTGAAATGTCAGCCCAAATCTGAGTCTTGATGCAGATAATCATTTCAATAATATTTCTCCATTTGTGCCCCGGATGCCAGGGGAATAAAGCTTTTCCACTGTCAGGTAGCATAAGACTACAGTTGGTGGGAATACTTGACTCTGAGCCAGATGGCTTAGCCATGCTTGCAGCATATGTTCAACAACCAGGCCTGTGCCAAGCATGCATTAGGTTTTTATTAATTTGAAGCAGGCAGGAATGCATACATATATATACATAAATACACCTGACACAACCATTCCCCACCACACTGTTACCTCAGGCTGCCTACAGGGAAGTTAACTACACTTTGATGCTGTTAGGAAGAAGATATTTATAGCAGTAACACTTTTATATTAACACAAAATATGTATAAGAAATGCATGATGATGGAGACAAATAAATAGCAGTCAAAGAACGTCTTTTTTTCGCTGGGCCTTTCAAAAAAAAAAGTTACGGTTATTTTGTCACTAATCAAAGACCCTTACAAGCTTTATTTATGGCTCTGCTGTTTGACACAGTGGTGGCAGTTGTTGCAAAGCAAATTACCATTTGGATGCTTGAATGTGCTTGGGTCCAAGACAAAAGAAACAGTACTGCATGGGAGGGCAAATTTATTCATTACCACTAAGTTGAACTTCCCTTTAACAGCCCCGTGCTCTGCAATCCTGGGAGTTCTTCTCTCAGTGACTTATGGCGGTGCAGGAAGGGTTGGGGTTGGGGTGGGGGTGGGGGGGGGGGGGGGGGCGTGCCGAAAATGTCAATAGAAATAGTAAGTGTGAGAGGGAAGGCTTGCCTAATTAGTGCCCATTTAGATTTTATGACGGCTCGGAGATCTGCTCTTCCTGACAGAGAGCACTATAGTTGCATATTGTCCTAGCCTGAGGGAACCATAGGAAAATCCAGATTTATTGTACCTATCATACCAGCATATTTCATTTGCCATTATGAGATGCCATCTTGCAATGATGCTGGATTATTTATTACAGATTAAATTGTGGAACCTGGGTGGTTGAGGAACATTTCAAGGTACCATTCCTCTTATTAACTTCTTCATTATCTGCCCCTCTGTGATCTAAAAGCTCCCTCCTTCCTACCTGCGTTAACAAATACATTACTGATTGGACGATGGCTAACTGTTTTTCTACTCTCTGCATTTGTTTCTTAACATTAGTGCTCGTGTGCAGCACAACTCATCTGTTACCTCTGTTTAGGGGAGACTGTGATTTCATTAGGCTTGATTCCACTCTGGGAAGTTCTGTTTCTTTTGTTCAGGTTTGGTTGTTTCTGTTGAAAACTAACTTCTTTATCATGTTGATTTTGTCTTTTGGGTACATCAAGGGCTATTTTCTGGATTACATTTTTTTCCCACAATATTTAGGAAATAGAAAAGGTAAGTGCTTCAGAGTTAAACCATCCTTTCTATATTTATTTCTTGAAAACTTGAGTCGTTTTTATATATTTTGTGCACAAGCTGTTTTTATTTACAGTGTCCCTTAAACCCCAGGATGTTGGCATTTATCCTATTTACACATCAATATTACATCTCCATGAAGGCCTTGAGAGTTGTATTTAAGTCATTGTGCAGGGTGGGTATTAAAATGTCCTCCATACTGTGAGGGGAGCTCGTCAGGGAATAGCTGGGCCCTGGACTCCCATTAACCAGCATAAAAGTGTCAGCCACTTTAATTACATTCATGCCTTCCTCGGTCTGTTTTACTACAGCCCGCAATCAGACTTCACGCGCAGCTCTCCTGAATCTGTCTCAACCGTTTGGACACTGTGGGAGGTGAGCTGGGCATCACTGATGGTTTTTAGATCCCCTTTTTTAATCTGTCCACCTCCAGTCATGATAAATGTCTCAGGGTGGTGCTAAGACATGCAGTAATACAGGTGTTTCCAGATGGTCATGGATCTTCAGTCACCGGCTGACTGTTCGGACCCTCGATTCGAATTTGAGTATCTGTCCCTGGAATTGTTGATGAAGTTGGCATACCAAGGAACTAAATATCAGTGCACCCTGCAGAGAGCGAAAGAAATGTACACAGGACACCCTCACTGAGAAACAGAGAAAGGGTGACAGCAGTCGGGAGGGAGGGAGGGGGAGGGCGGGGAAGGGGGAAGGGAGGGTCAAGTTCCAGCGGTCAGACGGTTAGCGAGCGCAGAAGAGGCAGTGTCACTTACTGTTTCACGGGGAAGCTTCCTGACCTTCTGCGAGTGAAAGAGAGATCCTCTCTTGTTTATACTCAGCCATGGATCAGTGCGTGGAATATGTCTACATCCTCTCAGCCAATTTCACACAGAGGAGGCGCGGTGTGGGCGGCCGACACAAGCCGTTTCCCCTGGACGACGGGGCCCATCCCTCACGGAACGTCTCTCTGTCTGCGACTGGAGGTGTGGAGACAGACACAGACAGAGGCACTCTACTGCTCCACTGGGCCACAGAACTATCCTCTCCCCTGGGGACCCCTCATGTTGGGACTCTGAGTCCTTATCTAAAAGCCAAACAGCAGAGAAATAATTATAAGACTTACTCCTTTGGTTGCAGGATAAGTAGGCGTGCGTACAAATTTTTGGCTTAAATGCACATCATGGAGGGGAATTCTTTAATAGTGGGGAGTCATATGGTGAAAACATCTCCAGAGCCACAGCTCATATGCTCTGTTTTGAAATGACAAGGGAGTAAGTCCCTCTAAAGTTAATTTATAGGTTGAATAAGTGGACATAAAGCACTCAGGTGAATTATCAGAGAAGCCATTAATTACCTCTAATGATTTGAACTTGACAAGCACATTTGCTATAAAAAGTATTTATGATGCACATTAAGGTCAAGCTTTTCTTAAAACTGAGACATATCAGGGAAAAATAAGTACAAAACAATCCTTCAAAGTCTTAATTAGAAAATAAGGGATTTATACCGTTGTGCCTCAATCCAATTTCACATTAACAATCAAAAGGTAATCAAAGCTGCGTCAGTGATCCCACTTGAAAACCGCACACTGCTCCTGGATGAAGCCTTTTCACTTCATGCCCAATTGATCTAAGTGGGTATGATTACATAAAGGGGATTCTTTCTCTCCGTCTGCCTGATATAGTGGTTCCTGTTGGATCTGGCTGTTCACTTAATTAAATCTTCATTCTTTATCACAGTGGTGGACCTGCGAAGACCATCCAATATGCTGTCTCTCCACAGCCCTCTTCTAGCGCTTTGTCTTGTTTTTCAGTACAGACCGAGGTGAATGCGGTGCGGAAGTCTTCCTCGGCCGTCTTGTAATCAGCGACCCCTGTTACTCAATTATGGGGTGTGAATTTGGGCTCTTTGGTGACCTTCTCCAAGTGATCCTACTACTGACCCTTCAATAAGAGTGCAGCCTTCCCACCACTGCTTTGTTGAGTTGCATCGCAATTTTTTTTTTTTTTTTTTTCATTTGTGGGATCTTTATGAAGAGGGAAATGAAAGGAAGCGGGTCACTCGTGTTGTGTTCTCACATCTCCCCACTTCAGAGGCTGTGAACAGGGGCTCCGTGTTTACTTTGATTCTATGTAGGGTACACCTTAAGTTCAAAGGTTGAAGGGCAGGAAGCATCACTCTTCCTGTAGGTAATCATATCCAGCTTTGTGCTCCTTGTACCCCGACATTGGGTGGCAGCTTAAAGGCTGTCTGGAGCCTTGTTCTAGCACCGGACCGCACTTTTGATATCCACAGAAGCAGCTGAGAGCTTCCTGCACCGGTCTGTGTGATCCTGGAGGATTCAGATCAGCTCTGTTTGATGTACAACTCTTCTTCAGTTTTCATGTACCCCACATTTCTAGCGCTCCACTCGGTTTTAGGATGACATATTAGCCTGCTTCAGGGTGGTTAAAGGTGATGCAAAGATTACAGCTATTTACTGAATTATCTGTCTGAGAGACTAGCCTCATATCTCTGCATATATTACCTTGAGCTTGAGTTTAAAGAGCGATTGCTCAGAACAAGGAAGTTAAAGAGGCAATTACATAATGAAATGGGCCATCAATTCTGTTCCTGGCCTTTTTCTCTTTGAACAGAGATGGCCCAGATAGCCCGGGTTTAGCTGACCCAGTAGAAGTACAACTGTTTGTATTAAACTCTCCTTTATCAAGGGACCAAGGAGCTGCATGCGTCTGTCCTGCTTTCTGTCTCTGTTCTGTAATCCAGTTATTAATTACCCGTCCTCTCCCGGCAGCAGCGGCCATTGTATTTACAGCGTTTCCATGGTGACCCAACCCCATTTATAAGGTTTGTGTCAGTATTAAGACAAGACCTGTATTCAAATGGCCCCCGTCTAAATATAGCAGTGTCTCATAATGTGAGGGTTATTACAGTGAAATTAACACTGCTCCATTTCAGGCTGGCTTTTATTGCAGACAGCATGCTTTAGAAATATAAGAATAAAGCTTTTTAGGCTGAATTAGATCCTGCTATTATGGAGATATCTTTTATGTTTAATGTTACATGAAAAGACACAAGAGTTAAAAATGGACCACGTAGATTAATTATAATGTAATAATAGGTATTTACTGTTTGATTCATTTACAAGGTTATTTTGATACAAAATTAAACTTTTCCTTTTATAGTGCTTGCGTGCTTATGGGAAATATATCTTAGGAAAATCATTTGCATTGAAACTATGGAATAGTTTGTGGTAGAAACCTTAGTTTATAACGAAGATTTAAAAAAAAAAAGTGATGATTTTTTTTTGCAATCTCAAACAAACTGATGATTCTAATTGAAGTGACTGAAATGTTTCACATTTACGTACAAATATTTAAATAATTAGACTTTTAAATGGACTTAATCAAATCTCAATGTATACAATATGTACAATGTATGTTTAATTCTGAATTCATTTGAATAATTCATTTAACGCATTTCACATTCTTCATGTCAAATTATGTCAATTCTGATTAAATTGGTACCCCTACATGCATTATATATGTAAATATGAGGTAATCCAGGCTTGTTTCTATATGTTTGTCTCAATATGCCTCAAAGGATTTCAATTATTACAGTGCAGTTGTCTTATAGTACCATTAAACACTGTTTTATGACTTCATACTGTCAGAATTTAAAGACTTAAATAAAGCTGTCTCTGAAAAAAAAAACTTTATGTAACTTTCTGTTCAAAAAGTCTGATACCTACAGTATCTCTACCCTCTGCAGCTCAACTTTTTCCATGGCCCGCTCAGTATTATGGCTTTATTTTGTCCCTCTGGTGTGGATAGTCAAAGAGTAAGATAGTCCACGACTCGTACTCGGGCCCAAACAGGACCAACACCTTCTGTCACAGCCTCCAGCCTTGGGCCCGACGGCAACCTGCTGCCAGGCCTATGCACGCTGCCAGTTGTAGTTTTTAATTGGCCATCTGGGGAAAGCTGGATCTAGTGTCTGGATATTAATCAGTAAATTAACCCAGCCATAATACAGCTTCCTCCCAGTGGAAGCCCGGCAGCTGTGGGCAGAGAAAGAGAGAGCGAGAGCACGAGAGAGAGATGAACCGTGGGCTGGAGAGGCTGAAAAGGGACGCTCCCGAATGGGCTGGCCCGTGATTGAACATTTCCTCTGTGTCCCTCGCCACCTTCCCCCCTGTCTGCAGCGCTGCTGACCCCAAATTTGTGTGACAATCACATGGAGGATTATCTACCAGCATGTCAGTGCAGATGTCACAGGTACTTCCTCTGCACATTCAGAGTTACTGCTTGCTTTTCTGGCACAAACTGACAGCTGTATTGGAAAGCTGGAGTGATCAGAGGGAGAGCGCTCCACTAAAGTTCAGGGGGGAGGTTATTTCTGCAAGGTCTTTCTGTGTGTATGCGTGCATGTGTGTGTCTATCATTAGTGTATTTGACTGACTGGGCTCGCTGGCGGTCCCCTGAGTTAACCAATTAAAAGGCTAATGAATATACAACAGCTAATTATTATAAGTAAGCTACATTATCATAATAGCCTGTGCGTCCTACAGTTTCAGCAATGAGTTTGGACATACTGAGAATTTGTAGGAGCTTGCACCTATAGCTAGATGTTGTCCCATTAATTTGTTGAACAAATGCTAAAATGCTAATGCTAAAATTTTAACTCAATCACGCATTAAGTCATATTCATGTATACAGATGTGTGTGTAGCAGATATTTCTGATACTGACTGTTTTCTTGCACTCAAAGTTAGAAAATCATATGTTGTCGTTTTAATGGAATCATATCAAATCACCAAACAACCAAGGCAATTCATCATGAATGAAAGAATTATGGAACTGCATGTTGTCACAGATTTCTGTTTACTCATTTGCAACACTGCCCAAGAAAGCATAATGCAACCTCAGATGTACGAAAGCTAGCAACCCCCAATCTCTCCTACCTGTTGTCAAAGGTCGGTTGTCGTGTTGTATTTCATCATATAGAATTTGGAAAAATAAGGAGGTGGGCTACAGTGAGTTTTCTTTATGCCATCTAGAGATTTTCAACTGAATAAAATGTTGATTGAAGGAAATCTGAGACTGTAAAATCAGCTTCCTATCGCAAGAACTATGTGTGTTAGCGCTCCTCATCTACATTCTGGATCAAGATCTCCAACTAGTATGATATGAACCACCAGCATAAAAAAACAGCATAGCAGCAGATGTCACAATACATCACATGAAAGTGATGTCAACCAATGACCCACTCTACATCTTATACTTTCATGCATAACAAACACAAAGGCTCAAACCCACAATCTGACCCCGCAGAGAGCTTTTATGGTGTGATGTCATCACGCCCCATTGTCATAAACGAAACACCTCACTTCTCCACCCGCCTGTCAATAAATTTTCAAGGGGGGCCTCAGTCGTATGTCGCCACTCCACTGTGCTCTGGATGGATATGAAATAATTGCCATGCAAAGAGTTGTGCGTTTCCCTTTCTAATTTTAAGGGTCAACAGCATTTTAATACAATTTTAAACACACACAGTGTGTTTTTTATGATGCATGTACAAGCGGCTTTTGATAGCTTAACCAGCCAAGCATGGTTAAAGAGAGCAGCCATTGCAGCTGCTTCCAGGACCCACTTAATTTAGTCCCCTGACCCCGGTTCACCTGAGTCTGCATGGAAATCATAATGCAGTTCAAGTGTGAAGAAAAATGATATACTGTGTATTTACCCCAAATATTTATGCAGGGCCCACTAACGGTCATGCTTACTCCTAATAAAGGGAAAGTGATGCCTTGTAACACCGGCAGTGCTAGGTTGCTGCTACATCGCCTGAGGCCATTGTTTCCTCTATTATCATTTTCATTGGATTCTACACAGAGCGCTGTTTCCAGCGTTTACAATGCCTGCCCCATATACTGTAAGCCTAAGGTGTTTTACGGAGATGTTTTGGACACTGAGAGGGATCTTTTTCGCAATAATAAAAAGTCAGCTGTGTATTATTTGTATTATTTAATCTGGGGAACACATGAGACTTATACTGAGCAACACTTACCAACCAAGGAGACATACCCCAAAAATAGGCACAGTAACAGGATCCTACTGAGAAATAAGGCTCTTGAGTCTAGCTGTTTTCTTTTCTACATATGAAAAACAGGTGACAATCTTATACTCCAAAGATAGATTTTTTTTAAACATCTTTACTCTTCAGGGTTTGGCATTTAGAGGCCTTAGATAAAAGCATGAGATCAGATATTTAAGTCTGTATCTAAACAGCAGTACGGATTTGTGCCAAATGTTGTTCTTTAAATGCACTCTTAACAGATTTGCTGGTGATATTTCAATTTGTCTTTCAGTGCCAATAATCAAACTCATCCTTCACTCAGCCTTTCAGGTGCATGTTATGTTCTCCAGGTCCTGAAATATTGTGATGCAGGATGTCTGTATTGTGATATTATTACCTGGTATTGGGAATTGTATCGTACTGTAAGTTACACTGCGATTCCCACTCTTTATTTTCATGCATTCACAAAATGTGTAATTTTAGAAATGACTAAATTTTAAAAATACAACAAATTTGATCTCTCCTGAATGTTTTAATTAGAATCAGAATTGATAAGAACAGGGGGGGGGCAAAACCCGTCACGGGTAAAAAAGGTGACCCCCCGCCCCCTACTCCCAGCAAAACATGCAGTTCTTCCAGCTCAACAGCTGCATATGTGTGTTTGTAGTTGTGTGTGTGTGGTTTTCTAAAAAAAAAAAAAGGATAAGAAAATACAGTCTGAATGAAGAATAATAAAAACTTTTTCTCCTGCATCATGTTTTATTTTTACTTTTTCTGTAGAGCACTTCGAATAACAATTATGTATGAAATGTGCTATACAAATAAAACTGGCTTGCCTTGAGTTATATGCACATTATTACCAACCTAAACTAAACAGATGAGGTAATTAAATGGCAGTGTTTCCCCTGCATTGTATTGAGAGGTCAGGTTAGTTTTATTTTCTTTATAGTGCCAGATCACAGCAGAAGTAGTTTGAGGTTTCCTCTCTTAAAGTTCAAGTCTGTATCTTGTTCTTTTATTTAACAGACTAAATAGTTTTGTTATTTATCTTATTTTTATTATGACAGGATGTCATGTAAGACTCTGTACAGATGTGCTTTCATTCTCCTCTGCTCTCTGTATTACACACGGCAGAATTCAACTCGCATGCGCACAGACACACAAATGTATGCGTGCGAACACACAGACACGACCATGTAGCTTCTCATTCATTCATCTCGGTCATGGTTATTCGGACAACTTGAACGAGGCAACTGGACTTTGTAGAGCTGGTCTAGAGTTCCCAACTCTACACAGTCTGGTTGCCTTGTTCGAGTCGTCAGAACACAGAGACGACCACACCACGTATAGCGGACATAGAGTTGAGAAAAATAATGTGACAACCACCAAAAGAACAGGAATTAAAACTTTAAATGGTTCCAGGGCATCTCTGTGAAGATGGCATTCCTGGCTTTAAGAGTGAGCACGAGACGGTCATGTAACAACTGCATGACCAGCAATGTTTAACCAACAGAGAAACAAGCATCATAAAAAAAGAAGCTTGCACATCGGCCAAAACAAGCTTGGAAAACATATTGCCACAGAGTGGATTACATTTATGATTGGGCACGCAAATCAGATTAAAACCCCTCCACAAAAATATCTTTATTGCAGTTACATAAATCACAGAAATGGATCTGGATCTAAAACAGTGAATTTCGCCAAAAAGTGATGAGTTTGCACCCCTTTGAGAACCCTCTTAAAAACAGAAAATGTCTCCTCTTAAATCCCTTTGCTTGTTTTTGTTTCCTTTACGAAATTTTAATTGTATTGTTCATTATCAAGACATAACAGTGGATGGCTTTTGCAAAATAAATAACTGCATTTAATCTTCCTTTTTTGTATATTTCTTGTTGTTGTAGTTAAATGATGGTTTATGGATGTTTCCTACCTTGGCCAGCACATGTGGTTCACACCTGCCACCAATGAGCTTCTCTGTCTGGTTTTTCATCCTAACTGGCAGCTTCATCTGAGATCCAACCAATCGTCTGCTCCTCAACATTCCCACTGTCTGCTGACCTGATGGTCCTGTGCTACCTGAAAGATGTAAAAACAAGCTAGACAACACAGCAGGATAAAAGAAGAAGCCTGCTGTACAGTTTCCTCTCTGAACTGGTTTGTTATTCTGCAGTTCACTTCCTTAAGAAGACTGTCAATAGCTATTAGCTGGCTAATAAGGGGATCAGGTGAGCCCTGTAACAGAGACGCAAAGCTCCCTGAGGCACAATCATGTTCTATATATTTCCATGGAGGTCTGCACTGTACTGTGGGTAGCAGTCTCTTCCAGAGGCCTATTAGACGGCTGTAACTGTATAAAGAGTCAAGCAGAGAGGGTGTCTCATCAGTGCTGATAACAGGGTATCTGGTCAAGTCATTAGCTCTCCTCTTATTGAATTCCTCCAGCCAAATAGACCAAATGAAGCTAAATAAAGCTATAGATGGTGAGGAGCCCACAGCCCATTAATATGCTGCCACCTCGCTCTCCCCCTCCTCCTCCTCCTCCTCCTCCTCCCAGAGCCACAGACACACACTGCCTTCCATTTCCCCCTTTTTCTTTCACTCTGTCCCCCCTTTTCTCTCCCTCCACACGTTCTCTCCTTTTCTCCCTTCCATCCTCTGTTATTTTCAACTCGTCTCCTTCCTTCTCTCCTTTCCTATTCTCCCCTCCCTCATCTTGGGGCCCTAATGGCGAGCGTGTACAGCAGCTCTGACACCGTCACATCTGCTGGCAGAGAGGGTCTCTCCCTCACCACACAGCCTGCTAATGAGATCTTCCCCCATTTAATTAATACCATAAGAATTTTAATTCTGACTGAATCAATTTAATGTGATGTGATTTTGTCAGCTCTATTCCCCAAGTAAGGAAAAAAACAGAGCAGGCCCTGATGCTTATTACATACATCATTTCACGGGCCCTGCATTCCCTGCTGACTTAAACAAATTCTAATTAAGACTAATTAAAGCATCATTTATGAAAACGCTTGTGATAGTTATGCAAACATTCTGGGTGGGTATGCTCTGCATGATAATTACCCCCCGGTTTAAATTAAGACCTGTTCCCTGGCAATTATGCTTGCCGCACACCAGCACCTCATGGAGAGGGAAAAAAGGTTCTTTATTCAATTCCTGAAATTAAATATGAGACCTGGCTCCTGAACTATCCGCTCAGAAAGCATTTTATAGGAGGAAAAAGGATGATTATGCATTGTTGTTTTTTGCCCTCTGTCAGGTGGAGTAAATGGAGCCAATCCAGTCCTGTGTATCAGGGTAACAGTGAGGTTAAAGCGATGATCATAAAACAGCCAGCAGTGACTGATATGTGAGCTGACACCCACCGCATCTGGATGAGGTGATTAGCCTGTGTTTTCTAGGTGAGTTTTTGTCACATTAGTGCTGGTTAGGCAGACGTGAGCAGATGCACTGTCTTAGATATCCACCTCCGCTCAACACTGACTAACACTGACTAACACTGAATCACTACAAACACTCCAACTGTTCAGGGTGTTTGAAATAAGCCTTTATTTGGCTCTTTTCTTCAACCAGAGGAAAAAGCTTTATACGTCTATGATCCGTGAATAGTATTTGAGCTGGGTCTGAGGCTGGGTTAGCCTGGTAGGTGGAGAATGGCCTTAAAAAGCAAAACAGTTAAACTCAAAAAAATCTTTAATAACATTGCCTTTTCTAAAAATATATATTTTTTCTTTTTTTGATGATAGATTTTAAGCTAGGCTAAGAAAGAAAACAGAAAGAAATAGCTAGTTTGGCTATAATTTTGCTATGAAAATAAATAAATATTAAATATATTGTTAGGTGATTAAGTAGAGTTAAGGCTGCGGAAATTTTTGCCAGGTAAGCACAGATGCTCCATTGGTCAAAAACTACTTTGGCCTTGTTGGGAAAAACACAAATACAATTCACAAAAAACACTCAAAATTTCACTAACAAAACAATATTTAATTCAGAAGACAACACCTCAAAACAACAACATCCAATTATTTATAGATTCACTTAAAACTCACACATACTATTTTGTCCCCTTTTGCACACTGTAGTTAAGCCAAAAACAGCACTGGGCTTTTTTTGTTAGCCAGAGTAAAGTTTGAGGTTTACCCCTTGATTCTGTTTATTATTTCACCGTCTGTTTGTTTCCTTTTATTTTTTTTATCTTGTCTTGTCTTTTGGGACTTCCACTGTAAGAGCACTTCATAAACTTATGTTTTTAAAGGTGCTGTACAAAAAAGGTTATTATATTATTATTATTATTATAAAGTATCCAAAGTGCTCAGAGTGTAAACTACCAATGATGAGCATCCAGGTGCAGAAAATCAGACTGGTGATCAACAACCACATCACAAAAGCTGCGTTTGCTAAATTGATGGTAATCGACTGCATGCTAGTCAACACTGTGGATTTGGGGCAAAGTGACGTCTGTAGGTCGGCATAATGATATCGATTGAAAAAGAAAACAGATTCCTGGATACATGACTCTTAATAAAAAGAAAAATCTCACACTTAAGACTGGATTATGCTTTTTGCACAAACATGACGCATGAGATCAGCCCGAAAGAAGGCATGTGGCTTTAAATGCTTTTTAACACTGCACACAGTGTCTGTTCCCAGACTGCAGGGGGCAGTGTATCGCAAACACACATCTACCACAGTCGTAAACTCGATAAGAAGAGGTTGTTGACACTTTTTAAAACATTTTTCCCATATTCCTCTTCTCTGCCAAGTTTGACCGCAAGTTCACGTCAGGAATTGTTCATCACGTGGTTATCACGGTGACCTCTCTGCGATGAATCATATAAATGTCAGTATTTTCTGTACTGCAGACACAAGGAGCTTCTGATTGTCCACGTGTCTCTCTAGAAATTTTCGGAGGTGCATGACAAAGATGTTTCCTCCTTGAAAAGGACACCGTGAGGGGGCGACGCTGCTAAGATGACGTCATTCGTCCACAGAAAGCTGCACAGACATGTCAAGCATAACCCAAGCTTGACTGGAGATCATTGGATATGGCAGTGGAGAAAGTTTCTTCTTCTCTCTACATGAATCTGATGATCTGATGTTACTGCTAGCTACAGAAAGAAAAACATTTTTTTTTCTCTTTAACCTCTTTGGGGTATTTAAAATAAAAACATGCAATAAATATGTGTTTATGCTGGTTATTTGTTGGCCTCCATGTGACTCATGAGCCTGAGAAAAAGTGAAAGTAAACTCTGAGAGCAGGACTTCCCCCCTTTAATGAATGTGCTGAGGCACTTGCTTATGTCAGCTGGCCGTTAATAGACATCCTGCAGAAGGCTGCCTCTTTATCAGGCTTTTAGCAGGAGTTTACAGTGTGACGCCATTACACATATCAGCTCTGTTGATACTGCAGCACACTCCCACTAATACATTGTTTCACAGAGCTGAGGACCAGGCTGTTCTTACGCTGGTGGCACTATTTAAAGCATTTCAGACATTTTTATGACCCCCAAACTCTTTCAGTGCTCCAACATAACTGAAGGACAAAGCACCTGTCCTTTATTGGTGTTTCTGATGTTTTTTCAGGGGGGCGTCTCTTTCACTCAGCTCCTTGTGTTCTTTTCCTAACTTTTACCACTTTGTACTTGTAATCCACATCGTATTCGTCTTACGTTAGTTTCCTTCTCACAAAACCTGCCACTAGTTTGAAAACATGATGCTAGCTAAGCAGTTACATAACCACTGTCCAACTGGCCGCTCATTACAAGCGCTTTTTATGTCTTACAGCTACTGTACATGATACAAGATACTTAGTTTAGCTTTACAAATACAGCGATGAACAGATGTGAGGCTCCATATGAGGCAGGGTAATTCATCATACTTTTAAATGCTTTTAATAAAGTAATGGCTTCACTGCGCTCAGATGGCTCGCCGCGGCAGTGTTGTTTATATGTTTGCACAACACTTATCACTTCTGTCATGTTTGTTTGCTTTCCTCGGTGTGTTCGATTTTGGCAACGCCGCAGCATTATTGCGTTTTACTTCATGAGAGGCAGCTGGTTCAATAAGAAGAGAAAAAAAAAAAAAAGAAAAAAAAAAAAACAGGCCCCATTCCCACATCGGTTGCTGGTGAGGTTGAGGGATCCAGAGCAGCAGGGAGCAGACCCTCGGTTCCACCCACATCCTGTTGTACGTGCGCCGCCTCTCCCTGTACATGCAGATGGCACGGCGCTCCCAGATTTCATTTGAGGTAATCTAATCCCTCCGCTGCTCCCTTTAGAAAGGAGGAGTATTAGCGGCCATATGTCAACCAGATTTGTCAGATTATTCATTACAATTAATTGCTGTTCCACTTAAGGCCTTTAAAGCTGTGAATTGCTCCGAAATCTATTGCAAACACAAAAATTATGAGTAAAAGACTTTGGCCCTGTCATTCAAATTTCAGGCTGACCTTTAGCAGAGCCTGGCTTTTCTGAGGGAGTGCAGGAGAGAGAGCCTTCTAATTGGTGTTTCTTCAGGCTTTTTTATTTTTTTTTATTTTCCATCTACAGGTAGAGCGTCTGTCTCTATTGACAAGAAATACAGAGGAGACTGTTGTGCTGGTCCAGAGTGATTACACACTGCCAACTGAAGTCTACTGCTCACATTTTGCTGCACAGCTCCTGCTCCTCTAAATATACTCGCATATGGGTTATATTCATATCCGCAATTTGTTTTGCTTATTGTTGGAATGCAGTAACACCATAGTTAGCTTTCTGCACAATGTACACTGTCAACTGAATTTCAATGTGGACCTTTTTCGAAGGTTGGCTGCGAGGCAGCCTAATAGCCACCTGAATTAATGTGCTGTCCAAGGATATGAGCCATAATACTTTGGTGATTAATGTTACACTAGTGCTCTGCTTCCATAGTTAGGGCTCACACCCCAGAGATAAACTATTCACACACGCTCAAATCACATTCAACCAACACACAGAATCACATTCAATCCCAAACCAGAGTTCTTATTTGTGTTCTTCATTTCTTCAGGAAAACTAAATCTGACTAAAAAATATTGATTTAAAACCATATTAGTCTAAATCACAGCAAGTAGTGCTTGAAGAAAAAGTCACAGCAAATTACAACATTGCCATTGACTATGATTATGATTGAAATCTACGGGGCTGATTCACTGCTGATGATGTGTTGTGGTTAATTATGGAGTTAAGGCACAAGAAGAGTGACTTTAAGCCTCGTCTGATTGGCCCACTTAATTGTGCTTTATGAGACGGGGCTTACTGAGCAGGGCTTAGAGCCTCAGTGGTAGGGCTGAAGTAGGAGGGGAAAATCTCTCTCAGGTCATATTACCCAGGCCAGAGTTAATGAGAAGGTGGAGGGAAGAGAACCCATCAACATATCAATCTGCACCGCCTCTGCACCAACTGTTTTTATCTTTCCCACATTCATCTTTCCCCACTTTGACATATTTATTGCTATATGCGATATTAAATACAGTTTGAATTATTCTAATGAAAAAAGAAGAGATAGAAATGTTAAGGTATTTGTTTTTTTGTGTGTTGTGTAAAGTTCTTTTCATTAACTTTCCTCTTTTTGTTTATGATTCAAGTAAAAAAAAAAAGCTCATGTATTGCTCATCATTAATCACAGACCTGAGGGTCCATAAACCTCTGTCTTGTTCCTTATTGTACTCGACCGCTCAGGCTGCCTCCAGTGCCTCTGAGCGGCTCGATGAGATCTCGTCTCCACCTGAATATCAGGGAGAAGGAGGCGTTGAAATATTTCAGATTCTCCTCTACACTCCTCTCCTCGATGGTGCCGGCAGATCGATGCTCTAAACGCTGCTCGCCTGGCCCCGGACTCATCACTGTACTCCGGCCGACTGACATATCCTCATTATATTACAATACGGTTGCCACTAAAGGTCATTCTCCCAGAACATAATCACACACAATCAAAACCACAAACTTCATATATCAAGGAGACAGTAAATAGCCTCGAGGTTTATTTTCTACTGCCACAGAAATGCTCTCAGCCTATTCATAAGCTGAATGTGGGGTTGGCGTGATTTAAGATCTAAAGGCACAAAAACATGACAAGAGGAAAAGAAAAACATTTTAAAGCTGAGAAAACTCCCCTAATGGACTCATTCAGAGGAGTTTAACGTAATTCCTCAAAAGATGCATGCTTGTAATTCTATAGAATTTGCTTCTTGAGGGGTTTGTAACAGACTCATCAACATTTCTGTCCCTACAGGATGCTCTGAATCACATTTGTGAATAGCAGAGGCTTAAGTTTTTTGAAATTCAGCTTAAAAATAATCAAAAAGTTTTGATGTAACTTCATTCGTTTATTTTAAACTCAAGCATCAAAAAACTCTGATAAAGTCTCAACTTTTTTTTAATCTAAAAGCAGAATCCAAAGCTTTGCAGACCACCTCCAAAACACACAAAATGTAGCTAAATTGTACATATACAGTGAGTATTTTAGCACATTTTAAATGCTTTTACGTCTTAGAGTTGTTGCTTGATTGTTGACTTGCTTTTGATGTTTTTCTCTGAAACCTGGACAAAGTCCTTGTGATCCGCCTTTTCACTGATACTTCTCACTGAAAACAAAGCTGCAGTGTCCAAGATCCTAATCCGCTCCTCCCTCCCCCGTCAGGAGCAGGCTGTCATGAAAAGAAGTGTCAAAGTATTTTTAAAAAAAAAAAAGAAGGAAGAGGAAGAAGAAGATGAGGAAGAGGGGTGGAAACACACCCCTCTCCTCCATATTACCATAATGAGGAAAACACACTTAGTGGGCCATGACCTGATGTCATCTGATTATACCCATGATTAATGATATCCTTTTACCAAAACATGCCACTACTGTAACTGTCTGGGATTAAAAGCAGCAGATGGTAATGTATTCATGCTTTCTCTGATGTGTTCTTATGCGGCTGTTGTACAGTGAGCGTGTCTGCTCATAGACGTGATGTTTTCTCTTGTGTACGTGGCATTTTTGAGTCTTATACGTATGTTTTTATGAGCTCTATGTGAAGATTTTATGTCTCTGTGCTATGTGTTACCAAGTCTTTTTTTGTGAGCTATAAATTGCACAAATAAGCAGCACCATCTGTGGTGGAGTGAGTCCAATTCACTTTTAGTATTTGCTCCAACTGTGGTTACATGCGCAACAGTGAGAGAAATGTGTGTTTTCAGTTTGTTGCGCACTCTGTAATTGGTCAACAAACAGTAAAATATAAATCTGGAGCTGACACTTTGCTCTTCTTTTGGTGTGTCAGTGATCTTAACAGTATCCCGAGAGATAGCAAACAACAGCCGGTTCTCTTGCGTCTTGTTTTGTACTCAGAGTCCCGTCTCCAGATACCAACGTCCAGTCGATGACTCAGTTGAAAATACTTTCCTCTGGTTTTTCCTCTGTCCAGACGCCACGTCAACAAAGCCCCCAGTGTTGCGTTCATGTAGGAGCGACAATGTCAGTCTGTCTGTTTAATTGCGAGTGGGATGAATGTTAATTTACTCGGTCAAGAAGCCTCTTTGTCGCACTTTTACAGCCCAGAGGTGTAGATTTACATCTTAGGGATACAATGAGTTTTAGCTCGTGCTAAAAGGAGGGGTGATAGGGCCCACATTCCTGCACCTCCCACGGTATATTGTTCTATTGTGTGTGTACACCTCTCTGCCATGGAACAGCACTGGTTGGGGTAGGTGTTGACGATTCTGGGAGTCTTCTTGACCTCTTGGTGAACTTGAACAGTACTGTATTTGCTTAACTTCACTTTGTAAAAGTGCACGAAGTAGCTGAAACACAAGTTTGTGAATGTGCATGTCTTTCTCTGATTTTTAATCACTTAAATGCATCTAAAATATTATACTTAAATGGAGAAATTGAATTTTGTGAGGCGGATCTGCGAGGTGTACTACAGTGTGTAATTATAAGAGAGGTGGTCCAGGCCTCAGGGGGATTGCTGCTAGATTTCACCAGAAAAGGTTCCTGGTGCACTACATGAATTTTGCTCCAGAAATCCAGCCCGCATTTGGGCTGTCAAAAAATTAAATGAGAAGTCATTCTAATAGGCGACCCCTGGCCTAGTTTATATTTCCTGTCAATTATGAAAGTATGAAGTCATGCATAGTTATGAGGCCTGGGCGGGCCTATTAAAATTCATAAATGATTTGTGTTTATACCAGGTTACTCCAAACCACTTAATTCCACGTGGTCATGTAGAACTAATGCCGCTCACCGCTGTATAACCTTAAAAGAAGCAGGTGCAGCAATATTTTCACAACTTTCTTAAGCATAACATTTAAAAAAAGATCAGAAGTTGTGATACTGACCACATCCCAGAGTGTTCTCATGATCTGTTGTTTGTTTAAAGCCAGAAGCTGCATTGAAAGAACTCTCGACCACTACAACCGGCTAATTGTTTTCTGGTGATTAGACCTTCTTCAACCAGTAAACGTTTTGCAAACCTCTCAGGCTTTTGTGTAACTCAGGTGTGTGTAATTACATTTCTTAAGGTCAACCTTTCACCAGGATGAATTAGTGAAATTGCATAGTTGACCACTTCAGGGCATGGATCCAAATGCAATTATCTTTGTTAATAGATCTGCTCTTCAGTGGTAGAAGAAGACGACTCAGAAAGCTTATGACTGTCACAAGACGTGCATCAAAGTTGTCTGACAAGAACTTATTTGGCTTTTTTTATGCAAAACATGAAGCTAATCTGGATTATCTGTCCCCTTATTACTCTAAATGAAGTGTTGGTATTTCACGCTGAATTCCAGTGTAAATACAGGCCTGAGATACACAAACACTTAAATTGTCTTCTCACCATGTGGGGCCTGGTGCGAGATATCGATCAGAGCTTATCCTGGTCAATCAGACTAAATGATTGGCTATAGCCTGGAGCTTCTCCTGCCGGCTAGGAGGCACAAAAGTGGGGGGAGCCGAGGGAAGGAAAAAACCGAATTATAGCAGCCCAGATATGAGCCGCCTGGCCACTGATAGTTCCCCGCAGCATCCTGGCACTGAGCAATGCAAATGTACAATAAACAGGGCCTAAGCTGGTGGAGGTCTTTCAATCACACAGGGGCAATAGTTCAACCCCCGCCATGCATAATCCCAGCCTTGAAACCCCTGGGACTCCAGCCTCCAACCAGCTCAATGGCACAAAGATATTAGATAGCCATATGTAGATTCACTAGGTAAACAGACTCTCATGATAACACAATATGCTCTCGTTTCGAGCAGGAATATATTTGAAGCTAAGTTGTGCTTTCTTCTGGGGAAAAGGCTCAAATTGAAGGCTTAGCTTTGTGCCGTCAGAATTGGATGCAGCTGTTTGCTTTGTTTAACGTCTCTGATATATCTCTTGCAGAGAAGAAATTGGTGTCTCCTCCTTGTGAATTAAGTTGCAGAGGTGTTTGCATTATAGATCCAGCTAGACTAGGAAAAAAAAAAGCTAATACTGTGTTGAGAAAGGCTGAAACAGATGGTATAAAACAGTTTTTTCTGAACGCTTGTTTTTAAATGCAGTCATTTGATATCTTAAATAATCTACTTTGACAAAAACTAATGAATTAATTGACATCCAACTGATTTCTTTTAATGCGTTTGTTTATCTTTTTGCATTATTTGACATTTATTGTTGACGTCTTCTCTCCATGTTTCACCTTATGAGGCTAATCCTTTCCTGGGACATGTTTACTCACACACTCCTTCACTTACACACCCACCCACCCACCCACCCACACACACACACACACACACAAAAAGCAGTCAAACACAAACAGGCCTGCATGCAAACTCACACATATGCACCGCCTCTCTCTGTCTCTCTCTTTCTCTGACACACGCATCCGCCGGAGAGGCCCATATGGAGATAAATGACAAGTGCGCACACACATCTACACACATCGAGAAGAGGAGTGTCTGTCTATATGTGGGGGAGGGTGTGTAGGGACAGAGGAGGAGAGGGGAGAAGGATGGGGTAGATGGGAGGAGGTCGAGGGGAGGGGGTGTTGACAATGTTCTCCAGGTCTGTGAACCCCCTCCTCCCTCCTTCCCCCTGGCCAGCGGCTCAGTGGTCCCAGCAGGAGCCACTCCAGCTCGGGGAGAGGGTCCTTCCGGCCAGCGGGGGGTTCCAGAGGGGAGGAGGAAGAGGAGGAGGAGGTGGGGGGGTAAGAAGAGAGACACACGACATTTGGCCACTTTAAGGCGTGCATCACATGATCTGTGTGAAAGGAGATGGCTGATGAGGAGCTGACACCGATCATCCAATCATCCTGCCCGTCCATTATGTCAGACTGTGTGAAGTGACAGGAGCACCACGTCTTCAAAAATCCAGCGCATGAGCCTCTTTTTGTTTGTAACAAATGTAGCAGAAATAGCCACAGGAGTCTCAAATAGCTCCTCTCTAATGTGATCCCTGGATTTTCACATTTCTAATTGCTTTAAGAGTCGATTCTTCGGATTCTAAACCTAAAGCATTGATTTTTCTGAGCAGTATATCTGTGCATTCGCCGCTAATGATGTCTCTCAGGTGTGTTTCGGTTTGTCACAGATACAGTGCTGTAATTAAGAGTGTTTTAGTCTTCAGTTCCTAGAGTGTTGCTTGTTTTCAGTCCTTCTAGAGTCTCAATTTCATTCAGCTGGTGTTCGGGGTCTAAATCAGTCCCTGATTACATGACAAAAACGAAAATCAGCAGGGCTCTGCATCCAAAAGAACGACTGAACTGCACAGTGGAGCGCAAAATGCTAATGAGATCATTTAAAAAGTAACCAAGTTTGTGAAGTTTTTCCAGGAAAGCTTGTCCGTAGGTAAGCTGAGGGCAGAGGGAAGAAGCTGGAGGCTGTTCCGTTTGGCGCTGAGCACATGTGAGCCCATTCAGGAACATAAGCACTTGTGAGTAAGAGATGATAATGACGGGATAATAGGAATCTATTAGTCCTTCAGTTTTTGTATGCCTAATAATTAGATTAATTGAATGACTCTCATTTAGAGAAAATGAGGGACCCAGTGGTGTTAATTCAACCTGTGTTTCCAGATGCTCATTTCTAAACAGCTAAGTGAACTACCTAATCATAGCCCACCATCTGGGAATTCCCCTCCGAGGCAGCAATAGGAGATGGCGCCATAATACGTTTTAAAGACATGGACTGATGGCTGCCTGCGACTAAACATATTGAAGCTGCTGTTTAGCCTCTCCAGCTAACAAATCGGGGGTAAAAGTGAATGCCTTGATTATTAACTCCCTGTTCAGTTAGGGCACCTAATGCTAATTTCTGCCTTTTATATGAAGGTAAATAAGGTCATTATGGCTGTGTAAATGATTAGCATATCTCACAGGTGTAATTCTCCACAAGTATTGCTCTGAGACTTCTCTCCTTCAGGAAAAATCACTCAGTGCCATGCCAACAAAGATAGGAGACTGACTAATTTATCCCCAAATTTGCACCATGTACAAAAATCATGCAAATGAAGCGGGTTCTCATTTGGAAGACACAGCATTTGGGTGACATTAATCAAAGAAAAATATGCAGACAAAGGTGACAGTAATCCCAATACTCGTGCATAAGTGGCGCAGCTGTGATTTTTCGCTCACTGTATAGTTGTTACAGTACCTGTATGGACTGGAGAGGGAAATAATGGAAATTCTATACATTTTTAAGCCACCTTCCCTCATTATTTTTTATTTTAGCTCACAAGTGATCAAGTGGACTTAAAGTTTTTTTTTTTTTTTCACACTTAGGTGCTCATGCCTTCCAATTACAATAACGCAATTATATTGTAACTGCTGGTTTTTCTATTATCACTTAAAGTTGGCAAGAAAGAAAAAAAAAACACAGCTTGTCAGGAGAGGAAGAGTTGCCGAAAGTGAACTTGTAGTTTTTAAGTGGAGATCAGATATAAGGAGGGGAGAGGAAAGTCGAAGGGTCTGAGCTGCAGAAAGATAAATAAAGCAGGTTCATGTATGTTTTCAATCTGGTTAATGATGATAAATATAGACACGTGATGATTGTAATTATCGCCACTGCCTCTTGCTCCGTACTCATCGTCATTAGCTTAGTCAGCCTAAAGGTATAATACGGCCATATACGACTCCTTGGAGTGTGAAATCTGACGACATGTGAGAGCACAGCCTCAGCCCGAGCTCACCTAAGCTCTCCACTGAGTTGTAGTGCAGCGCAGTCTAATCCCCCAACGGAGCCATCAAGCCAGCCTGCAAACAGAGCTCACTGCTGGCTCTCTCTGCGTGGAGCAAGCAAACCAACATCATAACAAAGGGTGTTTATGGAAAAATAGATGCTGGCGCAGCCGACCAGAAAGGGCTTAGCAGTGAGCAGACCCCGCCGCCACCTTTATCCTTCACCGTTCACATTGAAATGCAAATATCAAGGCAGGGTTTCCACCCGCGTGCCACTCACAAATTGAAAAGCAGTTTTTATCTATGCAAATGCAAGCATGGTAATTGAAGTTAATCAATCAATGCTAGCTTTCACTAAAACCTTGAACATGATTGAATAAAGTAATTATCATTCAGGAGAAAATGATGAAGTTGTAGACAGCATGAACCTTATTAAAGGAGGATTTTGAGTCACAATGGCTTAATTTAGCCAGCAGCCCCCTCTGTGTCTTCTTCCCTCTTCTCTCCTCTGTTTCTCACTTCATCTCCTCTTTTCCTCTCTGTGTGACTCAATCTTCTGTGAAGCATTATAGCTCACTGTTGGGGAAATCTGAAGGTGCTGTGAGATGTGTGAAGTTATATCCCGTGTGGTAGATGACATGAGTCATTTTCTGATTATTTCAGTTTTGGAACTTTAACAATTTTTTTTCTCCTCATATAGAAGAAGACATTTTTTTTTTTTGCTCTTTTTAAGCTGTGATAATAACGCAAAGAGACCAATCCAAAAGCAGGAAATTACCTGGAACATGGAGAGGGTTAAGAAATAATCCTCACCCCTGTTTTTCTTAAAGGGGTCTCTTACAACGACTTAACTCATAATATTACAAGAATGAAGCTGAAGTTTGAGTCACTAATTCGTCTATGATTAGCCTGTGTGTTATTTATTAGTAAAATTTAGTAGAAATATGTGCAAAAAGATTATATTTAATTTGTGAAAGAGCTCCTCAATTTAGAACAGGTCAGATTGTCCCCTTCAAAATAAAATACAGGCTTACAATAAACCACAATGATAACTTAAACATGGTAAACTTATGTTTATGCTTCAAGGAGATGTACATAGTTCTCACTTTTGGTCCAAGTTTTACAGATAAAGTTAAAAGATGTGCTGTTTCTACATCTTGGCAAACAAATAAATGCTAAAGTTTTATTTTTAGATTCCTTGAAAGGCTGTAAATGGATTCAAACAACCTCAAGAGATGGCTTTGTAATTGTTTTTTTTTTTTTTTGAAAATTCAGATGCTTCTCATTCAAATGTATTGAGAAGCACAAGGTGGGTGGAAGAGCCTTCATGCTACTACCATACTGAATTTACCTCAGCAGGTATGTTGCAAGAAGGAGTCACAGTGTGAATCTGAGGTCTAAGTGGAGACATGATGAAGAAATGTCCCCCTGACCAAAGCCCAACCTCCTCTGATTCGTGTTTGATGTAGCTGTTCTTTGACAGTGAAATGACACTTGTACATAATTTTTAAGGTTAGGGATGAGAAAGGAGAGAGACGTCAGTGTCACCCAGTTTCAGATGAAAGCCATCAACACACACGCACACGCACACACACCTACACACACACACACGCACACAAATTACCCCCACCCTCACAGCTTCTACCTGTCAGAACGGATGGTGGTAATTGAGACTTCCTGAGTGCTGTGGCTGGCTACCTCACTGTGGCTCTCCTGGCTGCTCTCCTCATGGCAGGGCTAGTTAAAGGCCTCTTCGGTTTGTCACAGAGTTTAATATGCACCCTACATAATTATGCAGGATTCACAGTGCTATCAAACTGCAATTCAAATTAGTTCAGGATTAAAGGCACAGAACAGTACTGGTTCCTTAATTGCATTGTACTGTGCTGATCACATTCAAATACCCATTACTCATTCCCTCTGCGGAGCAATAAGTCAGAGGGATTAATACTGAGGCAGGTGACAGGGCCAAGCCATTAAAAGGCAGTTATGCAGAAAGCATGGCTGGTTTTATTCACGTTAATGAAATCAGCGAAATGAAACTGTAATAGATTTATCAAAGCTCAGATGGATTTGCAGTAAATCAGTTTGATTCAGGCAATCAAACTGGACAATGGAGATAGTTTTCAGCTACAGCAGTGGATATCAGGCAGCAGCATGTGAGAAGTGCTGATATTCTTCTTGTGAGGATTTGGTGAACACCCGGTGCCTAGGCCCTATTCCCAGAGCTGGGCCTGCTCATTTTTGTCAGCTAAATGGTGCCAGTGACTGATAAAACATACTGCCTTCCAGTTAAACACCAGATTCTTCTCTCATCCCCACACTCTGTCTCTCTTCCTCTCTTGCTCTCCTCCTCGATTTATGGAGCGTGTGTTGCTGATTCTGGCTTGTTATACAGAGCACAAGCCCATGAATTAGAACCTAAATTCACTTACATCAAACGGATTAGTGATGAAATCCATCTGTCTGAGCTCGTCTCATGGCACGCGGCTGCTGCTAGCTGTCCAATACAGGATGCTGGATGGACCAAACTGGAAAAAATAAAAAATAAATGAAAAAAAAAATCATCCATTTAATTAGCAAAAATTAAAACATTTAACAGTTTAATGGCTCTTAACTCTAAATCATTTAGCATTTGAAAGCAGAAAATAATTAATATTTACATGGTTTAAAAAGAATAATAAATTTGTACACAGATAAAGACATTTTTTAAGGTTTTTAATTTCCAACAATTATTTTAAAATTATAGTTGTGCATTGTATTTTTGATAATCCAGCACCTACATCAACACCAGACTCCTTTTGTGTTATTAACCATTCATTATCCTGCTTGTAATACAAAATTGACATAAAGGGATTGAGAGTTTTAGCATATTGTAGCATCTGATCCATAACAAATAAGAACAATTTTCATTTTAAAGTCTGTTTAAAGCAGAAATAAATTTGTGTTGAGTTTCTCACACCACAGAAACGCATGTAATTAACCACCGCGCCAAATTTGAAAGATTAAAAAAAAAAAAAAACACTTCTCTCTGCTGTGAGACACTGGGGGTGTGTCAGTTAGAGGCTCTGGTACCACAGAACCATGCCGACACGCGGGAGGGGAGCCGCCTCTGTGTACTGTACGACGACGTTACCTACAGTAACAATGGAAGCTAGCGCTAGCAGCATCATTGGACGGACCCAGCCCTACCTGTTTGATCCATCAGAGCCAGAAACTGACTCTGAGTCAGACACTGATAGAGCTCAGCCTTGTTACTCAAAGTCTCTATCAGAATGATCACTTATTATTTATTTAAATATTTATTTATTTATTTATTTATTTCTCCCATTTATGACATTTAGCAACATGGATTACTGACTAGTAACGTTATAGCCTAGCCAAATAAAGTTGCTTTCGATACACAGATGCTAAATTACAGATGCTATCTGAGACTTGAGAGCGAGTGGGAAAACCACTAAAGCTAATGCCCTGAATGTAATTATACCGATTCAGCAGCAGGGTCGGTTTTATGCTAATGATGGCTCTGTCAGGTGACGCAGCTATGATTTCTGACCCGCCCATTAAATCTCAACACGGAAATTTTGAAACAGTTTGTGAAGCAAGGCTCCACAATTAAATCTTAAATGGTTGAATCATGGCTTTTTACACATGGCATTTGTGAACTATTTCATGTGTTTAGAAGAAAATGGCTTAAATTGCTTTACACACACTTTAAAACTCAAAATCAAACAATTAATATCATACAATGTATTTTATATGACCAGGCTTTGTTTTAAAAAGCTTGATTCTTGTTCTTTGTTTAAAACCCCTGACAACGGTGAAGAAGCATAAGTGACCACAGATTTGATATCAAATCCACAGAAAAGAGTCTAGAACATTTTACATCTGCCTGTTGACACTGTGGCAAAACTATTAGTTTCCATTAGCCTTCTAAATCAGCAGGCTGGGCAACATGGAGGATGATTTTAGTCTTAGATCCTGTACTGCAATCCAGGCACAACAGCAGAGCAAGTGAGTAAATGGTTAAAAAAAAAAAAGGTAAATGGACTGTTTTCTGAGTACTTTTCTCGAGTCTGACTACTCAATACACTTTTGACATTGTAAGTGGCATTCACCCATTCATGGCAAACCTTGCCATAAGGCGCCAGCAGGAATGACTAATTCCCTAATTCCATTCACACACTGATGAACAGCCACAGTGGGCAGTCATGGGATCAAGGCTCCAACCTACTGACTAAGAGAGACTCGACTCTTCACTGAGCCACAGCCGCCCCAATGGTGTAACTGTAACAACAGCAATAATGCTAAAAATTGGGACGAGGGATGGGTATCGATTAGCCGTTCCTGTTAAGTATCTATTAGAAATGGTTCAATCCATTGACATCATTAGCCTTTACGCTAAACGATTCCTTTGTTGATTCTTTACAGTAGGTCGGAGCAGCTGGACCTTACTTCGACGTCATATGACATGCCACGGCAAAAATATTCGTCAGTCAGCAGCAGAATTTCCAAGACAATGGCGGAGAGATTGAAGCGATCGAAAGCTTGACTTCATTTTACCAAAAAAGACACTAACAAGGTCCAATTTGTGCAGCGCTGTAATATCATGCAAGGGTGGCAACACCACCAACATGTTAAAACATGTCGACACATGGCGTTAAGTATCAAGAGTGTCAGGTCATATTTATTTACTTAAAAACTCAATAATTTTAACACAGAAAACCTGTGAAGCTCACTTTTTGTACACAAAAAATTCAGAGGAGGAATTCATAAAGAATATGATCCATAAACTGAATCGACAGTGGCACTGATATCAATAAAATCTTATCAATACCCATCCCTGATTGGGATGTCAATGTTAAAAAGTGGGTCAACTGCAAAGCCTCGAGAAGAAGGAGAGCTAAATAAGGGCAGAAATGTCAACATTAATATTCCTACAGAGATCCCACCCATCAAGTCTAATGTTACCTTTAATGAAAATACTCAGATTGATGTGAATTAAAACAACTAGCAAGCTAACTTTTTTTATCTTACAGGAAAATGTGCAGTTTAATGTTTTGTTGCCCCTCAAGCAGGCTGATAAGAAGTCATTGCAATGAAGGAATTAGATTTTTAAATGATGAAATAATCTTTAAATCAGTGTTTTGTCATAGCTTTAGCTGGTAGTTGGGTTGTATGAATGGTGAAGGGGAGGGTGGTTACTCAAAATAGAGCTTCTTCAGGGTGAGACAGGAACCTTTTCTTTGTTTCCATCTCACTCTATCAATTCTAATTTGCATGAGCACCTGTTCACTAAACATTACAAACTCCTTGTACTAGGCCTTAAAGATGAACTTTTTTAAATCAATTTAGCATTGAGTAAGTGGTCACTTTGTGTAAGTAATAAATACTTTAACTACAGGACTGAAAGGAAAGTTTAGCTTTGATTAGTACGTTTTGGTTTTGAGTCTGAAATTGACCCGAGCAAGGAGCACCAATTGATAAATCAATAAGTGACACTTTGCATTCAGCCTGTATGCGGCTGCAAAGAGAGAACTACACTAGCTATTCCGCTTTTTTCTCCCCTAAGACCTGGCTCACAGTTTTTCAGTGTAAAAATGGTTAAATGACCTGAGCTCAAATGACATTATTTTTAAATGTGTTCTTAATGAGTCGTCCACTGTACAGTATAAATTCCAATTACATCCAATTAACCCCAATCAGAGGCACCTCATCTCTAGCCTCTTTTTTTATTTAATGGTTCGCTGCGGCTCCAACCATTGATTAGGCTGAATGAGCAGCACTACTAAATGACCACCTTGAAGGAGACGGGAGCTGTTAGGCTTAATAGAGACAGCCTGGCCATTACACCTCTGTGTGCACAGTCCCTCTCTTTTAACAGGAGAGATCAACTTTTATATTGGGGTCTGACGGGAATCTATCCAGGCTGATTTTGACTTTAGCTCATTTGCTTGGAGGGAAAATGTTAAGTAGAAACCTCCCATCCATGAACACAAGCCCATTATTTTCTAATTACATTGCATTTAGGTCCTGCAGTGGGCATGCGTGATTATACCCTGCACCATCAGAATGTGTACACAATGGAGATGTTTTTTAGGCAGTTATGAAGCTAACTGTTACTGTGTTAACAGCCTTGTGTCTAAGGCAAAGTTAGATGATAAAAAAATATGCTGAAAATATCTAAACTGGCCACTTACTTTCATTTGAAAAGGCCATTCGAGGCTGAAAGGGATCACAGCAGCTGACTTAATTTCTCGATGCTTCGGTCAGGATCAAGACAAGCCTCTGCCAAACTGCAAAAGAAAGAGAGCGCAGATTAGAAATAAAAGCATAAATCCATTCAACATTAAGTATCCTCCAGCGCTAAAACTGGCAGACGCTCGGATAAGCCCTCCCACACACTCGGTCTTGAGAATTTCCGTTTGTTCTCTTTTGGAGGAGTTTGCATTGCATAATACCCACAAGACTAGACACAACAATCTGTAGATTAAGCCCAACAAAAGTGTGCATTAGAACTCCCTGGCTTAAACACTTTGAACAGAGCATTCAAAATACAATTCCCTAATAATTTGAGCTTTGTTAAAACAAAAAAATCGGCACTCGTTTCTTAATGAAAACACTCATCGTCGACATTGGATGTGGATTAACCAGAAGAGAACCAGAGATGCACAATAAGTCTTTGAAAGTGCCTTCATATACAATAGTCAGAGCTGAGCCGGACATATGAAGGCTTCACTTTGACGCTGCGCCTAAGAAAATAATTGCTTTATTTATAGATGGTGTGAAATTAAGCACAGTTAAAAGCCTGGGACAGTATGGTTTAATCAACCCCCTTGATTCATGCTCACAATTCACAGAGCAACTGAAAGCAGGCGGTATTAAATACATTCCCTTATTACTCCATAAATGCAAGTGGCCAAGCAGAGCAAACCCCAGTAATAAATTAATAGTAATAAAAACACCAACTGCACGGACAGATACAGAAATTAAAAGCCAGCATCAAATACAAGTCGCCATTCAGCTTAATCAAAAGCAGGCCAATAACATTTCTCTGAGCCAATCAGACGCACCTTCTGCAGGATGTTTAAACATGTTTAACGTTGATTTGTGTCTCATTTGGCAACAGCCAAATTAATACAATAAATATTGAGCATTTAGAATCTTAAGACCCAAGGTCTGATTGCATGAAAGGGCCAGCTCAGACAAATCACAAACAAACTTTTGTTGCTTTCCCCCTGGAGATTTGTAGCTGTTTACACTGTTTTGGTTTCATGTGTGGACATTTTTGTATTGATTTCTTCTGATGCCTTTTTTTAAAAATAAATTATTTTTCATCCCCCACAAAGTCAAAAAGTTGAAGTTCTCAAAACATTTTCTAGGAAATTATTGACTAATGGACAGAGTTGGCTGGTGTCTCTTTGTTATTGTTTGGCATCTCTCTTCTGCAATGGTTCTAATGACAAGTGGCTAGAATATTACCAGCTGTTTATCTTTCCATGACAGGGTAGAGTATGTATAGTGGACCAACGTGCCACTTTCACCTCAGACAAAAACTGCAGCAGCAGAAGAAAACAAAGGAAAAAACAAGTTCATTCTCAGAACAATTTTGTAAATCTTTTTGATTTTGCATTGCATAATTGCACTGATAATACAGTTTAACTTGTCAAAAATAGCATAATGCTGCAAAATGAAATAAAACAAAAATAAATACAAACATTTAAAGCTCCTATGAGGGAATTTCTGATTGTGTTAGTTTTGGTGCCCCCTATGTACAAAGCCATATCTTTGCATTTTTGCCAACCTTATACAAATATCTCATCACGCTTTCTTTAAGCAGTGAAATGAATTACTCGCTGTGAATGTTTGGTGTAAAAAAAGGGCATTTCTTCAGCATGCTATAAATCATCTTGTCTGACACCTACCCCCTCACAGAGGAGTCAGAAAAAAATTACAATGTAGAAATAATTGCCTTTGTGTTAATGGTCTTGTTTAATTTTTTGCTTCTCATAATGAGTTTCTCTGTTCATTTTAATCTGTTTTATGAGCATTGAAAAACTCCTCACTGGAGCTTTAAGGCCTAAAAATGTCCATCTTACTCTGTTTTTTGTTTGAAGAGTAAAGATACTTTAATCTTAGTTTCACACAACTGAAACTACTATACTACTATAACTACTAAACTACTATAACTACACTGCTGCAGCTTCTTCCTGCTTTCCTTTTGCTGTCGAGATGGAAAGTTACAACACAACATTTTTGGAGAAGCAAATTTCACTTCAGGAAATTCCCCATTGGCTTTGTTTATTTCATTGCATTAACTACATCTCATTCCCAAATGAAAGACAATGATGAAGTTGGTTTGAGAATGTTAACATAGACTTAAAAACTCCAGTGAACTACATACAGAAGGAATTTTAAACATGGGAAACACAAAAACATTTCATGTGGGAGTTCCACATAGCTGCAAAATATGAAATTACATTATTAAAAAAGCAAAGAAAACGTGAAACCACTTTTTTAATAGGCAACCTTCTTGTTCTCTATTTTACACCGATCTAGTTACACAGCAGCAGCACACTGGAGGACATATAGTAAGTATTCAAGGTTTATCATTTAAAACCAGAAGTTAAGAATCAAAAAACTCTCCTAATTACTCAGATTTCAGCAGAACGTGTCAGCAAAATGTCAGCAGCCTCCACAATTTAAACACGTGCTGCTTCAGACTACTCTTACATGTAGATCCCACTTATTACAATGACAGCACAGAGAGTATATAACACAGGGGGGCTCTTAAACAATTCCTCTCTGTAAGGCAGTCAGGAAGCCCGCAGAGTTAGATAAAAGTATGACGATTTGGATAAAAAGCAGGGCATATTTTCAAGTGCGTGTCCATCTCAACATTTGAGACTGGCTTGAGATTCCCATGACCCCCCTGCCTTCATACCAAGGGCCTTATCTCTGGAGGGTCAATTACCATTCGCTTTTTGCTTGATCTTGTTTGTTTAACTTGACACAGTGAAGAAAGGCCTGACATTGACCAGGATCCGCTGCATTAATGTGTTTCATGTTCTGCATTCATCATTGTCACCGAGCTGCAGACGACTGCCAGTGTCACAGGAGGACAGGAAAGAGAGTGAGAGTGTGAGTGTGTGTGTTTGAGAAGTCTAGATTAAGGGGAAGATGAGTGTGAATTTGTAGGTAAGACAGCATTAGTTACTTTAAAGACTTAACGCTTTTATTTCCTTTTTTTGTGCTTCTACCTGAACACTGATACTAGTTTAAACAAACAGGCCATGTGTTAAGAGATTAAAAAAATGACTGCAGTCTGTTTTTACAATATCACAACTATGATATCCTGTTATATCTGAACTATGCTCAACCACATATTTTAGGATTTCTTTGGGGGAAAATTCCTTTGAGGGAATATTGTTCAGTCTGCACCTTCAAATGACAAACTATGAAATTTGAGTTACGTACAAATATCTCCTGTGAACATGCTCAATACTATGGCCGACAAGAGCACCTGCCTCTGCCTCTGCCCTAACAATCTTCAGTAAGAAAAACATACAGCCTGAGCTCAAATGATGCCAAATTCAAAGACACATGCCAAGTTCACAAATGCACCAACGCAAATGTCTGCGGTTTAAACCTCCAGAGACGACAGCATAAAAAAGCTGCCTGATGGAGCACACCTCAACGAGTCCAAAAGTCATTCCGAGCAGGTTGAATGCAGGATAATATAAGCATTTCATATGAGAAGTGATGAAAAATCTTATGAATATGTCTCTTCAGTATTTGCTGATGCTGAAATGTGTTTAATTTAGAAATTGTGTTGACAGAAACTCCCACATAAGCCCCTACAGCACCCTCACAGCTCATTTAGTAACGCTGCAGGGTTCACTTACAGAGACCTGTCGCTAACTTTTTCTCCTCCAGGTAATCCGTACTCTTTCTCTGAGACTAACCAGGACTGACGTAAACTAACAGGACAGAATATGGTTCTGTTTTATACACTCAGTTCAAGGTTCCCATTCTTTCCCTGAAATTATTTTCCAGGACTTTTCCAGGACATTTTCAGCCGCTACAGAGAGAAGTTATCACGTCAAACACGGATACATTTCCCCTGTCCCCCTCATTTTTTTATGGAAGTGTTCTTCTCTGCAGTTTTTCTGTGCAGTTAACTTGCATTTACACAGATTGTTTAGATAATTATTACTCAGAAATTTGATGTGGAGTCTGTGGCTATCATTCATTTATGAAAAAGAGTCTCACCCTCGCTCGTGATTCTTTAGAGCTGATAAACTTATGTTGCCAACATTAAAAGACTTTCTGAAAATTCTGCCATAGGCTAACACCTCTCCTAGCCAGTCCTTGAACTGGGGGTCTTCCATCCACTCACCTTTTAATTTGGACTGTCTATCTGACATTGTCCCTCATTCCTGTAATAAAAGGACAACACACATTTGAAACTGTCTGTTACTGCTCATTTTTGCTGTTTAATTAACCTGAATTGCATTTGATTTGTTTAAAAGTTACAAAATAAAGTCAAATTGACTGATTGATAGCTGTAATGCTAATTTAGTCGTGTTAAATCACATTCATTTAATTTAACAGCAGATAGAGAAAAACCTCACACTCATGGAACAATACTAGGGACATTTTTCAATTTACAGTGGCTAGTTTTGTTTCTAGGTGCTACATTCTTAAAAGTCACTATATCTAGCGACAAAGTCGGTTTGAAGCATTGGGCTGCAGAACCGCTCTAAGCAGAAATACAAATTTGATTGGCTAGTAATTTTCCAGGATAACTTAACCCTTTCCATGACATTTAAACTTTTTTTCTCATTTCCATATGTTTTCAATGACTGGAAAAATAGTCAGTCATTTTCCAGGTTTTCCAGGACACATGGGAACACCACTGACTGAATGTTTGCACTTATAGCTGCTTTTAGCACATTTTACCACTGTGGTCCAATGTGTTACAATCTGCACATTTACAAATCTTTGTATTGTCACGCTTACAGAGTAGATCCACACAAACCTAGTGATGGAAAACACACCACAGAGTTTTATGGCATGTTTGAGCATGTTTATGTATTTCATCATGTTTTTTTCAATAGCACATCACTTCCACAATTCTCTACGGTTTGTCCACAGCGTTCAGTATGGAGACAATAAATGTCGTCATAAGTTGGCTCACAGGGAACAAATAACATGGATGTGCTGTTCCAGACTTTATTGGAGTGACGTGACAGATCCTGCGTGTCAGACTGTGAGACTCAGTGTGCCATGGTTACTGAGCTAAAAGAGGATCATTAGCACAGAGAGAAATCTGAGACCTCCCCACTTCTCATAAAGGCACATCAGAGAAACACAAAAAACTGGTTATACTCACTGAGACATACAAACATTCACAAACATGCTTCTCCTCACTTCTGATCATTTTAACACCCAGTGCTGATTCAAGCTTTGACCATTTTCATGCTGTAAGCAGACCACAAAGAAAAACACCTGTAAGAAAAATCCAAAGACAGTCCCATTGACTCACAGCTCAGCCTAAAGTGAAGTTAGTTTTTACCTTCTTTTCAGTGGGACTTATATTTAGCACACTACTATATTAACATTTGGAGAACAAGATATTATTGCACAAAAACGTAATTACAGCAGCTTTTTTATGTTATATACATCTCAAAGGAACTATCTTACTCATATTTATTCAATTATGTATCTTACAGTAAATTGTTTTGGGACTAGAAGCAGCACTAGAGGCTCTGTAAACAAAGAAATGCACAAAATGTTGGGAAACGTTATGAAACTTTTGCTGTACTTTGTTCGATCAGTAATTTGTATCAGATGAGCAAATTTTGTGTATTTATCAGCATGAATATATTCACTGATTGAAGTTTCCTAGCTGCTTTCAGTGCTATTTTAAATGTGTGAAAAACAGTTACCATCCACCTTTTTCCTGCCTACCCATAGGTCATAGCAGTTGTCGGTTTTGCTCTTCAAGTTGAACGTTTTGTTTACGTTACCATGGAGACCACAAAGCTGATGATGCTAGCCTTGCTATCATACTTGCTCTAATAACCAGCATTTAACAGCAGGAAAGCAGCAAAATTAACAAACATCAGAGGCGAAGTCATAGAGCTTACAATGCGCTCTGTCGAGCTTTAATGATTTCACATGAGTTGTTTTGAGCTGGCTTACCAGCAGCGGTCAGCCATATCATTGCAAGGCAACCAGGCAGAAGTCAACACCAATAGGCTTCTAAGGAAACAGGTGGATACAGCAAATAAGAGCAAGTTACTGAACTTTCTACTGTCTACTTCATCAAAGTAGTCAGAAAAGACAAAATTTAAATTTTCATATCCCAATTAATTAGATTACTCTATTTTTTTTAAAGAATGTTAGTTCACGTAAAAAACGTGCTGAGCAATACATTTAACTTTGAGAAACTTGAATCATTTGGTTGAATTTGGATTTTAAAAACAGTTCATTGAAGTGCAAGTTTGGCTCAGAGGTTAAAGAATACAGTCCACACAGCCCTTTGTATGTCTGCATGTTGTTCCCCAGGTCAACCTCCCAAATTACTATTCTATACAAACAGCCCCAAATAAACTCATAAAAACAATAATTATTATAAAACTGCAAGTTTATCATACCTGTGTTGGTTACAAGAAGGTGATGGGATTTTGCCTTCTTTTATGAGTTGATAGTTCAACTTCAAATGCACCTAAACCAGAAGAAAAAGGCCTCAGTGCTGTGAGTGCTTCGTGTCACTAAGAGTTTGGACCTGAACTTCACAGATCTGTAAACAAATGCAGACATGCAGCATGTCCCATATTTTTTTTTAAAATTATTTTTGGACATTATCTAGCTTTTACTGAGAGGATAAGTCTGTGAGTACAACCTGGAACAGGGATGAGAGAGGGAGAGAGGGAGGAAATCAAGACTAGGGCTACTCCTTTAAGGACTCCTCCACAGCATCTGTGGATGGGGCTCATAAATTTAACCCCAGGCCAAAAATGCATCCACAGTATTTGAGATTTTAACTTCAGTTTTTTTTTTTTTTTAATTCAAGGATCAATAAACAATCCAATTAGCCTACAACAGACACTAAAGAAAATGATAGAAAATATTTGAAATCTGTTCATTATCTATGAAATACCACGTGCAATGCATTCCTGAAAGTTTTCCTAACAAACAGTTGCTCTCTTCTCACAAAGGTGCTGTGAGAAATGCAGGGACAGCAATCAGACCCACGTCTGGGCTGCACATCAGATGACTTATTGAGGAGAGAATGACAGGAAGGGCAAGGTTTCAACTAAGCTCAGCAGAATCAAACCGTATCAAAGTACTGCTCGGCAAAGCGCTAATAATAGAGCAATACAAACAAAACTCCTGACAGGAATAGAAAGATCAAAACAATGCCTTTTTAGTGCTCACACAGGCAGTGTGAATGGCTTTTGTGCGCTGCTTATTATTGCAATCTCAGTGTGGCAACGGTACAGAGCAAATCTCAGTAATTAACCTATGGTAATGACAAAAGCCAATTTATGGCTCTTAAAGATCAAATGTATCTGGGTTAATGTGAGGTCAATCTAATGCATGTGCGGGAATAGCAGCGCTGCAATTGCAGAAGCTGTTTGGGGAGAGGTGTAGCAGGATTACCGCCCGTGTGAATGGTGCTGTCAAAAACATCCATTCTAAAGAGACAGTAATGCATAAGCTGCTGTCAGGCTTAATTTGACACAGAAACAGTGCACACTGTGATTACATTTGTACACTCAATCATTGGTCTTCACAGTCATAACGAGCCCGACAAGCGCTGATACAAATATTTGTTTAAATTGTTCTGAGTAGTTTTTACGCAGCACGCTTTCACAACTGCACGTTAACTCTCAATATGAAATCTCAGTTGCTTGCTCACTTTATTTCCTGAGTCTCAAGGTGAGCCTCACAATTCAAGGAAGGACCTCCTTAGCTGCCTGCATTACTCTGGAAGCCCAACACTGCTTTTAGTGTGACCGGCCTTAACAGCAGTGTTTTGGGGCTGTGGGTCCAAAAGTACAGAGCTCGCTCTCTCAGATATTCGATTTTTTTTTTTTTTTTTTTTATTATTCTAAATTCTTCCTAAGTCCATTGGGTTTTTTTGGTAAATCTGGATCACATCTGTTCTGGAAAGCTGCAGTATAAATTCACTGACTTACCTCTCCCAGTGTTATCAGAGCCCTCCCATCCACTTGTAGAGTCCTGCCTCTGTAGGTGGGGGCCAGATGTTGGGCCACCTGGCTGCAATGACAGACAAAACAGACATTAGTTATTCAGCCAGACTCCAAACAGAGCCCACTGACAGATCATGGCTCCTGGGGAGTTATGCTGCATTTAAATAGCACCTTTTGATATTAGATCAATACAACGGATTAACAGTCAAGTCACTCATGGGCAGATGCTGCAGGGAGACAGCATGCTTTGACTGTGATACATTATGTGCCAGAACTAAACAAAGAAGTTATTTCAATTCCAATGGTTTTGTTACTTTTTTCACAAAAGGTCAAGCGCTGTCAAAAATATCAGCATATTGACCTTTTTAAACATTCCAGAAACATTGGGATCATAGATTATGCTTTCTTCCCCTCTTTCTCGCTAACAAAGGGTTAAAACTCATTCACACCAAAGTCACAGGGGGCTGCAACTCTCTGTGCTTGTCATTTGCAGGTCATTGTACAGTTCATTTGAAGTCTAACATGGCATGGACTGTCCTGGTGATGAGTGTGTGTGTTGTCAGCATGACAGCAGGATCTGGTGCTACTTGTCTGGAGTGGATCTGTTAGCCTCTCTCCCACAAACAAACACTGGTGGTTTATCCACTAACAGTCCAATACCTACACACATTCAGTCATTCATGTTTGTAGTCTAACTCTGTCAACTGTCAAATATTTTTTTATTTTACTTATTGAATCTCTGGATCTTGTTTCATCTGTTAACACACTAAATTTTTTGCATCCTCCCCTGTGATGATGCTGCAGCTAGTCTGGTAATATCTAGTTGAAGATTTCAAAATATATTGAGAATTTCACAGTTTACTGGACTTTAAAGATGAGGTTAAAGATAAGGTGTAGCTTTTTGTCGTTAGCAAATCCCTTAAAAATCCAGGAACAAAAATGTATTGATCCAACCAACAATGTAAGTCTATGTAGCCCATACCTGATGTATCTCATCTCTTTGTGTTATGGCCTAATAACTATTTAAAATGTTAAAAAAAAGAAAAAAAAGAAGGGGAAGAAGAAGAAGAAGAAATAGACTAAATATGTGGTATTGTGAGCATTTATAGTAAAAATTCTGTTATATATCCATCTCTATTCTTTACACTGTGGCAGATACTTGTGTACCAACACAGTTTCACAATTTCACAACGGAGTTCCACAAGGTTCCCTCCTTGGCCCATATTCATTTGCCTTTTCAAATGATTTTATACATGCTGATGGAACGTTTTGGCCTGTGTGTTGTTTCTGTGTAATAACGCTATAAGGTATTTCTTAAAGTGGACTCCTGCTTGAGCTTTTTACACATCTTCAGCAAATATATGATGATTTATAGTGTATAAGAACATCTTATGTAGTGCAAATTGCTCTAAATAATGGAAAAGGAAAACCTATTTTCGCAGCAACCCCCCGAAAATAGGAAGATTGGCCTAACAAAAGATTCTGAAGAGCTCAATTTCAAGATCTAAAGTTGGGATCCGACATCAGTTTTAAGTTAGATCGGAATTTAGTCCGACATCAGCCCAACGTTGAGAAGCATGATGTTAGGACCTTATGTCACTTTAACGCCAGGTTCTGATCTAAATGCAGGAAGCTCAGTTTTGGATCTGATGTTAGCTAGTTTCCATGATCATGTCAAGCTTACATTGAGATCTGTTCTCTGATCTGATTAAAAACAATTAGAAACTGGATCTGCCAAACGGTAGTTTATCAGTTCAGTGGTAGATCTGATGCCAGTACAGATCCAGCATTCAAACTTCAAGATCAGTGGTCAGGATCTGATATCAGGTTCTGATTTTCACCAAAAGTAGGAAATTGACATTTCTGTACTGGGACCTGATCTCAGCCCTTCATTGGCCATAAACATCAGACCCAAAAATGGTCTGATGTTAGTTGATAATGTTTGGCACATGTCTGATCCAAAACTTTGAATTCACATCAGCTTTATTCTAAGTTGTAAGTCTATTTGCAGATTTGGGATCGAATGTCAATTCAATATCAGGATCTGGGTTGATCAAATGTCAGGATCGGAAGTTCACATCAGGGTCTAATGTCAGCACAGCATCAAGATCTGACATAAGCCTAGGGTCAAGATTAGACAACAGCCTTATGTCAGGATCTGAAGTCATTTTTTCCTTTAGAATCCAACTTTTAGAAATCATGACTTAAGTTTTTTTTTTTCTGCTAAACAATCTGCAGAATTAATAAATCTCTGATCTCAGTGGATTGACCATCATTGCACTCAGATCTCAGCTGTAAACACAGTTAAGATTTACTGAATGTGGTGCTAACTTGGTATTAAGTTGTAGGAAGTGCAGGATAATTTCTCCTTGTTCCCCTCAGTTGCCTCAACAAAAAGTTGTTCAAAAAGTGCTGAAAGAAAAGTGAAGAAAAACCACCAGGGCCACCAGTTCAATGTCACTACTGTCAATGTTGTTTTTCCTGAAGACTGACTGAGTGTCCTTGGAGTTACTCTTTCTGTCTTCAGGACAAAAAATGCTTCAGGGGTGAAGAAATCTCCTCTCCTGTCTTAGACGGAGGCGTGTGGACACCTTCAGCATGAAGACACTCACATCCTGTAGAAATATGCAATGTGCGTTTCACTGTTAAACCCTGAAGTCAGATGTGTGTTCCCTCTCTATCACGACTGATGCAGAAAAATAAAAGAGCTCCAGATGCCGCTTCTTAACAATCCACTTTTTCTTCCATCCTACTGACATATAAAGAATTAAATATTAATACACTATTGTGTATCGATTGAAAAAATACCTGCCACTGTAATGGGCTAGTTGATATTTCTGAATAAAACAATGACAAACTCGTTATCAAAGGGCATTTTTTAAACATTCATGACAGAGGAGTAGCTGTGGAGCAAAAGGCCTCACATGGGTAATAAAAACACACAGATGAAGACAATGCCCATTTGTAGTTGTTCAGAAGGAGAGTTATGCACGATAAACAAAGTCTCTTGAGCGGCATTAACCTTAGAGGACCTGGCACACCGGATTTAACAGACCAATTGATTATTTTGATGAGAAAAAGGTTCAACTAACGCTTATTCTGAATGCTTATAAGTCAGTACAGTGTTCAGCTAAACTGACTGGAGACAATAGAGCAAATTGAATGGACATCTTAAGTAAATAAGAATACGAAACAAAGGGTTCATTTGAACGTAAGGGCCTTTAGACCGGACTGTAAGGGTGGAAAGAAAGTTTTTCATTTATTGATTCCAGAGTCAGAGTGAGTGAAACTGATGCCTCCTTTGTTCGGCTGACTCATGGTTGGGGAATGGGAACTGTTGTGCGTTGTGGAAAGATTTCACCACAAAAAAACAGAAAAGAGAGTCCACTTCAGGCTGAACAAAGAGAGTCTTCAGTGCAGTCAAGTCGAGCTGAGTACAGTAGAGTTGAGATCTGCTGCTTGACAGGCAGAGACTCTAGTGTGACTGTGAGAAGCCATGGAGACCATCCTTCCTTTAGGGAAGGACTGGGGGAGACACCGGCTGTCCACTGAAGGGGCCAGTAGGTCTTCTGAGGTGTCACCTCCACACAATGTGACAAACCCCTCTGGTATGACCCTTCTTCACACTCCCCCATCCCCTTTCTTCCACGTTCTTGGACGAATGAGTGAAGACCACAGCCTCGGCACAACCACAGGCAAGGACGGAGATCGTGTGGCCTCCGCCAGTCACGGCTTCTCGCTCCATCACTTCACACTTACATACCCTCCTGCTCTCCTCCGTCCCCTTCTTTTTTCTGTCTTTCCAATGCTTCAGGCTCTCTCTGCTCATTTTGTGACTACAGGACTTTTACCAGGGTCTCGCCCAGACATACGCCACATGTCACCCTGCCATCCATGGCCACACTGCCTGAAGCAGGATGTAGTCTGAGGCTTGAACTGGAGAACCACTGTGACACATGGCCAACGATCATTTCTGTCTCAGTCTTTAGCTCATATAGTGATGGAAGAGGGACGCAGATGCAGAGAACTGAAAGTACTAAAACAATTAGCAATCGAAAGTCAGAGTTCTGAATCATATGCACATTTCAATTGAGTCTGATATGTGTCTTTGCATCTTGCATCATTTTCAAACCTTTGTATATATTTTCCAGCAATGTTGTCCTCTAAGATGTGTAAGCTACCCATTACATGGACATAAATGCATCACCATAACAACACAGATGCTAGCTTTAGAAATGTGCCCCAAAATATCCTCTTCTTTCTTGAACAGAGGATGCGGGGTTCATGGATTCCAAACAGAATGTCTAATTTTGATTGTGTAACCACAGGACAATTTCCATTTAACCTCAGTCCATCTTAAATGGATTTTGGCCAAGAGAAGTCATTGAGGTTTCTTGATAAGGTTTATAAACAGTTTCCTGTTTGTATGGTACAGTTTTAATCTGCATTTGTGGGTTCAGCAACAAAGTATTTACACATAATGTTTTTTCAAGGTAATTTTGAGCTCATGTGGTTATTCCCACTATGGAGTCATATGTGTTCTTAACCCTTTACTGCCTGTAATTATATATATAAAAAAAATGTTTTTGTGCTTTTGCATTCTTATAGATGCTAAATTGAATGCAGATTGTGAATTATATAGCACATACAATTGACATAAATAAGTTATAATATATATATATATATATATATATATATATATATATATATATATATATATATATATATATATATATATATATATATATATATATATATACAGATATGACAAGTTCACCTCCTGACTAATATATTGCGACAAAGTGCATGTGATACAATCCTTGGTATGCGCAGAATATGAATCAGTGGGCAGTAGTGGGATACAAAGGTCAACTCGGATGCATCAAGACCTGTCATCAAGGGGTTAGTGTTGTGATGCCTGATGGCCCAAAGATCACAGCATTCCTGTTTCCAGCCCTGTCCTCTTTCTACAGAGATTTGTCCAGATTCTCTGAATCCATTGATGTTACCATGTACCATTTTCTCCTTTGTGTTTTTATTTTGATGTCTTCTTTGATTGCAAACTGTGTGAAGTTGCACCTCCAATTTCGTTGTTGCTCTGCTACAATAAAAATAAAGCACTTCACCTTACCTTAATGAAGGCAATTTAATCCTCAGTTTTTTTGGCAATTTGACAATAAGGAACATTATTTTGAAACTGTTTCACTTTGCTCATATATTTTTTAGTGGTATACGCAAATAAATGCACAAAAACTACATAAATCCAAATTTTATGTAATTGAAGTCATTTTCTCACTGATTTATACCGTTTGCTGATGCTAGCAGATGCTCTGGTGATGTGACTGGTGCTAATGGCGCTACTGTTAGCACTTTTGCTTGGCTCACTCTCCACTTCTCCGGTTTTCATGACTGAATCATCCTCCACCCAATCAGCTCTTTTCTTCCCAGATTAAAGCTGCGATATGAGTCTCACAACTTGGCCACCTCCAGCCTCCACCTCGTGCTAACAGCCTGAACGCCACACGTTGTAGGTAATGGTCAGTGTCAGCAGTGGTAGCTTTATTTACAAAACTTCAGCTGACATCGACGGCACCTTAATGCCGCTACATTCAGAACATTAAGACTCAAATAAACATTTCATTTTCCTACATAAACTTACTAGAATCTTATATATTTGATGGTATTACATATTTTCATTTTACTTTATTTTATTTATATTTAATTCTTTCGCGTACCATTAATGGGAGCCTGATTACCTGGCGGAACGTGTACCACACTTTGAGACAGGCTGTCTCAGTTAATACATTATAATTGTTGTGGGTGGATGAGTGAAAAGCACAGCATTGTTTGTCTGTGACTGTGTCGCAATCTCCTCTGCATCTCACAGCAGATCAGATGGATTATATCAGCCGACTTTTCTCCACTTTTTTCCTTTAGCATATAGGAGGCAGAGATAATATTGAGGAATGCAGAAAAAAACCCTCATGGACTAATCTTGTGCTGAGTACAGCCATGATAATGATGATGGATTAGAAATACAGCAGTGTATTGGGATTACAGTGCTATTAACTGGCCAGGGGAGGAGGATGAGGAGGCAGACCAGTATCAAGCTAATCAATCAAATAATCGGGACAAGCCCTTGTCTACTAGAAACAATTAGACCACTTCTCTAAAATCAATAGCCCTGCATTCTGTTTAGATACCCACTGGTCACTCATTCAATAAAGCCTCCACGGGTTTTGATAAGCCTGCCAGTCGGCAAGGGCCATTTGAGGCACCGAGTGGGAACAAAATACATCAAACGGGCTCCAGGAAGGCCTCATAAAAATTGCAAATCGAAAACAATATAATTTAATGTGGCAAAGGTTACTTTTCCACTTGTTCATTATCAAATGTCTCATGTAGGAGCATTGCTATAAGGGGGAAAAAATCTATTTTGTCCCGAGCATTCTGGGAAAACAGAAGGGACATGTATTATATCTAAAGGAAAACAAAATAACGATGGAATCAAAAGGGGGTTCATAAAGTTGCTGTGAGAAATAGTCCTTCGAGTGGAGGTGTCTCCTGTTTCCAGCACAGCTCCCATACATAATTAAAGCAGGAATTTGTATCTGTCTGCACTCTGTGGCCTCCTGATGAATTAATATCTGGTGGAAGTCCTACACAGCCATCAGATTAGCTCATTTATTTCTGTCAGCTGCTTGCTCTATCAGCTATTTGTAAATCAGAGAGGGTGGGTGGGTGGAGAAGGGAGGGGGGGTGGTTGAGATTGTTGGACGTGTATTTATTATCATAAATGGCTGTTATGAATTAGGTCTGATTCAAACGTCCGGGCTATAGTGCCGCAAGTGTAAGTGCAGAGTGATGACTCATTTTTTTTTTTTTTTTTTTTTTGCTGGGAGAAATGTTATGTTGATATTGTTGTGCTAGTTTTACCTCCACATAAAACCTTTTCTTTGCATTTACCAACATAGTAATGGTTATTGACTGAGGATCCATGGCAAAAGGAAAAACATGCGAAAAGAAATGCAAACCCAAAACAAAAACTTTATAAAATAAAAAAATTCTTTCAAAGATTAAAACGGAGATGTTTGGTGTATCAGCTCCAACCTCTGATGGTCTGGCTGTTGCAGTGGTTGTGGACTGATGCCTGTCTGGACAGGATGCTGCCTGTAGGTGTGACTGGGCATCCCTTTCCAAGAAGATGACGTGACAGGATCCAGGAGCTCCATGTCATCAGGACTCGGAGGTGTGTGTACGCATGTGTGCGTCATGTGCATGAGAGAGGAAGCAGGGGTCTAGGGAGGGGAACAAACAAGAAGACTGCATTAACCTTTGGTCTGCTAGGGAGGGGAGGGCACAAGCAGGGCTGGGGCTGGTTGAAGGGACACCCCATAATCAGGCTCCTGTCAGCGCTGTTTCCAGGAGATTAATTCCGCTGGTTTCAATTCTAGCCACTGCTCCCAAAGCCTCAACCCGGGGTTGCACATATTGTCCTGTTTAAAACACATGCACGTGGCGCTGACTCAATTTAACACAGGCATAGCTGAGGGGAAAGGCTGGGTCACAGGAGTAGCCTTGCTTCCCTTGCAAACACAAATAACATGCATCAACAAGAAAACAGAAATCCCAGCTCAGGCTGGGGAATCCAATCAGAGCTGAGCTGTGGCCGCCACGAGAGGAAATGATGTTTGATCAGGCTGGAATTACACACACGAGATGGAGTGCATGCAAAGCTTCTTTTTTTTCTTTTTTTTTTACAGTTCAGAAAACCAAAACATGATGCTCTTTTCTACTCAGAGCTTCTTCTACTGTCAGACAGAGTCTGGTTGCTGAGGCTGAGGAGTCTCCACTGGCTCTTGCTAATGAACTGATGAGACGGCTGTGCTAAGGAGCAGGTGATACAGGGGGACAGTGACAGAGACGTAGGGGCCCACCGTTAGTTACCTGTAATAGCCCGGCATGACGATGTGCACCCCAGCACTGGGCTGACAGATGTCGGGGGTTCTTCTGATCATCCATTTTCCGCCGCATGTCTGTAAAAGGTCCCGTGGCATTGATAACACATTTGGCTCTGACATCAAATTCCTGCCCTATGAAAGAAAACAGCATCAATCACCAGGGGCTATTCATCTGTGGCTGGTGACAAGCTGGATTATTAATTTATCAGCGAACGCCCCCCTCTCGCTGTAATAGAGTGGCTCGAGTGTGTCCATGGGAGACTTCCCAGGATTGTAATTAATAGGAAACAGACATACCTAATTTCCCTCTTGCCTCTTTGTGTCACAGAGGAGCTCAGTGGCAGTGACTGAGGGAGCCTTTAGAAATTGTGGAAGGGGGAAATGTTTGTTAATGTGATGCTTGATGTGGACGAGGTACAGTGTATATAATGCAATGCATATCAAAAGATCCCACGAGGGTGGCGAGTGATCTGTTTCGAGAACTAGATGAATGACAGGCTAGCCTTTCTAATTTGACATGGGATGATCCCACCGCTAAGGGGGGAAGGAGAGAGGTGTGATGGTCAGACGGAAATTCATATTTTTGCAGGAAAAGACAAGGAAAAAAGGTCCAGTGATGATAAAAGTGTTTCTATTATCCTTTCAGTCTAGGCCCTCCCTATGAGAGGCCCTCCTCTCGCATTATTAAAGTGAGACATCTCCTTCAAGAGCACACCCCCATCCTTTAAAACATCAGGGGGTGGTCATGTGTTGAGATCCTCAAATCTTGGTTATTCATGAAATGTTTCAGAATACCATCTTTTACCTTTAACTGCTTTATTCTTCCAAAGCCGGCCTGATGCATGACATTTAAAAGGTAAGTAAGGCCATTTGGAGTACGCTAATTCCGTCTTATGTTCCTCCCTACAAGATCTGAAGCAGCCCTCTACACCATAAAACGCTTATAAAATATTAAAAGCCCCTGCATTAGATGTGCAATGACTATGTGCAAACTACCACTGAGTAAGAAGTGCTGGGAGGGCCCCTGTTGTGCAAGAGAGAGAGAGAGAGAGAGTGGGAAAAGAGCAAGGCAGGAAGGAAGGCTTTTTGGATTTACCTGTGATCACATCCCAGCAGTGAGCTTCACAGACCCTCTCCTTTCCCCGTCTGAGGGTCTGCCCTCTTCAGTAGGTGCACCACTTCAGTGTAATTGGCTATGGCAGCCCCATACCTGGCAGCAGTGAGGGCGATGGTGAGGTTCATTCGAGCATCGTTGTGTTGTCCTGCAGCGGGGGGACAGGACCAGAGCAGGGGGATGTGAGTCACCCCGAGCCTGTGACTGGTGGTATGGAAGTGTGTCGGAACCGATATGTCACATCTGTCCCTGTCACTTTGCATCAGCGCGATGGCTGCTCTGGCCACACAAGGAGCACACTTAAAGCCACAGCGGCCCTTTGGCCCCCCCCTTCAAACCGCCCCTCCCTTCCCTTCTCCTTCCCTCTCTCTCCTGTATGAGGAGGAGGAACTGCTCCCCAGGAATAGACAAGGAATGCAGGGATACGGAGCAGACGCATCACATCCTGAAATATACTGAAGATGCAGAGACACAAGCTGATGAACCTGATGTCTGACAGCACTTTTTTGCACTTGCGTCCACACGTGATGATGTTTTTCTCCCTGCCTGTTAGAGGGAAATAAGTCACCACTAATTTAAAGAATCGCAAATATATTTCTCCTCCTCCAACCTCCACAAACCAAGTGACATCCTTCATCCTCGAAGGAAAATCAGAAGGACTAATTACCTAAAACAACCCTTTTCCTCCTGATAATCACATTTTTCAATATGTCGATGTGACAGGAAACAGCTCTTGACAGCAGCTGATCTGCTTTTCAAGCTGAAGATCCCCCGGCAGAATCCTTTTAATGAACGGAGAAATCTAATATCAAGATTTATGGATTAATCCCTCTTCAGCTCTAAAATACCAGAGATCTATATTCAGAGTCACAAGGTCACAAGTTTTGTAATTTAAATGAAAGGGGTCTAAAAGGTGACAAATGAACAAAGCCTGGTTTCATTAGGAAGTGATTCTTATGTACATCTTTGAAGATTTATTGCCGGACAATCCCTTGGTTCAAAAGTAAAGAGAGAATAGAGATGATTAATCACTTTTAATGTTGGTGTCTCGGGTGACTTTCTTTCTATTTGTTATTGCCAGGGAAGTTCAAGTCCTCATTGTTGGCCGGGGAAAATGTTGCTACTTTGCAGGAATGAGCAGGGTCCTTTGTGCCCTGATTTATTTTACGTTTGAGCGACTTGAGGCTAGCTAGCCGGTGGGCTCTGCTTAATGCTACGGCATGCTGGAAGCCATTCCCCTGCTAGAGGAATTAAATAAATAAACTGAAAGCAAGAAGTAGGAAAAAAAAAACAAGAAAACAACAGATTTAAAGGCCACATTTTAGAATGAATTACATACAAGAGTATGCACCCTGCCATGATGTATTAGGAAGACCGAGGAACCCACTTCTTCATCTCTGTAGGCTGAATGTGACCATTATAGTATGTGGTTAGCAAACTTATGCCACCGGTGGTGTGTGTGTACACATGCATACACAACCACACACACGTACACACACACACACACAGGAGCAGCGCAGACTTTGGAGTGGCTCGGCACCAGTAGGCAGTGTCTGATCCTCAGTGATTGCTGAGCCTCCTGGTGACCTTTGACCCTGTGATTCACAGCTCTCTGTTGTAAGCCTGTCACAGATTGGCACCGGGCAAAGAACAGGAGCATTAATACTACATTAAATGTCAGGAATTCAAGGATTAGTCAGATCCCGGTAGCGGGATTTATGAATGAAGAGCGTAGCGCGGCTGTAACAGCCTGACACGCTGATGAAGATAACAATAATGATGATGATAATTATCATCAGCAATTAAAAGGCAAAATGGCCGGACGACAGAGCAGAGCTAAATGAGCATCAAAGCTCCCTGGAGGAACAGAAGCCCCCCCGCCCCAGCCTCCACCCCGCACCACCACCACCACCACCACCCATTCCAGCCTCCTGGAGGTACAAAACTCAGCGGAGTGAGAGGAAAACTCTGCAGCCAGATAAAATGCTGCAAAATGACAGAGACAATAATGACAATGACTTTCATGTCTCACAGTCATAGAGCCAGAGACGCTTGGCTGGGCTGACTCGTCCAATTAAGTTATTACAGGTATTGTGGGAGACAAAGTTATTATCTAAGATGCTTTTGTCAATTACTCATTTTGAGGAAAAAAAAAAACACACAATTAAACGATTTACAAGCACACAACAAGAGGCCATATATCACATACCACCTTATCTCATCTTAAAGTTAGTGTTTGAGTTTAACTTCAGGTTTGTTTTTGTTTTTTCTAAATTTTTCATCTTTTCCGGGTCGAATTCTGTAATATGTAATTTCTTAACTAATTCCCTGTTTGCCAAGATTATTTCATTTCAAAGCATGTCTTCATGTGTAAACTATCTGACCATGATGGCTTGAAAAATCCTGAGGAGATGAACCCGAGCAGTCAAAGCCCGATCCCCAGTAAAGAAGGTCAGGACAGGAAATGTCACTGCCATAATGTACCCGATTGTGTACGGGAAAAGGGGAGAAAAAGACAGCTTGAGGAAAAATTAAAGACATAAAAGCACCTACGTGGTTTTAATTTTCCCTTTTCTTTGTCTGCTTTATATTCATTGTAATACAAACGTCTAAAAGCTCTTCCTGCATGTATCCTTTTTGGATCTTGTTGTTTTTGAAAGCACAAAACACCCCCCTAAAACCTGGAGAAATAAAAATAGCTCATGCAAAATACCCCCCTCTTCCACTTACTTCTGCTAAATGAATAAGGTTGACAGATCACTGCTCAGATAGTGGCCGTATTCCCGCAGAAGTATGTTGCCTTTTTGCAGTACATGGGAATCCACATGTCCTCAAATGCTAAATGAAGTCTGACAGATAGCCTAGAGAAACAAAGTTGGGAGTTTGCAGCTACAAGGGAGACCCTGAGTGAACAGGACATGCTATGTACACCCTGGCTAACAATCAACATATGCTTTGTTTTTCTGATGCCAACACGAGGCACATATAGCCTGCAGAAAGATGGGTCCTGGGACCGGTTGGAACGCAATGCCTACTGGCTATTTGCTGTTTCAAAAAAAATGCTGTTTGTAATTTGTTCACGCTTGCATAGACAGCAATTACACGGCTGTGTGGAAGATATTTACTTAGAAGAAGGTATCTAAAATTAAAGATTACCAATGAATTCTAAATTAAAAATGCAAATTAAATTATACTTTAGTGTCCAAAAGCCTATGATCTAGATATTTAATGCTCATTTCCTTCAGTATCATCTGAATTTAATAAGATGAGGTTTTTATGTTCTTTATCTTGCAACAAAGAGGCCCTCAAATGCAGATTCAGCCCCTTGCATGTTATGTTTTGATAAGAAATTCAGAGAAATCTCTCATTTGCAGACAAGACATCTGCTTTTCTAAAAGTCAAATCACTAAACCTGCAGCCCTCACACTTGTTGTTCTTATAAAACAAGCAAAAAACAAGTTTTGCAATCACTCTCGACAGATAACAGGACAGATTAAGAGTTCTATAATTTGCAGGCAGATTGCTGCTTCAAGCGTCTCCAGCTGTGATAAGTGCTGTCATTTTTAACATTGCACAAAGGGATTTATACACTTTCCTGGTGTATTGTAATCTATACAGGACACTATATACTCTGCAAAGCTTTGAGCATCATAATAAACATTTGCTTCAGTGCCTCACTGTTAAGTGTGTAAGAGGAAAAATATGAATTCTGCAGGGTTTGTAAAATGTGCTGTGGATTACAGTTAAACTCTTTTGTTCTCTGTGATAACATCTGCAGCCTCGCTCTCTGTGACCGTGTTTGCAGCATTAAGAAGGACTCAGTTTTTATGATAGGCTTGAACTCTGGTTTGACTGATGATACCTGGGTCAGATACGGCTTTCTGCGAGTGAAAGAGGAGTTCCAGGATGGTGACAGGCAGCATGATGAGTTAAGACGCTGCCACAGCCGGCAATGAGAGAGAAATCAGAAAATCTCCAATCCCCCCTCACAGTAATGAGCCACACCTGTACACTGCTTTAAATACCAGAGAGAAGCTTTAAATGTCAGGTGCAATTAAAGCTTATGATTCAAGGCTGCACAAATCAAATCAAGGCCCCCGAGTTCACCCAAGTCTGAGGGAGCAAAGGCGAGATGGAGTAGAGATGTTGTGGACCGCTCCTTCCTCTGCCGCACACTTCAATGGACCTCTCAGCCCAAAGGTGATAGTAAAGTTTACTACCACTCGGCTGAACTTCTCCATCTTCCCAACTCCAGGCCTTTACCATGGAAAAGGTTTACTGCTGTTTCTGCCTTATGAGGTGAAAAACGGTCGGAGATCAGGTGAAATGAGGTTTTCGTGTACACCCAAAGTATTGTAGATGTGCATTTATCAACTGGAGGATCATGAACAAAGAAGAGAGTCAAAATGGGACACTGAACCAAAATTTTACATTCAAAAAAGTCTGTTCTTGAGGTCTTTTAAATTATTGACTTAGGGAAATAAGTGTTTTTTTCCAAGACAAAAACTGTGAAAACAGGTTTTTAGAGTCTAGTGACATTTATAAACATGCATTTTTTTTTTTTACACAGGAGTGTCCAAATTAAAAAAAAAAAATTACAATCACAGTACTCAAATGAAACAAAAGTTCTCCTTACCAATTTTAAAGCTTTTGGGATGGATTAGATTTTATTTTTTTTCCAAAAATGTCTACAGTATTTATTCAGCTCTTCTTCAGCCAATTCAGAAAATACAACATATTCTTTGTCTAGATTACTTAATAATTAATGTTTCCTGTCCACCATGTACTTTTCCTTATTATATTGGTATCATGAAAGTCATTTCTCTTTGATCATTACATCCTTTTGTGTCATATAGGAACTGTACGAGATGATTTGGTATCTTATGGTATCCTAGGATACGAAATTGTAAAGTATTGTAGCATTACATTCAATATGGCTTGTTTGGTAGAGTAGGGCATGGTATGGCACCCTATGGTATCTAACTGTATTGTATTTGATGTAAAAAATGTAATGTAACAACAAAGTATTACTTTGTCTGTGGCATCACATTGTGTTGTATTGCGCTGTGCTGTAATGCAACAAAATGTAATATATCAAATTCAAATTTTATTTAATATAACAAAAAGTGATGTTATATGACATATATACTTAACGTGACGTAATGCATCATAACATAACGTGTTGCAATGTATCATATCATAATGAAACGTATCACAATGTAACATCTCAATGTAACCTAATGTTTTACATAAGCTCTTGAGAAATGTAACATACGGTAATGTGACATACCACAATCAAATGTATCGCACTCGTATCGCACTGTAACGTATCGCCCTGTAACGTATCGCACTGTAACGTATCGCACTGTAACGTATTTCCCTGTAACATATCGCAATGTAACGTATTGCCCTGTAACATATCGCAATGTAACGTATTGCAATGTAACGTATCGCCCTGTAACTTATCACAATGTAACGTATAGTAATGTAATGTATCGCAATGTAACTTATGATAATATAACATATCACAATCAAATGTATCGCACTGTAACGTATGGCTATGTAATGTACCGCCCTGTAACGTATTGCAACGTAACGTATCGCACTGTAACGTATCCCATTGTAACGCATCGCAATGTAATGTATGGTAATGTAACATATCACAATCAAACTGTCACAGTGTAATGTATCACAATATAACATATAGCGATGTAAAACACACACTCCCACCTACGAGTTATTTAGAATCACCAGTTAACCTGATGAGCATGTTTTTGGACTGTAGGAGGAAGCTAGAGTACCCAGCACTAACCACTGCACCATAGTCACAGTGTTACATATCACATTATGTCATATTTAGAGTATCGTATTGTATACATATATAATTTTTATCCGTAAATTCTCGCGTCATATCTTGATTGTTGCATGGTGTTGTACTATAATGAACCATATTTACCGTATCAGAAAATATCACAGCTTTTTTTAATACACTGCATTACATCTATCATATGAGTACTGCATTGTATTGCATCATATTGTATTGTACCATATCATATAAAATATTGTAAAGAATCTGATATTTATAACATCACGTGTTATCCTAGATATTATAGTTAATTTTGAGATCTGAACCAGTTCTGTGGTTTGTGGTGTGTAAAATATCGGAATCAGTGGTTTGAAGTTCTCAGTCCCATCAACTGTTGCCATAATTTGCCCTCTGTTACATCCACTATGTGTAGCTCAGTCTACATTTTGCTGTCGAGCTGCTGACTAGGCAGTTGCATTGGCTGCAATCACACTAATTGGTCTCCTCTGCTGCTCACCTCCAGGACCCTTGCATGTTCATACAGATAGAAAAATAAGGCACCTAAAGAAAACACAAGCTGAGAATAATGAGACTCCTCATCTTCTGTGAAATGTAACAGAAAATGGTGACATTTCAGTTTGAACCTGGGTGACTCGTCTTAAACAATTCACACACATAGAGTACCCGTGGGTTTCATTCCACCTATTACTGAGAGGTAATTTTATGAATTAATTCACTACTGGGTAACAAAGCACTACTCTGATAAGTTGTGAGAATTTTTTAAAACAACTTCAGAGAATTCCAGGCAGGCAGTCATTCAAGGCAAACATGTCACTGCTTCCCATGAATGAAAAATGAACACGGGAGGGTAAATAAAGCAATATGACCAGAGGGACCAGGAATTCTGCGGATAAGTGTCAGCTGCAGAGAAAAAATGAAGCATTTACCTGTTTGTAATCCAATTTCATGATGGCTTTGTGTAGATATCGGACTCCTCTGTGAATGAGCTCGCTGCTCCGGCTGCTGGAGTCTGATGAGAAATCGTCTCCCCGCACAAGGGCAGTTTGGAGACCTGACAACGGGAGCCAAGAAAACACATCAACATTTGGATACTTATTGTCCCAAATCTTTAGAATAGATCCAGATGCTATTCAAATATGCACAACTTTCCACTGTAATATTCATGACGGGAACAATATTGTGAGGCCATACATATTCCATTGGTTAAAAACAACTATCATTCCAAGCAGTTCAGACTGTATGAATCTCAGAAAGGAGTGGTAAGATTTTGGTGCACAGATAAGAAACAAAACAAAAAAACTGACAAATCTTTGTAACAAATACATGTGAGTAAAATCATATGTTTTTTCGATCATTCTAACAATAAGTATGTTTGTGTTTTGTGCATTAGAAGCTTCTTTCATGTCCCACATGGTCTGTAAATCCCACATTTGAAAAGAACAAAGGATGAATAACTGAGGATTAGAAGACAGGGTTTGAAACCCACTTCCAGCACCATTAGAAAAAAATGAGTGAATAAAAGGGGAAAAACACATTTAAGACGCCTTTAACCAGAGGCAAAGATAATTGATTCGGTATGTATCAGTAACCGCAGAGGGACTCTATCACTCAATGAGAAAAAAAACAAAACACTTTTCTTTTTTTCTTCTTTTTGAGTGATTAGACTTGTTCAAGAGAAAAATCCATTCATTCTCAACATGCTGCTGCTCCAGACTTCACAGCAGACATAAGCAGCTCCTCAAAGATGAGGCCCTTGAGAGGAAGATTGGAAGCAACTCAATCACAATGGCCACGAGGTTATGCAATGTCAGGATGCAGAATGCCCATTTGTGGTTGCAAACAGGGGCTAAAAACAAGCTTGCCATGAAAAATCTTCTCCCTGAGCTGCTACCAAAAACTCGACAGAGCTGATGCTGAAGTGAAAAACTGGGATCTATTACTTCTGTTGCTAATTAAACTGGAATAATTTTAAAGAGCAGGAGACAATATTTGAAAAGTCTAAACTTAGTATGATAAGACGAAACCCCCCACAAAAAAATACAATGTGTTGGTCGACTGAAAATGAACAAAGCCAAAGATAACTGATCTTTTTTTTTTCAAACATAAATATCAGTAGTGACAAAGTGTCTTAAAATAGCTCAGTAGTGAAGTTTGTGGTAAATCCTCATTAAAAAAAAGAGACAATGATGTGTTTTTAAATAAATTTTAATACTTTCATCAGTGAAATACAGATGAACTCATTTACTTTGGCTGAAAAGAGAGACACATTTTAGTATGATGAGATCAAATCCCCGAATAATGATTTTGTCATTCAAAACAAATTAGATTATCTGTGTATTTTTTTTTAAACTACTGATTTTCCCTTTGTTTGTCTGACCTTTGATCTCAAATATTTGTTAAGCTGACTTTGCTTTGCAGCAGGGAAAAGAAACTTATATTGTATTCTATTGTATTCTATTGCAAACTATTCTATTCTATTCTATTCTATTCTATTATATTCTATTCTATTCGCTGACCATACCAATGGGCCTTGTTTAGTATTATTTGTCTATAGGAAAAAAAGAAGATGACATGTTTAAGTATGGCAATTGAAAAGGCTGTAAATTTATTTATTTATGTATTACTGCAATTCCTTGAGTGTCCACTTGAGGCTGACTCTGAAAGCATCGGAAAACATAAAAACACACATAAAAAAGGCAAAACTAAGTATGATCACAACCTGGTTCACAAATGATTTCACACTTTAAACCGAGGGTACATTTTATTATAACTCAGTTTAGAAAATGAAATACGATCATGATAGCATAATGAGAGGTACACATGGTGCAGTGAAGCTCAAAGCCCACCTCCACTGTGACCCTTTACCTCACACTTGCTTGACAGAAGTAAGTTTGACTTTAATATTTCCAGGTTGACACCCAAAACAATGGGCTCCAAAACTCAGCTTCAGAACAGATAGATGACGTCACAGAGACTGCGACTGTGTATTATACAGTCCGTGCTCCAGTGGACTCAAAAGCTGACTAATATTGCTGAACTATCTTTTATAAAACCAGGGGACAAAAGCCTTTTCCTTCCATGCAGTGAGTGCATGAGTCAGCGGCTCCTCCTCCACTAATGAACCCTTCAGACTCCTGAGAAACCTTCAGAAGTCTGCTGTCTGAGCTCTTCTAGTTTTTACCTGTTCAGCCAGCTCTACATGTGACACACAGCAACCACACAAAACATAACGCAGCCATCCATTTCATTGTCATGTGACTCCAGGGGACAGTGCACATTAATAAATGTGTTTCATTATTATGCATATGTCTTTATATTCCTCATGATGGATTTAGGAATAAAGAAGTCATGCATTTTGTGTGACAAAGCTGTCAGACACCATCAAGCAATAAAAAACAATACATCACATGCTTATTTATATTCAACTCAGAATAACATTTCAAAATAGTGTCTTTCTAGATTAATCACAAAATCTGCATGTGGCACGCACACGGGCTGCGTTGACACACGATAACAAGCAAACTTGACTAATTATATGACAGGTACTTAGTAAAGAAGATGATGGCACAGGATTATCTAAAATAAGCAAAACAGAGCAAGACAAATGACAGTCGTTTCCAACTCTGCTGTGATTGTTAAGCATGTACCTATTACAGAGAGAAGCCATACAATCTACCATCTGTTAGAAGGAGGAGGAGGAAAAAGGTAAACAAATTAAAGTCACTGAGAAGCTTCTTCTGATTTTTTTCATTCATGTTGTATATATTGAATATACAGTGGGGGAAATAAGTATTTGATCCCCTGCTGAATTTGTAAGTTTGCCCACTGCCCTGAGAAATTAACACACTCTAATTTTTATGGTTGTTTACTGGTTATAAGTATAGACAAGAATATCAGTTGAAAATGCATAAAAACACACAGTATAAAAGTTATAAATTGTTGTGCATTTTATCAAGTTAAAAAGTATATTAGTATCAGCAGGGGATCAAATACTTATTTCCCCCACTGTATATATATATATATATATATATATATATATATATATATATATATATATATATATATATATATATATATATATATATATATATATATATTATATGGAGAGAGAGAGAGAGAGAGAGAGAGAGAGAGAGAGAGAGAGATATTTCAACTCCAGAAATGTGACCTGAGCCATTTTAACCCTTTGAACCCTGAGCTGAATTTTCCAGTCCCTGCCCGAAAACTGCATACCTATAATAAAATGGCTATATGGGTATAGCTCTGCAAACCACAAGGGCTATTTGAATAACTTTGGTGTCATAGTAAAGGGGAAAATTTCAATATTTATTGAGATGTGTTTATATGAGTACACATGGTGCTGGTAAAGAGTAAATAAGGTTGGCACCCAGCAAAAAGATAAAAAGATGTACACAGGTGTTTGGGAATTACTATCTCTTTGAAAATGATGCAGCTGCAGCTCTAAACCTTTATCAGACATTGGTACAACATATGATCATTATCTATGCAAAGGTTGACTCTGATAAAGTGAAAGAGAACGAAATTAGAGAGGTTTTAGTGCAGAGAGTTCAGGCGAGCTCTCTTTTGGCACAGTTTGGCTCCATCTGTGTCATTTAAATTTTCTCATCAACAAAACTATAGATTTTATTTGTCTATCAGTAGTGCTGATCGATACATCCAAATACAACAATTTTTGGTAATTTTTTAAAAAGAATAAGAATAATTTCAGAGTGTATTCCATGCAGAGATGGAACTCTTTTTGTCATTTTTCTGATATTTAAACTATTTCACCATAGATATTCTGTTCTATAGGCTGCATGGTGGTGCAGTGGTTATTGCTGTTGCCTCTCAGCAAGAAGGTCACAAGGGGCACAGTCATACTGGCCATCTAACGAATGCCTGCCCTCCCTGCGGTACCGTTCCCCTGCTGGGCAGTTCAGCCTGCAGTCACACTACTCCAATATGAACCAGACTTTAGGAACAGCACCGTGGGGAACACAGGAATCATGGCTACGACTTTAATGACTTTTTGGCTCATGTTAAGTTGTTTTGGTCCGACACAGCTCTCTAACACCCTCACCATTGTTTGAAATGATTGTAAAGAGGAGCGGTTGCAGAGATCATGTCTGTGTGCTTGGCCTTGTGCATGAAGTGTACTGCACACCGTGCCAAAGAGGAGAACTGAACCATGCCTGAGCATGATCTATTTGGGGTCACACTGGCCAAACGAACTGGACTTTAGGGTTTTATAGCTGGTGATTCTAGATTGCCCATAGGTGTGAGTGTGCGTGAGTGGTGATCAGTCCAGGGTGTACCCCGCCTCTCGACTGAAGACAGCTGTGTTAGGCTCCAGCCATCAGAGAAGTGTTCCAAGTTCAATAACCGTTTTAAAGTTAAAAAAGCTACAAACAGATTTATGAATGTAGTTTTTCTATACTCTCCTTTTCCATAAATAATCTCATAAATGATCAGAATTATCATGTGATACATTGGGTAGGTGAAGAACAGCTACAACAATAAGATGCTACTTTCACAATGAGACTTTTCTTTCAAAGGTTTTGTTAAAATTAGTTTTAGTATCAGTGCTTTCACTAAAGTAAATGATCTGCCTTAAACGCCTTGTTAAACATGACTAGATCCATGTCGTACTTTGTTAAGAACGATGACACCATCACAGCAGAACTGACCCTTTTCCTGGTCTGGAAGCAGGTCTGCCTCCCCGCACCCCAGTCTAAACTCTGCTCTACGAGGAGGAAAACATCCTCCCATCCAGCTGCTTAGGAAAAGAAAGCTTCGCAGCTTAGAAGCAAAGCTTTATCCAATTCCCTCTTCACCCATTCTGGGACACTTCAGTGCAGCCGAAATGGAGCCACAACAAATTCCAACACAAAGAGAAATCTGCTTCAGAGTTCTCGCTATCAGCGGGCTTGTTTCTGTGCAAGCTGCTAAAACTAATCACACCTTAAACAGCTTCAATAGGAGATAAAGTTTATGCAGCATCATAACAGAGAACGAGTGCATCTCTTCTCTAAACATGAGCCAAACAACCAAAGCCAAGAATCCCTAAAGGCCTTCGTTTATAACTATTAGAAAAAAATTCATTTTAAACTATTTTTCCCTCCCAACCTTTTATAATTCAAATCTATTATTAATCAAAGAGATTGACAATGAAACTAATAGTTTGTCTGATTTTCACTGGGGCACAATCCAGCCAGCAATTGATTGTGGCACCAGGGACACCTGCAGCTTCAGAATACATTTCCACTTTCAGGAGGAGTGAGGAAAAAAAAAACAGCTCCACGAGGAAATATTGCCCCACCACATGAATATGCAGGGGCTTGATACCAGCAGTGTCATTACTAATGTTGCTGCCAATTACAGAGCATGTCATGACACTGTGATTCATGAATATTCATGGCTGACTGATATAGACAGCAGCAGTGTGCAGAGGCCTCGATTCCCATTTTACTGTCTCATTGTGAATGGTGAACAGGTACCTCCATCATGCCATGCAGGCGCCTTCCAGCTGCAAGACAAGCTGTTCCATAAGGCATTGCTAGTTAACAGTGTGTTATATAAAGGTGTATAAAAGTGATGAAGTGCTTCCCGGCTCTAAAGAGCAGGCATTAAAGCATATTAAGTAGACATTTAAGCTTGTAAAGAGGGAATCCAGAAATGGAAAGAAGACACCGAGCAAAGAGATGCCTTCAGGGTCGGGATGTTCAATTCTCAGAAAGTTTGATACCTGCTGGTGCTCAGGAATGAAATGAGGGTTTGTGTGAGAGACAAGGGAATGAAAACTACCTGAGATTCACTTTGAGAAGAGTGGAACTACTTTCTTTTGGCTTTGATCCAGAGTTGCAGTTAACTTAAGTTGATATCAATGACAACAAAGTTAACAAAAAAAAAAAAAAAAAGAAAAAGACAAAAGAAAAGAGGAGGTCTTCTGGAGCTCCTCACACCAGGTATAATGACTGATTTAGGGAGAGATTCTTAGAGATCATTCTGAGCTCAGAGGATCTGCTTTTGCCTTTTGTGAAACATCTGCTTGGAACTCACAACAAATCACTTCAGAAATTTCAGATCCTTATTTGCAAACTTCGAAACTTCTGATTTCACGTTTTAACCAGTTTTGTTTTAAAGATGTTTGTATCTGATCTTCTCTTTTCTTTTTTGTTATACTTTCTAATATTTGTTTATCTTGCATTTTAATGTTTCTTTTAGACATCATCAGTCCGACTAACTTAAGAATATAGATTACCTCAATTTCTAGATTGAACTTTGTTAATGCCACGTGCCTTTCTCAGGACTGTTGCTTTTGAAGTACAGGTCTGTTTTTTTAATTAAGGCTGTTTGGTTTAATGTTTCAAGGACCCTAAATTAACATTTCCCCTTTTTTAAAAAGAAATTCTGTTCTGTCTTTGCTGTTTTGTCCCTTCTGACACACCATATTAAGCGCCCACAGCTCCTGGTGTCAAATAGAATATCATCAAAGTACCTGAGGTGTCAAAGCGAAGCATACAGGTGCAGCTACTCAGACTGAAGCCAGCAGGAAACCCCTTCACAAAAGCATGCATGGCACTATTTTGAGGAGTGCAAATCACAGCAGACCTGTGGATGAAACTAAATTTTCAAAGTTAACTCCAGAACTTGTTTGATTCAGTGGCATCTGACAACACTGTAACCAAGATTGTAAAAGACTTGAATCAGAAAAAAAAATAAAACCCAAACAAACAGAGAGTGCTACCAAACTTAAAACTCATTTGATTTCAAAATCAGGACACTGATAAGACTTGCTTAACATTATTAATATGGACTTTAAAAAATGTTCCAAAATGTTGATTTATACTTTTCATTAAAAATGCAATTTAACTATTGAAATTCAGAGATAAGGTGCTTTTTAAGTAAAATAAATTAAAAAAATAAATAAATAAAAATAATAATAATAATAATAATAATTTGACAGCCCCCTATGTCAGTATATCTACATCTTTGCACTTCAGAAGTTTTTCTTACTCCATAAGTTACAGGAATAGCTGATTTTTAAACAATCACATTTATTCAGATTTTATTCTAAATTTACTGAGTATCTAAAGTTATGTAGAAATATGACAATGAACTCAAACAAACATTACAAAACAAAACTGAGCGCCATGCTAAAAATGTCTCAGATTAAGACCAGTATGGACTACAGACATGTCAACTTTTTGAAACCAACCTACACACACCTCTTAACTCCAGCTCTACTGCTGTAGTGTAGACTGCAGGGCAGTGTACAATATTAGAATATCCCCCATGTTGTTAAACCTACAGATTGAGAATGCTAAGTTTTTGCCACAGTGTCTACAGGAAGAGGTGAAACATGGTGGGCTCCTTTCTGTGTATTGGTTTGACATGGCGTGACATTTCATTTAAAATACAACTTTGTTAAACTCTAAGTTACATAGAGCGACCCATGAGCAAGCAGGTGGTCTGTGTTAAAGACTTTCTGGAATGTAACAGGGACAGTAGCAAATAAGGTTTGGTATAAAGAAGTGCTTTAAACTTGTTAAAACAACATGTTAGATGTTTGTTTAAATATGTAGTTTGTTGGTGTCAGATTATTTTATATGACATTTCTACCATTTTTAACCAGTTAAAGAATCAGTCCCATTAAATTGTCAAATGGTGTAACCAGAAAAGCACCATAAGTATTCAATAATTCACCTTCCTAGAAGTTATGTATGTGTAATGATTAAAAAAAGTTATTCTAATGAAATATAATCTCTAAGAATATTTAAAATGTTTCATTTTTAAAACTGATAATGTGAATTTTGTTGTACTGAGTAAGTCAGTATACCTGTTTTTGGGTCAAATCCTTTTAAATTTAATTTTTACAGTGTAGTAGACTGCTAAAATCATATTCAGAGTAACATTTTATATCATTTTTTAATGAGACTCATTGGTTACACAAATTGACATTTTTTAGTTTTACCAGCTGACCACGTCTTTCACCCAATACTTCATATCATTGCTGCATCCCTCTTGGATGCAGTATTGAATCTTCAGTTAAAGAGCAAAACATAAAAGTGTTTTTTTCTGCTTATATGTCAGTGTGAGGGAAAACAGGACCCAGACCCAACTGAGGGTGGATTGTAAAAGACAATTCCGTATGTAGCAGCTAACTCCAGATACAGAGCACAACAATGCTTCAAACAGCAAATCCAAAACACAAAAGAAGAAAGATAAATGAGTATGATGTAAATCATGTACTGATCACTGCTTTCCCTCAGGATCCAGCCTACAGGCAGCCAACATCCCTGGTCTTACTGTACCATAAGCATCATGTGACCTTTCTCTGATCACAGAGTCTTAAGAAAGAACATTTCCTGCAGATTTCTGGCTTGTACCTGCAGAGAAATTTAAAAAAAACAACCCACAAATGAGTGTGTGAGACAATGAAAAGATGCATCTCTCACCCTGTCACACACACACACACACACACACACACACACTAAAAATTGGTAATGTCAGTTGACATTTTCTCAAACAAAGTTAAAAAATACAATCTCAGGAAATAACTTCTGTGTGATTAAAACCAACTCCTCACTTTCAAATGACTGTCAATTAATTGTGCATATAAATGGGAAGTTAATTATTCTTCAGTAAAACGGCCAATTAAGCTGCTAATTGTGTTTTCATTCCAACTTCTAAATGGTAAGTGGATAACAGAAACACGGTGTGACCATGCAGCACGCTGTTAGGCAAACGTGATCTTGAAGTGTGTACTGTAAATAAACATGTATGCAGGCGGGTCAGATGATCTTAGCACATGTTGCATGGTTCTGTGCAGTAAGAGAGAGAAAATAAAAGCCCGTAAAGGAGGCAACAAAGAGGCTTTAATTAGCAGATAAAGCACCTTACAGGAAAAGAACATTTGAGTACATTATTTAGCTCCTGAGTTTTTCCAGTGCATTGTGGGGAATTTGCAAATTACAAATGCTACCACCTGAAAGCAAGTGGGTGTGACCACACAGCCTTAATGGGGCTGGGTTAATTAAAAGGTTAATTGTAAGAAATGGGAGCTGCTTGATGTATGGCTGGTGAACAATAGTGTCCTCTAGAGGTGAGTGTAACCATGATATACAGTTTTCTCTTTTTTCCCCTTGCACTCTCTGTCCTTGTGTGCACTGGGTCCAGGCCGTGCAGTGAAAAAGCTGCTCTGTCTCCTATAATAACACACCATGCTGCTGCACAGAGGCATGCATCTCCTTACACATCTTTTTGCACCCAATATATGCACGGTCCCCACTCTGTCTTTGGCTTGCTGCCATGCAGGCCAATATGCATCAAGAAACAAAAAAAAAAATCAGGCCCACTTTGATTGGCTACAAGGTGCTGGTGTAAGATTACTCAGATCAGTTATTCCATCGCTGCAGAACAATGAGGCCCAGAGATTATTTTGGCCACTGCGTCAACTTGAGCGTTTTTCTGCGTCATTCTCCATTCTTGCTCGCTCCTATCACATTTCCCTCTCTGGGGACTAAATTGGTCCCCTTATGACAACTGGCTACAGGCCCACTAATTACCCCCCTCCCTCCTTCCCTCTCTCTCTCATACACACACACACACACACACGCACACAAACACACACACAGTAGCACTATGAATAGGCAGCCTGGCCTGTAAAAACCCCACCCCGTGCATGTGAGGTCTAAATTTGGAACACAATTGAAATACAGAATTGTCGTGGAAGATAACAAAGAATAATATTGACCCCCGCTTCATTAGGCTTGTTTTATGCAAACGTAGAGTGTCTGGCACAGAAACCTCATTGTGACATAACTGTGCCTAGATGTGCCAATATACACTCACCACAGTGTTACACTTAATAATGACTATGACGCAATAAATGGACCAAGTAGTAATCATTTGGCATGCCTTTATTTTTTCTTTTTAAAGATGCTTATTTTTAATTTGCTACAACTTAGAATTTCACTTTTTTTTTTAGCAGCAGCTTATTAATCAAGTTGTAATTACACATTAAAATTTTTTGTTAACATAAAGTGAAATAATGTTTAGATCAGTTTTCTAAGATTAGTTGAGCAAATTTGCACAATCAACCAGCCAATCATGTCTCTCCTCCTTCACGTTGCACTTCTGTGATTAATAGACTGAAATCCTCGCGTTTGGGTTAACATCAGCCCAAACCACGCGTGACTTTAGCCCCCTGCAAACACAAAAGGTGTGTGAAGTGAACACAGAAGGGGTTACCCCCTCCACCACATCTCTCCTAATGTCCATGTGGAAAGCAACATAGAACACATACCTCAAGACAAACATGCTCACCAGAAAAATTGGGGCTTGGGAGAGCTCCCCAGCGGATTGGTCCGTGACGGTGTCGACGCCGATGACGTCGCGCTGTGAAACACGTGGGCCACGGTATCCAGAGCTCACATAAACAAAGCCACATTGGCCAGACTGGGTTAGTCGAAGCTCGTGTCGCTGTCAGTGCGCGGAGTCACACGGTTTGTCTGCTCAGCTGCCTGCCTGCCTGCCTGCTTGCCTGGCATTGTTGGGGACCGGCGCTCGTGATTTGGAGCTTTTACACAAATTGATGAATCCCCCCTGCATGCTTATCGCATGGATTGAAAGTCACGATCCTGATGTGAAAGAGGTAAGATTCCCGCTTTTCTGTCTTATAAATAACCTGTCCCCGCGCTTTACTTTCACCGCGGTCCACGAGACATGTTAACCTTTTTCTTTAGTTTTTCCCTCCACTTCTGAGCTCGTTTTAAACTTACTACGCGTGGCTCAGACTCTTTGAATGTTTGGCCGTTTTTTTTTTTTTAAATTTCAGAGATTTTGCGACTTTCATGAATTCTAGACAAGTTGTCTCTAATGTCAAGTGCGCAAAGTTGGTTTGCTCATCACTTTTATATAAAACGAGAAGCTGAGTTATATTTAAACTATATCCATATTTGAGGATATCTACCAAACGGCTGTGCGTAATTGGAAAACAGTTTTGGTTCGTGCGCGTTTTGTCACTAGCCTTGCGGTTGGTTTTTAAGACATTGTTTTATTTCATGATTTACTAAATCTCAAAGTGATGTGTTTTTATCAGGGGAAAATCCAGAACAGAGCCGCTTTCTTGAACCCTGACACCCATACAACTCCTGACATCCCCCATTTCAAGTGTCACCGAAAAACTGTCAGAAGACTTGAGGTATGACCGAAAATTATTTATAATTTTGAAACACATACGTGTTTATATAAGCGTGTTGTATTTGATATTTAGAACATTACTGAAAGCTAAGGAACTGTTTGTGACAGGGTTTGAGAAGAAACATACTAAGAAGGCATATTTTTGAACTTTGTGGGACATTTATTGTAGTAATTCTGATGTTTTTCATCGGCTTGCTTTCAGCCATGCCCTGCGTCCAGGCTCAGTATGGATCATCACCTCAAGGAGCGAGTCCTGCCTCCCAGAGCTACAGCTACCACACTGCGGGAGAATACAACTGCGACTTCTTAACACCCGAGTTTGTGAAGTTTAGCATGGACTTGACCAACACTGAGATCACAGCTACTACTTCTCTGCCGAGTTTCAGTACATTCATGGACAACTATAGCACCAGTTACGACGTCAAACCGCCCTGTCTGTATCAGATGCCGCACTCTGGAGAGCAGTCCTCCATCAAGGTGGAGGACGTCCAGATGCACAGCTACCATCAGCAAAGCCACCTGCCGCCTCAGTCAGAGGAGATGATGGCTCACTCTGGGCCTATGTACTTCAAACCGTCCTCTCCTCACGCGCCCAGCACGCCAAACTTCCAGGTCCAGCCTAATCACATGTGGGAGGACCCGGGCTCCCTCCACAGTTTCCACCAGAACTATGTTGCGGCCACTTCTCATATGATAGAACAACGCAAGAACCCGGTGTCGAGGCTTTCGCTCTTCTCCTTCAAGCAGTCCCCGCCCGGCACTCCCGTTTCGAGCTGTCAGATGCGCTTCGACGGGCCACTGCACGTCTCCATGAGCCACGACAACCCCGGCGTGCACCGCGGCCTGGACGGCCAGAGCTTTGCGGTGCCGAGCGCTCTCCGGAAACAGGCGGGTCTGGCCTTCCCGCACTCCCTCCAGCTCGGCCACGCGCACCAACTGGTGGACAGCCAAGTGCCATCGCCCCCGTCCCGAGGATCTCCGTCAAACGAGGGTCTGTGTGCGGTGTGTGGGGACAACGCAGCCTGCCAGCACTATGGAGTGAGGACCTGCGAGGGCTGCAAAGGATTTTTTAAGGTGGGATGATTTGACAGCCACCAGACAGCAGTGTTGCTGACATATTTAACACTTGCTGTTTTATTTCTATTTTCTTTTTTCACGGCGAGTGTGGGTTTGAAATCATTTCTTGACAAAAATTCAACCCAATCACAAATTTTAAAGCAGGTTGCCCTTAATATATAATATTTAATATATTTTCAAGCAACACTTTAAAGTTAGTGCGTAAGATAACTTTGCACAACTATCACATCTCTCCGCATATATATGATCTTAAAGGAAAAATATAAAACAAGCACGAGCGTGTCTTTGCAGACTGTATTCCCTCCTGTTGCTTCATAGCGACCAAACAGAAGATGTGACAGATATTATATCGCTTTCATCTTTCCATTTTCATTTTAAGTTGGTGTCATTTCTGCAGCAGTCTACATGTTGTATTTATAATCGGTCTTGGAAATTTAGGCCCTCAGACTGACATGATGTTCGTCTCTGTTTTCCAGCGTACTGTTCAGAAAAATGCTAAATATGTGTGTTTGGCGAATAAAAACTGTCCCGTTGACAAACGCCGAAGAAACCGGTGCCAGTTCTGCCGTTTCCAGAAGTGTATTGTCGTCGGAATGGTGAGAGAAGGTATGTCTGGGCCATGTGTTAAATAATTTGTGAATATAAATATTCCACCGTGTGTGTGTAAAAAGTGTTGGACTGTTTTTTTTTAAAACCCAAATCCAGAGCATTTACGCACGACAGGATTTTCAGGAATAATAAGCCGATGGTTTTTTTTTTTCTTTTACCCATGCAGTTGTCCGGACGGATAATCTAAAAGGTCGGAGAGGACGCCTCCCATCCAAACCCAAAAGCCCCCAGGAGCCCTCCCCTCCTTCGCCGCCGGTGAGCCTCATAAGCGCGCTTGTTCGGGCCCATGTGGACTCCAACCCTTCCATGTCTGCTTTGGACTACTCCAGAGTAAGTAAAGTACTACTACAAGAAATAAAACACACACACAGAACACTTAAAAAGAAAAGTAGTGAGGAACTGAGAGGGGAAATAGAAGCAGGGATGAGATTTACGGCCTTTTTAATTTAAACTTCTTGTGGGAAACAATTTACTGCCTTTAAGTTTTCTCGCTGAATTCTTAACTTTCTCAGGCTTTAATGTGGCATATTTTTTCCTAAGTAAATTACGTTGAAATTGAGAACTTAATAAAAAGAAGACATGAATTTAATAGTAGAAAAGCACTCTCTCCCTCTTGGAAATGGCCATTTGCAATTTCACGGATTATATATTTTAAAGGACCTCATTAAGGCGCTGTTTAAATTAAATTCCAGTTCCAGGCTAACCCTGACTACCAAATGACTGGAGACAACACTCAGCACATCCAGCAGTTCTATGATCTCCTGACGGGCTCCATGGAGATCATCCGGGGCTGGGCGGAGAAGATCCCCGGCTTCCCTGATCTACCGAAGCAGGATCAGGATCTCCTCTTTGAATCTGCTTTCCTGGAACTTTTCGTTCTGCGGCTGGCGTACAGGTGAGCTGCGTAATTATTAAAGCAAACAAACCGGGCTTTGGATAGTCATCAACTCCTCCTTCAAGCTTCATTGCTTAGGGTTTTATTAGCTGCCTAATAATAAGACGGCTCTTAAATCCCCGTTTATTGCCCTGCGTAATTAATGGCGTTTTCTTGTTAATTGCAGGTCCAACCCGGTGGAAGGCAAACTTATTTTTTGTAATGGAGTGGTGTTACACAGGCTACAGTGCGTCCGTGGATTTGGGGAGTGGGTGGACGCCATCGCGGAGTTTTCTTCCAACTTGCAGAGCATGAACATAGACATCTCAGCTTTCTCCTGCATCGCAGCTCTGGCCATGGTAACAGGTGCGTAAAAAGCGGGATTCGCTCAAAAAAAAAAATTCTCTCTGCGTCAAACGCACGCAAAACAGAAAAGTTAATGCATCGGAAGTGATTTGAGTGTCACTCCCTTTCGATTTCAGAGCGACACGGACTCAAGGAACCCAAGAGAGTCGAGGACCTCCAGAACAAGATAGTCAACTGCCTCAAAGATCAAGTGACATTCAATGGCGGTGGATTGAATCGTCCCAACTACTTGTCAAAACTCTTGGGAAAGCTCCCTGAACTGCGCACGCTATGTACCCAAGGTCTGCAGCGTATCTTTTACCTTAAACTAGAAGATCTAGTCCCTCCGCCAGCAATAATTGACAAACTTTTCCTCGACACCCTACCTTTCTGAGCCCAACTCGCTGGAACTTCCAAAAGACTGTTTGAGTCAGACTTTTTGACGTTATTATTTCTGAATATTTGCAAGATACAGAACAAGATGTAAGAATTCACTGAAAAATAAGAGAAGAAGTAGAGGCAGAAAGTTTAAGATTTGTAGGCCTTTGAAATTCCTTGAAATTGTTTCCTTGAGTGCCAAACAAGAGAATAATCCCGGGGAATTTCTCGCTAAATTGTCATCAAACTTAATCGGATTTCGCAACCACTTCCAGTTTATTTCACATCCACTCCGCTCCACTGTTTCAGCATCCTCAGCTGTAATATATCCCATTTATATATACCAACACACGCACACAAACACACTCACTGTATATTACGAGATTATGTGATGCCGTCAACGCATCGGTTTATAACACGTGTACAAAGTTTGTTACGATGAAAAGATTTAATTCTCTTTTCTTTTCTGACTCGTGCCTATGTGTTTCTGACAGGATCCCCAAAAAGTATCCAGAAAAGACAACGCATGTCCTAGACTTTTCTTTTCCTTTCAGTTTTCTTTTCTTTTATAGGCACTTGCTGAGGTGATGTCTATATATAATATATACCGGACACTATGTAGTCTGCTAGATTTGATACAGATTCGTAGTTATGGCACTCCTTTTATGTATGACGCATATGTGGAAAAATATCTCATGTGTATAGAAAATGAGGGACCCATGGTGTTTGTAAAACTGTCAGACATTCCTTGTTTGTATGTGCTGTAAGTATTGTTGCTGTTGAATATAAACGTTTCTATATATTTATTATTTCTATTGCCAAGAGCTACACTAAGCATGGTGCAATTTAAAACGATTTCAAACCCATTCGAGTTCATGCTGAGCACGTTGTCTATGTTTTATGTCTTAGAAACGTCTAGCTAGTTTTGATTTAACACGTTTTGGAAATTGGATAAAGTCCATCTTATATGGAGAGGTTCATGAGTGTGTGATGTAGGCCCACATCTTTGACATCATGATGTACTCAACCACTTCTGTAACGCATTTGGTGCCCGATTCAAAAACTTTAGAGAGAAAGAAATATTTAATGTTTACAAATAAAACCTTTAAATCAAATTCTTTGCTAAACTGTTTCTCTGAGATTAATTCATTCTGTAAATTCAGAGCCGTTTGGGAGTTTATTGTGATCAGCAGGCCTGTTTGCGCAAAATGGTGAAAACAATTTCCACGAGGCACTTTCACTCCTTGTAATTTTTTTGAGCATAAAGTTATTGTATTAAATTGTTACTAAATGATTGTCAGGCCTCGTCGAGTTTTAGATTCAGTTCTGTCTCTTTTTTCGAGAGATTTGATTGCTTTTTAAAGCCTAAAACGAAGCGAACGTTTGAGAACTAATTTAAGAAAAAAATCTTCTAGTTATCTCATAAATCCGATATAAGTATTAGGAAATCTGCATGATAAAAAAAGTTTTCTTTCACAAATTTCAGACTGGAGAGAGCTTTCCACCTTTTTATTTGTTTTCGGAAAAAGGAAACAGACTCTACTTTACATAATACTCAAAGAATTTATTTATTTATTTATTTTTGGATTTGAAGCGAGAGATTAAGATAAAGAAAGCCTACATTTATTTTTAATTTTATCCTCAAGAGGCTTTCCGGTGCGATGGAAGTCGGTGTATCCAAAAGTTTGAAGCTGCATTTCTCAGTCAAATGCTTCGAAGCTTGAGTTCCTGCTTCATGTCTTTTAATTTCAGCAAGACAAGACGAATTTTACGCATTTTACGCATTTTCAGAAAGGCTTTATTTGTCTTTCAGTAAGCGCAGAGTTTAACCATGTTACCCGAAAAAAAAAAAAAAAAAAAACACCAAAAAAAAAAAAATTACTTGGACTTTCCTGCCAAAAAAGAGGCCATGTTTCTACAAACGGTACTTATAAATTAAGAAAAAAGGAAAAAGAAAACGTTTTCTATGTGCAGCAGAAAATGGGAACATTTACCTTTGGCACAGCTCATGTGCGTCACTGCGCTGCGCTTTCCGAGTAATTTCAATCAGGTTTAGCGAATTAGGACAATAAAAGACTGGTATATGATAACTTAAGTCGCATGTGAAGATGAATAATGTATAGTAATTTTTAATGACGTCACGCTCATTCAAACCGCGCTTTCGATTGAACTCGGGTACATTTTAAAAAGTGCGCATGCATATCTTTTACTTCTGTTTACTCGCTGCTCTCATTCAAATACATTCTGCATGCTATAGTGTGTATGACTACAGCTATGAAAGTGATTCAGCCTCCTACATACAGATTGGCCTGTGCGCTGTCAAAAAGCCTCTCCGTTAGTCTGTCAGAGCAGAGAAGTGACGCCAGGCTCTGAGGCATGTCTGCGACTTCTCCTCCCTGATCCCACATTTATCACATGATCGAGATGAAGGGAACAGCTTATTTTGAGAGATATTAGCAGCAGGCAATAAATTGTCTAAATAATTAGATCGTCAGTGTAAAGTGCTAATTCCAAGGCAAATTGGGATTACATTCAGAACCAGTTTGCTGACATTTAGCAGATCTGCTGAAAGGGTGCATTACAATGTCACAAGTTCTCTCTATTGACTCAAAGTACAGTTAGGCTTTACACATGTCTGTCTCAGCACAATAAAACATGACACAAGCAGCTAATACTTCTGTCAGTGTTTGTGCATGATTATATATGCTGGAGGACTCAGAGTCAAGATTCATTAAAAGCACATGACTTAATTTCCTCCCTACACTTGGCATCAGTGGAGGAAAAGACGTGGTGGTGTCAGCTCAGGCGAGGAAAGAAGAAAGAAAGGGATCAGTTTTCTAGTTCTTCAGCTGCTGCAAAGAGAGCAGCAAACATGTGGCCGTCTTCTGAGAGTGGACATTTCTGCAGCTGAGCGCTTGTGCTTCAATCCAGAGAGGCTGCTCACTCTCAGTGTGTGATGCTACCTTTCAATGATAGTTACGTCGCCGTGATAATCATGGATCATGCTGCATGCAAAGCGCCTCGCTCCTCAAATTCTGTGATGCAATTTGACAGATTCACATTTGCAGAACTTTCAGCATTTGAGCAGCTCTGCTGCAGGTGTGTGAAGCTTAGATCAGTTCAGCTGTTACAAACTGTTACACCCAGAGTATTTTCCCCGACAACAAACCCAAACATAAGACCAAATCGTGCAAATTTTGTTGACAAAAATTGTTCAAAATATAACGTAACTTTTTCTCATTCTGTTTTTGGTCTGAACACTCGACTTAACGTCGCTGTTCGCTGCAGTTTCATCCGTAAGTCTACTGTGGGAATAATCATACATGGAGGTCAAGATCAGCCCCACTTTTGCCTCATTTGCTCTTTGTGGTGGGAGAGCTTTTGACCTTTCACCTTTGTGTTGCATGGGAACGTGGCAGACATCTGAAAAGGAGGTGCAACTGCTACTGAACAGTGTTTTGATGGATTTAATTATGTTTTCCACAATGGCAGCAAATTAAAAAGACTGTGGGGAATATTCACAAACACGTACCCAAAACTAAGTTTTAGATTTGTGGTCTTTGATTTTATTTTTTTTATAGTTTTCAGACAACATGTTATTTCTCCAATCTGGATGAAAAAAAGAGTCGGTTACAGTCAAGTTTGATTGCTCTGTACTTTTATTTCCCCTGGGTCATGTAGAAAGTTACTAAAAGCGCTGAGGAATGAATCTCTCCAAAAAGCAGGTCTTGAAATGGATCCACCTTCTGACCTGATGTCAAGATCGTTTTTCAGATCTTGATTCTTACCTTTCAGTTTCCAAAAAAGGTAATATTCCACCTGTGCGATCCGTAACGTACCACTTTTCAATAAATTCTGCTACTTTCCTTTTATTTGCCTCACTGGCTTCCCTTCCTCTCGTGCCACCTTTCCCTCCTCTGTGCGAGCCTGCAGTAAAACATGTTGATTACACAACTTATGAATCTCACGAGCCCCGCCGACTCTACCTCCAAACAAAATGAATGAATAATGAGTGGGATGATGGCCCTTTGGATACGACTGCCCATAGTTATATTACTGTGACTATTTGATTTACCATATTGAAATGCTGATGATTGTCCAATAAATAATGCAAAAAGCTGATTTCCGAGTGGCGAGGCAGGGAAAGAAATCCACCTTGCATATAAATGGAAGCGAGCTGTGTGTCTCCCCTCTTCTCAGCCTGTGGCCCAGAGCGGCTTTATCATTCATAGGACTAAACAGACAATCAATTCAGCAGCCATGTATGAAGGATGAAGGGATGCGACAAGCTGTGAATGATGAGGAGCCAAAAATCAAAGGCCTCACTCCTTCTTAGCTCTAATGGCCATTACCAGGCCAGACAGCAGCAGTAAAATGAGGTTAATCATTCGCATGGATCCTCTCAAAGAAGATTGACTGGACTTGATGCCTAGTCAGATCACTCATAAATATTTACTTGGTATTAAACAGCTGTGTATGCTCTGTTATCGTGCATTGATTTCTGACAGATGCCATCAAATTATTGTTTCAAGTGTGGTCAGAGAAAACCATTAATGCAGTGCTTGTACCAAGACTCAATTATGCTAACCACCAGAAATTAATAATGCAATGAATTGACCAGATACGATGATAAAGGGGAGTTTCTTTGGGGGAAATATAGATTTTTTTGGGGTGTATGAATTTAGCAGAATCATGATGAAATCAGCAGAAACCACAAGAGTCCGAATGCTCCATTCATTACAGGTGGACAGCACCCTCACTCTGCCCACTTTAAACGGTTTATGGGTGCAGTGTGTATCAGTATTGAACACACAGGCTCAGTCCTTTGACCTTATTGACAAAATGAAATCGGAAATTTCCTTAATAGAAAGAGTTAATGTTTCCTCGGGCGGACATGTTTCCGATTCAATTAGTTTTAATGAAGCCGGTGCTCAGTGGTCACTGGAGTAGAAAAAACAGGCATAAATGCCTGATGGTAATAGAGGACATATTAAGGAGGAAGGGATCGGACACACAGTGCGTGTTTCTAAGTGGCGAAAAAATGCCTCTATCAGGCTGGTAGGAGCCGGTGGCTCTGGGAGGCAGTGGGTTGTATGAGGCTCAAATGATGCATTAGGTCTCTGGGGCGAAGCTGGGGGAGACTGAGGGGCAGGTTGTAAAAACACATGGGTGTCATGGAGAAGACAGGAGAATTATCCCTCCCATCATGACATCATGGCGGTCTGAGCTGCAGAGGACTTTCATCATTTGCAAAATTTTGGACGTTTAAATTCTCAGTACCTGCTGTTTCCTCCTGGATTTCCTCCTCCTTCATGTGTGTCAATGTGACCGAATGCAGTGCTGCAACACCCCCCCCCCCCCCCCCCACCAACCCCTTCTCTTCCCATCTGATGTCAGTGTGCAAAATGTCAACATGGTCAGATGCACTGGCTCGATTCCTGCAAGAATATGCCCTCGTCTTGTGTTATGGTTTTGTGCTGCTGCTCCATGTGAAGTGAAACATATTAAACACACCCATGCACATGTAATCTGCTCATGTCTTTGGGTCAAATTACGTGTTTGTGAGTGTGTGTGTGTGTGTGTGTGTGTGTGTGTGTGTGTGTGTGTGTATATCCAGTCCTCTATCATCTGCTAAGTGTTAGAGCTTATCTCCATTTTTTTGCCGCCCTGTTTGTTTGCATTTATTCTTAGTGAAATGAGGTAACCCAGATCGAAAAGCAGGTACGTGGGTGCCATGTTTGTGTAAGTGCAAGCTTTGATCACTCACCTGATCGTTGGTTGTCTCTGCACTCTGTTCCCTCATAATGGCAGGAAATGGGAAACGACAGATGTTCCTAAAAAAAACAAGAACATGTAATACTTATTGGACATGACAGAGTTGAAAAGCGCTATTTTTGAAATTATTTTTTTTTTCCAGCTTCAAACCCAGCTGGGAAATAATAACAGTCAGAGCTTGCATTAAAGTGTTTTTTCTCTTGACTTGTACTACAGGTTTCTATCCACCACTTCATTATTTCTCACTCTGAAGAATATGAAGTAAACAAGCCAGAAATATACCCATACTCATCCTCATCTACAGGCCCTGTGCATGGATTTCTGTGTGCATGAATAGACACACTTGCACCCGCAGTGACAACACCAACAGATGCATCTAGTGATGGTTTAACAAATCTCTCTTAGCACGCAGAAGTACACATCTACAGTGTGAAGGTGCCAGAAGATAGTGGAGTGGAGGATTCTTGAGGGGTCAAGAGGGAAACGTGTGTGTATGTGTGTGTGTTGGACAAAAAGGGGAGAGGAGAGGGGCTGGTGAAGTGTGTGTGTTCGGTGTGTGTGTGTGTGAATGTGTGTCACAACAGTCAGAAGGGATTCAGCTCGGGCTCCCACACAGCTTTGTCATATCACTGGTAGATTAGAAACACACACATGTCAAGCCAGGCAGAGCCGGCTGCAATAATGCACCTGCCAGCTCTCCAGATCCACTCAACCCCCTGTCCAAGCTCTGGTCCCGACATGCTAACAGAAAGGCACACACACACATATACATATACACACACGCACACAGATAAGCACACAAATGTACCATCTTTTTTTTGGGCCCGGGCACTGCAATACTGCAGCGAGAACCTTTTAAGAACCCTAAAGAAAATTTGCACAAATTTCAGTCTGTGCAAAAAATTGATGACTTTATTGGTTTTGCACTATTATTTGCTCCACAGGGCCCCCTAATGCCTGAGAAATGCAGCCTCTCCAGCTACTTTAACATACATGCAGGGATTTTGTTTCCATGTTGAGCAGGCCAAGAAGTAAAAGAATAAACAGGGATGAAAGAGAAAATACAGGAAACAGATACAAAAAGAAACATAAGCATGGAGAAAAAAAGCATAAAAAGAGAAGGAAGGAAAATTAAAAAAGAGCAACAATAGAAAAACAGAAGAGAAATTGGTAATTATTCAAGTGAAAAAGAAAAGTATCAAAGAATGCAATACAAAGGTAAGAATAAAATAGCATAGAGTAGAATAGAAGTAAACTCATGCATGCTCAGGTGCTGAGCAGCACAGGCACATAAAGGTTTGTTTGTGTTATTCCCAAAGTCAGCAATTTAAAACACATAAGATTTAAGGATTAAGTCTTAAATATGAGCATTCAGGCATTAAAAAGACCAAATACTGTATATTAAAGGATGAATTTGTGGAAAGAAGATGTTTTACATTAAAAACCTGAAGGATTCAGTCTTTCTTCATGACAGAGTTCCCTGAGAAAAGAGAGAACAGATTCATCTCCACCAGGATCTGGGGTCATCCAACCTAGTCATCCTAGAAGCACATGAAAAATATGGAGTGAAGACTGAAGATACCCCCCCCCCCCACACGCACCCACACACACACCTAAAAAAGGAGAGTGCAGGGAAGACTGACTGAAGAGAATCACTGACCTTCAAACAAGCTCTCTATCCATATAGAGTAGGGGAAGACATGCACAATCCATCAAAAATGCACATGAACTTTCCCTCTTCAAATAGTTCCCGCTTGAATAGCAGTCAATGGATCAACTATGAATATTGCATGTCGTGAATTGCAGGGGATCAGATTGAATTCAGTGTGGAAAAAACAACCAAAATCAAATCTGTGGTACTGAAACACCAAGATTTCAAAATTACACCTCAAATAAAAAAAAGCACATTTTTGTTCAGATAAATGCGCAAAAATGTAAACATAAACATATTTTCATCAAGAACCTACAGGACAAAGTATCAACAGAACGTGTAAAAAGGATTCAGAATCCCCACTCTGGTCATGACATTGCCTTTTGCCACAGTCCCTCCTCAGGAATGGAAAGAGCAGTGTTAATTTTCAGCCGTTCTTTGATTGGATGAACCTGCCTCCCTCGTGTACGACGCGGCTACCACAGGTCAGTGCCTGGTGCACTGTAGCATGAAACAAACAAATAGAAAAAGGCACCTTGTGGCACTTGACTCTCGCCAGAATGTGACCGACGGCGAGCCTGCCAGCGTCCTTTAATAATGACTGGTGCCTTCTAACCAAAGAGTAGAGGCTGAGGGGTGGAGGGGTGGAGGGGTGGGGTGGCAAGGGGGAGGAAAGATGGATCTCAAACCGTAGATACGGGAGGAAGTAGAGGAAAGAGTTAAGGTAGAAAGTAACATGTGCTGCTGGAGTATTCTGTGCAAAAGAAGCTGCAGTCATAAACAGATTTAAGTCTGAAGAAAAAAAGTATAATTATGAAAGGAAGACACACATAATGAACTTTTCCTGAAAGAAAAGTTTAAAGTGATTCAGGAAACAACCTGACAGGTTTATACAAGTATAATGTTTAGTTGTATCTACAACTATTTGATCATTTAATTTCTGTGCCAATGAGTTTGTTAGCTTTCTTTTATTAACAACCATGATGTCAGCTGTAATTTGATTAAAAGTTATTTTAAAAATAATCATCATTTTTTTTTAAACAATTAAAACACTGAGATCTATGTGAAAAAACACACTGCTAACTACTGATAATCAAAAAGAAATATCCTTCTGTCTTTAAGTTAACCCTTCACTGCTGAACGGATCATATTTGATACTTGAGTTTCAAAGACTCAGTCTCAACAACATGATAAATAGTTTCCTTAAAAGCCTGATTTTTTATCTTATTTATTTAAAAAAAATGCATTATACTGCCTTGAGGATTATCATTCCACTACAGGCAGCTGATGTTGTATTTTTGTCCTTTTCAAAACGGCTGCCCTGGTGAATTTTTTTTTTTTCAGGAAAATCATTTCTAATTTTCAAGAAGTTGCAGTGAGAACATCTAAATTGTAAGACTTTTTTTAATTAGTCTTTTCTGCAATGAAAGAATGCAAATTCACTAAAAAAAAAATACTAAAAAAGTTGCCAAAACTGCCTCATGTGTCATACATGATACAAAAAATATATCATAAACAAAATAATATAGCATCATTTTTTTCTGGATTTTGTTATAAGGGTTAATAAACATCTCATTTCCAAAAAAACATAATTTTAGTCTATTTTTTGGGTCAGCTATCACAGGGTTAAAACAGTGATTTTGAAAAGGGTGCAGCCGTCTCAGCAATAATAAACACAGCAAAACATTGACTTCATAGATCTTTATTCTGATGTTCTTATTTGCCTTTACAGAAGAGGGATTTGTGTTAATTTCCATCTGTTCCATGACCAGATAAAAGCTCCTTATGTGAGCTTTAAAGCGAGCTATTACGTGAGCAAACCTCTGGCTTTATATAGAAATGACTAAGAGTCTTTATTTCCAAACATCATGATATTTGAAGCAACCTGGCTAGGACTGATGTCACATCCGTGCTGCTAACCAAAACACACATGAAACTTAAAACTTAACAATAAAGGTCATCATCTCTCAGGTCAGAAATCTGTATTTTTGAAATCAAAGTTCTCAAGACTAAACAGTTCAGAAAAATGGTCATGTTGACATGAACAAGCATGATAACCAACTCTAATAATCAATACTGCGGCCAGTCAGTAGAGGGAGCTCTGATCCTTTTGGCTACACAGACAGTAAACAGTTGTAACATCCAATTTAATACAGTCTGTGGTTTAAGAAACGTGTGCCAGCTTTAAGGTCTGATTAACTCTGATTAGGTTATGCATTAAGGCTCTTTAAACTTTTGGCCTGGGTCAATTTGGCGCCCCCTGTGGGGAAACGGGTAGTTTTTGTCTGTTTTACTGGCTTTGTCCTGTACTTCTGTTAAAATGCACTCATTGAGAATTTGCGCAAGGGAAAATGTAAAGAATGACTGATCTGTAGTTAATCCATAAACTGTAAAAAGCATTGATGGAGTCTCTGTAACATCTATCATTGGTTTCTGAAGAAGTTCTTTGAAGCAAAACAAAGATGGTCGCTATGATTGAAATGCTGAATCAACCGTACATTTCAGTCAGCCAGGAAACACGCAAAGAGTTGGCGTTGAGGCTGACATTTGGGCTCCTAGCAAACAGCTGTAACGCACAGAACTGTTAGTCAAACCAGCCTCATTTTTAATTATGCAAATCTATGCAAACCTCTTAGTCTCTGCACTGGCTTCCAGTCAAATATGGGATTCATGTTAAGGTTCTTGTTTTTGTATACAGTGCTCTGCATGGGCAGGCTCCTGATTACATTACTGACCTGCTCCACCCCTACCTCACCAGTAGGCCACTTAGGTCTCCTGACCAGGGCTTGCCGGTTGTTCCCAAGCTCTCCTAAGGACTAAAGGTGACCATGCCTTTGAAGTGGTGGCTCTGAAATTATAGAATGATGTTCCTGGAAATATTTGAGCTCTGTTACTACTTTCAAAAAGGCTCCTAAAGACTCATATATTTAAGCAGGCCATTGACTCTCATTTTGTTGACTAATGTTTTAATTATGCTATTGTTTTGATTCTTTCTTCTCTATTTTTTGTGAAGCTCTTTGTGACTCTGTTCTGTGAAAGGTGCTACACTAAATAAAATTTACTTACTTACTTTCTTACTTAGTCCTTACATCCTTAAAATTTCACAAATTCATCTCGAGTGTTTCTGAATAATCTTCTTTTTGTACCAGACAGAATGTGTTTACTATTGAATTACAGTATACATTTTAACATTGGTGTTTAAATGGGATTCTTCTACTTGTGAGGTCAGCCTCTTAGTGGACATCTGAGGAGCTTTTTGCATTTCTGCATTGGTTTCAACACAGGAGGCTGCTGCTTGAATTAATCACTAAACCTGACACCCATCCCCAGCAGACATTAAAACTGTCAAAATTAGACATGACACAACCTGTTGATATGATCTATGTTGGTCATAAAGAGGGAGCATTATAAACTTCAGACCACGTAACTAGCGCTTTTAAATCTATCAGTGCAGACTTAGAGAGATGTGGGCCCACCAGACTTCAGAGGCAGCCTTTTATCTGATGCTTCACTTTTTTCACTTCACACAACGGAGATAAGTAAGTCAGATACATGTGGATAAATGTATAACTGTTTTTTATGGCACTGTTGTCCAAAAGTATTTCCAAACACAATTATGTTTCAAATCAGTCTTATTGAAAAGTGTAGAGTACATTTGGAGAAAAATATGATCTGGATGAGAGGAGGTAGAAAGAGGATGTGAGGGATGGGGTGTGTGTTAAGGAGGAGAAAGAAGAGGAGAGTTGAGAAGATGAGAGGCAGGCCCATCATCCTGTGATAAGATGAGGAATATAAGTCTGATTATCACAGAGGCTGGAAGCATTAGACAGACAGTTGGGAGTCATCTCAAAACTCAGGAGGGAAGACGCAAGACAAGAGGTCACAATTATGCCCCGCTAGCTGCTCTCCCCTCCTCCTCATGAAGTGCTCTAATATATTCGGTTAGTTCCTGTATGGCGCGGAGGGGAAATTCTAATTAAAGGGTGCGGGGAATTTTGACACATGTGAGGCAGAGATCAATATTTAGCACCATAATCAGCCATTCCTGATGGCTTGACGGTGTCACTGCGAGCAGACTGCAGCTCTCCATTAGAGTGCTCGGCGAGGAGGCAGACAGGCAGGCGAGCAGGCAGGCAGCCAAGCAGGCAGGCTGCAGAGGAGCGCCAAACTCCCAGCCATCATGAATCAAAGCAAGTGATGCCTCTCGTGCTCCATTCTGCTTTGCTTTTTATCTTCATTCATCCTCTTAAAGGAGAAAAGTGAACTCTGTCAGACTGCTTTGTGATGGGGGTGCAGGGGAAGGGGGGAAGAAAGGGAGAAAAATGCCACAGAGGGGACACGGTAGATCAGGAGGAAGTGCAGCTGTCAGGACTTTAGACTGTGAGATGATTGGAAGGTACACAGATGGTCCTGTCTATTGAGTCATTTCTCTTTTTGGTGGGACACATATTTTATTTTCATTTCAAACAGTGTTGGAAGACATATTTGTATCCTTAAGTTGGGAAACAGTAGCAATACAGCTCTGTGAAGATACTTTAAGCCGGTGTTTCTCAAATTGCGGTCTGCGGACCACTAGTGGCCTGACAGCGCCTCCTAGTGGTACGCCATGACTGTGAGTATTTTTTTTATTTTTACTTTTTGAATGGAACATAAAAAAAGACAAGTTTGCAAGGACTTACAAAAGTTTCCTTGAACCTGCGAACAGGGACAGTAAAAAGAAAATCAAATGAGGAAGAGAAAACCTCCAACACTGGCCAGGAGAAGGAGCAGCAGCGAGATGATTCAGCTGCAGTGACCATTGTTAACACTGTGAAAGCTAACGTTAGCACCAGTACTGTTAGCCAGTGCATGTATGGTGCCAGTTTATATTACATCTGGGCAGTTGTTCTGGGGCTATTTAGCTTGCTGGTCTGTGAGGGATTTTTTGTTTGGTTTCTTTGCTTTGGTGGGGGGCAGGTGGTCCTTGGTCTGAAATAATTTGAAAAACACTGTTCTAAGCAATGACTGTTATCTCCCTCTTCTTCTGTTCCATTTAATTGTTGAAGCTGGTAGAGATTACATACATTTCCATTTTTCAAGTACTTGTTTGATAGTTAAAGCTATAGTGTATTAATTCTATATGGTTATTGTATATGCTTCATCAAAACACAACCTGCAAAGAACCTGTATGAAAGGCTTGTTGGAGCCCAATATGTAACAATGACCAGAAATGTGTTATAAAAAAATTGTAATAAAACCCGAGATGTAAAAACAAGCCCAAAATATAACAAGATCCTGAGCCCTAAACATAATAACTTTTGACCAAAATGTAACAACTTGTTACATTTTGGACCAGTTACTACATTTTAGGTATTATTACATTTTTTAAATTTATTTATTTATTTTTTTCATCATTTCGGATTGTTGTTAAAATTGGGCTCTAACAAAACATAATGTTGTTTACATGTATCTGGACTGTACAGGGTGTCCATAAAGTCTCTTTGCGATTTGAAAAATATAATACAAAGGCAACTGATGAGATATCTTAATCAGATTTGTTGAACGTACTCAGCAGTTATCAAAGTGTTTTTTATCACATTGCATTTGCGTACTTCGGGTATCGTGTTGTTAAAGGAGGTACCGTTAAATGAACCCCTAAAAAATGGCTACTCCTCAAGAAAAGGCACAATGTGCGTTACGGTTTATCGAAACAAAATTGGATACTTACTCAGCGAAACTACAGGGTTATGTTAAAGATGGTCGGTATCAAACAAAGATATGGGAAATCACTGATCTAAAGCAGAAGATCACTGATGTCTTTGCCACCATTGATGATATGATTTGCGTGAAGTGCAAAAATCACCATCCTGCAAGTGCGTCCAGTTCAAAATTCAGCCACATTCAGAACTCTGAGATTACCACCACTGCAATCTTATGAAGCAGTAAACTAACACTTCACTCAGGCTTCAGCCTTCAGCTTCTACATTTTCAGCTTTTTTTGACATGGAAAGAAAGGAGAAAACTGTGCTACATGTTTCTTACTTCAGTCAGGATGAGTGATGGCGGTGTGCGGGAGTGTGTTATGTTGAAATGTGTTCTGAATACTCTCTGTTGTGGCTTTTGTTACAGCTGTTCATTTAGCCAGTTATTCAAGGTAAAAGTTAGAAATAATAAACTTCCACTAAGTGACTTTTCTTTTTCTTTTTTTTTAAATCAACCACAAATTCTGTCACTATTTCACACACTCAACCAAGCACACACAACATTCATGCCACACGAACACGGCTGCTAAGCTAACATGAATAGTGACCACTGACTCAGAATCAGGAACATGGTGTTGTTTCCACAGGGCAAGGCGAGGGGGCAAAGGTGGGGGCATGTGGAGCTGTGTGTAAGAGTGTGCGTGTGTGTGTATGTATATGAGCTGAAAAGCGGGGGTGAACCCAGCCCAGCCCAGCTTAGCCCAGCCCATCCCAGGGTGTCCCCTGTCTCCATGTGTCAGCCCATCTCCTTGTTCTCGCATGTCACTGACACACGTGGGTACTTACAAACCCAAGTTGCTCCAATTAATGGCTGTCCCACTGCGCTGTCCGTTGTGCGGTGTGCTGGCCCGGGTGACAAGATCTGGTCTAGGATCTGTCTCTCCAGTGACATAAGGAAGGAATTTTAAGAGGGAAAAGTGATGCAAACACACAGCGCCTCATGCTGCGCTCAGATAGGTAGATAACAAAGAGTCTGGTAAATGAGTGGCAGCGAGGAAGGCATTGAGGATTCTCTAATTACTCGCTGCAATCTATCTAAGTCACTGGCCTTCTAATTTGATTTATCAGAATGCATGAAATCCCTCGGAATAATGCCCTTATTAGAGGGACAGAATTGACGGGGGGACAAGAGGTCTGCCGAGAGGAGGAGGAGAGCACAGATTTAAGCATCAATTACAGTCAAAAGGAGAATTAATAGTTATTAATCCACAAACATGGCCGTCATTCTGTGCTACCTCTTCCCACTTGGAGACAAGCCCCTTCACACTTGCTCTGACACACACAAACCTGTTCCCTTATAAAGGACCTTTTCTTGTTCACATAACAAGACGCACACAAAGCTTACACATTAAGTCAAATAACACTCAAACTAAAAATAAATATACGTGTAAAAGCAACACAGCAGCTACAAAGACAAGATGCCATTAATATCTCTTACTCTGGACGTTTCCTTTTATTTTGTTCACCGGTGGATCAAAGGTCTTTAACTCTTTAACTAAATTCTTGACTGACAAATTCAATTGCTGTCAGTGGTCCGGGGCCTTCAATGTAATATGTGCATTTTGATTCAATTTGCCCTGCAAATACATACATATACATATTGTTTATCTGGTTATGTGAACAAAAAAATCAATACTTATATCTGTGCTTTGTCATCCTTAAGTGCATCATGAAATAGCAAAATATGCCTCTAATTGAATCTGACTGAACCACACAGATTGTTAATTTTGTGCTATTAAGCTTTTGCAACATTTACAATGTCTTCTTTTGGCCTGTTGATGACTCTTGTTTGTCCCTTGTTTGAGAAAAGAACATTTTATATTTTGAAGAATTGAATTTGGAAAGGTCAATCTCCAAAACAAATAACAATAAATCACAGGTGATGCTAAGTTGTGTCTTTCTTTTAGGGAGAGGAATTCAAAGTACGCGGGAAGAGCTGTCGTAACGGGAAACGCACGCGTATGTAGCAAAAAAAAAAACCCAGAAAAAAACAGTGTGATTATTCAAATTCTTCTAATTAATTCACATGTTGCAACTGCACTTTTTGTTAGAAGTCATGTGGTCATATCACATGCTCAAGAATAACAACAAAAGGACAGCTTGTCATGTTAAATAATTTAAAGAGCGGTGCAGGCAGCAGTGCAGCATTAGGTGACACCCGGCTCTGAGTTTTATGTTAAACCCTGTGGTTTTTGTTAAAGGGTTGCTGAGTGGCTGAAAGGAGAATGCCAGTGTGCTGTTGCCTTGCTGTCAGTCACACAGAGGCAGTATTTAGACAGGGAGCTGAGAGGTCTGCTCCGCTGCCAGCTCCTGCCTTTTAAACAGCCCTTTCCTCAGAGAGACAGCTTAGCACTGAGTGCCAGTCAGCCTCGGCCACGCACCCCCTACACACACACACATGCGCGCGCACACACTCACACTCTGATAGCCTTCTTGATAAAGAACAATTTGGCAGAAGTGGAGAAATGATCATGTATGGTCAGACCAAAAGGTACGTTGTAATGGGTCTATCCGCGTGTTTCAACAAAGTGGAGCGCGAGGCATCTGGACAGCAGATTCATCAGCATTACTTGAATGGAGGAACAAGCTCATACAGCATTACAGGGCTGACAGGGGAAGATGAATCTGGGCGACTCTGCGCATCAGGGGATCCTCATAGACCTTCAGTCACGGCCCGTGGTAAAGACTGAAGGATGGGAGAGAGGCTGTGGAGATAACACATCACACCCTGTCTGCGTCCTGTGTTATGATGCTGTCCTGTAGAGCGCCTGGGACGATCCCGTGTCCGCTGCCAGAGTGCCGTTGACATCAATGACAAACCTCTGTGGTGTCAGGCAGTCACTCACACTTCTGCTGGGTGTCTGTCATCATGCTCAAACGGTCAGGCGCTGACACCTTTTCACGTGAATGAAGATTCTCCAGCGGCTGACAAAAAATTGTGGATGGCCTTTAAGGAGGGGAAAAAGACACAGCAAGAATAGCACCTCTCCTCAAAAGGAGAGGCTTATAATTTGCAATAATGGCACACCAGTAGCTCTTGGGGAGAAAATTACAGGAAAAAGCCGATCTGAAATATCCTTTTAACTGGCAGAAACACATCCATTGTAGACAGAAGTCTTGTTTACTTGGTAAAATGGCATCAATTAGGAGTGGATGGCAAAATTAGCATATTCTCTTAATGGACTGGCCTTTCTTGTGCAGCGCGCTCGCACTGATTGTATGGAAGGGACATGTTAAGGGAGACTGAGAAAAGGTCAGGTGTCTGCACCATTCAGGTGATCATATTTTTCACCAAACAGTTGTGCATTCTCCATGGCTATTGTCATGTTATACTGCAGCTGAGAGCAACATGCCAGTGTGCAGAGATATTTTATTTTAATTCAGGACGGAAAACAAGTCATTCATTCCGGCGCAGCTGAGATATTGGACATGTAGCCCTTCAAAGAAATTGCAGCTGTGTTTCTTGAACATAAATACTGCTAAAAAATAAATGACATAATAAATAAAAGACATAAACGACATAAAAAATTATGAATATCTTCAAGGTAAAGTCCTCACTTTGAAATTAAGCACATCTGTTTTTTGTTTTTTTTTTCCCCTGGCTGATTTAAATCAGCACACAGTAGGAGCTCAACCCCCCTCTTTCAAATGTGAGGGGGGGAAAAAAAGGTAGCCAAAAATTAAACAAATTAACAGACAATCTAAAGGAGTGTTCAATATCCTGTTCTTACCACTGAGCTAATCAATTAGGATAAATGGCGAGTTTAGTCTCATTATTAACAGCCAGCCGTCACTTTGGAAGCTAATTAATTCCAGAAATGATATTTCATCATCAATGCTGCAGTACGTTTCTGGAGAAGGGCTCAGCTCCTCCCAGCAAGACCGAAGCCGCAGACTGCAAATTTTCCTCCCCCCTGTTCTCCCCTCCTCCCTTGTGCCTCTGCTCCCACCTCCCCAAATTGACTGGTCTTGCACAGTTGCAGCTGAACAAGAAAGGAATTGCTAGTGTCAAGACACAGTTTACAAATATGACATCTCCTCTGCCATGGCTGGAAATATGAAATATTGATTTATGTGCAGTAAAAGGTCTTATAAAAATGATCACATACACATGAGGGATTAATGTGCAGAAGATCAATAGAAATTTCATTCTTGACACTAGACTGTCACCTATGGTGAAATGCTAAAATAAAGAAATCAATATTATCTATGAAATGTCAAATTTATTATAATTATGTGGATGAAAGCTGGCCAAGTGGCTCCCAGGGGGCCGAGAGGGATAGGGTACTGCTCTCCAGCATCCCTCATGTCCCTCCTGCTTGTGCTGCCAATTTTGAGAGCAATATTGGTGTAAAGGGTTTTCACCCGTTATGTATGGCCTTGTTGTAACAAATTCCTCCTGGAATATTTAACTGTGGAGAGACTGACAATGGACAGAGCTGCAGTTCATAGCCTGCAGGTTGCGTAGTTAACAGCTGTTAGCTTTGGCACATATTGTATGACTCTGCCCTCTCGATTGAAACCTATTTGGCAGCTGCTGCTGACGCTGACAAGTCACAGGCCCTAAAGTACGACATCTCAGCAGGTGTCCCGGTTCAAAGATGACAGATTCAGTCAGGCTGTGTATTGATCTCTCGGCTTGAATGCAGACGGTAATCATGCTGATTTGTTTTGTTTTTGTGGACATAAACAGTTCGGGCAAGAAAAGACGGGACATAATTCACACAAAGCCATGAAACAATCATTACGATGGAGGGGAAATAAAGACAACCATAGAACAATTTGAAGTATAAATCAGTTTTTAAACCCACATTGGGCAACTTCATGCACACGCCTCTAATTTTCAAATGATATAAAGTGACATCAGAGGCTCTTCATGCGTTATTGGGCTTTCTGAAATCCCCTCAATGTTTTATTTGCTATTGCATTTAAACTAAGAGCTATTTGTGTTCATTCACTTGTTTTCCATGTCTAATTAATATCCTTTGAATGTGTGGGGATCAATTTATTTAATCAATGTTGGGTAGAGCCTCTGGCCTTCTAAAGGTCACTTAGATATGGAATGGGAAATCATCAGAGTCAAATCACAAAGGGGGCCAGCAGGTAATTTGAATGTGGCAGGCAAACTTTGCATGTATGATCACACGTAACAGAGAAAAACCACTGAAAATTATTTTCCTTTCTTCCTTCCCATTTCAGGCAATAGTCTTTTTTTTCCACCAGAGGCCCACTGTACACACTAGAGTGTGGCAGCTGTGTAATCCCTTTAACAACCGACGGGGCTATTAAATGAACCGGTGGTGCAGCTGCAAATAGCCAATAAAGCCAGCACAATATCATCCCTATTAAACAGTAATCTTGGCAGGCTTAAGAAGTTCTCTGAAAAATGGGAGGAAAACCATAACAAAATGTAATCAAGCAAAACACGGGGATTTTCCTCCACAAAATAAGCCAAACAATTTTCACAGTGGCTTTACATGAAAGGTGTTGAGCTGCAGCGGCGGCACTCGAAACCTCAGAGAACTTCTCAGCCCCTTCAGGTGACCACGATTTGCCGCCTTATCACAACTACACACAACAAATAAAATGAGCCTGTCAATCGAAGCAATTTATCGCCACAGATATTAACAGAGAAAGGGGGAAACGGGAAAATAACAAATTGTGCAGTTACATTTTAAAAGTGACCAAATCGAATTCATAAGATCACAATTTGAGAGATAGAACCCAGTTTATTTTTCCTCCCTTTTACCAGCTTATGTGCTCTGTCAGATGAAAGCCGAGCAGAGAGCCGCTGTTGATGGAGCCTTTGAGCCTGGGAGAGGAGGCAAACGCAGCCTCTTGAAGGGGTACCAGGGACAGCGATAACCGGGGGAGGCCGCGGGAGCTCCCTCTCCGCTGCCGGGGGAAGGTGTTCCAACTTATCAGAGTCTGCACGTGGGGAATGATTACCCCTCCGCCGGGCCGATTACTGCTGCCTCTCTAGGTCAAAAGCAGGCCAGGATAAAAGGGAGAACTGAAGCCTCCTATCCTGCCTCCAATCATCCATTAGCACTTGGTGCGAGGGGCTTGACTATTCCTCCGACCCCCCTCTCTGACACAAGCTTGTCAATCTGGTGCATAGAAGAAGAGAGACATAATCACAGGCGGGACTCTCACTCACATCATGTCATGGAGGACGGTGTGGGGCCTGCAGTGGTAATGTATGGATCTGAGTATAAGCACTGCCTCCACATATTATTTATTCATTTGAGTTTGTTTAAGAAGAATCCTCGTCATCTGCAGGCTGAGGAAAAGTACTGAGCGGTGTTTACTCTATTGATGTATGGTATATATGCTTATCTGGCTGCATGAATAAGAGCGTCAAACAGGCAAAAAATGCATATAACAATAGACACATCAAACAAGGATAACTGATTGCATCACACACACACACACACACACACACACACACACACACACACACACACACACACACACACACATATCTGCACATACTGTTTGCGGTGTTATACTCAGAAAAAAGGCAAAAGAAAGCACTTCTATCAGTGTTTTAGTGAGCATACTGTCAATGTGACCTGTTCTATATCTTTAGTTCATACTGGTACTGGTTCATATATCGATACTGGTATTTATTATTGTTACTTTTATCACTTCTAATACTTGTATGGATACCAATACTGGTGACGCTGGTATTGATACTTATGCTGCTTTCAGTCCTACCAGGATACTAATACTACAACATTAACACTGGTTTAAGGTGGTATACAGTTACTTTTCTGACATTAAAGGCAGGGTTGGTAGTCATGGAAAACTAGCATGAATTTGAATGTAGCATCTCCTCAGGACTCCATTTAGCCTCCACCCCCCATCACTTGGAGCTCCACCAAAACAAAGCCCCCCCCAGCGTACTTGGATCCCTCTTGGTTATGCGCATTAAATAAAGGCTAGTGCACGCTGGTGAAATGTACGTGTGGGCGGCAGGCAGAACAGCAGGAAGGAATTTGATTGGTTTAATCAATTGGATCCTAAACACTAGGATTGGTTGGTGTTTTCCCAAGTTTATTCCTGCTGCAGACAGCGATTTGCAAAACACTGATATGGATATTGATGTTAATATGGAAAATCAGATAGATATGGATATTGGTATTAATACCTATACTGGTATCAAATTCGTAGACCAGTAAGAATACGTTGTCGGTTTAGTTGGGTTAGTTTTCACACTTTTCAGTGTAGTGTGAATCGCATATCATCAAAACATATTTCAATAGTCATTTCTACATTAAATTGAAGCTTAAAGTGTTGGTTTGAAATGTGCATCTCTCCCATTCTCAGACCTATTGTAACAAAGAGGTAATTAACTATCAAAGACAGTCAGTTGACACATTGTGCCAACTAAATTTAGAGTTTTATTTCATTGACGAGTTGACAAATAGATAACTTAATGCATCTTAACACAAAATGAGCAAGAAACATGAACAGGAAACACATCTTTAGACCAGCCCACTGTATATAACATATACATATATATGTGAAAACTAACCCCAAAGAAAACGTGACAACCAATCCCAAATGGAATTTCTTGCCAGAATCAAGGCTAACAGCCATGTAACAACTAGTTAGCTAATAACAATTGTAACAATTGTTTTGTCATAAATCCTTTGTGTAGAAATCTAGAAGAAAAATACTGAGGAGCTGAATATTTATTTGTCATGAAAAACACAAAAAAGTCTTCTCACCTACAGTTCAGCTATCTTACTACAGAGAAGGCTACGTAGGTGAGGTCTGATCCCAATTCTGTAAATTTCCATACTACAATTTACGAGACAGTGCCCTCTGGTGGAGAGATATAATGAATGTGACAACTAACCCCATTCTCCCCTACACATATTCTCCATTCGCCTAAGATACAGTGTTTTGAAGCCCATCATAAATTGGATTATATTTTTGCTTTTTCGAACCAGGTTTAAATATGTTTATCAATGCTGTAAAAATAAGCTATGCTGCAGCTAGTCTGAAGTGGAATCTCAAGGAACTGCAAGTTTTGTCACTTCTGGGCTTAATAACTCTACTGCTGCTTCAACTTCTTTTTGTGGTACAACAACAGTGTTTCTTTCTTATTTCCTTTTGTTTATTTTACAATGAATGGCACAGTTGCCGATACTTGAGTATAAGAATCAAGGTTGGCACCAGGATGAAAAAAATCTTATGGTGGATATCTCTTGTGGTCTTCTTAGAGTTCTTTTTAATGATATTGATCTCCAGTGAAAACTTATGGAACACTGTATTTTCTGCCTCATCAGTTTGAAACTGTGCTGCTAGGCCCAACCAAGTGAGATGCTACATGTAGAGTATCTACATTTAATGCTTCACTCTGTATGCATCCCCAGCTGCCCTCATGTTATAGACAGACAATAGGCTGGTGTAGCACAGCTGACCAGACTAACCTCTCACTACAACAGCACAACCCTTCAGATTAAGGTCAGTGCTTCAGTCAGCTACCTCTCACTCTCCTCTCTTTAATGCCAGAAAGGGACAGGGGAAGAACTCAGAGCTGATTGCTGGTGGCATCTCCGATGACCAGAGTGTAAAAATCTGTGCTCCTATGCTTCCATGCACAGGTCAGTGCAGGGGTCTCTACGATACAACAGAGCGGTGCCTGGCTCAGAAAGCTCGATCATGTAATTCTAGTGACCAATCTGTTTGGGGATATGGAGAGCTGGGTCTCAGGGGAGGCCTGCAGGTCGGGCTGACTGAGTTTAGGATGGATGTATATTAAAGCTGTGCTGTTTCTCCCTCAGGTAAGCCAGGAGCGCGCCTGCAGGACAGTCCCGAGGAAGGAGGAGGAGCTGCCACACACTGACAGAACTGCAGTGTCAATGCTCTATTTAAGCAGCACCAAGAAGTCTTCAGTATTCACATAAAAAAATCGTTTTTTTTTTTTTGGAACATCTACATTTCTTTGACAGAGCAAAGTCTGTGTGCTGTGAAATACGTAAAACACTCCAAGACAGCTACAGTTAGACACTGGATCAAGATTTGAATACATCACACCACAACGACTTTAAGGGTATAAATTCAAGTTTGTGGGTTGGCTGTCAAGTATGATGAAAACCGGTAATTACCCCGGTACTAATGTTTTTCAGTGAAGTGTCTCGATAACTATTAGATGGATTGATCTGCAATCTGTGATATTTAGTGGAGAGGCCTTAACTACTCTAACAAATAATCATGACAACATCTATACTAACAAATTCTCATTTTCTATTACAGCTTTTTTTGTGAGTCCTCTACTCTACTGAGTTCTTTGTCTGCAATGTTTTTCACAGCAGAAACTGCCATGAACTGGAGGGCCAGGCTCTTGATTCCCTCTGACCAACAGGCTGTTTTTATCTTTCTGATTTGTACCAGCTAATACTTAAAACTACCAATGAAAAAAACAATGCATTTCCAAACATTCAAGCATAATCAGATTAAGAGTTGTCTGATATGCTATCAAATACCTACCATATACTAACGATAATTCTATCAGCCTCCCCTGTGCTTTGTGCAAATTCAAACTATGATCTATTGTGAACCTGTTACTAAGACCATAATAATGTTTCAGGGATAAATTACAGATCAGATTTGTCCTGCAGTGTGTCCATGACTAAGACTGCCTCCAGGAGAAGACAGATAATACCATATGGAGCAGGAGGCATTAGATACTGTATGATGAAGGTGAAACTATACCGAATGTAAAGTCTCATTAAAAGAGCTGCAAAGTGCACATTTCTTAGCATGGACTCAGTCAGATAAACCCTGATAGATCCTGATTATGACTTCATCAGCCATCCCAGTGACCGCCGTTCATCTCATGATGCATGTCTTCATTGAAAGAAATGAAATCTTTAAGGCTGAAACCAAACCTGATGGCAATCAGCTTCAACTGTGTTGAGTAGCGGGAGAATAATATTACCTACAAGTCAAGGGCTTTGGGGTGACAAGGTTTGATCCCTGTTCTGTATTCAGGAGGTACTAGAACATAGTCTGACTGTTTTTTTTGCTTGAATAGAACTGACCAAATATGCCTGAAAAACAAAGTGGAGATAAGAAATGATCTTTAAATGAACAAAGAGCAAAACAGAAAAAATAACATATCTCTGCAGTGGCACTCCTGAGTTAAACACGTTTTACTTTGCTCTATTTCCATAGCTCTATTTGCAAAAAAAAAGACAGTCAAATATTCTTTCAAACTATTCAAACCTTAAAATGAAATACAGCAAAATAAAGCCGAGAGGCCCATTCATCATTTAGCACTGTTCAGATGAGGGTGCAGGTAAAGCAAGTTAAATTTCTCCACAAACAAAGAGGCTGATCTCACTACATGGAGAGACCTGTGGAGAAACGCTGTTTTCAATGATCCAAAGCATCTTGTCTTGTCCTTTTCACATGCCTCCAATGAATTATGTATCTGCCTTGATTTATGGTGCGCCATGCTCAACACTCTTCCTCTCCCTCAACGTGGAATCCTACATAGATTTTTCACAGGGAGCCCACTGGGAAAACCAAAATTGCTCAATTTAAGGAAGTAATTAAAACTGTCCGCAATCAATATTTATCTTTAGACGGACCCTTGTGGGGGTTTAGTGACCATCCCCCCCTGCACACTGCCCGATGTCTAGCCTTATGTCCCTGTGCTCTCCTCATTGACAGCTGTTAAGCTCCTTCAAATAAACCAGAGACAAGAGCAAGCTGTCCCCACTCAGGACTAAAGATGACATGTGCCGTGAATAAGCAAATGACCGTTAATTGTGAGCCAGCACAAAACATGACCAGGATGCCAAGTCGACTGTGATGTGGAAATTTTTTAAAGCATAAAGAGAAAGCTTAGAAATATTCTGTATTTAGTAAAATAACTTACTGTAATTCTAAAACAGTCAATCCATAATATTCTTGCAAACGAATGATAAAATAATATGGAAGTTCCTGGGGATTATGCTGATGAATAATCAGGAGCTGAGGACTCTCCTGTTTTGAGTCTCTGCTGTCAGATAATTAGTTTGACATTATCTTCTCAACCGAGCACAAGGAGAAGGACCACATCTGTGAAGATTTCCTTGAATAATAATTACATAATTTGAGGAAAAAAATTCCAGTTTTTGACTAAATAGTCAAACAATTTTCTAAATTTACTTCACCTTGCTGAAATAAATGTGAAACAGAATTTTTTTGGTTAATATTGATCCCAGACCACTGAGTAAGCATTTTAAGTATAAAAGACAGTACAATACAAGTGATGCCTTCACACTGCAAAAGTCTTCATACAACAGAGCACTGTTTGTATTTGAGATTTTCTGCACTCAAAAAAAAAAAGGCTAAGACAAAAAAGCACATTTCTGAGTACCCAGGATTGAGGGCCATGAAGGAAGAGCATCCATCAAAAAGGAGATAATCTTCAGCCCCCAGACTGATAAATCACACTTTAATTCAATAGAGAGTATTTACTTGCGATCAATTTAGTGAGGTGAAACAGTCATGTAAAACAGAGCAGCAGTGGCATGACAGTTTGGTTACACTGTCTTCAGAGACCCTTTGCTGCAGGCTGAAATCATGTCCCTGTCATTCTATATCATCAATTTTAATTATCCTCACAAGTGCTCATTCTGCTCCAGGCTGCAGCGGGAAAGGCAGAATCTGGGAAAAAAAAAAAAAAAAAAAAAAATTCCTTTAATCTATTTGGGACGTCAAGTGTGAGGTGTGACCACTGTCTGTCACCCCCACCCCCCACCCACACACACACCCCTCCTCTTCTCCAACAGACGCGTCTTCACCCAAAAACCACAACCCCACACAAACACTCTCTGAGCTCATGCCTGGATGCACATGTACAGTAGGAGGAGCAGCTGTACATATTAATAAAATAAATGTATTTGTGCTAAATGCTTGGAAAGAAAACTTTTCCCTGTTTCCTTTCTGGATGTGTTTGTTGTGTTGTTGCAGCACCCCTCTAGGAGTTAACCAGTAGGTCAATATAGCAAAGGTCATGCTCTGTCTTGCCAATCTCCTGCTGTAACTGAACCCCACACACAGGGATCATTATGACTCCTTCAGTTCCTTCTGTCCTCAATGACTGGTGGTCCTACGCAGCAGGGGTCTCACTGCAGCCCCTGCTGCGTAGGACCCCCTTGAATGTACAAACAAAAACACAAACAGTTCACTGTTATGGTCACTGTTTAATTGAGATACCCTGAGTTAGAAGCTTGGTCTGCTGGGGTCATCATTACTTGAGTTAAGATTTGTTATTTCTTATCATTTATCTTTGTCTGATACTTTTGTCACAACCTGGTGAGTCTTCACTCAGTTAGTAGGTCTTGCAAAGATGAGGGTTGAGATGGTTGGGGATTGGATGGCTATGGGTTAGGGCTAAGCAATGAAACTATAAACAACAGGAAGGGGGTGATGAAATTCATGCCAATAATGAAAGTAATTATGGACCTTTTTTCTTCATTTTAGTAAAACAAACAATCTACCAAACAGAAGAAATGGTGACAGAAAGTGTGTCAGTCTTCCAGCTACGTTGACTAGTAAGTATCAGACGATTTGCAAATAAGAAAAAACAACCACTACATGAATGCGAAAGCAAAAATACTAATGCAAACCTCACAACACAATAAAAGTACAGTCACAACGAAAGTTTAAAAATATCAAGTTTAGCTGTTTAATCCCAGTGGACACAGAAAAGTTGTAAAAGTAAGTAAAACATTGTTTTCTTTTTTAACTTCAGCTATGATGAATATAGCTATAATGGTAATGTTATGGCATGACTGATGTTTAAAGCTAAGTAGGGGAGATCGGGCTAGCTGTCACACTTTTTACTCTATTATGAATTGCTCATCATCAAAACATCTCTCAATAGTCATTTCTACATTAAACTAAAGCTGAACAAAGAGGTGATTAACCATCAAAGGCACTGACACACTGTGACAACCAACCCCATCACAGGGTTGTTGTCACACAATGTAATGTTGTTTGTCACAATGTTATTTTAATGGAAATAGTTTAATTGCAATAACAAGTTGACAAATGCACAACGTAATGCATCTTAACACAAAATGGGCAAGGAATATGAACAGGAAACACATCTTTAGGCCGACCTACTGTATATAACCAAACCCTCTGACAACTAACCCCGTTCTCCCCTGTAAGATGACACATTACCTGTAAATATTATAGAAATATACCACGAAAGATATCACATGGTAAGACCCTATGAAGCTATATTTATCATAGCTGAAGTTAATAAAGAAAATGTTTTACTTTCTTTCACAACTTGTCTGTGTCCATTGGGATAACAGTCCATTAGAAAACCACTAAAGTTGACCTCCTCCTTTGTGGCTGTACCTCCATTGCGTTGTTCCATGTGCATAATTTGTGTTTTTCGTTGGTGTGGTTGTGTTGTTTCCTTTTACAAAGCAGTTTTAATTTGCAAATCATCTGACACATACCAGCCACCGTATCAAGCTGCCATCTACAACGAGCTGCCACAGGACAGTCAGAATATAATGAGGAGTGTTGAAGAAACACTGAGTTCAGCTTTTAATAAAAACATTAAATCAATAAAATAGATAAATAATTAAGATTATATACTTGGTCAGTTTATTGAAACCCCCCCGACTTTTAGACACCCCCCATTAAAAACTTCCAGAACACTGAATTCCAAAGGATCCAGAAACAAGCTCAACTATGGGAAACAAACCAGGCCAAAGCTAGTGAGCAGATCGTACTGATGTTCTTTGACTGTCAGAGCATTTTCAAAGTGTAACCTACTTGAATTATTGTTTCTAACATTTAACAACTTGGTCTGGTTATGGAGAGGAGGAGACCTCTGAGGTCATTTGACTTTTGTTAAAAACATTGTGAACTATGAACATGGAGGGAATTGAAAGAAGAGGAAAAAAATCCAGCCACTAATTCTAAAGTTGAAGTATTATTGAATTATGTTACATAATGTTAATTATACATTTTAAAACTGAGTAACATAGATAATATGAACAATTTTTAACCATATTTATACATATATGGAAACCATATCTATCCAATATTTCTCACAACTCATGTCTCAACATCAAGGGTTCATGCATGCTTTTTATTTATTTATTTTTTAAATTAATGATACTTATCATAAGTGTGATTATTGCTGTTTGTGATGATGGGAAGAGTTTTTCATGCAATAATGTTGGCAACAGAATGGAAGACTTTGACACTACGAGCTCTTCTGTCACCAATGGCTACAGTTTTATGACGTAATGTTCAACAATTAGAGGATAGCTGTGGTATTTTGCTGGCAGTTCCTGCCATTATTTTCTATACAATGTCTAAGGCTGAATCAGACCTGCAGAGATTGGAAATCTGTAGGTTCCGGGAACACAATATGGTTGAATCCGTTTGAGGCAAATTGCATGCATTTTTAGGGATCATTAAGTTATTAGCATCACTAGAGGGGGCAGAAAAACACTTGAAATAATCTCTCTCTTAATTGCAATCAATTTACCCATTCAGAGAAACTTCTGACACCTTCTGGTGCTCATTGCTCTCAAGTCGTCCTGCATAGAACCCAACTGCACAACAGAATCAGGGGTACTGGCATAAGAAAAGACAGATTCATAATGTAGTTTGGTGGAGGAACTGTAGCACTATATATCCTTAGCCATAAAGAACAGACAGGAATGAACCATAAAAAGACACAATTAAAAAGGAATGGGCGGCCCACGATTGGCAACCGATGAAAAGTGAAACGGACAGAACAAGGAACTGATAATGAGTTCAAGCATCTGTGAAAAATCTCTCTTGCTCCAGGGTTGAAAATGAAAGGAACCACCTCCTCCATAAAAAGAAAGGATAAAAGAAATAAGTTAGAGAAAATCAGCGGGCAGCTTTTATGTTTCACTCTGTCAGCTGAGTGTCAGGGATTTGCTGTCATAAAGATAGTGAGAGCTCAAGAGCTGGTGCTTACCAAGAATTAATCAGTTTAGGGTTTTTGGTCCTGAGCATAAAATGTCAGACACTGCCTCTCAAGTCTTGTAGGTGATTTCTTTGAGCTGAACAACACAATAATCCCACTCTCACTTCTACTGAAGGTCAAAGTTGGTCAGTGAGCCAAGAAATACCATATCAGAGCTTCCTTCCTCCTCGATTGCCTCGAGTATAAATTACGGAATTAGTGTATTGATTGCCGACGATGGCTTCCAGCAATCACTTTTACAGCCATGACAAGATTATTTTATCCTACTTTTCCTGTATTATTATATGTTGTGTTTGAGTTATTCCACCAGCATGGGAAGTGACAGCTTGAATTTATTCAATAAAGCAAGGCAGTTAGGGGAGCCAGTGAGGCAAAAAGAAAAGAAAAAAAGAAAGCATGGCATGAAGGAGGAGAGACAGTGTTTTCCTGCCTGCGAGCCTGCCATCCCAAATAAAGAAAGATATCTGCCCAAATAGAGCGCTGATCAATACATTCATACAAACACAAGCACGTCGTTTGTTAAGTCGAGGGCGATAACCTCAGAGTGATGCACATGGGAAACTGCAGGAGTGAGAAAAAGAAGACATCATAAATAACACATAATGGAGTTTATGATGATTTGTTGCGTCGTACATAAGTGGGAAATGCCCTGTTGTGTTTTTATATTTGCGAGTGAAATACAGTGCGTCGAAATAGACATACAAGGTTATAATTTTGCAAATACATCTATAAAATGTGATAAATTTTAACCATGGGCAGAAAAAAATGAGTTTCATGCTGAAATTATTACCCAAAGCACATAAGAAACGCTTTAGTTTTATCTTAAAGTTCCACTGTTGTTGCTGTTGCTATGGCTGCCACATTTTCTACAAACTTTGAGCATTTTTTTCCCCCACGTCGAAGAAGATATAAATAGAAGAGCAGAACAGAAAGCTCTCACTGTCTTGCATCAGGATATCAGCATAATTCAGTGCCCCAAACCTGGCTGGTCCTGAAAGAGTGAAGGTGCATGTTTGCACACAGACACAACACACCAGAACAACACATCAGGCACCATGAAATAAATCACAAATAATAAGGTAAAGTGCAAATGTGCTGTGCTGTTGATGGATAGTTGTCAGTGGTTGATAAAGAGTGCTGAGTCATTAGGCTGTATAGTTCATGGACATTATTCTGGAGCTCTGATTGGTTTTTGCCGAGTAGAACAACAACATGTACTGAGGGTGTTGTGGGAATAATAAAGCCTCTTATTTTGTATACTCATAATAAAACTCAAATTAAGAGCCCAGCAAGAACCGACACCAAGTATGAATATGAAAACGCCGACTCATGCTTACAGTATCACTCTATCTCATGCATGCACGAACGGACTGTATGCACAAGGACATCATCTGCCATATCAATTAGTGTGAGAAAGAGATATTAAAAAAGAAACATAAACAGTATATAACATGTTAATATATAGTTAGAAAGAGTAATTATTGTGTTGAATAAAACAATTACACAGCAAACTGAAGACTCCTGCTCTTGTGCTGCAGCTGGAAGCTGAGGGAAAAAGTAATAACGTGTGTGCTGTGACTGATGTACCTTCCAGTTCATAATCCAATTTGTATTGGTTTTCACTAATTCCCAAAGCACTTCAAAATTATAGAAGATAAAGAGCATAAAAGCAATGGAGACAATAACACATACAGCATCAAGGAGGGGAAAGAAGGGAAATTAATGCCTATATTGTGTATTTTGTAAATTTAACAACAAATAATTTTGGAAATTTTTGGATTCATTTTTAAGTTTGGATTTAATTTTTGAGTTTCAGTGTCTGTTTTCTTCATGTAAGTTGTTTAGAACTTGAGAGTAATATATAGAAACCAAAGTGTGAAAAAAGAAGCACAACACACACAGTATGCCCCAGTCTACACATGACAGCCGAGCATCTTCAGTCTGTATCGCATCAAAATGACAGGACCCAACACAAGTAATCTGACACATCTTGATCACGGCACAGTCTTGATCTTTCTGTCACACTGGGGATTAAAACAGAAACACTGGGCTAACAAGGGTCAGATATGAAATTTCAAGGAAGTGACACATGACAGGACAAACAATTAAGTGTCAGTGTGCTGACCTTGGGGCAACAGTTTTACACCATGACCCTCTGTGCATTAGTCATTCCACCAGCGGCACGGAAGGGAGGGAAGAAAAGGGGAGCCTGAGTGTTCTTGTTCATCCAACGCTAGCAGCCCAGTGTTGTTCATTGTTTAGTCGTTATGATTAAAAGATGTACAGCACTATGGAAATCAGAGAGTGTGTGATTTGTCTTTGTCTGGTCAGCCTCCTACAGTATTCTGTGTGAGTTGTGGAGGTGCAGCTGAACACAGAGGAGCTCTTTATACAGCGCTCACTACACCAACACAAATACACACACATATCTTTATATCTCAAAGTAAATTGATAGTATAGATAAAGACTTGATTTTTCCTCTTATTCTTCCTTTGCTATTTGGATATTAAAGGAACTGTTTCTTCATACAAAGAGCCTCCATCAATCTTTGGGTCTTTCTACACCTCAAAAATCAAGAATGTAATTACTCATGCAGAAAGCGCCACGTGAAGGAGAAAAAGCCATGTTCTGCTGAGTATTACTTTTAGAGGAGGCGGCAAAACAAGCAAGGGTGGCGCTGTAATCAGTCAAAGCCTGAAGACTGTTAATTCTTCAGGTGGGGAAGACTGCAAGCAGTATTTTTACCTCAGAGGTATCGGAGTCTCCTTTTAGTTTTCACAAACCACAGAACAAGAGTTTGACTTTGATATCATGCTACCTCTTTTACCAAGACGGGGATCATTTTACAGCTCCTTTTTGGATCATTTATAAAGATTTTAAAGCCTTACATTAAGCATTGAGTACACTGATGTAAAAAATGATTTGTTTGAATAGAATAAAGGCATTTTTCTTTAAAGGATCTATCTGTATTTTAGTTTGAAAACACATAAAAAGTTCTAATTATTTCAGAAATTTCAGCTTTTTCTTCCACCTGTTGAACAAATTTTAAAAACATTCATTTATATCATTTTGTAAAACACTTCTCCTTATAAAAATAGGACTTTCTCATCAAAAATAGTTCTTAAAAGAACTGAATAATGACCAGAACTACCCTGTTTTTGCACATAGAGCTAATTAACGACTAATTTCTAAATGTGTTTTTTAATCATCGTAGATATTGGCCAGCATGGTCTCATTTCATCATGACAGCTGGTGATGCTTTCCGGTGATTCACGGTAATCCACTTTTTATTATGAAGAAAATACTGGTATTTTTTATACAGCAGGGAATGAATAAATATTGTACGTGGCGGGGACATATGGTCTGGAGAACAGAGGAGAAAAAGAGAGGCCAAATTTCCCTGACTGAATTCAGCACCAACAACATATTATTGAAATATCTACAAATAATTAGAGTGTTTTGGTTTTATAATTGAAATAGAAACATAAGTGCCTGGCTAAATTTCAATTATCCGAGCGCTGAAAATAAACAGACTTCATATGAGGCGAGTTTAGAGTGAAAGAAAACCAGATTCTAGAATGAATATATATCTGTATTACAACTTTTCACAACTGACAAAGAAAGTGGACCCAATCTGTGTGAGCAAATTCTGCCTGAGTTTAATTTGTGTCTGTTGATAATGTCCTTGTGCCATCCTGTGTGCTCCTGCTGCAACACAACCCCCCCATGGGACAATAAAGATAACCTGAACCTGTAAAGTATCACAGCAGTTAATTCCCTCCGTTAGCAAGGAAAACAGCAATAAGGTAACACAACAATGATTAAGCGTAAGCACTTTGTCTCCTACTGTTGTTTCCTTGCTTTGATAATGCATACTATTATGTAAATGAAAACAACATGACCCAAATCTGCTCGCTGTAAATTAATGTATTTTACCTTTAAGATGAGATGTGTATCCACTAGCTGTTTGTGTAATATGTTAACAAGAATGCATAGCTGAGATTTGTTGGCTAAAAAGTGGCATAAATTATAATAAGATGAAGCTGCCGAGCAATTCTCTGAGTAAGTGATTTCCATAAAGAGCATTTCTAGAAGTCTAATAGAAATAATAGTGTTTAAAGGTGCAAGACAAATGCCATTAGTCATCTTTGGTCTCTGCAGTGAGGCTAGCAGTTTGACGATCAGTCATTCAGCTTCCAATATAGTTTATGTTTGCTTGCCTACAGGTACAAATACACAAAGCACTGAAGAGGAGGCATGTCTTCTTCAAATCCGGGGGAAACTCTTTAAAAATGTCACTCGTTTGGTAAATTCTGATTTCTTTCTCTTGAAATGTATCAGTTTAAAAGAATATGATGGTTAAGTTCTGCACTGAATGTATTAAGAACCGAACTTTGTGACAGAAATAAACGCTCGTCATTATAATCCAGGGGCAGCACCTACTAAGAGCGCGCACACAAAGACAATACAGAGAAATCCTGACAAATGTAAACCTGAATCAAAACCATACAACAGAAGAATACCCAGCTTTGCAAATGAAAACAAAACAACGCAAACAAACAAACAAGCACACGCAAGTTTAAGAAGCAGATAAGTGGGGTTATGACCGCTACAATATGAAGCGGGGAGGTTGACTGGATGGAAAACAGGGGGCTGGGGACACCTTTTTTAAACTACTTCTCCTGCAAACAGCATTATCTTGATTAAAGTTTAATTAAGGATCACATTTGGCTGTGCCTTTCATAGCGATCTACATGAGCAGATTTCCTGGGGCTTAACTCTATCGCTGGGAAAATCCTCCTTTATTACTTTCAACCTGTTGTAAAAGCTGTTGGCACGGAGGGACGGCTGCCTCATTCATTGGCCTTGTTTGCTGCTGGAAAAATCCTGAGTCTCAGGAGATCTCCCCACAGTGGTTCAATTTAATATCTGTCCTATCACTACAAGGCTTGGGCTCATTATTAATGATACTATTCATTAATTTCTTGTTGGGCTGATGTTATTTATTAAAATATTAAAGAAAGCTCCTGAGACTCTCGCACGTAATGAGGGATGTGTCCTCCTTTCACAAACCCCCCCTCCTCCTCTTTCTCTCCCTCTCTCCCTCCAACCCCCCTCTGCTGGATGGATGGTGGGTGGAATTACCCCACTCGGACGCTGCTAGCCTGCGCACCCTCATTAGTCGTTCTCCAGGGCTGAGTGACACCATAAATCCATTCTACACATCCACCACCGGCAGCCATATACAAATGCACGTGGCTCGCCTCGGCTCGTTAATGAGCCATTCCCATGCACGGGGAATTGACTAGTGTCCATCCGACATAACTGGACGGTATTTTTGGGGAGAACTAAATTGCAGCATTGGTACAGATTTAGGGCGTCAGGAAGCATTTCCACTTCTAATTAATAAGATATCATGTTATAAACTTGAGACTGAACTGATTGGGTTTATGTGCAGCGGTAAACAGAGGGATGCTGATTGTTAGAAGAAGATTACTATAATTCATGAAGACATGGATGGACAGGAAAGGCTAGTTGTTGTTAATTCTGAATTATTTGAATTCCATGCCAACAAATGTACAATAAACCGTACGATAAGGTTTTAATCTCAGCACTTACAAGTCTCTGATAAAGACATGAAATCATTTTTCACAGGTTTTTTCATACTGCTCTGTTACCTTAACTGTGAGTACACTGCCTCTCTCAAACCCCCTTATATTAATGGCTATACACAGAAACCCAGGAATCCATTCATCAAAATAATTAATCTGATCCAATTATAATGCAAAGAATATAACAAATTACAGGGAAAAATAATGATATATCACTGCCATGTCATAGGGATACGGGACAAAAGCAGTAATTAGAGAGATTTTAAGTAGTACACAGCGAGCGAGCAAGCAGCTGATGGCTCAACTATCTGATGATGTAATTAAACGTAGACGTAGCTGAACACGGCGAGTTTTCTGGTTCAACTAATGAAGCACATGCTTTTAGATTTAAGATGTAGCAGGTGTAGATGGTTTCACGACTGAAGGTGAAAAACAAATGACTGTTGTTGCTGAGTGAGATGTAGATTTTATGCATTCCACGTCGTCCCTGCACTGTCAGCTGACGCACGTTTAAATCGGCAGTATAACAGGGCGTGCTTTTCTTTTAACACACTAAATATAATGTTGGAGTAGATAAAATGTGGTATTTCTGAGCGCTTAATGAAAGCTGACTTGTGAATGTTATGTGATGGAAATGCACTGAGATTTCTCTACATCTACAAAGACGTTAGAAACTATCACAGCTGCTGGGACGGTAACAGATAAGGGTTGGTATCATAATTATGCTTTAAACTTGCTACAGCAACATGTTAAATGTTTATTTAAATGTGTAGTTTGCATTTCTGTTGGTTTCGTAGTACTTTATATGACATTTCTACCATTTTTAACCAGTTAAAGAAACAGTCCCATTAAATTGTCAAATAGTGCAATCACAAAAGCATGACAAACATTAAATAATTTGCCGTCCCAGAAGTTATGCAAGTGTACAGATGAAATAAGTTATTTGTTTATGAAATATCATCTTAAAATGTATTTAAAATATTTCTAAACTTTATACTTTGGGTTTTGTTGTACTGATTAAGTCAGTATGCTGTAGACATCAATTATTTCTCTCTATTTTTGGGTCAGTTGGTTTAAAATCATTTTCAAATTCATCCTGCTCAAAAGTCTCTGATGAGACTTTGATGATGCACCTGAAATTGCAATAATTATCAGAGCGCGGCTACATCCTCAAGCATAAACCCATACAGTAGTACATATTTGCTGCTTAAAATCACTCAGTCACATGTAAGACCTCCTCAGTAAGGAGTAATAGACTTAGATTTGGAACTAGCTTTGAAATAAAGTGAGTTTTCTCTGCACAAAGCTCTTGAAGTGCTCCTCCCTGTTGTGGAATTGTTGGCTCCTCGTGAGTACAGAATTAATCACCTGTCTGCCTTCCTGGTCTCTGTGCTAGGACCCGAGGACAGAGGCAATAAGACAAGCCCTTCAGGGATGCACTGCCAAGTATAAATATCAGCTGCTGTGCATATGTAAATCACTCCCGGCTTTATTTTTTTTAATTTCTCCTCAAAGGCTCAAGTGTGCTAATATCAAATAGCGAGCTTTTAGGGAGTGTTTAATGGCTGTTGGTGGGTGGTAGGGAGCGGCGGACTCTGGAGCGTGTGCCCGTTCATGAGTAATTAAGGGGTGTTTTGCCAAGCATAAATAATGCTGTTTGTATTGGCCCTACGCAGGAGTGGAGAGAGAGAGAAAGAGAAGAGAGGAAGAAGCTAGGGTGGGGGGTGGAGGTGAGATGGTTGGTGGTGATTGTGGCGGTAAGAGGGGGTGGGTGGGTACGGACAGACAGGAACAACAGGGGTTAACCCCTCAACACACACCTCTCTGCAGCACTCGGCGCCTCTTAATGCGACGCGCAGGCATGGGGAGGCTCATTTGTTCTATAGCACTCAGCAGCATTACTTAAAGAAAATTATTGTTCATGAGGATCACAGTGACGTGGGGAGAATTACAGTGTTTCTTTTTCACTAACCTCCCTAATCGTTCTCTGATAAAAATAAATGTCATAACTCGGAGAGCAGCACAGCAGTAAGAGCTCCCAACACTTGAGATAAATTGCTGTTGTGTTAATCTACGAATGCAGGAACATGTAATATTCAGAGTATAATAGAACAAGTAAGACGAGGAAAGGAGACGGGGGATTCAGGCATCTGTTCTTTAGTTTATGTTGTGTTTTTCAAACTCCAGATAGGGACAGCTACGTAGGTTGTGATCTCTGGAGATAGTTCATTTAAAAAAAATAATAATAATTTGTGCATTAGCAGGAAGTAAAGTTGAATACTTTAATAAATATTTTATTTTGAGGAATAAAGGGACATTTTGTGCCTCAAATCCTAAAACACATCAGGTAAAGAGGAAATCTGACTGTGATAAAATCTTCATTTCATCCCAACTGAAATGAGCTTTTTGTCTTATAACTTTATTTGCAACTAGCCTTTTCTTTCTTTTTCACCGACAAACTTTGGCGCATCCTACTTGCATGTTACTCTCTGTGCTTAGTAACTGCAAACACCTATAACACCATGTTAACTTTAAAGTATTATCAAGAGGCTTTTGTAACAAGTCTCCATAAAAAAAAAGAAAAAAGAAATCTGAACAGTGTGTACTCTGAGTCATGTCAGAGCAGGTGATTTTCACTGGCTTGGGAAATAGAGTTATTTCCTCACACATTAGTAGAGGAGTTGACAGGCCATAGAATGTACTGCACTTGAGCGCACTAATGGTCAGTGAGTACCCCCGCCCCTTCCCGCCTCCCCCTCCTCTCCGACACCACCACTGCAGACACCAAAGGAGTCGGAGCCATTTATAGATCCTACCCTTCTTGTTTCTTCTCGCCAACATGTTCACCTTCACTTTCAAAGGCACAGGTATGAGCGGCTTTAAATAGAGATCCAAGTGGCTATACAGGTACATCTCAATAAATTAGAATATCATGGAAAAGTTTATTTTATTCATTCAAGAACTATAGTAGTATAAAAGTATATTCTATAGATTCAATGCTCTCATAAAATCAGAGTATTGCATAAGACCAAAAACAAAAAGATTTTTAATCAACAGACATCTTCATCTCCTGAAAAGTATGTTCAATCATATTCACTCAATACTTGGTTTGGGCTCCTTTTGCATGGGTAACTGCATCAATGTGCCATGGCAAGAACAGGACTGGACATCAATCAAAAATTTTCGATACTGACGGGTTCACTTCGATACCAGTTCCTGAATTTTTTTTTCAATACTAATTTTATAATATCATTTTTAACAAAAAGAAAATTTCATTACACATTACTCTCAAAATCTTGAGTTTTATTTTTCAGCTTTAGTATTTTTCCACTCTGAGCAGTTTTCTTACAAAAAAATAAACAAATAATGGACAGTGCAAAAGAACAGCTGCAAACAAGTGACAGGTCAGTATATAAAGAGTACACCGTACATGTGTTTATAACTAAAGATTAACTTTATTCTGTTCATTCTTGTTTTTTTATGTCAAAATAAAAGGCAAAGATAAGCATAAGCGACAAACATAAGCACCAGAATTATTTGCACACAGTCGTCTGCTCTGGCTGCAGCTTGGAGAGACTGCTGTTAGTGGAAGAGTCTGTCTGTGTGTTTTGGAAATGGGAGGAGCTCAACACCTACTGCTCGTTGAGAAGCAGAGGGTGCTGAAGATCGATACATGCTTTCACGTCAATCTTCGAACAACAATCTTCAGAAAAGTCGTATATTTGTCACTAGTTCCTTTTAGAACAAAAGTCACTAGAGGAGTTTGAAAAGTTGCTAAGTTGGCAAAACTGTCCCGCATGACGCAACTACGTGTAACATTACAGCCAATCACCGGCGGTATTATCAGATCTTGAAGTCTAGACTGCTTTGATAAAGACCTTTAGCTTCTCTGCTATACCAGGTCTTGTGTCGCTAATCTTACTCCTCATAGATAGGAAAAATAAACACAGTAATATCACTGTCATTTCACCAGATTTTGGTACTTTTGGCAGTGTAAGCAGGAACCAAGTCCTGCTGGGAAAAAAAGACATGTCCTTAAAGCTTGTCAGGAGATGAAGACATGAAGTGCTCTAATATAAAAATTGTAAATTGCGGTGGAAATTAAACCCAGTGAAAAAACAACAGATGACGTGGTGCACCATACCACATGACACTGGAAAAACCTCTTCTGAAAAGAGGACTTTGGACCAAGTTGTAAAGTTTCCCCCCAAATTCTTGAAAAGGTTGCTCCACAATCCTCTCAAAGCTGCAGTTATCCCTGCTGATGTTTATGTTGTTTTTTACCACACTTTTTTCCTTCCTCTCAACTGTCCTGTAGCATTTTTTGACACAGCACTTTAGGAACAGCTAGGTTCACAATCTATCTTATACACAAGTTTCATTTTTTTAAAATTGAACGACTGGAGTAAATACATTTTTCTACATTATAATTTACTGAAATGCATACTTAATTCACAAAGAAAAACGTGTAACACCGGTTTGATTTTCAAACTTATTTCAGATTAGATTGTAAAGTTACAAAACCACAAATTGTCATGCACATGAAATATGTTTCTTGTTAGAATAAACAATAAACGCAGAAGGTGCAGTAAATTTGTCTTAGGAGAAAAAACAAAGCTCCAGAGGGAGTCGGTGATTCTAAACGATGCTCTACTTTATAACTCCTTGATCCAATATAGCCTCTAACAAAGAGGGAACACGTACCTACCCTCCTCCCTCCTCCTCCCTCTCCTAGCAGTTTAAGTTGCCACAAAGGACCACACTCCTGAAGAGAAACACACTCACAATATAGGCTTACAAGTTCCTCTGGGTACAATTATACAGTCCCTCTATAGTAACAAGTGGCTGAGGTAAGGGGGGAACAAGAGGACAACCTCTTGAGTGAAACAATTTAGCTGTCATGACTGTGTGGCAGGACCCGGTCCTGTTTGGGAAGCCGACTGATCCCAAGAGTCAGGAGATAATCGTGTCCAGGCCGGAGAACCAATAAATCAATGTGGTTTAACCACAGCTTTCCACAGACCACTGTTTATCAACAAAAAGGGAACAAGGAGGAGGTTATCTGGTCATCTTTTACTGTGAGAGGTCCAGAAAATCAACAGGAGGGAAAAAGATCATAACCATCAAGTCTTAGTAATAAGCAGCTTCAGAGTTAGCAAATTAATCTAACTAGTGGAGGTGTTCCATTCAGGTTGTTTTTAACATCACATCTTTGTCAGAGTTTTGTTGTCCATGACAATGTTACTGAAAATAAACTATAACACATAATTTCATAGAACACTAAATATCAGGGTTTCAGTGATTTGCAGATAACCAAACTCTTTTTATCAACACGTTACTGCTTCTTTGACCTCCTGTTCTAAGTTTATCCTAGTATCACCTCCATGATCATGCACACCTAAGCCTTGTTTGTCATTAGACTTTTAATAAGCGGAGGTATCAGAGCACACACACGCTGGGATTGTTTGTGACTCACCAGGAGCTACTGTAAGGCTAACAGGGCCTGGCAGCACCTGTGGCCCCAGCGTTTCAGCTGCCAGCACTGTGTTGCGAGGCCCAGGAGAGCCACATTAGCAGCGAGGGTTTGCAGTGAGTGGTGCTCCACTATAGCGCCGGTCATGCTGGGAAAATGTCAGCCGCGAAACCAGCCAGGTCCACCGAGCCCTGAGCCCGGCTCTGGCGCCCAGCGTGACTCTGACATGATCATGGACGGCGGTTGTGACACATGTAAGCAATGACTCCACATAGCTATCTGATCAGCATTACGCCACTGTCAGAAGGCTCTGACTACAGGAGCGTGATGGGAGGTGTGATAGGGCTTCCTGGCTCATGTGGGTCAGAGACGGAGGAGGATGCTGCACCTCCCGTAAAATGCTCGCTTAAATATCAACAATGTGTGAGATATTTAAAAAAGACAAAGAAGAAAAAATCTATTTAACTTTTCCACTTCTTTTCATGTTCCTGTGTATTTATCTTCCTCTGGTAGGATTCATTATTAATGAACCCAGAAGCAGAATTTTAAATACACCAGGAGTAAAAACAACCATTATTTGTCATAAGCCATGTGTGTGCATCAACCATCAATCATTGCCATCACAGTTGCCACAGTCTGCTGTCAGCACCTATTACCGCTGAATTCATTTCCCTCAATTAATTCAAAATCTAACCCCTTGGCAACCACCAATGTATGTTTTTTTTTTGTATCCGTCCACCCACCTATTTGTCAAAATGGACTCAGTGACAGTACAGTAATGCATTTATTATGAAAAGGAGAAACAATTGTGCACACATACCATTAATTAACTGAGCATTTAGGGAAGACGTACAGCAGGAGAATTTGAGAATGCTAATGTCAACATTTCAAACTTACGTATAATAAATACTGTCTGACTTCTTACTATGGGATGTGTTTTTATTTTGTAAAAAAAAAAAAAAGGAAACTGGGTCTTCAAATGATGTTCACGGACAGCACTCGTCGTTAATTTTCAACACATGAGATCACATCAGTTACGAGAGAAAAGACAAAGAAATACCATCATGGTGTTACTGACTGATTATTTGTCTTATCTATATTACCCATACACATAAAGATATGATGGCAAAACGCAAAGAGGACATAATTAACAGCATAAAGTGTCACTCCTCTTATCACCAAGGCTACTGTATCATATTTAACAACAGTTATGTCTTGGGAGAGACAGGGAGACTTTCATGCCTGAAATGAAGTGTTTAAATTAATTAAGTGCGAACAAGATTTAACTTCAGGATATCATTTCAAAGTATAATTGCCCATTGGGATTGAAATGAACTCTGTGGGCTGCGGCGTCACCCCACTGAGCTCCTCATGTTGTGAAAATGTCCAGTTTTAAAGATTCATTTGCATCTTTGAGGAGCAAGTCTTAATCTTTATCTTAAAACAAGGGAAAAAAAATCTCGCTTTAAATCAGATGCCACTTGACTCAAATGTTCAGCGTGCAGAATCCGCATTACGCTTTTTCCCGTGCATGATTCCGATCATGTTAGTGGCCGCGCAGGGGAGCGTTTCAGCGTGCATATTAATTACACAGGGGCTTTGTCATGTGCGGGTCACAGCAGCCATGCTAGCTAAGCTGGGTCATTCAAACCGGGAGTGCAGCTTTGTGGGCCTGCTGTGCACATCACGGCCTCAGTCAGAAGTTAAAGCCCTGCAGAGAGAGGTTGCTGTTGTGATTACCAGCTCGGTAATAAATACCAATTTCTCACCAGCACCTGCAGAAGTCATGCATCTAAGCAGCTCTCAGCAGGATTAAAACAAGTCTGACTGTGTTTATTGCAGATTAGGAAGCTAGGACAGCCAATTATTTTGACCACGAATACTGCAAACCTACATCACCACAAACATTCCGAAAAACAACTTTCTGCACTTCAGATCCATTTTTAAGTGAAAACCAACCCTCATATTTATTTATTTATTTAATGTAAATTTGCATCCCGTGCAGCATCTTGGTCACAAGTGTTAGCTGACATGAGCTCATGTGACATTTGGGTGGAGGAATGGGCACGAGTCGTGGCTGGTTAGCCGTGCAGTGATGACTCAGCCTGCTGATGTGTGGGACATTTCTCACATCTCTTTAGGCAAAGCCCCGCACACTAAAAAGCTCCAAATAGCTCCTCACAACTCTCAGACCTGAGGAAAAGAGGTTCTCTGCATTTTTTAGCACACTTAATTTAAAATTCCATGTTTTTATACTTTGTTACTTCGTGTTTAAAAACTGCAACCCAGGATTCCTGGGGGAAAAAAAGCTTCATAAAGTAAACTTGCTAACCAGAACTTTCTGTTTCAAAGCGTTTTTTTTTTCATTGCACTGCTTATTTTTTCTTTCTTATTGCATTTAAAAGGAAAGCGACCCAAATTTGGACATATTTGATAATATCTGTATTTAGATGTGGAGAAGAAAGGGCCATTCATTGAGATATAACACTATTGTTCAAAGAACAATAAGAAGAGCCTGAAAATGTGTGCACAAATTACATTTTCTGTGATATTTTCATCACAATCTACACCTGCAGCAACTCTGTGTCCTTGAAATATTTACACTGGTTCTGTCCCGCAGGTCATAATTCATCCTCATTGTCCTGAACTTTCCAGTATGAAATAAAAAATCTCAATATACTCATGCAAATGCCCATAAAGCATTTGTTGTTCAGTGGGAAGCATGAATTAGGTCCCACTCAGTATATAGAAGTGATATCCAAATCTGCGGATGTGTCCTTTTGAGGCTCACCTAACAAGTTTGGCCATTTCTGATTAGCTCAGCAGAAAGTGTGATAGTTTACCTTGATAAATTAGAGGAGGCAAGATTTAATGAACGGAACATGGGGTCACCTTTGTTTCTTGGGGTGATACCATAAGAAAAAAAAACAAACAGATTTTTCTTACTGCCACATGCCTCTCCTTAATAATCAGATTTCTCATCCTCCTTGTAATAGAGGGTGCACAGAATCTCATTACCTTTTCTAGCTGAGGGGAGAGAGGCAACACTTCTTCTTTGACTTCCCCTGTAAAACAAGGAGGGAGAGCTGGTGGGGGGGTGGGGAAAGCACGAGACACACTAAGTTCTGCTTATTTGCACATACATCGACATCCCCTTACAGATATGTAAATTACTCAGGCAACACCCAAATGCTAAAGTCTACACCATTAGTTTTCCACTTCATAATCTCCACATGGGGCCGTTAGAGGGATAATGTACCATACAATACATGGTTTACTTTTAATTAATAGGGAAAACGTATTTTGAAATGAATATTAAATCTAGATTAATGTGGAAAACCTCCCAGCTCTTTGTAAATGTGTAAGCGTCTGCACCTTTCAAAGAAAGAGGGAACAACAGCTGAAGTAGTCCACCTAAGGGGGAAACAAAAACTGAATTCAGGCGTGAAACTATTTAACTAAACAATGGAGGATCAGGAGTTTATTTCTGACAAAGTGAAATGAGTGCAAAGTTATTCTAGAACAAGTAAAGAGGCTAATAAAACATATGCTTTTAATATCAAGCATAAGGGGGTTGTAAGACAAAAAAACACTGAATAACTCAATTACTGCATCTACAAAATTTCAGATATCTGATGAATGGGTGATTGTTCCAGTGGCTTTGTGGAACTGCAATAAATTGCTGACTTGGGTACCCCATCTATGGAGGAAAGCGCTTCTGCTGGTGTTATAAAGTTTTCAATTCGGCTAGCTTTGTTTCAAAAGTGAGTAAATGTAAAGTTTATTATCTATTAAACAGCTGTTTGCCAAATGCTAAGTGATCAGCTTAAGTATATCATTGTGGCTTGTAAAGATAAAAAGACAAAGGTTAAATAACTTGTGTAGCACTTTCCTGACGCTTCACACTGCTGGTGTAAATCACCCATTCACAGAACATCACTTACACACTGATGGCAAAGGCTGCTACAGTAAGGGACCATCAGTATTAGCTGATTTCATTCATACACATTCACACACAGTTGACCATCTGGAGTAAATTGGGTTTCAGTGCCTTGCTCAGGGACACTTTAGCATGTGACTGCAAAGGCTGGGACTGAACCCCTGACCTTCCAATTGAGATACAACCCACTCTACCACTGATCCATATCCGCCCCTTAAATGGCAACACTAAACGTTTGCAAACCTCAAAAAGCATACAGGGACATGTTCTATAACTATTCATTTACGTAAATAAAGCTTAAGTTTTGGTATTTTAAGGTCATTTTATGCCCCATTAATAATAATTTCAAACACATGGGATGAACTTTCTCTTCGTGTCGATGTTGGCGCCCTCTGTGGACGACAGTCTACCTCTTCTCACTTCACAGCTCTTACCCAGCGGTCTTAAAACAAAACAAATCTATCGCTCAGTACAAATATTTTTATTAGAACAGAAAGAATGAAGAATGTTTATTTAGCATGCTTTTATCTTTCTGGTCTGACACCCACCTCTACAAAATAATATTTACAGAAACTTTATTCTGCTGCTGGAATGTGGAGATCAGATCCAGATATAAAGTATCAGTCCGATACTGAAAAAGCTAGATTGGGCATCAAAGGGCCAATCAACAGGGCGGATCCATGCATCTATTCTACACTAATCTGTTTATAAAACAACAACAGTGTGCATGTACTACACCATTAAGCACATATGGTATACCAATATCAAATCAGGGCAGTATCTGTAACAGCCATTACCAAAGCCCAGGTATTGGTATTAGATCAGCACTGTGTTGGATACCCTTTGGATCTATTTTAAATTAAATTTCATAGCAGTCACCATTTTCTTTTTAATGCTGATCTTAATGTGTATATTAATTAACACCAAGACCCTACATAACCTCCTTCTAAAGCCAAACCAACAGAGGCCCTGCAGTGTCAGATTGGTCCATCCACCATCTTCATCTGGGGTTTGAAAAAACATTTTTTTGATCTCTTTTGATCACCCCTCCATCTGACAGAGCACAAAGTACCAGCGAAAAGGACAGCTCCTCCGCTACTCAAAGTGGCACCGTACAGTATAACCCTGAGCCCGCTCTGCTCTCTCCAAATGCCAGACTTTATTGCCAGGTTGAGCCCTGGTTAGCCCAATCTGCACTCCTTATATCCCCTGCTCTCTCTTCTTCTGTCATAAAGCCGTCCTTCCAACATCACAAACCCCCTTTGATCAATACACTTCTCCGTTCCTTTTAAATCAAAAGCATACATGTCAGCCAAGCCTTCCAGCTGAAGGCATGTTTGTTTGTATATCGAAGCTTCGTGTACACTGTACGAGTGGTTCTTCTTTTATGAGTACATGGAGAGTTCCCACTCCCTTAAGCAGGAGGTGACAAAGCATTTAGCAGCTCCTCTACACCAAGTGACACATTTGGCTTCAGTTTGCATTAAACACAACAATTAACGCATGTTAATTCTTAATTATGCTAATTTCATTTGAAATGGGCTGTGAGGTTCTCACAGGGCGGTTTGGTGAGAAAGGATTCTTTTGATAGGTTGTTGTTGTCTCTGGTAATGCTGCTAGCACATTCACATGTCTTCTAGTGTTAGGGACCCTTAATGAGCACGGAAGCTCCAACATGACATGCTCTGGGCACTTAGAAATAATTGTGTTGTTTAATAATCAAACCAAAAAAAAACAAAACAAAAAACAAACAAACAATGAATTACATTTGCAGGCCCACCTTCCAAAATTTACAGCACGTGTTTTAAACACAAAAGAGTGGTGCAACATCAAGATACGCTAAAGGTTTTTTATCACCAAAGTATTTCACAAGGATCACAAACAACCCGTAACCTCAGAGGGTGTTAAGAGTAAAAATTGGGGAGTCACCAACCATCTTCAACAGAGGTATCACACTCATCCCAAAAAGACCAAATTAATCATATAGAGGCGTATTTATGCAGAGCCTTCTGTCCATGTTCTGCTTTCATTTTGTCTGTATTTCTGCACATTTCCAAAAAGCTTACGGATACGGACCAAATGGAACAGTACCATCAGAAACCGTGGGGGCAGTGTTGCTGTTACTGCCTGTTACATAGTTCTAATGAGGCACAAGCTTTGCAAATTTGTGAGGAATTTGCCATTTCATTCCGTCTTAGAAATGCAAATACATTAGCAATACCTCCTCCACAGTTGTCATAAACTTCTGACTCTTCGCTGCCCCTCCCCATAGACCTTAACCTTTATTTTTATTTCAAGATTTTCATGGAATAACGGAGAGGGAAAACAAGGTTTCAGTGGGAAAATGGGTAGCTGTGTCTAACATACTGTATACAGACACCCAGACAGGACACCAAAGAATCATGTGAAACAAAGAGCAGTTAAAATTCTCTCTGTCCCTGCTGGTTAATAAATATGATAAATCGATTCTCTGTTTTATCCCACTTAGACTATTCTGGCTCTGAAATTTTATTCTTTGGTTTCAGCGCTGCGCCTGGTCATAGCTTCACACTCAACATCTCATGATAATTCCCCTGGGGAACATAGCAAAGCGATCTGTCTGGTGGGTAATGTACTGTACACATGTGCTGTAATGAGATACAATTAAATGAAACCAAATTGTATGGACAACTTAGCGCATCTAATTTTCTGATCTTTCGGCTTTGAACAATTCTCAGATTTTTCAATAGAAATCAGATTTTTGTGTCAGAAGAGAAAAAAACATGTCTCTCTGCTTCTTAGGAATGAACCATCTTATTAGTGCAATTCCCCAACCAGAAACCTGCAAAATGTGCACTTTTCATTTTACAGTTTCATAAAATGTCTCTAATTCACTCTATTCTCCTGTGTTTAGGGTACTCAAGGAAAATGAACAAGACATGGTTGGGCACAGTTAAAGTCTGAGGCAGTCGGAATATTTCACCTGACATGAGCTGAGCAAGTCGCATGGCACAACCAAGCACAACTGGGCCATTAAATATATGTAAATGAAGAGAAACACAAGAGAGCTGGGTATAATAGCACGCACAAGGGAGAGATGGATCCTGGGTAGTGATTAATTTATTTGATGATGCCTCTAGTGAGGAATTTTGGGTCACAAATGAAGTGACAGGATGACAAATTACCATTTTAAGGAATTTACTGGGAATCATTAATGAACAAATGTAAGGTAGTTTACAGCAGGAGGAAATACTGAATAAATGTAGATCTCTTTCCTCATATGAGATAAACCATCTTACTTTTTAGCCCACTATACTTTCAGGAGTGGATTATAAGATTACATGCTACTCTTAAAATAGGCTTAAACAGACAGATGTTTTGTGCGAGTGTGAAGTTTTTAATATTCTAAGAAGCAGTGAGGTTATATTTCTGTACAGACCCTGCTGTGACATTAAGGAGAGCAGCTGAGCTGTGGTGTGAGGAGAACCAGTGGAGAACGGAGCAGGTGTCCTGGTGAGTGAGCGCTGTTAGCTAGCAATATGTAGCTTTATGCTGTGTTCACGTCAACAGATTTAAAGTTTGAAATCAGATACAATAACTTCAGAAACAAGTAGTGAGTGTAAGAGCTGATCATAAAGCAACGCGCTCTGAGCCGTCATAATAGAGCCCATAGAGAGAAAGACAGAGAGCTCTATCAGAGTCCACTGATCTAGTGTTAGAAATCTAAAATCAAGACTTAGCTACAGTGCTCAGGCTCAGGGCTGCTGCTGCCGGTTAATCTGCTGTCTGGCTATGGTACCGCATCCTGAACTCCATCATGTCACCAGGCACTTAAGCGTCCTGCTGAAAATGGGCACCACAGACAACTGCGTTTTTTTCAGACCGATGCAGAAATAAAGTCTCGTCTTCTCAACCACCACAAAACGAACCCGAGCATGAAAGCTAACTTCATTTTTCTTCCTCTTTGGGAAAGAGCGGACTCCATCTGCTGTTAAGTTAGTATTTCCTGCATCCAGCGCAAATGCAATATTAAACCATCTTAATGAATGGTCAAATAAAATGTAGCACACTGGAAAAAACAATAAACATGACCCGAAATGCCCGCTCTGTCTCACTACACCTATTGTGCACATTGAAAGAGTCTGAAAGCAGAGTCAGAGAATGTGAATCCCCTTTGCTACGTCATATGTCGCCATGTTGGAAAACAAACAAACAAAAAAAGTGTTTTGAACAGCTATACTGAAATATCTAAATTTGTGCCCTTCTCTCTTATATAACATATAAAATCAATGACTGACTTATTCTACAGCCAGAATCAAAAACCTTTAACCCGCAATTTATTCTTTAAAGTTAAAGTTTGAGCCACATCAGCAATCCATATCTCACCAACATGAAACTCTACTTCCATTACAGGTCTGACACCATCAAGCCATAAAGGGTTAATTCAGTGATAGAGGAAGCACTTTCTGTTTCTGACTACTAAAAAAATAATTATAATTGCACTGTAGATCAACAACTCTAATGATGTTCTATAGTTCTGAGCACATGTCTAATTAAGAAAAGGATCATGCAGAGTGATGCAAAGTCTGGCGTGCTCCTTATAGGAAGAATTGGACATATTGCTTCTGGCACCTCTTAAATAATTTGGCTTTGTCACTGACAGAATAAATCAATTCATTAATTAACATTAAGTTCATGTGTAAAAGACAGTATCATGGTTATTTAAGTGTTAAAGGAGACAGATGCTCTTTCAAGACTCGCTGTCAAGCTTGTCTGTCCTGTTCACTTTGCTGCCTTTAAATGGCTTTTAAAAGCCAGTGGAAAAAGAGAGCCGAGATGACAGGAGGAATCTTCACCGTGTGGATTAATCCGACAGATTCCTTGATTCCCCTCCTGGGCCCCTCTGGAGGACCCGACGCTTCAGAGACTTGATGGTGCATTACAGTACGTGTGACAAATATCTTTGGTTTGGAAGTGCTAGTGGTGTGTTGGTTCACAGACGACATGTCACTGGGATGTCTGAAAACACTCATAATTGCACTTTCCAAAAGGGAAGCCATGTCCCGATTTGGTCCATGCTGCAGTGATGTGTCCCTGAGAGGAAGCTACACTGTTTCTGATTATGTTAGATTTGTTATATGTGGGGCAACTCATGAGAGGAGCAGATTTAACTTTGATTAAATATGTTTGATACAAAGAGCTGCTGAAAATGTTAAATCCTCACCTTTTTGGAACAATGAGGCAACGTTATACCAACACTTTTTTTTAACAATGTGGCAGCGTCCTAAAGAATAAGATCCAAACTTTTAGTAAAATCAGAATAAAGGGTGAGACTATTGTTTTTATTAATGTAGTTTACATGTATTATATTGATCCAGCAAAACAGGCAGGGAAATCCATATGACACCACATCTTTGAGTCCAATCGCTGCAATAACTGCCTGGCAAATTTCTTCTACATAACATAGCACTACTCCTGATTTATGTCACAGTACAAAGAAGTAGCATGCCCACATCCCTTTTCTTTGTCCCAAAAGGCATTAAATCAAATACCACAGAGGAGCAGCTCTCTCTTTCTGCGATAGATCTGGGTTATTTTGCTCACAAGTTTCCTCTAGATTAATTACATGAATGATTACTTTTGCTCAGAAAAGCAGCACTCCTACTGAACATGAGTCTGGCAGGAACACAACAGCCTATCACAACTCAGTGGTGCAGACACAGTCTATTTTTGCTCTCTACATAAGTATTGCATTAGAGGGAAACGTGGAAATTGGATGCTGAAATTGAAAAGTCTTTCAGGAGCCTGAAGAACGAACCTTTTCTCGTTCTCTCTTTTAAAAGCCAGAACACAAAGTTTGTTTCTTGATTATCTAATTGAGTGGTGTATGAGTTTTAACAGATGTCTGCTGAGAGTTGGTATATGAAGATGTATGTTTTGAGAGTTACTGGTTTACAGTTGGGGTTTTTATAAAGGGAAATTCAAACTATTTTATAATTTCTGTATTGCATATGAATAATGGAGAGATTTTGGGGCATTTAGATGGTTGGAAAGACACATTCCAAAGGGCAAAAAGGTTAGACTATGTTCCTTTGTGTGACAAGGATGAAACCTATGGGTGCGACTGCGCTCTTTCCCTTTAAGAGTCAGGTGTGCCTGCAGGTATGTTACAATTTTTCAGGCTTTAGTTCAGACATTTTTAGTATCAAAGGGCAAAACAAACTTGCTATTGTTTGTGCCAATGTTTTTTTTTCATGTATTGAAAAACATGTGCATCAAATGAAGCTCACATGACGAAGAGCTTCCAGGCGTCTCTTGCTATAGTTTTCAGCTCATTCAGGGCTGAGATGAAGCAGGACTGTGAGGAGAAAGTGGTGACAGTGTCCTTATCTTTTGTCATCAATAGATTGGCCCCAAATAGAAATCTGAGCTCTGCTGTACGGCTCTAAAAAGCAAAGCAAAGTGCTTATCTTACCATCTCAGTAAGGAGCCCTGCAAATATCAGTATTGTGTCATTTACTTTAGGTTAAGGCAGGTGTCAGCAACCCACAGCCCTGAAGCCACAAGCAAAAACAAATAAAAATAAATAATAACATAAAAAGGAATAATAGTAATTCCTTAATTTGATTTTTATTCATTTTATTTTTGTTTACTTTGTTGCACAGTTATCTTGGAGTCTGAGGTGACACTTTAATATCAAATTGTTAAAAAGAGTTTCATAATTAGTCAACTAAAATATGCATCAAATCCACGTCTAAACCCTCACCTTTGCCTGCAGGCAACTTCTTCGGACCCCCGCCCTCGATAAGCTAACCATGAATAAAGAAAAAAAATAGAAAAGTCTCAGTCAGAGGAACATAGAGTTTGATTCTGCATGGACAGATAAATGTGCCTTCACAGTCAACAACACTGGCTTACCTGTGTGCTTGATAAGTGGTGAGAAATGATCAAACAACAAAAATGTAACGTATCGAAAGACATTTTCAGAACAAGCACTCAACATTTGCTGAAAAGTAACAAATTCAGGAACTGCTATGAAAAGTTGAGTCGAGCAAACGTACCATCAAGAAGTGGATCAGCTCTCCAAATTCAACTACAGCTGCTGGTTTTGTGGCAGCTCAGGAGACGGTGAGCAGGGAAAAGCCTTTTTACTGATTCATGAAAGAATCGGTCGTAAAAGCATCAGAGTAGCTATTCTCAGACTTCAAAAACAAACAGGAAATTGTTCAGAAAATTAGAGGAATGCCAGCCTGCAGTCCTGCGTGAAGATGGCTAAAATGTTATAAGCTGAGTTATGTTTGCAGCTTCAGACTACTTTTCTTTGGTGAAGAGCAGGCGAAATGACTCTTCTGATAGTGAAGGTTGCAGACCCCTGGACTAAGGTTCCTGTTAGTCCAAGGTGCAGACACTAGTTATTTGCCACCTTAGCACCTGGCCACACCTTATCTTATGGCAATCTTCGAATGACAAGTGTATTGGGTTGAAAGTTTCATTCTTTCTCGCACCAAAAACGTTTGCTGTAAACGTGGAACCCTGACAAGAAATATGGGTGTCAAGACGAAACCGCTAAATCCACTGAAACCACTGCAGTACATATGCCAGGCCTGTAGGTAGCGCTGTGACGCTGCCTCAAAGTCCACTAAAAACAGAGAATGACACACAGAGCTGGCGCATTTGGCTCGTGCAAAGAGGGCTGTGAATACAAGAAGTAAGTGAGAGGCGGGGGCGTTGCGTCATCATTTCAGAAAATACTGGATAGTTTGTCAACATGGAACCAAACCGATGCACGGTTTCAGATTCATCCACTCTGGAGCCAAAAACCTGGCTCTGTTTGGATGAAACGTGCATAGGATAAAAAAAACTTTTGCGGATACACCTAGACCCGTCACACAAATTTCTAACCAATATCTCTACTACAAAGCCTTAAAAACATCTTTAAAGCAGTAAGATAAGGACTTTCTACCTCTGCATAACCTCTGACCAAACCTCTCTGCTGTCACAACTGAATGCATGAGTGACCAGAATAATGTTCACACTCTGCATTGGATACACACCGCATGTACCATGAAAGTGACTATGAGCTTCTTTCCAGATTGTGCCCAATTTCATGCTACTGTACACACACAGCATCAGTTGATCACACTAATTTGCCAGATTCTGAGTGTTTTGTGTTTTTCAAAGGGATGGTCAATAAGATACCTTACCATGGATAGCAATGGCAGCAAACAACAGAGCAATTTGCATTAAAAGCAGTACACAGGGATCCGTGAGAATAATTTATCACATCGATATCTTTAAGAAAAGTATCATTAATGACGTATATTATGACATAAATTTTATGGGTTTTGGAGCAGGGAGTGTCAATGAACATTAAATTTAATGAGAACCCACTAAGATCTTCCCTCTCAATGATGCAGACACTACATCGTGCCTCTTTTCCCTCCTCTCCTGCATTTGGCCTTTGTGGTGAAAATAATAAGCTGAATTCAAGTGATGTGTGTGTGTGTGGTTTGATTAACCTCTGCTCCAAGCCGTTCCTCCACACAATATCATTGCCTATTGACCTGCAGGTGCTCAGAGGTAAGGCTGGTGCAAAGGTCTGGAGAAGTGGAACTGGCTGCAGTAACAGGCCCCAGACTAATTGTCTGTTCTCTATAAGCTGAAGTTATTGGCAGCTGCCACTACCTCCACCATCCAAGCTCCAGCAACGCCCCCGATCCCCAAAAAACCCGGGGCCTGCTAATTGCAATGGCCTTTTCATCATCTCAAATCAAACGCTTCCATACAACCCAGGAAAGGCAGCATCTTTTCAGACCATTAGGGAAGTACTGTACATATAGGAGCTGGACAGGTGCATTACAACCACAGCCACAACTTCCAGGATGTTACACACACTCCCTCGCTATGGGAGTATTTAGTACACAGCCCCCTTGACCCTCTATCTCTCTCTCTGTACCTGAATGCCATAACCTGATTTTACTAGTCATTAAAGAGGGTGGTTGGCAGGAGAGCAGCTCTGATGGTGGGTGTAAGTGGGGGTGTGATGGCAGTGGTGCTGTAGCGTAAGGAAGGGCAACTGGTCCCCCTGACAAGAGATCAATACTGTCCTCAGAGTGGCTGGAGTCAAGCTGCTGGGTCTGACAGGGGGCCGTGTGGCGTAATTGGATCAGGGGGCGCAGCAAGTTGCCTGCCCACCACCCCCTTCAGTACTGTCACAGCTGTCACATGTCATCCCCCTGCACCGCTGTCACCCCAGGAGGCTCTCCTCTCTCCCCCCTCTCCTCCCCCCTCGCACCCATGCAAATGTCCACTTAGCAGATGAATGCAGCCAATATTAGGCACATTCTTCATGCCTTTATGCAAAAGTAAAATCTCTGTCATTTGAGGATTTCATGGAAATAAAGTCGCCATTTATTCAGAGCGAAAAGAGTGAAACCGGCTGTAAAAAAACTGCAAATGGTTTGGTTCAGCTTATTAAAAAAGGAAAGAAAATAAAGCTTTGGAAAAACAAACAGTGAGGGAGTGGAGGATTAGAGGGAATAAAAAGGAAAGCGACAGAAAAACAAACTTTATAACATACACTAATGAAAAATCTCTCACCTCTATATTACCTCATATAACTCACCAGTAACACTTAATCCAAAACTATTGATTGACTGATGTATAAGCTCACAAAATGTCTGTAAACTGAACCACGCATCGTGAGGTGTCACCTGTCGTCCAATAAATTCTGCAGCTCCAGAGGCAGATAAGATACAAGTCGATAGATCCTCAAGTAGAAACGGACCTTAAAAAAATCCGTCCAGTATCTTAATTATCTGTATTTTAAAATGAACTACATGATCACTTTAATCTGTCATTTTTCAGCACAGCACAAGGGACATGATGATCGATTTCAATAGTGGGGAGTGTGTGTGCTGTAAAGAGACAATAATGGAGATAATGACTGTCTGGTGTTAATCTGGTTACTGAGGATTCAGGACAGAAGCCCCTTTAAAAGCAGCGCTCTATTCTTGGAGGAAACCGAGGCTAAAACGCTTCCCAAATCTAACAGTTTGAAAGCGTCAGTAATTGTAACCATTTCTTCAAAAGGAAAAAAAAGGAGAAGAAGAAGAAGAAGCCAGAGTGTATTTGGAATAATCACATCATGTGACAGACGCGCGTGTTTCTAACTGCAGACATCACAGAGCGGGGTGGATTAAGGACTGGTTCAACATTAAACAGGAATTCATATGTAAATTTACAGCGCTAATTAGGAGATGCTGTCTGTGATGTTATCCTCCAAGAGACTCTCTGCCCTCAATTTTCACACACTTAATCAAATTAAAAGCTTAGGAGCAGCATGATTATCGGATTATCACTGATACATGTACAATTCCTTTTAGTTTGGGCAAATAATGGGAGGATTCTTCTTGTACAACTCATCCAATAGCTTAACACGCTGTTGTTTGTTTTAGATGTGTATGGTTTGTAGAGGGAAGGACTCTTTTCTCATGTCGTACTGAATTCTTCCTCTTCTCAGTTTCTGGGAATATTTTATCGGATAAAAAAAACAGTTTGGTTTTGATCTGTAGAAAAAAAAAACAGCCTTTTCCCAGTATCTGTCTCTTGTCATGAAGCGATTTGATGTAGACATCAGTTGTGGCACAGTTCAGATGGCACCGCTTTGATCATGAGGCCTGAAGACTCATGGACCTCAGAGCTGGAGGGGCATTTTCACACAAGCAGAGCATGTTTCATACATGTACACGCACACGCTGGCACCTTCAGGGTTAATACACGAGACAGAACATGCACAAGTGAACCCACATAAACACACGGGTGAAGCTGAATCACGGTTTCACTGATCTATGACAGCAAAGCCTCCTTCTGGGACTTGCACGTTCACCTTGGCAGTCTCAACGGTTCAGCAACCCCGAGGATGTGGTTAACAAATCGGGAGAAAGCTCGCCAGCTGTGGGGCGGTTGCTGGCTTGTGCTAAGTGATCTGTATTACTTGTGAATCTGCCGTTCCTTAACCCTGTGAAATTAAGAACACTTCCTGAAACTCGCCTCCAGACCTCTCACATAATACAAAATTCAGAGAGCACCATGCATCAGTGTCCTTGGATGGATGTTATGTGGGAACAAGAAGCCACAGCAGAGCCAGGAGTTCTCCTCCATGAATGCTGCTGGAAGAAAAAAAAAACACATCTTTATTTATGTTATGTCTACAATAACTGCATTTTACTGTGCAAAACTCTGCAAATCTGAATAACGCGGCTCTTTAAATCATGTGTTCTGTCCCAATTTGAGGCTTTTTGCCACAGTAGGAATTCCACAAGGCTATTCCAAAGTTTTGTGGACATAATTTACCAGATACCACCTGCTGTACGGCGGTTAACAGTAAAAAGAACAAGGCTCTCCGAGTATCCAGGAAAGTAAAGATTGGCAGGTGAAAGTGGGGCTTACAGGCTGACCTACACACAAGACCTCTTCATCCGTGACTCATAATCACTACTCTCGGGAAGTCACATGGTCTACTAAAAGGCAGCCAAAGCCATTATGGGGGTGCTTAAAACTCCACTTAAAGATCACTTTATAGCCTATTACTTTAACTGTGGTTAGGTATTTACATGACACCTCCAGCAGCTTTTTGGTTTGGTAATACATTTGCTTGTGAGTGAAGCATCTTATGTGACTGCTGTGACAAAAGTAGTCAACATCCAGGTAATTGCAACATAAAGGTGATGTGGATTTCTTATCGGCTGAAAACCAGCGTGCTGAAGAAAAGGATAAGACGATAAAAGGATAAATGTTTTAAATATAAATATTAATTTTAATCAAGCCTTATGACAGATTTTAGCTGCAAACAGCTCTTAATTTTTCAAAGGAAGTTAGCATGGTGGTATGCTGTGTGGTATTTATTATATGACCAGCGCCTTGTCCCCCATCAGGCTATGCTTGGATCAGTGGAGACAGCCCCAACCCCCAGGGTCAACCACGACCACGCGACAACACCACTCTGACGTGGAGCCGGGGCGATGGTGTGTAAATAAAGGGAGAGAATTGCGAATCTCGTAGCGAGCTGAGCAGCTCAAGCAAAGATGGTTGCCCGCAAACCTGACTGGGAGGGGGTTTGTTGCTCTGTGTGGAGGTGGTGGGCGGGCGGGCAGGCCAGCACAGGGAGGAGAATGACTACCATCACTACGTCCCTCTCGCTGCCTCCCTCTGGCCTGACAGCTCAGGAGCAAATTCCCTGCTGACATATGACTTAGTCAACAGCACATGCACTAATGAATGACCGTATCAAAACAATTAAAGATTTCAGTCGGACCACGGCAGGTATGTTCTGTTAACAACTTTTCTTTTTTATCAGCTGCTTAATCAAACCTGAGGGAGTATGATTACACATACATGAAGTGACAGCTTCCAATTACTACACTCATTTTTCCCCCTGCCACTTTAAATGTATGATAGATAATCACGATAAATACAGGGCGATTATCGGGCATTTTCTGACAATTAAGCTACAAATAGATCAAAATTATTATTTTACTTCAATATTTCAATATCCTGCTCGGTATGAACCCCATACATCGCGCAAATGTCTCAACAAAGGATTGCAATCAATTATACATTTATGAAAATGGCATCGCTTCCTGGAACACCGGGCTATTTCCCCTGACATTTTTCACCCATTATTTTCCGACAGTTGATGATGTTTCTGACTCATACATGGACATTTTTGATAAACACTGACACAGGAAAGACTGATTCACGGTATCTGAGTACAGATCTCCGTTTGAGACGATATCTTGCGTGTCCACAATACCCTGAAATCCTGAGAAATGCCTGAAACAAATCAGGGGCTGAGCACAGAATAATTACAGTCATTATCTCATCAAGATTTTTTTTTTTTTTTTATCATTGGGGGACGCATCGTTTAGGGGTTGAACTTTTATGAGCTGTCAAAGTCCATGGTGTGACTGAAACACATTTTTCTTTTTCTGGATAAACAATTTATTTGTAACCCGTTTGTAGCCATCAGTAGAAAGAAACACTAAATTGTTCTCCTAAAAGTTTTATTTTTGTTATAAAATACTCAAGTTAGAAAATCAAACAAGGTTTCTTACATTTCAATCCAGGTTTTGTGAGCAATATTTTGAACCTTCAGCCTAAAACACATTAACAGAGATAAAAAAAAAAAATATACAGTAATTTTTTGCCAAGGGCTGAAAATGTCACCGCTTGAATCTTTATGAAAACTTCCAGCTTACTGGAACACATAGAAACCTTTCAAATAAATATATAAACATCTGATTCATTCAAACAGTGTTTATGCTGCAACTTCAGCAGCACATCTTCACATTATATGACTCAATAATATGATGTTTAATCAACAGGTTTTAAAGTGAGGCAGAGTCTTTTTCTCTTCTGACAGCATGAGTCTGGAGTGAGCGGGGTCATGGGGAGAGGTTGTCACTGTTGGTTGGTGGGTTGACTAAAGGCTGAGACTGTGATGAACATCTCACCTCTCTGTATGCGGCTGATTTTAATTCACAGAAAAAACACTCAACCGCTAATCAAAGCTTTACGTTTCTTTCTATTTCACGGAAAGATGATCTCGATGCAACAAAGAAAAGGTATGTTTAAGCATACAGAGACCATAGAGTTAAGATGAGACATATAGTTATATTAAATTAAGCAAAATAAAAAAGAAATTTTGCTCAATCATGACTTTTAAAGTTATTGTCATTCATGAAATATGTTCAGTTTGCACTTTTCTCACAGTTCAATATTATATACTCATACAGCAGGGAACTAAGAAAGGCTTCTGGCCCTTTAAATGTCATGACTCTTTCAGATTTGTACAGTGTAGTTCAGGAGCAGCATATTTAAACTTGTTTTTCCCACGACTGACTCTTAATTTTACAAGCTAGAGCTTTAAGCTTGGAAACGACATATTCCTACTTCCCAGCAACAAATCATGTATATTATTACTTTTTTTGTCTACACTGTCTCAAGCAAGTTTTCTAAGAACAAGATGCAACATCAATGTGTAAAAGCCAAGAGTGACCAGTGAGTGACGCAACTTATTTGTTTTTACAGTGGACCCCAGTCTTTCACTCAAAAAACTCAAAAGCAAGTATACACTGTGCTGCTTCACCTCTCCAGGTAAATCATTCACGTTTATAAAAAAGTATGTGGATTATTTAACATAAGCTCGAATGAGATTAAGCTCTGGAGGTCCCGATGAGCAGATTTTGAGCAAAGCTAGCTTTGTCCCTTGTTTATGTTTATTGTGCTAAGTTTTCTATAAGGCTGCACCACTGTAAGAGCACAAATGGGACAATGACCAATAAGAGTTAGTGTCAAAAATAAACTCGTTGAAACAACATGTTAAATGATTGTTTGAATGTGTAGTTGTCATTTCTGTTGGTGTCATAGTATTTTTTATAACCATTCTACCATTTCTAACCAATTAAAAAAGCAGTCTCATTAAATAATGAAATGGTGTGTAACCACAAAAGCATGACAAGTATTAAGTAATTCACCTTCCTGCAAGTTATGCAAGTGTACTGATGAAATAAGTTATTAGTTATGAAATATCCTCTTTAAGTATATTTGAAATATTTCCTTTCCACCAACCGACCACATCTTTCCCTCAAATATGTTGAACTACTCCTTTAAAATCAAAAGATGTCCTCAAACAAGTCTGTGTAAAATATAACTGACATGCATAAAAGTAGTAAAACTTCTCTGAGAGCAAACCTGAAATCAAAACCCATTATGAGTTTTTCCAAGTCTCGAACTGAGCCTCACTTTTCTCTCTTTATTAACTTCTATTTTTTCCATCATGTAATAACAACACGTGAGAGCAAACAGGATCATGCAGTGAATTGGTCTTCTATAAAAAGGTGCCATGCTTGTTTAAAAATCCTGAAACCGCTCTGCTCGATGAGGTTTGAATTCTATTGGCTCATACATGGTGTGGCGTGTCTTACATAAAGCCATTTCCTGACGGTAACAGGTAGAACCTCCTTCCTATCACATGGCTTGTCCTCTAACGTAGAGTCGCTGACATTGTTGAGGGATGAGTGAACACATAACAGAGCCCTGCTTGTGATATGCTTCCCACTGGACTCCATTCACACCACTCAAAAAAGGAATTAGTAATGGTATCCCCAGGTGGAGTGCAAATATACAACTGTGTGATTACAATATCCATATGCACTGTGGGTTCCAAGGTATGTAAGAATAGATAGGAATCCTCCATACAAATATGAAAATCAACTTCCTATTCCATATATAATCAGTCAGCCCACTGCAGGAAGAGATATCAGCCAAGCTTTCCATTTGCTGATAGTGGCATGCAGCGGCATTAAGAAATCAGCCTGAATGTGCCGGGGTAGATAACTGAACATGTTGGGTATCTACAGGAGATGTATTTACACAAAACAGGGAGCAGACAGGAGAGATCTAATTGACTAGGTAGCAGTTCGTCGAGGTTGGTGCGGCAGGTCTCGGAGTGGAGTGGATGAGGGGCTTACAGAGAGGCCTTCAGAGAGCAAAAGATTAGTGCTGACGTCTCTGCCACATCAATTACAACCCGCTGCTTGGCCGGGGAGAAATCCCCACCACTGTCTCTTCAAGGCCAGCGAGCACAAACTGGGTGTGTCAGAGGTCAGCCAGGGGAGGAAGAGCGAGGCCTCGGCCCTCCCAGTGGGAGTCGCTCCTGTGGGCTGGTGGTTCAGTGTCCCCTGTGGAGGGAGGTGCCACAGAGAGTTTCACAGCCAACGCCGGACCTGTCATTCAGCTGACGCACACGGTCCCGCCCAGCAGGAGAGGAGAGGATAGGAGGGGACAGAGAGCACAGTTCGGACTGTGTAAATTTTTGCCCTTTGTTTCTGATATCGCTGAATATATGTGAGCAACTTTATCATATAAAATTTTCTGCTTTCGCTTTCAACTCTGTATCATTTGGGTAACTTTGAGGCTCAACAAGAAAGTTTTTGTACTCAGTCTATTAGTGCTTAAAATTTCTATACAGTAATTTTTGTTTTACATAAGTTGGGTTTTGAGTTTCTACAAAACTCAGCCTTCCTTAAAATATTACAAATCTCACATTCTTCAGTCATTTCTCTCACAGTCACAGTAATATTAAGTTCATTCTCCACTATTGTTGTACCCAAACAACCCTTTAATTCCAAACACTGCCAGTATCAAAACATATCCAGTCCCAGCTAACATGAACACAATGACCACCAGGCCTGAGCAGCATGAAGCCATCACACAGAGTTAGTCTGCCTTCCTCGTCCGCCTCTTGTTGTTGGACCAGTCAGAACCCCCACCCTAATACACCCAGGTCTGCATCCTCATCAGTGGGGGGCTGACACCAGGCATTAGCCGGCGGGGCCTCTGATAGCGCCAACACCTTCACCGTGGGCCTCAACCCCTGGAATGAAACTCCGCCAGGCACAGACGCACAAGGAGTGAGATGGTTCAAATCTTAAGGCAGTGTGTATCTGGATGCTTATTTCAGCTGGAGTCGACAGAAGATGCTTTCTGCTACCAGACATTTTTTTTAACAAGTTCAAAGATTTAAAATTTCAGTACTTAATTACTATTTAGCTACAGCCCAGGCATCACTTTTATTTTATTATCTTTAAAGTCTATTATTTCTACTATCAGTTTGAATCCACTGGATTATCTCAGCCTGTTATATGTACACATGCAGTCATTAAGTCAACACAGAGGGAAAGCACATCGATGATGAGACGCTAAGAGACAATCCTTCATGTGTCTTAACAACTCTAAAACAGGACTTCAGAGACTCAGAGAATGGGATCATAATCCCATTAACTTTAATTAGATCTGTGTGATGCTCACCTTTCTTCTGCGACAACAAATTAATGATAAGCCAAAGAGAATTAAAACAGTGGTAAGTGAAACCCTTTTCTTCCCCCTAAGGCTCTCTACTGGGTCCCAGCCTCACCTAAAAGCTCATGAGAATTTAGATCAAACCCCTCCTGCGTGGAGCTGAGTGAGACCGGCCATAAATTGCTAATAGACTAAATGAAACGAGGTAGGAGGCTCCTGCTCTGCAGCAATTACCCCTCAGATGTAGTCATTCATATCCCTGCATGTCTCGTTTCATCAGGGCAGCTCAGGCTCTTTGTCAGGCTGTCTTTGTTGCACAGCTCTGGGCTGGTTAAGAGGACTGACCATGGCACGGATATGCAGGGGAGCATTTGAAACAACAAAGTGCTGTTTGACTGGCTGGCCGTTCACAAGAATGGCATCTCTTCCTGCCTTTCATGTAGTGTGGGTTTATATAATCAATTATTAATCAAAGTCTGGTTTTTGAAACTCAAACTCAAAGACACGTCCGCCACACTTAAGTATCTCCCTGTGTTTTGTATTTGCTTGGCTGCCTTTCATGGCTGTATTTATTATGCTTTAAACAGTGTGTGTTTATGAGCGGCATGAAAAGTAAAATTTCATGAGTGGGGTGCAGCATGATGCGTATAGAAAAAGACGTTTTGCGACCATGAACTACCACATCTTAAATAAGTAATGACGCTATCAGATTATTCAATAAAGAGTTACTGCTTTGTTATCAGTTTAAAACACCATATCTGCAGTGTACTAATCAGGTCGCATCTAAATGACCAGAAATATTGATCTCTGACTCTGGAAAAAAAATAAAAGATACAGCAAACGTATCTATTAAACACTTCAATTCAAGATAAAATGATCACAATCAGACTTTAGAACCCAGTTCATTCAAAGACAATCCAAAACAGAGGCGATCTTTCTCAAATAAACCTCTACACTTTTGTGGATTTCACTCTCGATAGAAAACCTCTGAATAAAGATCTATGAATAAATCTTGCGCCACTTGCAACTCAATCCAAGAATTGATAAAAAATTCATCGTTTGGGAAACTCCAACTCTTCTGTCCACCTTTTATTGTTAGACAAATTGAAGTGTGCGCTGGGAGGGAGGTTGGTGGTAAACACAGAGAATCTATTTAGCCGTCCCAGACCCGGTCTGAGAGGAGAGTAGGGTTCTTCAAAGGCAGAGGCAACAATGTGAGTGACATCAGGTCATCCTGCCTCTTCACACTCACCTGGCTGATAGAATTGTTCTGGGGGGAGATAGGAGGGACCTGTGAAGCACAGCTTTTTTGTCATCGCCATATCTTATGATTGATGGCTCCATGGCCGCAGCGAATGTGCCCTTTTTAAATAATTTATGTTGCCCATCGCTATGGACAAGTAGCTTATAACCGGGGTTGTTATTTTTCCATTGACTGGAGGGATCAATACTTTAAAGACATGACATAGCCACTAATGAACTACTTAAATGTCTCTCTGGAGTGGAAAACAACTGCAGTGTTTACTCAAAGCAAAGAATGAAAACAGTTTTAGAACACGAACACTCAACTCTCATGGGATGAAAAAAAAAAGATGCAAAGGCAAAAGTTAGGGTCTCTTAAAACTGATGGAGTATGAAACTGCAATCCAAATAAACACTGCACACCTTTCATTTCTACTTTCCTAATTAAACTATAAAAATACTATGATAGACTATTGGGTATTAATTAGGATTGGCTTCTGCATCTTGACATCTGACCTGTGTGTTATTAGGCTAATATCCTTCTAGGCAAACACAGCAGGATTGAATGTACTGCTGTCACCTGAGGTGGATTAGACCGTAAATGTGCACCTAACACACTGATAACGGAGTATAATCCAAAAATAAGCAGTGTAAATCCCTAAGAATAATCCAGCAGAGTTATGTTGTAAATCAAAAGGCCCTTGTTCATCCTCCCTTTTACAAAGTGACAAATTAGCCGAACAATAGTGTTTGAATTCTTATTAAAGTTGATTAATTCATATCATTAGTTGATCGCACAACAGCTCATAAAATATACTAAATTAATTTCTTTACTGTGATTAATACACGAAACACTTGAATTAACAACAATAAATCAATTTGTGAATCAATTACATTATCATGTTTAAATACAGAGCTAATAGTGTACATTAACTAGCGCTGAGGAAGTGATCATATATCATTTGAGAATCCAAAGAGGAAGAGCTAAGGAGCATCTCTAGATGATCAATGATGAAAGCGATCCAACTCTGACCTCAACACTGTAGGTCCAGATACATTTTACATCGTAACAAGGGTAACTCATCTACCCCCAGGATTCAACGCAAGTCAGGCTTATATTTATCATGAATGATGGATGGAGCGCAAAAACAACAATAAAATAAGTAACAAATATTCCATTGATTACAGAAGATATGCAAACGTAAACAGCAAAGCATTTCCCAACACCTGAAGTATGGTTTAACCAATTCAAACAGTAATGGTTAGGAACAAAAAACTCTCTCATAAGAGAGTACAAAATAAATACATTCAAGAGAACATTTAAAAATGTATAACCACATCCTATTACAATGTTGCCGAGTGCTATCTGTTTTTGATTTCTCTCTTTAAATGTCTTTATGACTTTTACATCTGTTGCTGAACGGAGGTGCACAAATGGTCCTGCCTTTTACCAAGTGCATCAAATGCATAATTTGCAGCCCAACATGTTCTGTAATTGTGTGTGCAACCAAATTAAATAAATGTCTTGAAAAATAAATATTTCACTGGAACTTAAAACAATCTTTTAACTTATGATGGTGGTTGTGTAACATGAGACCGACTACATTGGCTGGTTAGCTAGCTAGCTAACCTGGGCAGAGTTTGGGTCCTTTGCTGGGATATTATGGAAAAATCAAGCAGATGTAGCTTTTTGCACTCTTTCAAAATAAAAGCACTTATGTATCGAAAGTGGAAAAATGGAAAATAAAAGAAAATCAGACAAAAAGTAATACGGTAAAACAAAAACAACACGACTGACATCTTCCATGAAAATGTTGTTTTACAGATCTAGCATCATGAAAAGCCTCACATTTTCAATGCAGTGTATCATTACATCTCTCGTTACAATATAATAGTTATCTGAGATATAAACATGAATAAAACTCATTTCCCCTGCAAACCATATTAACTGAGTCAACCTCGATTTCTCTGTTTGAGGTATGTATACTGGAAGTGAAGAAGAAATGCATCAGACAAGACACTTCATCCAGTTCAGCACTTTGAAACTGTCATGTATAAGTTACTGCCTGCTCTATTAAGAACAAGCCAGTTATGAAAAGCACGTCAAAGCCTCTCCCCGGTTGCACTGCAGATCTACAGACATGACCGCTTCCTTACAGCACTGCTGCAGCTGCGAGAGGTCCTCTCAACCAGCTGTTGTGTAGATCAGTCAACAGAGTTAACGTGACACACTTTTACACCTCCACCACAGCCAGCTTTGGGCCTATATGGTCTCGCTAATAAACCTGGACCTTGTAATAGCTGTCTGATCACTCAAACGTAGGAGCAGCAGCAACGGGAGGACAAGGAAATGTCATCCGACATCGATAGAAAATGTACCTCCACCTTTGTTTAAGGTTCATGTGGGCTGAGTTTGATTGGTTTCTGTGTTTGTGCCAGGGATTGGCTTGTTATATGGGCACAAGACTTGACTGTTATTTCAACCACTGAGCCCGATTAGGCGCCAAGGATCTCCTATATAAATTGAATTCATAAATGATGCTATACTACACCTCAAGGAAAAGTGCTGCACCTGAGCTGAGTGGAAGAACAGTACATGTAGTTTCACAAACTTGCAAAAGCTGCATTTTAGCAGGCCGAAAAGCAGTTCCATGGGACTAAAAATATGCAAATATTTCAATTTATGAGGAGGATTTACAACTTCACAACTTCATTGGGTAAAAAAGGACTGCATCTGTTACCCTGGAAACAAAACAGTTTTTGGTATTGTTGTTACCGGTGTCATACTGAAGGCTGAAATTCTTGTACAGTGGCAAACTGGTCTTGTAAATTGTAATGGAAATTTTAAACTGGATATTTATGATTTAAAAACACAGCAAGTTGTATTTTGGGGGGCTTTACTTTTAATTTTTGGTGAATTTTGCCAATACCAACCCATCTCTATTAATACTGCAATGATGTTATGAATGAATGAATGAATGAATGAATGAATGAATGAATGAATGAATGAAATTTATTTCAGTTCACTCACAAAAAAAAAATTAAAAAAATTGCTCACTCAAAATAGCTTTTACATTTTTTCAGTGTACCAAAAGGGTGCAGGCTGAGGCAAAGCTTATTGTATCCTACTCATCAAATTACAACAGAAAAGAAAATGCATAGCAACTATACAAATGCAGTTAAAAAATAAATAAATAAATACATTAATAAACCCTCTTCGTTGAGTATTTCTCAACCAAGTGGTTCTCATACAATCTTTTGAGCAGTTTTTTGCTTCTTCTGTACGAGAATTCCATAGATTCACCCCTCTCACCATTAAACTACCTCTCATATTGTATTGACCATCTCTTATTGTAAACAACTTTTGGATACCAGGTAGTAGTTGACCAGTTTTCCCTCTGTACATGGTCAGTATTGGGTTGGGATCTACCAAATCTTTAAATTAAAGTATATTTAGTATCAGAAATAGAGGATTGGTTGGTTCACAGTATTATTTTTTACAGTTTGTCATGTATGGAGCGACGAGTGAATAATAGAGTATGTACAGAGATTTATGGTTTAAAAAGTCTTGTGTTTTGTACAGATCAGAGATGGTTCTGGACATTTTGTTTGAAACATTATTTAAATGAGACTTCCAATTTAATTAAAATCAATTATGACCCCTAAAAATGTATTTTAACAGACTGTTTCAATTTCTACTTCATTTATTCTGATGTTGTAGTCCAGGTCTAAAGCCCGATTTCCAAAGATAATTTAAGCCTCTGAACTTCACTCTCCATGGTATCCCAAAGTTGTCCAAGATGCTTTCCACTGCAGAAGATAGTTGTGTCATCAGCAAATAAGATGTACTTGAGTGATGTGGATACCAAACATTAGTCATTAATATACGGTTATGAAACATTTTATGAGATCATATAACACAGCATAATTTTATACCATTCAATATCATACATAATATTTCTACTGATAAAAAGTATGGTTTACAGATGACCCTAATTAAAGTTGTTTGCTTTACCCAGACAGACAGAATCCATTATTTACACAACAGAGACTCAACATAGTATTGGTATCAGCAATTGGTCAAAATGACATAAAAGATATTGACATATTGGATGTAGATAAAAATCAAATACCATGCATCCCTTTCATAACCTCATACACCCTTTAAGTGTCCTCCTGTTAAGTACATGTCTTTTGTGGCAAGGCATCATGTCCCTGTCACCTTCTCATGACCCTGAGGTGCCGCATCATGACATATGATCAATAAGTAAAAGTGAATTTGCATTTTTGCCGATTCATTTTGACGTATCTAAATGTTCCTTTTTGATGAGGGGTGGATATCGTTAGAATCATCTCGCACTGATATCCTAAAACCCTCCAGGGAGAGTTTAAAACAGACGGACCGAAAGAAAGGACCGTCGACTCAACAGAGGTACCAGACAGTGGCCCCTCAAGTCTCCGTAAACTGATGCGCCTTGTGATATTATAAAAGACATACTTAGAAATGCATAGCTGATTTCCAATGCTTACCAACTTGAAACAATCCATTACAATGGAGGGGATGGAATTAATTCAGCCCCTTGCATCAAGAATTGCTTGATGCCTCCGAAGATAATCTGCCATGTAATTCTTTTCACCTACACAGGCGCACCAACATACAGTACATGCTTTGTTTTTTTCAACCCTGATAACGACCGTTAATTCATCAAGAGTAAATAAAATGTTTAGTTGGGAAGGGACATTAATTATCACATTCATCTGCTTGCTGTTCCCAAACTGGGCTATAATGAAATGTGCTGTAATAGAGATTGCTCTTGGGGAGGCGAGCCGTTTATGAATCGCTGGAGGTGCAGCAGCTGCCTTCCCCCTCGAGAGATAGAAATTTATGCCGTATACCCCGCTGATTGTTGAGAAGGTAAAGAACCAATAGCAGCATGTTCAGAGGTTTAATTTAAAGTGCGTTTCTCACTAGGCTGCTCACAACACTTAATTAAACTCTGCTGTTTTGGCAATGACAAATGCTGTGGTGCAGGAGGAAGCTGGGCTGCTGTGACTGAGAGGCTTTTGTAATTTCTTTCATGTGCAGCGATGGCCAGATCCAGGTCAGAAACTGTAGAATTAAAGAACTAAACAAGATTTAGACATAGGGAATGGGAGGGCAAGAGGGTGGGCGGTTACAATAATTTCCTCCTCAGGGATACATCTATTTTACCCTCTTTTTTTGTCTCCTCTTTCTCATTTTTTTGGAAAGTTCTGTCATAGATTTATGAGGGTTCAGCTTCTGTGCCTGGTTTTCAACGCTTATTGCCTTCCACAATGTCTTTTCCTCAGGCTTGTGTCTGCTTGATGGAGACTTCAACATTTTACTGAAAGGAATGATGAGTAAAATGAATGGTAGGATCATGCACAGCATAGTGTTCCTTTAGTGTATAACAGCCTGATCCTTCTTTTGTGTCTCTTAGCATGATTCTTGATTTGCCAAACCATTTCACCATAGGAAGCATTAAGTTGAAAATATGCAACTAAGTGTGAAATTTAACTTCAGCGGTCGAGCACAGAAAAACATCAAACTGGAAGCAGCCAACAAACTGACAGAGAGTGACTAATAGCTTTTTCTTTCTGGGTAGAAATCCAATTCATGCCAAACAAAAATCTTATTTTGTTTCTGTAATGGTATGACTGTATTACTGTGCATTTCATGAGATCCATTTAAAAGGTGCAGCCAGCCTAGCACACAGCCCCTGCACAGCCCAGCCTGCTGCTGTGTTATGAAGTCGTCCAACTCCGGCTATAGTAGCAGGAAATAACCACAGAGATGCCTGCAAGGCACAAACAGGAGCTGGAGCATTTCATTCAATAATGTAATCCATACTTTTAAGTAAAAGACCTCCATTCTTATGTCCTTTTTTATTACTCGAGTGAGCGGTAGCACACATTATTTTTCTGTCACCTGCCAATCTTTTGCATGGAGCTGTATCACTGCTGTATACATACACAGGTAGATGTTTTCCAGCTGTGTGGCAAGATCCCTGCGTTTAATAGGAAAACCACAATGTTCAGCTTAAACCTGATTGTATGTAATCTTTAATCGTTGAAAATCAAATTGTCATTACCCATTGATTTCAGGTATATTTCTTTAAAAAATGGATAACTAACAACAAATTTAGTTAACCCTTAACTGCTGAACGTCTCAAATTTGATACATGGCTTTCAAAGACCTCTATCTCATCAACGTGATAAATGTTTTCATTAAAAACCTTTTAAGAAAATAAATACAAAAGCATTTTCTACCCCCTTGAGGATTATCGTTCCACTACAGGCAGCTGAAGTTGTATTTTGGCGCTTTTCAAAATAGTTATTCTCAGGAAATTATCCACACAGGTTTTTTTTTTCTTCTGGAAAATCATTGCTAATTTTAAGAATAAAGTGTTACTCATTGTTCTGCATTGAATAAATATTTTCATATGCATATTTACAAAAAGCTTTGCTAAAAAAGTTGCCTAAACCGCAGCATTTATCAAATATGATACATAAAATATATCAGAAACAAAAAGGTTAAAAAAACATCTCAGTTCCAAAAACGTAGAATTTTATGGCTTTTTTTTTTTTTTGATGGTTCAGACTTTAAAAGGTTAATGTGCCATTTATAATTCAATCAGAGGAAGCTTCCTTGATATTATTTTCTCCTTGTGCTGATATTAATAATGGGGTTAAATCACATAGTTATAAGGGATATATATTTACAAAGCTAAGTCATTCTAGCACAGGTAAGAAAAATGTTTTGGCTAGTTTTAGCTGGTATTTGCATAGCTACATAATTCAACTGTCTTTATTTGGATAAAAAACAACAACAACAATGAATTAATGTGAAAATAAATGATGGAAATAAAAAAATGGTCTTGGTAAATAAATAAAAACAGGAGAATAAGCATAAACAAAAGAAAAAAATAACACATAGTATTTATCCTGTTTTATATAGGGGATGCACACAGCTCCGTATGTATTTTGGTGTTGTGTAAATGCCAGGGAGACACAGCAGCATCCGTTGGAGTTAACGGTGCAGCACTTTTGTGTTCAGTAGCACAAATCATTAATCATGAGGCCGGCCATATTCTTGTAGTGCCTGTGCTTTCATTACTGGGCCTAATTAAACAGTTCTGTGAACTGGAATCTCAGATTCCTCTGTTACAGATTATCATTAATTATGGTGAAAGTGCTCAGAGATGTTGGACTCAATTATATTCTGCTCAACCCTGGCAGTGGGGTGATTCATTGTTCTGAGCACTCCACAGCCGTACTGTCTCTGCTTATCACCAACCTCCACTTTTGTAAATTGGGCTCTGCCAGCCAACAAACTAAGAATTATGTGCTGCTTTTTCATTACAAACATGTTGGAGGAGCACAGACCAATTAAGGGTGGGATATTTTGTGTGGAGTGATGAGGCAGGCATTGGTGCAGGGAGATGGGGGGTTGGATGGAAGGGGGTACTATGGGAATGAGCTCAAGTTGTGGCTTTATTACCATGTGTGGTGCATCCCTCCACCAGGTCTACTGACTGATTATGCTCCACATACTCCCTCAATATCACAAAGCCATCACAACTGTAATGGTAAATTAAAATTTGGACTGAGTATTGTGTCATATTCCTGAGTGCACTGTGTAAACACAGATCTTCATCGTCCTCCAGGAGGGTTTAGATGGAGATTTTATTGTACCTGCAGCTATGAGCGTGTCTGGCTTGGAGGAAAGCGTTAACTTTTCATAATATTTGTGTATGGCGTACAACTTTTTATGCAGCTGAACAATGTCAATATTACTTTTATGGTCTTATGTAGGGTGTGTGGGGGTCTGGGATGGGAACAGTGTGTGAATGGGATTATTGGCCACCTTTTTTTAGGGTCAAAGACAAGAGAGGAAAATCTGAATCAAAGCGAAGCAGAAGTTCCACCGGTAAGCTGAGGCCTTAGCGGTTTGCACAATTTCATATGCCACAGTAGGTAGTGATTTTAATATATATGAAAATCAGCCTGAGCTGTGTGCATGTGTCTCTTATAATATCAGCGGTGGGAGATTTTTGCTGCCTTACAAAGCAGGTCTGTTTACGTTTCTCTCACAACAGTGTTGTCTCAGTGCGACTCTCAATAAGATACCTGTCTCTGTTGCATTGCTCTGAAGAATTAACGCAGAGCACGGTGAAAAAAATAGACGTGGGAGAGGGAAACAGAGAAAAACCTGAGATCTCAAAATTAAATTTATCAATATCTTTGTTTCCTTTGTAGTTCCTTAAACTACGGTTGGTCTGATCCTATAATTCCCCAGGCAGAGGAGCAAGAAATGGGATTTCTCCTTCTAGTGACACAGCGACAGCTCATTGAAAATGTAATACACTACTTCCAAGTCACAGGTCGGCTGGCAATCTGAATTTTAAAAGGACTGTGAATAATATTCTGTTTTATTTTGAAAATGAACTTTGTGGCCTCCATCATGAATCCAATATATGTCTTAATCTTCCGGGCTCTTGAAGCCCACAGCCCGGGAAGAAGGCCTTTGACTCCTGAACCTAATAAGGAAATCACTTGTTTTCTCATCCGTCTTCCCATTTTATGGGGGCTGACATGAAACAGTCCTTTATTTTAAAAGCAACTGATGAAGCATGAAATATATGTTAAATAATATTAAAGCTTTCTCTCACATACATTAATTGTGTGGTGCAACCGGCCTGATACACCACACGATGACCAAAAAACACACAAAAACACCCTTCTTAACTATTATTCCTAAAAGCATGTTTAAGACTGGATCACAGTGTATGTTTTTAAATGAAAAGATGAACAGCCGAGCATCTATTGTTATTCTGAACTGAACACAGCTGACAGTGGCAGTGAATTTAAGCGTTAATTACACACTAACCTTTTCAGAATGGATATTTAGACACGCTGTGTCCTGCGACTCTGAATGTTCAGGAAATGAAAACATCCAGCAACCAATCAGTATCTGCTCACATTAGCATAGTCTCTTAAAGCCCAATGCCCCAAAACATGCCATGGAAATCCTCTCCTATTTATCTTAAAATAGCCACTTAACTTTGACTGACACTAATTCTTACTACATGAAACTGTAGGAACCCCTTCATTTCCCCCTTCTGTCTCTGTCAGAAAATTACAAAAGACAGAGTTTGTGATGTCCCCAGTGTGCGAATCCCTTTATTCTGTCAGATTACAGCATTTGATATGACGTAGTGCGGCATTCTGGCCTCGCATGCCTGCCAGAGACAAGGGACCTGTCAGCAGCAGAGGGGAGAAGTGCAGATCATCACTCTGACTGATCCGCAGACCCGGAGACTGTCATCTCCTCCGACTGTACAAGTCAACACAAATAAAAGTGAGGAAGCAGAAGCCATAATGGCTGGGAGAGATCCAGGCTCATCGTGGCCATTACTTTTATTCAAACCTTACAGATGACATGATGTGAAAAATGAGCCTGTGTCTAGTCGGGTGCCCATTAGTGAGTGAGCACATTATCTCCCCCCTTTTTTTTTTTTTTTTTACATTGAATCTCCTCCCTGCATGCAATGGCAGATGCTCCAGAGGAGTCACTCACTTTTATGGGCTTTTGACTGCCGTACTCTTTTAAATACAGGGGCCTGCACCAGGCAGAGATGACGTATGGCTGTCAGCGCTCTTTACCTCACTGACAGATGCCTGCAGTGGATTCCTCCTTAAGCCTTCCGTCTCAAACTGAGGGGGACAGCTAACCTCTTCCCTCACAGAGCAGACAAGTATGCATCAAATTGATTATTACAGCAAAGAGGGTAATTTCTTAAAAGAATGAAAAAAAACCCTCTATCACCAGACAATTAAAGTGCAATTTATGTAAGTACAGTCTAAAGGCGGTCACGAAATAAATTTCTCAAAAATCCATGTGAGGGAAGCCTAAAACTTCCTAGAAGCAGATCATGTTCATGAGGACTTTTGGGAAGATGGCTGAGAAATAACACTATATCGTCAAAGATCTGCTAAGTTTTGATCTCCATAGATTTTTAAGTCCAGGGTCTTTCCCTCTCACACCTTAAACAGCTGTTAAAACACCTCCCACGGCCGATGACGGAAAATCAATCACTTTGTCAAATCAGTGTAGTGCTGTCACATTGTTCTTGATGGATCTGACATGACAAACAAGTGCTGCCTGTGTGCTTCATCCATTAACCCAGAGAGCAGAGCGTGTGAATAGAACGTCACAAAAAAGAAACAAAAAAAACCCCAAACACCTACTCACACGGAGGCATTGGAACTCAGATTTTAACACCCTCACAACATCCAGTCTCAGAGCCTGACACAATGTGGATTAAATGAAGCGACTTCACAAGGGGTGGGGGTGAGGGGGGGTGCATTGACTGAGAAAACCAGGAGCCGATGCTGATATCAACACCAATATTGAGATTAAGGCTGCACGATACTGGGAAAAAGGGATATCGTGATATTTTTGAACCCTGTAATATATATTTAAAATATATTTAAAAGTTTCCTGTTTCACTCTGTTCAGCTGAATTCTCCCTGAAATAATAACAGATTCACCTTAATGTCCCTCTCCCTCTCTCTCTCTGCCTCCATGAATGCTATTTGCACATAGCACCTTATGTGATATTAACTATAAGCAAACTGTCAGATTGTCAAAATCCCTGCTATGATCTGCTCACAATCATCTCTCTCTCTCTCTCTCTCTCTCTCTCTCTCTCTCTCTCACGCAGCTCGACCCTGATAACAGCAGGTGAGATGACAGAGCGCTGAGAAGGAGCTCTAACTGTGCCAGTTGTAGCATGTAATGAGGTAAAATATATAAATGGATGCTCATTTTATTATTTATTAGTAAGATTTATTCAAGTAATGTGATTGTGCGTAAACTTAACTTAAAGGCTCAAATGTTTTTTTCGGCACCAGATGGATTTTTTTGACATCTCACAACTTGCGATGTGACCGTTGCTCATGCCCACATCTCAAAAACGATATTGAAATGATATATCATGCTGACATTCATGTTTGAAGTCATACTTCAGCCAATTTTCTTACCGATATGTCTATTTGATTTATTTCTTTGTTGTTGTCATTAACTACCCTGTCTGGACAAAAACCTCCTTTACTTTAAAATTCTTCCACGTGAAAAATGTTCTTTTTGAGATAAAATGTCTGTTTCATAGGTCTCTTCACCCCCTCACAGGTACTTGCTCAGTACTTGCACAGCCCAACAGAATAATTTTTATAAGAACATAATTATTTACGTTCACAAAAAATTTCACAGATCATTAGAAAGCATTAAAACAAAATAAATTCACTAAAACACTAAAAGTAATACAATTCTGCTCTTGCGTCTCTTTTTACACTGCAAAAAAGTGAAATCAAAGCAGGTGCTTTCTGTCTTTTTGTTAGTAAAAAATGTCTTTTTAGACTTAATATGAGCTACATTCACCAGATCAGTCCAGAAACATGTTTCATTTAAAGATATTTAAAGACAAAATGAGGTCTGAATTGCTCGTAAAAATTAAAAAAAAATAAAAATAAAAATCTGCCAGTGGAGTAAGAGAAAGTTTCTTGTATTAAAACATTATTCTAAACTTGACAAGTATTTTTTTCTTACCCCACTGGTAGATTTTTTTTATTTTTTACCAGCAATTCAGACCTCATTTTGTCTTTAAATATCTTGAAATAAGACATTTTTCTGGACTTGTCAGTTGAATGCGGCTCATATCAAGCATAATAAGACATTTCTTACGAAAAATAAAACAAAAATAACTTGCTTAGATTTCAGTTTTTGCAGAGTACAAAACTTAAAGTAGGCCAATACACGAAGCAGCAACCGCATTAGCTTGATGGGATCGATGCATATTGACAATAAATCAAGCAAATTGCCAAATTATTTGACAATGAGTCAATAACTGTCAACTCTGGGAGCATCGGTAAATGCAGATACTCTGCCAACAAATATGAGCATTGCCAACAAGCACAAGTTTCACTCTCTGATGTGGATGAAAGAACACATTTTGTTGCATTTTTATCCTTATCCCATCCAATCAATCCAATTCAGTTTTTTTTTTTTCTTTTAAGATGGGATAAATGTTTAAAACACCAGGGAGAAGAAACTGAAAAGATGTATGAAAACAAACATATATCCGTCTTTTGATTATGAGTAGATTCAAATGTGAAAAAAAAAGGAGGAAATATCATTGGAAGATAACCGGAAAACATGTAGATCTGACACAATATGCATTCCCCTATGGTCAGAAATGCATCAGTGAGCAGTTTGTGACAGTAAACAAATATTCAACAGTCTAGAAAGAAAAAACCCCAAGGGAGGCTGAGCCCATTTGAAAATAACATACATTTTATTCCACAACAGGAAATAAATCTGGATTCAGTATTTCAGAGCAGAGCTCAGAGGTTGTGGTCAGTGACAGGGAGCCCTGACTTCTTTCAAGCAGCAGTATGAACCCAGGCCGCTTGGTTCAATCTAATCTCTGACAAGAAACAACAAGCCTTTGGGACACCCCCACGGCCCAACTCTACACCAAACAACATCATAAGCAGCTCCACTCAGGGGGTAAGATCTACTGTAGCTGTCAGGGGAGAAATATGTTTCCATTTTACAACTTCAGTGGTGGAGAAGACCATACAAAAGCTCCTCTGTTTCCCTCGCTATAGCTCATTCGTTTGAATCTTTCTGCTCTCTTCTGCTCCTGTCAGTTTTCCCTCAGTACACACACTCAAAGGGGTTCCCTGGTGACTGCGTCCCATTACTATCCGGAGACTGCTGCACAACAGAGCTGAGCCGCCAGTGTCCTCAGTGATACCACTCAAGAGTCTCTCAGTGCCAAGTCAAGCAGTGTGCACAGCAAACAAGATGCGGTAGTCCACACAAGTAACCAACATACTTATGTGTGTTCAAAGTAGAAGCTCTGGCACTTTATTTCAGATAAAAAATTGAGTTAACTCAGGTTCGAGACTCAACGCTGGTTCCAGGCCTAAATTAGACCTCGGTATTTAAATAGAACAAACAAAATCTGTGCACAAAACATTCCATAAAACAACAATACAATAAGTAGACAATACAATATGATATTGTACGGTATGAAAGTGAGATCCGATACTAATGATAAATCAAAAGACAGTCGTGAAATGATACAGATAAAGTGAGGAATATAAAATGTCCCCAAGAGGTAAACTGCAAGATTAATGTCATTACACCAATGTTTCTCAAATTGTGGTCCGCGGACCACGAGTGGGTCTGCCAGGGCCTCCTCGTGGTCCGCCTTGAGAGTAAGTTTTTTTTTTTTTTTTTATGGAACAATTACCAAAAAAAAAAAAAAAACCCCATGATTGGCGAGACTCACAAAAGTTTCCATGAACTCCCCCCAAAAGAAAACAGTCAAACCAATAATACTGCATTAACAAGCCTACAGGCAGTATCATCATGTATCGGTGGCTTAAGACGGGAACAGTAAAAACAAAACAAAATCAAATGAGGAAGAGAAAACCTCTGACACTGGCCAGGAGAAGGTGCAGCAGATGATTCAACCACAATAAAAACTGTGGACACTAGGGTTGGGAGAAAAAAATTGTTTTACATAAATATCGGGTTTTGTTTTGTTTATAAGCTGGGTTGCAAAAACATCACCGCTTTTCTCCAGCAGAGGGCGAATTGTTTTCTTTGACTATCTTAAAATATGATGTCAGATCCCCTGAGTACACCTTTAAACTGACTCACATGTGATGTTCATTTTTGGGGAAAACATGGCTCCTGATATAGTCTGTAGCATCATCATCATTCAACTTCACCTGGGCTGGAGTTAAATAAGGGAAGTAAAATCACAAAAATCGCAAATATTGAAGAATCGCTATTTAAATCAAATCAAATCGGCACCCCAAAAATCGTAAAAGAATCAAATTGGGAGAAAAGCATATCATTTAGCCCTAGTGGACGCCGTGGAAGCTAATGTTAGTGCCAGTACTTGTAGCCAGTGCATGTATGATGCCAGTTTATATTACACCACTACAAGAATTTACACCACTTTAAGTTCTCAAATCAGAGGGGAAACCCGTTAAGAGAGCAGTGTTTTTTTAGATCAACTTGTAACTGTGACAGGGTTGACAAAAATACTGTCGACTGCTTACATGATCCCATCTATTGCCACAATCTGTCTGTGCTGTCAGTGTTTATCCAAACACACCAAGTTCCCCTAATTCTACAAGGATCTCAGGCGTGGTTGTGCTAATCACCTGACACACCTGATTTTCCAATTCATTTTCTCCATTCATCTTGAGTAAATGTAGCGACAGCTTGCAATCTGTTTGTTTTGACTTGTCAAAAAGGAACCAAAGGCATGTATCAACATGGAATAAATGCTACTGCAAGATGTCACCAGCTGCACATGGTATGATGAATTACAATCATATGTTAATCAGGTCGAGTTGCTGTTCTGGGATGCTTACGTGGCGTTCAGGCACAAACCTCTTTGGTATGTTTGTTTTTCCATACGGAGACTCACTCTAACAGACAGAAGTACTCTGCTCTTTGAATCACTAATGAGCAGATTTCAGTTTTCATTTCATTCTGTACGTTTGTGTGCTGGCACCAAAGATCCAACTAAAAATACATTTATGGAATAAAATCTGCCTTTGATGGAAAATTAGCTGAGTTTGTTCAAGCGTTTATAATTACTTTGTTTCAATATGTCTGCTTTTTGTTGTTGTTGTTGTTGTTTCACATCTTTGGTGAGGAAGACCTACTGAGAGTGCATGACAATAGTGGAAACCCAATATCATCGCTCACTGTCACTCACTGTGACGTGCATGCAAAATCACGGCATGCAGAAGTGAACGTGTGTAGATGTGAATGTGTGTTTGTTTCTGTAGTGGATGCTGGACACGGAGCAGACAGGATGGGCCCAGCAGCGAGGTCAATACAAGCGTAAGTACCTTTATATTTCCCCAGCTGCCAATAGGGTTATATCCTGCAGTTATCCACTGAAACTAGAGTACATACATGATTAGATAAAAGGGGTTAAGATGCAGAAATCAATACAGGTGAAGTGTGGTAAAAGAGGAGACAATGTACAACTGAAGGCTTGGTCTGTCTTTGATGAGGAAGGGGAGTCTTTCACAAAAAGTAACTAGGGATGCACGCTATATCGGCATAAATATCGGCATCAGCCGATGTTTGTCATTTCTTTAACCTATCAGCATCGTTCCAATGAGTAAAACTGGGTCAACATTAACAACCGATGTTTATATCTGTCTAGTTGTGTTTGTGTTGGGAGGGGGTTGCCATGACTACCGGTAAGTTTGTTAAGGTAACTTTGTCCGGATATTATTTTGATTTATGATCCTTTTGTAATTTATGATCCAGAGTTTCTCACAGGAGTTTTGTGAGTTGAGAGTTTAATGACATACTTGCTACAAGTTGTGAGGGTTGTTAAAAATTAACACTGTTGGTCACTTGTGTTTATGGTAGCCCTGTAACATTCTTGTTTGAAAGTGAAACACCTTTTGAAAATAAAGGAAGACATTCAAAAATTCAATTTGCATGATTTTCAATCTGTACAAAATTTCAGTCTCAGAAACTTTATTTTTATTAACATATATCGATATTGGTAAATATCGGTTGTCAACCATAACAGAAATATTAATATCAGAAATCTGTATCAGACGAAATATCCATATCAGTGTGTCCTTAAAGGTAACCCTCAACTAAAAAAAGGTTGTATAATCATAACACCACAAATTAATATTAGAGTTATGACATTAAATCACATTAATTAGACCAACTACAGCAAGGTTAGCAACAAAAATAGAGGAGCCGTTATCATCATCATCATCACCATCATCATATCCCAGTGGGAAGCTTGGGGGGCACACTTAAGAAGAAACACAAACATGGTGCTGTTACCAACCCAACTTACACCAAACATCTGAAACAAGAAGAATATCGAAGCTGAAGAAAATAACAAAGGCATCTGAAGTTTTTCTGGTATTAGCCGTCTCCTCGATTCTCACAGTGGTTTATTCAATAAGCGTAAGTGCAAACAAGGTAATATTTTTGGGAAAATAGAAATGCTGCTATCAGTAAAATAATTATTGCAGTATATAAGATAAGTGCAGGCAGGCTACTGTGTGTAAATAAATGACAAGCGAGAGTAAATGGAAACATCAAAAGCAAAGACACACTTATAAACAATGCTACAACTAAATTGCTTCCACACTCCATGGGCGCAATATGTGATTTAAAAGAGCCTGGCGGTGGCAATATTCCTCTGATATGGTGTTTAGTTTTAATAGGAACCCTCAGCTCAAATATGAGCTGACAAACACAGCAAGACAAACACAGTCTCTCTCCGGCAATGAAATATACACTATCAAATAGACCTGTACCTTTTTGAATCCACTGTGTGGGTGAAACTAAAGCGCAGAACAAACAGCGTCCTGATATGGCTTTGAGGGTGATAACAGCGTCTGACAGGGTGGAGAGAGCAGGCTTTGGGCTTCGGTGCGAAAACACACCCTGTGATTGACATGATTCCCTGGCCTTAGAGAAGTTTACCTTTTAATAAGAGCTCAGAGAGCCCCTCTCAACCAGCCGGTCCGAGCTCTCGCCAACAGCAGGGGACGGCTGGGGAGGTGTGTGTGCATGTATTAACGTGCATGTCGGGGCTGTTTGTGTATCTACGTGCACGTCGGTGTGTAATCGATTGTCTGCTCGCGCACACGTGTCTGTGCCCACTTGTAGCAGATTTCAATCAAGGATTTCAGCCGTGCCCAAATATCCCGTCTCTTTTGGGCCAGGTTGTTTGAAGAAAATGAGTGGATTCAGGATCAAGAGCCTTTCTGGAGGAATTTAAGTCTGTTTGAGGATTATGACTTCTTCATCCTGTACAAAGCCTGCAGACGCTGCTATATGCTAGCCCTTGGAGGCCCGGCTTACCAATACATTCCAGACATCGATAGGAAGGTGATAAAACCCAGGAAAGACATCACAGTTTTGTGCAAAAATCCTCAAAATAAATAGTGGGGCAGAAACTTTCTAGTTCTACTTAGACTGAAGGGGCGAGTTTCATAGCATCAGAACATGCACAGACAAAAGGATGTGATGAATTTCAAGGTGACATAAAGAAAGTCTTTCTTCCTCACCTGGTTGTTAAAATACTGTTCAGCACAAGTGCCACCTGTTTCTTTTATAAAGCCTCCTCATTTCTCTGAACTCAACAAACTGCAGCAAAAGCCCCGCCGTCATCTCACTTATGAATTATAATTGGCAAACTAACACATCCCACGCCAGATCCAATCAATGCTTTCAGGTGTCAGCCAGCCTCTCTGCAGCATCGATCAGCAACATGCCTGATCCGTTTCTGAGAGATGTCACAGACTGTCACAGCCCAATCCAAAAAAACCTTCATTAGTTACACAGCTGGCAAAGTGGACTCTTTTTTTTGGCAGCCCAGTCAGCTAAGCGTGGATCATCTCTGAAGGGGAGCGCTGATCAAATCTGTCATTATTTACGCTGTTTACAGCATAACCTGAAAGCAAAACAAGAAATCAATGGAAAATGGGGACAAATTACTGTAAGTGTCAATATTCAAGACAGCCGAGATAAAGGGCACCCAGTCTGTAATAGATTCTTTCCATTTACCTTAAGCTCATCGAGCAGGGGCCTCGTCAGTTGCTGATCAGACCATTAGCTAGTTGTAAATAAAACTATTTAGTATCATTATAACTTTAAACAGAACAAATGGAGGTCGTTCAACCCTGTTCAGTCCACGTTCAGCAATTATAGTGCTGACAATCTGACACAGTGTACTTTGTTGGACCCTTTTCTTTGAAGTCGACTTAACAAAACAGAGACTTCATTATTTAGGTGTGTTATATACAAACAAAATCAAACAAGTGATATTATTTTGCAAAAGTCCAAAGGCTTTTTACGCCAAAAAGTTAAGATAAGACACTGGGTAAAGTGATAGAAATCAGCTTTAAAGAAGAAGAGGTATCACCAAAGACTTTCTGACATTACAAAAGCCTAAAAATTATTATAAAGAACAACTAAAAGCCTGGAAATATTCTCTAAGTATTGTATTTAAAAAGGCGCAGACAAACTCATCTCCCAGAAGTGAGAGTCTCCAGAGTGCAGGCTTTGTTGAGAAGGTTACAGGACTTGGGTTGACCCCGGAGCAGTGTGGCTCTCAGAGATGTACTTCACACTTAAATCTTTTGTTCTTGATCAAGTGCGCCCACCTCCATACAAAATGCAGCCAAACAGACCGAGCGAGGCGAAAGGAAGCCATGAACGGCGAGCGAGCAGGAGAGACAGAGAGAGAGAGAGAGAGAGAGAGAGAGAGAGAGAGAGAGAGAGAGAGAGAGAGAGTCACATCTCCTACAGACAGTCACAGCAGGGGACGGACTAACTATAGCCACATCAATGACTAACTCTCACAGCACGGACACCTGCCTTCACTTTGAAAAGAAAATAAATTAAACAACAAAGGGGGACACTGACATTCACCGCCTTTCAGTTTATTGCACCAAATGCGGCTGGTTGTACGTCCAGCGCAGGATCACTGTGGAGTTCAGCGGACACTAAGACAATAACAGAAATGAAAAAGCCTTTTCAGGACAAAGTTTCCCTCCTGGCAGGAATGATGATTGCTGTATGGATTTAGAGATGCCAGAGGGGGAAAAAAAAGTTCCCTCATCTGCCGGCCTAATATGGTCATTCCAACACAGGAGGAGAGCCATCTTTGTACTTCCTCATGCATTACATACACAATCAATAATGGAAAAATATACACTGCTAAAGGCCTTAGTCGCACTGCCTACAAGCGGCATTGATAAATGATTTTGTGCCAGTTATGACAGCAAGGTGCATGCAGTGAAGAGAGTGGAAGGCCTTTTTAATAGTGCAAGGAGAGAATTAAATCAAACCCAGGAGGGCCTCCTCTGGAAAGGAGAGATGCTGCATCTCTATGCTCTAAATCACAGCTCTACTTAAGCCCGGCCCTCTCTTTCCCCATTTTTCTACATTATCAGAGGAAACCTGTCACTGCTGTCTATGGGAAAGTTTACAAATCATGATTTATCAGAGAGAGGATCTCTAAACACCTGTGTGTGAAAATAAGCATCCCCTGCATTATTATTTATAGGCCCAAAAGTTTTTTCAGTCCTCCCGTAAAGTTTGAAAAGAATCTTCAACATTGCACATACATCATTTTTAGGGTATTTATATTTGTGTGTAGTGAGTGTATGTTTGGTTTCTTTTAAGGATGTAAAAATAAATGAAGAAGAAGAAGAAAAAAGTGCTGATGATACACGCTGTAATTGTTACTTTTCCTGTGACCAAAGTGTACCTATGTAATTCATGGGCAAACAATGTGCTCTTTCTAAGCACTCAATGTGAAACCTGTAGAGGAGCTCATTATTATCCCAGGGAGGGCAAAATATAAAAGGGGGCTTAAAAAAGAGTGAAAAGTTTCCAAAGGTCAAAAATTAATCAAACTCATTACCTGAGGAAGAGAAGGATCCTGGTTGCTGCTAACTCGTTTAGCAGATTTTTAACCTCTATTTTCTTTTCAAAGAGGCGGAGATTCCCACAGGAGCAGACGTCTACGACTTCTCATTTACAGCTGGATAGGTGAGCGTAATGATCCACCCGGGCCTGCTTCTGGAGACACAAACATCAGAATTTAAAAACCAGAGACGAGAAAATCATCATGAAATTACACAGTGCTTTCAAACCTCAGACTTCGCACAAACACAGTCTGTAACATCAACAACAACAACAACAACAACAACAACCCAGTTTTCAAGCCACTTTGTGCAGCACAAACAGGCAAAGCCACACCAGCTGGGGAGAGAAAATCCTTCTTATTGGCCACCAAGGCCAGTTGCTTCCAGTTTATCCAGTAAATACTGCAGAAGAAAGCGACAGCGCCAAAGCTGTAAGAGGCAGAGGAAGTGAACCCGGGTGATGGGCACTCGGTCCGCTGTCTGCTCTCTGTTTAAAGCAGAACTTTCTCCAGGCAGGAGCTCCATGTTGAGGAAACACGGACACAGACAGAGAGAGAGAGAGAGAAGAGAAACCTGAATAAGAAGGAAGCTTTAAATGTGAATTAAATCATTAATGTAAATATATATGACTAACACTACAGGAGCAGCAAATCTGTGTACTTTCTTTGTCTGTTAACTCTAACGGATCATCACATGCTATTAAATATGTTAATATGCAAGAAAACATCCTCACCTGCATGTGTTTTATTATTAATTCTGTTTAAATTCTATACAGTCTTGATCTGAAAAGGAGGTTGAATTTAATTTATTCTAAAATCAGCATCAGCGTGGATCGTTTTCTCACAGGGGGACGGACAGGAGACATCATTTAGGGTAATTTCTCACGCATAAGTAGGTAGGAGCCTAATTTGAGCTGATGTGGGTTGTTAGGTTTATGGCCTTAAGCTGCCCAAAGTTTGACGCTAAAAATTTTGACTGGCCACAGAAACGTAAAGACAACACTCAGTCATATTACACAGGAAATCAGCTTCCACCAAAAATGATTTATTTCAATCAGGCTATGACCACATTTACAAAACATGCCTTTCATTTTCTGAATATATTTGGTAAACGCTGAATTTAATCTCTCCTGCAAAATAAAAAGTGATTTATTTAATTGTTAAGATGGAACGATATATTGCACAATGTAAAATCTACATAAAAAAATCTATAGTATTATTAAAAGCGTCTAAAAATGTGGAGATTTTGTCACCTTGTTTTAACCACACGGGGAGAAAAAAATGGTGAAAACAAGAAAAGCGTTAATGCTCTAAGGGAAGTCCAGGCTGTAAATGTGCACAATATTCCACATTATATACATGTCATTTCAGAGTGCACTCCAAGTGACGCAGTGTCAAATCTGTGTGACAGATTTAGGTGAATGCTGGTGAAGGGATCCCTGCATGGGGAGAGCGGCTTAGGGCTGACTCAAGCAGCCAGTACAAGATCTCCAGCAGGCAGAAAGGAGCGCTGCTCACCACGGAGCTGCTGCTCGACCAGCCCACCAACACTGACGGCCAAACAATAACCTGACACTATTGCCATCTTCTGACTGCAGTCACACATGACTTTCTGTGCCAGGTTCTTACTAAAGAACTTCATACCAAGTAAAAGGGCAGTGTGTTTGTTAAAATCCTGTCAAGAACACAAAGAAAACGCAAAATTAAGAATGCAAAGAAATGGCCTGAATCAAGAGAACTCTAAATTAAAAACAAGAAGAACAAAAATCTACAGACTGATTTGATCTGCAAACTTAATGGTTCTCAGCGATGGAAGAACAGATACAGAAAGAGACTTGCACCGTTTGCCCCTACTTTTGATGTTATGTCTCCCTCTTTTGGTGGCTGTGTAAAAAAAGAGGTCATAAATTACCTGGCAACAAGCAACAATCAACATCATCTTATCAAAAATTTACATAAAGAAATTTATTTCATGATCCAAAAAATGTATTCTATTTGCTTTGGAACTTTTTACCTGAGTTTTAGTGACTCTTTGGATTTTTCTGTTCTATTATATTTGATTCGTTATTGTAGCACAAACTGAATCTAAATATTCTGTTGAAACTTGAAATCACTGCAGCATTTGGGGAATTTTATTTAAACTAAATGAGATGTCATTGTTTCTCTAACATTTGGTCATATTTGGTTTGTCTGTGAAACCACCGAGACAGAACATTCCCTCTCACATGTGAGAGACACCTGACATCTAGTGGACAAAATCTAGACTGCCTCCAGAGTGGCAAAGAGCAGCTGCACTCAAGTGGACCAAAGGCCACTTAAAGATCTGCCTCTGTGCTAAAAGCACTAATGAAGACTAATGGACGGGGGGGGGGGGGGGACTAAAGTAAAAGTTAAAATGTATTCTTTGTTGGGTTATAAGTGGTACACTGGTGAACAATATCTATACAAATTTTTTCAAAAAAATCAAATCAATAAATGAAAAAATGAAATTCTAAATCAGTAATCTTTCAGTTACATCTCTGTGTGACATATAAACCTTCATTGTAATTTATATTGAAAACCATGAAAAAGATAATGGTACAGGTCTTTTGGGAGGCATAAGAGATTCACAGTATTGAGAGACTCTCACAAAGGCCAGGAAGTGGCTCAGATACAAAGTGGGACTCTCCAGGTCTGCAGTTGTCACCGGCAGCTTTTTTCAAAGAGCGGCATTTGATTTTGTAAAAATATTCAAGGACCAGCAGCTCTTACTGACATAATTATCAACCGTAAAAGTACCTCACATGCTCTATTTGTCCGTTTCCTTTCGTGATTAAAGAAACACTAAGTGTGGTCAAACAAACTTTTGCCATCATTACAGATTTCAAATACATTAAAACCTCACCTGTCCCTCAGTTGTCTCTTGATACCAGTGGTCAGTTTTCTGCAGTGTTATGAGCTGCATAAACATCAACATTCTGTTTCTTCTCAAGGAAAGTGTTCTCAAATAGGGGGTGATTTGGGGAAAATGTCAGGATTTTTAATGGCAGGATCAGGATCAGGATCTGGATTTTATCTGGATTGTTTTTTTATATTTGAGTACTCTGACTATTTCTTGGGGTTGTGATTGACAGAAGGTTAACACGGACACATAATGTTGATTAAATAAAAAGTAACATTTCAAAGTCAGTTGCAATTATGTCTAAATCTAGATATTTTTTTAAATTATAACACATTAAAAATAATCTATTATTCACTCATTGTACCTTACATGTTTTATTGTATAGAACTGAGGATCAACATATAAAACACATATAAATTCAATAGTTGTTCTACATAAAAAAGCCATACATATAATCAATAACACCGATTATTATGCTCACACTGATCCTTTATTTTTGAATTCACACATAATGAAATTTTTTAACTTGTTTTATTATAAAATAATGTTAATAATCTTTACTGCAGAACAAAACTCCCTTCCAAGTGTTGTGCAAAAGTTTTTTTTTTCAATTCAGGGGGCTCAATATGATTCAAGAGGTGTTTGCAAGTTCTCTGTCCAGAAAGCTAAAAAAGGTATGTAGAGGAGATTTGTTTCTGTTGTTGGGGTTACACTATAGAATGATGCAATTATAAACTTAAAAACCTGTAATTCATGTTATATCTTTAGAAAATTTGTCTCTAAACTTATTTTGGAAAATTATAAGTGTTAATTATGTAATGATGTTATTAATGTTGTTGATTTCTTAATCTTTGGTTCTGGTAGCTTAATTTTGTTAAATATATTGGCTAGGCTCAGATAAGCATTTTGCTTCAGCCCGATGCCTTTCAGTCACCATCTAATACAAGAAACTCTCAATGCTCATAAACCACATTTTCACATCATGATAACTACATTTTTTAAAACACACCGACTGTAAGAGTTTCTGCAGAATGTAAAAAGCTTTAGCTTTATATGAGTAGCCAATGCACTGTCAATATGCAGTACGAAGCAATTTTACAGGTAAGGATGCACCGAAATGAAAATTCAAGGCTGAAACCGAAAACCAAAAAATGAAGAAACCAAAGCCAAAAACCTAAACTCTGAAAGAAATTATTATGCCAATCATTAGTATCATTGCTTAAATTAAAATGATTTAAGGAATAATGCCATCTTCACAGACAAGTCCAAGGAGCACTCTAACATTATATTTTGACTCCCTGTCCACTGCACAGAGTGTGCTCATCTGTGTGTGTGTGTGTGTGTGTGTGTGGGTGTGTGTGGGTGTGAGTGTGTGTGAGTGTGTGTCTGTGTGCTCAAGGGCGGAACTCTGCCATACAAGATACAGAGAGCAGAAGAGAGTTGTGAAGGCATGACCATCCTGTTAAGTAAAAAAGATTTATAACATAAGTGTATTTTGTCTGTTAAATAAAAGAAGAAGCTCTAGACCTGGTCTAGAGTTTATCCAGGTAAGAGCATACCAGCCACAGTTCTTTCTTGTGTCACAGGTGATAAAAGACTACCAGACGAAAACTGAAAATCAAAATATTAGCAATTTTTGCCTGATAATTTCTGGAGACTAAAGTTTTGCTGCATCCCTAGTTACCAGATATACTTTGGTTTTGTTTGTGCTCTTCATACAAAATGTAAACTTTCTCATATTTTAGAGCATGGTTAATTTTGGAGCCATAATTTTTAACATTGTAAGGTGAAAGCTGGGGGCCACATGAAAATGAACCTCAGATCATAATCAGCCCCTGGGTCTGACTTTGGACATGCCTGCTGCCAGCAGTAGACTATACAACATGGAACCAGTCTTAGTGATGTCATCCATTAGTTTCTGAAGCCTAGTTTAGAAGCCTATTGACAGCAGTCAGTGACTTGGAAATGCTGACTCATTTCTTTCAGTTGAGTGACAATGAGGTAAAAAGGTAACATTGGGATAACCCTTTGGTCTCCTTGCTTACTGCTACAGTGTGTCCAGAAAATTCAACCCCCCTTAAGTGTGTATGGATTGAGAAAATAGCGATTCAGATCAGAATGGCTTATTGGACCGGGCTGTAAACATGTTCAGTTTAATGACAAGTTTACATGGGTAAGGCACCAAATAAGCAATGAAATAAAGTTTTGACAAAAGATCTCAGTTTGGTGCTGAATATGAAATAGCAATTGTATTCAGGAGAAACAGCTGTCTGCTGGGTGACATAAACTGAACTGAAGTGTATTTTTTTATAAATACACCACCATTATTCTTATCTTTTTCAATCTTTTGCAGACAAGTATGCCTGGAGGAGAAAAACAGACTCTGCCAGAAAGCTCAAACTGTTTTTAAACTGTCTGCCAATAATCTGAGTCAACAGTGTTGAACACAAAGTTCATCAAGTACACCTGGAACTGAAATCTTCCAGAATCAACATGATTCTTAGTTTGGTGATGCCAAAAACTTGCTAAACAGAAAAAGGTTACGGAGTACAAGACAACAACTTTAAATTAGTCAGACTCTCAGGTCAAAGATTGAGTAAATGTAGTTCTCATAGTGTTTGGAAGATGACCTGAGCAAAGTAAGCAGAGCTATTGGCAGAAGAGAAGCATGTTTAAAGATTAAAAGATCAAAAGTGAATTATCAAGACAAGAGGTCAAGATTGTTGATATTGCGGGCTCTACAAGTCTGCAAATAAAATCAGTTTTCCATCTCAACGTAGAGCGAGTTAAGTTGTTGTTAACAGGATGTGAAATTTAACTAATCTCAGAGAAGTGACTGGTTTGGACTGAGAAAAAGCACTCATCATGGACAGGTTTTGCCATTGTGAATTAAAGATAATCATTTTTCTGGAGGAAAATTCCTTAAAGACGTTTGTATGGTTCAGGTGCACACCAAGCTGATTGATGAAAGTAAACCATGCACTTTCATCAGTCGGTTATGAAGTAATGAATTGGAAACTATGAAATGCAAAAACACAGTTTCACATGATTGACAGCAAGTGCTATCCTTATAAAAATAAAACAACACAAGGGCAACACAACAGATCAGAGACTGTAAAAACTTTCCAACTGGTCTTACATGACTTTGTTCCATGGACCTCAAACTGCTGCACGATGTAGCCCCAAAACTTTCAAAAACATCCAGAGCAAAAACATTTCAGATGAGGGACAAGACCATTAAAAAACACATTTTGATCTTGCACTAAGATGGTCACCTGATATAAACAGTAACAGCAAATAGCAAATGGTGCTATACCTTTAACCTGTTAGCATAACAAAGACAAAACTTGGGTATTAAGCTAGGTATCTGATAACATGAGTCCTTCATAAACTGTTTGCATCAACTCAAAGAATCACACACCCACAGCGTGATTATGGCACTTACCTCTTTTTTTTACATTTCCATGATGTAATTCCATGTAAGTAAACAGGTGATCTTTCCAGGTAAGTACACAGTTCATTCTGCAACCTTATTGCGGGCGTCTGATTAGATGGCGTTCTGCCATTCAAAAAAAGGACCGGACGTGACGTAATCATGTACAGTTTGATCTAAAAGTCTCGTGCGTATATATACGCACTTATCAAAGTGACTTATCAAAGTTCATTGTGGAGAAGAGCTTTTCACACAGAGAGTTGAAGGCACATGATCCAAACACTGACAAACACCGTATAGCACTAGGTGACAGGATATATTTTCCCTCCACTCAGTGACACAAACATGTTACAAGTGACCAAATGCTCATTCCCATTGTTTTTAAGCCTGATCTACGGTAGCCCACAAGTGTTAAAAACTATTAAACGTCATGAGAAAAAACACGCAACACAAAGCTTTGATATCAGGTAGGGGGCCACAAAACATTGTTCTGGGGGCCGCAATTGGTCAGCGGGCCGTGAGTTTGAGACCCCTGGTTTAGATATTCCTGTTGTTTATCTCAGCATGAAACCAAAGTTCCCCTCATGCCACCCAAATACATAATGTATAAATATATATTATATATGCAACTGTCAAGTAGTTCACAGTAGATCTGTATAAATTACCCAGTACAGTCTTTTAATTCATGACTGTAATGTGTTGCCAATTTAAATCAAGGTTAATGAAGGAATTTCTGTCTATTATATATGTGGATTTCAAGTTGAACAAAAGCTTTAAAATATATTGCTGTTTTTAAAGAGACTTTAATTAAAGCTTGCAGAATATATATTCTTGCAGAATATATATTCATAGATTTATGAAATGAGCTAAAAAAAAAAGTTGCCTGGTTAGGGAGTCTTCAAAATCTCACTGAGGAGATGCAGTTGTTCTGACAGCAGAGCTGTGTCTTATTAAAGGTTACTCATTATTATCTCTACCTGGTGCTGGTGTGTGTGTCTGTGTGTGTGTGTTTGTGTGTGCGCATGTGTGCGCGTGTGTGCACGCGTGTGTGTATGTGTGTGTGTCTTGATATGACATTTTCACTTTGATCATACAAGGCACTAAGGACGGCATCATGTTTTATCCAAACAAAGTAAAGACAAGGTAGGCTTGTAGAAATTGTACAACAGTTGTTTTCAAATTTGAACCACAGCTTGTTACTTGTTACATCAATGTAAGGCAAAGTATTTGTACATACACTTGTCTCTAATGGTGACGTTGAGTTACTGTATGAGCAGTTTCATCAGTATCACAAATCGAGGCCATAAATTTGCCAACTATGTCTTAATAGCAGGGCTGTGTAGATAGAATACACCAAATACTTATTCAGGAGACATCATATCAAGGCTATAATTGATATACACCACAATTTTGTGTAATCTTTGTTTATTTTTCAGTTGGTATGTTTAATAACAAACAAACAAACAAAAAAAAAAAAAACCATAAAAAACCCATTGTTTGTAGAACTTGTAACCCCATGGCGGCACTACAGGAAAAATCAGAATATTTAAATTAAATCCTAGGTGATAATGTCTGCACTTAGTTTTTTGAAACTGAGATGTTTGATGACCCTTTAAACAAAATCCACAATAATAATAATAATAATAATAATAATAATAATAATAATAATAATAATAATAATAATAATAATAATAATAATGTCACAATTTAAATAATGAATTGTGACATCATTTTGTTTAAGATATTTTTTTGTATCACATTTGATAAATTGGGCTGTTTTGGCAGCTTTTTTAGTAAAGTTTGAAGTAAATATGCATTCATGCAATGCAGAAAATACTTATTTTCAGAAATGACTGACAATTTAGATATTATTTTTATTACAACTTTTTTTAAAATTACGCAATGATTGTCCTGAAAAATAAAGTGTGGTGTGGATGATTTCCTGAGAACAGTCATTGTGAAAAGCGCCAAAATGCACTTTCAGCTGTCTGTAGTGGAATGCTGATCCTCAAGGGGGGAGGAAAACATTGTTCTTTTTAAACAGGTTTTTAATGAAAATATTTTTTCATGTTGATAAGATAGTGGTCTCTGAAGCTCATGTATCAGATATGACATCTTCAGCAATAAAGTGTTAAAGTAAGCATCTTAACATACTCCTCATTGTGTTATAGCCATCTTGATAAGATATCCTATCAGATCTGTGTGAGGGTCAAAAGCTGCAACACAGGGCCAGAGTTTGTTCCCTAAAACATGGACAGGGGGCTATAAAACAAATCAACTGGATTTGTAAACACAGGACTATAACTAGATCTTGGAAAATAGAAACTGGCAAGAACACACTTTTTGGATATACATATTATATATGTATGAATATGTATGTATTTACGTGAATCAATGTGGATCTGCAGGTTTATATCTAGTAAATAACACCTGTTTAATTGTACATGAAAATATCTCCAAGCTTTTGCTGCTCGATACAAAGAACCTTGTGACCCTCACATGAACTGAATAAAGCTGTCATTTTGTCTTTGATGGAGACACATAATGGCCAGTGGCATATGATTTGAAGCGCCGGAGGTCTGTAGGGAGCATTGCTGTGGGGTCACCAGCTGAGCATCTCCCACTGAACTGCCTGAAGGCGAGAGAAAGATGAGAGAGAAGAAAGGCTGCGACAAAAAAAGAAACACATGGATCCTTGGCCAGCTGTGGAATATTACAAAGAGATAGTGGCATTGGCATTAACTTTGCCACTTGAGAGATTATATATCTATATATATATATATCTATATATCTATATATATATATATATATATATATATATATATATATATATATATATATATATATATATATATATATATATATATATATATATATATATATATTTATATATATGAAAATTTTCAACTCACCTTTTAATGCTGAAATATGAAAAACGCTTATAATACCAGCTCTCTACACTAGATGGTGCCGTTGCCTTTATAATGGTTACAGCTGTAATCAGCTAGAAAGGTACTCAACCCAGCATTACTGAGACAGGCAATCAGCATACACAATCAACAAGTAGAAGACAGTCTGTATTCATTAAAAAAACAATGCTGCTTTGTTATCTGGTAAAATATGGTTACAGTTTGGGTGTAAATAAGGTCTCAGGTGTCATTAAAGTTTCAGTACCTTGGGGCAACATGTTCATGTAATAACTCGGCTGCTGAACAGGAAAGAAACACTGTCAGCACAATGAAAATCTAATGAATAGAACTGGTTTGGAAAATGGTTGTCACAGGTGGGTGCAGCAAATTTGCATTATGATATCAGAATAATTGAATCTGTGCAACCTTGTGAGAAGATCATGAGACCAATGAGAATAGAATATGTTGTTTATCACCCAATAATAACACTTGTCATATCTTTTAAAGCCTGTTTTTCTGGTGATGATTCCCGACTCTGTAAAAGGCTGGTTGCTTTGCTTCGTACACCTGGATTTAATATCACAAAAGCCCCAGTGTTGTCATTCCAAATGAAGATGCATGATGCTAACAGGCTCACATCCTGCAGCCACCATGCCTTCATATGTTCATGGAGGATTACCTTGCCCCCCCCCCCCCTTTTTTTTTTTCCTCCTTGTTGTGCATGCTATAGGTTTCCAGTTTTGTGAAGCGCAGCAAATGTAAACAACCTGTGTCCTGATTTTATTTGTGAATGATTTTGTATTATTTGATCACAGAGGAAAAGATGGTGAAAAGACAGCTCAAGATAATCCTATTTGCTTGGAGATTTGTGTGGAGGTAAATGGAAGTGCCAGGACAGCATTATTATTATTATTATGAATGATTCAGAAAATCGGAGAGGATATATTTTTATGCCACAGCAATACGGCTTGTGAATCATGGAAACATATAGACATTCTAATGTACAAATACGTTACCATTAAATCTTAGAAATGTGTGAATATATTATGTTAAATCAGCTGCATGAATGCATAATGCTTTTCTGTAAAAAGTGACAGCCTTGGGTATGTTGGATTCTAACACCAAAGGACAGAGATGTAGTTGTTTTCAGTTAAATTTTTTGACCCAGTGCACATTAAACCTCCCCCATCCATATTGCATATGGCGTGTAACGTATCTTTAAGAAGAATATGCATGCATCACTTCTAAAGGCTGTAAATCAAGTCCGTGATCTCACCAAACCTTCAGGGGGGTCGTGATAATTCACAAATCTTACTACAAGATAGATTTCCTTTTGCTGCTCCAGGTGTACAGTACGAACAGCATGGGGTCGCCAATTGCTCAGAAGTGAAAAACAAACTGTTTGCCACCCTGATGGAGAAAAGAAACACGAGTTCAACATCAAAATGTAGAATTCTGCACCTGACAGTTCTCTGACAGCAGAGCTGTGTGTCATTAAAGGTGACTCATTATCAGCTCTACCTGGTGTGTGTGTGTGTGTGTGTGTGTGTGTGTGTGTGTGTGTGTGTGTGTGTGTGTGTGTGTGTGTGTGTGTGTGTGTGTGTGTGTGCATCACCTCTTGATGTGACATTTCCCCTTTGATCATACAAGGCACTAAGGGCAGCATCATGTTTTATCAAACACAGCAAAGGTGAGGCAGGTTTGTATAAACTGCACCTGAAGCAGGACGAACAGGGGCCAGTAGTTAGATAAACAATCCTCCCACCTTTACTGCATGTCTGTTGTTGTAATGCACACACTCTTATATTGTCTCCAAACATGTGATAACCTCCTCTCTGTCCCCTCCCTGTAACTCTCCTCCTCTGTATCCTCACAGGCGGATCAGTCCATCACCTGCTGTGCCTTACTGGAGGAAACTGTTCTCACCCCCTAGTTGTCTGATTTAAATTGCTGAGCGAAACACCACGATTTCCTTTAGAGTGGCTGTAAGGATGATATTAATTAGCATAATTGCAATGGCCATGTGGACTGAGATTATTGTGTGGCTGTGAGGCTGTCTGTTGTATTGTAGCCCCTCTTTAGAGCCTGTGGATTGCTCATTGACTCACCCAGCAGTGCGGTTACCTAGCAACGCCTCTTGAATGTACTGTACAGTACTTCCCCATCTCATGGGCGCCTTTAATAATATGCTTTGCCATTTCCATGTAAGCTTTGTTAAAAGATTTATGATGCATTTGAAACTGCTCCTGTTCTTCCATTGTGTGGCAGTTAATAGTGTACAATCATGAGATAAGATGCAGTGATGGCGGGGCTTTTGTGTGGACGTCTTACAGAAGAGAATTAACACGATGCAATAATGTGAAGACTTCGACATATGATCATGGCTTTGCCTGAATGACCTGAGAAATACGTCAAGTGCACCCACAGTTTTTGATGGACATTTTAATAAGCTAGCTGCATTTATACATCATGTTGTTGTATAACGCAGCATGTTTTGCCCTCAATCAGGCAAACACAGGTAGAGGAATAATGCACATAACAGCTAACATCTAAATGTGATAGTTTGGGATCACAGGTTCACAATAGCATACTATAAAAAGATGGAGTGCTCCAAGCTGAGGCAAAGGTTATCTGCTGGCAAGTGATGAATCCCTGCATCACATGTATTGTTGTTGCCCAGGACTGGCTGTGAAATTTATGGCCCTTTTAAAGGCTGCTCATCATGTGGCTGACAGACTGTATATATTCTCCATGACAGGAGATCATGACTCCTGATGGCTTGTGAAATTGCGCCTGAGATCTCACTCTGAATCACCCTGAAAGGAAGGAGCCTGCACGTGGGCTGGTGGAGACCTCAACGCTTTGGTCTTTGCTCTGTAAGTGTTTTTGTGTTCTTATTCTTTAACCCTCAAATCAATTTCCCCCGTCTTTATCCTGAGAAATATGTAAGTACATCCACTCTCAAATCTCATCCCTGTGCCTGTCTTACACAAATATCTATTCTGCAGGGTTTTGTATCATCAAATGCTCCAGTCTAACTAACCCAACATGTATAAATATTAGGCTCCACAGCCTCCCAGCATGCTTCAGGAAGCCTCTCAGGAGCAAAACATGTTTTACCACATCTAGTTCACCTTGCTGCTCGTCCACCTCTTCACCATGTTTTGTTTTATTCATGTTCCACACAGAACTCTCCCATCATCCAGAAGCTAACCTGGACCTTGGATTGCTGCTCGACTGTAGCATCCGAACACCCATGTGTCAGACCCGGAGTTAGCTCCTCTAATTCTATTTCACTTCTCTTTATATTCTCCCTCTCACTCTTTCTCACTTTCTCTTCACCTGTTTCTGTCCACTGCTTTTCCCCGAGGAGAAGGAGATGTTGTCTCCCATCTGGCTGACTTCACAGCAGACTGACAGTCTGTTGCAGTCCTCTTGTGACTCCCTGCTGCACAGTGTTCAGCCAACTGCCAGAAGCCCCTGCTGAATTAATCCAGGCACATTTCTGCTAATGCAAAACACTAATATCTAGTTAAATTTCAGAACACCCCACTTCCCCGTATTAGTGAAAAGATCCTCTTTTATCCTTACACGGCACATCACTTTCTGTCTGCATCTGCAAGAACCATTTTATTACGTGTCTGGGATAATGAAAGATGTTAACAGAGTGTGCAGAGAACTTTTTCCCCCTCAGAATCAACAGTCATCTTGAATTCTTAATGGCTTTTTAGCCTCAGTGCCCACAGGGAAGAAATTTGACACCAATAATACTCCACTGAGATAAGGTTCATTTCAAGTCTTTGCTTATATTTAATTTGTTTAGCCCCCTTTGACATCACATTTTGGAGCCACTGTTGTACAAGAGTTACGGTAATCCTGTAACTGAGAGTGTATCTTCTAACACTGGTAAATGTCGCCACTTAAATACTTCATAAAGTGATTATATTTTAATTTATGATCAAAATGTGACAACTGGGTTTTTGCTGGTTATGCTGATGTAAACTCTCTGATGCACAAATGTTTTACTTCAGAGCCTCTCCTCCTTAATTTCTTCTTCTGTGGTACTCAGTATGAATCCCTTTGTGAATATTTTCATTTTCTATATTTTAATAGTCACTCGTATTCATCCCGTTTATATGATTATTTCAGTTAGATGTCCCAGAAAAACTGCTGTTGTGAGAGATATTACAGCTCACTCACAGACTTTACTGCAATCTAAGCCAACGCAACATACTTTAGCTTAGTGTGTGTATTTATTTTATTAGTGTAGGATCTGGATCAAGCTGTAATAAATATGGGGGTTGTATTTCACCATGCAGATAACTGTTTGCTCTTTTCTCACCGGAACTCACAACGATTTCTAAACAGTTCCAGAGCCCAATATTTTCTAGGTATTGTGTAAATTAGATGTGCAGTCACGCCTTGAAAACCTGGCTTGATGTCACAACAGCATGCATGAAGACGTATCAAAACAAAAGCAGCAAACTCTGCTCAGTGTGAACGTGAGCATTAACCCGCCCACTCACTCACAGTGAAGGTTTCAGACTATTACCTGCTGCGTTCACACATCAGCTCCCTCTAAGTTCACGCAGACTTTTTACCAAAGGGGGCTGGCAGGGAAAGAAAATCTGCATGAAGTCAGGGTGAATCCGTTTGGATAATATGAACATTCTCAAAAAGCTATTTTCAGGACTGCAGTGCATTTGTGAAAGAAGCTAATGTGTTCATCACCGCAAAAAGTGAGAGATCACAGTGTCACAGAATCTTTCATGTCTGAAGTCTACAGTGATCTCAGTGAAGAGAGAACTGAATAATGAGACACCTTCACAGGTAGATTCTGTTTCTGAAATACACGCAGCTGCAGTAGTTACTCAGTTTCATTCTCAGCATTGTGTCTTGATTAAGCCATTAGAAGTCTAATTTCCTGGACCTGGGCATATCTCCTGTTAATGAGCCACCTCAGCTGTCCGTCGTGGTTTCTTTCAAGGCCATGTGCTTCTCTTTGGGCGAGGATAAAATGAAAACCAGGAAGCATGAGTCAGCAGTGAGAACTCGCAGCGAGGTGATTAAAGGTAGCTGCAAAGGCTTTTTCTGGGAGCAAAAGATTAAGACGATGCTGCCTTCTCATCTTCCTCAAAGCCAGAGCCATTTGATGTGGCCCCTACAGGCCGCGCGTCCAGCGCCAGCGTTTCCTCGGCAGCAGATCACAAACGGAAAAACACACATATTCAAATATGTTTTGATATGAGTGGCTATCATTAGGCGATAAATTGAAAGATTGGCTTGGCACATCACAGAGAGCATTTGAAATTCTTCCCGCTGAGGATTTGGCGACAGAGAAGATTTTCTGTGTCCAGAGCCAAACATTTGCAAATATAGTATGAAGTGGCATAGATCTCTGACACTGGGGTATCAGTCATTTGAATAATACTTGGGTTTAACAGTGAAAGAAGAAAATGTGTAATTAGAGCTGAGGCATTTCAAAGAAACCATTAAATTGATTTAGAAAATGGATTGGCAGCACTTTTGACATCATTCATATAAACTATTTAACAGTCAGCACATTAAGTCTGAAGAGATTCAAAGTTAAAAGCTTCCAGACAAACAAATTCTGATGAGAACAATATGCACGAGTGTGACATGTTGTGACCCCGCTAAAAAGCTGCACATAAGAATAACAAAACATGATAGTTAACCCAAGTGTCTCTAAAAGAAGCTGTTCAGCTGTGGACTGTAACACCTTTAGGGATGATGTCTGTTTTACCGGTGAGTTAAATGAGTGTTTGTTGATCCCCACTGTGCAGATTCTGCCTCTGGATGACGTAAACAAGCATGTGCTGCAGAAGGTATTCTGGTATCTCTTTTGTTGAACATGAGGAGGCGGAGGTGGATCGTTCATCTGGAACTACAATCACTGAGTAAGTCAGATAGAAAACAGGAAAGAAGGGCATGACACGAAACACTCATTGCAGGAACTGCACCAAAGGCATTTTACTCAAACAGAATGACCAATCTTTCCAACAGACCCAGAATATTTTCAGTGTTAAGGGGACTTTCAATGTGACCTTGAAAAAGTCTCACTTCTAGATATATGCCTGCTCCTAATCCACAACTTAAAATGAGATTTTCAGCACCAGTAAAGGTTATTTCCAAATGCTATTTCTTAGCTTCCCCATCATGTCAGAGAGGATTTGATTCACGGCACATCGAAGTCTCGATGACAACACCACGCCAACTGACGAAGTTTATCAGTGAGAAGAGCGGAAGAAAGCTAACAGAGAGAATGATAAAATACAAGCTAGAGGCTAAAACATAAGCTAAAGGCTAAAACATGAGCTAACCTGTTTGTGATAATGTTCATTCCAGCCCACATGCAGCAGTTATTCTGCAGTGATCTGATCAAACTTGAGAGTTTCTGAATAAAATGTAGAGTGAAGTTACCTTGGCTATGCTTGGTAGGGTTGTAAGCACTGGTAGGACATAACTGGGATTTTCTGATGTTACGGACACGTCTCAGAGTAGCTCTAAATATAGCCGGCTACTAAACTACACTACAAACTAAGTTTACAAAGGTTACTTGTTGTCACGTTTGAAACGCTAAGTAACTACAGATAAATACATTACCTCATCACTTTGTATCCGGTAAAAAGTTGTATTGAACAAAGAAAGGAAGATTTGCTCTCCTTTCATTTGCTTAAAGAAAAAACACACTTTTTTTTTTTTTTCTTAAATTTCATTAATGTGGATGTTCATATACATGAATTACTGGTAGGTGGCACATAGGTAACAAAAAGGACAAGTACAACAGTAAAGTATACATTAAATACATAGAAGGGACAGGGTAGCAGTTACAACATATACAAAAAAAATACAGACATAACATACAGAAAGGAAATAAATTAATAAAAATAAATAAATACATAATAAGAAAATCATTACCTAATACTGTCGGGGAAAACTGTATTATAATAATTCATAAATTTAATGCATTTTTCTCATTAATTATAAGAAGAGATTTCAAAAGGGATTTTAATTCTAAATGAAAAACTGAAAACTTTGGAGAAAATTTCTGTTTGTGAATGAAACACTCTGCCTGTAGTATTGTAAAGTTTATAACATGTTCTAAACCCTTGTTTTCCTTATTGTGATAGTTGAATACAATGTCTTTAAGTTTAAAAGAATATCCACTGCACAGCTTATTTAGGGTCACGTCCTCACGACTTCATGACGATTGCAAATGCTCATGGGAAACGGAGTCTTTATCCTGGAAAAACACTAGCTTCTCCAGATAGTCCTTTAAATAATTTAAAATTGAATATCTTGGGATTGACCTGCTTGTTAGGGGGGGAAATGCTTTTAAGATGTAATTTGTGTCCCTCAAGAAAGAATGACTTTGTAATTATAATTTGAGAAAGATTACAAGTTTTTCCTTAAATCTCCATGGTCCTACAAACTTTGTTAAAGCCTCTGGCTCTTCCCTCTTGACTTTGCTTGCTTTATCTTAAATACACACAGTTCCAGGGGTGATGGGCCTTAAGGACTTAAAATTCATAATCCTGCTGTTGAAAGCCTTTTTCCCTACATGGTGATAATTTGTCAGAGGAAGGTCAGACTCTTTACAGAAAGCTACACAAGCAGCTCTGAGAGGCAGCTTGTTTGTAAGATTCCACTCACTGTTTGATTTATGATCATGTGTGTACAGTGCAGTGTGTGTGTGTGGGTGTATGTGTTGATGTGCATGCATGTGTGAATGTACAGAACGAGTAAATGTGTCTTCCATATGTCCCTCATTTATATTTCTCAGGGGTATAATCACATTAAAGTGAGTCATACTTGACCGCCACTGCCGAGGATTTAAATAGATCATAAATTCTGCTGCAGTGGTCAGATTATTGATATGTTGCTAATGTGTCACATGTATGCTAGATAATGAGATATGAATAGAAAATAGTGAAATGATAATGGCCTTCAAATCATGTAATGAATTTCAGAGAGGTGATTATTCATGGCCATTCTCACTTTAGAGGCAATGGAGCAAATGATGCACATAAAAGGTTGTATTGAAGGCATTCATACAACCCAGGTCTCCTCCCTTCATCACTGATTTCCTGATGTGGACACAGCCATTGTACTGTACATAGATAATGCCATTAGCACAGATACATAAAACATGAGGCAGGAAGGTACTGGAATAAAATAGAACAGATGGTAAGCATATTTTGAGCTGGGCTAGAATGAATAATTCCCCCAGACTGGTGACACAGCAACGCCAGCAACAGCTTTGAAAAGTCCCAACTTGCTGTGATCAAAGTTTTAGCCAGTGTGTCAATTTTTTTTTTTCGGGAGTTTAATGACTTCATCTCACCAACCTTGGAAAAACACATTTTAAGACATGTTTTGACAAGTTTGTGTGCAAAAAAACATGTTAAATAAGTGTGAAAATTCAACCACATTAAATGACAAGCCTGTTTGGAAATTGTCTCCTTTCAGTTAGCACCCTCCTAACTGTGCTGATCTTTGGTTTCCTTTTGTAAACACGTTGCCGCCGCTGCTGTGTGTGACATTCTGCTTTTACAGCAGCTTAGCTCTCCAGGTTCAGATGTTGGATGTTTGTCCTTGAGGGGACAGTTGGCCTCAGACCTACCTGTCAGTTTCAATAAGGGGTGGCAGAGCATTTTTCGCTACATTTCCTGGAAGCACTCAGTGTGTAATCCATTTTTGAAAAAGTAATACACCTTAATAGATTTCTTTTTCCAAAGTGAGGTTAATGTTTTCATGCAATATTCAAGTAAATCCACATATAATTTTTGACACTGAGTCATTGACACAGTCAAACAAAGTGATTCCTTTCAGAAATAAATCACAGGTTTTTATTCACTCAGCTGCCCCTTACAATTCAGAGTGTGACCTTCCACTGTCAACCATTAGCTCAGAAAAGCTTCACATTGTCAGCAGATAATAAGTTTAGCTCATAGCCTGAGCAGGGGTGCATCCAGAGGGGTGTCCAGGGTGGCAATGAGCCTCCCTAAGGTTGGCTGCCCCAAGATCCCAGACTTCAATTGGCTTTTTTGGCTTGTCAGGGGCATTTTTCTTACCCATAAAATGCTAGCTTGAGTCCTGGAAGGCAAAGATAAATAACATGTCTGCCTGCAGGAACAACTCGGCTCTAAAAGTGAACAAGAACAGAGAGTCTGATTGATTTGACTTATGTTACACCCAAAACACACATTTTACAATCAAGGGACTGAGCTCAACCTCTTTGTGCCTTGCACCTCACTTAGCGACCAGGCTCCGTATGCATGTCCAGCCTTTAGCAATGAAAATGGACAATTTGTTAAAATGGCAAAAAAAAAAAAAAAAAAAAAAAAAAATCAATCAGTTAGCAGAATGCATGAGCCAAATTCACGCCTCAACAGATAATTAACAGTAGACCCAACCATTACAGGCTCTAACAGCAGAGATTACCGCACCTGTTTGGCTGTTTTAAGGATGCTGTGTTTATGCATTATTATTTAAGATGAAATATACAAAGACAATGGGTATAAAGGGATCAAAAATTGTTTTTTCTTTAACTCCTCTTGGTCACACCATACTGCTCGCCATGTTTTTTGCTGTTTATATGTAACACGCATGCACAATCTGGATTTGTTGAAAAGGGGTTTCCAGAAGGTTCCCCCAAATTATGATGTAATCTGCAACTGCCTCGCTTTCATGGTGTAATTAGTTAACTGGCAAATTATTTTCAGTGGCACCTAAATGGGCCGTTCCATAAGGGTACGTTAAGAATAACGCTGACTTAACCCAGATCGTTAGCAAATTAACCAGTGAAATGTGGTTGGACACACCTTAACTCACTTTCTACCCTGCTTTTAGCCTGTGTCATTTAAACTATGTTACTGGGCCCTTCAATTTTTATTTTTTTCTTAAGTCCTTGTAAGTTAAATGCCTCTGTTATGTTCAAGCTGTCCAAGCAGATACACAGGAGAGGTAAATAAATCTACTGTTTGTGTATTTATATTCTAGCACTTCACTTCCTCTGTCTAAACAGTCCAGACAGGCCCCTGAACCTCATCTTTCAATGGTTCATTATTAAATTCTTACTTTGTTTGGGTATCTCTTTTCCTCTCCTGTCAATAATAGACTTTGACATTTGATGATAAGGCAACACAGCCGAAACCACCACAGTCATTAGTCCTCCAGCCTGGGAATATTTCTCACTGTAAAGTTTTGTTTGACTGCATTATGTATTACACTTACTGAATGATTTATTCCATCTGACAAGTTGCCCATAATTGAATATAGCCTTCAAACGCGACGCTGTGAAAGCTATCACACTCACCCACGTTCGACTTCATCGCCTGCAGGAAACCTACATTCAAGCCCAATTAGGATTGTTCCTCTGCGTTATTACTTTCACTGTAACTCTCTAATAATAAAGCATGGGACAGATGGGGGAGAGGAGAGGCTGGTTGAATAAAGTGTGAGTAAACCCAATTAGGGGCCATTTTTATACAGCAGCACTTTACGCAAGTAGTTTTGTTGTTAATAGATGAGCCGCCAATCATCCGTTATGAACAAACATTTGTGTTTGTTCAGAGATCTTAAACTTTGCCCACTTTACCTTTGACTAATTGGCTCATTAAACTCACAAACTACTGAAGGTCTTGAGTGACACTGAAGTTCCAAGTCAAATGATATAACTTCTTTTTTTCAGGCTTCAAACGCTGTCACCTTGTCTGGAGGTGACCTCGCATGCCTCAGCTAATCTCTTCCTTCATTACCCTCACCCCCTCACCTATTGATCCCAGCCCTCCTTCAGAATAACAGCGCTGAGAAAATTAAGGGTGCTTTTGTGCTTACATGACCCCGATGACAAAAGTGAGGCACAGAGGGGAAAGGATACCATGCTTGATTCATCCTGCAACATTTAGTCCAATCAGCTCCCTGTGGCTTGGTGCCGATAGGAGGCTTGGCTCCTGTGGCGAAGGAGAGTGGAGGCTGGAAGCTTGCTCTATTTCTATAGCATGAAAAATGCATGCTGGTGAAGTGCATCATGAATTACATGCAGGAGTTCCCAAATCTATAACGACATAGCTGCCGAACATCAGTTTACTGACCGGACAGCATTTTTCTACAAAAGAATGCAGCGTGAATTATTAATGAACAAAGAGGTTGGTTTATAGATTCAGTTAACATTGCTGAAAATATGACTTTTACAGCACAGAAACCAGGGGCATTTCCCCGGGGTGGCTTTGGATGGCAGGATCCCCCCATAATTTTGACGGGCCACCCCAAAATCCATGACTATGGTTGCTAAAAGGAAGGAGATGTAAAGCAGAGAAAAAACAAAACAAAAAACAAAAAAGCAGGACTTACTTCAATCATATTAGTTTGCTAAAAGAAGTCTGGTTAATTTGGCATTAGTCTGTCCACTGAGCGGTAAAAAAGACCAGACAGAACAAAACAAACAGTGGAGAAAAAGCAAGAGAGGTTAAAAGACCCAAAAAGCTGCAGGGGAAAGAGGGAGAAATCCACCAAATCAAAGATGGCATGTGAAATAAACACTAAACAGAGCACAGTGAGGGATATGAAGGTGTTCGAGGTGCTGGAGATGAGAGGGAAAGAAAATGTTATCAGACCAACTATGACATACCTGAAAATCTCAGCAAAGGTGCAGAAATTTATGGAGCTGAAACACCATTTTTTATTTTAAATGAATACTTTTCCAAATTAGTATTTAATACAAAATTATTGGTTTCTGTATAATGTGTGGGTTGTGCAAAAGAACATTTTCAGTTCGTTTTATCAACCTTTGGCCGGTTGCACCAGCTGTGTTTAAGTTGTGTCTTTAATAAGGGTGTAAGGTCACACTGAAGCATATGCTGAAACTACTTACTTTGTAACTCAAAGAGGGGGTATTTTGCTCCCAATATTTTAAAAACTGATTTAAAGTAACAATGCTGGATATCCAAACTTTAACGTGCAGATTTTAAAACTGCTACGTAGTCATAGGTTGCAGAAATCCCAGAATATAAATTTAAACTGCTCAAAACAGTTCGTTCTAAAAATGAGCACAAGATCTTTACACAATCGTCACAAGACCTGCTGAAGCGTTGAGGTCATCACATAGGTTAATGACATGTTGGTCAGCTGGGCCTCAAACACCAAGGTATGCCCACTGCTCTGCTTCCAATAGCCCTCCAGAGAGCTGGCCAATCAGAGAGAAGGGGGTTAATGGAGCAGAGAGTCTTAAAGAGACAGCTTCTAAAACAAAGTGCTTCAAACAGAGGCTGAAATAAGAGTTTTCTTAAACAGAACTTTGAGAAAAATATGGATATTTTTTTAGCTGTAAATCTTGTAACAGGAGCAGCAAAGGGGCATTATAAAGCATAAAGGAGTGTCCGAAATATTGTTCCATTTAATTCAACCAATTAGAGAAACCTCAAAGGCAACAGCTGTCTTTAATAATTATTAATAACCAAACAGCAATATAAAGGTACGTAAGCTATGTCAGAGCACTTTAAAATGGAGCAACACCCAAAACAGTGATAGTGTAAACTCCGTAGAGCTGCTCTGGGTGTGCTGTTCCTTTTTTATGAAGTTACAGTAGATACTCACAATAAGAAAAAAAATACACTTTTTTACATCTGTGTTTGCAGACACTTCTTTCATGCCACCCCAGCAGGAATATGCCAACAAAGTTTGAACACACGCCGTCAAACAACAAGGGTTTAATTTACTAGAGTTAGGACATTAAACGGTTTGTATTCAAACTTGATGGATGTATGTGTTTTATTCAGTAATAATTCTAGTGTAGGTGGAGGAAATTGGGATAAATTCTGCTGTAACTGCACACTAGCTAACAGCCAAGTGTCTGTGTACAATAAACAGAGTTTTTTTTGGCAGCATGTAAACACTTGACTACCTTGGGAAGAGCCCAACACTGTTTACAACCTGGGTACAGTAACAAAAGGAACACCTTGTGTGTAAATGTGTGGCCTCCTGAAATATTCATCCCTCTACCACAGCCGACACTGAAATGGCTGCGAAAAGACAATGATGAAGTGAATGGCCAACAGCGGGAGAGAGAGACGTTGCCCAACCAAGTGAAACCAGCCCTGAATCTACTATCAGTTCTGCTCCTGCTGCTCAAAAACATACCAAAAGAAAGACGACTTGTGTCCAAACCCACTCCCACAGAAAAGATACAGTACACAGAAAAATAACTACAGTTGAATTAAAACATGTTAACTCCTGGTAACATGCAGATTCAGCTAGCAGTTGCTAGGAAACAAGTGCTTCAGGGGAAACCCTCATTATGAAGTATTTGAAACGCGTCATTAATTGCTAATTTGGAAATAGAAGTATTTGAATACTTATCCCGAAAGCTTTTACCCGCTTCAGGTACAGTGAGTATATGTTTAACAGGCTTTGAATCGTTGCTTACTTCTGTGAGTATTTCATATTTTAACACGATGGTTTCACGAGGGAAACTCTTACACTGTAGCTTGATCCGAAAAGCCTTCATGTGCAGTATGTCATGCATGCTGAGAAAAAAAGAGCTGCACACAGTTGCACTCAATCTCTCTCTCATAGCTCCACACTTATCAAACAGTTGCCTCCACAGCCAGAGCCGAGGATGCAGCCGAGAATCCGCCACCCTCGTCTGAACAGGCTTATTTTTAGCATGCATGGATTGTGAGAGAGCACTTGTTTTATTTCAGTCCTACTGGCTCTGCCTGAAGCACCACAATTATTTGGTGCCCTTCGAGTATGCAGAGTCATTTTCCTCGAGCGTACATCCAGCACATGGATGAACAAAAGGTGGCAGGATTTATGAAGGTTCACTGCAGCTCACTGGAACTGTCCTCGAAGCTAAAGATGAGCATGTCATTGCTCTTATTATAACAGGACATCTGTGGGTTAATGCTGGGGGTGCTTCGTCATAACTAAACTTTAGAAAAATACCTTCATTATGGTCATTTAAATCCTGATGCTCCAGCTTGAGTGCACAAAGAACCAAAGTCACAACACTGATGAGAAATTCAATTAGACTAAAAGTCATCTCCAAGCTTCAAATTACTATCCTCATTTCAAATTCCTTTCCTCAGACATTGTTTTCAAATGGATAAGGATGTAATGAAAAAATCCTCTCTGAAAATCGTCTCTAACTCTCTCGTGCCCTCAAAGTAACATTTTTGTCAAAAGGAGGGCGACAGCTGCAAACTGATCTTAAAGCAAACATGAAATGGAAGCGAGTAGATGAAGCGAGCATCAGGCAAACAGGCTCATCACTCTAGAGAGAGAGAGCAAGAGTGGGCTTGGTGTGATGTGTCCTCTCCTCAGCTCCTTCTTTTTCCCTGCGCTGTTGGCGACTAAAGCAGAGAGAGAGAGAGAGATTTTGACTCAGGTGCAAACTGAGCTGTTTTGCAGACGCCCACACCAGCCCCGTTATCGTACAAATACAATACACCAGAGACAAGGCATCTGTTGTGGCTGTGTGAGTGTGTGCGTGCGTGTGTGTGTGTGTGTGTGTGTGTGTGTGTGTGGGTGTGTGGGTGTGAGGATGCAGAAGTATGCAGGGATGTGTTTGTGTGTCTGTATAGATGTTTTAAACGATGGAAGACAAACAGAGGATGAGTTTTTTAGTATGGTTTGTCCTCTCCACCTTTGCATTTCCATTTTTAAAACAAAAGTTAAGCAGTTCACTTTAAAAGGGTTATAAAAGGATGGTAAGGGATCGGTCCCTGTGTCTGCAGCATCTGTTTCAAACACTATATTATCAGACCTATTTGTACTGCAAAGAGAGGAGCTGAGGGATAAAGAGGGGACGTGCAAATGTAAAACAAGTCATGACAGATTCTGACAAGAGACAGAAATATCCCCTCTCCGCTTCTGGTGTTCTCTTTTACACTCACTCAACCATTTTAATCTCCCCCTTAATATCATCCCTCCCCGACTCAACTTTGATCACTGTCATCTCGCTAACTTACAGGATTGGAAGGATTGAGACAAATGCATTATTCATCCCACACACCAATTTGAGTCTCCTCTGCTGTCTGTAATGCACTTCTCTCATCTCGCCGTCAGTTTCTGCTTTTGTTCAGTTTGCTCTGTTGGACCGGTCTTTGCGGCTCTGTAATGGACTGCAAAGTTTAAACAAGAGAAATTACTCTATTTACACATAAAGGAGGAACTTAAAAGAGCCATGAATTAGAATTTTCACTGTTTTCTTTAAAGTAAATTGGCTACGAGACTGTCAGCTCTGATTAAAAGGTGTCCTTGTAGAGTGAGATTCTTTATTCCACTCCCACATGGAGCACCCTTGTAGCCATAACGCTACAGTTTGTGTTCAGTGTCGGAGAGCATGTTGAATTCCAAATTGTCATAAGCTCCCATCCTCATATTTGTTTCATGGTGCAGATATTGCCTAACCACCATCATCACTGCCTTGAGCAGAAATGAGAACTAAGCTCCCTGATACAACCTGCCCAGCAGTAAATCACACCCAGAGCCTGGCGTGTGAGTCAGGAAGCGCTGCAATAAAACTGGATTGGAAATCACTTCATGGGCCTTGAAAATTTGATTCACTTTCCAGTTCCTAATCTCTGGACTTGAAGGAGATCAGCATGTAAAAGCTCCTGAAAACAGAAAAAAAATCTATGTATATGAGCGACAAAATCTGAGACTGTTGGTCCAACAAGGTCACATTTATACCTGACAGGCTGGCTTATGCTGACGGATGACTCAAAAAATGGATCTCCTGGAGCATCAATATGTGATAAAAACACAACGCATGGTATTTATCGACCTGTACCACAGGGAAGCATGATTTCTAACAAAAGATTTGTAAGCATTCTGCTAAAGGGGGTTACATCAGGTTGTGAAAACTTAATAATTCCTGAACCAGTGTATTTTGGATTTCTAACAAGGAAGTCACAGTAAATGCAGACTTCTCACTCATAGTCAGAAAGTCTTGATTTTGTGCTTTAAATAAAACCCAGTAAAGTGCTACCTCAAGCTAGCTATTTAATGCTATTTAAACGCCTGCTCTTGAAGGGGTCGGCCCAATGTTCCCACATTTTTAGGACATTTTCAGAATTAGGTTTTGTGTTCCTGCATTTCCCTTTAATTGAAGCCCTATCCTCCCACAGGATTTTTTGGAAGCACTTTATAGTAAATGAATGAATTATTGAGTAATTTTATTTTGACCAGCAGCAGCAGAAATCATCATTACAAGAAGAAAATACAATAGGCTGATCAAAAAGGGTTTCAGCTGAAGCCTTATAGATGCCAAGTCTTGATTTCATTTCCTTAAAGGCAGTGTTGGTAATCAGATTTAAATAGACTTTTTATTACACCGGTTAAAATGATCTAAATGTCCTGATGGCAATCAATACATGATGTGTTCTTAAAATAGAGCAAAACTATTCACTTCTAGAGTAAACCTGGGAAAACACCAACCAATCCTAGCGTTTAAGATCCAATTTATTAAACCAATCAAATCCCATCCTGCTGTTCTTCCCGCCTCCTGCGTGTACATTTCACCGGCGTGCACTAACCCCGATTCAATGGGCATAACCAAAACAGATCCAGGTATACTAGAGAATGGCAGAAAAACTACCTGTACTCTGATTACTGGTAACGTAGTTCAAACAAAAACAATGTGCTGAGGACCCGTTTGAGTCTGTGGTTTTGAATCAGTCACCATCACATGATCGCGAATCAGTAGCACTCATGCATGTGAGCGGGGGCGTCATTTTAGAGGAGCTCCGAGTGTGGGAGGGCGGGGACGAAACAGAGTCCTGAGGAGATACTACATTCAAATTCATGCTAATTTTCCATGACTACCAACCCTGCCTTTAAGTCGGACAAACAAAACCAGATTTTGGGGAAAAAAAGTCTTACAAATGTGTGAACATAGGACTAATTTTAAAAATAATAATAATAAGTATAATAATAATAATAATAATAATAATAATAATCCATTCCATTTTCTATACCGCTTCTCCTGTTCAGGGTCACGGGTGGCTGGAGCCTATCCCAGCTGGCTTAGGGCGAGAGGCAGGGTACACCCTGGACTGGACGCCAGTCAATCGCAGGGCTATAATAATAATAATAATAATAATAATAATAATAATAATAATAATAATAATAAGAAGAAGAAGAAGAAGAAGAAGAAGAAGAAGAAGAAGAAGAAGAAGACTCTTAGTGTGGGAACAATGGCCCGTGTGAACATACACTGTAAAAATGAAAACCTAATAAATTACTGACCTGAAAATTTTTTGAACTAAGTAAACAAAAATGTTGGTAAAACTTAAAACTTATGATTCTTAGAGTATTCTTCAGCAAAAGACAGGATCTCCAACCCAAATCTACAGAGGTCTTCATCTACATGTCAGTTTCTCACATGTGCCACCATCTCCCGTCTCCCGTCCTGTGTAGATTTTATTTATTTATTTATTTATTTATTTATTTATTTAGAGAATTGTATTGAAGCTACCCTTGGCCGACTGATTGTGAGTTGATTAGTTTGTGGGTTGTGTATTTGTGGGGCAGTTTTAGCTTGGTGGTAGGCTCATTGTCTCTGAGTTGGAAGGTTGGGGTTTGAATCTTGATCCTGCAATCCCATGAGAACACTCACATGTGAATGTGTTAGCTAAAACTGATGGTCCCCTACCATCAGTTTTATATAATTGGTTCAAATGTTCACATTTTTAGTTGGCCTTAGATCTCAAAAATCCAGTGCAGACAGTGACTTTAAAATTAGTTTACACAACTTTTTTTGAATTTACAGTGTGGGCACAGTCCCCTTTATGAGATCAAGTGATGTTTTGCCAAATCCACTCATGACATGCAGTGCAAGTGATGAAAATTAAGAGGACCTGGACACTCTTTATGACTTTTCATGTGTGATAAATGCATTCCCAAATGATCCTAACTTATACTAATGGTTTGTCTCAACTTTATTTATTTTTCTAATCATTTTGTCCTTGCAAAAAGGTTGGCAGCTGGCAAAGTGTTGTCTTTGTTTGTTTATATAGTGACAGTATTGACACAGTCTTAGTTTTATAAGACTTTGAAAATGTAAGATTTGATCGTCGCTTCTTCTCATAACCCAGTTTGGCTGCTTGGCTTACTTTCACAATCCGTGGAGATAAAGTTTATGCATTGCTGTTTGTATTTTCAAACGGTGTGTTTCGCCTCTACAGGAGATGAGAAAAGTCTGTAGGGATGAGGACTGCTGTAGCAAACACAAGGTTACCAAATGAAGTATGAACTTCCCTGATTTAAATAGAGCAGAACGAGCCTCAGACTTTTGTTGGTTATGAAGATAGATACAGAAAAAAAGCCAATGTCTAAACTCTGAGCTTTTTTTTTTCATTTCTTTTTTTCTTTTTGTACAGAGAAAAGCTCTTACAGCTTACATCCCCATTAAACTGCCTGAACCTGTTCAGCAATACAAATCTTGACAGGTCTGTTGTACCTGTTAGGTATGAATGGACAATCAGAATACACTGTGTGACTAAAATTTAAACCCTTTCTTCTATAAATTACAAAATACACATCAATTTACACTTTTCATCATGCTATACTCACATGGAGTATTTCACCTTTTTTTGGTTAACACTGATTTGAAATAGTTTAGGCACAGATAGGGGATCATTTGTTCTTCTCTTCAGTTTTCAGTGCAGAGCAAAGTCACCAACACTTGGCTCTAAGGTTTCCACATATCTTTTCATGCATCATGTGTCATGTATTGACCCATCTCGACTGACACACTGTAATGTGTTGAGAAATATGAGAAGAGTGCCTAAATAGCCAGTCAGTTAGCTTAGTCTTGAATTACTAATGCAAAAACCTGTTTCTCTTGAAGTAAATAAATTTGATGGCGGGACGTCTAAAGGTACTGTTTGGTTTCAGCACAGCCTTTGAGAAATGTGTCATTTCGGTGCAAAATTGTTTCATTTGTCCTGTGAGCATTGGCAGCTGTTTTCGTTGCCATAGGCTGAGTCTGTGACAGAGATTATTTGTCAAGAAACCTGATTTAAATTAAAAAAAAAAAAAAAAAGTCCAAACACCTCCCGAAGAATCACATTTTCTTTTCTGGACAGCAAACAAGATTCTTAAGTCTGACTAACCCTTTTCTTGCCTCCTACTAAAATCACTCCCACCTTTTCCAAATACACTTGAGTCAATTATTTTAGTACCGAAATGCTATTTCTGTGGAGAGGCATTATTGGCACTGCTGGAGAGAGCCCACATGACGAGAAATAAAACAACAAAGTGACACAGGGCAAAGATCCCTGTGGTGATAAAGGGCAATTGTTTTCTGGCAAATCAAGTGCTTGTAAGACAGCCCAACGCGATTTGCACCTCATTCCCCAGAAGTCAGAGCAAAATGCCACGGGCAGTTTCGATATGCTCATACATCACATTGGATTATTTCAAGTTCTACACTAAAACACGAGTTATCCTGTGATACAGACAGAATTAACCAACTGACTGATGTGTGATTACAGTCATACTTTTGACTTAAACATGGAGTGTTCAGTGAAATATAAACAGCCGCAGTGACAACAGAGAGTATGATCCAAACTCTGAAAATATCAGAAGGAAGGCTTCTCACTGAGACACCAGCTGAGTGTGGATGTGTGATGCTTCACGTGGCACAGATTTGGTTGAGATTTAAAAATAGGTTGCATCAGTGTTGACAAAAGGGGGCATATCGATTGACCAAAAAAAAAATCTATTGGTGAATTGTGTGTTTGTTGTTTTGAAAGTAGGCTAAGTATAAAGAGTTATAATCATCTACACGTGAGCCTCTCTTCAGTGTATATGTCTGTTTATCAGTAAGAGCACATGTTCAGCAGAGAAATCCAGAGTGATCATTCAAGTTTAAAGGAGGGGTGTGCTGTTACCTGTGATTTAATGTATCATACGTGTGTTCAGAGGCAACTACAAAGGAAATTTCTGAAAAATAGCACTTGTTCTTGAAATTTTAATGTGAATTGTTTGGCATGTTGTGCAAGACAGCAACATTTCATGAGGCTGAACGGACAGAATTTCCATCCTGTGCTCACAGCCATGTGGATATCCTTCAACCCTCCCTCCATAATTGGTCTTGGGCTAAATTATAGAATGGTTAATGTGAGATAACAGTGTTGTTGGCCTCCCATCATTTTATAGCAGCCTAAACTAATAACATTGTATTGTACTGAATGACTTAAGCATGCATTAAAATCTAATCAAAGTAGCAAGATGCTAAACAGGTATGTTAGATCTTTATTCCTGAAGAGATCGGGTATCATACAATGTCTTTGATGCATTAAGAGAAAATCAGATTTCATGGCATGGATTCAGTAAACAGAGTGAATATGGGGCTGTGGTAGACCCTGTGGCTATATGAAGATTATATTCATTATAATATTATTGCTTTCATCACAGAGGAGGGAGATTAGGGGCCCTTAAGACAAAAAAGGTTATGGATTCCTTACAGACCCACCTCTAATCTAACCAGTAACACCTAAGTTGAAATTCTAATGGAGTGTTTTGTGTCACTACACAGGCCTACTGTAGATTAAGTTGGTTTTATTATGACATAAAGTGATTGCACAGTACTGAGCTACTGCCCTAAGCAGTCCGTTAATGACAAAATCTCCATAAATGCTCTCTAACATCACAGGGTATTATAGAATGATTTTGTGCTTATCAAGTACAAATATTGACGCTTTCAACTTAAGTGTTACTTTAATAAGCAAGTGAAAATTGTATAGCATTATGCCCAGTTCAGACAGCTCATATGATGCTGTTAATGCATTCTCAGTTAGAAAAAAAATGCATCATTTAGCAACATATTCTGTATTTGATCAACTAATAAAGTCATAAAATCGCACATGGTAAAATAGTCTATATATGAAATACCAAAAAACCCAGCTGTGAACAAACGTGATAATGGAAACAAGGTAATATAGTTAAGGCTAAACATCTTTGTCTATTACCTTTGTATAGCTAAGTCAATAAGAGGAGCATGCATTCAACAGAACATTGCCACAATTTTACATTAAACAACAAAAGCAATCAACTCAAAACAAATGTATGTGCCTTTCTTCACCACAAATCAGAACCGTGTAATGTAGCTTCCACGTCGTAAATCATATGGCTTTGTGCAATTTTTCCACTGTCAGTAAGTTCACTAATGAAATTGTTTTTGTAAAATAAGATATCAATAAATGTCATGCCAGAAATTATTGAGATTCTGCTCTACATGCGCTGTTTCTTACATGCCGGATTGTGCTAATTGTACATCATCCTAAAAAAAATATCAGAGGTCTTTCGCCATAGCGTGTACACACTTACAGCCAGGGACAAATGTGCTCAATTCCATCACCCTACTTGATATAAGGTATTTGTGCACATATTCTACATTTCTTTTAATATAAGAATATTGTCCATTAATAAAGGGGTGATAGTACAAGGATTTCAGGTAGGGAAATAAAGGTGAATGGCATTAGTTAAAATATGTCGCCTGCTTTATGTAAAGCGATCTGAATTCATCTTTCTGAGTTTGGGGGGCAGGTGTCCGTCCATCCTGCCTCCTCCTCCCCCAGCGAGTCGCTGCAGCTTGGGAGGTAAGTCTGCCACCGACTTACTCATGGGCTCTGTGCTGATCTTTGAGGCCTTGCCAGCCATCTTATCGTCAGAGACCCCGGGAACAGAGCTGATTCGCTGCAGCTTCATGGGCAGGTCTCCAAAGCTGTAAGTCATCTCTGAGGTGGTGGAGCTCATCCGTAGCAGCTTCTTGGGCAGGCCGTCCCGCCCTGTGATCTTCTGGAGCTTGGTGGGCAGCTTGGTGGTGCTGTCATTGTCCTCCAGGGTCTCAAGGCAGTCCAGGGAGCTGTTCTTCTCCCCGCTGTTGCACAGGGACGGAGCCATGAGGGGCGAAGAGAGCAGCAGGGCCTCCTCCTGCTCCTTCACGCTGTACGGAGGGGTGGGCACCTCGAACGTGGCGTGGAACTGTGAGTAGTCCACCTTAAAGAAGCCTTCCTCCAGGGAGATAACGGGGAAGAAGCGGTGTCCCCACAGAACCTCGTCTTCTGTATACGACGTCCTCGCTTGGCAGGTCATCCCTGTCGAAGACAAAACATGATGAATTATTACTACGGAGGATTCAAGTCGTCACAAACAACGTCTCTTTGTCTTTCCACAGCCCGCTGCTAACAGTTGACGGCTAACATTTAAACAGTAAGTATTTCATGGCTCCTGCATTAAACAACAGGGCTGTGATTTAATTATATGCTTGGCACACTTCCATAAACAAGACGGTATTCATCTGGATTTTTGCAATTTTTGGATCACAGAGCCAACAATAATGCAAACAAAAGTGCCTCGGTGAGTGAGCACTCACTGCATTACAGAGACAGCTGCCTAAATAAAAAGCTTAATGGACTTTTCAGCTTCCAAACGTGATGTTTAGGAGCAATTTCCAGCCTAACTTGAAAAATAATTAGAAGTACGGCTGACTTATTTGCTGTGTTTGTTTGTCTAATTAGTTAATCATAAAAGGCCTAATTCATTGTGGAATCACTGTTCATAAAGAACTACCAGTGCACTCCTCATATATATTCACTGATTAAACACGCTGGGACATCCATTTGATTTATTCAGTGTAAAGTCTTTTGCCGATTTGTCGAGGCTCCACAGGAATGTACATATTAGAAGGTTGAGGCCAGCGCAAGAAAAACATACAGGAATAATATTCGATGCATTTTCAGCAGGAAAGTGAAAAGAAAAAAAAAACAGCATCCAGTAGAGTAAACAGGTTTCCTCTCAAACAGCTCTCATGCTACTTAACAGTTCAGTCCACATCTTATGCTTGCCTAGTAGCTACAAAAGATGGAGGATTAAGATAATGAAATTTCTGAAGAGGCAGACCCAGAGGAGTCGAGGCTGCAGGCGAAGGCTGCAGGAGGTCTGGCTCTGAGTGAAACGTCTCTGAAGCTCTCTGACACAATAAAAGGAATCCAGTCGAATCAGAAACACAAAGAATAGCACGAAGCATCCGTTACACGACACTTTTCAGCTCAACAAAAAAAACAAAAACAAAGGAGTGTGACAGTTTAGTTTAAAGCGTTCAAGTGTCTCATTTGGAGTTTTGCAAATTAAAACAAATTCTAATTTAGCGCATTTAGGGGTTGCATACATGGAGGCTCAGCCATGCAAATTCAGCAGAAGATAGCGGTTTGTAATGAATTTAGAATAAAATTTCCCTCACAGGGGGACTCTGAATTAAATCCCTGCTTAAATATTCCTCTCTCGTCTTCAGAAACTAATTAATGCAATTAGCAAAATCACAAGGTTGAATTAATGATCAACACCCTTTTGTCTTTATGTAAACTTATTGCATGCTTATTAGTTATTTTTCTTCGACATTATTCAGCAGCTGCTCTCAAAGCTGCTGTGCATTGTATCGTTTTACACTGCAGACAGAAAAGCCTCGTGTTAGCACGGCGAACATCCTGCTGAAGAAAAAAATGTGTTTAATTTCTTACTCAAAGCGAGCATGGAAAATCTATAATTAGGTTTATACCCTGAACAAAACTCTAATTTGGTTATATCAATCCTAAAAGCTCTGGTTTTAGCACAGACAAATGGCTGGGGGCACTCCTGCCGAGACTTGTTGAAATCCATTAGGAAATCAGCGACTCTTCTGTGTTATTATCACATGTTTTAATTACCAGATTAATATTGTTCGAGCAGAGACAGTTTGGGTCCAGACTGAGACACACTCACAATGAGACTCAGCATCTCATTGTGCGGGCGTCACTGTCGAAAACTAGAGAAAACTGGAGGCATCTGTGACTGCGCCCGATTCCCAAGGTTATAGAATAATTCAGTGATAACAACTCTGTACACAACGGCAGATGTGCAGGGGAGTGAACATCAAGTGCGTTTGGGGTATTCGAAGTATTACTTCTGCACTGTCGCTTCAAAGTCCCAGAGCCTTTGGGCATATGGAAGTGTGCTGCGGTGAATAAAGCGGGCGATGCTAATGAGGACTTTCAGGCCGGAGCGACTGAGAGTAAAGTGTGAATGGAAAGCTCATTGCATTGTGGGCCTTTAAAGCTGCCTGCAGCCAAAACAGTCAGCATTTGATCTTCAGCATCTGTAAATTTACTGAAGAAAAACACTTTCCAGAAGCTTGATAATCACCCCCAGAAGAAAAAACACAATGGATGCTAAATGGACAACAGGTTAGTAAATACAGGGAGTCAACAGCAGCTTTACGAGAATGAAAGAAAGAAAAAAAGGTTGAAAATGAAATAGTGCCTGAAGCAAAGGGCTGCTACAGTAATCTAAAAGACCCATATATATTTATATATCGTTGTCTTTCATCTATTAATAATGCTTTATTGTTCTTGCAGATGCTGTGTGCGCTACTGCAAGACCTCTAGGTGCCCATGAACCCTGCAGGCCTGGGGCTGAATCTCACTCCCCCTCTTCTACAGCCGTCCAACCCACACAGTAAAACAACTCTCGACAAACACGCAGACAGCAAACTGTACCCTCATTCGAATCTGAAAACAAGATCTCAATGTATTCACAGACACTGTTATAAATATATATTTCCCCTACATTACTCACTGATTGATGCCTGATGTGTGCATAATAAGGGACACGGTTGCATGAGATATGTACACTTGTGTTGCTAAAGACCAGCTGTTCTGCAACACCTACGTTCGTACAGCACACAGTGAACACAGTGAAACAGACACAGCAACAGAAGTGATCTCTGTGCCACGACTTTTACTGAGGCCGGGACTTAAAATAGTCTGATCTGCGATGTACACTTCCATAGAGGACCGTGCTAGACAGAGACCTGGAGATCACAGCAGAGTACAGCTAAAGAGCTAAAAATAGCTCAAGTGTGAAGTAACAAAACATGATTTTGCGTTAGTTTTCAAATGTGATTTCTATAAATAGGAATCTAGACAAACAAGAAAACCAGAGTCGGTGTGTGTTTCGTACTACTGGCGAAGGCTTATGTAACTCTAAAACACACGCCTGCCGGAGACTCAGTGTTTCTATGGTAACAAAACTGTAGGAATGTGTGCATGCGACAGCCATAAACCCTTCACTGCTGAGTTTGTGCAAAAGTAACAGTGACAACACAAAACAAAAGTCTGTCTTTGAAAGCAGAAGAGAATAAAAAAAAAGAGAGGAAAAAAAATCAGCCGAGGTCAGGAGGAAATTATCCTTACGGCTCCAGTCAGGACAAAATAGTTTCAATGTCAGATGAAAACATGACCTTATACAACAGAATACACCAGCTCAGAGGCTTTTACTGGAGAGGAGGAATCGTATATTTTGGCGACTTCTTGTTCTTGCTCATAAAACAAATGCTGTCTTTATTAAAGCAAAGAACAAGGGTCTCTTTCTCCACTATCCATCACTTTAACAGCTCAAAGCTGCTGTGTTTTATAATACTGCCGTCCTCACGGCACCTTTATCTGTATCATATCAGCGTAGTGTTATAAACACACACACACACACACACACCGCAGGAGAGGACTAAAATCCTATCCCGTCTCTGCAGCTGTTTGCTGCTGGGAACATCACACACACCCAGAACATCACACCAATGGGGGGGGAGACACACATCAGATGTGCGTTTTACGGATGGATTGTGGCGTGAAAGTTTCTGAAAGTGAAACCAAAATATTTAACACACAGCTTCAAATGTATCTTGATTTCAAGTATTCTTATGTTGACTTAACTCAGTGACCACAAGAAAAAAAAAATCAGTATAAATGAGAAAATGAATCATCATCTACATACAAGGACTCTGTCAAATTAAAGTGGATAAAATTCATTGCACTAGTTACCAGTTCCTCATAGAAGACATTTCAAAGTCTTGCTGTCTCAAAACTCATGAAGACGTCATTCTCCAAGCTAAAACTGATGCTGATATTTCACACAAGTCTGCACAAACTTTTCTTTTTTCCTCACTCCAGATTTCCTGCGGTGGTTATGTAAGGCTTTCAACTGAGATGTCAATGGTGCGTTCAGCATCAACAAAACTTTGCAAAATGTTTATTTAAACAGAAACAGAGCCGCAGTTTTGAAGACTGATTGGGTGCAGCCTCTGTTACAATCCTCCACCAAGCCTTTGTCCAAGTCTGTTTGATTTTTTTTTTTTTTTTTTTTTTACCACTGATAGCTCCATCGTTTTAACAGTTTGAGCCAATCAACACTTCAACCACTTATCCCTGGACTCTGTAATAAAAGACAGATAGTTTTCACTTCAGCTCAGGGCAGATAAATTCAATGTCTCCCTCTTTGGAGGAAGACCAGACATTGTCCAACAAGACCACCATTACTGATTTCATGTTACTTAACTTGTTTTTTTTTTTTTTTTTTTTTCTTTTTTAATTTTCTTGATTCTCCTGAAGAAATATTTGCTTTGTTGATGTTCATTCATGCAGCAAGACAGAAGGATTTGAATCAGGAGCCATGCAAGAGTTACCCACTTTGAAATCAGAGACCAGGTCTGTATTTATACATATAGCTAATAAAACATGGTCTTCAAGCCAGTATTTGTCATCATTTTGTTTCTGTCTTTTGGTAACGTTGCCTGGATACCGCATCACGGCAGGGTCTTATCTCAGCCTGTCAGGATTCACTGGCTTACGATACATTGTTCTTTATGTAAAGGTTTAAGTAGATGGTTAAATGACAGTACTCAATTAGCACTGTCCTGGTCTTCTGACCACTCACAGCCTTTTCAGGCTGCATTTCACATTCACCACATTCATACAATGATGCTTTATCAAGTACCCATGAATCCCTTACACACACATTCACTCTCTGTTGGCGATGCTACGATCTAGTCTAGTCTCCAATTGGGCTCCAACTAATGATTATTTTGATAATTGATTTATTTGCTGATTATTTTTTTGATTAATCGATGAATCGGACATAAAACATACTTTAAAAAAATCCCTTTATTCAAAAAGGAGGCTGATTTATGTGCATGTGTGTGTGAGCTAATGCTGATGTTAGCTTCATAAACTTCTCATACTTGTCAAACAGGATCGTCAGTTAACAGCAGGACAGAACAAATTCTCAGAGACACACCAAACATTTACCAACATTAAAATGGAACATATGTGGAGTGTTGTGGTACATTAACTCGCTCCTAAGCCCCTCCTCCTCCTCAGGTGTTGTTTCATCTCAGGGCTGTGCCATGAAGTTGGTGCACAGTTTGCTTTTAAACACTTTCTGGCTTCACCTGATGTAAAATGCCCACAAAAGAAAAAAAGATGTTTCTTCACTATATTACACGTGTATCATTATTTACTTTAAAACCAGCTTCACTTCCACTATGCTGCGCTCATGCAACGCCCTTAATTCAGTGAGGGACGCAACATATTTTATTGATTTGTCCTCACAGCCTTAGTCTCCAGTCCAAAGACACTTTGCATGTGGACAGCAGGAGCTGAGATCAAACCCTCAACCTGCAAACTGAGAAACAATTTGCTCAAACACTGAGCCAAAGCTTCACATGGTTACCGCACCAGGTTAAGAACAGTCACACCCAAGACACCGAATCAGTGAAATCCATGAGGGGACAGTTCCTCATTATGTTCATTAAGAGCTAAATTTGTTACTGTGTGAATCCATTACACTTCTTATTTCAGTAAACGGTTATCTGTTCCTCTCTGTGACTCTGCAGAAGACACCAAAACAGCTCGGACTCTCAGTGGAGTGGATTTTTTTCATTAAGGTCCTGAACAACCAGACGTCTTGTACTGTCAGAGAAATAACTAATGCTATGAAAGCAACCAATATGAGAAATGTTTTATGATCCAATAAATACTCAGCTGTGTGTTACACAACTGCTTTCATTTTCTTATTTCTCCCCAGTTACAATGAAAAGAATCACCTTGCAGATGATGACTTCATTGTCTCTCACTCTAACAGCATTATAACCAAGTTTCAAAATGATTAATCAACCTAAATGTCAGAACAAATGACAAAAACGTTTAAGTAAAAGGAGGTTTGCAGCCATTGAGTAATATAAGAGACGGGAGTTGAAAAGACCTTAGCTGCACTAAATGCTTGTTTTAATTTAAATTCATAAAAAGTTAAAAAAAGAAAGCTCATTTGTTGACAAAAAAAGTTAGAGTCTCTGTTTTTTTCCACCTGCTTTACAACGTCTTCAAGCATCTCTCGGCAGATGGTTTGGGTTCTTCTGTCTGTAACTTTAGCATTAGCCTCATTAAACCCTGCAGCAAAAGCAATAAAACATCTGATCAACCAGCAGCTAACAACCTGCTCAACATCCTACTGCAAAAAAAGACAAATCTGAGAAGAACAGTTGAGAACTAAGCATCTGAAGAGACATAAAGAGTCCTTCAGAGCTGAAGAGCGCTAAAGGGAAAAGTTAAGAGGCACTCATTGTAATGTGGACACTGTCGAGCATGTAGAAACACTGGAACCTCCCATCTCAGGTTTTATTTGGGTAATTTTATCAATTATCTTGTTCAATCATCACGTGATGAATATTTATGGTCAACACGTAATATTTTTTGGGTTTATATGTGGCTTAAATGAGTACGGCTCAGGCAGGTACTTTGTGAGGGGTGTCTGGGATGAACAGTCATCAGATCGAAACGTTGTAGCATGAAGCCATGTAGCGCTGATGAAACAGTGTTTAGAAGCATCAGAAAACAAACTTCTTCACAAATGTCCGAGACTTCAAGTTAACGGAGTCTCTGAAGTGCCACAGCTGTCATGTTCGCTAGCTTAAGAAAATAAGCAAGTCCAGGTGTGAAACAGAAACAACCCCCAGGTGGCCAGATGTGGCTTTGGTTGAGTGTTAACTCTGCTTCCTGTGTGATATAACCAGCAAGCTGTTTTCAGGCACACAAGCTTTTATCAGGTTTTTCTCATTTCCAACACAGCGGACACCAAATGTAAAACATGACATTGTACGTATCAGTTTGGTTTTTATCCCTGGGTGTTGTCCCCTAGTTTAACGTTTGACTCATGTTTCAGTGGGTAATGGAGGTTTCTTCTTTAAAGAGGGGGTAGTATACGTCCTCATATTTTAAACATGGATAAATTTTCAAACCATCAAATATTCACATGTTGTAGAAATTTATAATCTGTCTGGAAACTGTTTAAAACAACCTGTTCTAGAAATAGCACAAGATTTTCATGAGACCTGCTGAAATTGTGAGGTCATTTCATAAGGATCTCTTAATTGAGGCCCGCCCCTCTAACATGTCAAGAGGCAATTCAGAGATCCTTATGAAATGACCTCACAATTTCAGCAAGTCTCATGAAAATCATGACATGTAAGAGGGGTGGGCCTCAAACACAAAGGTCTGATCATAGCTCTGCCCCAGACAGGTCTTCATAGGGCTGGCCAATCAGAGTGAAGGGGGTTTGTGAAGTGGGGAGTTTTAAAGGGAGAGAAGCTGAAATTATATGTTTCAGGCAGAGGCTGAAATACAAGTTTCCTAAAACACCAGTGTGAGAAAAACTGGGCTCAAATTGTATGAAGCTCCTACAGGAGTACCAGAAGGACCATTTAAAGACTGAAAAATAGCATGATATCCCCTCTTTAAGTTACACAAAACAATTACTTAAAATATAACGTGTCAGCGCAACACTAATTTGACCACTGTACACATAGAAGAAAGAAAATAGTGATACAAAACATACAGTTTCATCCCAAGAATGCAACAGATAAAAGCTGCTGTCATCTATTTAACAAGACATTCCTCAAAACCTGAAAAACTGAATTTCTGACAAATCTTGTAACAGAAGCAGATGACAACTCAAACCTTCTGACAACAATTGCATGACTGCAGAAACCATGTGGGTAATAACATCAGCAGCCAATTATATTGTTGTATGGCTGTGATCCTCTTCTGCCTCCTTTGCATTTCCTTTTGCATACAAATGAAGCTTGTGTAAGTTCATGCAGAACACAGAAGTCACACGCCCAGCTGTTATCAGCTGACAGGCTGATGGTAGAATCATTGTTTCCAACCCCACTCAACCAATCACAGCTCTCTCTAACCAAAAGGCGGTGTATTTAATCACGTCTTCACTCTCACTGATCCCTGTTACACCAAAGCTACTCACACTCCACTGCTGCTGGTTCAACTTTGCCTACTGCTCTCAAGTCTGTATGTGTGTATTTGCCCTTATGGGGGGGATGTTGCAATGCACTATAGACAGCCAAAGCTGGCCGCATGGCTAACCCAGGGAGAACTATGGAAAGCAGAGCCTATAACACCGACTGTTACTGAAATTCCATTTGGCAATGAATGGTTAAAATCTATGATGAGAGGGTTCCTGACTGAACTGAAGGTGATATCAGCCTTGTGCGGCCTGTCATCACGACCCACTGGTCAAAGGGGTTGAACATGAACTGACTGTTTTGCTAGATTGTTTGAATGCCATTATCGACCGGATGGCTCATAATTTCCTGCAGCTAAACGCTGAAAAGACGGGGGTCCTCACCGTTGGTTCTGATTCTACAGATCCCAAGGTTGCTCAGTGCATCCGTTCCCTCTCCTCTGCTGTCTAGTCTAAACTCAGAAACCCTGGTCTTGAATTTCGATCAGTCTATGTACTTCAATCATCACATGAACAGTTTCCTGTTCATCTTTCTTCCATTTATAAAACAGTGCTAAACTAAAGTCTGTTGCAGCACATCCTGGACTTGAAATGATCATCCATGCTTTTGTCTCATCCCATCTGGACAACTGCTATTCACTTTTCCCCTGCCTCAGTAGTTTGTCCCTCCATCGTCTTCAATTTGTCCTGAATGCTGCTGCAAGGCTTTCGACCAAGTCCAGACGGACAACTCACATTCTCCCATTCTCTGATTTTTAGTTTCCCGATGTTGCCTTCAAGTTATATCTAGGATTCATTTTAAAGTCTGTGAAAAGCAGTGTCAGTTAGAGGCGCTTAGCCACGCCCATATGCAGAAGGGGAGCCGCCTCTGTGTACTGTACAAGGACGTTACCTACAGTAACAATGGAAGCTAGTGCTAGCAATGTGATGGGACAGACCCAGCCCTGAATGGTTGAATCATGGCTTTTACATGTTTTAAGGAAATACATTTGTGACCTATTTAAAGTGTTTAGAAGAAAACAGCTAATTTTCCTTTACATGGACTTTGAGGTTCTTGTTTTTGTGTAAAGAGCTCTGCACAGTCAGGCTCATGAATATTTCAATGTCTTGCTCCACCCACACCTCACCAGCAGGTCACTCAGGTCTTCTGACCAGAGTTTGCTGGTTGTCCCTCGAGCCTGTCTAAGGAGAAAGGTGTCTGTGATTTTGTCCGTAACATTGTGGAACGGTCGTCCTGTAAATATTTGTTTAGCTGTCTCTGTTGTCACCTTTGAAAAGCTCTTAAAGACATATTTATTTAAACAGGCCTCTGACTCACCTTGTACAGACTGTTTTAATGATGCTACTGTTTTTGTGTTTTATTCTTCTATGATTTCATTTTAATATTTTTTATTGTGAAGCACTTCTTGGTTCTATTTTATGAAAGGTGCTATACAAGTAAACTTGCTTACTTACTTACATGTAGATCATAGTTAACTTCAGGAAATTATCGGACAAAAGATTTTGTCATGTCATCACGACAGTGTGCGTGCGATTCCAGCCAAAGGTGTTGCCACTTCAAACAGTTTCTTTAACCAGAATTTGGGCACCTAAGTTTCAGCAGACCTGATATTTTTAACCTGTTATATTTTGTTCCAGATATTTGGAGAATAAAAGCTGAACGCTGCTTCTCCATGTTTGCTTCGAACTCTTGGGACTGAAAGTAGACCTGATCCAGATGACCTGAGGGGTCTTTATGGTTCATACTGGATCAGAAGGTCACTGATATATTTTGGCCCTAAAACATTTAATGCTTTATAAACCAGCAGAAGTATTTTTAAATCTATCCTCTGACAGACAGGGAGTCAGTGTAAAGACCTCAGAACTGGACTGATGTGATCCACTTTCTTGGTGTTTGTGAAGAGAGTTCTGAACCAGCTGCAGCTGTCTGACTGATTTTTTAGGGAGACCTGCAAATATGCTGTTACAGTAATCAAGTAAAAGCATGAACCAGTTTTTCCAGGTCCTGCTGACACATTAGTCCTTTAATCCTCGACACATTCTTTAAGTGATAGTAGGCCGACTTTGTAACTTTCTTAATGTGTTAAAATTCTGGTCTGAGTCCATGATCACACCCAGATTTCTGGCATGGTCAGTGGTTTTTTACTTTAATGTCTGGAGCTGCTCACTGACTTTTAATCTCTCTGCTTTGGCTCCAAAAACAACAAGCTCAGTTTTGTCTTTGTTCAGCTGGAGAAAATTTAGGCCCATCCACTCGTTGATTTATTCAATACATTTAGCCAGAGCCTGTATGCGGCCATGATCGCCGGGTGACATTGTGATGTAAAACTGTGTATCATCTGCATAATTATGGTAACTGACTTTGTTGTTTTCTATAATCTGAGCCAGTGGGAGCATATGGATGTTAAACAGGAGAGGCCCCAGGATGGAGCCTTGAGGGACTCCACATGTTATCTTTGCCTGCTCAGATGTAAAGTTACCTATAGACACACAACAGTCTCTGTCCTTTAGGTAGGATTTAAACCAGTTGAGTGCTGTGCCAGAAAGTCCCACCCAGTTCTCTAGTCAGTTCAGTAGTATGTCATGGTCGACTGTGTCAAAAGCTGCATTGAGATCAAGCAGCACTACGACTGAAACTCCACCACTGTCAGTGTTTAAGTGGATGTCGTTTAACACCTTAACCAGAGCCGTCTCAGTGCTGTGATGAGGTACAAATCCTGACTGGAAGACGTCAAAACAGTCATTCATTGTCATGAAGTTATGTAGCTGCTAAAAATCTGCTTTTTCAACAATTTTACTTAAAAATTGTAAATTGGATATGGGCCTGTAACTGTTCATCACTGTCTTGTCTTTTAACAGTGGCTTAATGACAGCAGTTTTCAGGGCCTGTGGGGAGACTCCTGAGAGAAGAGACAAGTTTACAATCTGTATCAGATCTGACGCCATGATTTCTGAGACTTTTTTGAAAAAAATTGTTGGCAGAATATCTAGACAGCAGGAAGAAGAATTTAAGTGATGTATAATGTCCTCCAGGTTTTTATGGTTTATGGGGCAGAACTGTGTCATGGTGTTTAGATTGGTTCTAGGTGGACACAACTCACATCCCAAACCCGTATATTTGTAGTTTTGTTTTTTGCCAACTGCGTTCAGCTTTTCGACACTCTCTTTTTCCATTTCTTACTTGTGTAGAATTTCTCCATGGAGATCTTTTCCTACCCAGAATAACTTTCACCTTAGTGGGAGCAATGGAATCCATTACAGTTGAAACTTTACAGCTGAAGTTTTCTACCAGTTCATGGACTGAACTGCTTCAGGACAGGGGAGGTGTGGAAGAGAAAACCTGGTTAAAGATTTCACTGATGTTTTCAGTAATGCACTTTTTTTGGATTGTCTCTGTTTGAATATTTTTGCTCTCAAAGAAAACACAGGAATGATCAGACAGAGCAACATCAGTCACAACAACCTTGGAAATGTTCTGACCCTTGGAGATAAGTAAGTCCAGAGTGTGGCTCCTATTGTGTGTGGGCTCTGTCACATGTTGAGTCAGCCCAAAGCTGTCCAGAGTGAAACACAGTTCTTTGGTCCCTCTGTCCTGAGGGTTGTCAACATGGATATTAAAATCACCAACAATAATTACACTATCAAAATCAACACATATTGCAGACAACAGTTCACTTAGATCATCAAAAAAAGCTTGCACAGTACTTAGGTGGCCTGTAAATATTTATGAATATGGCCCCGAGAGGAGGACTTCAGCTGAAGAGCCACATATTCAAAGGACTCAAAACCTCCTAAAGTTACCTGTTTGCATTTGAGGGAGTCATAGATGCAGTCGGCATGAAGAGGAACGCCCACAAAACATCATATCCGGTTCACACCGAGGGGAAAAACAAACCGCTTTCTACAATGCCGAAGAGCTGTTGTGTGCCCTTTTGTACCACAAATATGACAAAAAAAACAGATGTCAAGTTTTATATTTTACCAAACTGAAGCACAGAGCCGAGGGGAAGAACTCAGTGGTGATCCGATGGGAGGATGAGTTTGATCACCTTTGAGATCTAAAATCAATACGTGTACGTCTGTAGTCAGCACTTCATTACAAGTACGATAACAGTATCTTCATCTTCTGTTAGATTGTTTTATATTTCACATGAACGTTCAGTTGCTAGTTTTAAGAGCATCACATCTGAACAGGTAGGTATCCGAGGCAGGTATTTTGTGATGAAGCACAACTCCAACAAACCACTTGTAAAGAACTTCTGTGCCTGCAGGGACTGATAGTTCTTTAGGCTGCTGTGTGTGTAAATCCCTGTGTGATAAACCGGCTCATCAATAAGCTATACATAGGCAGTTAATAGGGGCTTTTGTGCAATAACAACCATTGTGTGGAGCACAAATTCAATAAAACGTGCTAATTTCTTTGTCAGACATTGAAATGATGTGAGGTTTAATTCATCATCAGCCAGGTGATTCAACCAGGTAGCAGAAGGTGTCAGGGAATGACACATCAGGCCATTCTGTAGGATCATTCGTCAACTCTTTTATAACATATGGACAAGAATCTAAACCTAGTTGTAGTGATTTTTTAAGTATCTAATCTTTTGAACTGGCTCCAATGAATTTATGTATGACATTTTAGCAAAAATCAGATTTTAAAATCAGTGTGTTCACAATGCTGCAGACGAGGGGAAAGGATTGTTTTCCCCCCTTCAAAATTCCCTGCCCCAAACTATGACGCGAAGCTGACTGTATCTATTAAACAAAACTGCAACTCCACCTCCTCTCCTGTGAACTCTGGCTTCACTGATAAAACTGAAGTTTTGGAGGGGTTGATTTGATAAGAACAGCTGCACTGTTATCTTCACTCAACCATGTTTCAGTTAAATACATTAAATCGAGTTTTGGCTCAGTAATAAAATCATTGATTAAAAATGATTTGACTGCTAAAGACCTGACATTTAATAAAGCCATTTTTAGTATCTTTGGAGCCTCATCCAATTTTTTTGGGGACAAGCTGTGACTCACAAGAAACAGACACCAAATATACTATAACAACTTTAAAACATGTGAGCATGTCTTTTGTTTTGCGGCTGCATCTAAACTGTCGAAATCCTGAATGAATGCCTTTTTAAGGTACAAACAAATATATGAGTGATAGCACAAAGCAAAACAGTACCATGTATGTCTAAACCAAGACAGAAAAGTACACTCAGCACACACTCACCCCAAAAATATGAAAACATGATGCAACAACAAGCTGATGATGTCACTTATTCACTTGTAAGAGCTGCTGATGTCACCGTTCAGCAGACTGCCAGATATATGATCTCTGCTGATTGGCTAATGTATACCTTAATCCTACACAAGTGTGAAATCCTTTCAGGCCCCCCCGATGCTGAAGTTCACCCAGCAGTTTAATGCTCTCGCACAGCAGGAAATATCCATGTGACAGCATGAGCGGCATTAGAATAATCCTCTGCTGAATCCACAAATTCAAGACAGATGTAGAAAGACGTGCATCTCATTAGAGGTGAATTTCAGAGGGAGGGAAGATGAAAAATCAGAGAGGATACTTTCTCTGCATCATTGTGTACAGGTGGGGTTCACGCTGAGATGTTTGTTTTTTCTCACCGTCTCAGCGACAGACATTTTTTCAAGTGAAATCTCCAGACGTTATCCAAATAAAAAAAATCAAATGGAGTTTGAGAAAGTGAGCTAAAGTGGAAATGACTACACAGCAGTGTGATATGATGTGTGTCTCTATCTGCACTGTACAGTGTAGATTTTACCCAGACTCCCAGCTGGTTCCATTACAGCCATAAAAAAAAAAAAGAAAAAGCAAAGAGGCAGGAAGTTGTGTCAAGAATAAACTTTGAGATTTAGATGCCCAAAAGCCATCCCAGCTTGAGACTCTAAATAAATGCACTTTTTTTTCTTCCTTGATAACACAGAGCTGGCTGCTCCTCTGGTCTAACAAAGTGAGGCAGCTGAACCGTCAGAGGAGTGACAGTGAAGATAAAAAGGCTTCTTTGGGGGCTGGGAGAGAAAAGAAAGCACTGTAAAGTCAGAGGCAGGCTGCCAGTGTGCCTCGATAGTGGCTGAGGAAAGAAAAAAATAACCTGAGTGGTATTCACAGACGGGGTCGTCGAAAAGAAGCTAATCCAGGTTGTTGAAGCCAGGGGATCATGTCTGTTTTCTAGCCTGCAGAGAGGTCACGTTTTCTGCTCTTATAACACAGCGGACGGGTCAAGAAGTCAAAGGAGCAGACCTGAGGGCAACTAAGCCAGGGTCTCAATGTAAATTTGTGGGGGGAAAAAAAGGCAGAAATCACCACTATTATATGATTCAACAAGCCGCCAGCACTGAGCAAAATGACACTCCAAATTGACGGCTATGTGAAAATGAAGGTTTATTCAAATGACTCCTCTGGATGAACTCTTACAGCGCGAGTCACCGACAAAAAAGGAAGGTGGGCGTCGGAGATTTTCCACACAGCCTCCTATTTAGTGACAAATTCACAAATAAGCTCCCTCTCTCTCCCTTTTTCTCTATCCCTCTCTGCCCGTCTCTCTCTCTCTCTTTCACTCAGTCACTCAAATGGTCACACACTCACACACACACACACATGCACGCAAACTCATTCACCAGTGCAGTGCTGTCAGCAAAGTCCCCTGACAGTCTATCACGGCTGTGGAAACAGCTCAAGTGTTATGTATGAGAAAAATGCGAGCAAAAACAAGCATGAGGATCTGGACGCTGCACACACACACACACACACACACACACACACACACACACACACACACACACACACACACACACACACACACATAGAGCAGCACCACAACCACACAACGCGGTCCAAGATTCATCCTGATCTCATTGTCAGGCGCTCGCTCACTCGCTCGCTCTGGCCAGGGCTGAGCACAGAAATGCCTTCGCTGCAGAGCTGGATTGTGTGGAAAAGACAATTAATTCGAGACAATTATCCTGTTGTTCATTTGTGCAAAACAGGAAGCAGAATTCCCCTTTGTCTTATTTTGGGATCCGTGTTACAACAGATTAAGCTGCTTCTCTGCTGAATATGGTAATGCCACGCAGAAGAAGAGGAGAATGTGGAGAAGCAGGGGTGAGTTTAAGCTCACTGAAGAGAGGAAAGTTCAATTCAAAGGACTGGTTCATTTAGGTTTTAGTGTTTTGACATTTCACAGCTGACTTGTTTCTCTTTTCAATAAAATGCAGCAAAAGAGAGGACAAATTGTGTCTATAAAAGCTTTTTTTTAAAGAAAAAAAAATCTAATTTTGATACAGACACTGCTATTGTGGCCACAAGTCCTGTCTGATCATCTGTTTCTATGGTGACCACCATCAAGTGCTAAAGTGTAGAAACATCCACAAGCATGCAGCGACCTGTTTTTCACAGTTTGACTTTACAAAGAAGGAATTCAGTCCCCTCCTTGCTGCAAGTGTTTGCATGCCGTTTCAGTGTGTGATCCTCTGTGAAGGTGGCTTCCAGTCACCCCATAGAGTAGTGAGAACAAGGAGGAAGATGATGGAGGGGGGAAAAAAATAAGGCAGGGGAAGTGCCTGTCCATGGGGGGAGGGGAGGGCCTGGATGCTGAGGCAATTGAGGCTGTTGGAGAGCGAAGGGAAGGAAAGGGAGTAGGAGCAGGAGCTGCCAACCATCTCCACACAAGGTGGGGTGTCATGCAGGCTGGAGGAACATATGGCTGCAGGCCATTAGCACAGCCAGGAGAGCACATATTACCAAGCGAAGGCAATTCTGAATGCTGCCGTAAAAGGAAGCAGTTGAGCAAAACAGCAATCTATTGATTCCCCTGACACCAAACAACCAGAATCAGTCATACAAGAGAATCACTCTGGGAATGTGTCCAAACCCACTGGGCTACAAATTAGTTTCTCTCCGTGATGTATCGTGTGCTGAAGTGATCAGGCAGCCCCTCTTTTTTTTTCTCTCTCTGTCTCTCTCTCTCTCTGTGCAGTGAATGAGTGACAGCTGTAAGCTCACTTTGATCTCAGCTATTACATGTACTTAAACAAGAAGAGGAGTTACAGCTAAAAGGGAGACAAAAGGAGGATTTTTCAAGCTCGAAGAGATCACACGTGGTGCAATCTAGCTGTTGGGAAATTGCCTTTTTGATTTTGTCACTCAAGCTTAAGTGCAGATTATTGCGGTAGACCTGAGCATGTCCAAGTGAGGTGAGAGAGGGGGAGAAAGACATCCCATAGGAGGGTCTTTTCGAGAAGATAAGCCTTAAGAACTTGTTCATGTGGTTTAGGCTGCAGGATTGATCCACCTGCACTTCAGGGACAGTCAAAAGCTCCCACAATCAATGCCGCCATCGAACAACATTGTAAGTGCATCACAGCCTTTCTTTTCCTGTGTGTCGATCCTCCAATGAGACAAGGGCTAGTATTGAGCTGTACAGCGTCTTTCTCCTAACATGGAAAAACGACGAAAAAAATAAATACAATAGCAAAGAAGATCCAGTGACTTATTCAAAAACTCCTCATTGAGTGATAAAGACTGGAGCACCGATGGCACCTTCGTCACACAAGTTCATCCCAGGTCTCCCTCCACTCCCTCTCAACTGGTGATTTATTGCCATCCAACAGGGACTTGACAAATCCCTAAAGACACAATTACCGTGCTTCCCCTCGGGAGGCCAGCACAGTTCATCTAAAAGGGATAATGAATCCGGGATGTCATCGCTGGTTGACTGCAGTGCCCACTATGTGGAGTTCATCGCTGGTGCAATTATTGTATTTACAGTGAGCGAGAAAGCTCACTTGTGTGATCAAAGAATATCCTTGTTTGTTTATCTAAAATGCTAACGCTAATTTCTCTGTTATTTGCTACAACATGCAAGCTACACCGGGCTACATAAATCAACCTGGAGCTCGAAATATAATAAATATCTGTAAAGAAATCATACACAGCAGTTTTCTTTCTGCAAAACAAAGCACCAAACAAGCGCTTATACTTCCACCTCAACACAATCTGATGTACTTGTATGATTCAGAATACGCCAAACATGCAGAAGTAGAACTCATCAAGCGCTTATCAAGGAAAATTAGAAAAACAGCAGGACAGATAGTTCTAATCACAAATGAAGGCACTGTTTCCTGTCGTGCTTCAGTGAAAGTCGTGATTAAATAAAGCAAAAAACTACTTCGAGTAAAGTTTCATACCAGAAGCTGTACAATCATTGGACCTTTTTGCTAAAGTCTGAAAACCAGCTGACTCTGAGAGCAATTGGGAAAAATCTACAGCCAGTATTTCCTTTGACAATATATTAAAAAACTGACAGACGACTGTGGGTTCAAATGACAAATTGGGAATTTGGGAAATCCCTGAATCTGTCTGTAAACTGCTCAAAACAGTCCATTTTAAAGATGGGCTTGCCAAACAGGCCTCAAAGAGGGCTGGCCAATCAAAGAGAAGGGGTTTTTGGCATTGAGAGTCTTAAAGAGACAGCAGCAAAAGGAAGTTTTTCAGACATAGGCTAAAATAAGAGTTTTCTAAAACACCAGTGTGAGAAAAATTTGAATCTTTTACAGCTTTAAATCACATTAAGCCAGTACAGTGGTAAGAGAGGAAGAGAATAAAGCCTTAAAAAAAGCGCAATACCCCCTCTTTAAGGTCTTAAAAGCAAACACGCAAGCTTCGACAGGTCTGTCCTCAATCATCTTTTGACAGGAAACAGCTTTAAAAAGTGATTGTTTGTTGAATGGAAGTCGGATCAATCATTCCTGATTCTTGGCAGGTAGTTTTGAAATCTAAACAGAGGTTGTCTTACATGGCGTGGTGTCAGACAGGTTTCATCAGATCATCATATTCTGACCAGACTGCACTACTGGGGAGGCAATGTTATTACAGCCGAATGTGCTCCACCTGCTTTTGTTTTCCTGACAGGCTGCGTTTTCAGCATACACTGAAGTAACTGTTAAGTAATTGGTCAGTACTGCTTAGACTACAAAGCTATACCGTATAAAAAACACAGAACACTTCCAATTCTAAATTCCAGGAATGTACAGATTCAACTTTTTTAAAATGTAAAATCTTGCAGAGATTAGAGACTGAGTGATGCTATATTTTTGCTCCAGTAAAACAGCATCAAGTTTCATAAAATCATCTCCCAAATCCTTTGTTTGCTGTGTGATTACAGCCGTCAAGGCTTTTTAAATAAAGAGCAACAGGAAAGAGAACGCGCTATCACTGTTTTCCCAGATCCAGTCTTGATGTATTACTCCACCTCTGTGACTCTGAAAACATGACCCCATTTGTCATGCTGAAGGCAGCTAGTCGTTGAATGTACTCTTAATAAAGTCAAATGAGCCAAAGGCATGAAATCCAGTTTAACCCGAGAGCTGTGAGGTATCAACACATGGCCTATCACGGCACAGGCGGAGCTCAGCAGGGACAGCCGCATCCCTCCAGAGCGCTCACCCTGAGCACATTAGATTTAATTGGAAACTCCTGTTCTCACCTGATCTGCTGCTTTAACTCCCGCTCTGAACCATCTTTAACCCTCTGACCTGCAGGGTTGAGACACCAAGAGAGAGTAACGCTTCTCCTGTAATGAATTATGGCCAGTTTTCTGGCTCGTGCCTGGGGTTCACTTGAGCCGTTGTTTGCTTAAGCTATGATTTTTTCCCTGCTTGAAGCGACCCCTGACCTCTGGGGCTATGGCTGTAAATTCATATGATGGAGACTATGGAGACTATGGAGACTATGGGGCCTCTGGAGTGACTAAAAGCTCTCCATTTTCTTTTCAATTATGGCTGCTGATAAGACAACACTGATCGGGCTGTGACATCTGCTGCTCTGCTAATCAGTGTCAGTAGATGTTTCCATTTAATTATGTTGGCTGCGGAGCCTGCATCAAAGCAATTATTTATCTCCATTTCATTTCTAAATATCCTCCGTATATATTTGTTGCACAACAAAAACGACTTAATTAAAGCTGATGAAGATGGTGTCACGTGACATGATGATTAGGATTCTCCACAACAGGTCAGGAAATTACCATTTTTAAATAGCAAAGTTTCTCGGCTTAATATATTTCCTCACAAGCCTTAAAATGCTGTCTTTGAAAGTCTATTTCACTTATTTTTATTAATATTTAACCCTGCAGAGGCCTAAATACAAACCTTAATCTCAAAAACAAAGCTACACAGTTTAAAAAAAACAAAGCTGACAGTTAGCAGGGTCTTGATTTCAAGCTCCTCCTTCCAGCCATACATTGCATTTAGGCTCAGATACAGATGAATAAACATTACCACTTGATCCTGTCTATATGCAACCAAGCCCCTGCCACCCACACTCATTTTTAAACAAGCAGATAGCTGGGATATTCTATTTTTTATTCTGTAACAGTGAATCATAGGAAAAGCCTTGTAGCAGTATGAAAAAGAGGGGGCTGGCAGCAATCTTTGAAAACAATCAACGCACGACTTCAGAGGAGAAAAGAGGGAGATTCTGATCTTTTCTTTGCCATAATTTGCCTCCTGATCAAATCAAGAGACGAAATGTGACACCGAGTTTCATGTACGGCGCACATTCAGGGGGAAATAATTTTCAAATATGAGACTATTAGTTAGTTCAGTAAGCAGAGATTGTGTGCCGGCAGCACAAATGTGCCGTGTCACCAGAAGGGTGAGGAAAAAGTTGAAATGAAAAGTACGTGAGCAAACAAATACGCAGATTTGAATGAAACAGCAGGACTGCTTGGTTTATCACGAACAAAACTTCATGCCTCCTAATCCCTTAAACCTTGACAACTTTGCTGGAAAACATTTCCTCAATATTTCCCATTCGAACCTTCTTTTTTTTTTAATTTCATGGTAAGTCTAAGTGATCACACGGAACACATTTGCATGAAAGTCACATCCCTCTGGAAAGGAAAAAAAATAAAAGAGAGTTTTTACTGATGATAGAGTTTATGAATCATTGCTCTTCATAGCTGATGAGTGAATTTAAAAGCACTTTGCAGAGCTTTGAGGATCTTAACACTGTGGTTTGCCTCCATGTTAGATCCCAAACATCATACAAGAATTCGAGGAGAGACTGATGTGCTCCTTTCAGACTTCTTTCTGCTGTGAAATGAACATGAGCTTGCCCTTAAAATAATAAATCATCAGCTTGTTTACCCCAATTAGTTATTATTTCTCTAATCTGTAAACTGCCTTCTTTTAAATGACATGAACACATATTAAATCCTCGGCATGCTGCAGCATTCACACAGGAGAGCTGTGGCGTCACAGCATCCTGTACAAACCCAGCAGTGAAAATAAGGAAATGAATTCAGTTACAATGCACTGATTAGTTTCATGGTTGGGGAAACATAAACGTCTGTTACTGGCAGCTACAGTTTATTTTGGGTCCTGAAGAATCAGCTCCACTAATGAACAGATTGCCTCTGGCTTGGCGTTTAAGCCTTTGTAATGTTGAACAGCATTACTGGTGCCGTAATGGGACACTTATCTAAACTTGTGATGTATTTTAAGAAGGCCGCCTGTAGTAGTTCTGAATCAGCAGATGAGTCAAAGTCGGGTCATGATCAGCTCTGCAGAATGACCCTGCAATGCTATTATATTACATAATTTCACAATTTGATTTTTGAATTGAAAGTAACACGTTACAGTCGTTACAGCAGGAAGAAAGGGTGGTGAGGGGGCGTCGTGCTTTCCCATATTTTAAACAATGCAGGATGTTCATACGAAACGTGCAGATTTTCAAACCACTACATAGTTCATTACTGTAAAATCCCCTCAATCTCTCTGGAAACTGATCAAACTGGTTTGTTCTAAAAAATGGTACGAGAGCTTCACAAGACTAGCTGAAATGATGTCATCACATGAGGATTTCCTTACAGGTTTGTGACACATTGGAAGGACGGGCCACAAACACCAAGCTCTGCCTAAAACTCTGCCCCTGAATCGTCTTTAGAGGCCAATCAGAAGGATGGGGGTTTGTGAAGTAGGAAGTCTTAAAGAGACAGCAGCTAAAAAAGGCTGAATCAAGGATTTTCTAAAACACCAGTGTGAGAGAAATGAGGGTTTTTCTTTGTTTTAGTCGTAAATCATGAGTTGTGTGTGTGTGTGTGTGTGTGTGTGGGGGGGGGGGGGGGGGGGGGTTAGAATGGATGTCATGTAGCTATAAAATTGCAAACTATCATTGAAAACCAACTTAAAGAACACTTAAAAAGAGGCATCATAAAATCAGTAATACCTGTGGATTCCTGCCATGATTTCATAAAACCTGCTGTGAAATTTACTGTATTATGTACAACTTTAAATGTCTTGCGCGGCCACAATGTTTCTTTCAATCAATAATAAAAACATTGAGTTCATAGCTGCGTTTCAAAGACTCTGACTCAGTCTTTGTAATCTGTGCAGACTGCTCAGGCAACATTACAATGAGACCCTAAGAACAATAAAGGATTTCCTGTTTGTTGTCCTGTTTCCTGTCCACCTGTCCAGCTACTAAGCCCTGCATCTGTTGCCTAACAACCTCAACAGTGGTGCAATAACAAGCTAACGTCATGTCACTTTATTATTTAGAGTTTTGAAGCTCTTTCTGTTTTTGTTTTTTTTAACATCACCACATGTGTCTTCTACTTTGACTGAATTGCTGCACAATGAACACTGAGATAATTCGGGCCACCAACGATGCACTGGAGGAATCATTCGTGGCCAAGCTAAAGTGGGACACATTTGTTGGCTACGTTTGAAGTAGCCTTGGAAATGGGACAGCTTCTGATGTGCTGCTGTGACACAACTGGTCTTTAAATGTGCCCTATGTAGGATGCAGCCCCTGAATTGGGACACAGCTAATAAAATAGGTAGGCGTAGCAACCCACTGGTTTCTGACAAGCCTTTCATGTGACATCATTGCTATCACGATCTTAGCATTTTGTCACAGAAAGTTATAGAATTCTGATAACAGGGGGTAGTAGATGGCAAATGTTATTGTAGACACCAAGTTATTGTTTAAATAGTTGTTACCCATCCATTGATCAAGAATTAGTCATTAGGGCCTGTATGCATGTCCAGTTGTTACACAAACGGGACCATTAGATATAACGAACTGTTATGGAATGACCCATTTGGCCGTAGCATTAGCCGCATGCACGACTGCCAAAAGTTGGCCAATTAAGTAACTGCACCATAAAAGCTAGGTCATACGTCTGGGGAACTTCCTGGAAAACCTCTATCCTACAAATACTCCACATAAACTGCGATAAACATGTCACTGAGAAAAGAGCACAAGAGCGTCTGAAACTAGCCTCTCACACACATTCATCTCCAGTGTGTGAAGAACTGATAAAAGTGACTATGGTCTGTCATGTTCTCAGAAGAAAGACAGCAACAACATTTCTATCCTCAAAGGTCAAAGGTCAAGGGTATCTTTATTGTCCCCAATGGGAAATTTGTTTAGGACTACAGACCAAACACATGAGCTGCCGGTCGCCACAGTAACAGCGCCCTCTCCCTGACCACCACAAGAGACAAACACATGTATGACAACTGGACAAGCTTATTTTGCAGGAATGACTGAAAAAACAATATCACCAGCTAATTTTTGCTAATGTTTAAAATTTAGCATTTTACTCCTCAAAGATTCAAGCACAGGCTTTTGAGTTTACCCTCCAGCATTTCATAACATCTAACAAAAATACAAACAAAAGTAAGTCAATGAGATACAAAGAGCGTAAATATCTTGGAGGTCAAGTGCCAAAATTAACTGAAGTGACTCCAGCAGTCACTGGTCACTCAACTCTACCAGACCCATGAATCCTGCAACCATCAAGCCTTAATGTCACTTTGTATTCAGAAATATTGTGTTATCCAGCCTTTAGTGAGTATGCAAAACAAATAAATTCCCACGGAGGAATCCAAAAATATATTTGAGGATTTAAATATAAATGTTCCTCTTCTAATAGTATGGACTCCATAGTGTTGAGATATTGTGGGTGAGTGGTTGGCAGACAAAGATGGACTTCAACACCCAAGAAACCATAATAGCATGCTTAAAGCCAAATAAAAAGCAAAGGCAAATTCTCACATAACATACGGAGAAAATGCAAAGACTGAATGACACTAATCAAAAAGATAACACCACGGGGATGACATGAGCTTTGATGCTTGTGTAAGGTAGAAAAAAAAACAAAGAGATGAAAAGATAGCAAGAAACTGATGTAATTACGTCTCAGGAAAGCCAATCAGGTGTGAGATTTTTCTGTTGCAGGGAGATTAGATCAGAAAAGGATGCATCAAAGAGTCCACATACAGTCCCTGGAAAAAGTGGATGCAGCTATGAACTCTGACATGAGGTTTATAGGTGTACAGACTCGAGCACACCGTGAGGCCAACATGTTTCAGAATTTGGAAGAAAAGAGAGCTTTGGATAATGTTCAGAAAATGTTGAGGTATAAAGTCAGAGTCTACGGGTTATGCAAAGGTTTTGAATTCCCGAACATAACAATGAGGATATAAAATACACCAGAAAAGAACTCCTATACATGTGCTACTGCTGCACAGATAAATTCAAATGACTTCACAGCTCTAAGAAACAAGATAACAGACCCTAAACTGTGATCAGTTTGTTCAGCAGACTCCACCACATTGCAACTGAACAGATGCTACTGCATTGCGGACTTGTTCAACTGTAAAATCTATTTGGTACATAATTTTGTCACAGCTCAGTAGTATCACAAATTCTCCCTGATTTTACATTGATAATTATTATAACTAATTGACATTAGCTCTATTCAAATATCAACTGGGCTCCAGATTTTACTTGGGATTTGCTTCAGCGGCATTAAATTCCTCTGGTGTTATGCAAACACCTGTCATTCCTGCAATGCACAAATCTCGCAGAAGTAACTCAACTCGGTGTTATTGTACTGAGATTCACATCAACACAATAACAGAGGGAGGAATTGCTCACACACAGAGCCTGACATACAGGAGCCTGTAGCCAGTGACACATTAGTAACTCCAAAGATACTTGTTGAAGAATGATGGGATGTGTTGCTTGTATTGATTTTTATCGTGTCAGACATTATCTCTGCTCGTACTGTTAACTCAACCAAAACTTGTTACTACAGCCTTCTTGTTTGTGCCCCCCCCCCCCCCACAGCTAGCTTGTGTTCTCAGGCGACATGTACACTACATTAATTGCAACGTGATGTAAACCCAATTTATCCTCAGCTGCACAACATCTTCCCCTCGCCTTGTTAGAAAAAAAAAAAACAAACAACCCGACACCACAGAGCCACAACTGGCATCACTCCAGGAGTAAATGTTCAGCTACCAGACATCCTACGTGTCTCATTTGGAACGTGCAACGTTCTGAGGTGGTGATCAAAAAAACACCTTGGGCTCCTTTTCAAAAGGAATGAGGAATTGCTTATACAGCAGAGAGGTTGTCAGGGGTTACAGCTAAATGGAACGATTCCGGGCTCCTCCGTGATCTCATCCTGGATGCACACTTAGTTGTTTTGCTGTGCTTAAACAGAATTTCAGTTGGACCAAAATATGTGTGCGTGTGATCTCAGGGAACAAGAGGTAGAAATACCAGAAAGGGTACTCCCTTGTGCATTGTCATTATCAGGTAGAAGAGAGAAAAGGCTGGTGGTTGTGTAAGCTTTAATCTGCAGCACAGAGTGTTTTAACTCCTCTTCCAGACTTTTTTTTCTTTTTTCTTTTTTTTGCACGTAACAAATAAAAAAAAGATCTGGAGAGTTGGGCAGAATCCTCGCTAGTAAACAACAAGCCTCATAAATATTTCATCTTATTCTTTCTCTGCTGTATCACCTGTTCCGGCCAACACTTCCTTGTACTGTACAAGGCTGTGTGTGATTTTCTCAGACCTCAGCAGAGATCCTCTCTAATATCAGGCGAAGCTGTCAACAAAAAAAAAAAAAAGCAATTTCATTCCATGTTCTGCATCACATGTTTGCCTCAGTTTTAATATGACAGAAATTGTGTTATGATCCCTATACCATAGGAATAATAAAAAAACATATCTAAGTTTAGGTGCAGTGCTGCAATCCTGAATACTCAAGGAGAGGTTGCCATGGAAACAGAGTTACATTGGCCAGAAATGAAAGCATCTGAGGATTTAGACTTTCACTGTACATAAATTTTTAACCATAGATTGTTTCTACATCAGCCTTTCGAAACCAACTTCTCATACTGCTCCTCAATGCAGACATCTCTGTGGAGCGAAGGGACACTCCCAAGGCTGTTTCCTTCAACACTGTAATACAACAGCTGTAGATGAGGACACGCTGCTCGAGCAGCTACTATAACAGCACAAATGCATGCTAAAATATCAGTGAGAAAACCGGCAGCCAAAGCACAAAGCAGCACATAAACAACAGCGTGTTTGTAGCTACTTATCACAAGATTCTCATTAAAAATTCCAAAATTAAAACCAATCTGGCATCTCGTTAGTTAAGAGAAATCTCGTATTTCCAACAAGAAGCAAGCATAATTCTGTGAGATGTTCTCAACACACCACCAGTATAACATATACACTTAATATACACCTGCTTTAACGTGTGCAAACCAATCACAACAACTCAAAGTTGTCTTAAAGTGCAAATTCTGATGTGTCAAATCATCTCAGCTGCACAGAGACTTTAAAACCCGGCACCAACTATCTGCTAATTGCCGTCTGCACAGCCAGCCTCTAAGCCTCCCTGTCACATCTCCATATGCTGCTTTCTCTCAGCCACCCTTTTACAACTATTCAGCCCCATAGCACTGAAAAAAGGAGCTCTCTCTCCTCACACACTACATCAGCACTGTGTCAAATAAACGGTTTGAATTTGAAATGACCACAGTGGAGGGTTTTTACTCGGGGCATTACTCATCTTGTGGAAATGGAATTCCCTAATTCCAAAGGGACCCTACAAAGCAAATTATTATCCCCTGTGAGAAAAGCAGCCCTGAAGTAAGTGCTGCACGGGCACAAAGGCAGGGAATAGAATTTGCTTCAGATGGGAATAAGAAAATGTTTATTGCCCAAAAGTGACCTGCTGGAGTGTTTATGGGCTCCACACTCATATTTGGCTTAAATCTTCTTTCTTTTCCCCCCAAAACAAGAATGCATAGATTAAAAACCTGGCATGTAATGCCAAGGAGACAGAAACAATCATCTATTATGTATAAATGTTAAGCACGGCTATTATTAGCAGCGCTGTAAGTTTGCCACAGAAAGGAAAATCAATGAGATACAATTAAGAGGTCAATTGTGGGTCCTTTAAGATGTCAGCCGTTAACAACATGAAGAATATGAATACTAATTATAAGATGTGTTGCAAAAAAAACCCCCAAACAAACAAAGAAACAGACACATTCAGCACATTCAGTCTAATGAAGTTAAACAGTCTCTCGTTTCTGTGAGTGAGCATCTGTGGTTACTCACCTGTCGTCTCCACTATCCCTTCAAGTATCACCACGATTTCAAACTGCTCCGTCTGCATGGATCTCTGGGAGAGCTCGTAAAAGGGGCTTTTGGTGTCAATCACATGGCAGATCGTGAGTGGTGAGACTAGGAAGAGCTGGTCTGCCCCAGTACTGAAACCCACGTCCAACTCCAACTGATCCAGCGGTAGAAACTCGCCTTCAGGCGTCTGGCGAGACTGGGGAAGCGTACGAGAAGAGACAGAGACAGAGATGCTTGGTGGAAGGGGAAAAGGAAGGGGGTAAGACACTCATATACAGGTTACAGAGAAGCTCTGGTGAGATGTTTTCACATTTAAGGTGCAACTAGAATGAAAGCTAATAAGTCTACTGGATCATTCCTACAAATGACTTCAAGAGAAGTTACCCAACATTTGATTGATGTGTCACCAAATCAGTGGTTGAAGTTATTGAAACACTTTGATTTTTCAGCTTAAAACAGCTTAAAAAATGACTGAAAAGTTGTTGTTTTTTTCTTCTTTTGTACTTTATAAAAACTGTCTTGATAATTTGAGAAGATTGGTTGCAGCAAGTCTTTGGCTAAAATCTGGAAATTTCATCGATAATACTTACCTAAAACTTAAAAAAAAAAACTGCAAATAAACTGTTTGAAAGTTTATTTTTTTTCTTTTTTTAATATTGATTGTGTGAAGCCAAGAAGTTTATCAGGGATTTCCATAAGTGTTGTTCTCCTAAAAAGGTGCAGCAGCACATTTAATCTACCTTGTAACACTATCATGTAGAATTTGCACAAAACCAATATTTAAGTCACAGGGTCTGATGCAGACACTCTGTAGTTCTTGGAATAATTTGGATGGGATTGTTTTCTTTCCTCAGTCGTGTCTGTAAAATATGTGAACAGGAATAAAAGGCCATCTGTGTGCAGACTAGGGCCAAGATGGTGTAACTTGTGGTCCTTTATTGAAGCATTGTAACCTTAAATGTTTGGGGGAAAGAAAATGAAGCGTTGTCTTTTGAAGGTTTCATGTACAGTAAGGAGTGGGCTTAAATGTCAGTGTGTGGGCCTTCACTAAAATAATTATAATCATAATAAAAAATGATGCAGATAAACAAAAAAGAACAGAACTTAAATTGTGCTTCCATCTTGACTAAAAGTATAGCATCACTTACTTTGAGCAATTTGCAGCGGATCTGTGCAGACACCATATGGCTGTTACGCAGATTGCCGACCCTGAACATGAGAGTTAGTTTCCCATCTCGCATGGAGATCGCAGCATGTTCACTGAACATCAGAGTCTCGGCCCTTTTCTTGGGCTGAGACATCTTGATGAACATGCAACCGATCAGAAAGGCATCGACGATCGATCCGAGGATCGACTGGAAAAGAAAGAGAATGATGCCCTCGGGGCATTTGTCTGTGATGTATCTGTACCCATATCCTATGGTGGCCTCTGTCTCTATGAAGAACAGGAAGGCTGATGGAAAGTTGTACACGTTGGCCACACATGGAGTGTACTTGTCGTTGTGTGCTTTGTTGAGGTCTCCTCTGATGTATGCGATGAACCACCACATAGAGGCCATGAAGAGCCAAGCCACCGTGTAGGTGAGGATGAAAATAAACAGATTCCAGCGCCATTTCAAATCTACAAGCGTTGTGAATAAGTCTGAGAGGTATCTGCTGGTTTCACCACCCAGGTTCCCATGCTGGACGTTACATCGCCCGTTCTTGTCCACGAAGCGCTGCCTCTTCTTCTTTTTCTCCGGGGGAGGCTGGTTGAATCCAGACCCGCTAGATGAGGTGGTCACTACCTGATAATCGTCCCCAAATTTCTTTCGAAGTGCAGACATACTACGATGACAGCAGCGGAAGGAATAACAAAGGATTCAGTTATGAAAAATAAAAAAACAGTGTGGCTCGTAGTTGCTGCAGTGCCCGTGCGCAATGTCTCCTCTTTTGGAAATAAGGCGATAAAAGTGCGCTGTCTTCGCCACCAGTTAGTCTTGCACTGTCCTCTTTCGCCACACACTACTGTTGCTACACCTCACAGCCATGAAACATCAATAATGTAACCGTACTCTACACACCTCGATGATAGAAGCCATATGAATGAAATAAAAAGACGCACAGGATGATGTATCCAAACGCGCCAGTCGCAGTCCAGGTTTTACAGGTTTATCAGTTGCTGCGTCGTGGATTACTCATCGCCCGTGAAGGTTGGGGCTGTATTGACCTGTTCAAAACTGTACTCTCTCAGTAAGTTCTCATGCGAAAGTTCAAAATCCCTCAACGGTCCATAAAACAGCGAAATCTCTGCGTAATTTGTCACGGAAAACGGTTCCCAGGATGAAACGACTCTGTGCGCACTTGTGTTGGAGATGATCTGATTTCCAGTCCTTCCTTTGTGATGTGTATACATAGGAGATGATTTGCATCCGAGCATATGAGAGTAAAAAATGACGAGCTGGAAGGAGAAAATCACTGTCCCACTGTCGTCATTTTTGGCTGCGCGCATCGACGCTGACGGCCAGGCTCCTCTCGGGCATCTCTCACAGAAATGTCGACTGGGTTTTCATGTTTCAGCCGAAGAAATCCACCGGGTGATCTTTCCTTTTTTAGAGACTACTTGAATCCTTGTTTCCCGTCGATTTCCCTGCGCGGCTTCTGCGCACTTCCACGTTTCCAGCGATGCACGCACTGTTGCCTAGTGGTACTACAAAGACAGACAATTTAGGAGGAGGAGGGAAGAGGATTCGCCTGATTTGACAGTTTTTTTTTTTTCCTTTTTTTTCCCTCAAGTGATCAAATGTGTGAAGCAGCAGCGAAGATGTTAAGATGACTTTCAAATAGCACACCATGGACATGAGAGGGAAAATAGAAAGATAAATCTGCTCAAAATCACCAAAATAGGATCAAATGTAGCTGATAAAAAACAAGACGACAAAACAAAATATTTACACTTCTTTATAATGCCAAACAAATAAACTGCCTTTTCGCTTTGTTTACTCTACATTTTATCTGCAGTGCTTATTTACTAATGCACAGCGTTTGCTGCATTTTCTCCAGGGATTGCACTAACAGCTACCAATGACCCCACATCCATCCCACGGGTGACTGCACCCGCTTTATCCCGTGAACGCTGCACACAGGAGATCTTAACAGGGTAACAAGTTCTGCAGGGAAGCTGCTGACTGACACTCAAGGCAAAGCTGGATGAGATAAAGTGGGGAAGGGGGGGTGGGGTGTGTGTGTGTGGGGGGGGGGGGGGGGGGGGGGGCACCTCAGAATTCACTCATATTAGAAAGAGCAGGGCCACAGAGGAGTGCACCCACACCATGGTTACCCAGCTTTTACACACAGCTCGTCTCTCAAACACACATGAGGTGGGATGAACAACAAACCCACCACCTCTTTCACACATACACCTCCCCCTCACCTCCGTTTCCCTCCCTCTTGCTCTTCCCTTTTCACTCTGTATCAGGATGTTAAATCAGGGTGTCCCTGCAATATTCTCTGCCTCAAGCACAATTATTACTCTATTATGAAACCAGGTTGTCTGAGGCTGTTAAATCTGTAATGTAACCAAGAAATATGGTGTATGAGTAGCAGGCGGGGAGTAAAATCTTGATTATTTTCATCTCAGAAGACGCAGTAAATAAAAGAGCCGTCTCGGAGAACATCCTCACATCCAAGGCGTGACGAGCATCATCCTGTGATATTAAAACCTTTTTCCACTTTGATGTGATGCCAGGAAGCCTCTGTCGATCTTTTCTCTTCCAAAATATGATGTAAATGTCTACAGTAGCTGGATGGTTTCATTTTTGTAACAACCTCTCATCCATTGACAAGCTCACTGGGATCAATTTGTTGTTCATTCACTCGGCCTCTGGGTGAAATCACCTCTCCTCTCATCCTGGACCTCCCTGTGTTTTATGGCACGATATCTCGTGTTCACTCAGAGTCCAGCATGTCCTACTGTACAAGTAAAAGCTTCTAAAAACAGCACTAAGGCCTGACATAACCGTTTCCAAATGAACAACTGCTCGGCAGCTCACAGTGCAGTGTTGATATGCTTCTGAATGTTGTCGGCGCAGCCTGTGATAGGACCCTCTTGAGGCGGGATGGACAGGACAAGATTTCCCCCATCAGTCACCAGGCTGTCATAATTGCCAGGTGAGCATTAGCAGGAGCCTCTGCGAGTGCCTTTATAACGAGTGTGTGTGTGTGAGGGGGGGGGCATGGGTCATCCACCATGCATCCTGTCCCTCATTAGGGGGAGAAGCCTATTCACATATTTGCAGAGCAGAAATAAGGCTATTAGTTTGGACTGGCCAGCAGCCAGTCACCCAGCCAGCACCATGAGACAGAGATTTTTAATTGCAGGGTTTCGCAGATATACTCAAAAGTTTTTCCATAGCTCTTGTCAAAGTGTCTGCAATGTGTGTACTTTTAGAAAAGACAATTAAATACCACACACAGTGGGTTGTTTGAGGACACAATCTTTCTGCGGCGCAGTCTAGTGTTCTTGGGTTTCAAAGCCTCTCGAACTTTAAATAAAAGTATCTCTTATGATTAAAAAGAAAAAAGAAATCATGAAACACTGCGACAAACAAAAAAAAATCTTTAGGCATTATTTAATGAGTGTTAGCTGATTGAATTCTCAGCTTTGTTGTTTCGGCAGAACTGTGTGGGTGTGTTGTGATTTCCTTTGAAAATGAAGCTAGCAAAGCTATCACAGGCTAAAGCCACCAACAAGAATCTGTTTGAAATGTTGCTAAATTTTGATTGGTGCAGGATGAGTTGATGACATCATCTTTTTCTGACTTAGTTCAAAACAATCAGGAGAACCCAGAGCACTGGGAAACACAAATCTCTCATTTCAAATGAACAAAACTGAACGAAATTTAAGAGAAATCATGTTCGTGAGATCATATTTCAATGTAACCCCTTTATGTGTGCAACAAACCAAGACAGTGTTTGTTATCATCCCAGCTGTTGTTTTCCTGTTAGTAGACTTCATGAAAAGATGAATGACATGAGCGCTCCCCTAAAGTGAAATCAAAACTTTGAATGACAAACAGTGGCATACTGTGAGGTTTCAGTCAGAGCCTTTAGCGACGAGCCTCAACACCACCTCAAACATACACACACACACACACACACACACACAGATGCGCAGATACAGCCAACACTGCCACAGGTGATTACCACAGTGCATTAGTGCGTCTTCCATTATGTCACTCAGAAACCACATGACACAAAATAAGTTTCACAGTTCATATACCAAAGTTCACTGGATGCTCGCGCAACTTCAACGGATTCAGTCCATTACAGTGAGAAATTAACAGCACACCGCCATCAGTTCAATGACAAATAGAAACATGCAGGTTAGGTCTGTTAATCGCTCAGTCAGAGTATTTAACGTAGGTGTAGTTGATAGTGAGTCCCCTCAATACGCTTATTAAGCACAACTGATTGCTGTCTATATGTCGCATTAACACTGGGAAACAGCATCTCCTGCCCAAACTCCAGCAAAATCATGGCGCAACCATAACAAGCAATGATGAAAAACTAAAACGGCACAATAAGTTTATATCCAAAAAAACCTGACTCACTCATCATTTTTAAATGAGATCGATCCTCCTCCGATCCTACAGGATCGGCAGATGGTGTGTGATGGCCATAGCGTTTAGCATCAGCAGATTACTAAGTTCACGGACACCGACACCAAAGTTGTGGATGACGACAATGGAGGCTAGCACCAACACACCGCTGGGTCCAGGGGGCATTCTGTCACTGCACATCAAAATCTGACTGGCTAATGACACGGTCAGTCAAAGTTGATATCAAACGGTAGCTTCAAGCATAGAGGAAAGGTTAGCAATACTGCATGAGCTGGACTACGTGAGCGGTGATATGTTTAAATGGCTTTGAGATATGACGGAAATTCCAGCTCAACAACCTGGAGTCTTTTTTGTAATGTACTGAAAAAATGACTGAATTCAGACTAAATTCAGACACACATTAAGGTAACTGTTGCTTACTCTGACAGCCCACCACTGACTCCTCCCTATTTACAGATGGGGACATAATACAAATTTACAACATCTTCCTTTTCTCAACCATGGTTTCTGTCATCACTGTGAATGTACGAACCATTTTACTGATGTAGTTTTATGGTTTTGTTTTTGTCGCTTACACAATTACCACAAAGAGGCACTTAAGGTAAACAAGGTAGACACTACAAAAGGGGCACAGGTGGAGCAGTGATTTGGAGAATGGAAAGAGCACCCGTTTTTTACCGCTAATTTTAGACATCACAATTACCCTCATCACACACTTTTCATTTGGATGAATAAATGAAAAGAAATACTACAACAATAACCTCAGATTGGACATTTTAAGAAGTGTGTCAAAAACACTTGACTCCCGCACCCAGACAGTGACTAAATTTGGGCCAGAATAGTCACTTTAGTGAGTGTAGACTGTATCAGACACGTATATAAGAGCAATCCAGAGTGAAGCCAGAACTTTTAGAGCTCCCTCTGGTGACTGGCTGCAGCACAGGTTTTCGGGCCAATCCCAGTTGTATCCCTTAGTCCCCTGGTTTACCCCCAAGCCTGGTTAATGCTTGACGTGTGGTCCACATGGCTTCTTGTGGACGAATGACATCATTTAATGGGCCTCGCCCCCTTATGTGGTCCTTTTCACATGGAAAATTTCAGTGTTGCGCACCTCTGAAAATTTCTAACTTCTGTGCTGATGAGCTGGGGCTTCTTGTGCTTAAAGTACAATAAATACTGGCATTTATAAGATTCACCACACAGAGATCCCCGTGATAACCTTGTTATGAACGATTTCTGGCATGAAATTGTGGCAAAACTTGGCAGAGTAGTTTGTGAAAAAAATGAAGTAACTATGTGAACAACATCTCCTCCTTTAGTTTAGTAGTAGATGTGTGTTTGCAATACACAGCCCCCTGCATTTTGGGAACGGAAGGGATATCCCAATACTCTATGAGGTTAGGGAGAAGGGTTACTCAGCCCTTGAGACAAATACTAACTGAGACCTCACTTGAAAGGAAGTGGTATGGAAAAACTTCCCATGATATCGAAACAGCTGAAAATAATGATACTCATGTTTTTTATCAGATATCCAATCCTTGTAAATATAAGCCATGTTTTCAATTGTTGGTTGTATTTTAAAATCGCTTGTTATAATGATCTAGCTAATGCTGTTATAGCGACAGCTAAAGCTAATAATAGCTACACCGACGTCAGACCAGGGTGACTGATTCACAGTAAATGAACTTCACTACAATGTACTGCATTTCATGAGTGATTAGACAGCTAAGCTGCATTTAGGAGCTGTATTAGCTACATAAGTTATAAAGAGCCAACATTACAGTAATCAGAAGCTACATGATACAGCTCCTGAATACTGTGATGGTTGCTAAACATTCATTTTTCATAGCTTAGCTGTCTAAGCACTCACGTAATGCAGTAAATCATAGTGAAGTCTGTTTGCTGTGAATTTGTCACCCTTGTCTGATATCAGTTTATCATCACCTTGTAAAAATGTGTTGATTTTGGAAGTGAATAAATATGGCGTGCCGTTTTTTAGTATTTAAAAGCTAAGCTTGAATAGGCAAAGTTACATTGTAGGTAACTGTAAAAAGAAGTATGACCATTCAAAATTTTGCCTAGTCAAAATGTGAATTACAGATCTCTGTAATTCACATTTTGCGGAGTGAAAATTGAATTCCGAAAAGTTAAACTTAGTTTTTAAATGTTAAAACTGCTTGTTATACATAAACAATTGTCGCTCTGTCTATAACACAGCGAGCGAGAACTGAGTGGTGTCTGCTTTTAAGGGGCGTGTTGTCACCTCTTCCCCTTGGTCCTAAAAACAGAGGGCCAAGATGAAGGGGTAGACGAAGGGGTAAAACAAAGGGGGAGGGAGAAGAACGATTGGGATTGGCCCTTTATGTCCACTTCCTCCATTAAAACAGATGACACGAAGGTTGGACTAGAAATGATAATACACATTAAATACATTTCATTCATTATAGCTAGTTTTTATCATGCTGACTTATTATCTCAACTTGAGGCAATAAGGGGAAGATAAAGGAAATAGATTTAATAAACAAAACTCAAAAATTCAAAACCACTTATGCTTGGAAGAATAATAGAGAGATGAGGTGGAAAAAAATCACAGGAGGTAACATGTCTTTAGATAAGACGTGGCAAATCAAATCAGACTTTATTTATAAAGCACTTTTCATACATTTAAACCGTAGCACAAAGTGCTTTACATGTTTAAAAGCAGCTCCACATGCCCCACCCCAGCACACACACACACACACAAACACAAACACAGACTCACGCACACTCACATGCATCATCACTGACAACTTGGTTTTAGAAATGTGTGGCTGAATACAGAGGAGTCAGGACAGGAAACACAATAACAGGAGGCCGTCTGTTCTGGGTGCTGCTCACGGCAAACCAGCATAGAGGGAAACAGAGATATATACTGAACAAAAATATAAACGCCCCATGTCACTCTTTTCAGCTTTTATTACCATTACAGTTAATCAGCACATGAAATCAACCAAAATTCATTTTGTTATTGATTAACGTTCAGATAACAGTCCATTATATCTTTGTGATGGCATCTCAAAATGAGTGGCATTCAGTAGAACATGGTGGGGTCAGGGCCAAGAAATTCACTTTTCAATATCTTGTGTCCACCATTTGCGTCTCTCAAAGGAAGCCACACATCGTCTTCACATGGAGTTGATGAGGTTGTCTATGGTGGCCTGTGGGATGTTATTCTACTCTTCCTGGAGGGACACACGGAGCTGTCGCACATTCCCCGGAACTGGAACACGATCACGGACACACATGTGGCCGACATGGATGAGGTCGATTTGCAGTACTGCCAGTCTCACGGAAACGAACTCTTAAACGGCCTATCGTCCAATAGTGAACATTCAGCTGTGCAGCGACTGCTCGGGTGGACATCCCTACATCCAGCATGCCAATGGCACGTTCTCGCATTACTACAGACATCTGAGGCATGATTACTTCTGACAAAATTGGACATTTTGGGGTGGCCTTTTATAGTCCCCACTGTAAGGAGTGCCTGAGTACTAATCATTCTGTTTAAGCTGCTTTTGTGTATCCCACACCCAAGTACTGAGTGGATTCAGTGCATCACTGAGCAAATGCTCAATGACAGAGATGGACTCAAATGTGGCACACAAATCAAGAAAAATATTCATTGTGTACAAGTACAAGACAGTATATACTCACTCAGGGCGGTTCAATTCATACGTCTTCAGTATTTGACATGGGGCGTTTATATTTTTGTTCAGTGTATATTCACTCAGGGTAAGGAGCAACAGGCCACAGATGTGATAAAAGACACAGGTGACACTTAGAGGGGCGGCCAAAGAGGAGAGAAACACATCAGGGCAGGAGGTTAAACTGAACCACACGCACAAAGAGAGAGAGAGAGAGAGAGAGAGAGAGAGAGAGAGAGAGAGAGAGAGAGAGAGAGAGAGAGAGAGAGAGAACTACCAAACAAAACAGAAAACATTAAAGAATTAACAGAGGACCACACTCACTTTTTGTTCATCAGGCTTGTCGTCCATCTTTATATACAGTTTGAGTTTGAACCAATAAGATTTCAGGGATAATCACAGGAACAGCATGCAGCATGTGGTTTACAAAAGGCCCATTTGTTGCAGCCATAAGGGAGTCTGTATAAAACCCCTCATTGGAAGCATCATTCAGACATCGCCCAGCCTGCAGAAAGTCTCCTCTCATTCTGCTCAACACGAAGGCTTTGTCTCTGACAGCTTAATACAAGAGAGAGGTGAAGGTCTGGGCTTGTTCTTGTCACACACCAGGAGGCAGCTGATGTGTAACACGGTGCACCAAATTAGAATATATGTAGATGAGGATTTATCCAACAATGCCTGGATTTGCAGCTCTTTTAAAGTTAAAAGTGTCTCCTACTTCTACATTTTCCATGACCATTATTGTCCAGCTTGTATTTGATCAGAGTTCTTTCCAGAACTCGACAAACTTTCCCTCATCAATAATCAGAGAAACTTTTCTTTTCTTCTGTAACCCATTTCATAAAAATAGCTCTGACTGGAGCCTGATGGGCGGGCGTTGATGGAGATTGATTTATTAATCTAATCGTCCCGATGTAGGACACGACATGCATTTGTCCTGTTCTCTGAATCTGTCGGGAAAGCACTTGAGGTCATTCTGCGAGAAGATCAACCAATCACTTTGGACAATCTTCTCTAATTCTCCATCTTCCTTTCATAATCTCTACAATCAGGAGCTAGGCAGGGAAAACCATCTCAGCTTTGATGTTTGGCTTTGATGGATTTGTACTTCTATTAGCCTCCAGCACAAATTTCCAACTTCCTCACCAACAAAATGTCTCAAATCAGGTTTTACTGCAGAAATATCGATCCTTGCGTTTCAAACAAACAATCTTCTCTTCATGGAGGACACTCATGACGATTTGCTCCCTGCAACAATGAGCTTTTAACATGATCTGAGGCATGTCTCTGGATGCACTAACAGCCTTTTCCTTCATGCTTCTGGCATGTAATGTGAAACCATGTGGTGGATGAGCAGAGCAGCATCTCGAAAACCAATGGCTCCATGGGGGTGCAGCAACTGGGTCAGAATCCAGCGCCTCTGAGGGCTGTATGAGATTGTCAGCATCTTGTGGTAATCAAAGGACATTACAGCTGTTCATGAGCGAGCGAGGAAGAAGCGGCAGCATTTAACCACAGACTGAACTCTCACTGGAGGTAAACACAATCTGATAATGAGGATGATGCGTCTTACAGCCCTGTCGGGTGAGTTATTATTATCTTGGGTAAGCTAAGGAAGCAAATGCAAATATTATTCTGGAACAGTCTATTGTGTTTCTTGACTCCAGACCTTATTAGCTGTCGCTGTGGTCAAAAATAGCATCCAAGCAGGAGTGTTTTTCAGAGCAGCTCCTGGAGATTGATGATTGATTACTCCACAATTACTGCTGAAAGCAGCAGGGCCCCTCCTCCTAATCACTGCTTTCGTCGCTAAAAGGAGATTATCACATAGGAGAAGCGTGTTAGAGCCACTTCCTCCCTGCAAATCAATAAAAAATTACTCAAGAGATTGCAGGCATACATCAGAAATGTCTGAGTTAAGTCCCTATAGGCTGACTTGCTGTGCACATTTGAAAACAGGTATTGTTCTGTGTGTGCATATGAGTGTGTAGGTGTGAGTATGTGTGCCTCCTGTGGCAGCAGATCTGACCCCCACTGAGATTCTGGCCTCAAACCATGTCTAATTAAAGCTGCTTTTCAGTGCTGCCGCTCTGGAACTTCAGGTCCCCTCAACAATTAAGTGCAGGATTTCTCCTCTGGTCTCCAGCGAGAAGAAAAGGCACATCCACAGGGTTGATTACCCCCAACAATCGGTAGCAGACTTAGTTGATGGAACCCCATCTATTGAACTGGGAGAGACAGGCAGGCTGGTGTACAATTTAAGCACACCAGAGACTCGAGGAGAAATAGGACAGAGAATGTATGGTGTTGTATTGAAAGTCAAGGCACGGAACATGTTGAGAGCTCCTTGTCATGATGGGCTAATGGAAATAGGTTAGCAAGACGATCACATAACCAGAGGTAAGAGGTTCAATTCCTGCCTCTGTGTCCTTGAAAGCTGCCCCTGATAAGAGCATCAAAGAAGGGGTGGGGGGCTGGGGGGTACAACTGTGAGCTTTACAAGCAGCAGAGTTAGAAAAACAAGAAACTCAGTGTTTTCACATCACCCTGATTCAAAGACGATCAAAGCCTAGTCAAAGATAGGTAATTATCTTTTACTTGTGCACACGTGTGAAGTGTGAACCACAGGCTACTATCACTACAATACATTCAGTACTCATCCAAAACAAGCAAGTCAGTACTGAGGATGTGTGCATTTAGTTAACTAAACATCGAAACAGCACCCTCATTAATCAGCACCGGAGTTACGACCTGCTTCAACATATCATTAATATAATTACAATCATCAAAATGAAATGACGGGCATGTGTCGTCTTCTGCGTCACAGCGCCACACCCCACAAGCCGTCTGTAGCTCTGATTAATGACCACTGCCATGATGCCTCTACTACTCTAATGTAAACAAACGCAGATGACAAATGGCGTCTCATAGCTCAGCGTGGTTTGGCAGCGTTTTAGAGATAAATGAAGATAAAGTTGTGTGTGGGCTGTGTCTGGCTGAACAGGATCAAAGGCTAATGGGGCTCTGCTGCTGTTAGCCACACTCGGCAAACCAACTTTGTATCAAACATTTACAACAAGCTGCGATTGGACCACCTGATGATGTTGATGTCAATGAATTCAATTGTACTGTATTCAGTTAACTTATTTACGGTCTGTAATGTCATAAAAACGTCACATTGTACAAGAAATTTCTACCTGATATGGTGGAGTATGTCCTGTTAGTGATACTTTGATGGTTTTGTCCTTTTTTTGTTGTTTCCTGTGTATGTAAACAAAATAAATAATTACATCCATTGAGTTTTAAATACACGGACACAGAAAAAAAAAAAAAAAAAAAAAAAAGTGTGTGTGTGGGTGGGGTGGGAAGGAATGGGAGGGGGATACAATTTCAAAACAAGCCAACCATGAGAATAAACTATATGGTTCTCCGTTTTTACCTCTGGCCCCTGAAGACCCGGAACATTTTGAAGAAAAACAATTGAAACACTTGACTAACTCAAGAGCTTAACTGAATGAAATATGAGAATTAGACAGCATGTAATAGGATCCCTGGGCACCAAGCGCCCACAGTATGTGTTTAAAGGTCTTAGACATAGCCGCTGCTACGTGTTTGTCAGGCTTAAACAAGCCCATGAACTGTGCAGCCTCCATGGTGAGAAGCTCTGATCACCTACAAGCTCCTAAAGCCACAGCCAGCCACAGATAAGGCATCCATTAGGGCTTTTATTTTAAAGCATCTCACCCGTTAATGGACTCCTCTGGCCCGGCCACAGACCCACTATCTTATCCTCACAGGCCCAGTTAACCAGCCTGGCTTCTGCTTACAACAGGTGTGAGACTGTCTGAAACCGCAGACAGGCTCCCTGCTGAGAGTGTGGTGAGGCGCTGATGTGTTGTCAGATCTACAGCAACAACTATTAATACTCCTGCAAGGTCTACCTCTGAGAGGTAAACAAATGTTTATAAAGAGTCAGGGAAATTAAAATAAACAATATATAAGCAGTATGGAGGTGAGTTATTGAAAGGGGAATACTTCTCCCTGAGCGCTGCATATACACAGAGCTTGACTGCAGTTAATAATATCTGCCATGTTTTCCCTTTGTCTAAAGAGAGTGCTAACTCATTATGGTACACAGCTAAACTCTTATTTGCTCAATCTTATGGGAGATATGCATTTACCATGTTTGTACTTTTAATATGAGGCTACAAGAAACAGCTTTTTAGCTTTGTTTAGCAGAAAGAACTAAATGGAGTCTTTTCATTGAGAAAACAAGACAAATGCATGCTAACTGTTCTACCAAATAGTTAGGTTATGAGAGACCGCTTATGTATCGTTCCCCCAATAGCGTTATTGACCTATGGCTAAGTCCCGCCCTCAAACACGATGAGCCAATCACTGTGCAAGTAGCCATTTCCATACACTCATTCTCTGCCAGGACGTCTTTTGGAATGTATTGAAAAGTCAGTTTAGTTTTAGTTTGCCTGAGATTTTAAGTTTAAAAATGGTCGAGCGGTGTTCGTGGGGTACATGCACCTCCGACATGAGGTATCCTGAGAGGCTAGGTAGCTAGGTGTATTTTTTTTACCCTTTCCTAAGCCACAGCTCAACAGCGAAAAGTCTTTTTTGGATAAAGTGGTGCGGTAGACCCAAGGGGCAACATCCAGTTCAGAAAAATGAAGCCCATGTGGAAGTGCTAAAAGTTGCTGTTCATTGAGAATCTGCCAGAGGCTGGCTGCAGAAAGACTGGAAGACATGTACACATCAAGGCAAAAAAAAAAAAGACTTTTACAGCATTAAAAAAAACATTTACAGCCTGATTAAAAAAAAAGCTGGGGTCTGAAACGTCAATTTCGCTATGGGGTGGAGGGGTGTTCTAACTCAGTGGTTTAGAGGATATTAGGATTATGGGTTTGTCCAATCAGAGGCTCAGCTCAGGTTATGTGACTAACAGGTGCCCTATAGCTGTTTAAAAGGAAGCTCAAAGTCTGTGTCATGTCCAAAATGGCCCTGTCCAATGATTGGCTTCATTTGACTCTATCAGGAACGGCGTCGCAGAGACTTCGTCCATATTTTAAACTGTCTATGGGTAGACCACAACACCAACTCAATGAGAATAAAATTAACAAGGATGTTTATGTCTGTTCTAAGGTAAGTCAACATTGTATTTTACATATTGTCACTTTGCCGGAAAGAAATATAAAATAATATATATTTTTTTTATTTCATCAGTCCAACATCTTCTTAACCCTCTGTCTTGATGTATTTTTCTATGCCACGAAAAAAACAACACAAGAACGGCAGCTGTCGGTCATCATTAAACAAGACTTAAAACTCCATTTTTAACATCTAATAACTAATGAAAAAGACAATTTTTAGAAAAAAGAGGATTTAAACACAATGCAGATAAATAGTATCTAAATATCACCCCAGCATACAGATGTGAGAAATGACGCTTCTATGTTTATTTTTTATTTTTAATACTATTCATAATATTATGTTTATATTATTTATGGAAGACGAGAACAGCCATGGATTTTTCTTTTTTTTTATGCACCGTTGTCTCATAACGACTTATTATTTCATTATCTCAATATAATAAAGATTGTTTTCTCGTTAAAACGAATTAATTAATAAAGTGTTTGTCTAGATTTCAGCATAGCTGCCATGAACGGCTTCCAGCCAATGGGTGTAGCTGTATACAGCCTCTCATCTGTCAGTTAGCAGATGATAGTCAGCAGCCAGATAGATAAGAGTTTGTCAGTCTATCAGCTGCTAATCGGTAGCCGCTAAAGTAAACAAACTAAAGTGTAACAGGTCTGCTACAGCTAGGCTGACAAACTCCTATCTATCCGGCTGCTTAGGCTAAGCTAAGGTAACGTAAATGTAAGCTAACCTCAACTTTGCAAGAAATCAAGACAAACACTTTATTAATTAATTCGTTATCCCAAGAAAACAGTCTTTGTTATATTGAGATAACAAAACAATAAGTTGTTATCGTGAGATAATGGTGCATTAAAAAAAAATGTTCTCCTCTTCCATAATTATCAATACTATCATTGTTAACTTATTTAACTTATTGAAATTTCTTTGTCTTAGGGATTTATGGTATGAGGCTCACAAAATAATAATTTAAATATTTATAATATATGACTTAGGCAATTATGCTATTAGGCTAACAATACACTTTTTTTTCTACAACCGAGAAAAGCGAGCATTTTGATCTTAAATCCGTTTCCAATAAGTTAGGATCCAAATATTTACATTTAATGGGGAATGACCCCAAAAAGCAGTTGATATGGGCTTTACTTCTGGCACACCAAAACCTGAGCCATGCATCGATATGTAAGGCCTTGGTACACATGGATACACTGATTTATTAGTCTCATTTGTTGGCAAACATCTACTTGGCTTCCTCAAGGTGTCTTACAGGGTCCCCATCCATATGGAACATGTAACTGGGTGGAAACGTAGCCTTGAGAAGATATAAAACATGAGGCCATCTTGGTTTTCTCTCCATTGGGGTTGCACCCTGGCCTTGAATGAATACACATGAATGAGCCACACTGGAGTGTGTCTTTTAAAACAGCCACTTCAGCTGCAGAGTGGAGTCAGAATATGTAACTTGGTGGAGAGTCAGGGAACCAGTTACATTCCTGGCTGAACTTTGCCAAGGTCAAATGCTAACTAACTGACAGTTGTGCAGCTTTGTATAAAGACTTACATTCTTTATATATCTTAGCACACAGAACAGAAGTAAGGAGGCCCTTACATTGTGTTCTACATGCTTTGGATTTCCGTTTTAGAAAAAAAAAAATGTTCCTAAGACTGAAGGACATTTTTTTTTCTAAATAGCGTAAACATACTTCAACACAACCAAGCCTGCTGTTTCCAGACATTCTAAGCTAAGTAAATTGCTTGTTACCTTCAGCTTTAAATCTAGCATCAGTGCATTTGTTGCTTTAAATCTTAGATTTATCTGGCAGACATACAGGTGGTAAAATCCTTTTTGTTCTTACCCTTCTAAATAGTTTGACATTTCTCAAAATGTCAGTCTTTCTCATTAATCAATCCGTCCATCAAGAGAAATGAAGGAGTAAGTTTGATGGATGAATAGCTAAGACCTTTTTTTTGCCAAACATTTGCCATTTCCGAGCAACTCTAAGGAGAAAAAAAAAATGTTGTACTTAGTTGAAGAAAATATTGATGAATGAATCTGTAATGAAAGCAATAATTAGTTTCAGCTCTATAACATTCACTATAGAGTGCCAGTAATGAGGCATCCCCTGTTTTTGCAGCTACATTCTGTTCATGGACTCTGGAGCGCTCCTTTTTCCGTCATTCACATGGTTGTGTAACCATCTAAAGGCAAGGGTCATCTGGAAAATCAAACCTTCTTTGTTTCGAGGTACCTATGCATCATCTAACAATGAAAGGTGCCTTTTCAGACAAAGGACAAAAAAGAAAGAACACACTAATGTTTTTGTTCTGGAGTCATCTTTATATGTTTTCCTGCAATGGTTACCTTGGACAAGAAGCCGTAATTTACCACCTTTAAAAGCCCCCACACTTAAACACGGTAATGATGTGTACGCTGGTCTTAAAAGCTCAGAGAACAAGGTTTATTAAACAACTGACTCATTGGTGTGATGTGCTAGTGTTCACATTTACACCAGCTGAATTACACGTAAATTAATGCTAAATCTATGTTCAGTTTTTTCTACAAAAAAAAGGCAAAATGTACAAACAGGAAACATCACTTTGCAAACAGTACATTGAAACATTACATTCCTATTTCAACACCATGCACTTAAAGATAATGAAAAACAATAAATGGGTGTGCGTAATACGAAAGAGGTGATTGAATTTCAGTCTGAATGCCAAGCAGGCACTTGGCAGGGATTCAGTATTCAAGCAGCATTGATCCTATTTCACCATTAGTTGTTCCCTCATGTGTGCTCGCCTAAGGTCCTTTAGGTAGCTGAGATTTTCATGGGGCCAATGTTGATTTCTGAAACACACTGCAATTCCAAAACCCAAGGTAAGCACTGGTTTTTATTACCACAATTCAAAATAAACCACTGCAATACTTGTGATTTTTTCACCATTCAATTTAGTTTTCTCCGAGGAGTGTTCAAGTTTTACAGCATCTTAGAAAAATAATTGGTTCTGTATGTACAACATCAATAACAACAGTGGTGATAGAAACTTAACAACAGCTTCGTGTACAATAATACATCATTACAAGATCAGCAATGATGAGAACCTGTCACACGTTCATGAATGATAAGTGGGTATTCAACTGCCAGTGTGAACTTTCAGGAACCAAATGTTTGATAACACATTAAAACATGATGATATATTCATAAGATATGTCAGGTATTTGATTAAATATGTAAAAGTTTTTCAATATACAAAATAAAGGCTCAGCAATCTCCCTTTATATAAACAAAGCTTCTAAAAACCAATAAACAAATAATAAATAACTTTCTAAAGGCACAAGTAACTATGCGCTCCAACACTTCATGATATCTCAAGATTTTAACAAGACTTTGTTGTCATATCAGACAAATGTTTTAATACCCCAGAAACTGATCAAGTTTCAGTTAAAACAAACACAAAACACTGTTAACACTTTGCAGTGAAACATTTTCACCTTCTTTTCTTCAACAGTGATTTTTAAAAACAATACATCCGTCCAAAGAGCTGCCCTGTGTTTCACTCCATACCCTACAATTTACATTCCTTTTTCATTAAACATTATTCATAGAATCAAGTCATTTCTGAAATGATAAAAACAAAACACAATAAGGAGAATGTCATGGCTGCACTCTCGCCATGCAATCTGTTGATTTATAGATGTTTGTGATTTTCAGCACGTCTTCACCCAAGCATCAAAAGAAACACCCGAATAGCCAGAGCCCAACCAGTAATCACTGATATCCCCTATCAACAGTATTTGATCGCCTCTCTTTGTCAGAAACCATTTGTTATGGAAATCCTAATGTATGTTTGATTCAATTTAAAAAGTCACTGAAGAAATTTTAGTGAGCACTGTTAAATAAACCAGTTTTGTAATCATTTTGTTCACTATGTTGGAAATAGATCAAATGTAAACAGTACATGTTTTTAACAGGTTTTTCTTTATTAATTATTATTTTGATCTTTGAATCTACAAAACAATCTACAAATCAAATTAACATTCTGTTTTCGGTTTTGCATGTACATCAGGTCTGGTGATATTTTTAAATTTTATAGATGTCCAAGAATGGCGAAGCTCTTCAGGGCAGTTTCACCACTAAAGATGGTCTTTAGTACACATATCCAGCATTCAAAGACATGAAAAAAGTTTTTTTTTAATATTGTGGTGAAAGGTCGCAGGAAATGAGATGTTCCAAAGTCACCCTTGTTACAGGCATTTCATTTCAATAGTACCACCTACTGAGGACAGAAAATTACTGCTTAAACAAAAACATGACTGAACCAAGCGGCAACCTCCTGTCTAAAAATATGAGGCAATGCAGATGCAATAAAATCTGCTGTTCATTGAGAATCTGCTTGAGGCTGGCTCTGAATGACCAGAAACCACAAACACACCAAGCCAAAAAAAAAAACTATTTTAACAGCAGGAATAAAATCTTTACAGCCTGTTACAAAAAATGTTTCCCGTTTGAATAAATGATCTCTCTAACGACACACACTGTATGGGGGTGATGTTAGTCTAACACCGCAGTTTAGAAGATATTAGGAACATGAGTTCAGCCAATCAGAGGCTGAGCTCAGCTGATTGACAGGCAGACGTCCTATAGCTCTTACTGTGGAGGCTCAAAGCCTGCCCCATTCTGCCAATGATTTGCATCAAAACTACATTTCAGAAAAAGATGGGTAATGTCACAGATGTCCATTTATTACACGGTTTATGCTGTCAAATCATGTTTTGTTTGCCACTTAACAGGAAGTAGTTTTCTGGAAAGCTCATTATACTTGTAGAGTGTCCAAATGCACTAACACAGGATCCAACATCATATTTTTTCTTTTCTGTTACTAAATTCTTGCAATGTTAATTTTTCAGAGTAAGTCGGGCTCACTGCAGCATCCATCAGTGACTGATATTTCCATATGGAGGCTTGTCAGTCATGTTAGACTTCTTTGCAGGCTGCCCTCACGTATTTTCCTCTGGTTCTCCTCCTCTCATCCGGACCTTTTCTTCCGAGCCAAATGAGAAACTTTCGAATGCTCTGTGACTCAACAATCCCAAAGCTGCTTTGGGATGTAGGATATATTATTTAACAGCTTTGGGGTGCAGTGCAAGTTTGCTCACACTTTATTCTGTGTTCCAAACACATAAAAATTCATAGCTGTTTTCACTGGTCTGTCTTTTATGACGACAATGACACAGCAGCAACAAACTCTGCTGCAGCTCCACACCCTAACAAGCACGACGGGGAGGTTTGGTTTGAAACTTCTTCATCTGGGCTGACATGTCACCATGGCATCAGCTTGTCAAGCAAGCGGCTCATAAGCGTACTGAACTTTGCTGTGGATTTAACTTCAATGGGACCTTAATTTACAATTTGATTGCACCCTGCTGTCTATTACAGAGAATGCAGGTTTAAGGCACTTCTTCACTACCTAAAACACACATCAACTGCTATCACATCTACTTCCTTTGTTAGTCAGCGTCCAATCACAAGAGGAAAGAGTTCTTTAGACTGTTTACTGCTCTAAGATATGACAGTTTGGCATTTTTCTATCACTAGATCTGGAAAAAAACTGTGAAAAATGAAAACTTTATACTTAGTTTGGTTATCAGATACTTTAAACTATAGATCTGAAAAATGTTTTCAAATTCAGTGCTGGTTGGGCTCTAAAATCACTTAATGCGTTTGTAACTCAAACACTAATATGGATGGAGGATGAGCAGCAGTTATGACTATAACACTCCTGCTTTAGGACTGAGCCTACAGAACTGCATGTCGTCAGCACAAGGAGGTCACTGACAGCACAGACCAATTTAGAAAATGGCCTTTTAAACAATGCTCCTTCATTTGTTGTCCAGCAGTTAAGTAGCAGTCTAAGCAGTGTGGTGGATACTCAACTAGCAGCTGATGACTTCAGCGCGGTGCTTTGATTTCTTCGTTCTCCATGCACAGACTTTGCCGAGGTCCCTGCTTTGACACAGCGAGGTCCCCGGAGCCGCGGCTCGTCACGTCACTTTGCAGGCAGGTGCAGCTCCTGGCAAACCTGTAAAAGGAACGCCTCCATCATGACAGTTGAGCCTCTGCTGCCTGGGTCTTTGTTTCGCTATTACAGGAAGAGGCGGATGATGTGCGTGGTTAAGAGCCACGTGTGCCGGGTTTAAAGAGCCAGGGCTGGTTAGGATGAGGACAGAGGGTGGAGGTGGAGGGGGGGGGGGGGGGGGGGGGGGCAGAGAAGTGGGAGATCAGACGCTCAGGGTCATGTTACGGAGCAGCCACTGCTGAGAGCGGCTGTTGTTGCAGTCTCTCAGGGTTGGGACCATCTTGTCCTCCTCAGATGGCATGTCCAAACACTGGTTGCTGTTCACGTGCAGCAGGGTGAGTCGCTGCAGAGAGAGAGAGGCAGACAGAGCAATCAGACAAATTCAAACACTGATTTATGAAAGCAGGGGTCTCCTTAATTTTTGCAGTTAATCAGAGTTTGATGTTGTTCCAGTTGGAGTTATGCAGTGTCAGAGTTTTAAAGTTAAACTTTCCATCAACCTGCCTCAAAGCCTGTGCTCCAGCTCTTCTTCTCCACCTGGATGACTAACACCAACTTTCACAGACACACTTCAACTATTGATTTCCCACATTTCACAAAAATACCTCTCAACCCCGGAAAATGGCCCGAGCTTGTTGCACTCGGTAACTCTAGCTGGAGCAAGAAAAGAAACAATAGCAACATCAAGAGAGCAGGATTTTCTTGTTGAGGAGAAGTGAGAGTCGTGCCCCTCAACATGCTCTGAGGCTGCTGGCAGAATCGAAGCTCTTTTTTTGTTTATGTGGAGACTGTTGTCATCGGCACTTTATGCAAGAGACTTCTCTGGGAATAAAAAGTGGAATCCATTTCTCTACTCCAGAAAAGACTAAAAGAACAGCACCTAATGTTTTTGGATTACCGCTTTTTAAAGTAATACGTTCAGAGAATAAAATTAATTGCAGCAATAAGAAAGGGCTTATTTGCTCAAATGTCACCATGTTAGTGTGTAGCTCACAGCAGTTTAACTTTGCAAACCAATTTTATGCTGGCTGCTTTTTCTAACATGGTCCAGAGACAAAAACAGTGGACGAAGAATATTGCAACAAAAACATAGCATAAAAAGGTCAAACAAATTCCATGGTTAAAATAATGGTTGAGCCAGATCGTGGGACAGAAAAGGGACCATTTGGTACAGTTCAATGTTTGTCCTCTATTAACCATACAGACTTCTAGCTCCTGAGTAGAATGCTCTGAGATACACACATCAGCCAGTTTATTGGGTACACCTCTTCAACTGTCCATTAAGGCAAATATATAATCAGCCAATCACTTGGCAGCAAGATAATACATTTAGACTTGTGGACATGATCAAGACGAGCTGCTGAAGTTCAACCCGACCATCAGAATGGAGTAGAAAGGTGATTGAAGAGACTTTGAACGTGGCATGGCTGTTGGTACAAGATCGCCAAAGTTTACTTCCAACAGCAAAGTTGAATCAAAGTGTCTTAAGCGTTCAGCCCTTTTTCTTTTTGTAAAGTGACACAACCCATGGTTCACTGACATGTTTACCTCATCAAAACACACTGGGTTAATTGCTGATTTGGAAGACTGAGATGAAACAAATTCAGATGTTACTGTTGAGGCATTTGGTGCTCACTGTAAAGAAAACCTGAGATAAAAAATACAGAGTGTCCATAGTTTATCACAAAAGAAAATGAACAGACAAGTATGTGGAAACTGTTACAAAATGAGGAGTAAATATTGAAGTTTAACCAAATGAATACACCTCTATATGTGCACCATTAGCTGGATGAAGTACATTAAGACAATACTTGATTTCTTGCCATATTCTCTGTAGCCTAGCCTCTTCAGTGGCTAGAATTGAGCAAAATTCAATATCACGATAAAAAATGGTAATGGAAACAGAAAATCTCTCAAATTTCACTAAAAAGTTTTTACACTCTCTCATTAGGTAGTTCTTCTGAAGGTCGGGTATTAAAGATTATCACAAAAGTGTAATGGAAACACCTTTTGACAAAAACACCTCACTTGTCGTTAATAACGGACACACCTCCTTCACCTCCTCGGCCTCAATCCTCTCCCAGAAGTCCCTGGTACGTGTCCACTGCCACACATACAGTCTCTGGCGTTCATATTGTAAAAGTCCTGCTGTTAATTATGTTTCTGACAGTCAGTGAAGGTATCAGGAAGGCTGTGAGTAGGTCAGAGTGCCGCAGGGAGGAGGGGCGTGTGTGAGTGAGAGAGTAGGCAAGCTGGAGGAGATGATTTTCCTTCAGTGTTTTCTTCATGCCTGTTTTGAGCTGGCCAACAGCGACCAGAGAATAAAAACACAAGTGTTCGCGAATCGGCATCGTAATCATTGTAGCATCCTGACAGACGTTGTAGCGTCCTGACAGACGTTAGAATATTTTAACACCCTCTGCCTTCGTCTGTTGACAAACTTAGCAACAAAAGTGACGCCCATCAAATGACAGTTCCAGCTCTTTAAATGTTACCACTGGTAACAGTCCTCCTTCCTTCTTCCACATTCTACAAATTGAACCTCTCGAGCCGAGATTTTACTCAAGTTGTGTGCAGTTCGAGTGCTAATTGAAAAACCAGCACAATTTTACTTTATCGAAACTTCAGAAACTTTATTCTGTGAAAAATGGAATTGAATGGAAACGCAGCTACTGATCTCTTACTTTAGATCAGTGATGTCTCATAACTATGTTCAATACACAATAAATTTAACTTAACCTTTTAGTTTACCTGAGTCTGCGTATCAGATTTTATTTCAATAAACCGTGACGCATGTTGTGCCTTTTCATGAGGAGTAGCTGTTTTTTAGAGGTTCATTTGCAGTAGCAGTACCTCTTTCCTCAACAGGACACTTTAAATACACAAATGCAATGTGGTTAAAACCTTTGATAACTGCTGAGTACATAGAACAAGTCGGATTGAGATATCTCATCAGTTGCCTTTGTAATATATTTTTTAAATCGTGAACAGACTTATGGCCACCCTGTATAAAAAAAATCCCAATATGTCAGTGACAGGCACATCATAGAGCTGAAACGCAGATGAGTGGCGCATCCATAAATAGTGCAATAACATATGTGCATCACATCGAGTATGGCACTGAGTAGAGTTTACAGTACCTCATTGAGCTCATTTGCACTTCACTTCCTCCTATAGAATTTTCTGCAAAGATCTTTATAGTGAAAAGACGACAGCAGACCATGGGAGGATTTTTTTTCTCTGGTGTGTTTGAAAATCAAATCCTTTAATATATAAATCCATCCATGCTGCATTTAGTCTCCACATCCCCATCATAATGTGTACTGTCTATTCAACCACATAAAACACACACACACACACACACACACACACACACACACACACACACACACACACACAGATTATAAAAAAAATAATAATCAAACATAAGATTGAACTTGGGCTTTAAAATGTACCAACTGTATAATAACTGTATAATAAATGACCTGTGAGGAGGTGAACTCAAACACCACATGAGCATGTGCCACAGAAATCTGTGGCTATCTGCCTCTTAGGATCCCGAGATAACATCACCCCTACACACAAACACACACACAAACACACACACACACACACACACAACTTTAGAGCTGGAAAAGAGCTCTCAATGGCCTTGATTAACCATTTATGCGCACTCCTTCAGAAGAAACACGCTTCCGCAATTTGGTCCCTCACTTGAGTTGCCTTTCTGGTCTTAATGATCACACACAGGGAGCGAAAGGAGCTAAAGTCGGTGCATAAAAAAAAGAAAAGACGACTGGGAAAACAATGTCATGGGATCCCTTTTTTTGCAGTAAAAAATGAAACTGATGAAATGAATAAAATCTTGATATTTTGACCAAACAGCAGCACACACAAGAAAAAATGAAAGAAATCAACAACAAAGAGTCTTAAAGGGGGCTCTGTAACATACATATTGCAATAACTTCTCTTGAGGTTGTGTCATAATTCTTCATTACAATGAGACTGTGCTCTGACTGTTGACCGAGGATATTCAGACTAATGAGCACACACAGACAAGCAGGCCATGTTTGATCTTAAGCTATAAAACACAAGGGCCTGACATCCCCTGCCTGGATACAAAGAGGCGCACACATGCAAAAACACACACACACACACACCTTTTCTGAAGTACACATCGCAGACGGCCTTACAGCCACATTTGTTCAAACAGAGCAAGAACAAAGAGAGCAGGTGGCTCTCGACCTTCCACACCTGCTGAAAAACCAAGAGCAATAAAGTCGCTCCGCACCAGAGAATTTCAACGAAAAAGTAATTCTACAACCAAGACAAAGACAGAGTTGCTCTCTGGTTCAGTTTCAGAATCAGAATTATTCATTGTAAAAAGTCTAAATAACAAGCAGAATAACCGACAAATACTTCTCTTACATACATATTCAAGTATGAAGCTTCTCTCATCAGGAGCTGGAGGGAGATCTAATTTATAAATCATAACAAGCTGGCAGAGCAAGCCATGAGAAGTGTATTCAGTCCTTTCACTGAAGGATCCGAACCTGCTCTACAGGCAGAGTTGACAGAAGAAAAAGTATAAAAGCAGAGGACAGAAAAACTGCTCCACATTTAATGAAATACTAGAAATGTGGAGGTCCTGTCCTTTGCTCATAATTATTTCATGGCTCCTCTGGGGCAGAGAAAACTCCTATCTCAGCCTCCCAGCAAACCAACCGCCGTCTCTGGAGCGAGTTGCTGAGTATGTGCACAGCTGAGACCAGCTAATTAAATGTGGACGGTTTCTAACCACGAGGCCGGGCTGAGGAGCATTATCCTCTTTGTCACCAGGCAGCGCGCTGGACTCCCTGAAAGGCAGAAGAGATCCTGTTTGATGTGATCTTATGCTGACTCTGGAGGAAGATCTGGAGGGCCGGGAAGTCTTTGTGGGAAACACAAAAACAGCGGATTTCTTTTGTCTCAAGGCAGAATCAGGCAGCGGTCTCATTTGCTCTAATGGTTCCCCGTTCTTGTGTACGTGCTCCCCTCTGGTGCTGGCTATGACACAAGGACCTCTGAGAGGGAACAACAAATCAGGCCATCTAGCAGCAGGTCACTTCACTGTCACTGCTCTGACACACACCAGTAGTTCTTGGAGCTTCTTACCCAATTTACCTTGCTTGGTTGCAAAAACTGAGGCGTGCAACTGTGAAATTTCTCTTTAGGTTTTTAGGAGACACAACAGTATACGAGCTGAAGGTGCAAACTTTGTATAATTCAGCAGAACGGCGTCAGCAGCAGAGATTATGACAGACAGACACAGAGGAGAGGAAAATAACAAACCTGAAACTGACAGAATTTGCGAGCCAGAAAACATTCCTTACAAAAAGTATGTAAATAAGCAGGCTGAGTGGTGAAAAGCTCTGATAATTGGGATGCACTGCATCTACAATATGTACATGGCACAGAGTGTACACAGCTGCTTCAGGCCAATAGGAGAGCGGTCTGAGAGGCCAGGACCATGAAAGCTAGGTTCACAATGAAGGATCACTTCAAAAGAACTAGTACACAATGGCGAGCTCATTTCAATCAGCCCAGCCCGAGATAATCAGCAAAAAACACACATCCTCCATCTCAGGCATCACCCACTAAACACTGGCAGTGCAAGGAATTTTTTCCATCAAAATAAAATATTTATGTTGGAAAACAAATGTCAAAGAGACCTAATTTAGTGTGAAGACCGGCTAAAGGTGCTGCAGATTTCATCATGTACACAGAACCGTCTTGATGGGACAGCAGTCGCTGCTTGATGTGGCTCTGCTTCACTCATCACACATTTCCTCCACGTTAAAGGTCACCTGAATGAGCTACTTAACGCTTCCTAAAACTATTTCCATGCACATTTGGAATAATATCGGAAAGATCAATATCATTACAAAAATATATCAGTTTCTTACTTGAGATGAGAACGACCTTTGACCTTTCTTTTTTTTAATGCACCATTATCTCCTGATAACGAATTATTATCTTCATATAACAAAGATCGTTTCATGGCAGCTCTTGTAGGTTGAAATCAAGATAGATACATTATTAATTAATTCGACATCATGAAAAAATTATCTTTGTTTTGTCGAGATAACGAAAAAAAAATCTTTTTTATAACGAGATATGTTTTTATCATGAGATAAGAGTGCCTAAAAAAAAAAAAAAAGAAAAATCCATGGCTGTTCTTGTCTTCTATAGTTTCTGATCTAGAAACAAATGAAAAATTTCACAACATACTTCAAGAACAGATGAAAAGTTTAACAAACTAGTCTTCTCAGCTAAAATATCATTATGCTAGCTGTGCTACAGCTAATCTAATCTCCACTAACGTGCTCACCTCAGGCCCCACAGCCTCAGAAAGCATCAGGAGCTCAGAGAAAATAATCAGTGGGACTGTAGTAGAGGTGTCTAGCCACCTCCAGATGGGTGTAGTTGTGAAGGATCCAGTTCTGCATGGGGCTGTTGTCACAGTACTCCACTGTGGGCCCGTAGGAGCCGTCCTCCAGGCGACTGATGGTCAGACACGACTGGGTGATGATGTGGAGGAAAGTGTGTTTCTGAGAGGGACACATGGTAGTGAGGGTAAACTGAGAGACTTTCAGGTATTGTGAAAGGATTTTGTCTGATCTCTACAGCCAACTTTTCCATATTTAACAAAGAAGGTGATTTTCAATGATGGTCAATTGAAAAAGAAGAGCCTTCACCTCAGCTTAACAGCAGCTGCCCTTTGACTAAGAGTTAATGAGGCTGCCGCGTCATAAAGTGTCTGAAATATTCACAGAAATTCAGCAGACACATGATAAGTAGGGTTTTGATAAAAGAAGGTGGAATTTTCCAGTTTTCTGAAGAAAAAAAAAATTGGATCTCAAAACCCCGTATCAGAAATCAAATTAACAGTTTGTGACAGCACATTTTCAAACTGTTAATTTGATTTTATTTTCAAACTACAGCCACAGAATACAACAAACAATCAAAAAGTGAGAAAAAAAATGTTCTAACATCTGAGCCATGTTTCACCTGAGACAAAACAGGTAATAATGATTTAGACAAATCATTTTTCGTCACTATTAAATGTCATTTGGCCAACGCCATCACCTTGTATGATGTCAACAGACTATAACTGGTAAAAGGATTTTCTTAAAGAGAAGTTCTTGGTACTTCTTGATGACCTAGTCTGTAAATATATCAGAAGTGTTCTGTCAGAAAATTTCTCATCCTGCTTTCTGACGGTGAGGATGAGACCACAGATGTGACGCTCATTTTAAATTTGCACAATGTAAACAAGTGCCTTCTCGATAGTATGCGAGTAAATCTTTACATCTAACAGCTCAAATAAATAAATGATAACCTTGAAATTAAATCTTGTTGCTGAAGTTCTTGATCTCTTTTGCAGGAGTCATTAAGAGGCATCAGCGTTCATTTCAGTCTGTTTAATAAACTTCAAAAATTTGAATTAGTTATGCATGTAATTACCGTGTCAGGATTTCAAAAAGGGTTTCAAATTTTGAACATGCTATTGACATCGTTTTCTCTTTTAAATTTCCTCATACAGGCTGTTGGGAGGTTGTGTAAAATGTAAATAAAAACAGAATACAATGATTTGCAAATCCTGTTTAATCTATGTTCAATTGAATACACAACAAAGATAAGATATGAATTGTTCAAAGTGATAAACTTTATTGTTTTTTTTGCAAAATTTCACTCACTTTGAATTTGATGTCTGCAACATGTTCCAAAAAACTTGGGACAGGGTCATGTTTCCTACTGTGTTCCATCACCTTTGCTTTGAACTGTGTTCTGTTTTTATTTACTTTTGCAAAAACTCATTGGAACTGGGGTTGTATTAAAAATAGTGAAATTACAAATTTTAGTTGCACTTGTTCTTAAAACTTGGAAGCTTTGAGAAGAGTTATAGAGAAATACCATAAAACTTCTTGCCCCCTAAGTAAGATGTATTTAGACAAACGGACCGCGTGTTGAAAACCCAAAAGCCCTGCTGATCCCTCTGGATTATATAAACTGACTAAGACTATTAACCTCAAATTGTTTTTGAATCTTTAGCATCATCTGAAATGTCTTGAATTGCATTTTCAATGTTGTTTTTTTAATTTTTGCTAATTTGGTTCCTGATAGAAAGGTCAGCAAACAATGTAACTGATTCCATCTGAGCTGCAGGATAACAAATATTTGACATTTTCTGCATTAACACCAATTAAACAAAAGCTTTATATTAATATGTGACAGAATGTCCGTCATAGCAGAAAAAGAACCAGAATCCAGCAGAAGGATGAAAAAGTCATGTCTTCCTGTGACAGTGAAACTGATGACCAGATGAAATGTTAATGGTACTGTAGTCGCCTGGGATTTGGTCCCTGTATGTCACACGTCGGCTAAAAATACCCCCGGCCACCGACAGCAGTGAAACCCCAACGCTGTGTACAACAGAGACTGGTCCTCTTCATTTATGAATTATTCAATCTTTTTTCCATATTAAGAATGCACCCAGAGAACAACGTGTAATGAAAGGTTTTCTCCTCGGGTTTGTTCGGTGCGTGATGGAAAGCCTCCAGGCTCCCTCGCCTTGCCATCTCTCCATGACAGCAATAGGACATCTCAATCACTGACAGGTAACACTCGATTCAGAGGAGTCTTTTCTTAGCCTCTCCCAGAGGTGTAAAAGAAATAACAGATAAATAGTTCATTTTAAAGATGCTTTCTGAGCTGTGTGATGCATAATGTGCTCTGAGACAACACCATCTTAATGAGGAAGCGCTCCTGCTTTCAGTTTGAGAGCCTGCAACATGTTTCTGTGTTTGACTGAATATTGTAAATGTCAGATTATTACAGCTCACCTAACAAGCCAAATGAAGTCAAGATTAAACTCTGCAGTTCCATATGAAGTTTTTCTGGCTTTGTCATTTGTCTCATCTTCATCTTCATTTCGGTGCCACTTAAAATAAATGAACAATAACTCACTCAAACGTGTGTGTTGTGTAAATCCAATATTGTCTTGCCTGCGTGCGACTCACAGGCTATGAGGTCTGTAATGTACGGCATAATAAGAGAACGCACCAAGATTATTCCTTTTCTGAACTCATCAATCTTTGTTTTGTTGTTTTGATTTATTTCAGATTAGGTTCGCGTTATTTTTAGCTCTGACATTTGGTTTATAGACTGGCCGTGCTGCTGAATGTTTATCCTGTCCTTTGTGCATATGATTTGGCCACCTACAGTTGGAATTTGAATGGCTGATACTGTCGATGAACACAAAACAAGTTTAAAAAAACAAACTATTGTCTTTGAAATTATCAACTAGAATCAAACCTCTCCTAACCTGCTCCAAAAAAACTGATTTATATTACATTACAGTAACCACTAAACTAGTGGCTGAGTGTGTTTGGTGTCCCCCATGAGGAGTAAATTGAGAATATGTCTTTAAATCCCTTACAAGAGTAACATCTTACGAGATATGAGTTTACGCATATGCAAAAGAGTCTCCAAGATGAAACAAGATTCAGATGATCTATTCTAACAACCACTGACACACCACAGCCCACACAGTGCTACACCACATCACTAAATGGGAATCAGACTACTGAGTGATATTTAGGAACAATGTTGTGAAATTCTTACCTCAAAATCATATTCCCACTTGCCCACATACTACATGAAAAGAAAGAAAGAAAAGAAAAGAGAGGAGAGAGAGCTGCTGGGTGGAGAGAACAACACGACTTCCTCATGACGAAAAAACTGACACACAGCTCCATCTAGTGGCAGCAAACAAGTACGACCCATTATGTCCCTACAGTGCACCACCGCACTGCAATCGCCTCATGACACAAACACTATCAATCTGCTTCTTGCAAAAGTCACTTTCTGAAACATCAGCCATCAGGAGGCAGGGAGGGCTGTAATATCAGCCTGGATGTGCGGATAGTTTGGTTGCTTTGTGGGACATAGATCTTACCTCTGCATCGTACTCGAACATCTGATTGCCCTTCATGTGGTGACACTTGAGCATGACCACGGGTCCATTGAGGCGGGAGACATCCAGGCAGAGGTCATCTGTCCTTATTTCTTTATCGGCTGTGTATGAGAACACCTGGAATGAAAAACAAGCCGTAAAATATCAAAGAGTCCCACAGGACTCACCTTTTACAGTCAAGCAATAAAAAATACAACCTATCGTAAACAAAAAACTGTTTTTATTCTTGAGTTCGTCTTGATTATGCTTTAGATGTGCAGTGAGAACAACTTGCATCGTATACCGTGAAAGATACTTTGAGCACTCTACATTTTTTTTATTCCCTATTCTTCGTCCTGTTGCTGAAGGATTTCATTGTGTCTCATGTGATGCAGCTAAGGACAAAAGGGACAATGATTGGACCAAAAGACAATCAAATTCTTGGCACGAGCTATCTTAAAAAGCCAAAGACTTATCGGTGAACCCCAGCATGAAGCCAAATCAGCAGTGGATGAGATGATGGAAAAAAAAACTGGCAAAATCCCAACTTGACTTGTACTGAAAATCTGTGGATTGGCTTGACAATTTACACGCACTTCACGTCCAACTTGATTGAGCTCAAGCTTTCAAGCAAAGTTCAAATCCCAGAGTGCATGTACCCAAGACAAAGACATGAAAAAGGCTTCACTAGGTCGATGTTAATTCAAAACAGATTAGTTGTACCTACGATGTACAAAATTTATGAAAACACACTTAAAAGCACATTTATTGCGGGTATTTTTAGATGAGTATTGAGGTTAAAAACTGTCAAAATGATATTAAAGTGTCACCTGGTTTCCACCCATGCCATGGCAGTTGAAGAAGCCGACTTTTTCATTCTCTTTTCTCCCCATGTTGTCCACACACTGGTTGGTCTCCACATTTCTGATCTACAAGACGGAGTAAGATCGAAAAATTAGAGACATGATCATTTTTAATTGACTTTGTTTATAAAAGAAGCTACATTTATACTTTTCAGCAACTTAACAACTCTTTTTTTCATAAGTTAAACCATTTATGGCCAAAGTCTTGCAGACAGAATTCTCTTGATCCTAATCTATCCACGAATTTCTAGTTTCCATTCAAAAAGAAACACCACACTATAAACATTTATTTTGAAAGCCTCACAAACGCCGTCAGCTCCAGATCGATTCCTTTCAAGAGTTTGTAAAGCTTCTCTTTTAACACAGCTTACTTTTCAGTTAATGATCAGTTTTGTCCTTTTTACAGCTGCTGAGGCAGTTTCAGTATCCTGGAGTCTCACTGTAGTCAAATTTTATGTTATAATTATACAATAAAAGATTTAAAAGAAACTCAATAGAACTGCTTTCATGAAAACACCCTCTGGCTCAAGGTTTTCTTTTCTTTCTAAAATATTAAATTTAAACAAATATCTTTTGGGACTCAGTTTGTTGACATGAACAAAAACAACAAGCACATCAGCTAACCACTTCAGCTAATTTAACTTAACGGCAACCATGAACAAGGCGAGGAAAGTCATCAGAGCTGCAGCAATAACCTGAGCCAATGAACGAATGAATGAATGAATGAAGCCGACAATGGTAAGTTACTGAATCCTGGTTTCCTAATTCTCAATCGTTTTATTCATTAAAAACCACACATATTTTAACTCCCAAACAAGTCACTCATTTTCTATAAATTAGGCCATTTGCAAAATGGATTAATAACAAAGTAACTGTCAGTCTAAAAGTCACAGAAAGTTTGGATTACAAACTTTCATAAATCCAAATTCTACCAATTATCTTCCCCTCTTAAGCTGAATGGATAAACGATCAGGCTGCACAGCCAGAGAGCCTCTGCTTTCACAGCTTCCCAAGACTTTACAGTCAACTCAGCTTTCTAATGAACTCGCATCCACAGAGCGAAAGCTGAGCTGGCTTTAAATGTTGCCATAGCAACTTAAAATGCCTATCATGCAGGAGCAGAACAGCATTCATAATTAAGTGATATAAAACCTAATGGCTCCAGCTGTTAAAGAAAGGCTGACTGTGTGTTATGGAGGATGAGAGTCAGTCGGGAGGAAGTCTGCTTTAGAGGAAGATGGAGAGAGAGAAAGGTAGAGAGAGCACGCACTGCTGTACAGCAGAGCAAAGAAATCCTGTCATCCTCAGCTGGATGACTGCTGGAGGATTACAAGCTCATTTCAACACGAGTTCTTAAACTGACAGTACTTTTAAATGCACCCCCCCTGTCTATGATGCAGACAGCACAGAGCATGTCAGCGCTGACTGAGCCCAGTGCTGCTGTCCACACAGGCATGGGAACCAAGAGGCAAAGTCAGGTCACTTCAAATATGAATCTTTCTTTGTGACCGGGAATGAACTGATACAAGGAATTCCTATTATCTTGGAGCTAATTAACCGTTAGGTCCCATGGCTCAGTGGCAAATTATCACACAGTTCTCACAATCCCTGTACGATTTCTGTAGGAACACGCTCTACGTTCCACCTCCGCCTGATAGATGGTACTCAATAAAACGTTAGAAAAACAGATGGAGATCAAAATATTTGCAGGTAACCCTGTCTGACAGAAGTTCTGTCTCTTATTTGTACGTCTTCTGTGTTTGATGGTTTTTGCCAAAACTGTGAAGAATGCATGAGCTCATCTCAGCTACCTGGTATTTACAGCAAACTGTGTAAACAAGTGTCTGAGATCAATACCAACTGCATGAACATTCCCCGTGTTTGTTTACCATACACGTTTTAAACCAACAGCTCAATCTGTGTGTTTTTATTTGGTGTTGTTCAGCCTTTTGTAGGATCCAAAGATATTGCGATTTGTCTCCCAGCGATATTGTGTTCCTATAAGCGGAACCCAGAGGCTACAAGGACATCTCTGCCTGAATGCAAAGTGAGGCATCGTATCTGCTGTATTATGGGAGATTAGAGTACAAGAGAGCTCATACTTCACCAAGTGAGTAGTATCTTCTTGGGATCTGGGAGTCTGGGTAGACGTTCTCTAAATACCAGGAAAAAGGTTTGCAGTGTAAGGCCTCTCTGAGAGCTCTGCGGGAGGAAACGTCACCGTAGTCCACACGCATCACGCCTGCAGATATGAAATAAGAAGAAGAAGAATTCAGCCAAACACAATACACTTCAGTCAGAATGTACCATGGACAGCATAAAGAAAATATGATATGACAAACAAGAGATGGCTTTTTGGCATCACTTTTGCATGGTGGGAGGAGGTGGAGCTTTACAGTTTAACATGTGTACCAAAGAATATAAGATATACTTTATTATCCTCTAAGGGGAGATTCCATTTTTATACTTTGAATCATGCTATGAACTCGTTTCTTCAGATGACTATGGGTGTTGACAGTTAACTACTTCCCCTGGCGGTTAGCAATTTCCGGTTGCTTAGCAACGACATGGCTTTTAAAAAAATCTGCGCTATGACTCCACCTCCGATTTTTCTTCATTTTGTCGCTTTCTTGCTGTTAGAAGCTGGTTATTAGAGCAAGTATGACAGCTAGGCTAACATCATCAGCTTTGTGGTCTCCATGGTGACGTAAATTGAACGTTCAAATGGAAATTAAAACCGATAACCGCTATGAACCATGGGTAAACTCGAAATGTCAGGAATAAGTCAGGAAATTTGCACACTAACATGCACAGATGGAGAGCGCAGTGATGGTGCTGCACCCTAAGTACACACCTGAGCAGTTGGGGGTAGGCCTGGGCAATAAACCGAAAATTTACCGATACCGAAATTTACGACATTAACCGACGTCTTTTTGCCCATATTGGTATTTCAGTGTTTAAAGAAAAAAAAAAGAAAAGAAAAGATGGTTTTGGTTGTGTGTAGGTAGGCTATGCATCCATGTCCCTTTAAGGGGACTACGTCGGAGATGCGACTCCACACCATCCAGTCTATAACAAAAAGGGAAGAGAGGTGAGATCCATATTTAGAACTTGTTTATAAGAGATTGCATTTTAAATACTTTGTGTTTGCTGGAAATTTAAGTTAATACTTTCAAATGTATTCAGTCATTCTCATTTCAAGTAATCTGTGCTCACCAGCTGTTCGATAAATCTTAACTAAAAGCACTAAAAGTGCTTCATTTGTAATTTCTATATTCATTTTCAGAAAGTACAGTTTTACGGTCCTTTAAAGCGGCAAAGTAATTCCAATAAATAGGTCCAGGGAAGTCATAGTATCAATATAACTGTCACAGCCCCATCTAATGGCCAACCAAACACTTTTTTTTGCGCAGGGGCAGTGTAGGCGTTATCATCCATTTAGTGTCATCAAGGTAAACTGCTCAATATATCGTTGTACTGATTTGAGGTCATATTGCTCAGCCCTAGTTGGGGATTCTGTGCCTTGCTCAAGTGAACCTCGACAGTGCTTAGGAATTTGTGTTAAACCTCTCCAGCTATCAACACAATTTCCAATTTCAGTGGTCCATGCCGGGGCTTGAACGAGCAACCCTCCAACTGCCAAGCCAAGTCCCTCTGGACTGCGCCACTGCCGCTCCACAAATTACAAAACGTTTGTTATGGTAATGAGCAAATCATGTATTTCTGCACCACCATGGCTTAACACCAGAGGGACCCTTTACAAAACCAACCCATTACAACCCTACTAGAAAACATGTGGGTGATCAATGCATAATTTCTTTTGAGCAAAGCAGTAATGACCTTATTATCTCTGTGATGAGGAAATGTGAGGAAACAAAATCAAATCCTGTTTAAATGTGTGGATCTCTACAAAGAGCGCCATCAGCATCAGAGAAGCCAAAATGTAATAATCATGTGAGATTTTGTGCCATTGTTTGTGCTGTTTTTAGCCAAACTGGAACCATGTGATGTATCAATCTGAATGCAACTAAAGCCTAAGGAAGGATTCAACAGTAACTGGGCACAGACACATACAAACACATTACGCAGATGGTTTCTCCCCAGTGTGCCTCTTGCAGACTCAGAGCTTGAGTGTAGAAAGATTCAGGAGGGGTAATTTATTATGAAAGAGCATGACTGCAATGAGGGAAATGAAATGCAACTTCCAAAACACCAGCAGACATATTTAACCGACAGCATCGTCTCATAATCCATTACAAAAGAGGGAGGCGATGCAAAGAGCGGCTTGTCTCACACCACAAATTCTCACACACGTCTTTGAAATAGAAATTTCAAGTTGGCAGATAAAAGCTATCAGGGGAAGCCTGCACCTTCTCCCATGGCTCTCTTGTTCCTCTCTCTCTCTCTCTCTCTCTGTAGGGTCCAAGCATCACATGATGAAGATGATGAATCACCTCTTTGATCTTGAAACCACCAGTGAACAGAATGGAAATGCACTTTTGTACAGGATCACCGGAAGCCCCTCCCAAAAATCAGGCTGAGCAGCGTACTGTGCTCCTGTGTGCCAATAAGTGAGGTCTGGCAGCAGCGTGGCCCAGATCATTCTCCCTAATGTCCTGGAGGAACAGACAGTCATTGTGGAGCCACAATATGCAGGGAGCTTCATCCATCACTACACCGGCTCAGTCTGTACACCTGCCCCGTGGAGAATCCTGCCTCGAATGAGCGCAGGAGAAGGTCACAATTTGTGCGGGGAGAATGGCAGATTATGGATGATCCCTTATAGGTTGGCTGGCATCTAAAACACTTAACCAGAGATTTCTGGGATGCTGCTGTCTGCTAAAGGGTAATCACATTACTAAACTGACAGATGGAGGGGTACTCATCTCTCAATCAGCACAGCCCTTCTTCTTTTTTGTTCTTTTTTGGTTAGTGAGTATGTTTAAGCACCGTCTGGGAAGAGACCATCTTTACACAATGTCTGAACTCAACTTCAAAAGAGCTAAAAATGTGTCTAAAAGTGGAAAATAATGAGTCTCAGTTTGGAGATGACAAAGCAGAATTAAGGTCCAATTTAAGACAAAGACGAAGGGGAAATATGAATTCTTGAATAAGCCAGATAAAGTAGCATAAAAGGCCGACAAAGAGCAGCAATTAGCTTAAATATAATAACAGCCAGTCTAAAAGCAGCAGATTTTTCATATCTGCTTTAGTGCAGAGTGAATTAACCCTTTGACTGAACCGTAAAGTCTTTATAACAGCAGGACTCAAACTGTTCATCACAGTCCTCGACATGGGGCTCTTCTGCAGTCAGTCAGTCAGTCAGTCAGACGGAGGTACCTGGTGATATGATGTAGAAAAACTCTTTAAAATCATCCATCCACACTTCTGCCAGCCGCCTGTTGTTCTTGTTGATGACTTGGCCTGTTCCTCCAGGGAAGCTGTACGGGGTGGCCTTCCGGAAAACATGGCCCACATGTGAACATGTTACGATTTCCAAAGAGCCGCCGCATTGCCAAATCTGTGGACACAAGAACACACCGTTAGTTTAGAGAATGAGGGAAGAGAAGGCATAAAAAGAACAGGGGATGCTCAGACTGTTGGCTACAGCTGATTTACCTGTACTGAGCAAAAACTGAGCTTTCAGTCATCATCAATTAACGTATTTTATCATATATAATGTATGAATATTATCTCTGAGTGATCTCAGCTGTTTTTACAGCTTTCTGATCCAGCCGTTCCCTTCTATCGGAGCAGCCGTCACTAAATTTATTTTCCATCATATATTCTGCAGCCTTTGCACCTTTTCCTTTAATCTCTCAGATGGAAGTTGATATGATTCAAAGAAGAGATGCAAGCGAGGAAAACAAACAAAACAAAGAGAGTGGGCATTTATTTACTGACAAGTTAGGTGATATCAGCACCGTTTGCTCTTCTTTTTTTACTCACTCTAAAAGACATTTCCAGGTTCTCCCCGCCCCAGATGTCCATCCCTGGATCGTAGCTTCCTATTTCTTCAAAATAGGTTTTGTCTATAGAGAACAATCCTCCTGCCATCGTAGGAGTCCTGCAAGAAACAGAGATGAGACCTCAATGGTACGTCTCTTTATGGGCTATTTTGGTTTCAGTTAAATCAAATAAGAGATCAATTTGTTTGACATTTTAAACAAAGTGTTAGAGGTGTAATTACTTATCTTTTAATCTCTTCTGTTAAAGTCAGGCCCTTAATTGAGGACACTGCTGCTGGGAGTGATTTGCATACAGATGACAAATTGTGCCTTTTTTGTGTCCCTCCCCAAAAAGTGTTTTTCTATTAATAAACTTAATGAGACCACCTATACTTAGATTTTTAAAGAGCACAATCACAGCCATTTGCTATTTAGGACGCTGCTTGCAACAGTGGGATACACAGAGGAAATAGGCCTATTTTCATCTGCAGATAAAAATGGACCTCTTTCATAATAAGAGCTCGAGTGAAAAAATTTAGCTATTCATGTCCGCCTTTACAGAAAACATCCTCAGCTCAAACAAGAAACAATGCCCCAACAACTGAACTGAATGTCCCTTTGCTTTTTATTTTTTGTGATTTGACCTGCGTTATGTTAATTCATAATAAAGAGATGCTAGGCAAGTGGAAAGTCTGGAAGCTGATCTACATGAAGTTTCAGAAAAAGAAGGAAAAACATTATCTTTTGTACCTGACAGGAAGTGTTCTGTCTCCCTTGCGTCGATCCATCTCCCGCTGGGGGACGGGGTACCAGCGGAAGTTCAGCTTCCAGTTGAATCCTCCATAGGTCATATCTGAGCCTGCCATGTATTCAAACGTCTCATCGCTGATGACATCGATGATAGGGCACACCACTGCCGTCCTGAGAGACAGAAAGAAGGAAAGGTAAGATTCTTTGTGGAGATGAGTTGAAGAATGAGCGGTCTGTCAAACGGTAGCAGGAAACAGCCTTCAGAAATCTTTGGGGTGAAAGGTAGAATCTTCAAATGTCTTTCTTTCTGACAAACTGTTCAACTAAAGATGCATAACTCAGAGTGATATAAGAGTGACGGAAGCAAAACTCTTCATGTCAGCTTGTCACTGGAAAGTTAAAGGTATTTACTTGTGTACTTGTGGAACTCTTTTAGAAGGACTCCCAAAATACTTAGAAAAACATTTATTGAAGAGGGACAGCACAAAATATTGATACAGCAAAGTCCTGTCATAAACCATGCAATATCACAATGCATGATCTATTTGCATATTTTACCATAACGTAATCACATCATTATATTTATTGTATTGTTTCTATTTTAACCATTTCCCTCCCTCACTCCTATAATGAAACAGAAAAATACTTTTTTTAATGCTACACTAAGAAAATAACAGTAACACACTTGTAAATAAGTAAATTTGATGCATATCCCACAGTGTATCATACAACTACAAAGGCCTAGAAAACGATCTAACAATCCAAATCACTAAAAAGGAATAAAGAATGATTCCATGCGTGCTGCAGCTAAAGTCTGACTTAATTGGTGGTCAGCGGTTCCCAACACATCACATTTACAAAGGAAGCCATTAAAACCAACACTGCAACGCTCAGCTCTCAAGTTTTGAAAGTGTGGGCAGCCCACACTTGGTGGAGGTGAAACTGAGAGAAAGTTATGACTCATCACAGTTTCTAGTCTTTGTTTGAGTCGCTGTGACTTTAACCGCAGATTCATTGTTAGTCCTATATTTAGAATTTGGCGGTTTGTTTACTAAATCAGCCCTGGGCTGCTTGCCGTGCAGAACGGTGTGCTTAGTTCTAATTAGGCCTCCAAGCCTTCCTATGGATCCCACCCTTACATTGTAAAAACAAAACAAAAAAAATGGACGTCATCTCGCTTGGTTTGAAGTGAGGACAAAACCTCTGTCTCCCCATTCATTCCAGATGGGCTGTGGTCAAACTTTAAAAAATTAATACACCTCGTAGAAATGTTTCTCACATCCATATGCCATTCAGGAATAGAAAGATACGTTGGGAAGGAGAACAAAGAAGAGATTAGAGTGTAGAAAAAAAATAATATATACATTTTTGTCCCCTGGTTCCACTCAGATTTTCTGTCTCTCATAGTTTCTACTGCACAGACTCTGGCTGCATAATGGCGGCACATCTGATGGGACTATTTTGGCTTCAAAACTGTAGGACAGCAAAAGGCGCAGCCACACTGTCCATTCTATATACAGTCTATGGTCCCACCCACTAGTTAAGGCATCTTCTGATGAAATGCATCAAAGCTTTCAGTTAACAATCCCATTCAACTCAAGATATTTGTTTCTTTCATGAATTTTGATTTGGTCTTGGATATTTGGTGTGTACTGGATTTTAATACATTTTAAACATCATGTCATAGTGAATTACAATAGCGAACATCATCATAAAACATCACAAACTGGAGTTCAGCTCTTCTTTCAGCTCTCAGTTTCCATGAAATCTGAGTAGGGGTGAAAAAAATCGGCAACAAAAATAGTTGCAGAGAAATTCATATAGTTGGTGAATCGATGTTGGGGATAAGATCAATTTAGAGTTAAACTGCTGAGGAGTGAGACATCTCACACCCTTACTATCTCTGCTGGGTGTAGCACACGCAAAACAGTGACAGCGGAGTGTCAAATAAACAGAGCACAACCTCACGATGCTGATTGATATAACACCATCAAGATGTACATTTCTTCAAGTCGAAGAGCATTTTTCTGCAAGAAAAGAGCTGCCTCAGAGATCTAAAATCAGGAATGTGCTTTTCATTTCAATCTGTGAGTGGTTGAGGAGAAGGCACAGTGACATTTAACTCTATTCCCTGTAAATTTCAGTCACCTTTAAAGGGCTTTGAGGACTATGTTTGAAGTTGATTGCAGTGACACCTTTTGTCTGGAATCACACGCACACTGTTATCATGACATGACTCTTAACAAGGTGTGTGTTTGTTTTGGAAATAAGTGGGGATTGGATCTTCTTTTTAACACTACTTTGCTTTGTTCAATACAACATTTGACCTGATACAGCGTGATAAGGTAAGGTATTTATCAACAGTTACACAGTGTACACAGCACTGTGTCTTCATCCAGTGACACGCTGTGTCTCTATCTTTAATCAAAAGCTGATCACTGGCTGAGAACCATTAACATATTTTCCATTTAACATCCTAATAGTCAAATGATCATTCCAATAATCAATAATTAACTACCCGTTAGTTGCAGCTCTAATTCTCAGTGTCTCCAATCTCTTCTCTTCTCATTCTGCACTCTTTCTTATAGACAGTGATACATCTGTGCAGGGGATTTTTTTTTTTAAATGTAGAATGCTGTTCGACTGCATTATATAATATTCTGAGTCACAGAGTAGTGATTTTTACCTCAGGCAAATTTTATGTGTCTGACCGCAGATAAGGAATGGATCATAAGTGAATCATTATCAATCCATCCATCTGCTAACGCAAACCTCACACAAACAGCAAAGTAAAAGCCATCCATATAAGCTCAGCTCTGCCAGCTGAGAGCAAACCAAACAATCCTTCTCTCAAAAGTCTCCTCAATATGTATTTCACTTTGAACGTGCCTTGACTAAGACAGCTAGCATCAGTTGCAGCAGAGTAAACATAAAAACTGAAGCCAAAGTAACTGGATCTTGTTTTTTTCCTCTGAGGCAGCAGCAGAAGCAGACGAGGCAAAAATGATTATCTTCTGCTATCAGCAGAGTCAGGCTCAAACTGTGTATCCAGACCTGATAGTTTGCTGCTCCATCCATATTCAGATAGAGCTTTTGGCTCAAGCAATCGTTGATGCAACTTCAGTGAAACACGATATAAGCGGTATTAATAAAACATGTAAAGGACTGATGAGGCAAAAGACAAAAATGACTGACAAGGAGCCCAAAACACTGCAGTCACCAGTCCTATTAATAAGAGGAAAGTCCAGTGTTTGTGTCAGATCACAGATATAACGACATTCACCTACCTGTCCTCTTTGATGCGTGCCAGCAGGGGCTCCAGCCAGCCGACAGTGCACTCGCAGTGAGCGTCCAGGAAGGTGATGACCTGACCTTTGGTGGCAGCTGCTCCCCTTAACCTGGCTCTGATGAGACCTGAACGCTGCTCCATCCTCAAGATCCTCACTGGCACCTCAAGAGTCCGCACATAGTTCTCCAGCTTCTCCTTCAGGAAGTCTGTAAGTCAGTAATGCAGTAATGCATTTGACCAAGTGTGTAAGTACAAAAAAAAGTAATAAAAGTAATGGGCTATTTTTTCTCTAAAGTTTAAGTTTTCTTTAAGTCAATAATAAAATTGGCATTCTAACCTTTGGCATAAACTGTTCAGCTGCATAAATCTTGATTTAGTTGCTGTTATCTGCTCTTAAATTTGATACTGGTTGTGTTGATTCCTGTGGTGCTGAAAGCACTGCTGTGTACTTGTGTTTTGCATTGCCAGTGACTCACGAAGACTCACAAAGTGTTTCCACTGTTGTTGACTTCAGTGCTAAATCTGTGACACCACTGGCTATTATATAATATTTATTTTTTAAGCCTCTTATTAGCAGGAGTGCAGGCTACCAACCTCTCTCACTGGCATCATCCACTAACACAATCTCCGTGAGCAGGTGTCTGGAAGAGCGGCTGATGACACTGTGAACCGTCCGCAGCAGGGTGCTCCACGCCTCGTTGTGAAACACGATGACAATGCTGGTGTTTGGCAGGTCGTCTGAGTACACTTTGGTCTTACAGCTGATGACGAGAGAGTAAAAATATGAGAGTTAAGGAATGAAAAGTTTCCAAACAAGTCACTGTTTGAACTATTTTAGAGGCTTTTAAAGGTTAAACTCTGGAATGTTTTCACAGAAAGGAACAAATCTGACCTTACTTTAGTGAAGCTTCATTTATATTTATATACGTCTTTATTTACTCATCTGGAAAGGAAGTATGACTTATTTCAGTAGCCCCAGGTTAGAAACCAGTTTTAGACTACACCACAAGCTTGTTACAAAAGCCACTTCCTGTAACTATAACCCGTAACTTGTATTGGACGATTTATGGTGAAGCTGATTCATTAAAACAATCATTCATTAATCTGAAGAAATCCTCAACATTTGGTGCTCAAAGCTTCTCAGATGTTCAGTGTTTTAATTAAATGTGGGTGTTTGGCACACTCACCATTGGCTGTCATTCGTCAGCTTTTTGTTTTTACTACATAAACCTCACAGTGATGATAAGAATGGAAATTATAACACTTTCCAAATGTAGATAAAAATGCTTTACAAATAAAAGAAAAATAAAAAGGGTTCATATGTATGATTATCTGTACTACAAAAAGGACAGTCGTAGAATCACTTAAAGGCAGAGTTGGTAATCAGATTTAGATACACCTTTTATTATACTGGTTATGTCCTGATGACAATCAATACATGATGTTTTCTTAAAATATAGTGAAAAATATCTGCTGTCTACAGCAGGAGTAAACCTGAGAAAACACCAGCCAATCCTGGTGTTTGGCAGCCAGTTTGTTAAACCAATCAAATCCCATCCTGTAGTTCTGCCTACCTCCTGTGTGTACATTTCGCTGGTGTGCACTAGCCCTGATTCAATGCACATAACCAAGAGGGATCCAAGTACGCTGGAGAATGGCAGAAAAACTACCGATACCCTGATTACTTGTAACTTAGTGCAAAAAAAACAATGTGTTGAGGACCAGTTTGAGTCTGTGGTTTTTGAATCAGTCACAATCATATGGTTACAAATCAGTAGTACTCGTGCATGTGAGCGGGGGCGATGTTTTGGAGGAGCTCCGAGTGTGGAAGGGTGGGGTATATACCGAGTCCTGAGGATGTGCTACAATCAAATTCATGCTAGTTTTCTGTGACTACCAACCCTGCCTTTAGTGGGTATCACTAAACTCAAAAGGCATGTGAGGACTTTTTAAGTGATCTTGAAAAAGTCTCACTTCTAGATATCTGCTTGTTCCTAATCCAACATTTAAAATGAGATTATCAGCATCAATAAAGGTTATTTCTGAATGCTATTTCTTAGCTTCTTGATTGGGTCAGACAGGACCGGACTGACCACATTAAATCTTCTATGACAACACCACGCCAGCTGATGAAGTTTAGTAGTGAGAAGAGAGATCTGTGTTTTTCTCTGCTGAAAATGATTTCTGGGATTTATTTAGTAGTGATGGTGAACACTGGAGCTGAACTGTCAGACAGAAAAAGGACAAAAGAGCAGAAGAAAGCTAAACAGGAGAGCGATAGGGCACGAACTAAAGGCTAAAACACAGGCTAATCTGTTTGTGATAATGTTCATTCCAGCCCACATGCAGCAGTTATCCTGCAGTGATCTGATCAAACTTGAGAGTCTGTCAATATAATGAAGGGTGAGGTTACGTTAGCTCTGATTGGTCAATGGGCACTGGCAGGACACAAGGACTTGCTAACGTTACATGTTAGCCTACTGATACGTCAGACACCAACCTACCAACAGCGCTAAATATAGCCGGCAACTAAACTACAGTACAAACTGTCGTTTGCTTGTTGTCACTTTTCAAACAAAAGCACTGTGTAACTGTTGATAAATACTTCACTTTGTTGCGTTCTGGTAAAAACTTGTCTTATACAAAGAAAAGTAGTGTTAAAAAGAGGATCTGATCTACATTCATTTCTAAAACAAACACACGCCTTGTTAAGAGTCATGTACTCAAGACAGTGTGCACATGATTCCAGCCAAAAGGTGTCGCTACAATCCACTTAAACCTGATAGTCCTCACAGTCTCTTTAAACATTGCTTCAGATTAACTAAAATGTGAAGATTTGTTCCCATGTACACCCAAATCTTACATCTCAATCCATTACTTCTCCACTAAAACTGACTGTTCAGGTGCAGCCTGGAGCTGAGCCCACCTCTAATTGGATGAGGGCAGTGTTCACCCTGGACAGGTGGCCAGCCAATCAAAGGGCTGGCACTGATTACTCCTGCACTCAAACCTGCAGGCCTTTTAGAATAACCAATTAGCCCTAACTTAACCCCTTGAAGGAAACCAGCACAGACAGGCCCCAACCTGCCAGTAGATTCAAACCTAAAACCATCTCTTTGTGAGGCCAATCACTCCACCATGATGTCACCAACCTTTAACAGACCGAGTCTAAAGCTATCTGTCAAAAACACTTTTTACATACTGCATTCACAGCACTGCTCTAGGCCCGCAGCTAGTTACTCTGAATGAGTGACGAAGAAAAGAATCAGAGTCCTGCTGCTTTTCAATTCTATCGTCGGTGCAAACACATTGACATGTGAGATTTACAAACAAAAATCCCAGAAGAAAGTGGAAAAGTAAATCCAGTGTTGACAGTTATGTCAGCAAGCCCACGGCTTGATGGGATGTCTGTCAGAGCCGAGGAGTGAGAATATGTCAAACTCTGGACGTTGCTGTAGGGGATGATGCTGAATGTGGGATGAGCTGCGTTACTGAAGTGGACGGCCGGAGCTGGAGGAGGGGTGGTGGAGGTAACGGAGGGTGAAAGAAGCCACTGGAGCAGACAGTATTGCTGGTTTTGTCCTGTCTATTTAAAGTGACGGGGCTGACTGACACATCTAGGCCAGGAGGTTGCCTTCAAGACAATTCTGCGTGGCTCTGAACCATTTTCACCACAGAGGTGGGGAAATTTTGCCCAGCTAAGCTGTGTTCTGTAATGAGGCTGCTGTAATATACATAATGAGGGGAGGCTGCAGCCTTCATGGACAGAAAACTAGGTTGCAATCAGCTGAATATTCAGTGTTTTGCAGTAAAACAGGTCTTCTTTACTATGCAGGCATAATGATCTTTGTTTCTGCATCTCCAGGCTGTGGAAAGTACTGAGTTGGTAACTTCTTGGTAAAGGCAAGAAAAAGGCAGAAAAAACACTGTGGATACAGGTGTGGAAAAGGTATTCTGTAGCCTTTACCTTGTGTCCACCTCATCCAAGTGTTTTGGAAAACTTCATAAATTTTAACATGATGAGGGACAGTAAACAATTCTAATTCCCATTCAAACGCCAGGCCTGATGTGAACACATTTAAGATTTGATGGACTTGGCATGGTAGCAGTGCTTATGATGCAGCTACTTTTCACTTCTGATTCAGTAAAAAGGGATGGGACCAAATATTGTTACGATAATGTATAGTCATACTGACAATATGCTGGCACTAGATAAGTGGATATTTTAATTGAATAATCACAGCTCTCTAAATGAAATTCCTGCAAATTTGACACATTACTTCAATGCTCAGTTATTATGGTATCGCTGAAGACATGAGTGAGGGGAATAATAACAGGAGGACAGCTTTTTTTTCTTTTACTAAAAGTAGTCAGCCAAAGCACATTGTATTTAATTTTATAAATGAGTCACACAAACTTAAAAGGTTTTTTTTGTATATGTAGTCACACATTTTTGGTGGTGAACCTTCTTTATCACAGCCTTAAAATACACTGAGGTTGAAATCAAACCAGTATATGTGTACTCATCGCACTGCATCCTGCAAAGAGCGCACTGAAGAAAGAAGGAAACGTAGTGTTAAAGATGAGAAGATACTTCTGCTGGTTTATAAAGTAATGAATGGTTTTAGGGCCAAAATATATCAGTGATCTTCTGATCCAGGATGAACCATCAAGATCACTCAGGTCATCTGGAACAGGTCTACTTTCAGTCCCAAGAGTTAGAAGCAAACATAGAGAAGCAGCGTTCAGCTTTTATGCTCCAAGTATCTGGAACAAACTCCCAGAAAACATCAGGTGTACTGAAACTCTCAGCTCCTTTAAATCCAGGTTGAAGACTCACCTTTTTACAGCTGCTTTTAATTAGAATATTTTTTAAAAAACCATTTTAATATCTTTTATTGCACAACTCTGCACTGCAACTTTTATGCTTATATCTTAAAATCTGTTTTTAAATATTTAAAACTTTTTTTGCCTCTATATTGTATTGTATTATATGGCATTTTTTCTCTTTTAACTTATCTTTAATTGTTTTCTTTGAATGTTTTGCTGACCTTTTCAATGTTTATTGGTAGGGCTGCAACTAATGATTATTTTCACGATCTATCGATTATTCTCTTGATTAATCGAGTAGCAGTTTGGTTCATCAATGGTCAGAAAATGCTGAAAATGTCCGTGTTTCTCTGAGCGTGAGATGACATCATCAAATGTCTTGTTTTATTCAGAAACCAAAGATATTCAGGACTGTAATAGATGAGCAAAGAAACCAGAAAATATTCACGCTTATGACACTGAAGTCAGAAAATTTGGACTTCTTTTTCCTAAATAACTACTTAAACTGATTAATCAGTTATTGGAATAGTAGACATTAATTTAGTAATCAATTAATAATTGATTACTCTATTAATTCTATTTATTTGTATCTCTGTGAAACACTTTGAATTCTTTTGTGTTCAAAATGTGCTAAATAAAAAACTTGCCTTAAGGAAAGTGGTGCTCATGGGAAAAACACCACCAATTTCATGCAATCGTGTTTCACCATAACACTTTAATTCCTTGCATGCCTCTAATTTATGTACCTGTTTGCTCATCGAGGAGAAGGAAATGTGTGAATAATTTGTGTTTGACGGTGCCGTGCCTCAAAGGCTTTTTATGTGAAAGCATCCCCATACAAAAATATTCCATGAAAAGTTTATCACAAAGATAAATATTCTAGTCAACAGACAGAAAAAGCTTGGAGAGAGTACTTCATTTGCAAATACAGTCGCTGACTGAAGAAGTGATGAGATTATTTTAGATGAGGAGGGAGAAACCCTGCTGCTTTGCTGAGTCATCTGACATGTTTGTCAAAACATTTGAAACAGTTTTTCTTTGTGAACCTGGAATAAAGTCTGCCACATTTGGAGATGAAAACAACCAAGAAATTAAAAAAAAAAAAGACGCAAAAGCAGAAAGTATCAGCCCAAATGTCAGCTCTCTGAAATCAGTGTAACAGGCATCAAAGGCAGTGGGCAGTGGAGGTGCAGGGTGAGAAGGACAACATTAAACTGGTCGGTTGAAAAGAGGAAGGGTGTGTGTGTTTGTGTGTGTTTTAGTAGTGTGTGTATGTGTGCTTATGTGTCAAAATATCAGCAAAGTGAATCCCACAATGCATCTGGATGAAAAAGCTCACGAACCCATCCAGTCGCACATCCGGCAGGCTCCTGTTGAGGGCAATCATGTCGCTGGCCATCAGATTAAACTGGTTGATCTTAAAGAGCTCCTTCATTTTCTCCTGCTCGTCTTTGGGGATGTTCACCGCTTTGCCCATTTCCCCCGGACCCTCGTGGCTTCGAGATATCACGGCTGTAAGGTAACAGAAGGTGAATGAAAAAAAGATATCTGGAGAAAAATCAGCCACGTTATTGCTTTCTTTCTCTGACTTGGGGGGTGAGAAATTAATGTCAAGCTGCACTGTAATATAAATCACTGAGTATATAACGTCATCTCTTGATAAGGAAACATTATGAGAGGATCTCCCAAGTTATTAAGGTACACTAAATTACAAGAGCTCCACACTTCCTCTGCTTAATGGGACTGAGAGTAATGAGAACTGACTGACCTCACTGACCCGAGTCTGTTGGCTCTGAGCCCTGTTTTCACTAGTGAGGTAAGAAAGTGATGTGGTTTGTCAAGAACTCAATGAACCAGGGAACAGAAACTCAATAAATAAATCTAAAACATAGAACTGGTTTGCTTAAAAACAAAGCTTCAGTTTTGTGTTGGAAATGTTTGATCATCTTTATAAATATGTTTTAAAAAAGCTTGATGGGTATAAAAAAAAACAAAACAAAAAGACCTCTAGCTTGAGCTAAGATGAGACACAAATTCTGACGTGGACGTCACAGTTGCAGGACTCATTTTGCATCTCTTTAGCAGAGCGCTGCAGTGCATGCTGGGTCTCTGTTTCTTTAGGAGAGCGCTGCAGTGCATGCTGTGCCTCTCCCCATATGCTCTGTAAAGTGTTATTTTCTATGATAGCGACACACCGCAGCGTAAACATAATTTTCCAGATTAGTGTCTGTGCCTGTAGTAATGCACTGCTATGTGTTCAAACAGCAGTTCAGGCACAGGCAGCATCTTCACAGGGGCATGCACATGTGGACAATATACTGCATTCCCCATGTGAACACTTAATAACCCTGCACATATAGAAAGGTTGATGGCTTTCTCACTTGCATGGGGAGAAAAATATCCTCCCTCACACATCAGTGAACAGTGTGAGACATTTAATTGAGATGGTGCAGGCTCTGTGCTTAAGCTCTCTCCTGGCTGCTGTGGCTTGAGCTGAGTGGGTATTAAAGTGCAGCACCGCCTGGAAGCTATATTTAATTTTAATTTAATCTATTACGAGGTTTTGATTTCTGAGATTTTGGGGGAATGTTTTAATAGATGAAAAGAGGAACCAAAGAGGAACTGTGGCTGTTGTTGCTTTTCCTCCTGCAGAGAGACCGCTCCCTTCATGAAAGGTAAATAACCTTCGATGGATTTATTACTGTCTCCCTCACAATAATCTCTGAAAGCAGAGGCAGTGATTTTCATGAAAGGGGGACACATGGTTCACATTAGTAGCATGGCCCCAGGTTAAGAGGATTCCCTACGACCCCTCGTGGAGAAGGGCATGTGTTCACTGGATTGTTAACCTCGGCTGATCCTGCTCATTTCTTTGTGCTGCTGCTGACACTCTCCATTGGGACACTGGCTTAGATGTGATGGACACAGCTCCAGAGCTGAGCTGGTTGACTGAACAGAGTGTTCAGCCTCTCAAATCTATCTATCTGTATGAACAGAGAACACAGAACATCCAGTGACCCATCAACACCACGGCTTAATCCCATAGGTTACTCTAATATGTAAATTGCATGTACAGTTTCTAATCATACACCGGGGACCTGCATAGAGCAGAGTGCACTAAGGAGACAGTCCTCAAGCTTTAAAGTAACAAGATAAACATTAGTTCCCAGGTTACCTTAGCATGTCCTGGCTCTTAGCTGCAGCCTGGAAATTATAAAAATATCTGATAAATCAGGATTTTTTTTAGCATGGATGATTCTTTATTTAATAAACACAACACTCAAATATAACTGAAACTCTGTCAGCATGATACTGTAGTGCACTTTAAAGATACACAAATTAATGAGATGTTTTCTTTTAGTGCCAGAGTACATTTCAGTCAACACCACTGCTCACTGACTCTGCTGGAGCTTTCTTTATAAACCTCTGCTACATCTGTTCCCCGCTATGTATGCTAGCAGCATAGCCACAAGGCTATGCTAACAGACGGAGTTATCAGGTAAATATGAGATGAGCTGACTACTGACTAACTTGTTGTATGTCAAAAGGTAGAAACAGACATCTTTACAACTCTTTACTTTTGGTGCGTACAGTACAATAGCTTTTAGGGATGCACAATATATCAGCATCAGTATCGGTATCAACCGATGTTTATCATTTTTTAACATATCGGTATCAGTCCAATGAGTAACTGGGTCGATATTAATAACCGATGTTTATATCGCTCTAGTTGTGTTTGTGTCAGGAAGGGGTTGCCATGGTTACTGATAAATTCGTTAAGATAACTTTGTCAGGATTATAGTTTGATTTATGATCCTTTTGTAATTTATGATCCAGACTTTCTCACCCGAGTTTGTGAGTTGAGAGTTTAGTGACACACTTGCTACAAGTTGTGAGGGTTGTTAAAAAGTAACCCTGTTGGTCACTTGTGTTGATGGTAGCCCTGGCACGTTCTAATTTGAAAGTGAGAAACCTTTTGAAAATAGAGGAAGACATTAAAAAATTCAGTTTGCATGATTTTTGCATGAAGTTTTTGTGAACCAGAACTATGTGAGTTTATTTACATCATAAAGCAGCCATTAATTAATCTTGTAAAAGGGTCAATTTCACCATAAGGTGCCTTTTCAATTTCCTAGTCATAATTCCATTCACAGATATCTACAATTTAATTTCACCTAGGCTAAATTTAATTTAAGATATCCATAAATACATTTTAAGATATCTTAAATTGAAGCGAATTAAAGATATCTGTAATTTGAATTCCGCCTAGGTGAAATTGAATTACAGATATCTTGAATTCGAATAACGGATATCCAAAATTCATTCACATTTTGGATATCCGAAATGACGTTTTGGATATCCGCAATGAGTCATCCAATACACATGAATGGCAAATGTGACGTAATTTCGCCTACACGAAATCGAATTCAAGATATCTGTAATTCGAATTTCGCCTAGTCAAAACTGAATTACAGATATCTGAAATTCGAATTTAGGATAGTTGAACTCAGCTTTTAAATGTTAAAACGGCTTGCCATAGTGCATGTGTTGTCAAATTGATTGAGATGTTTTCTTAATTTGTTTGTGTTTTGTCTTTTTGCATGTGTTCGTACATCCAATGAAAACAAAAATGTTATAAAATGAAGGAAACACATTTTAAAAGACTTATCATCGTACTGATATGTGTGCAAATGTTTGTCCACTTATAATAAGACCCCAGAGTTTAATTATTTTGCTACATTTTCATAATGACTGAGTGAATCGGATGAGGACACCAAAGACACTTTATGCTGATATTGACCCAAAAGCTTATTATGTGGTATTAATTCAATGACTCCTACAAGGTGTGTGTTTTACACATGATGAGTGTAAGTTACGCAAAATCAACAGCTTTATAAAAGTTGTCATCTGTGAAAGGACTCACAGTCACAACAAACATGAAGACTTGAAGGAGTCCGATAAATCAGACACACTCTGGTGACACGCAGGTCAGAGCAGCTTCAGGAAATAAACTCTCTGTGGTATTTTAAAGCCCCTCATGTTCTCCTCCTGACACAGATCATTCATTATAACAGATGACCGCCATCTCCGGGGGAGAAAACAGTGGCCCCGGTCCTGTCTGAGGTCAGTCAATCTATTTCAGTGTACCTGCCTGCAGCTTAATCTAAGCAATTACAGTGAAAAGGCTTCTCTCTCACTCTCACAGGTAATGAGACACAATAACTCATATTTCAGTGCTGGATAAAAATAAACTGTCACATGGTACCTTCTACATGTCCACCATGGGATTCATAAACTCAGTGATCTGAGTGATCTGACAAAGTAGTAACACATTCACAAATACAGACTCTCTGTGGTATTTGGCGTTCTCTGTTTCTAGATTGCTTTCATGAGACCTTTCAGTAATGAATTACTGCACAGTTATTTTACAAACTTTTTACAGTTATAAAATGAATATATATGTTTGACTGTGTCATCATTTTTAGTTCCAGTAGAAAACAATCCACTGGCTTTCTTTTTCTGGCGTAGCAACAATGCTGCTGTAAATCAGAGCACAGACTGTCCTTTAGCGCTTTTCATTTTCCCAAGGAAGGTTTGTGCAGCCGAGCAGAGTTGTCGGCTTTACTGAAGCTCGATTCACTCCTTTACTCATGTTTTTTTACCTCCAGCTCTTCCCTCTGCTGCGCTCCGTTTCCTCTCTGTGAGTGTGACCCTTTCTAGCGTTACATTATATACATCAGAGACGCTCGTGTTGAACAAACATCACAACACGCCTGGAGAAGACTACGCCACGCTGACGTACATCATCACCCTATCTGCAACTTACTACGAGAATACCAAGTAAGATGACGCTCACAGAAAGAACAAAGACTCAGGGCAGGATCAGAAGGCTTGTATGACATTTAAGTGTAAAATCTGCAGAGGAGCGAGTACCTGAAAAACTGTTGGCAGCTTTTATGAGAGGAGGATGGTCTATAAACACCCTGAGGTGTCACGACTAAGATCTTTTTGCTGTTATGTGTCAGAAATAAAACCAAGCTATCACATAAACAAAAACTTGGATTCATCCCTTTTTGCAGAAGCAAAACTGCAGCCACAAAGTACGAGACCGATACTGAACATTTTTGTTTAAAAAAAAAAAAAATCTTGTCTTATTAAATGTACTGCAACAATCAGAAATACACTGAAATCAATGGGGAACATTTTTAATAGGAAATAAATCTCTGGAACAAAACTTTCCTTTAGATGCTCAGACTCTACATGAAAAAGAAAAACTGTGTTCTTTTTTTTCCCCCTGTGTTTAAGGCAATGTTGAAACAGAGCCGTGAACTCTGACTACCAATTCATACCAAACAATTATTGATTTCTAGCCTTTTGTACTGCGACTGAAAATAATCCTCAGTGACTGAACTGTGGAGGGTTTAAGCTCATGATGATCAGTGAAAGTCTCGTTGATGCTCCTGTGAGGAATCCGGCAGTCTCATGATGAAACTCAGTCCAATGGGACAAATCACTCGTTCAGCCAGAGTAAAACATGCTTCCTTGAACAGAGCAAGACTTTTATAGAGAGAAAACGCTTCAATTTATAAAATCCTGCTGCATTCAAACATTAATAGGAATCAAACCAGGTGAGTTTAGTGGGTGAGTATTCTTAAAGCTGTGTGATTATTAAAGGGAGGACTAGGGATGGGTATTTAAAGTAAAAAAATTATTCCATAGACACAGCTGGTTTTTTTTTTCCATTTTTCGAACAGTTCTCCGCCCCCTCTGCAGACATACAAGCACAGTGTATCGTATCTTGGGTATAGGAGTCGATTTTTGTATTGAAATGAGTCTCTGTAGCTGGCAGCTCTGCATCCTTTCAACCTAAAAGCAGCTTAGAAAGCCTCTTAGAAACCTGCTTACTGCAGGTCATGTGAGGGAATGAACTCCACTAATGAGGACCTGCGGTTAAGTTTGATCTCAGGAACGGCCTCTAGCAAACACAAACATGCGGGGTGTTTCAAGCCACACAATGTCAATTAACTCAGTTTTATTAAGAACTATTCGAGACTGAAATCAGACTGGATGCTGGAAGGAAACAAGAGAGCCTCTGTTCAAAAGATCTGATATTATTGTCTCAAGGGTACAGCAACTGTATGTTCCCTGAACAGCCTGGTTCTTCTTCATGTCATCAACTGTTTTAACTCTGTGTCATTGGTGTCAAAAAATCTTCTATTTTTTATTTAATAATCCCAGAGATGATGTTTAATTGCAAGTTACAATAAAATGAATCAGTTTCTTAAATTCACATCATTATCCAGACAAGTTATACACCAGACTGAAAATTATCTCTTAATATTTTTTGTCATACACTCGAGAAAACACATTAATGTCCTCAACTTTGAAGGATTAGTAAAAACAAAAAATAGAAATGGTGATGAATGACTAAAAAAGTTGCAGATTTTGCTGAAACATGTTGGAAAAAATACCTTGTGTGTGCTTTCTGTCATAAAAACAAAACAAATGTGTTCCTCCATGAAACAATTATTTAGTTACAAATAAAAATATTATCAAAATTTGACCTCAAAAGCACAAAAGAGTTATTTCTCATTCTAAAAGCTTCCCTTATGAACTTATTATGAACTAAGTATTAAATTAGCGCTCTGTTAATTCCTTTGTTTCCTTAAAACTTTTGGTATAATGAGCAGAGGAAAATCCAGAAAACTTAAACCCAGAGGAAGTAAGAAAGCAAAGGGAACGAAACGCTTTGGAGGCCCCTGAAAACTTCAAACTCATCAGATCTGTCGGGTGAATGAAACATGTCACAGCAGAGATGTGTACTCACCTCGGAGGGCAGGGAGCAGGGAGCGGTCCTTCCTATCATCACATTTGTTACACTCGCTGAAGTAGAGCAGAAGGAACACGTCCACCAGCACCCACACTAACGAGGTGGTCAGCACCACCTTACAGTAGACGAACCGTCGCATCACCTCCCCTGGGGCGTCTGCCAGGAGGTCAAACAGGGAGGGTGAGAGCTCAGGAGTTCTCAGTCCGCTGACGAAGCACTTGAACTATGGAGACCGGGTTCGGAACAAGGGAGGACAGCGGGCAGGTTTGACCGGGAGGCGTCATCCTACAGGACAGACAGAGAGGACAAACTGAGAAGCTGGAATTCATCAATCTAACAGTAAAGATGAAAGCAGAATGGGGACTATTTTAGTTCAGCCAGAAAAAAAGTTAAAAACAATCACGTGTCTAGAGAGAGCCATCACATATGTGGGGAAGACATGCAAACTCTACAGAGAAAGCCCTGCCAGGGACTCAAACCAGGAACCTTCTTGCTGTGAGGCAACGTTTAACATAAAAAAAGATGCTTTTAAAAGTACAACGCAGAAAGCAATGTTTCAAGCACATGTAGCAGAGAATCCCAGCTGAACAGAGAGTGATCTGCTCAAGGTAAACAACACAAAACTATATTAAATATTCTGGAATTATGTTACTGAAGAAAGCAGATCCTGCAACACCATGACTGAGTCATATCTGTGTAAAACCACTGCACAGTTAACATAGGACAGGCAACCAAACAAGGCGTACGCAAGAAATACAAAGCAGCAGCTGCAGGTAGCATTACTGTTGACTGAACAGGTATTTCAGTGCCACTAAAAAGTTACCTGAGACAACCCAAAGCTAAAGCACTTAATGAGATAATCACAGAACATACAGCACTTGATAACCAAGCTTTATCCATACCTGTCATCTACGATGTGATCATTGGAAAACATTCACAGTCTAATCAAAAAAAAACATCTGTGCCATAAGTTTTGTCACAAATAAACAGACTTCTGGCTGGAGCCTGACCGATCGATCAGCCCGATTATAGCACATCACCGATTAATTGACATTGGTCAATATGTAACATATGTGTTAACTTTTTTGCAGCACAGAGATTCCGTCGCTCTGTTGCCAGTCATTTAAAAATGTGGGGGGGGGGGGTTATCCCCATGGCAAGTTTGGGGTCCAGAGAATTTATAAGTTGTGGGAAAAAATTTTAAACAAAGTTTCTATGCAACTAATTCCCATGTAAACTAATAAGAGTTCCTTGTTCTTTACTTACTTACTTTATACTTTAGTCCAGACCCATAGATCCGTATCTATATACTTGAAAAAGTACAATAACCAGCAACAATAAACAACAAACAGGTATAAAATAACAGTTCATAGATTATTAGTAATTAAAACACAAAGGGACATTTCTACCACTGTTTGCAGTAAAAAGCAGAGAACCTTGTTTCACTCATTGTGACATTATTATTTCATTTTCTGAATCATTTAATCGACCCATAAATTCGTACATAAAATTTCTACACACAACGAGAAATGTCGACACATTATTGGAAACGATCATGTGACTAGCACTCGTCCATCTCGGCAATTTCAGAAATATTCTGAATGCATCATTACAAGCTACCTGCAACTTTTTCATTTTTGCTTTACTGTAGCTGTGGCATAAATGAGCAGTCTTGGAATCCTAAAGATTGTTCTTTGTTTCTGCCACTTTAAACCCAAATTCAGGGCTTTCACTGTGCTTTAAAACTCACCAAACTTTGCTCAAAATTTAGTCCCGTGTGAAATTGTATGACTGCAGTACTTTACCCCTACTGTCAACAGGAAGTCATATGTTTTACTCTGTGATTAAAAAAAATCCTCCATTTTTTAAATATTTCCTCTGTTCTGTTCAGTAATGTCTTTCAGGCTATCATTATTATCATTATTATCATTATTATTATTATTATTATTATATGCTCAATTCTGTACTACGGCAATAGCGCCACCCCTGGAAACGCATGGTAGGATCTTTCACACATACTGTCCAATCTGTTTGAGGTATAACACAAACGATCGTAATCCCTCACTGGACTCATATACAAATGTGCATGTGCAGATCTTGCCACACATGTTTCTTTGTCTTGAATCCTTTTTAAAAATTTGTGTTCATGCACAATACATGTCCTGTGTATATCAATGTTCTTTTGTATCGGTTATCAGCCAATATATTGAATATCGGCCAATGTATTGGATATCACTTTTTTAAGCCCCCAGTATTGGTATCAGCATCGGTCCCAAAAATTCTATAACGGTTGGGCTCTATTTCTTACATCAGCTTAGTTTGTCATCTGGAACAGGTTAACTTTGGTTATAAGCTCAAAAGGGGAAGAAGGAAGTAAAAAATACAGCAGTTAGCTTCAGGGTTATGGCTACAAGTCATATTTAGCAGATCCTGTTACTCTAACTTTGGCATCATAATAATCAGCGCTCTCTCTATCAGATATGTTTAAGCCATGGCAGGTGGCCAATCCAGTTTGTAGCACCACAGCATTTCCTGGCATCATGCTGCTTTACTTAAAATATGACTCTACTGAAGGCAGGAAAATAGCTTTTAAATTTGGGTCAAAGACGCTGCTCGGTATTAGCAAATAACCTGAGGGAGAGGAGGTATTAGAGTCATATCAGGAGGAGAAAGATTTAACTGCGAGCTTGGTTGGTATGATGTATTTGAAACAGAACATTTTATGGTTTAATAGTTAGAAATTAATCATCAAAATATAGGTATGTTAAAGGGGTCACAATAACAACTTTGCATATATTTTAGTGTTTGTGTGCTGCAGCTTCTCATAAATTATCACTTACACCTTTGCACAAACTATGGGCATTTGTCCAAATCATTTTCAGTCAAGCTCTCAAACTTAAGTTATAATACTCCAGGCAGATGCAGCCAGAGCTCCAGAGATCCATTTGATTGTTTTGGTTCTTCTTCTTTTTTTTCAAATTGTAATAGTGTTTTATTCTCATGTTTGCAGTGTTTTAGAACACAGTACTTGATGTCTCTGCCTTCAGTTCCACACAAACCTGTGCAGCGATCGTCCACTGAATTTCACCCTCAACTTCCCACATGAGAGTGACCCAGACTCTCCATGTGCCTTGCTCTGAAAAGATGCTAATTTCCTCTTTACAAGCCTCTCCCACATCATCAGTAGTACTGCACGGACCATCTGGGAAGCTTTCATACCAGTGGCTATTTGTGGAGGTTAACTATCTCATTGGCATGGCGTGTATTCCTCTGATGAATAAGAGGAGAAATTTTCTGTCAAACCGGGTTTCGATTTGACCAGATTTATAGGTGTTTGTAGACTGAAAGGCCAATGAAAGCATGATGGGAAAATGACTTCAGACATCAAAACCGACCAAGTAATGCACAGCAGGTTTTCAGAGTCATAAAAGAAATACAGGAAATATCTAGCAGAGAAGTTGATGGTAAATGTTCTTGTTTAGATGTGGAAAAAAAACATTCATACATTGACTCCAAATGCTCATATTATTTTATCAACCCTATACTTTTAAAAACAGCAGGAAATGCCTGCAGCACCTCCTGTTGGGAATCTGGCAGATTTTCTTATCTTGCACTTGCAGCATTGTAATGATTTTGCACTCCACACAAACACACACACACACACACACACACACACACACACACACACACACACACACACACACACACACACACACACACACACACACACACACACACACACACACTGTCCTCTCTGCTCCCTGTCTAAATGTCCATCACAAGCTCTGACACTGCTGCCCTGGGCTTATTCTTATCTCATTCCAAAAACAAAGGCAGCTTCTGTCCAGCTGCATTAAGAACATCAGATTCAGACCACAGATTTCAAACAGACATAATTCACCCACTATTCACTGACTTTCAACACCAGGAGACGGGCACAATCTGGACTTCCAGATAATAAGTATGATCAGTAAAATGTTCTCAGTCAAATTCAGCTGAAAAGCAACTCAGCCTGTCTCCTATCATGACCAACTCACGATGTTGACAGATAAATTATGATGCTTTCTGATGTTGACTGTTTGCCTCTCTGACCATCTGCTTACGCTCTGGCGACAGAGACATGTTTGGGTTTGGTACCACCGACAGTGCCACAGGCAGCTTGCTGAAGTCTAGTCCGAAGAAGTCTGAGTCAATTAGTCTACCCATCTGCACAGATGAATATTTATTATTTGCAGCACACAACTCTGAAAACAGGTCCCTCCAGACACTTTTCCACTCCTTCTGAGACAAGTGTTAAGCACTGGGAATTATGTACTGTTTCCGAAGTGACACTTAATTTTCGCACACTTTGATGTGAAATGTCTGGTGCAGTGCTGTGAGCTATGTTTGTATTCTTCGGTCGTTGACTTGGATGTATTCTGTTGTCAGACAAATGAATATTGTTCAACTGGACACAGCTCAGATCAACACTTGATTTGATAATTTGGAAAAAGACAGGAAGTGCTCTGCTCATGGGTAAGAGAGGGTAAAGCTACTGTGTGCATAGACCCCTGATGTAGGGTGACTTCCAAGCCACATCACCAGCAGACAGTAAAGATATTTATTAAACACCAATGACTAGAAAGTTCAGGGGAAAAAAAGTTTGTGTTGCATTATGTGCAGAAAAGACTCAGAAGCTGAAACAATATGACTGATTATTGCATTATACATGAAAAAAATAGTTTCATTACATGTCAAAGAGGGTATGTCATGTCAAAGTATTTAAAATTGCTCATCAACACCTAACAAAAGAACAGGAGGTAATGGAGATCATCCCATTAAGCCCATTAGGCCAGTGACTGCAGCTTCTTTACAACCCAAACAACAAAAAGATTAGTTTAACTCTGTGGTGGTTTTCAAGGTGTGGTGTGGGCTCACACAAATCCTACCTTATTATTCATGTACATGTGCATCATATGCTGCCTTGACAGATAATTCTGCAACACCCTGGATGTGACATGAGTAATAAAACAGCAGTAAGATGCCAATGCACACTCTCTTTCAGAGTAACCTTGATTTGATGTAACGACAAACTGAAAGCATCCAAATCAAACCTTAAGACGTTCAAAGCAGAACATGAGAGTGTTTGCTAAACAAAATGTGTGCACGCAATAGAAATTAAGGATAATAAGGATAGTGTGTGCTTACCTAAATTATGGATGTAGTGAACCAGTGACCTGGTCCAGCCTCGCTCTCAGGCAACGTGTTGAACGCGCACAACATGACCTAACATACAGTGCATTTAATGGTTAAATTATACTAGATAAATAGCACCAAACGACGCTTAACATCTCGTGACGACACCTAAGTTTCAGTCCATCTTAATACAGAGTAGTCCACAGTCCGGAGTGATACTGTCCGTCCAGTAATGACGCTCGTGGTACCTGTTTGGACTCTTTGATAGGATTTGTCCCTCGTTGAGTCGCAGTGCTCCGCAAAACATGAACAGCCTTCATTAATTTTTGCCACTCATTTAAATGCTGCAGCGGTCAATGCAGCATCCGCCTTAGCACGCACCTGTTCTCCAGCTGAATATTAGAACGGTAAGAGGGCAGGCGAGATAATATTCGACAGCACAATCTAACCTCAGCTCAGGCCCGACCTGCCAGTGTCTCATTTCTGCGCTCTGATTGGCTGAAAGCAACGTCACTCATGAAATGTTATTGAAGAAACGCGTCACGGGCGTCTGGTAAATGTAGGCGTGTGCGGCATCTCCACTACAGGCAAAATACAATCATAATACTGCGATTTCACGTGCAAATTAAGATGTGACACGTCGCTGTTGGTGGTTGTAGTCACCTTTAAATGAGCAGACATTCATGAAATACATGGTAAGACTGTATGATTTTGATTGGTGGTGCTATTTACTTTTATTCCATTTGCCAGGGTGGCCTCAAAGCTATGTTTTAATCAGTGTTCACACATTTAACATGGTATTCTGGAGATCCTAAACTTTTTTCGTGTGTTTGATTAGATAAAATGCACAAAATTAAATGCATCTTTTCTTTCCTAAGATACATATTTTTTCTCAAATTTGTTAGGAAAAAAAACTTCACATTGTCTCTTTCGATCATCATGATGCACATATTTCAAATCACCTGTCCTCACCCTGTTTATATCTATTTTCACAGAATGAACGTCTGTAAAAAAAAGTCATATATGATTATATGGTCATAAATGAGCGTAAATAATCACAGACGTGATATTTATGTTTTTAAAAAACGTATGAATACAGTCTGTTTATATCACAGCCTTTACGTGGAAGACCTCTGGTGGATCATGTTGAACAATACTGCCATCTGCTGATACTTTAAAGGAACCTTCAGTGTTGTACTGGCTTTGTCAGTAGATTAAATCTCCTCAGCGTTTGATTAACATTCAGTAATTCAACACAACGTTGATAAATTGTCAGTGAAGCACTCAGTTTTTCTTTGACAGTTTTTATTGTTTTGCTAATGTACGAACACTGAAACAAAGCATGTGTCCAAGGAGCATGACATACTATTGTTGTCTTAACATAAGAGGTTTGAGGATTTAATTGACAATCCTAGAAAAGAAATAATAAAACTGTATTGCCGACAGGTAGATTTGCTGCTTTTTATTGCCATTTTAAATCATAATATTAATTTATGATATATAATATTCCGTGCACAGCGGACAACTGAAACAAATCATACTTTAAAGCCCAACCTTTTTCAGTATAACTGTTCTTCATCTGTCTTCATCAGTCTTAACCTTTAAACTAAGTGATTTAGGATCCCATAAATTTCACTTCTGCCTCCTAAGAAAGGCAGACACTGCTTGATGTTTTGGGTAACTTAAAAAAAGGGCAGAGTAGTGGATTTTGTTTTAATGTTTTCAGTTGGCTTATTGAAAAAGCAGAATACAGTCTATTACATTCATATTTATTTCTTTACCTGTAGACATGGCTTACATATTGAAAATAACCCACATATAAGATTAAATATCCAATGTTTGGTTGTTTTAACCGAGTATTATTCAGAGAGTAAATAAATCATAATATTGATGATAAATGAAGATATACTTGGCTGATATGTTGGAGAAACAGCCTGCTTTGAAATCCACAAAACTTCAGTGAAGACAAAAGCAACAACCAGAAGACCATTTTTACTTCTTCCAGCCTGAGATTCTATCTTCAGCTTCTCTTGGGTTTGGTTAAAAATGTGAAATGGAAATTCACATGTTCAAAGCACACACAGAATTCATATGTTACTGTGATGGTTTGGTCAGCTTTTTCCACTTTAGGCAGTGGTTGAAAGTAGCCAAATGTGAAATATTTCGTAATCTTACTTGATTTGATCTTTCAGGTATCAGTGCACAACCTTTCTCTACCTTTTACATCTTAAAAACTACAGCTTCCTCTAGAGTTGATGCATTTGAGGGTGTTTTTAATTAGACTTATCTTGCAATATTACATACCACACTGAAATAGCTGGAATAATTTCAGACATAACGGATAAAACATAATGGATACATATAAGGCAGATAAAACCAGACACAGAGTGATAAAAACTTAAACACCTCTCCTTTGATCTGCTTTGACGCATCAGTAGGCAGTCAAATTATGTATCTAACTAGTTCTTTCTTTGATCTGCTTGTTGTTTAGCTTCTTAAATATTTAAGCTTTTCTTTTTTTTTTTTTTTTTTTTTCCAAAAATGGAGGCCGCTGGAATCTGCTTATACTTTACTATTACTACAGAAGACACAATGGAGTAACCATATGCAAGGCAGATTTCTATCAAGCTGGTGAAGTTTCAAGGTCCTTTTGTAATGCATCAGCCAACTTGGGCACCATTAAACCTGGATGAAACTAGTTTCTTATTTGCGAGCAGCAGATGGGCTGTGACGGGTAAAGTTGTTAATAAAACATCATCAGAAATGAAAAAGCGATTGGAAAAAATTAACAGTTTGTAAATCTTTGTAATAGGTTGTCAATATTTGCATAACAAAAAGTTGTGAGCTTGAGTATTTTCCTTTCCTTATAATAAAAAAGCAAAGAAGCACTTTGTCTGAAAATCAATACAGAACACAACAGGGGTCACGAAGATGACTGCATACATGCACACTGGCATACATAATAAATATAGAACACAATGTACCACATGTCCGCCTTAGTGCACGTGGACATTACTGACAGGCGCGCACACTTTGGTCGTACGGTGGCGCTCTTGCCGCTTCGCTCTTCCTCTCACGCGCTCCAACGCAGGCAGGTGCTGCTGCTGTGGGGCTATTTAACCGCGGGTTGGTGAATTCATTCCGCTCTGAAATTGGCAGCAGAACACATGAAACCTCTAGTAATGCGATGCCAAAGCAGCTTGTTGAACTCCAGAAGAACTTGTTCTGTTCAGCGCTTCCTCATCATCACTTTTATGACTGTTTCTCGGGGATTGTGCACGTTTGCTCACCTCTCGCACTTTAAAGTTTGATTTTGGAAAAGTAAAAATGAATAACACCGGGCTTAACCAAACTGAGGCTGGACTGCTCAACAGGACGGAGGAGTTTTTCTGCTGCAACTTTTCCTCCGTGGTGACGGATAATGGCTTTGTGGCTGCAGCTCCGGATGAGAGGAGCCTCTTCATCATGAGGGTGGTCCAGATCGCCGTCATGTGCGTTTTGTCCCTCACCGTGGTGTTTGGCATTTTTTTCCTCGGATGCAACCTGCTCATCAAGTCAGAGGGAATGATTAACTTTTTGGTAACGGACAGGAGACCATCTAAAGAAGCGGAGGCTGTGATTGTTGGAGCCTACTGATGGATGTGGACCTGTGTGATATGATCTGAATGAGATGGAGACAGATGGGAGACAATGCAACTGCCTCAACCCAGCCCCTGTTTTCATACTTGTAATTAGAAAAACCTCAAAAGGATAGTCCCAGAAGGAAATCAACCCTCCCCCGGTGACTGAGCCTCACCTTATTTCTTGTGGCCTTTTAATGCCAACAAAGACTCCTTCATCTTCAAGAGGTATACAGCTTTTTAAGCCTCTTTGTCTAGAGAGTATTCAACCAAGCACTGTTGTATTTCCAGTAGTTGGAGCACCGTTTGTAAAATAAGTGACAAGTCTTGAGTTTTGCCTCCTATATTGCTAACGCAATGGAGAAATTAATGTTTTAACATGTACTGTATGTTGTATGTGTTTTTGCATACAATATGCACGGTATTAATGAGTGTTTTTCTCTGGATTTCCTTGTGATAATTGCATGACTGTCTGCAGTGGAAGTGGGGAATCTCAAACATGCCATGTAGTCCTGTTAATTGGAATAAATTCATTTCTGTAATTAAAGATTTCCTTCTTATTAGGGTCTATTTTTTTCCCACTATAAATGGAGAGCGCACCACGCCCACGCTGAAGTAATTTCAGACTCTCAAAATTACTTTCTCTAAAGAGCTTTAATTTAGATAGGCTTCTGTTTATGAGAGGCTGATAAGACTGAATAACTGCCACTGAACCCAGCATGAAATCCAGTTTGCTGCTTGCATTAGTTTATTAAGAGTGTGAATTTTCACTCATATTTCTCAAGGTTCTGAATGCAGAAGATTTAACGTCACACAGAATTTTCTTTTTACTTTCTTGTAAAATTCTGAATCTTGTACAATCTCCCACATAATTCCATGCACCAATGGTTCCACAAGAAGACAAAAACATTTCTTGTATTTGAAGTAGTAAAATTAAAAGCCTATATTTCATCTTGCACCATGTACCAGCCTCCTCCTTCCGTCTCTAAATCTGTTGTGCTCCACTCCCGTCTCACCTGAACGTCAGCTCCCCAGGGCGACACCAGCAGCCTCAGAAATGACTTGTCATGTCAACCTGGGGAGGATAAAGTCACCAGGCAATATGCTGCTGTCTGACTGCCCACCTGTGCTCTATGTTGCAGAGTTAAATAGTTTGATTCTTGCGCCGTCTAAATTGCCCTTCACCTCAGTTTCTCCCTCCTTATCCTGGTTTCCTCCTGTTTTTTTCTCCTGATCCATGTGTCTGCTTTGACAGGGCCTTATTCTGCTCGGTCATGGATGGCTGATGCTTGTCAGGAAACATGGACCAAAACTGTCTGAGGCTGAAAACTTAATGTTTTCATGTTGGATTTGAAGACAGTGGCACAACCATGACAGAAAAGAAAGTGTATTTCAGCTTAAATGTGAGAAATTGTGCATTTATTGTGTCTTACAGCACATTCAAAAAATGGTCTTAAAAAGTTGAATCATCAGTTTCTACCAGAGCCTGACATAAAGAAAAAAACCTAAAAACCAAAGCAAAGTATTTACATCTTTGTTTTTATGTCTGCAGTGTTCATTTGTTTCTCACTTTAAATGAGTTTTTATTGAATTCCAACACTTCATACAAGAACAGTGTTACTTTATCTCTGTCCTCGTCTCAGAATGTTAAAAGAAAAGGCTTCTGAACAAGAAGCAGTTACAGCAACCTCCTTCAGAGCAGATTATAAGTGACAAGATACATTTTATAAGTGTAAATCAGACTGTATAACTTTCACGCCTGTCATTGTTTTAGATGTGATAAATGGTACTAATAACCGTGTAATGTGTTTTCTCAGTTAGAATAACATTAGCTTTGTAATCAGTTCTCTGAAAATATGCACAAGATTAAGACTGCAGGGGGAAAAAAAACATCCAAACTTAATAAACTGCGTCCAAATTACCAATTTTCTGAAAAAGCCATTGACCTGCTTCCATACGTTTTGTTTCCGGGAAGAAAATTAGCAATTTCAAGCAAATTTAAGAAAGGAGAATTACTTTCCATATGTCACACTGAGTCTTTCTCGCTCTTTTGTGTGATTGGTTTCATTAGGGAGTGCTGGGGAAAGCTCCCCGGGAAAAAGTGGCAGTTTAATATCCAGCAGAGAACAATTTTCTGTCTGCAGCTGAACCAATGTTGGTTCATCCAGCTGTGACTCCCTCGTTGCACATTTATTCAGAGTTGATTCTGACAGGTTTCGGAGACCCTGGCGAGACGTTGAATTCAAGTTGAAATGATGATACAAGTTGGGAAATTAGAGCTGTATTGTGAAAGTTTCGCTGTGAATTTACTGTAGTGAGTCACTTTGTTGACAAGTGGTCGACACTGGCAGGAAGATTTCCCACATCTGCCAGACACCAAAGCTCAGGGAGATTTAGTAGATAGCAAAAGCAAACAGTCATCTATACCTCTGGCAGTACTGCTGTCAACAAACTCTGCAGAGCTTGGGAGCAACTCCTCCCCTGATATGTAGGCTCTCACGCTAAAAAAAAGCAGATGACACAAAGCAAAAGTATTTTCAAAAAACACATCTCCATTCATAACTTTCACCTATAGTGTTTCCTCACATTTCTTCCCGCAGGAAGAACAGTGTTGAAACAATCATATTTCTGTCATGGACCTCCAGCCTGCTCAGACACTTAAATCACAGGTCAAAACAGCATCAGTGTCCTATGTCTACAGTATGTGTACTGTGTGCAGCTGTGACAGCATCTGCAGGGTGTTGATTGTGAGCTAAAAGAAGCTTCAGGTCCAGGCTCGCTGTCATCTGATTGGCTGGCGGGGTGGCGGTCCAGTCGATGAACTAGAAAGAGACTAAAAGCTCCAAATAGCAGCAGAGCAGCCACGATCGCCTCCCGTGTTTACTTCTCTCTCCCCCAGAAGCCTCATTACCCAGCCTTTCTCTTCAGAGTTCTTGCACTGCTTCTTCTTCTTCTGTGATCAATCTGTCAGAGTTGACACACACACATTAATTATGTCATCAAATAACATTTCTTTTATTTGAAGTTTTCCACCTCCTGGATTTCTTGCTATGAAAATAACATTTGATCTACACAGCCCTGATTTTGTAAGGAGGTGTTAGATCTTTAAACACTTTCTGAAGGAAACTCAATAGATGGTTTTAAAAAGTGAACACTGGCTGTAAAATGCAGACATTTCCATGAGCGCCAACAAAGCCATTCAGTCTGAACCGAGCTGCAGCAGACATCCTGCGGCGTCAGGATTCCACGACAGCGGCATTAATTGTGGAAATCAAGCTGTGACAAATCCATGCAGACGGGTTATGGAGGATGATTCCATTAGTTGACGTCTCTGATGTAACTTTACGGGATGAGTCATGGCTCTATTGTACCACTGATTGTTTCACACTTTACCATCACAGGGATTTAACATCTGAAGACTCCCGCTATTAGCAGTTTTCTGTAATCACTTCTACCTTTGAGTGTGAGAGAGAAAGAAAGAAAAAGGAGAAGAGAGATGGGACAATGAGAAGTCTGTTCTTCTGATGTACAAAACCACCTTTTGCTATTAATGTTCAAATCAGGGCTGCACGGTGGTGCAAAAATTAGTGCTGCTGCCTCACAGCAAGGAGGTCATCTGTTTGAATCCTGGTTCGACTTTGTTTGCCTTTCTGTGTGGAGTTTGCATGTTCTCCCCGTGCATGCGTGGGTTCTCTCCAGGTACTCCAGCTTCCTCCCACAGTCCAAAAACATGTTTATCAGATTAACTGATGTTTCTGTGTGTCAGCCTCTATGTGTCCAGGGTGAACCGCACCTCTTGCCCTAAGACAGCTGGGACAGTTCTCCAGCCACCCGTGACCCTGAAGAGGATAAGCGGTATAGAAATGAATCAGTTAATGTTCAAATCAGTTTAGAAAAGTTGCACCTTTCAAAGTTTTTCCACCTGAAATTGCTAAAAAAAAAAAAAAAAAAACCCTACATGGATATCCAAACTTGTAATTTGCAGTGAGCAGATCTCAGAACCCATCAGCAATCATTATCCATCATGATATATACTTTCATGAATGGATGCCAATTTTTCAGTAATACCAGTGTAGCGAAATCACTTCCTTCTCTGTGTGTCATTTACATCTGCAGTAAAACCACATAATTTAAAGGTCCAATACATCTCTCAGAGGAGTGCCTGTTCATCTGCATCATGTAGGTCTCAACAGACAGCTTATCACAGAGAGGTCTCACTGTGGCTTACCCCAGCCATACAAGCTCGAGAAAGAAATCCATGTTCTCATCACTCATTGTCTTACAGTTTAAGGGTCGTAAATTTGCTGAGATAACACCAGCTAAAACACAAACTTATCAGGTCTAACCTAAAGAGGAAAATAAAACACTTCAGAAGGTTGATATCTGAACAGAGGTTGGATCGGTCATGCATTCTTGGGATCAAAACATAAACTGATTTTTTTTCATTATTCCAAGAAAAAAGTCAGAATTCTGCCTTTTTTCCTCAGAGTAATATATATTTATAATTTTTTTCTTAAAATGGATTTTAATACTTTATTCCAGTGGCCTTTATCCTGTTCCGTACAGATCTGTCATGCAGAGCTCAAAATTTCAACCAAGAACTTTTGTTAGCAACACTTGATATCTTTTGTAAATAAACTCTTGTTTGGTTAGAAGTCAGGTTGCCATCATGCTACGTGTATCCTGCCTGTTTCTGCTCCGTACAGCCATCTGATTCATAGACTGTGTGGAACATAGACGTGGTTTCAGTGACATCAAACATCAGTTTCTGAAGCAGAGTTTGAAAACCCATCATCAGTGGACACCATGATGTAGAGTGTGACTCAACAACTTTCAGTCAACTCAACCGCACTATTAGTAACAATTTGTAACCTCAATATCTTCAAAACTAACAGACCACAAGGTTAGGGTAAGAATAAAATGTGACAGAACCACCTCAGTTTTATTCATTGTTGTTCAGACGTAATCATTATGTCTCCTGAGGGGAACAGATCTAATGTCATAATAAGAGGGTAGAGCAGATTTCTCCATACTAAATAATACCCTGTTGAAAAGTTTGTTTTGTTTTGATTTCTCTGTCGCATGTTGAGTCACGAAGCAGCATCATTAGACAATCGACAGGAGCACATTAATCCCTGCAGTCATGCAAATGTGTAATAGGTGTCGACTGCTTTAAGAATAATAGCTGTGATGATGTGATATTGACCCTGAAATCCATTTCAATTGTTGCGTGAGCGACTTTCAGGCTTTATTGACCCTCTGATCATTCAGCCCTCTGGCAGCTACATCAGCCTGAGCACAGCCTTGTCCCTGAGAGTGAACTATTACTTTGCTTTTAGAGGAAGGTTTGCCCATACTCCATTACCACAAAGGTAATAACCTTTTCATGAAGGCACTCATAGGAAAAGATTAAGTTTCAAGCGTAGTTTTCCAACAATGAGATAAACTTTCAACGACTTGCAGATAAAGATGAGGGCTTCAATACTTGTTTTTTTTTCTCTCCCTTTTTTTGGTATTAACACATGTAACACAATATTTCCAGTTGATCCAGTGTGCAGGTGTTGTGGATCATTTTATCTGCGTAAAACCACCAGAGGTATCATCCAGTCATCATTTTCCAAAGAGCTTAAGTTGACCCATAGAACATTCTGTGTGGTACATTTTGTATGGTACACTCTGTAAGCGTACGCTACTGTTAATGTAATGCCCCCTGAATAAAGACGCCATTAGATGTCATTTTTTAAATCCACTCTGACTTTGCAAATAAGTATTTCTAATGCATAGCAGCCTGTTGGGTTGGGGAGGTCCATTAATAATGGATGGCAGGTGTGAGGAAGAAAACGTTTAAACCATGGAGGAAGATGTAAAATAGGAATATACATTATTTAGCCAAATACATGTCCCTGGAAGTACCATCAGTGTCTGTCTGCTGGTTTTTACTTAAGTTGTGTTTACTTTACCACCTTCGTGTTTCATTTTCTAACACCTGGAAGCTCATCGGAGCCTCTTGTTGCAGTTGTACTATAAAGCCTATCACACCTGGCTCTATACACGACTGTCTGTATGTAGCCTTTGGATGTTTCTTTTTATTTCAAAGATGCAGCAGAAGATCCACTGGCTCTCTTCTCCCATTACAGCTTGCAGCACCACACTTCTCCTGACCTGTCACCATGACTCCTGTGGATCTGAACATGTATTTTTCATCGAGCTGTCGAAGAGGTCTTTCTCTGACACGATTGTGCTCTGAGCTCTTTGTGGTAAGATCTGACATGTAGTTTCAGTGGCCAAGAGTGGACCTCAAGACCTCTGCTTTATGATATAGATTCCTGGCTCAGCCTTGCAACACACATAGACTTCAACTGCATCCTTGTGCTGTCATTATATCCATCACCGGCTTTCCAATCACATGCTTTCTTGAAATTTAAAAGCATAAAAGAGTTACATCTTCACCACTGATAGCAAAAAACACATTTGTGTGCAATAAAACACTATGAACTTGAGATTACTTTTGCTGAAATCAAAATTTAGACCACAAGATTTCATTTAGCTTCTTGGATGCAACGAAATAAATTATTCAGGCCCCACACCTTACAGTTATTATGTTTTCATAAGTGCACAGCCCATTCCTGTACTCTTGGCTGAGCAAAGATATGCTGATAAGAAGCCTCCTCTTCAGACCTGACTGTAGAAATCAGCAGTGACAGCTTGGACCTGCCTGCCAAGTAGCAGCGTCCTGCCTGCCTGTGTGGCTCACTCCCGTGCCCCAGCTGTCAGCTGCACTCAGTCACTGCACCAGTAATGAAGCACCTTTGGTTAATCCATCCTTTACCACAATATACAGTGTACCTGATCTTCTAATCACATCATTAGTTAACCACAGAATTTATGCATGATGATGCTCTGCACATTTTGCCAAAAAATCAATCTATTATTTATTTATTTATTTATTTATTTATTTTTATTTATCTATTTATGTAACAAAAAAGTATTGCTTTGATTGTCTGCAGCATAGAATTAAATGCACTCAAAGCATCTGCCCTGTGTTTCCGACCCGATGCTCCCGCACAGCTTGGGAATTCATGCCTAATGGTACACCTCCTGGTTCTGTCACTGCACATGAAAGGAAGTCACAGTGCTGTGTGATAAAACCTCTACAGGGTCATGACTTATTGAGCTTCCTCAAATTGCCTCTCACGGTGCTGCAAGCTCTCCCTCCCTCAGGTCGGGTGCCATTATCGCCTGGCACTGTCTGAAGGTGCTTCCTCGGGTCACATCACCGACTTCCTCTATTTAAGCAAAGCTGCAGCTCAGCTCCAGGGAAAACATGATACTGTAAATGTGTTGGAAGAAGAATTCAAGTTTTAATCTCAGGTAAATGTTCTAATATAGTTTTAACTAAATCCAATTTATCTTAGTTGAGTGAAAGCACAGATGCATTTGTTGAAAATCTAATCTGAATTATCAACAGTGAAAGCACTCGGTTGGCAGTCATATCTCTCCTGTATCAGGAATAAGAGTACTCACAGGGCCACAAGATCTGGACTGGACTGATTGATTTATATTTTTGTCTCGATTTTATCTTAAATTGTCCTTTGTTTCTGACATGTTACATAAATAAAACAAACTGTGATATTCATGAGGGTTTTAGCCTCAAGGTGTAAATTCCAAACAGCAACCTCCGGTCTGAAAATACGAGACGGTGCTGACCCCCCCCCCGCTAAAATCTGCAGTTTGTTGAGTGTCCGCTTGAGTCTGGCTCCAGAAGTACCGGAAGTCACAAACACACCAAGCCAAAGAAAAAAAAAAAAGCCGTTTTCACATCAGAAATGAAAATGTTTACAGCTTGGTACAAAAAAATGTCTTTCGTCTGAATCGCTAATTTGACTAATGGCACACACTGTACAAGGGGTGAATTATTTTTTATCTCTACAGTTTAGAAGATATTAAGATCCAGAGTTTGCCCAGTCAGAGGCACAGCACAGCTCAGCTCACATGACTGATGGGCACCCTATAGCTGTTAGTGTGGAGACTCGAAGCCCACCCCATTTCCAATATGTCCACGCCGACCAATTTGCTTCAAAAGTCCAATTCAGGAAACAGGGGTTCACACAAAGTCCTCAAGGTCTGTCCAGCTGTCCATAAACAACAAGCATAGAGGAAGATAGCCAGTCCTCTCATATGAAGGCCTGAATACATGATGAGGACGTAAACCTTTTAGACAGCAAACCCTTCAGACATCCTGGCTCGTAAATCAATTAGATATACTTCATGGTTACATGTGATTATATGAACATAACATGTTTACATGAATCATAAGATGTGTAAGATGTGTATAAGTTTTTTCCTTTACATAATGATAACATGTATATACAATTTCTCCAAGCATTTTGGTTTCCCCATGCCAAGATTCGAGAAGGAAGAAAATATGGAAGACAAAAGAAAATGGACGGGTGCGTATGTGTGTGTCTATTTTATATCTGGATAGCGTGTGTATATGTGTATGTTCAGTTGTTTGATATGGTTAATTGAATGTTACATTAGACAGTTGGAGGTAAACATCTGTGTGGTATAACTTCTGGTGTAGCACTTTATCATCGTTTCCTCTATCGAGCACTTTGAATGTGTTGTATGTTGTTGCATTATTGTAACTTAGCATGTTTTGTTTTTATACTATCGGCATGTTTCAATCTGTACTTTGTATCTTCTCCTATGAACTCTGCTCTGACCTGCCAGGGACTACAGATGAAAGCTAGCCTGATGGCTAACTCTGGCATATAAATAAATAAATAAATAAATAAATAAATAAATAAATAAATAAATAAATAAATAAATAAGTAAATAAATAAATAAATAAATAAATAGATAAATAGATAAATAGATAAATAAATAAATAAATAAATAGACAGACTGTAGTGGCCTACACATCATGAATATGAATAATATAAGGAGCCACTTAGCAAAAGAAAAAAAAATCCAGCTGGGCCAAAAAAAAACAGCCTCATATGTCCATATTTTTGCAAGAGCTCAAAAGATCACAAGATCTGTCACTGAATGTATTTAGCACAAGACCGGCTGACAGTGAAGGAACACTGGCTCTCTGCAAAGAGACAAAGGCTGAAGTTACACAGAGCCTCGAGCAAGCCTCACTCGCCAAGGAAAGGTGAACTTCACAGGCTAGTCAGTGAAATGTCAAAGGGCACAGTTCACTGTGGAAACACAAGCAAGATCAGGGTTTACTGAACCAAACTGGACACACACTAAGATACACTTCATTTTAACTTCACCACTGTTGTCACTGCTCTCAAATCAAGATTAATGAGAAAGTTTGATAATGAAGCTGTTTTTTTTTTCTTTTCCAAAGACAAGCAGAAAGAAAAGAGGAGAACTTGAAAAAGAAGAAACCATGTGTGACTTTCTGATCAGAGGTATCATTTATCAGAGGAGACACAGTCCTCTAAGACAGAAGAGATCTATCAAAAAGCAGAGAGGATACAGTGAGAAACGGAGGGAAAAAGTCCCAATTATAAGGAGATGGATGTTCAAGCAAATGAGTCAGCAAAAGAGCTGAAGATGCCGGTCTGTGCAGATGATGTTATCTGAGCACAGAAAAAAAAGAGGCAGTCACTCAGTGTCAGAATTAGTTCCTTCACTTCACTTCACTTCTGAGCAGGATGACATCCAGAAACGTCACTTACGTACACCGCTCATCCCAGTTAGGTGTAATACAAGGCAGCTGAGAAGGGATCAGGCAGCTCTTACGTACATGCTAAATCCAGAGCAGTGTTATTTGACAGCTCTGTGCACAAAAAGCACCAGCGCTAAACCGAAAATGACCCCAAAATATCTGTCTATTAAAGAAAACTTCTTCACCATCTGAGCTGCTGTTCTCTCCTAGAAGTGTTTCCCTCCGTGGTGTGGTGTGTTTTTGTGTGTATGTGTGACATCTTCCTCTCCTGTGCTCATACTCTGGGGGGGTCAGCATCACATCATGGCCTGTTGCAACAGTGTGTGTGTGGGTGTGTGAAATGACATCCCAGCCTAGCAGAGCCACACCTTACGACACAACATGTCACAAAGGATCAGCATCCAGCCCGCTTCACTCCAGGAGCCGCTTTCTAAAAGACCTCTGCTGTTCTGTTGTCCTGTCTGTTTATTCTTTCCAATGAAAGGTCAGCTGCACCACGTGACCAATAAACTCCAGCCTGTTAGAGTGCGTCAGTTTGCTCAGGAGGATAAATCACACAAAGAAGGTTTCACATACTTATAATGCAGCTAGACTATAACTTTTTTAATGAAAATTGATTGATTGACTTATTATCTTGATTTTCACGTCCTCAAATACCATTTAACAATGATGCACCTCAAACATCTTCTTAAGTCTTGCATAACATTTTAATCAGAGATCAAAAACACTTTGATTAGCTTTTAAGTGGCCTCAATTAGATGTTGAAAATTATGATTATGACCTTTATTAAATCAGGGGAAAAAAAAAAATCAATCAATAAATGAGCTGCAAACCACAGCACCTCCAGAGCGCTGTTCATAAGTAGCTCATAAATCATATCTGAGATGCTTATCCCATGAGACATAATTGCAAGACTTGTAACTTCCATTCAAAATAAATAAATAAAGAAAGAAAGAAGCCTGGCTTTAACATGCGGATCATCATCACAGCTGCCCGAGTTGCCACATTAAAGGTTGGCTCTCAAAGCGCTGCATCTGGCTGGTGTTAGAGATGCTTTGATCTGTGTCTCTGCTTATTTTCTGCTCTTTGTAGCCGTTAAACAGCTCCCTGCTCCCTTTGAGGGGGAATTGATTAGGGATTAAAAAAAGGAAAGAGAATTGTCTCTGTGTCCTAACAGACTCCTGGTTGTGTGGTTAGCTTTATCAGTATAGAGTGAATGTGGGCAGGACACCAAGACAGCACGATATGAAGACAGCTCTGTTGAATTTGTATTAAATGCTTTTAAATAAGATTTAAGTCACTCTTTTGTGGTACACGCATTTGACCAAAGAATAAATTAAAAGACTGATTAAATATGTTTTTTTGTTTCATTACAGCCTTGATTTATACGGGTCTCATAAGGTCTCATTTTTAAGAGAGATCTGTCTTGGAAAGACAAAAGTAGTGGCATGCAAAGGGGGCGTTTGCACCCACTCATTGCCTGGTGGTTGAAAAACATGCACTAAAGTGCCCTCATGGGAGCCAGAACGTGTGCTAGAGTGCTCTCTTGAAAGCCAAATTGCCTGCTCTAGTGTCCTCACAGGAGTCCTCTTGGGAGCAAAAACGCTTGGTGAGGCGCCCTCTTCAGTGGCAAGAAAGTGTTGCAAGTGCATTTTTATTCGCTCCATATTAATGTAGCTGTAAAGCACTTTGAATTGCCTTGTGTATGAATTGTGCTCTTTATTTTATTTTTGCCCCCCTTTTGCCCTTTCAAATGTCTGCGCATACCACTGAACACAAACATAATTGAGTGTCGGACATACAACACAAAGAACCTGCTGTGGCTCCCCAGAACTAAAGCCACAATATTTGAAGCTCCACAGCTGCAGTAGGAATCACAAGACAAGCCTTTTTCAAGTTAACAGATGGAACACAAGACATACTACAAGACATACTATAAGACATGTTGAACTTTGCGACAAAACTTAGCAAACACAACTTTTGACATCCATACATGAACACCTTAAAAGCCGCTTTCTGGCCTGTTATTGGAGGATCAGCTGACCACTGTTCAAAGTTTGCCTACGGTCGCCCTTAACGAAAATTTATGGGTGTAACTGGGGATGGGCATTTCAAGCAAAAGCGCTATTCCATTTCGACTATTTGCTAATTTTTGCAATTCGAAAATTATTATGAGCCACCGCTGCCCCCAACCCACCAACAAATACCTGCCAACATTAGACTTTGACAAAGAGGGAGAGGACTCTTGCTTGCTCTTCACGTCAATCATCAAACTTACTTCTTCAGGTGTTGAAGATTCCCATTGACTGTTGACCTGCAGACAGCGCCCCACTTTCCGCACTCTCACATGGCTGTGCATAGTTGTGGTCGATTTGTTCAAGGCTAACTTGCATGCATCTCTTTTTTGTCTATTTTCTTGAAGGAGCTCTCACACTTCCTGTCTTTGTTCTTGTTTAGGCTGTAAAACCTCCAATCAGTTGACTCCTCTTGCTTGGCTCCATTCATTACACCTCAAATACACTGGCTGCGTCTGCATTGCAGGTCCGCTCCCCTGCGTGTTGACTGCGTTAGTCAACTCACACCGGCTGCGTGTTTAGTCCGACAAGCCGCAGGACTGGAGACAGCTGAAGTCGCGTGACCGCGGAATTCCCAAACTTTCCTCTCTGTTAATAAACCTCTCTTCATTCATGTTGTGCTGTTAAACCTCAAACCTGTTGATTCCTGGCGTGTCTTCGCTCATTGTATCGTTTTCTTGCATTGGTAAAGCTAAACACGATCTAGTTTTTGACACAGTTTGGATTATTTTGAAAGTCTCAGGCTCTTTATAGGTAAGTTTCTGTGCACTACTTCCTGTCCCGCTCAAACTTCTCTACTCTGAATTGACGCGTCACAGCTCCGGCATCTGGTAAAAATAGGATGGCTGAGGATTAGCTGCGACCTGTCGGACCAGCCACGCAGCTGAACCACAACAGAATGGATCCAGTGTGAGTTGACACATTGACTTGATTGGAAACCTATCTGATCCGGCGCCATGACGGAGCAGAGGTGCAACACAGACGTAGCCGGTGTATGTCAACCGTAACGTGTTTGTTACTATAGTCAAGCTAAATACAATCAGGGTTTGAGGTGGTTTGTTAAATTTTGAAAGTCACTGAGTATTATTTACGTGGTTTCCGTGCACAACTTCCTCTCCCCTCAATCTGCTTTTTTGGTGAATTGACGCATCACAGCTCTAGCATTCAGCCAAAATAGGATTGTTGCTGTACGTTGCAACCTGCTGCAGCCGGACCACAATGGACGCATGTGGTTTATTTTAGCCTTAAACGCAGGAAAACTATGTTTTGTTTGTGTTTGTTTTTTGTTTAAGTCGCATGAACTATTCGATTTTTAAAATGTTAATAACTCTTTGAATATTCGATAATCGCCCTTCCATAAGCATAATGGGTTGAGAGGCTGCTCATGCAGAGGAGTTGCAAGACTGGAACGTTTCAGCTTCCAAAAACTTGAACTTATCCGAGGGATACAGGAGATTTAGACGTGTGCTTCCTAAAAATAAGCTGAAAAGAGGAAGAAGACAGAAATGGCTGGGAGAAACGTAGTTCATGGTGAGTTCAGATGCCAAGCTAAACACATGCAGACCCAGCACACAAGCTGAGGACGTGTACACTGCCAGCTAGCTTTAGCTAACATTTGTACAGACAGTTGGTTTTGTAGGGCAACTAAACAAAGATTATGAACTCCAACAGTTAAATATACGCACGCTTTCATTTCTGTGAATATAAACTTATGCACATATGTACTGCACAAAAGATAGACTGGAAAACACAAAGAACTGCAACTTTAAGTTGCACACTTGGATAGAAAAAAAATCCAGATCTTTGCTTTTCTGTCCATGTCAAATCCTCAAAACTCCACTTTTGGACCCACTTTCTGATCACGCATGCTGAGCCTGCCCAGAAATGGCATAAACCAGACGTGTCTATGAATGTGAGAAAGCTTTGGTGTGGATGTCCCTAAAGTGTTGAAATAGAGGTGTTTAAGTGCTAACAGCCTGCCAGGCCACTGCTGCTATAGGAGAAGTGTAAGAGCGCCATGGCCGTCATTAATCTGTGCCCTGCAGACATGGCAGATCTCAGCAGTTGCAGCTGGTCTGCCACCGTTTTGGGCTGACTTTCTGGCCCCGACTCTGACCTCCTCCCCTTTGCCACTCGTAGAACTGATCACATCCCTTGACAACACCTCAGGGCTTCACCTGACCAATGATGCCTTTCACTACACCTCTCATCACACATTTACCTGTCAATGGGAATCCCTGTGGAGGCAGACGACAGGAAACATCTGTCCTGTGTGCCCTTAGAAAACTTGTTAAAGTCAAAGCTGCTAAAGTCCGAAGAAAAGTCTGTGAGATGTCCAGTTTTCTTGGCATAATTTGTTCAGCATTCTTTTGTTGCAGTTTTTGTGTTTTTAAATTCTGTTTTTGTATTTTTCTTAATAGATTCACAGGCTTAGTAATTCTATAAAGTTTCACTTTTGTTCCCAATTGGTAAAACCATATGTCTTGAAACCACATTAAAAGGAGAGGGTTTTTTTGTGCATGAACACACACGCTATATCAGAAAATTAATTTATTCTCTCTGTGGAGGAAACAAATCTTCAGCCAAGAGACCCTAGTTTTATATGCACAGTATGTAAAAAGCCCTTACAAAGCCCCCTAGTCATGCTAAACTCTGTGTTATCATGATATTTAAAAAACATGAGAAATTTCTTTTTTTGTTTGTTTTTTTTGTTTGTTTGTTTGTTTGTTTTTTTTGTTGTTGTTTTTTTTTTTCTTTTGTGACAGAAAATCAGACAGGTGGGATGATTTCTGGCTCCTAAATTCAAACTCTAGTTCACACACTCTTCACAGTCAAAGCCATGTCCTGCTCCCATCTCCTCTCTCACACACACACACACACACACACACCCCTGTACTTTTCATTCATGAGGGAGAATTCAAATCAATGCATATGAATCCATTATGTTTTTCCATTACTGTGTACAGTGACACGCAGCCTGTCACGTGTTTTACTCAATAGGCAGAGAGCATATGGAACGACGCTGTCATCACCAAAGCTTCCGATCAGGAAGCACAAAAGACATTTTTTAAATCAGCAGCCAGTTAGTCAGTTTTCCACTTAAGCATGAATTCTCTCAGCTGACAGCCAGTAAAGGCTGAGCTGGTCCCTGTTGGAGTGACCCTGAGGTGGAAAGAGAGAAAGTGACGCTCTGCTAACTCCCCACTTTCGTCACGCGATGCAGATCAGAGCATCTAAAAACAGGCAGCCTCTGATGAGGGAGGCTCCTCCTCGTATCACAGAGGTCCGTCTTTCTTCTTCAGGGAATTTCAAAGATAGATTTTTTTTTTCAAAGGTTTCGCATTAAAAAATCTCAGTTGTGTGGTGTCATGCCATGTTGGGTTATTTTTACCCAGCAGATGTGTTGCACCAGGGAGAGCCATGGCACAAAATGAATGGGGCTGACATGAAAAGAGTGGATGTTACTCCTTCCTTTAATTTTATCTGAACCAAGATGACAGCAGCACACAGCGGTGACTGAGGGGAAAAAAAAACAGTTTTACTCTCATGTATGTCTCCATATGACATGCAGGCCTTTTTTCAGACTTATTCTTTATGACAGCAAAGTGACAGCATCAACCCTGAAGTCCAAAGAGGATAGACATATCGGGGTTAGTAAACTCCAATCACTCTCAATACTGGCAATACAAACATACAATACAAGTACATGTAACACGTACTCATGCACGGTTAAAATGTCAGAAGAGATGAGGGCTTTTGCAGAGGTTGATGGGTTTGCAATGACTCCTGGGACTTCCTGTTTCTGCCTTTTCTTTTTATTTATTTTTTTGTCTGCTGACCAGCTGTTGATGGATAACTGGACTGAAAAAAATATGTAAAAAATGTTCTTTTACCTTTACTGCTAACTGCTTAATTATTTGTTTATGAAAAAACATAAAATGTCTGCACAGAACGCCTCCTGCTTAGCCAAGGGATCAGATTTGAATCTTCTAGCTCCGAGGCCAACCACTGCACCATCCTATTGCAACTATGGTTGCAGTGGTTGGAAAATTTCCTGAAAGTTTCCTGAAAATTCCCATTGGAATTTTTGCTTGGGAATATTGGGAATTATCAAGATCTTTTTTTTGTTTGTTTGTTTGTTTGTTTTTTTGCCTCAACTTAAATGGATTTTTCTAAAGATTCTCTGGAAATTTTAGGTCGGACATTATGAAGATTTTTTTAGAGCGGGGGGTGTCTTTTTTTTTTTTTTCTTGTTATCCACTTGTATGAAGTTTTCAAAAATGATCTTGGTTGAAACAACATGACTGAATGCAAATTCAGCTGTGTATCATGAATTACATGTGCAAACAGTTTCAAGCACATTTGATCATCATGGTTCACTTCTTCATTATAGTGTCTCCACTGAGTTTTGATAATAGCACTGAGGTGAATATATTTGATGGTTTAAGTTTAAGTAATGGACATATTTAAATTAAACTAACAAACACTTATCTATTTTAAAGAAGCTGCCTTGGATTATTATTTATGCTTTTTTTCATGGCAGTTAGACTCAATTGGGAAAAATTCCAGAAAATTAATTTATAAAGTCATCAAAAATATAACATTAGACATGTTTTCATGCATTTCTGCTTATAAAAAAGACAAAATATTTAATATTAATACATTTATACAGGGCAAATACACAAATACCCTGAAAATTTCTGTTAATTCCCATTTATTTCCAAAAATTCCCATGGAAGTAAAGTAATTGGTCCACTGAAATGTGAACATGGGAACAAACTAGCCAGATGTAATATTTGTATTTGCTTGGCAATAACCAGTGCCAGACTATATATGACTGTGAGGCCAAATAAACTATTAAATACATCAAATGTTGTATGTGCTACTCTGAGAAGTGTTTTGAAGCATGTCTTAATCATAATTTACTGATATTCTGTACAAAAGCCCAAGCTTTAGTGTGATTCAGATGCAATTGAAGCAGCAGAATACAAGAACTCGATCTAAAAAAAAGAATCAGACTTCCTCCCTCACTTCCCAGCATCTACCATCTCCATCACTTTGGTTTCAGATGGTCTTCGGTCCTCCACGCTCTACCTTTTTCCATCTGTGTGCATCACTCTCTCCAGGGTCCTCGGTGTCCCTTCCCCCTGCTTTCAGCCTGCGTTTTGGTGACAGCGATGTCAAAACATATCAGCTGTTTCCAGAGCAGAGCAGGTTCCACTGCCACCAGGCTCTACCACCTGGCTCGGTGACGGCTGCGTGAATAATCTCTCACAGGGGCTTCACACACACCCCCATCTTGCCCTAAAACCATGACATTCAGGCTCTTCCCTGACCCACCATAACAAATGCATTGTTTGTAATCAGCGTCTGACAGACTGCTCTGGGCTGAGAGGAACATAAACTGAACTCTAATAATACCCATAAATGTGATAATGTGTTTACTGAAGAATGATGGGACTTTAGATAGCAATGTACATGGCAACAAACCCCTGGAGACAAGAACAGGAAGAGATGTAAATGATACACTGGAACTGCCCTTGGTTGTTGTTTTAAAGAGCATAGTGCAACCAAGTTAATTTTTATAATGATAAAAGGAGAAAAATGTAGTGAGGCATATTTCTGTCATTCTCATTGTAGGTCAGTACAAACTCTCAGATTAGATCTCTGTTTAAAAATGAAGCAAGTGTACACTGCTGTGGACCACCTCAGTGCTGATAAGCCTTTTAATCCCCGCTTGATTTTGTGGTGTCCGGTGTCAAAGGCTCTTCTTGACATATGCCTGAATAGAGTCCTCAGATTTAGAGAACAACTGCTAGTGTAAATATAGAAACTAACAAGTGCATGTTGGTCTTTTAAAAGAGAAGGGATCTGAGTGACATAACCTTGAATACACGTGAGATGAGTGAGGTTTAAACTATATGATAAAATCTAGATCATATAATAATACGATAACGTGGATGCAAGTTATTCAGTGCATTTACATGCAGTTTCAGAAATGGACTATGAGCTTAGTGAGTGCAAGATCGGGCTATTAAAATGCATGTAAACAGCTCAGCTGTGGTAAATACAGGCTCCACATAACTCATTTGACACACCTAGATAATGCAGTTGCAATGAAGCTGTGGTTGGATTGGGTAGGACTAGGCGGTAATCCTCGGTGTTCAGCCGGATGAGGAAGTAGGTGACCATGATAAATAGGGTCGCTGCGCTCAAACAGTCTGAGGTTCACACAAAAAACAAACAAACACCATGACACATACATAAATAAAAACGTTAAGAGCTACAGCTGCATCCATCTCAGCCATCGTCGTTAGAATGTTGTTTTCTCTTTGGATGAACCTGAAACTAGTTCAATACGCACGCGGCTTTGCTTATCAAAAAAAAGGCACACAGGTCCACTATTGAAGCAGAGTGAGACGTTTTCCGACATAAGTCCAATTCTCTTTTCTGTATGTATACACAGAGAAGACTAGACCCCCCACTGTGACTTTACCATCAAGCTATGACCTTAGCCGGGCTACTGCGTGCATGTAAACACACTTTCTATTAAAAAAACTTTTAGAGACTCTGATTTTTATAAAACAGGAATATGCAAATAGTATTTTAATAGTAAAAAGGTACAGATTTTCTTTGAAAGGGTGTACCTCACATTAGATACAATATATTCTTCGTGAAGAATGGACAGAACAACAAGGATGTGAGGCCACAATAATTAGGGCTCCCCCTGGTGAATGGCTGCAGTATAGGTCTTAAAGACTGCTTCCTCTGTTATAACAGAGTTTCTCCTTCACTCATTTATTCATTCATTCATCTCAGACTGATATTAACACTGACACCTTTGTTTGACCAACAATGGCAAACAAGATCATAATCAACAAGACTGATTCATTCTGATTTACCATTTGCAGATGCCGTCTGTCTTTATTTATTTTACTGCAAAGTTACTCATAAATAAAACTGTGAAAAGAAAGCAGAATAAGAATTGGACAAGATTAGCAAAGAGATAAAAGTCATGGCACCAAAAAATTACACCAACTGAAAGTTGCTCATAACAAAGTAACAAATTGATTTTAAAAAATATTGTGCCCATTATTGTTTTTAGCTTTGTAAAAGATATGAAACAATACAATTTTTCAATTCCAAACCTACAGCTGTATGAACTTCTTTAATGGGACACTCAAGGATTTTGCTTATGACACTTTTAAAACTGTGTTTTCTCTCCATTAGATCACAAACTGTAAAATAGCCTTGATAGCATTATTCGCCTCCTGTAGTGACAGCTACACACTACTCTATATATTATCACTCCAACATAGAATCTTTATTATGACATGATGTGATGATGGACAGGCTCATCTCCGAACCCTATAAATAGCTGTGAGCAGTATACTCTGTTTTCCAGAAGAATGGAGGAGGGGTGACATGCTGCATGTGATCGAGGACTGTCATGTTATATTATCCTCTGAATGCAGACTCTGATTACCAGCCGATCAGACAGATTTGACAGAAGGCAATTGACACTTTGAGGGATTCATGTTTGCGCAGCAGTAACACTTGAATGGAACGCAGCCTGTGTGTCTCTCAAACCTCGATTTTCTGTCTGATGAAGCAACATGAGTGAAGACAACAAATTTCTTTTGAGAGATTTTTCTTTCATAGTTTGTCCTTTCTAACGAAATAATTTCACCATCTTCTTACCTTTACTCTCATGTTGAGCTCCAGAACTAACAGCCAGGTGTCACTATGGAAACGCATTTCTGTAAACTTAAGCTGTCACTGAAAGCACAAAGCAGAATCAATGGTGATTTATGAGATTATCATTTCTTTACATGATGCCTTCTGCTAAATACTCTCAAAACACAACATGTGTTAAAGAGCAAAATATGACACGTGGGGATGGTACCCTCATAGGTAACTGCTCGCTCACCAGTTCAAATCCCCGTTCTTTCTGTGTGGATTCATGCGTGGGTTCTCTCCAGGTACTCCGGCTTCCTCCCACAGTCCAAAAACATGCTCATCAGGTTAATTAGTGATTCTGTGTGTCAGCCTCTGTGTGTCCAGGGTGTACCAACCTCTTGCCCGAAGACAGCTGGGAGAGGCTCCGGCCACCTGCGACCCTGAACAGCAAAAGCGGTAGGGCTGGGACGACATGCTTTCCTCCAAATTCAATTCTTTTACGATTTTTGAAGCACCAATTCGATTTAAATTGCGATTCTTTGATATTGGCAATTTTACTTCCTTTATTTAACACCAGCCCATGTGAAGTTGAATGATGATGTCTACAGAGCCATATTTCCCAAAAAAATGGAAATCATATGTGATTCAGTTTTAAGGAAGTATTCATAGATGAAGAAAAACATTTCGCCCTCCGCTGAAGAAAAGCGATTATGTTTTTTCAACCCAGCTTTTAAACAAAGACTAAATTAAAGGGTTTAAATTAAACAAAAATAAATAAATAAACAAAAAAATTGACTCTGGAGTTGTAAAACTAAAAATTCTGAAACTTATGTGAAACAATTTCTTTCTCCCACCCCTAACAAGCAGTATAGAATTATAAAGATTAATCCATTAAAAGACTCTAAAGTACCCTTTTAATGGGAGAAAACATTTTTATCTAGGTGTTTTATTTGGCGTATGAACAAAAAAAAAAAAAGTAAAAAGATGCTAGTAGCACAGACATTTTAAATGGTCTTATTCCATTTTTTACATGGCTATATGATGTAAACATGCAATGTGAGGAAAAAATATTACATATATTTATATGAAAGAAAAAAATAAATTAACAAACAATACTTTTTTTTTTAATTTAAAATATAAATATGAAGACCTCATACCAAAAGTATTACCTACCACTTCTCACTGGCTGGCCCACTCTTTTGTTTGGTTTGAAGAGCCACAGTGTGGTTGACAACTGAGCTCTCATCTCATAATCAGAACTCCTGGTATACTCGCGGGTGTTTCTCACAAAACTGCACTTTGCATACCATGAATTTCTAAAGTATCACATACTCAAAGTGACACCATACTTCATATGAATAGGATGAAAGTATATTTTCCCTGGCACAGCCTTAGTCCTTGACTGTTATGTGAACTAAGCTGTTGCTTGTCAGTGATGTTTTCAGCAGCTTAGACACCTGAATGTCTTAGAAATTATACACACCACAGACAGGGAACACACAGGCTTGCTCTTCTCTGTTTCATACACATATGTGCATGTTGTGACCATGTGCAAATGTTGAAGCAGAAGTAAGCAAGAATAGTTGCTCATTGCAAGGGGCAGAGCAGATTTGAACCTCCTTTCAAAAAAGAGTTGCTGAGTGTCAGCAGCCAGTATGTCACAATTCTCTCTTTAAAAATGTTTTCAGTCTAGATTTATGATTAAGTAATAAAAGTGGTTAGTTATAATCTCTCCAGAGTCCACTTTTCATTATAATACAGGACATATATTTATCTTTTTATGCAGCGTATAGCTATTCTGGTGTTACACAACTAATGCTCATCATAGATTAGCAGTGAGCTGACATCCCCATCAGCTTTTTCCAGATGTTCCAGATGAGAAAACATATGCTGTTACTTTCACTGAGACATCTGCCAATATTTGCTCAGATTGCAGAACAGTGTGGATGCAGAATTGACAGTTAAGTTTCTGTCCACCAGAGCCAGTAGTGGTTACTACAACCAACAAAATAAAAATATCCCATTCTCAGTTTTTAAATGTGGCAGCTCTTTGGTACACTAACCTTCATATTGTGTATTTCAGATTAAATCATGATGTTTCCCCAAATCACAGTTCATTTTATTATGAAAAGGCGATGACACGCAGCTTCCCTGTATCATTCTGCCAAAAATTCAAACACGGCAAAAAATCTGATGTCAAGCTTGACATGTGTTTTTGTATTTAAATGTGAAGATGAAAGAAAGTAAAAAATTACATGAATCAAAAAAATAGGTCACCCATTTTAAGAGAAGGCCCAAGGTAAGTACCTGGAATACCTGTTGACTCAGTGATGTGAGTGACACATCTCAAGACAAGACAGGAGAAAAACAACCCAGCAATGGTCTTTTAATTAAAAGCCTGTCTGGAGTCTGACAGGACCAGCCTGTGGTATCAGAGCCTCTGAAAAACGACACAAAAGGATTCCTCCATGTGTGAAGTCAACAGGATTGCAGCAGCCTAAATGAGAACCTGCAGAGAGATGGCCTCAGCCCAACTGTTTCCCAGAGATAAGGCGGAACAGAGGATTTGGGATGGAGCAAATGAAATAAGCCAGGCAAACAGAGAGTGTCAATTCATCATGATATGTAATTAAAAAACTATGACTGGCAAATGCATAAATCCAGAAGTATATATTTATTGCCTGGAAGGAGGCCCAGAAGCATTGTCACATTCCTTACTTTTTTGGCAGCCTTATTTTGGGAAATAATAATAATAATAATAATAATAATAATAATAATAATAATAATAATAATAATAATAATAATAATAATAATAATAATAATAATAATAATAATAAATAAATAAATAAATAAATAAATAAAATGTGGAATTTGTATCTAGAGGTCTTGAGTTTAGGATGGGAAGTGTTTTGGTTTTTTGTTTACTTTCCTGCTCCAATCAATATTGACTAATTCTAAATAATCATGCTTTGGTGAATAGGGGACAAAATAGTCTGTATGGAGAGTAAAACAGGCAGTGATTTTTTTTCAATGAATTGTATTGTTTGTATTTTAGACCCAGATTCAATTTTGATCCGAACACACAATAAGTTGAAAATTGGGTTGTAAAAAACAAAACACATTACAGGAGGTCTTAGCTTTCAGTAGCTTCTTGCTACGCTGAAAATAAAAGGAAGATGTACATCATTCCCAGAAGTATACAGTACAGTATATTGCCATCAAGCAACAGCCAATGGGTCTGTAGTTGCAATAAATAAATAAATAAATAAATAAATAAACATCCCTGCTATTTTTTAAGCTTAAAAACTTTCTTGGAAAAATTTACAGCATGTGAAGTGGGGAGGAGAGGATACAGAGGTCAACATGGGTCTCAGTGTCCTAAAAGAAAAAGAACAAGTAGTATGTAACAAGACAGAAAATAGTGCATGAAAGCCAGCAGTACATTAAATAATAAGCACTTACATTAAGAACAACTGGTGGGATCCACACGTTAATAACATTTTTTTAAATTTATATTTAAATATTAAATAAATATATTATATTATTTATGGTCTCTAGTGTTCTGTCAAGAAAAGAACAACCATTAAGTGTTTTAATTACTGCATATTAATGTCAGGTGAAGCTAAAGAAATCACAGCATGTGCTGATATGGCTGAAAACCAAACAGACCCTGACACAAAACCCCATCACTTAACTTTTCCTACATGCTGATTTCAGGCTGGAGCAATGATGAATAAAAAAACTTTAAACTGCTGCTTGAGAGCTTAAAGAACTCAGTCCATCAGATTTAAGCAGCAGTTTAGAGCATCCCTTTGATGAAACATCCATTATGTCAGCAGGCTAAAGTGGTGAGTGGATTTTAAATGGAGCCATCCCACCTGATCTGCAGACATGAGGTCATTATTTCTTGCCTGAGCTCTGGGTTCCCATCAGGTTTTTCCATTTGATCAAACTCTGCATACTCATTACAGATCAGGAGCAGGTGCTTTCAGCTAACTGAATATCATATCTCTGTGACAGCCACCATAGAGGAAAAAGGAAAACGGTTCTGTTGGACTCTTTGAGGCTCTCACGAATCCAGGGAGATATTGGAATCGACTTTTCAATTTGAGGCTTAAAAAAAGTTCCCATTAGAAATTCAAAGTGAGTAATCATATAAACTTTACTCATCGTGTGACGTGAATGATGATTAATGTGGGAATTAGTTTTCTCTGAATGTTATTTTTACAAAGGTGTGTTTAAGATAATAACACAGCAACAGACAGAAGTGACATTTAAATTAATACATTTGACTCTAAAATTAAATCAGGCATCAAGACAGCTGATGCAAACATTGACATTTATGTAGGCAAACAAAACACTTTATAAATTTGGAATCACTCGAGGAATACCACCCCAATTCCAATGAAGTTGAGACATTGTGTAAAACGTAAACAAAAACAGAATACGATGATTTGCAAATCCTGTTTAACCTACATTCAGTTGAATACACTAAAAAGACAAGATATTTAATGTTCAAACTGATAAAATTTGTTGTTGTTGTCTTTGTTTGTTTGTTTGTTTGTTTGTTTGTTTGTTTGTTTGTTTGAACAACTTCAGTTGCTCAACAGTTTGGCGTCTCTGTTGTCGTATTTTGTGCTTCATAATGCGCCACACATTTTCAATGGGAGACAGGTCTGGACTGCAGGCAGGCTAGTCTAGTACCTGCACTCTTTTACTACGAAGCCACACTGTTGTAACACATGCAGAATGTGTCTTGGCATTGTCCTGCTGGACCTGGGTGTTGTTGATAAATGTCTTTGTCTTTGCATGGTAGAGTTTGAACTTGCACTTGTAGATGTAGTGATGAACTGTGTTAACTGACAATGGTTTTCTGAAGTCTTCCTGAGCCCACGTGGTAATATCCTTTACACAATGATGTTGGTTTTTAATGCAGTGCTGCCTGAGGGGTCAAAGGTCACGGGCATTCATTGTTGGTTTTCAGCCTTGCTGCTTACGTGCTGAGATTTCTCCAGATTCTCTGAATCTTTTGATGATATTATGGACTGTAGATGATCAAACCCATCAGTTCTTTGCAGTTGTACGTTGAGAAACATTGTTCTTAACCTGTCGGAACATTTGCTCACACAGTTGTCCACAAAGTGGTAAACCTCGCTCCATCCTTGCTTGTTAATGACTGAGCCTTTCAGGGATGCTCCTTTTATACCCAATCATGACACTCACCTGTTTCCAATGAACCTGTTCACCTGTGGAATGTTCCAAACAGGTGTTTTTGGAGCATTCCTCAACTTTCCCAGTTGAGGAATGCCCAGTTTCCCAGTGTTTTGTTGACCCTGTTCCAACTTTTATGGAACGTGTTGTAGGCATCCAATTCAAAATGAGTGAATATTTGCAAAATAACAAACAAAAAAAAATAATGAATAAATCAATAAAGTTTATCAGTTTGAACAATAAATAATTGTCTTTGTAGTGCATTCAATTAAGTAAAGGTTGAACAGTGTTTGCGAATCATTGTATTCTTTTTTTATTTACATTTTCATACATCTGAACTTCATTGGAATTTGGGTTGTATGCTGTATATCTGTTTTGAAAATGAATGCAAAGACTGAACACTAAGTTGAAATGGTAAGTTGTTCACCTGGGACATCAACTATGCAATATGATGGCTGGTGGCTGAAAGACCCACATATGGTTTCAGTTCACCAAGCTGAAACACACAGACCATCCACAGGAAACTCAGAAACAGTAAATTTGTAAATTGGAGACATTACCTTTTGGGGAATTTCAGTCTCATTTCAAAAGGTGCCCAAATAAAATGCAACATTTTAATCAGAGTCTTTGTCCTTTTTAAATTCTACACTTCACTGGAAAACCTACTTCAAGTGTGTCCAAGTGAACCTCGTTAACTCATGATGATAAGCTTGAAACTAAATCTCTGTTCTCTTGCGGCCTGATTGGTCATTCTTGCATGTCTAATTGGTATTGCCAGATGTTTGGAAGCACTCCCATGTGTTACAGAATGAGCCCTCTTGCATAACAGATATCTAACAGTTCCTCTGAATAAACATTTTTAGGGGGGGTGTTCATCTCCAGTTTGTCAAGTGGGATTCAACAAGGTGTGATGAACCTGCCATCGCTGCCCCATTTTACAGTACACTTCCCTCGGCAGTCCCCTGTGGGAGCCGTGTCTCAATCCACACCTGATGTCGGCTCCTCCACCTGATAGCTGCAGTCGTTCAAAACAACTACGCTCAGATTCACAAACAGCTGCCACAGACCAACAGATAAATCTGATAGTAACTCTTATTTCTCTCTCTCTCTCTCTCTCTCTCTCTCTCTCTCTCTCTCTCTCTCTCTCTCTCTCTCTCTCTCTCTCTCTCTCCAAATAGTCTGCTCTGTGCCAAGCAGACAGATTACATTCAGAGAGTTTACTGAGCATGATTGTCCTCATGAAGTCACTCTGTCTGATTGACAAGCAGGGTATTACGCACAGACAAATGAGCACTGTAATAGCTAATTGACCACTCATTCATGTCCTGAACAGAATGTTCTGTGAGGAGGTGAGGGACTATATAACAGCAATTACATTAAGTAGTGAGCGTCAATGCGTTTATCGATTTGGTATTTCTTTTCTCATCCTTATCTGGTAAGAAAATCAGATGCTGTTTCTTGGAGATAACACTAACATCAGATGGTTTTAAATGGGCTTCTCTCTTAAAAGCAGTTTATATTTCAAAGTAATCTAGCTATAGCAGTATGGAGAGTGTGTTTAAAGCCACAGTTGATCCAGAGATTACATTTAACCCGCTAGCTTCTGGTAGAGATAAGCAGAAAAAACCCTGAGGCTCAAATATTCATCCTCCTGAGCAGAAGTTCCTCTGACTATTACTTCAACTGATCCTGCACTCACAAGGTGAAGAGCTCATGTTTAAATTAAAAGTGTGTTTAGTATAAAGCTGTGATATATGGCTGCATAATGTATTGGTTTAAGTGCTTCATCTAGAATTCACATAATGTGTGACTCATTTCAAATGCTGCAGGGATGGGATGAGAGAGATTTACTCATGAATATGTTGATTATGTGATGGGGTAAACAGGAAAGCAATAAAACTTACAGGTTATTGTGACAGGCTTACATGGCACCAATTCAAAGGGGCTAGGAAGGGTGCCCTCATTTCTGAAAAAAATGAAGGATAAAACATGAAAAAAAATGTCATCTGATGCATTGTTCATGTGACTGAAATGTAGAAAAGCGCCATTAAGCTTAACGGGCATTCTATTTAACTTTATGGATTGTAATAACATATACGCAGTTGCAGCATATTGGAACACACTGATCAAGACACCCAACAAGAGATGGGATTAAAAGTTAGCAGAAGATTTCACCTATTCCCCGCTCTATACTAAAATGATGAAAAACTGGATCATCCTCATCAAACAAAAAATAAAGTTCAGCTATAAAGACACAAGTGGCTTTTTACCCAGAAATAATTAAACAAACAATCCAGAGAAAGACTTTTTCAACTGTCCCCAAAAAACCCTCCATGAACCTCTTCAGGATTACACTCATGTCATGATTCTTCCAAAGAAAGTTCTCAGATACTCTCAATAATAGTAGCTTCATTTTATTTAGATGAACAGCACTGTTTTTTTTCTGTCATTTTCTAGTAACAGCACATTCCTGATAAACTCTCCGCTAGCACCATCTTAAAAAACTCAGAGCAGCAAGATTCTTTTTAGGAAATTTGAAATGAAGGACATGGAGCATAAAGGCCCATTTCATGGACCGCTATTACACATAAATCCCCCGGCATCCTCTCTGTGCTCCCACTGCTTCCCCCCTTTTTTTCTACAGCCATTTCCTCTCATTATGGGCCATAGACTCCGCATCCAGCGAGAGCACACAGCTGGACTTCAGTCCTCAAATGAAATCCTCTCACCACCTTCAGGTCCACCTTAAATGCATCAAAAAGGAACTCTATCTTATGTGACATTCAAGAGGGCGACAGACAAATTACAAGTGGTTGAAGGAAGACTTAGTGACTGTCGTTTTCAGTGTCTAACTGTGCAGTTCAAAGAACAGCTATCATACTGTGTTAATGCATTTCAGGTGTACAAAAAAAGGCCTGTTATTTTCATTTTTCACTGAGTGCTTTTTAATAGTGAAGTGGTTGGTCTGACACATGAAGAGTCAAATGTGTGTAACTACAGGGCCAGCTGTATTATCTCAGCAAGACTTTTATTCCTCTCTTAAAGAACTACAATTTTCAACACCAACAGTTTTATACAGAATAAAAAAGAATTTGATATAAAACACATAAATAAGGAAGTTTCAAGTATTTCTGTAAGTGTGTTTTTTAACCAAACATGGCAAGGCTAGTTGTTGTTACCCCCTTTACAGGGGTGTGGTCACCATGGCAGTTGGGGGTGGCACTGCCTATCCCTGGAATAATATGGTAAGCAACCCTGCATGGCCACCCCCAGCAGAGCAGTCAATCAGCTTGCTGTCAATCGAACAAGGGTTTCATTTTTTTTTTTTTTTTAAGTTTAATTTCAGTGTGCCACCCTTCTACATTCTGTGCCTCTACCTGCCCCCCCCCCAAGAAAAAAAATTCTAGACGTGCCCTTGTCTTTTTATTAGTCTGTGTATGTAAACAAACTAGCTGCTGATCATATTTAATGTCATGGTATAAAAGTATCAATCTTGCCTTCTATGAGGTTGACCATTTTTTCAAGATTTTGACTTCACCTAATACATTTTGGAGATACTGAGCTGAGTAAATTCTCGACAGGCCTAGACCAGCAGAAAAAGAAGTGATATTTTTAAAAATGTTGAATGAAATTTTAGGCTCATTTATGTGAACTTATTCCTTATTCCTGGGTGGAAACATTTTGTTCTGTTGTATAGACCTGTATAGGAGGGTGTATTTATGTGTGCACATGACAGACTAACAGATATCCTGAGTGAAGCCGTCACTTGCAGAGCTCCCTCTGGTGACTGGCTGCTGTATGGGTCATAAATCTCACCCCTTCCCAACAAATGGAACTGGGGTAACACTAGAAACCAAAATACATGTCAAATAAATTTCTCACAGTCATGCTTTCTATGGTGGAGTCCCAGTCCACTGGCAGCAATAGTTGCTGTACTTTTTTTTTAACTTCTGGAATCTCTTGAAGTGTTGGTATGGGTTTAGAAAGTTAATTTTAGTTTAAATTTGAAATGAAAAAAAATGAAGAAAATGAATAAATAATATGAAAAATCATAAATATAATGTACTAGGGAAGTCTAAGGCACTGATCTTGCAGGGAAATTTTGGGATTAAACAGGTTAAAGTTATTCCTACTTATATTTTTTTTGTTGTTGTTTTGTTTTTACTTTAAAAAATAATACAAGAAAGTAGCAACCCCTTTCTTCCAAGAATCCCATTTCCTGTTGACACCATACTGATGATGTATTAGTTCCTCTTGTTAAATTAATGTGGTATGAAATAAGATTTCGCAAGGAGAGGGAAATCTTACTGATGTGAATTTGTTTACTGGTGTTTGGGGAAAGATAAGTTCAATCTGGCAGGAGCTGGTGTGTAAAATTAGCTGCCATATCCAATATCTTTACTGTAGCCCTGGGATTTATTTATTTATTTATTTATTTATTTATTTATTTATTTATTTATTTATTTATGTGAAAGATGTTAGACTAAGTTGTTTTGTCTTTATGATCCCGTCTCCTAAAGACAAATAATCAGCTGTTTCTGAGTGACTTTTTCTTCTACAGCAGACACCTGATACTTCTGTTCTCCAATATGCTCACATGTCCTCAGACCTCTGAAGAAGAACACGCTCAAGAAGCTCTCAGAGGGAACAGACTGGACATACTTGAAGTCATCTGAACCAGGAAATCTCCCTGGGTTGTCACGTTGAGGAGAACAAATCTTTTCAGAGCTTTTCTATTTTCAGTGTTAAAAGAATAAAAATGATTTGAACTATTGTGTTTGACATTTACTGTGACATTAAGCAGGTATGTCTGATTCCGACCTTTTTTTTCTGCCGTGCTCTGACATCATGCTCGTAGGTTCTGTGCTATTTCCATCATGCTTTAAGTGTCTGCATTGTGTGTGTGTGTGTGTGTGTGTGTGTGTGTGTGTGTGTGTGTGTGTGTGTGTGTGTGTGTGTGTGTGTGTGTGTGTGTGTGTGTGTGGCATTGCAGAGGGGAATTACAGTAGACTGGCCTAAATTACTGGTATCCATGAAATCAGTAACTCTTTCAGAACTAGAGACTGTGAATAGCTGGTACTCGGTAATCAACAGCTTTGTGCATTCTTGCGTGATAATTGCAACCCTGAGATGAATCCAACCAAAAATAGTTTCTCAACTCAGGGACTGGAATTGCTGTTCGGGGGCTTGATGTGGTGGAGTTTTTGTTACATGCGCAGTCACAGGCTCTGTGAAGCATAAAGCAAATACTTTTTTTTTTTTCATGCTTGGAGGTCACGCTTTCATCATTCACATGGTTCTCAGTAATAACTCAGGAGACAGATATGCTTGAAGACAAAACATATCACCCTACAGCAGCAGAAAAGAGGGATACAATTATATCCTGAGGGTACATTATGACCATCTACAAAACAGAATTTTGAAGCTGCACCACGCTACAAACATCTTCACTGTTTTGATATTGAAAATCTGGGCAATGTGAATACCCCTATTTAACGTGAAATAATATTTTATAAATAAGAAAAAGAAATCACACAATCTTGCCTTATAATCCTACACAAGCTTTAGTTTCCCCTCACTCTCTTATTAGGCAAAGAGTGTCAAACAGGCTTATACAACTGAACACATAGTCTTTATTTTCAGGAAGGAAATAGAAAAGGCTCACTGCAAATGTAATAGTGTGTGTTGCCGATACTTAATGTGACTGTGTTTGACAGGAAGCCAATAGTTAGATGAGAGAACAGTGCCTGCGAGGCAGGTCAGCAGCTTGCTGGACTCAAAGCTCACTGAGTAAAAATGGCCCGTGGCAACCATTGACCAGCTCATATATTGTAAATCAATCACACACACACACACACATAGAGAGGGAGGCACTGACTGGCAGACCGTGTTAGGATGTATAAATAGAACACCAAAGCATATTGCTGCTGTGTATAGAATAATGTAGGAATCAGTGTTCAAATGAGCAATTTTCATTTTCCAGAGAATGACTGAATGATGAGTGAACAAATTATTTTAAAAAAAGGATTCGATTTTAAGACCTCTGCAATTAAAAAACAGAGGAATATTTTGGGGGTGGGATATCATTCAAATCATTCATTGATTTTTGACAGGTTTCGTTCTCTGCAGGGACATACAGATATGTTGTCATCTATTATTCTATAAGCAACATCGTGCTTGATCATATATACTTTTCATCTCATATATAACACAATGATGATTTACTACATCTGGTTTAAACATTGGTTTTACCCACTTGAAAGACTGTTTTACATCTTTAATTCAATATGAAACATATAAGTACTTAACCAAAAACAACAATTTTAACAAGAAAAAAAATCCTCCATTGATTCAAAAATGTATTTCTATGTTTAAAATTTACACTGTTTTGTGATTGTTTATTCTGGAAGTTTGACCTTTAATATATAATACTTTTGATATGATTAATTCAACAAACAAAGAGTTTTAAATCTAAAATATTTGTCAGTTGATTGAAAATATCTTTGAAAGTATTTTAATGTCCTTATCAAATTTCTAGTGTAAAGCTGGTATTTACTAACATACGTATTGATGATTTTTTTTCTAATTACATCATCAAATGTACATCACATGAACCTATAGATTTATCTGTTACATAATTCAGAAGTCCACTCCTTTCTCCACCCCTAGACTCCTCACCCCCCCCCCCTCTCTCTCTCTCTCTCTCTCTCTCTCTCTCTCTCTCTCTCTCTCTCTCTCTCCCAGCCATCAATCCCACAATAACAGTAAACAATACCTAAAATCAAACGTCATTTCAATCGACAAGCAGAGTATGCATAGACAAGAACAAAGATTTCATCTATAAATACATGAAGAAAGAAACATTGTAAACGAATGAATAAAATTACAGAAAAGAGAAAGTAAAAAAAAAAGAAATATATAAAACGACAGTACAGTAACTTATTTCCTTGATATCTGATGGTTAGGTTTAGATTTGGTTAGTATTGTGATTAACCCCCCTGTTACTTGTTCAAATATTTCTGAAATGATCCTTAAAAAAGGTCTTCCAGTATTGCCCCAGTCTTAGACTTCACCACAAAACTGATGTTTAAGAGAGAAAAACACAGCATCCATCACACTTTCATTAAAACTTGAAGGCTAAAACAGCCAACCATAAAATAATTGTGAAGTGAAAGAAAAGTCCTCCAAATAACTAATTACGCTGAATCTTTTTCTAAAGTAACCTACTTTTAACTCACTCTTAAATCTCTTTTTTTCCCTACTCATTCAACTCAATCAACAACATTTGCAGATTTATAATGACGATATTTAATCATGCCTGCTTTAGTGTTTGTTTGTTTGTTTGTTTGTTCCCAGAAGAGGAATGAAGCACTCTGCTTGACTGACTCCTATCATTAAGTCGAAGCTCTATCCATCACTGCCCTCGACTGTTGCCTTGTTGTCTGTGTGGCTTGTTAAGAGAATGGATTGGGAACTCTCCTACACTTGTCAGTAAATATATCAGAGTTTATTGCAGTCTACCTCAAGAGTGGATTCATCTGTTTCCCAACTATCAGTTACATGCTTCACACTCCAAAGGCACTCCAAATCCCAGGGACAACAGTAAACAAGCACACAGTAAACAACAGCACTGAGTCCTATATAGATAAACTGCACATCATGCCTTTCTCTTGTTTTTCATTTGATGAGATCTTAAGTCTCTCTTTAACCTAGAATACAGTGTGTGTGGTGTTGCTAGGTAACAAGAACTTCTCAACTTTGAAATCCAAATGATCATAAGTCCATTAGGCAAATTATCTATCTGAATAACCCTCAAATTTAGTCTGCAGCTACTGAACATACTGCAGATACAAGAGGAACAAGTAAAGGATAGCCATGTGATTGACACTCAGAGAAGTAAAAGGTATGAGACAGAACACTTAATAATTTTCCATCATTGGGAGTCATTCCAGCCACATACAGCCAAGAGAGCTGCACCACAGAATCCAATAATTGCAAAATCACAGCCAGTTCTCCAAATGATCCCCAATACACCAAGGTAATTTTGCTGTGTCTGAACACCAGCAATTCTGGCTTCAGAAATGGACACCTGTTATGACATCAGAATTTACAGGAGAAAACAGCTCCTGTGACAAAAATGACTTCTGGCACAGAGTTCTGCAAATTGTGGACCATCTGCATAACTTCATTAAAAAGGGCTTTAGTGTCAACATGGAAACACATGGTGCGACATTATCTTTCTATTTTTATGGGGGGGTAATTGAATTTTTCAGTACACAACTCAGATGTTTTAACCTGCTACAAGATTAAGACTTACATCCCTGATGATGACGGTAAATCACTTGAATTGCAGTTAACAGGAGTGGCACTGTACAGTACTTAAACACCATATTTTTGCCTGGCTAGTGTGAGGTAAAATAAAAAATAGATAACATAAATATAAGTGCTTCTAATGTAATCAGCTATAAAATAATAATTTTCCTTGCTCAAATGGAAAGGTTCCTCCATCATATTGTGATTTTTTTTAACCTTGAAAATGGCAGAACACTAAAAATATAAGTGTTCTAATATTAGATATTGGGTAATCAAATGCTTTTAAAGTCAAAGTATTGCATGCTCATACTCCTATTTGTTTGTTTGTTTGTTTGTTTATTTATTTATTTATTTATTTATTTATTTATTTTATTTATCTATTTATTTGTGGCTTTGATTTTGTGGCTGCTTGTTATTTGGTACAGTCTATTATCATAACCTGTGTCTCCAGAGTTCCAAAAGTCACAAAACAAACATACTGTAAATGAGGGGACAAAGGCAGAAAGGAATAATATGGTCTGGCCTTATCACAGATTTTTTGTCTTTATAAAAACATAAATAGCTAAAGATCTCAAGAAACAATATATGTAGAGCTTATAACCTTTGGGGGACTTCCAAAATACTTATTTCTAGATGTTATAGCCATGATACGTTCTGTATTCTTGTATTTTACGGTATCTCTCCATTGCTCAAATGTCTTCATTTTTTAAATATCATTTTCCTTTTCTATTCTTATGAGACGTCAAAATAAGAAAATCGTCATATTTTCTTGTTATGCATATTTGCGTAATACCGGCGCAGTGCAACGCTCTGTAATAGTTACCTTTGACCTCTCTCCCGTCAGATAGAGTTGAACCAATCGTGTCGCTCGTTGTTGAGAGGTGCTTAAGTGAGGTCCATACCCTCTCGTCAACATGGTGAGTACTAGATTTATAAAGAAAAGATCGTTCAATGAAAGCTTTTGAATTTCTAACAGTTAGGAGAGGATGTCTACTTCATTCGTGTTTGAGGAATAACTGGATTATTGTCGCTTTATGGTCATTGTGAAGCTAGGCGTTCCTCAAGCCTACTGATTAGCTTGTCATGTTAGCCCAAAGCTAATTTAGCGGCACCCACATATCGTTAGGGGCCGGTCTATGTCCTGATCTCAGGAATCTTGTAGGTTAATGATACAGACACTTAGAATAGTAATATCTTAAGTTATATATACTATAAATACGTGGGTTTTTTTTTCATCAGTTTTAATGTATGGCTAATAGAGAACCTATTTAGCGGGTTAGCGGGCTTGTTCATCACGTTAGCTAGCACTCTTTACCAGAGTTTAGACGGTGCCTGCAGTCATTCATTACTAACGCTGTCTGATGCGGTAGCAGTTGCCAAGCAGAGTTAGCGTTGTACAGAAACAAAGGTGATAACCCTGCATGCAAAAGAAAGAAAGAAAGTAACTGAATCATGTCTATTAAAATAGTAGGGCGTATGCTGTTCAATGTGTTACACTTCAATTCATGTATGTCCTTTAAGAGTAGACGCCAATAAAACGATATATGTCAAGAATACTTCACAATGTAGCCGTTTTGGTATGCTTTCCGATGTTATTCAGTAAACTGGATATCTCTCAGAAGTAGTTTTCACCTTTATTTATCTTTATCAGTTGCACAGAACAATGATACTCCTCTTAATTTTTGCATTCTTTCGCTTCTACCTGAAATAGTATCTTTTACTGAGAAGGAGCTTTATGCATTTTTTCACCTACTTTCTGTGTTTTGTTTGTTTGCTCTTCGTACCTTGCTTTATTCAACTGTGTATTTCAGATGCCTCATCCTTTTCACCTCATCATTAGTCAACAATATTGAGATCTGGAATCTAATTAGATCTTTTGAATACATCATTAAATCTTACCTTCTTCTTAAAGAAACTGTAAATTGAGTAACTTTAAAAAAAATCGAGATGTAAAAAGCTTCTTTGAAGAAACGGCACTGTTAGCATGAATGGATTAAGCACCTGCTAACTATGCATCACACCACTAGCTTTGTGAGTTTTCTAACTCTGTGGTGTTTCTTATTCGTGACAGTCTTCATCGGAGGCTAATAATGGCCCAAGCCAAGCGCCACCTTATCCAGGTGTACCGCCCTCAGGGATACCTCCCCCATTTGTAAGTCAGCGACAGACATACTCATAACAATTAGCTTAAACATTTGTCACACAGGGCTGCAGTGTGAGTGGTGTGTGTTAAAGGTCTTCATTTTCATTTAATGTCATCTAATGCAGAATTTTCCTTCTTATTATTCCCTCAACTAGATGGGACCACCAGGTATACCACCTCATTTCCCCCCCATTGGAATGCCTCCCATGGGACAACGACCACCGAGCATGACTCCTTTGCCTCCTGGTATAATGCCCCCTGGTATAATTCCACCCATGGGAGCGCCCCCTATGGGACAGGTGGGTCTTATGAATTTGTTTCCTTTCTTACCACACTTTGGGCGTTTTGGAATGGGTTCCTGTTGTTTCTTTGTATTTATTAAACTCTGAATCTCAGTCAGAGACTCCAATTTCAGACAGTCATTAGATTTTAGTTAAATATCACCTATTCCCACCAAAAATTGATCCTTTTAAAAAAATATTTAACTGAAAACCACAGAAACCCATAAGGTGCTAGTGTTTGGTATGACCACCAACAAAAAGTTCTCCTTTTATGACCTGTAGAAACTTTTAACAAGACTCTCAAGACACAAATCTACTGATGGGTAGACAGGGAGAAAGATGGCTAAAGAGACAGCAGCAGCAGTAACATCTATGATAACAAATAACGGATTAACAAAAGTCTTGACAACTGTGAAAATACCAGAAATAAGATAAAAGTAGAAAACAAAACAGCTTATTTGATAAAAGTGTCTTGGATTATTCAACTAAAAACCACACGGGGCCGCAGATAGTTTGCTGAAACGAGTGAGAAGAGAACACAAAAACTGTTGAAAGCATCCAAATTTAGTTGCATGAACTGACAGGACACAAATAAAATGTGTGAGATCAGAAAGAGGAGTGTAAATGGTCTCTCTGAAATCTAAGCTTTAAGCAGCATTTTGTGGGGTCCAGTGCCAGCTCTTATGAAAAGATATATTTTTTTCGTAAGCAGGAGGTATTTTCTTAATCCAGCTGGTAAAGCAGGTGACCCATGTCCAGCAGCACTGATTGTAGGATCAGTCCAGAGTTCCAGCAGTATTTGGTGCAAGTCATCCTCCACTGTATGCCTGTATTAATCATATGAAGTGTTCCTGTCCTGAGCCTTTCTGGTCATCTGGCTTTTCATCTTTTTGCCCTTGTGGACTGGTTTGCAAATGGCTCTGCGGTCTTGCAAACTGTAATGATGGGGCCAATGGTTAATCATTCAGCAAATTAAATGTAAATTGCAAAAATCTGGAGATACTTGCACTTGGTTTTACATTGGCTTTAGAAGTTTTAAGCAGTAACACAGGAAGGTTAAAATGCTGACCTGTTAAAAATAGTTTAAATGAGCTTTTCTTGAGGTTTATCATAAACTGACCATGATCCCCCAGACAGATGTGTTAAGAAAGTGTTTTTTTATAACTTCAAACTTCTCCTCAGTTGATGTTTTATTCTTTAGGGAGTTTCCTTTTTTAGATGAAACTGAATGCAATTAGAGAGCATATGCAGCCCTGTCATGCATATAATTAGGTGTGATATTCAGAGGTGTTGGATCAAGGTGCCAATAACACATGACTGAAAAGGTGGTGAGACGATGTAGTATGGTGCGATGCTGCTTCACAGATTTCAAGCTGTGACATCACACAGTCAAATAGGCACAGCCGACTCGGCTTCAAGAAGCCCTTCTCACTTCCACCAGCACCCCGTCTCACACTGTTTCCTCAAACCCCTGCCTGCGCTGGGTGGTACACAGGAGCCTCATGAATATTTCATGTTTCTCTTTTTAGATGCCAGGCATGATGCCACCTATGATGCCAGGAATGATGATGCCCCCTCGCATGCCAGCTGCGACTGTTCAGCCAACGGGACCGGTAACTTTTTCTCACAGCTCCCCTTTTAGTTCCACACTGCAGTGTGTGAAATGCTAAATGAAGCATTTGCACAGGGAATTATCACTGCTGGATATGAGTTGATGTCATTCCACTAAAATACGTTTATCACGCAGTAAAATAAGCATGGATTTAAAAACATGATTAAAGGGACTGTGAGGACTTTCTGTTTGAAGTGGATCACAGCGACACCTTTTGGCTGGAATCACGCGCACTCTGTTGTGATGACATGAATCTTAATAAGGCGTGTGTTTGTTTTGGAAATGAATGGAGATCAGATCTTCTTTTTAACACTACTTTTCTTTGTTCAAGACAACTTTTAACTTCATACAATGTAGTGAGGTAAGGTATTTATCAACAGCGCTGTTGCTTGAAATGTGACAACAAGCAAACTTTGTCAGTTTGTACTATAGTTTAGCAGCCAGCGATTTTGATGTCTCTCGCAGCCCAGTGTCTTGCGTATCTGTTGGCTAACGTGTAGCATTAGTGAATCCTTATGTCCTGCTCATCTACCAATCAGAGCTAACATAACCTCACTCTTCATTTTATTGACAGACTCTCAAGTTTGATCAGATCACTGCAGAATAACTGCTGCATGTGGGCTGGAATGAACATCATCACAAACAGCTTAGCTCATGTTTTAGCCTTTAACTGCGAAACTTTGTCAGCCAACGTGGTGTTGTCATAGAGGCTTCGGCGTGCCTGACCCGATGGGGAATTTAAGAAATGGCATCTAGAAATAACCTTTATTGGTGCTGATAATCTCATTTTAAATTGCAGATTAGGATCAAGAATATATCTAGAGGTGAGGCTTTTTCAAGATCACTTAGAAAGTCCTCAGAGTCCTTTTAAATACAGAGTTATAATAAAAACTAAGGATACACGATATATCTGCATAAATATCGGTATCAGCCGATGTTTGTCATTTTTTAACACATTGGTATCGGTCCAATGAATAAAACTGGGTCGATATTAACAACCAATATTTATATCTGTCTAGCTGCTGTTTATGTATGTATCGCCAGGGGGTTTCCATGAATGCTGGTAGTTTATTAAGATTAGGGATACATCGATATGGAAATTTTGGCCGATACCGGTATAAATATTTCTGTTATGTTAATATTTACAGGGCTACCATAAACACAAGTCACCAGCAGTGTTACTTTTTAACAACCCTCACAACTTGTAGCAAGTGTGTAATTAAACTCTCAACTCACAAAACTCCTGTGAGAAAGTCTGGATCATAAATTACAAAAAGGATCATAAATCAAAATAATATCCTGACAGAGTTACTTTAACAAACTTACCAGTAGTCATGGCAACCCCCTGCTGTCAGACACAAACAGCAGCTTGATGCATATAAACATCAGTTGTTAATGTCGACCCAGTTTTACTCATTGGACCGATACCGATGTGTTAATAAATGATAAACACTGGTCGATAACGATATTAATGTCGATATATCGTGGATCTCTAGTTAAGGTAACTTTGAAATATTATTATTGGATATCTGTATTATTGGTCTGTAATTTCCATATTGGTGCATCCCTACTTAAAAACCACGTCCATCACTTTTTTTCTTTTAGTTTCAGTGGTTAGTCACTGAAACACGGTGGCACAAACATGCTCTAGACTCCTGACGTTTCTTTTTGCAAAGTCTTAAACAAGTTCTGCAAGTGAGCGATCTAATATATGTTCTGTGTCTGCGTTCAGACAGCTTCATATGTCAAAAGACATTCACTTTATCATTACAAGTATTTTGTTCTGCAGGTGGGTTGTGTTGTTTGGTACTAATTAGGAAGGTTTTTGTCAGTTACGGTGTGTTGTGAATGATGAGTTTGTTTTCCCTGCTGAATTAATCCTTCGTGGGAAAAGATGTGCTAAAGTGAACTGACAGATTCTTTGATGTGAAATGTGAATAATTCACTAATGTAATTCTCCGTTCTGCAGCCGGGCGTCGACTCCACGGGTAAGATCATAAACTCTCACTCGACTCACAAATCATGCGTCTGTATTCATGAAAGTACAACCTCTGACGTGTTTCTGTTTTTATCCTCACAGCTGCACCAGGAACAGCTGTAAGTATATTTCTGAATGTGTCGAGCTCTCATCATTAGTTTGCAGTTTTTCTGACTGTTATTTGTTTCTCTGTCCCTGCAGAGCACCACCAATGGATCTCCACAGGAGGACCAGCCAAAGAAGGTTTGTGCTTGTTGAAATCTGAAAGACTGAAAAAGAAGTTACATTATTTTTTTTTTTTTTTTTTTAAATATTTTTTTGGGGCTTTTTATGCCTTTAATCAGATAGGGTAGGACAGTGGATAGAGGAGGAAACAGGGTGAGAGAGTGGGGAGTGACATGCGGGAAAGTAGCCACAGGTCGGACTTGAACCCGGGCCGCCCGCGTACATGGAGCGCGACCTTAACCACTAGGCCATCTGCGCTCCAAAAGAAGTTACATTATTAACTGGGAACAATACCAAGACCAGTCATTTATTATTCTGGAAAGATGAATTCCTTATTCTTTTATTCACAAACAGCTGATTCATCTGTTTTTGTCTGTCTTTAGAAGTCTCTATGGACAGAACACAAATCTTTGGATGGGAAGACTTATTATTACAATACAGAGACCAAGCAGTCCACGTGGGAGAAACCTGATGACCTGAAATCTCCTGCAGAGGTATGAAGTTATATCACCTACGTAACATCTCAAACACCTCTGTAAAGTGTCCACAGATAACCATTTATTTATGTATTAACTTTGATTTAACCAGTAAAACTTCACAGAGATTAAACATTTTTTACAAGAGTTTCTCGACCAAGAACAGAAGCAGCATGTTCGATCTAAGTTACAGATTGTAAACATATTTAAAAAAAAAACATGTGGGCGTATCCTAGAGATCATATATCAGTGAATCAAAGCACCTTCAAACTGAAACACACACTAAACCCAAAATGTCCTGCAGCTAGTTCCAGGCTCAGATCTAAACTGAATTGTTCTACAGTTGGTTTGAATAAATTTTGAAGCACCCTGATGTTTAACGAGTGGATCTTTTGCGATCCGTCAAAACTAAAATCTTATCTTCTTTCTTTTCTCCTCCCTGAAGCAAATGCTCTCTAAATGCCCGTGGAAGGAGTACAAGTCAGACACAGGGAAGCCTTACTATTACAACTCCCAGACAAAGGAGTCCAGATGGACCAAACCCAAAGAGCTGGAGGATCTGGAAGGTAAATGTGAACTCAGTGTCTCCTGATGAGCCTTTACAGTAACAGCACAGTGAACGATGGGTCACTGGCTCGAGAAATGAGTAATGACGGATCATCAGAGGGATTTTAGCATCACTGACGTCCAAACACACTCATAAAGGAGCACGTCATGGCTCTTGCGGTGCATTTATCTCTGCTGCTCTTTTCTCTGTTACATGCTTTGAAATAACAAGTGGCCTAACAGCTTTCTGCTTTTGTGTTTCCCAGCTATGATCAAAGCGGAGGAGAACGGGTAAGAGCTTCCTGTTTACCCCCAGTTACTCTTTACTGTTGCACTATTTATTCTGGACAGCACACAGCGGTTATTCAAAGTGATTTCTCTCTCTGCTGTCTATTAAATTATTAATGACTTGGTGGCCTTTCATTTCTGTTGACCCTTGATGGATCAGTGGAGGAGCATTTTCCTGGTGTTCTTCTGTTGATGTGATGTTTCGGCTCATCCTGATGATGTGATTTCAGAACGGCAGAGACAGCAGCTCCTGGCACCACAGCAGCTCCTGCAGTGCAAGCAGATAACACAGCCGCTATGGCGACGGTAATGGAGGCGGAACCTGCGACAGTCGTCTCAGAGGAGCAACTGTCCCAGGCGACAGTGCATCTCACAGCTGAGGCCAAGATTACAGACGCACCTGTGGCAGCCGTAGACAGCCCAGCCCCCACTGAGGTCACAGCCAGGTGAACTATTGTGTCTGATAGAACAGCTGGTTCAGTCTCCAGCACTCACATGGAGCATACGGTCAAAGCCAGAACGAGAGAATTGTGTATATACTGGATTTATGTAGACTTGTGGAAAATAGAATTTTTGATTTTAAAGGTTTAAAGGTACAGAGCCTCCTTGCTCACTCCTCCATGTTGGTGAAGCAACAGAACAAGAAGCTCCTGCATGATATCTATCATACTGCATTTGTTGCAGTTATCATTCTTAGTCAACAAAAACAAAACGATTTCTGTATCCAGCTGATTATGCACTAATTCAAACACATTTATTCATGTTATACTCCATGTCGGCCAATTCTGTTCTGTTTCACACACTGAGCCTTTAATGCTTCATGCAAACACAGCTCGGCTCATCCACTGATCCTGTTTCTCACCCCTCAGTGTCGAAGTCACCAAGGAAGAACGGCCCGAGCTCCAGAAGAAAACTTACAAGTGGAACACGAAAGAGGAGGCCAAGCAGGCCTTCAAAGAGCTGCTGAAGGAGAAGGTGAGTCAGGTTGTTAAATGAGGTCTTCATAAGCCACACTAGAGACGGTGTTATCTCTGTCAGTCTGCTGAGCATGCTCTCATTACTTGACATTTAGCAGATCAGATACTAAGATAAAGCTCCGCTTGTTTAGGAGTGTTTAGTATCCATTAGTGTGCTTTTAGCTGAATCCAGCACCATAAACGCTGCACTGTGAAGAGCAGCATCTTGTTTTGTTCGTTGGTTAGTCAGCCCGAAACGAGCGGAGTATCTCATCACTGAGTCTGTGGAGGAGACGTCTCTGTGTTGTTTGAAAAGTACTGTAATGATTTACAACATCGTCTCTGAGACAGGTTTTTTATGTAAAAGCAACTGTGGACATGAAGAAACAAAACAGGATGTTAGAGCAGATGAAGCCTAACGGGTAAAAAAAAATTATAATAAAATGCAAAGAAAAAACGACAGCTGTCCACAGATACATTTATAAACCATCGAATCTGTAGTTCATGAGGCTCCCTAACTGAGATGAGAAAAACAACCCCAAAGTTCAGCAGAAACAATACTTTCAATTCACAAAAGTGGGGAATGACATGCAGGAAATGGGCCATGAGCTGGATTTGAACCTCAGCCACCTGCTCGAGGGTCAACATCACAGGGTTTGACCTAGACCACTAGGCCACCTGCGCCCCTCACACAAGTACCTTAAACTGCCACTTACAACATCATAAGAAAGTGACTGAAAGTTGTGGGGTGAGAATCTCTTACCTAAAAATCCTCAAATCAGAGTTAAAACCACTGACATAACTCTTCCCCCTGCTGATCCCCTCAGCCTGAACACCTCCTCACACCCCTCATACCTCCACCACGCCTCCTGATCAAACACACACATCTCTTACCCACCTGTTATTTATTTACCCACTGCACTTAAATCTGTTTACATTGTTCATATCACCTCAATAACAATATTTCCATAATCTGTAAATCTGTAATCTGTATTTTATCCCTAAATCATTCATACATATTTTTTTATACTATAATATGTTAGCATAGCACGTTCGCTGCACCTAATCTGTATAATCTTAAGGATTGATTTATATTTATAGCATCTCATGAACCCTTCCATTCATGGACTATAATTTGCATAATTGTATTCACATCTGTCAATAACTGAACATAGATACTTACACTTCTACTTCCTGCACTTCTGGGGAGATGCCAAACCTCAATTCATGACAGTAAAGTTTAATCTCATCATATGAAGTTAAGATCTTTGCACGCTGAGTCCCATTTTTTTCATCTGAAATTGACGCACGTTAAAAAAGACATTTGATAAGACACTGAAACTTTTGTTTGTCATTCTTTTTGGAACATTTTTGATTTTCTGTTTTTTTGGTTCCGTCCAGGTCGTTCGAGGGTTGTTTGACTATTTGGAGACGCCGTAGGCTACTTGTAACGTCATCATCATCATTTAATTTAGCTAGCACATTAAATTATCAATGACAAGCATGTCCGGTGAGACGGACCGACACATTTTCTGTCATTTCAAGCTGTTTAGACGATGAATGAAGACTTGTGTGTGTGTGTGCGTGTGTGCGTCTACCTCAAACATCCTGACAGCCGCTGCGCAGGATCAACCGGGTTAGCTTGATCACTGCTCAATGATCCCATGTTTAACATACTGCGAATTTTTGCAATTAATAGAAAAAGATAAACGCATCAAATTCAGTGTGCAAGGTGTCTTAACGTGACTTTTTTTTTGGATTACGGATCCAAAAAAACGCTTTAAAAAATGATGGACTCAGTGTGCAAAGACCTTAACTCTTAACTTTTGCGACGACTCCATCATTTTCCTCTAAGGTTTCGTGTTTCCATGCATAGAAATAGACATCCTCATTTTTCCTCCCATCTCTCTTTTCTCTCCTGCCTGTTGCGTTTCACTGCACATCCCAGGCAATTTGATCTGCATCTAATCCCAACCCCTCCATATGAACCCCCTGGAGGTCTTAACATGATTGCTAAGCTTCCCCTCCTGTTGCCGTGCATGTACAGCACAAGCCGGGCTCGCACCGCCCACCTTGAAACGTTCTATATTTAGTCTGTTTTTAATTTTGTGCACAAAGCTCTCCTCTGAGATTGCCTGCCATTTTCAGTGAGATCTTAATGGCTCTGTCTTTATGATTAGCTTCATTGGATCAAAGGCACGAGGCTGGCGGGGATTAAGACAGTGAGAGAAAGAGGCATGCCTGAGTGAGTTAGAATAACTGTGACAAGTGACAAGACGGAGGCGCAGTGGAATCAGTTCATAATGGATGCTGGAGTCGCTCTCTGAGAGAGGCCAGTGGCTGAAAGGGCACTTACATAACTCCTCATGAGCACTTGTTTGAATTATTACTAATCCACACCTCTTAACCTGCATCTATGAGTAATGAAGGAAATGTGACATCTGGGAGACGGATCAGCTCAGCTCGTTGCTCTTCTGACTCATGAGCTCTTTACTACGACTGGCAAACGATTTATTTTTAGACACGTTTGAATTTTTGTCCATCAGGTTGAGACTTTACATCTTATTGTCTTTGCTTCAGGGTGTGTCCTCAAACTCCTCCTGGGAGCAGGCGATGAAAATGATCATTAATGATCCTCGCTACAGGTACGATCCCATCTCACTATTTCTCAAAGCTAAAAAAACAACAATGCAATAAAAAAAAAAAAAAACTCACTGACTTTCCCTTTCTTGAAGTGCTCTCCCGAAACTGAGTGAGAAAAAACAAGCCTTCAACGCCTACAAAGTGCAGACGGAGAAGGAGGAAAAGGAAGAGGCCAGAATTAAATACAAAGAGTCCAAAGAGACCTTTCAGAGGTTCTTGGAGAACCACGAGAAGATGACGTCTACAACCAGATACAAGTAAGAGCTGCAGTGAGGTCACAGTAAACCAGCCGTAATGATCCCTGCTTCCCTGTGTGGTCGATATGATTATTGAGATGTAGTCAATGAAATGTCATCGATGGCACAGTCATGCAGAAACAGCACTGTTATCCTTAAGCTAAGCTAATTAGCACTGCTCACATTGTATAACGACAATAAATGACAGAACACAAAAGTTGTGCTGAAAGACGGCAGGCGATGATCGTCGAATGAGATCAGTCGTATTGTCTGTGCACAGGAGGGATAACGTGAGAAAATTACAGCCTATGTGCTATTTTCAACCAGTTGTGTCAAAGTTTGTACGTAATTGGAATGAGTCATGATTTTCAAATATCACCAATACATCATTACAGCTTTGATCTTTAGTAGCTTCACTTTGTGTTCTTTTTTTTTTTTTTATCCGTAGAGGTGAAGTAAAGCTTTGGAGTTTTTTTTTCTAACCATTTCTCAGATATCCCATCTTTGATCCTTGCTCTTGCGTGACGCATCAAGTTCCAGTGAAAGTCATAGAAGGGGACAGACAGATCCACTGGTGACCTTGACAGAGTGCCTGTAAGAGTTCAGCTGGCACTGAGGAGGTTGTGATGACTGGGGCTCTAATCTGGGATGGCACAACAGGCAGCTGGACTTAAAAGCAGGGCCATCTTTTGGAGTGTGTCTTTATAAAACCTCATTTCACCCCCATCACCTGTGACTCTTTGAAGTCGGTCTTTCAAAGTCAACATTTTTAGAGTAAATCAGAAAAAACAGCTGGACTTCATGAGAGTAGCTGCACTTTGTTCCCTCTTACCTTAAAAGTTTTGTTTTCAATCTGAGGTGAATTTAGTCTGTGAAATGCTGCCCCCGTGTGGATCACTGTGAGTGTTTGAAACAAATATTTGTGCCTCCAGGAAAGCAGAGCAGATGTTCAATGAGCAGGAGGTTTGGAGCTGCGTACCAGAGAGAGACAGACTGGAGATCTACGAGGATGTTTTGTTCTACCTGGCGAAGAAAGAGAAGGTAAGACTTCAGCGTTCGGTATCAGACATCCCGTTTGTTTTACACTGTTCTGACATTTACACCCCCGCTACAAACCGTCTCCAGGAACAAGCAAAGCAGCTGAGAAAGAGGAACTGGGAAGCCCTGAAGAACATTTTAGACAACATGGCTAACGTCACATACCGCACCACCTGGTCTGAGGCCCAGCAGTATCTGCTGGACAACCCGACGTTCGCAGAGGACGAGGAGCTGCAGAGTAAGAGAGCCGACGTCAGACAAAGTTTTATCCTCAGTTTTCTTTTTAAGCTGCCTCGATTTAATGTGTTTTTTTTAATTACTTACAGATATGGATAAAGAAGATGCCCTCATTTGTTTTGAGGAGCACATCCGGGCGCTGGAGAAGGAGGAAGAGGAAGAGAAGCAGAAGACTCTTCTCAGGGAGAGGAGGAGACAGCGCAAGAACAGAGAGGCTTTCCAGGTGAGGGGGACAAACATGAAGGAGGAAAAGAAACATCATCTCAGCTTCGAGATAATCAACAGAGTGTCTGCAGGGTCTTAAAATGTATCAAATCCAATTATTTGAATTTTAGGCCTTCAAATGTCTAAAATTCTCCCAAAATCTCATAAAATGTCTTAAACACAATTCTGAAAGGTTTTCATCAAGCAGAATCAGCTAGTGTGCTGTGTGCACGCCGGGGTGTGTTGCAGTCTAAGATCACAGTGGAGCTGGAAATAAAGTCAAATACTTTACAATAATTCCATGCTGCTCCCTTTTTACTTCATGTTTTGATACTTTTTTATCCAGTGTGCATGTGAATGAGTCTTAAATTTATTAATGTCTTTAGAAAGTCTTAAATGTGACTTGTTGAAACCTGCAGAGACCCTAAATATGAAACTCGTTCGACTGTCCTGATTGTGTTTTCTTCCGTCAGAAATTCCTGGATGAGCTCCACGACCACGGCCAGCTTCACTCCATGTCCGCGTGGATGGAAATGTACCCGACCCTGAGCTCAGACATCCGCTTCGCCAACATGCTGGGCCAGCCTGGTAGGAGAGCAGGCCGCAGCACACGTGTCATGTTTGAGCTTAATGCCGTGGAGCACGTGGACATGATGTGCTGACAACACATGACATGAACACACACATGAAACACACACAGAGCATAAATACTGTATGAGCCACATCAGGGCACTTGTTGGATGAGTTTCTTTCTTTTTTTCATTTTGTTTTTACATTTTGCACTTCTTAAGATGTTACTGAACTCTTTGCTGTCCTGTCTTTTTCATTCAGGTTCCACTCCTCTGGATCTGTTCAAATTCTATGTGGAAGATCTGAAAGCCCGCTACCATGATGAAAAGAGGATCATCAAAGACATTCTTAAGGTGAAACCACTTTTACCTGATCTGTCCTCTGCAGAGTTAGAGGATGATACCGTATTGACCTGAATATATAGAACGACCCCCCTCTTCTCAAGACCATTCTTCAGAGAAAGGCTGATAAACCTAAATTTACTGTTTAAAGGAACCATTTTTATTGAAATTCTGGAAGAATGGTTTTCAGTAACAAACTCACACACCCTCCTGTCAGTCTCTTGGAAACGGACGCTTTGAGAATCACAATCAGCTTTTGTTTTACAGTTTGCATTTTTTAGACGGTCCTTCAGACACCACACTCTGAAACGCCACACTTTTTGGCTGCCTGACAGTAGGAGCTGAATTTCTCTGCTGCTTTGACCATCATTACTTTAAAATCATCATCATAACTCCACTTCAGTTATCTGATAACTTACCCAACTTTTGATTAGGGATACACAATATATCAGCATCAATATCAGTATCGACCAGCATTTATCATTTTCTAACGTATCGGCATCGGTCCAATGAGTAAAACCGGGTCGATATTAACAACCAATGTTTATATCGGTCTAGCTGCTGTTTGTGTATCTGACAGCAGAGGGTTGCCATGACTACTGGTAAGTTTGTTCAGGTAACTTTGTCAAGATATTATTTTGATTTATGATCCAGACTTTCTCACAGGAGTTTTGTGAGTTGAGAGTTTAATGACACACTTGCGACAAGTTGTGAGGGTTGTTAAAAAATAACACTGCTGGTCACTTGTGTTTATAGTAGCCCTGTAACCTTCGCTTTGAAGGTGAAACACCTTTTGAAAATAAAGGAAAACATTCAAAAATTCAGTTTACATGATTTTCAGTCCGTACAAAATTTTATCATCTTAGAAATTTTATATATTGATATCAGTAAATATCAGTTATCACCCATAACAGAAACATTTGTATCGGCCAAAATTTCCGTATCAATGCATCCCTACTTTTGATCCGCTTTGCTCTAGACAATCACCGCTCTTCTCCATTTTTCATCTCCTGTCACTGCGTCTCTGCTGTGATTGGCAGATCACCACAGCCACAGCGAGGTCACTGGCTTTACAAAAAGCTGGCGCCCTCTGCTGTTGTGGTTGTGTAGCGACTCGGCTATCATTATACGTCAATGGTTAGACCCCATTTATAAGCCAGCTCTTCTTCTCCACGTTACTTTCTGTGAAAAAAAAACGTGTCCTATATTCAGGTCAGTACGGTACATGTCCTCAGATCAGCGTTTCATTTTTATTGCTTTTCCTTGAAGCTGTGAATCTTCTGCTCACCTTCTCGTTTGTTTCTTGTTCTCTCGACAGGATAAAGGCTTCCTGGTAGAAGTCAACACCAGCTTTGATGACTTTGGATCAGTGATCAGCTCAGATAAGAGAGCCACCACGCTGGATGCTGGAAACATAAAGCTCGCCTTCAACAGCGTAAGAACTCCAACACACATCCTTCTTCTGGAGCTGGAGCTTGTCTGATTGAAGATCTTTACTTTATGTTGAAGTTTTGATTTTATTTCGACACATTAACCCTTTCTTCACCTTTCCTTGTGTAGTTACTGGAGAAGGCAGAAGCGAGAGAGAGAGAACGAGAGAAGGAGGAGGCGAGGAAGATGAAACGGAAAGAAGCAGCTTTTAAGAACATGCTGAAGCAGGCAACGCCACCTCTGGAGCCAGAGGCTTCATGGGAAGGGGTACGTCTTCATACCAGGAGCTGTTCTTTATAAGCTTCCCTCAAACTGCTCCATCATGATTCAGGACTTACTTTCTAAATTTCAGGTCAGAGAGAGATTCCTCAAAGAATCGGCGTTTGAGGATGTGACACTTGAGTCGGAGCGGAAACGGATATTCAAAGACTTCATGCATGTCTTAGAGGTGAGCCTGGAACTGAAGCAGGAAAAGGCTGCAATCTGAATAAAAATGAGGAGTTTTTACATGTCATGTGTTTTCTGTAACAGCATGAGTGCCAACATCACCACTCCAAGACAAAGAAGCACTCAAAGAAGTCGAAGAAGCACCACAGGAAGCGATCTCGCTCTCGATCGGTCAGTAGTCTCCAGCGATCTTCTTCATCAGCCTGTGCTTTAACTCCATATCAAGCCCGGTTAATGTGTGACGGTAAGTGTTGATGTTTTTACAGGGCTCAGAGTCTGAGGAAGAGGAGTACCACAAGAAGAAGAAGCGGTCGCAGTCCAAATCTCCCTCTGAACGCTCATCCAGCGGAGAGTCTGGTGAGCTCCTTTTAAAGCTCACGTCAGCTTTTTGTTGTTGTAAGAACGATATTAACCAACATGTCTTTCTGAAATCAGAGAGGAGCTATAAAAAATCCAAGAAGCACAAGAAGAAGGGAAAGAAGCGGCGTCACAAGTCTGTAAGTGTAGAAGAAGAACCCTGAATCCATCATCGTGTTCGTATGTGATCTTCATGTTCATGTGATGTTTGAATGTTCACTCAGGCGTCACCAGAGTCTGACAGTGAGAAGAGAGGAAGAGAGCGGGATGCAAAGCGTGAAAAGGACCCAGAGAAAGATAAAGAGAACGATAAGTCTCGGGGGAAATCTCGCTCGGACTCCAAACAGAAGTCCCCCAAAAGAAAAGCTGTTAAAGAGGAGGTGGGGGCTCTTTAGGAGGATTTTTAATGCTGTTTTAACGACTCTTTGAGTTGGAGGCTCGAGCAGATCGTTTGTTAAGTCTGTTTTTATGACACTGTTCAGTCTGTGTGCTCTCTGTGCTCAGGGCGGCTGGGATACGTCAGGCAGCGAGCTGAGTGAAGGAGAGCTGGAGAAGAGAAGAAGAACTCTACTAGAGCAGCTGGACGCGCCTTGAGGACGACGCTCCCTCTGACCTCGTGATGCGTTTGTAAGCTTCTCCTGACATGCATTCCCCTCCAGATCATCTGGTCACAGCGTCACAGACGAACCATGTGAGGTAACACTGTTCTCTGGTGCTCTCAGGAATGTGCTACACTGAGCTCACACACTTGGATATCAGAGACTGCTCAATCAGCAAACATCAGCTTTCAAACGTCAGCGTCTTTTCTTTGCTCATGTTAGACTTCAGTACTTTTTAGTTGACGGTAGCTGTTCATGTTTTCACTGCTTATGATTTTTTTTACAATTAAAGCGTTTCATGTCAAACTGACTGACGTCCATCTGAGCATGAAGAGGAAACCGTCTCCCTCTGGCACTCCTTCAGAGGAGGATTAAAAATAGGTTTTAATCTGTTAACTAACTGCAGAAATGATCCAAGAATGTTTTAATTGGAGCGATTGTTGAAATTGTCATACTGTAGTGTAATGTAATAAAATACTGTTTCAAGGAGAAATGTCTGAATTTGGTCATTTAAGGAGACAAAGAGAAGCAAATCTAACGATGTTCAACTCTTTAGCTGGTTTACAGGATCAACAAGTCAGATTTAAGACTTTTGTTTTTAAAGACTGTAATCAAGACTGTTTGAGACCCATTTCACATCCATACTGGCAAAAATACAAAAAAACATGAAGGTTGACATTAACCACAGGCCCAGGAACATTCTCTCTCTTTCTCTGTCACCAGTTCTGCTGATTTTCTTTTGACTTTTTGCCCGGAAACCAAAATTTTAAAAAACATTTAACCAGTAAAATGAATAAGAGAGAGAGTCTGCACAACAATCTGTGTTCCATTGTTTAATCGGTCAGTTTTAGCGCACTGTCCTTCAGTTGTGCGTTCAGGCCAGCGGACACATGGGAGACATGGAACTACTCTGTTACCATGACTGTAACACACCACGGCACACACACACAGCGTACCAGCTAGATGTGCTCAATAATTTCTGACCGGGCTGCTCAGTAGAGCTGCAACAATTAATTGAATAATCGATTATCGATTACTAAATTAATCAACTATTTTGATAATCGATTAATCGCTTTGAGTAATTAATTAAGAAAAAGAAGTCCAAATTTTCTAATTTCAGCTTCATAAATGTGAAGATTTTCTGGTTTCTTTCCTTCTCTATGACAGTCCTGAATTTCTTTGGTTTGCAAACAAGACATTGGATGATGTCATCTTGGATTCCAAGAAATGTTTTTCACCATTTTCTGACATTTTATGGACCAAACAACTACTCGATTAATCGATTATGAAATCGTTATCGTTAGTTGCAGCCCTACTGCTCAGGTATTTTAGTTCTATTTTGTAATTATGTAAATAGCGTCCTTAAAAATGGTAACATTTAAAAGTGAGATTAAAGTTTATGCATTTGTTTTAAATAAAAGTAACACCAAACATCTTTAGGATCTTCATAATCAAATTTTTGTCATTTTAAGGCCGAAATTGTTCAAACCTTTTTTGTGTTATTCAGCTGTGATGGAGGAAAAACAAACAGGTAAACAGTTTTATATTCAATGTAAATAGTTTATTTGATCATATTTATTGAAAATCTCATATCACCTAATTTAAGAAAAGTTTGTTATTTTGTAACGAGCAAACACTGCCTAAAATACATTTCTGGTGGCCTTAAAAACAAACAAACATGCCAGTATTATCCAGTTACAGAAATGTCACAACAGACGGTGAAGTTTGGAGAAAAAAAGGAGATGAACGGCAGCGCGTGCTTTAGTGGAGAGATGATTACAGGGGAGCGTGTCAGTCTGCGCCAAAAACCAGCCAATCACAGGTTAAATCAGACGCAAAGTGGATTACTTCAGAGTTTGTGCTCACATGTGAAACTGCTTGCAAATCAGAATTCGGTGCATGTTTTTTTTTTTTGACACCTGGTTTTGATGCAGAGTGACACACCCACGTGCAAATTCAGTGACCTGCGTGTCTCAGATTTAACACACAGCTGTAGAGTCTGGCTGCATTTGGCTTCATTAAATATAAAACAACAACAATGGAATCAAAACTATAAGTTAAAATAGCATTCAAGTTGTATAGCACAAGGCAAGGAAAACTTTTGTTTAAACAATATGTACAATATTAACCATCTGGTAATGTGAGTTAGGTAAAAAAAAATGGTTGTAGCAAAATATCTGTACATAAGTTTTTGTTTTCTGTACTTTTTTTTTTGCTATTTTTTCAAGAACAATGACACAGATTGAACATGAGCTTCAAGGAATCCTTTCAGTGGTTAAATACTATACATAAAAATTACAATAAAGTGAGTAGACAGAAACCTGGAGTATAATCTGTAAGAACGATGAAGATGAGATGAAATGTGAGATTCTTTCCAGTTTGAAAAATGAGATCCTCTGTGAGGTGAGCGTTTTACTTTGAAGAACGTCTACGTTTGGTTGAAAACTATGGAAGCCCCGAGCTGACACGCATCCATGCATTTGATTTACTCTGTTTTCTTGAGAGCATGTCTAATTTTTTTTCTTCTTCTTTTTTTGAATTTCCCATTATAACGGATTAATTAATCTCATGTTCTCTGGGTAATAAAACTCATTTTGTTATAATAAAAAAGGGGTTAAATTGCTGGTAATCTAAAAGAAAACAAATGGCTGGTTATGTTGACAGATCAGGCCTTAATGAGCCTTTCTCTGTTTTGTGCTTTTACAATTCAGCTGTTAAATTTAAATCCTCAAGAAAACAGATTAAATATGATGCATACATTAAAGTTTTCTTAGGGCTTCTATAGAAAATGTTTTTTTTTTTTGCTCACCAAAAGGCTTTACTTGTTCCCAGACACCACACTGAAATGCTGTGCTGCTACAAAAAAAGCATCATGATAAACAGACGGTAGATTTTAACACGAGCAGCCGACACAGTTCTAAGGATTAAAAGCTACAAATTCAGTAATTTGTAAGAGACTTTTTTTTTTATGTACATTTCACATTTTACTGTTCTGTTTTTGAAAGAACTCACTTTGAATGTCTTTTCTGGTCACAACTCTTAGACTTTCTTTCATACAAATATAAAGAGTTTCTCATTTTCTGATCACCGTCTTCTCCACCCGACCGTCAGCCCTTCCTTTAAAAGTCAAAAAGCCTCGCGAAATGTAGAAAAAGTGCAGTTTGAGCACGCCTGTTCTGAGAGGAATGGAATAAAGTACTGGAATGTACCGAACACTGACAGATGTGATGTTTGTAACAGCTACAGGGAACTCGTCCCTTACATTCTACATTAGTTTTCCAAGGAAGCATCTCTTCACGTGGCTCTTAAGGCCACCGCAAGTCCAGTTAAACACGTCGTACGATTAAAGCCAGGTCAATCCGTATTGCTCAAAGTGGGAGTATAAAAAACAGTCATCAGACAGACAGACAGTGACGTTAACCCACAGAAAGAAGATCAGGCACTTAGCTCGTCAAAGGTTTCTGAATCAACCTTTCAGACTCTTTAAATTCAGTCCCATACATGTCTCAGTCCTTCAAAATAAAAGCTGCTACTGTACCATAGACATGGAATAACTTGTATTCTTATGTAATATATATACATACTCGTCTCCATGGTTGCTACAACGTTCGTCATCTTTCACTTATCGTCCTTCACTCTCCATCTGACTTTCTCTCCTTCGGTCCTTTGAAGCTTCACATCCTCCCCCCCTTCCCTCCCTCCCTCGTTCCCCTTTCAGCACATGCTCTGTTTCCCTCATCACACGACCACTTCGCTGTTGTTTCCCGGCCGCAAGTTCTGATCATCAAAGCGTCTCCTGACACTTCTCCGCACAGCGTCGGCTCGCCTGTAAGGCTGATTCCTCAAATCTGCGAAGGAAGGGATGGGAAGGGAAGGAGGGGGGGATAAAAGATCTGTCAGTTATCTTGTCAGGGCTTTTTTTGATGAGCCCACATGCTCAGAGTGCTGGCAGCCTGTCTGTCAAAGCAGCGCGAGTTCCTCACAGATTGAAAAAAAAGCCTCACAGGTCAGATGTCTCTGAGAGTTAGACTGAGAGGACGAACGGTTAGGACTAGAAAGCCTCTGCCAGAAATCTAGAAAACCTTTTTTAATGCATCTAGAAAACAGAATGCATCTTCCTCAAAAGTAGAGGGAAAAACTACTTCAGATTTAGCAATTCATCAATCATAGAGAGAGAGAGAGAGAGGGGGAAACAGAAAGGGAGATAATAAAGAGATGCTTGCCAGGTTTGGGACACTTCCACCACTACAGGAGTGCTACTGGAGGAGTTCCTTACCCTCGAGTGGACATTGGGAAATTTAGTAATGTTATTCTTCTTTAGGGCTAGATGAAGAGAAGACAAAATGAAGGTTAAACCTGCAGGAGGAGGTCGAACATGTCAGCCTCAGACATTCACACTGGCTTGCACTGCAGGAGCGAAGCAGAGTGGCAGCAGGCTGCATGAGGGGAGGGCTGGAGGGGAGTATGGAGAGGACGTAAAGGTGGAGGAGAGAGGAGGGGCAGAGCTGGAGGATGAAAGCTTCTGTAGAGCTATGTATATTTAAATACAAGAGGAGTTTCTTTTCTGTTATAAACTCAGTTTGCTTTGCAGAGCGACTACCAGCAGCACAGAAGAGCCCGTTTCAAAGACCAGTACAAGGAACTGAAATGAACAAATGTGCTTCCAGGACGTGGCAGCAGTGTTACAATCAACAGCAAACAAAGCACGCATGCAGCTGAGAGAGATGATGAATACATGAACAGACAAGAGTAGCGGAAGAACAACAGTTGCATGTTAGTAGCACACAAAGCATGCAGCTGCAGAGACATGCTGCTGGAATGTAGATGATAGATCGTAAGAGGACATAACGGAGGCCATGGAAGTCCTGTGACAAACAACACGATGTGAGGTGACTGGGAGAGCAGGAATGCATTGTGGGATGGCAGTAGGCATCAAGCACTTAGCATGCAAGAAGCAGCTGCAGCCATGAGTGATGATAAACAAACATTCACTTTAAACATTAATAATTAATACAAACATGTAACAAGAGCAAGTTATAATGCCACAGACACAGACGATGATGACATTAGTCACACCTGCCATTTACATGATGACTTAAGCACGAATACAAACATACAACCGCAGTTTAAAAATAATGTTATGGTTGTGCTCTAAGTCACCACTAGATGGCAGTTTAACGTTTCAGCTCAGAGAGTCGTCAGTTTGAATCTGAGTGTAACCTTGGAGACAGTTTCCTCTGTGACATTACAGTTTGCCATGGTTGATGACAATAACAGTGATAAATGAGGGTTTCACACTTCATGCAGGTGGGCAGAGAAACCCACTGTTCCCGACACCACGTCATGCTCAGGAGAGGAGGGGGAGGGAGTGAGGGATGGGGGGGTAAAACTCAATAAAAACATCAGTGTGTGTCTCAGGGTCCAGAGAGTGAGGTTTAGAGAGGAGTGTCAGGAGGAGAGTGAGGAGACATGCACAGGATGGAGGAGAGGAAGCAAACAGAAGAGAAGGGTTTTGTTCCAGCAACCTGAGAGAAGAGAGAGAGTTCTATAAGCTTTAGTAATGGTACTCCTCATTGAGGGCAGGCTCGCAGAAGAACCGAGAGCCGCGCTTGGCCGTGCGGGCGGTAAACGGCACGGTCTTCAGCACTGCATTGAGAATGAGACAAGGACAACAGCCAGGACAAGACAGAGACAGAGACAATTTGAGAAAAGCAGACTCCTACAGGGGTTAAGCACCGGTTAGCGCTAAGCAAATACCCAACAGGAGCAGGATGGGCCGGGGCTTCATGTGTGTGCTAAAGGGCTGGACTGAAACGGATGCATAAATCTGAACGTAAAAAAAACATTTATCAAGAATATCATAAAAAATGTTGGTTTATGAAACTGCTGAAATACAGCTTTAATGTTAAAACTATTTATAATACTGAATCAGATTACTACATATTTTGCTTACAACATCAAATCCAGCAAACTAAATCCTGATATCCTAATTCCAGCCCTGTTTTCACCAAGAGGGTCAGATAAACATGTAAATGAATAAAATTAGATTAACAAATGGGTGTTAAAATGACCCATGAAGTAATACACAGCTAACATGCTGTGTGTTTATTTCCCCCTGATCGTTTCATGCACTGGGTCTAAGTCAAAGCCCGGCCTCGTCTGTGTAGAAATAATGTTATAAAGCAAAGACAAAGCAGATCAGCATTGATAAACACACAAATATAACCACAGGTGTGATTGGATTAGCTGCGCTGTCAGGTCATGTTTGCCTTCGTTAGGTTGAACTTTCTGATGCTCAAACATCTGACAGATGATTTCTGTTTAAGAAGATCCAGAGTCGTCGTGTTAGTTCAAGAGTCCCTTTGTTAATAGCTGAATGTACAGCACTGAGAGGACCTCCATGCACAGCGCCCTGGATGTGTGTTTGTGTAAATGTGTGTGTGTAAGGAGGCTGCAGCCGAGCCCAGGTGACGTTACCCGTGATGATGTCCTCGATGGCGCCGTCTTTGCCTTCGTAGACGTGCCGGCTGTCTTTCACCTGTTTCCTCCTGAGCTCCTGGATCAGCTCTTGCTGCTGCCGCTTATTCTTATGAGAAGGAGACTGAGAAAGAAACACACAAATTTAAAAAAATATTCACCAACTAACCTGTAACTTCTTTCATCTCAACTTTTTAAGCTCCACACTAAACTTTTCCTCTGAGACTGTGTACGTGTTAGTTCATGGATCCATTGAGGAAATCCAGAAGCTCATCCTGACGTGATGTGATGTTGCTCAGCAGGGTGCCACACCATAGAACCAGAAATGACGACACCCTGCACGAGCTGTAAGTGTTGATCTAATCCTGTGATCAGGAGTCAGGTGCAGCAGAACGCAGAGAGGTTGAACTGAGTTACCCTCCGTGAACCACTGAGGCCTCCTGCCCCAGACAGCAGGAAGCTGGGGGAGGTGACTCACCTTCTGGTCCTCCTCCATCATGGCCTCCTGTTCTAGAAGTTTCTCCATCAGAAGCTGCTCTTGTCTCTTTCTATGCTCGTTGTCCTCTTCTGCTTGCTGGGGAGGAAAGAACATGAAATGCAGAGTCACATGAAGAGCTACAACAGAGACCAGAGTGAAAGCTGTTTGCTTATGTAACTGTACAAATCTCATACTTTTAAATCAGTTTGGGTATAAATGAAATGCTGTGCTCTACAGGGGGATATTAATCTGCTGTTACATGCTGTACACAGCAGCTAACAGACACAAATAACAGCATCTGGAGACACAACGCTCACATTCATTTAAAGACACTGTTGCATCCTCATGTGACACCTCTAAGACTCGGATGTGACTTAAAGGGGAAGTCCCCATAGTTTCCACATCAAAGTCTGTTTACTGGACAAGGAAGCAATACATCAAATGTGAGAAATATGTGTAAAACGTCTTAGAGCACAGATGGCCTAGTGGTTAAGGTCCTGCTCCTTATGGCAAAAGCCCCTGATGGTGGGCAGCCTGGGTTCAAATCCGACCTTTACCCTCCCCCATTCAAAAAAAGACAACTTAAAAAAAGCCTGTGGGGGAGAACAGGGTTTGCTCTCACACAGGTTGGTTGTCACATTCGTCTTATCTCACCACCAGGGGGCACCATCTCTCAAATCAGAGCTCCCCAACACATGCTGTGTCTCAAATCACATACTTCTGCACTTAAACTCTATTCTGAGTGCATAAGTGTGTTCACACTGACGGTATGGACATGTGCAGTGCACTTTGGTTTCTCAGCTGGTGCACTCAAATCAGGCAAAAAGTTCAGTGTGGAACGGTGGACACTACTCACACTCAACAGTCGCCGTATTGGCTACATGGATGAAGGAGCGGGAACAGATCAGACGATGGCTGATGGATGTAATCAGTGTGTAGCAGAGGAACACCTGTGAACGGTTGTTCACCTGTAAGATTTAATGCAGTGTTCCAGCGAGTGCAGAGTGTACACAGTGCACTTCATGCAAAAGTGCATGATTTGGGACACAACAATGGACTTTTTTTGGAGTAAGACAGCTGAGCTCCAGGTGAGAGGACTGTGTGTTTAAATATTCAGCTCATCTGTATTTGTCTTCTAGACTTTAAGATAAGGGTTTGTAACACAACAATTGTTACTCTTAAAAAGTGTGAAGGCAAAGCTCTAGTTTAGATTGTTATTAGCTAGTTGTTATTAACTAGTTGTTTCACAGTTGTTAGCCTTGATGCTAGCATGAAATTCCAGTTGGGGTTGGTCATCACACATATATGTATATATTATATGTTATGTGTTTCCTGTTCATGTTCTTTTCTCATTTTGTGTTAAGATGCATTAAGTCATGTATCTGTCAACTTGTCAGTGAAATAAAACTTTCAAATGTAGCTCAGCCTCATTCATATTTTAAAAGATTTTTCTCATTAAAATCACATGACTAACAACTCCACAGCGTGTGACTAAGTGTCTTTGATAGTTAATTAACTCTTTGTTACATGTGCTGCAAAATGAGAGGGAGACAGTTCAAGGCAACACCTTAAGCTTTAATTTAATGTAGGAATGACTATTAAAAGATGTTTTGATGATGAGCGCTTCACACTGGAGTAAAAAAGTATGACAGCCATCCTGTTCTCCCCTTGTTGCTCATGAAAAATCAATCAGTTAGAAAATCTGAAATCAAAGCAAGCGTTTGTCTTATTCTGAGCAATAAGTTGTCTGATTTGACTTAATATGAACCACATTCATCTGACAAGTCTAGAAAAAATCTGATATCAAGAAACTAAAAGACAATTTATACTTAAAATAAAATCAACACTTGCTTTGGTTTTAGTTTTTGCATTGTGAGCTTGCAGGAAGCTCTTCTTGATGCTTTAGGGTGTTGTGGCTTAAATCACAATCATTACTGTGAGTCATCCTCAAAATTACGTCAGTCAACTGTGAATGTATTAATCCAAGTTTAAGAGTAAGATTTAGTGCAGTGAAGCAGGTATTTCGTTCTGATTCTTCAACTTTGATCCTGCAAGTCTTCTTTAGGTGTAGAGATTATCGATCCGACTCACCCTGTAAGCCTTCACAAATCTCACAAACACAGGAAAGAAGACGGAGGGCGGCGTCGTTTTGGAGTTCTCCCCGTAGAACTTCACCACCTCATCAAAGGCATCCTGTCAGACACACACGGGGTGTTATTATTATAATCAGACTCGTTCATTTATCCAAGTGTTAGAGTGATACAGCACAAGTAGCCGATGTTAATGTTACCTGTGCAATCTTAGCATCGTCCTGCAGCTTCTTCAGCTTGTTCTCATTGTGTGCGATGAACTCTTTGAGCATGGTGTTGTGGCCGTGCATGCTGTACTCTCTTTTGGTCAGCTCCATGCCTCGGTTCAGCTCCTTCACATCCAGCAGGACGTTATCCAGCGACACTGCGAACACCAGAGCGTGTATGAGAGCACACGCATCAGCAGTCAACGTCAGAACAAGAACGCTGCGTGGAAACAAGACTCACCTGCTGCAGCTTTCTCCACATAGTGCAGCTCGTTGTAGAAAAGAGCGACCTGGACGTACTTCTCCTTTACTACATTGGCTATGTAGTGTAACAACGTTAGCTTTCGGTCTGTTGATTTGGTATCAAGTAGCTGTAAAAAAAAAAAAAAAAAAAAAACATAAAATATGTTAGAAAAAATGGAAAAAGTGAAAGATGCAAGGCAAAAAAAAGGATTGCTTACCAAATCTAAACTCTGCAGCTTGAAGCCGTACACAGCTCCTCTTTTGCTGCTGTTCATGTAGTTTCCAAGAGCCAAAATAATCTGACAAAGAAGAAAAAACAGACATTTAAAAAAAGGAAGCCAAGAATTAATTCTAACATCAATATCAGAAAAAAAAAGAATCAACTTACCTCCAGGATTTTCTTTAGTTTCTGTGATGATTTAATCGACACAGATGCTGCAATGACTGCGTGAAGTTGCTGCAGGAGAATAAAGAGAACAATATGAGAAGTTGTGACTCGACACAGACAGTCTCTCAGATTTTACTTCTTCAGTTTGCAAATTAAGCGTCCGAAAACAACCAGGATGCTTTTACTCACCGGTGTTAACATCTGTAAGCTCTCACAGAAGTTCCCGATGAAGGCCATGATGGTCATCTTCTGCATGAGCCGCTCGATTTTACTGAACTGCATCATGAAGCGGTCCTCGTCCGTCAGGCTCTCCAGCGGCTTACGCTCCTTCTCGAACTGACGCAGGACTTTGATCTCGTTCTCCGTGGGCTGGAAGCGCATCAGACACTCCACAAAGTCCACTGGCAGAGTCCGCAGATCAAATCTAAAGGGTGGATAGTGTGTAACAATATTAGTTTGAATGCCAAGATACAGTAAGGTAGCAGAATGAGTTTTATTTCGAAAGGGCTTACATCTGAATGGCCTTGCAGATCTCCTCAGGAGTCTTGCCCACTTTCCTCAGAGTGATGGCGAGGTTCTTGGCTCGGTTGGAGTCCAGCAGCGTCACCTTGTTGGGCCCTTTCTGGATGATCTGTTTGCTCATGCTGAGGTCGATTGCTGGACCCTGAGCTTTTGTCTTGAACATATCCTCAAACTCGTCCACGTTTAAGTCCTGAGAGGCATCAAGAGAGATTCTGTTCATATCTTTCTCATTTTTCTGCATTTATATCAGGTTAAACATCTCTTAACTCACCTCAAGTATCCTCTCGTCATCGATCTCATTGAAGACGGTACCGTTGATCTGGTTTGGTTTCAGGGCCACCCAGTTGAAGACGGGCATACGGAACTTGGTCTTGATGGGTTTTTTGATCTTAACAGCTACAGAGGAAGCAGAAGAGTTAGCACAGCACCCCTACATACCGTCAGAGAACAGACATTCACACGTGCAGGTGGACCACATGGGGATGATGTGTTACTTCAGGTTGGTCACAGTTTTGAGTATCACCAGAAATGCTCAGTCAAATGTAAAGCAGAGCTGGAAGACTCAGACGAATGTGGTATCTCTGCACAGTGAGCGGTACATATGGTGAGGATTTCCTCCCTGGTCCTGTGACAAACTATTTATCAGACAGATTACGGCTATTTGTGGCCACCTGGGCTGATTCACTGCAGCTGAGCATCGTGGCGGCGTGCCGCTCCACTGCACAGACAAGAAGTCAGCGGGTACAGAGAGATAACACCAGGGTGAGCGAGGTAAACAGCATTCCTGCTCTGTATTTACGTATCACTTTGTAGCATGTGCATGCCACAGCAGGTCACCATGTCTCATTATGTGACCGACACTTTGAGATGTGATGATTCAAAACGTAAACACAGAACAAAACTATGAGGTGTGAAGGAGGAACATGCAGGGATTTTAAATGTGTTTTTTTTATGGGTTTCACAGTCGAACACTTTTCTAAATGTAGACTACTTCAGAGAGACCAACGGAAAACAAACAGGGTGAGTGAGCCAGTTTTCTCTTATTAACATCATTTTCAAAACATATAGAGAAGGAACAAAAGGAAACACTGCAGAACAAAGAGCAAACACAACAAGCAGGACCTACAGAAAAGTTTGATGGGTCCCTCTGGTTGGCAGAAAAAAGGAGACAGTTCGAAGAAAGAATATTAAAAAGTTGTTAAAAGAAGTGACAAAGTTAACAAAGGCACATTACAAACACAAAGTATAGTGTCGGATTGTGTCGAAGCAGCATTTTACTACTCAAAGTTACCGTTAAATGACTCAAAATAATAATAAACTTTATTATATAGCACTTTACAAAGGACTTTAAAGACCAATAAATAAGCATTAAAAAGAAATAAAAGAGAAGGAAAAGAGAAATGTGGAGTAGCAGAAGAAAATACGACAACATATAAACGACTAAATATCAACACCAAATAAAGAAAGGAAAACATCAGAAAATTAAAACAACAAAAGGTTAAAAACAATTTAGATAACAAAAGATAACGGATTTCAGATCATGCCTTTGATACTGTCAACCTGACAACCTGTTTAAGTAAAATAAAATAAAAGCAGCATTTTTATGACTAAAACAAGCTCACCTAAAATCTCAGATGAAAGCACATCCATAAAAATGTTAAAAAGTTTTGCATTTACACCTCTACAACTTATGGATGGTAAATGGTAAATGGACCTTTCTAGTCTTCCTGACCACTCAAAGCGCTTTACACTGCTAATCTCATTCACCCAATCACACCACATTCACACACTGATGGCAGGAAGTTCTATTATAGTGTCCATCAGTTTATATCTAACCCATTCATACTCATTCACACAACACTGGACAACAGTGGGAGCTATTTGGGGTTCAGTGTCTTGCTCAAGGACACTTTGACATGTGACTGAGGGAGCTGGGAATCAAACCCTCGACCAAGCTTACGACACCTGGTATTCCCAGGCAGTCTCCCATCCAAGTACTAACCAGGTCCGACCCTGCTTAGCTTCCGAGATCGGACGAGATCAAACGTGTTAAGGGTGGTATGGCCGTAAGCACTTACATAACCCAACATAGATCAGAGATCAAATAAAGCTTCTTTAGATGAACACAGACAGAATACTGAGTTTAGTTTTAAAAGAAATGAAACTATTAGTTGTAAAACTCAAAGTAAATAAATGAATATTGTGCCTTTATTACAGTTTAAATCTAGGACTATAATACTCTCAAGTTCAATTATAAACAAATATTTTCCTGGTAACATCAAACTAAAAGTCTTTTAAAAAATGAAGAATTACAGAGTAAAGACATGAAGCTCTCCTGCTCTAAGTTTTTTACTGTTTAAGAATTTTGAACAAAGATAAAAGTAAGAGGAGGAGAAGTTCAGGCTTTTCAAACATTAATAACAGCCGAGGCCATCAGAGGATCCTTTTCCATCCCATCATGCTCTTCATGTATCCACACAAACAAAAGCGCCGTGTTTATCCGTCTGATAAACTTACCTGCTAACCCAGAGTTCATGATGACAGTGGGCGTCCCGCAGCCGGGCAGTGGGGGCGCGACGGGAGGAGGTGGAGGAGCCATAGGTGCTGAGATGAGCGGCCCTGGTGGGGGAGGTGGAGGTGGAGGTGGAGGGGGAGGGGGAGGTGGGGGGGCTGCTGGGGCAGGAGTGGCAGATGATGGTCCGTTTAACACTTAGAAAGAGGAGAAACGGAAGTGTGAACGAAAAACACAAACAAAAGAGGCTGTGGAAAGTCCCCCTGTTTATCTTTCAGCAAATAATGACAGACTTTACTCACATGCTAATAAAACAGACTGATATTAAACCTACATGTGCCGTTCGATGGCAGTGGAGGAGCTGGAGGAGGCAGCGGACAACTACCAGCAACAACTCCCACATGATTTGGACCAACAGCTGCGCCATTTCCTCCAATCACAGAGCCCGCCATGCCCTCCACACCGGGCGGTGGCGAGGGCAGGATGGAGATGTCTCCGTCGCCCTTCTTGTGGATCTTGATGGTGCCTTGTCTCTCCAGCTCGTGGATCTTCTTCTCCAGTTTGCTCTGTCGCTGGATGGCCTCGTCTTTCTCCTTCACCATCTGCCGCAAAGTGTGCACCTGTGAGCTGGTGTCTTTGTAGACTTCCTGTGTGGGGAGAAAAGAGAGTAAGTGAGGAGATTTTTGAAGCGTTACACTGAGGGACGAAAATCTATGTTTATATACAGAATATAGAACTGAGCACTGAAACATCAGGTTAACAAGACTGAGCGTTAGTCTGACCCTGATGGATTCAAGATCCTTGTTCCTTTGCATCAGCTGCTTCTCCAACTCCACAATCTTTGACATGGCCTCGTTCTCCATGTCCTGCAGCTTCTCTGTCATCTGCAGGAGCAACGCAGGTAGAAAAAGTCATCCTGATGTGAGTGCATTGCAATGACATCATCCAACTCAACAGACAAAGAGATTCAGAGAGATTGAGAAAACGTTTTCTAGGTTTCGACTGATTCATGAAAATAAAATCATGTTTGAAAAAGTGTTAGTTTTCCTTTTATGAGGTGAATCCAGAGTCTTATAATTATTATTGTCTTTTAAGAGAAATGATTACATCGCTCTGAGAGGGGACTGTGTGAAATAAAGCACAAACTTTTGTCGTTTTTGAGAGACTATCAAAATTTTCAGGCATCTCACATGTGACATGTTCTCCTCCAGCTCCTCCACGCGCTCCAGAGCAGCGTTTTTGGTCTCTGCATCCTCTAGAAGTGCTCCGACGTCAAACACGTTATCCAAGTAGGCCTGAATCTGAACCTGCAGCTTATCGCTCTCTGTGTGCTTTAGTTTCTGCAGAAACACAACAAGACAAAAAGAAGTTAGACACGTTTTCTAATTTTTCCCACCTTAGTGAAAAATGACTGATTTTCTGCAGTAATGGAAAGGTCATAATTGACTCTCTTTTTATGGTTGCTGTCTTGGAGGCGCTCTGATGACAGCCTCTGCTTCAGGCTGAGCTGAGTGTAAAGGGAGGGAGGGTTTAGTCTGTCAGCGTTATGTCTCAACTCACGTCTAAGTAGTCGTCCAGACACAGTTTGGTGAAGTCGAACTGCAGATGAACCCTGAAGTTCATGTCTTCCACTGAGTGCACGACGATGTTGATGAACTGCATGCAGGCGACCTGAAGAAAAAGAACAACAGTTAAAAAAAAAAAGATTCTATTCAGTTTGTTTCTCATCGTTTTTCGAATCCTCAATTTAATATTGTCAGTAGTTGATAAGAAGAATGGAAAGCAGTGCTGACAACGCCACTGTTAAATGTGTTAACAGACAAATTTACAAGTTTGAGGTTTTTCCAGCACATCTGGTCCTCATTAGCACATGTATTCCCCTTTCTTACGGCTTCCTCTGATACTGTGTGTATAAACCTTCATTATTGTGCTTGCCAGGCAGGCGGAGTAGCTAATCTTACGGATTAAAAGGATCATTGAGCAAACAAACAAAAACAACGACTTCGACTCCATCAGCGTACACAGATCAGAGGAGTCTCATCCCGACGTCTAACGCATACACACACATACACACATATACACACACACAGCGGAACAAACACGGCTCCTATTGCACAGACTAGATTAATGAACTTCCAGAAAGTAGCTGAGTTGACTTTGTGTGACACGGCAGCTTTGACAAAGTCTGTTTACTTTAGCGCTGCTCTCTGAGGGACTGAAGTGACAGAAGTGTGACTGACTGAAGGACTGTTCAAACACTGCAGCTGGTGGTTAGACTCACAGCACTTCTCTCTCTACAATAAAGACACTTCCATGGTCACGTTCACGTAGGGTCAGCTGTTTCGTTTTCAAATTAGTCTTGTTTTGGGGCATTTTTTTGCCTTTACTGAGATGACAGGACATTGGATAGAGTAGTTAAGAAGCATCATGGGATATGGCCTGTACAGCAACCCTGTGACCAACCATTTAAACTAGGCTGAGTCTGCATTTCAAAGACCTGTAAATCATTTACTTCTACTCAAAACAAGTGTTTCAGATACAACCACAGACCTTTAGGGGACAAGTGATGTCACTTTTACCATTTATATGTTTTGGGTGTTCAGTTTCAAATATCCAGCATGTTAATTATGGATGGAAGGAATCTAACTGTAGATACCTGCAATTATATTCTTTCTTTAAAAACATCTGTTTCAGATATCTACAGTCCAGTTGTGACCACCTTTAACTTCAACCTCTGAGACTGAAGATAACAGGACTGTGTGTAAAATACTTCTTAAACACCTTTATATACACAGCTGCCTGTTATTTCTGTGTAAAAAAATATCTCAAATTTGCTATTAAATTTATTAAAAGAAATGTTTGACGAAGGATGAGGGTCAAGTTAAAAAAAAAGTACATTTACAAGAATAAAGTCATAAATTTCCGAGATCAAATTCATGAATTGATTTTAACTGTTAAAAAAACAAACTTTATTCTGAAAGGTTGTTTTATAAAGAGGATGAACTGAGTGCGTCTTCTTGATGAAGTTGTGTTGAGTTCCAGCTTTAACAAACAGTCTTCTAAATATCTCTGCCAATAGTTTGTTAGAGAACCTGGAGCTTTCTGATGAAGGCAGCTGAAACACGTAGCACCGTAGGCTACCACACTACGACGGAGGATTAGGGCCAAGTTCAAACCTAAACTAAAGAAGAACTTCACAAGATGCTCTGTGTTCCTCATTTTTGTACAGATGGTTGCTGCTCTTCAGATGGACAAGATACAGACTAAAATAACCAGATTATTCTCCTGAATTTAGAAGATTAAGCTTGTAAATCTACGATTTTATTCCCTTAAATTTACTTTTATTTTAAACACGGCCCTAATCCTCCGTTGTAGAAAAGACAAGTGAAGAGAGAGAAAACATGGGCAGCAGAGAGCACACAGCAAAGGGTCGTGGCTGAGGATCAAACCAGCGACTGCGTGTCCTGAGTTATTATTTACTCTGAACAAATATCAGAACAAGCACAAGAATGCTCTGAACATGAACGTTTCTAACCAGGTGAAGGCTGGTTTTGATTTATGTCTCCAGGAGCACCGGAGTGAGTCCCAATCACTGCGGCTGAATGCCTGACAGTGATTTTTACTCAACTACAGCTTTCACTCTTTAGCTCCAAAACCTGCAGAAGTCATCCAGGGGGTCATGAGGGATCTTTGAGGGATTTCAGTGCGATCAATAACTCATTACCTGGTGTATTTTTTGTGTGTGTTCTTGAGTGTGTGTGAGTGAGATAACACACCATGAAGTCGATGTTGTTGTCCTCATTCTTGAAATACTCCATTAGCCTCTCAAACCGCTGCGTCTCCATACACACCTGGGAAACAAAGCACATCTCAATGATTGTTTACTTAAGTCAAGCAATAAATTAATACAGTTCTATTGAGATTGGTGCTGAAACCTCAGTTATTCACAGTTTCTGGTGAAGATAAAAAGTCACTGACAATAGCTGGATGAAAGAAAGTAAAAGCAGATTGCAGAGCGATTATCACTTTAATCCGTTCAGGCTGCCTGTGTTCAATACTGCTAGTAGTGCAACTTTTACGGTACTCAGTTGTTTCTGCGTGCCGCTGAAACCTCTTTTGAAGTTAAGTTTGGTCGACAGAAAATAACAGAGACCCAGAGAGAACAAGACGAGGCGAGACGGAGAGAGAGAGAGAGATGCTCGGCAGTTCAGACGGTTCAACCAGAGGTCAATGAGGGAGATGGAGCATGATAAAGCAGCAAAAAACAGGAGGAGGGGTGTATAAAAAAAAACAAAAAAACTCAGAGTAATGCTACGGGCCTCTTCTTAAAACACGAGCTACTTAAGTCAGTTATCAAACTGTATTTTAATGACTGCGCATTTAAAAGATCAGCTAAGATAAAAATAAACCTGAATCTGCTTCCACAACAACAACAACATAAAAAAACGTGTCCTCAGCTGCCTCACTATCGTAACACCAGCTTTATCTCATTATGTTCTCCCTAAGCCTGATTCTCTCCCGCTAATGCCAATGCCACTGAGAACAACACTCAATATTTCATTCAGGGGGGTGTAAATATTGCATTAACTGCAGTCTGCCCGTTTTTTCAAGCCGTATGCCACAAAGTGGGGCTGCTGTTCTCGCCCACTCCATCACAAACCTCCCACTCCGTTTTTACTTCAGCAGCCAGGACTCCTAACCCAGACAGGAAAAAGGTCAGGCGAGGCTTTCTGTTACATCTTTCTGAACTTTGAAGTGTCTGCCAAAATCCAGTTAACACACTCGTAACTGTTTGCTCCCCTGTGTTATGTAGCTACACACCGCTGCTGCCTGTATTCTGTACACAAAAGAGCTCATTCCTAGATACAATCTGTGTGCAGGAATGAGGAATCTGAGAGGAGGGGGGCATTCCTGCAGGGCTGAGTCACTGTTTGAAATTGCAGAGTCGAAATCTAATGACATCTTCGTCTCCTCGAAGCCCGCTTCTACCCTCGTACCTCTTTAAAGTTGTCGAACGCAGAGAGAATGATTTCGTGGCCTCCTCTCACGAGACAAACTGCTGCCAGGAGCTCCAGGACCAGAGCTTTCGTTCTGTGAAAGGAGAGAACGAAGAAAGGAACGGTTAGCAAATGAGAGGTGACGGAGCTGTAGCAGACGTGGTTAAAGAGAAGCAAACAAAGCTCTTCAAATGCTAAAAACTGGATGTAAAACGGGTAAAACATTGTTTTATTTATGGTGAATTTATTTATCTTTGTTATCTTGAGAGGTGATGAACGAGTTCTTCAAGATGTTTTAAAGATTTAAAGTCTACCTTGAATAACCCACAGAAAAAGTTTTGTAATGACATAACCTAAAACTGCAAAAGCTCTATATTTTTATCTGCACTGGATTGAAAGGCAAGGATGAAAAATGAATACTTCAGGCCTTTATTCGTGTGTGTGTGTGTGTGTGTGTGTGTGTGTGTGTGTGTGTGTGTGTGTGTGTGTGTGTGTGTGTGTGTGTTCTGAGCATCCCATCTCCAGTTCATTCATGCAGGATTGCCCCTGCCTGGATGAGACGATGTGACAGGTGATGCAAAGTGGTTTCACATCAACTTTTGAGGAAATCCTTGAGCCTTTGGGCATCAAGTGAAAACACACACACACTGAGACACACACGCAGAAGTGAATTCATCTGGTGGCTGTCTCAGTGAGCAGCTGCCAGTGTGGTGGAGTGTGCCGGCGGTGCCCTGCCCCGTCTGTTAGGATGAATGTGCCTCTGAGCTACAAAGACACTCAGTCTGGATCAGGCTGTGCAGGTGCACTGGAGCTAAAGCTGGACTCTGGATGTTCCATTATGGATTTGAGACTTTGATGGCAAAATTTAAGATTTTTATTGGCAGCAAGTCTACAAGAGTAGTGGTTCCCCAAAGTGGAAATTTTTGTAAATCTATTAAAATTAAAAAAATAAGAAATCACATGTACATAAGTGTTTGCTCAGTACTTTGTATTGATTAGTTTTGAATATGATGCCAAAAACTTGGCACACATATCTTTGAGCAATTTGGTCCGTTCCTCTTTTCAGCACCTCTCAGGCTCCGTCAGGCTGGATGGGGAGTGTTGGACATCCACAGAGTTTTCCTGAAGCCACTTCTTTGCTATCTCGGCAGTGTGCTTCGGTAAGTTGAACTGTCACCCCAGTCTGAGGTCTACAGTACTCTGGAGCAGGTTTTCATTCAGGATGTTCCTGCTGCTGAAAAACATCCCCACAGCATGATGCTGCCACCACCATGCTTCACTGTAGGAATGGTATTGTCCAGGTGATGAGCGGTCGGTGCCTGGTTTCCTCCAAACATTCATGCCTAAGAGTTCAATCTTTGTTTCATCAGAGCAGAGAGTTTTCTTTCTCATGGTCTGGACACTCTTCCATACAGCCTGATCGGTGGATTGGTTTTACTCAGTTTAGATGGGGTCCAGCTCTAGTTCCTGGTGGTTCTGAACTTCTTCCATTTATGGATGATGGAGTCCACTGTGCTCATTTGGACCTTCAAAGCTGCAGAAATGTTTCTAGACCCTTCCCCTGATTTGTGCCTGAAGACAATCCTGTCTCTGAGGTCTACAGACAGTTCCATTGACTTCATGCTTGGTTTGTGCTCTGTGGGACCTTATAAGTCAACTGAATTCACCTTCAATGAAGCTGTAGGAACATCTCAAGGAGGATCAGTGGAAACAGGAGGAACCTGAGTTACATTCTGAGCTTTGTAGCAAAGGCTTTGAATACTTATGTACATGAGATATCTTAGTTTTTTATTTTTAATAGATTTCCAAAAATTTTGACATCTTTTTCATGTCATCATTATATGGTGTTGTGTGTAGAATTTTGAGGGAAAAAATGAATTCATTTCATTTTGGAATGAGGTTGTGCTGTAACAAAATGTGGAAAAAGCAAAGAACTGCGAATATTTTCTCAATGCACTGTATATAGGTAGTCTAGTTTTCTACCACTGAGCTAAATTTGGTATTTTAGGGGTTATTTTTGCTCATTTTTGTCTGTTTTTGGATTGATGAAGTATTTAATTCCCACAGCATGGGGTTCCCGGTCTCCAGCGCTGCTATTTTGGGGCTCACAGGCTGATCAGTTTGGGAACCCTTGTACTGAAGCTGGAACTTTATTCTTTTTTGTACCTTTTTTGTAAAGAGAAATGTCACAACAGTCAGATGTTGATTGCGGTCTTACCTTGGGTTTTTGTTGTTGAGACTTAGTGCAATTTCGTTCACAGCGTGTGGGTGTGACATGACCATGTTGAAGCCGTACTGCAACAGGGACAGAGAGACGGAGACATATAAGCTAATTACCAAAGAAGAGGATCCTCTGCATAATAAATGAAACATGGAGGACAATCAGGTGAGCAAATTGAATCTGGCTTCAGTTAGATAAGTGGGCTTTAGTCCAGAGGGACGTCCAGTGTGTGAGGAGGATGTCCTCAGTGAAGAGTTCAGAGGGGCTGACCTGGTAGTTCATAATCGCACGCAGGCACATGATGCAGACATGGACGTCGTCTTTCTTACAGACCAGTCTGGAGTTCTTCAGGGTTCTTCTGCTCGGCAGTGTGTTGCACCTGAAAACACAGAGAAATTTAGAAATACTAGAGTCAACAAGCATCCCAAACACTTGGATTAAGAAAGAAAACAGATGCCATTTGTGAATGAGCCTCCATCACACACCTCCTCTCTCACATAGGGAGGCTATTAAACTGCCACACCACATTTCATTAACACTTAGAAAGGCCTTATAATCTACAGCCGTGCCAGAACCCACAGGGTGCCCTCCTTTTCAATTGTTTTAATTTAATGTCCTTCACAGAGATATCACTTACAGCTAGCACAATGGGAGCTCGTCATTTGCATGCAGTGCACTGATTGTGCAGCATTATGTGAACAAAAAGACAGCCTTTTCTCCCTCCTGCTGGAGCTCTCACAATTACACAAACGCTGAATAATGTGCAGAACCAGTTCAAGGAAAACTGTTTATTTTCAGACTTTTGTCACGAGGTTCAATTACCAACCGGAGATCTGGAGGAAAAAAAAAAAACATGTCCTCAGGGTCCTGATAGATGCACTGATATGTGTCAGCTCCAGCGCCTGAAGGCGTGACTCCTCCCTGAGTTGACAACATGCTCTGTGTGTGTGTCTGAACAAGGCTACAGATTTCAGGGAAGAGTGAGGCCGTTTGAGAAAAATAAAGATAAAAATCCTGCTTTAATCAGGCAAGCAGAATAGATTGTTTTATAAAGAGTTCGTTCAAGGCTTTTTCCCCTTCTGGTTAATCCACCCACTCACTGAGGCGTGGAGCTACGAGGTGAAAATGAGTAACAACATTTCTTAACCTCATATCAAGGTACTGTAACGTCTCTAACCTGCGCTGACTCGTCTGAAATTACTCATGTAAACTTTTAAGAACAAATTACGCTTGAGGATGTTGATCCAAATGACTTGTCCGAATAAAATAAAATGTAAAAAAAAAATGAAAGAAAAAAAAGGTTTGGAGCTTCATTATTTAGTGACAAGTGCAACATCCCATATCTAAGATGAGTCAAGCAGGGTTCAGATTTGGGAACTGGTATCTTGATTTTAAAAAACATCACAACAGACAAAAAGTTTGACATCAGAACAACACAAAGTCTATCACTATTAACTATGGTGTAAAGGTTTAATACAGCTATGCGTGTTTCTAGCTAACTCTTCAGACGTACCGGCTTATTTTGGAGCACTTTGGACAGCTCACAGTGCTCTGTGTCCTTCAAAAGGGCCGTTTAAAAACAAGACAGACAAAACTTAATATGACACTCAGATGTGATACAGCTCACATTATTCTACCCTAGAGAGAGATTTAGGCAAGACAAAGGGAAAATGTTCTGTATAATGGACAATTTATGAATAATAAACCACTTACAGTTGGCTGAATGCTTCATAATAAATGCGACATCTTTTATTAAGCAGCGAAAACAGAGAATGCTTCCATAATACAGAAGTTTTTTTTATGTTTTTTATGGAGGGGAACTAACTAATAAACTTTGGTCAAGCTTTTGTTGAAACTAGGCTAGCTTCTGCGCAGAATGGCATTTAGGAAGCCACACAAGCAGTACACAGGCACAGAGAGGAGGACAATGAGAGTAGAGAAACCCATTTGCTTTGAGGGGAAGGAGAATTCAGTCTGAGGCGCAGGAGGGGAGGCTGGCAGTACAAATAATTCACATCCCGACACAGACAGCGGGACAAATGAACTGGGCAGCGCTAGCAGGGACTCATAAAGTACAATGAGGAAGGAGGGGGTTGATTGTATGTGTGTGTGTGTGTTTAAGGGAAGCAGGGATGCAGGGGAAGCCCAGTGTGAGCCAGCTGAGTGAACCTGAGACCTGCCTTCTGTCGAAGACCGGCAGACAGAGGAGAAGATGACTTAAGAGGAACATCAGGACAGAACAGAACAGAAGAGACAGTCAGCCTCACTGTAGACACTTTGAACCCCCTCACACACTCTGCAGCTCAAAGTTATGATTCACTAATACTAAAAAGGTGATTTTATTTTCTTGATAATGCCTTTAAGAAGTCAGAACATCAGAGGAGAGTGATGTGCAGAAACAGCAACACAGAGGGGATTAGTGAAATAATATACAACTGAATGGAATTTATGCTTCACAGCATCTACGAGCCTGAGCTTGTGAATTAACTGCTGTGAAATCCTCTGCACACTGGATCTGGAGTTAAACTGCTCTGTTTGATGATCAAAAAAACAAACTATGAAAAAGGATTTTCTCCATTAAAGAGGGATCTTTCCTCTGCTGTGTCGTCTGTGCGATGTAACATTGTTTTCAGTTACTTTGACAATCACGCACAAACACAATAAAAACACAAAGCACATTATAAAGACAAATGGTGTTTGTCTTAAGTGTCTTAAGCCATTTAAAGTCTTACAGACCTTGTGACTGCATGAAGGGGCAGCAGAGGTATCGTATGAAAAGTGTGACTTCTGAAAAGAAGCATAATAAGACCACAACTCTCCAGCTTAACACTCAACTGTGGAGGGGGACACAGCTTAAAAAGAAAGAGTCTGCTGTTCAACGTTATGAATCACACCAACACACACGGTACATGCTGAATCATTTTAGCCATCAATAAGTGTGTGTGGGTGTGTGTGTGTTTTACCTTAACGTGGAATGTCGTCCAGCACGCGTGATGCCGTTTCCTGTGATGGGTGACGGCAGAGTGCTTCCTCCATGCAGGTCTTCTATAGAGCGGCTCCAGGGTTTCGATTTATCCATCGCAGACTCAGGATTGTTCTCAACAAGGTCTCCATCGAACCTGGAGCACCACGGGAAGAAAATGAACCATGAGATTTCAAAATAGCCACTTGATTATTGGTGTTTTTAATATGATACGATCCTGTGATTTTTAAACACCCAACAGACAAATCAGTTAAGAGTCACAACTGAAAATGAACTCAGACCAAATCAACACGAAGCTAAACACTTTACATCAAAACTAACCAACTTTAAAAGACTAACAAACATCACACACAGCCTTCAAAATAATCAGTGTTCCTACACCAAACCTGTTTGAACTAGGGAAGCCCCGATCCGATTTATCGATAGGAAAGGGCCAATCTAGACAATCAGCTCTATGGCTTTTTTTTACCGTCTCTCTCATATTTTGTACTAGACTTTTTGTTGTCACTTAAAGAACTTGACACTAAAGTTAAATCATGATCAAATCAAACAAGTTTTTTGCGCTATTTTCTCACAAAATTGTCTCTTTGTTTACAGTATATGGTTACAAACAGTTGAGTTTAATACAGTTTGTATTGAAATGTTCCCTCTGATGCTCTTTCTTTGTTTTTTTGCTGCATTACCAGTCTACAGGGTATAAAAGTTTATGACTGAATATTCATTTCTGTAAGTTTTGAAGCTTGGTTTTTACCAAACTGCTGGTAAACATTTAAACACTTTATAGTTTAAATAAATATCAACTTCAGTAATTCCTTATGTACTTATTTTTTGCCTTTTCCAAAAAATCAACCAGTCTTCACCCACAGCAGGGAATGCAGGTTGCTATTTTAACACTGGCCTCGGTATCTGTATCTGTATCGGGTGCATCCTTAGTTTAAACTCAACAACAAAGCTATCACATGCAGAGCACAACCATAACACTCGACCCCAGGCATCCCCTCTACTCATTTTTCACTCTGCTCCATCTGGATGCAGATACAGGTCCACAGCCTGCAAACCAGCAGGTTTCAGCAGGAACTGGTAACTGTTGCATGTTGTGTTTGACTGTGTATTTTTGTTGGTGCATGGAAATGTGGGTAAACTTGTTGTGGCATGTTGCCACTGTACAGCCAGTGACATCAAATTTCCTGTAACAGGACAATAAAGATCCATCCATCTGATTTGAAAAGTATGCTTTTTAAAAAAAAAAAAAAAAAAGATGCTGTATATTTATTTTCAGTGTTATTTCTTGTTTATATATTTTCTCAGAAAGTTTCTTTTTTGTTTGTCTGTCTGTCTTGAAAATAAAATTAATAAAAAAAAAATGAAAAGCATGCTACTTGTGGAAAGACAATACTTTGTCTTCCTTTAGCTAAGCTAAGCAGAATCAGAGTCACAAATACTTTATAAATCTCCAAGAGGGGAAATTAGGTGTCACCTGTTGCTCATCACACAGTAGGAAATAAACATAGGAATAAAATACAACAGGCTAATAAAATAAGAAATAAAATAAAATAGAATAAGCAGTTAAGTGTACAATAAGTAAAAAAATAAGTAGGCAATAAGTACCAAAAATTAGAGATATTCAAGATAATGCAATATTTACATAATGAATGTGACAAGATGAGATAATGATCACACAGCACTGTCCAGAACCAAAAGGATTATATTATATTACTCTTAACAAGCTAGTTAGCGAGCCACTGAGGCTAAAATCCGGTCATAACCATTGGCGCCAAATATCATAACAAAAACAGTGTGTTAATTGTCTGGACAGGTTTTAATGTGTGTTCGCAGGTGTTATATCGTTTTCCTAGGACTAGCACTAAATTTTCAGGTTCCCAGTTTTTACATAGTTGGTAAGAAAAAGTTTCATTTAGTTGTTTCTGGCAGAATCGTTGGAAAAATCTGGTAGTTTGTGCATACCTGCTATGATCTATGTGAGTTTTTAAGTCTTCTTGTTTCCATGGCTTTAAAATGCTGCTGCAGCGGTACTGAGGGTAAACACACTTTTACGGCTAACCATTCATAATGTGGACAGACCATAATAACATATGGTGGAGTAGGGAGTGAATTAAAACTTAACTGTGTGGCTCTCTGGCCCTGAACAGGGACCTTGTGACTGACTAATAATCACATCGTCAATCTATGAATAGAAGCCTATGGTTGGTATAACACACAGTGCCAATGTGTTAGCAATGAGCGCTGAGTGACTCAGTGTTTCTGGTGGTGCTACTGTGGGAAGATGCATGAGTGGCCGTGCAGAATAGCAGCTTTGTGTTTGCTGTCAGTTCTGCATATAAACTGGAGGGACACAGAGACGAAGAGCTGGAAGTGACTTACGTGACGGCGTACTGTGCAAAAGAAAGGTACTCCACCAGCACGTCCAGGCCTTTGTTGTCTTCGTTCAAGAATTCTCTCACCCACCTGAGGAGAGGAGGACAAATTTAACTCCTATGAAACTATAAAATTAAGGAATTTTACTTCTTCACTTTTTAAGTGGCTTCAACTGAAGCTTATTTTCCTTCGGGATAATCTCAGCTAAAAAACTTGTTCTCAAAGTCTGTGGAAAAAGCTGTGAGTCGACGGCAAAGGAGTAACTTGACGACAGAGCAAAAACGTTACACTTGCTTTCAAAGAGTTAAAAAAAGTAATTTTTTGTCTTTTTTGCAAGAAATACCCAAGAATCACAATAACAAAAAGATACACACAAAAAAACAACAAATCAAAAAGAACAAATGCAGGAAAATTACATGCAATTAAATTTAGATGTCTCAGAAAGTAAAGAAATGTGTACTGCACTGTTTATTTTTCCTCACATTAAGCAGGTTTTGACCTTACCAGACCTTAAAAATCTAATATTTTTTGATCCCTCACTCTTGATTGATCTTCCTTTGTTTTGGTGAGTTGTAAAGACTCATTAAAAAAAAAAAAAAAAAAAAGCTTCTTGAAACCAGAGAAACGAACACATCACACAAGCATGTGCTTGAAAAGGCGGCAGCATCCACACAGAGATGAGAAAACCTCATTATTGAGTCTGTGTGTTTTATCTCTTTAAATAGTTTATAACTCTGTGAGACACAAGCCTGCAGAATGATCAAAAGCCCGCTCTCACCTTTCTCAAAAGAGGGCCGTCCCTCAGCACACGTTCATTTTTATTCTGCACAGAAAATCTGGTTTTCTCGCAGGAAAGCACCTGCTACATTTGGCACGGGCGGCTCTCCCTCCATATTTATGAGCTGAATATCACAGAACATGTTTATTTAATGGCAACCCATGAAGGTACCATGTCTTTTTAATGGAGCCTCATCTGCTTCGACAGGCCTGACTGCTCGGTGATTAGAGAAATTTGCAGGGCATAAACATAACGGTACGTACGCAGACTTCTTAAGTGGAAACTCACTGATGAAGATGTAAGGCTAACAAGCTTTAAACATTCAATAGCTGCTTCTTTATTGGCTCCCCTGTGGTGTAACTACATAGGAGCAAGTATGGCTAACAAGAGTGGCCAGTAAAGTGGTGCCTGGAGGGGTCGTTGTGTTTTAAAAGGGCTCGGGGGTGCGACCTCATCGGTCCACATGGCAATCATTACCGCAGGACACTAACTAACAATCCTCCCATTCACCACATGTTGACCGCTGAGCAACATGCGAGGAGAGCACAGGCAGGGAGCGGGGTCATCATCCTCCGTGCTTGTAAAGGGACAATCTGCCTTTCATACACAGCCAACATGACAGATCCATTTCTCTGTTTCACCTCTGAAAAGAAGCAGTAATCATTCACTGTCAGAGCGGGTGACATCTTGCTCCCTCTCCACTCCTGTGTTATCTCAGTCTCTCTCCCTCTCTCCCTCTGCTGTTATGGTAATGCTTCATCGCCTAATCTAGATTAAATGGATTATTCATGTAATCTAGTTTACCAGCATAAGGTCTCCAAAAAGAGTTAATCCCTGTAAACAATGCCTCAACTGATTTTCCAGACGGACGTCATCTCTGGCTGTGAAGAGAGTTTATTTTGGTTTGAGCTGAAATGGAGCAGGAGTGTAATCGCAGCGTAGGAGTGTGAGAGACGCTGTTGTCAGAACAAGAGATGATATGGGTGAAAGTCAGTGCAGCAGATGAAAAAAGTAAAGTAATACACAAACCTGCAAAAACAGAGAGAGAGAGTAATAGATGAGAGTGTAGATCTGAGGTCTTGTGATGGTTATATAACACTTTTATCTCTGCTTCTCTTCTGTCACTGCAGCCCGCAGACAGCGGATGCTCTCATGGCTGCTTCTTCCTGTGCTTGACAGCGTCTGAAAGTCTCCTGTGACCGCTCACCTTAGACATCCGATTAAACTTGCGGCCCCTCATTCTAAATGCTATCAAATAATCCCAGGTCTTCATGCATTCAACATCTGTCACACAGTCTGATGCATTACCGGTGTGTGTGTGTACACTGATTTGTGCAGAGAATCCAGGTCATGAAATTCTTTGTGTGCTCAAGATGAAACACATTTTCATCAATTCTAACTATGTGAAAACAAACTTGGATCCTAAATTATAGATACTCAAAGCCTATGGTCAAGTCAGCAGAAAGGATCGGGTACCAGTCCTGAAGTAAGTTTGTTATGTTTTTATCGTAGGTTAGGACAGTGGAGAGAGAAGGAAAGCAGTCGGAGAAAGAAGGGAATTAGGGGCTCTAAATCAAACCACTTCTAGGACTTTAGTATCTGTACATGAGGCATGTGATTTAACTGCTAAACTATGCTAGCACCCGAGTCATGAAAATTGTTTTTATTGGTGGGTGGTAGAAAAGTCAGGCTAAGACAAAATTAAACCATTAAAATATCTTTATTTTTTCATTTTTGTCAACAACCAGCCTCTCATTATTCACAATCCCACATCATCACCTACAATTTGATGGGAGAATCAGGTGCGTTGGGCCAGTAGCAGCTAGCATAGCCTTGAGTTGAAATAACCCTGAGTTGAAATAAGGAGACACTTGTTGATGTTTGAGAATTGTGTACCCACTTCTTCTTAACTTCAAATACACCATTTCTATTTAAGACCTCAAGAATTTTATGACTTTTTTGACACTATCTGCCTACAGTAAACTTATTTTCAGTGTTTACATCTTTAACTCTATATTGCAGAACAAATCATACTTGATACATGAGTTTAACAGACCTCTATCTCATCAACATGATAAATAGTTTCTTAAAAACCTGTTAAAAATGTAAAAAAAATGTTTTATGGATAGTCATACCACTACAGGCAGCTAAAGTTGTATTTTGCTGCTCTCATGAAATCATCCAAACACTTTTTTTCAGGAAAATCACTAATTTTCAAGAAGTTTCAAAAACATTTAAACTGTTAGTCATTTTAATGAGTATTTTCTGCATTCAAAGAATGTATATTTACTGAAAACTTTACTAAAAAAAGTTGCCAAAACTGCCCCATTTACCAAATGTGATTCAAAAAAATATACCATAAACAAAATGAGATAGCAAAACTTTTTGTGGATATTGTTAAAAGAGTTAATAAACATGTCAGTTTAAAAAAAAGAATTTTCTGGCTTTACAGGGTTAAATGATGTATTCTAGCTCTTTTATAAAAATGTCTTTCATCATGTTTCATTTCGCTGTAAAGCACGTTGAATTCACCCCTAGTTTTCTTTTAGTATATATTTTTTGTCTTGTTTATTTGCGGTAATAAATAACTGTGAGAGTTAAACTTATCGCTCTATTTGATTTCTCAGAGGTAAAAAGTTAACTTCGAAGCATACTGATACTCCAACATTAAAAAATGCTTTTTAGTACTGCAATCATTAACAATTACATAAGATACTTTTTCTTTCTTTGTGCTGTATTTACTCAGAAATTTCCTTGATAAATGAGTCCACTCCGAACCTACAGATCCCAGAGTGCATTAGGCCTCATTAGTGATGCAGGGCAATCCATCACAGTCTCAAACTATCAGGGTCTCTAATCACCGCGACACGCCCTGTGATCCAGACTGAGACAAAACACTGAGGCGGTGTGTGCAGCTCATTGAGATATCGATCTGTGCTTCAGGTTGACTGTACAAACCTGAATCGATATCAGCTGCAGCAGGTTGAGGCTTGTTATCCCAGAATACCTGGAATTACCCATGAATCCCTCTGTTTGTATCTGTTGTGGAATCTTGATCTCTTTGGTAACATTGACAGTAAAACCTCTTCCTGAAGACGAGCTGATGCATCAGGTTTTACAGCAAGAACGATGTGTTTGTTTCAGGCAGCTGATGAATGAACTACCTTTGGAAGGCAATCAGTGGATTCATCTTTTCTGCATTGCCACACAGATTTCTGGGTAATATTAGGCCACAGTGCTGAGATGAATGGGGGATGTGGTGGTGGTGGTTAGTGTCAATGTCTGCATCTCCGGGTGTTTGGAATGTCAGATTTTCTTCCCCCTTTGAATCTAAATTTCTAAAACAACCAGGTCCGAGACACTCAACACCGAACAGGCTGCAGTGACTCACCCGATGTGATTGGTCCGTAACGAAATTTCCAGTTCTCTCAGGACTTGAGTGGACTCCTGAACTCTCCGTCTGAATTTCTGTGAAGGAAAAAATAAGAAGGGGAGTTAATATTTCATTGTGCCGCTAGATCTGTAAATCATCAAGTGGTGGTGCTGAGGATGTTTTGGCTGGAAAGAGTTTTTTTCTGCAGGAAAGGTCAGACTGAGGGACACAGATAGAGACCACAGCGACATTTAAATGTGAAAGCAGGCAAACCGTGTAGTGATTGCAAAATAAAATGTTCTCATAAGATTGTTTACTAAGCCCTTTAGCTGCCAGAGACCATTCAGCAGGCTAAAAGAGAGAGGGAGCTGACTCACTGGAAACTGTGAATATGGAACAGTTCCCGTTATCCTGTTTGCTCACATTGGTTCTTTATGTTGCTCTTTATGTCCCTCCTCGTTGCCCTGGGATGATATCTGCTAACATAACTAGTTACCTTTCAAAACCGACCAGACAAAATCACATGTACAAAGACACACACATTCTTTGTTGTGTTGCTGTGGCTACCGCTGGGGAAGAGAAGAGTGTGTGCGCTACGGGCATGGAGGTATGAGGCGCCAGAAATGAAACCGAAAACGACAGGAAAAAAAAAATGTGCACGGGTCCCTCTTTGATTTTGTTCTCCAACAGGAGGTGATCTGCACAACCAAACACAAAAGGCTCCTCCAGGCTGTTACACAACCACAGCAACAACACAAAAGCTGAGTGAGTGACCGGTGGTAATCAGACAGAAGGGGGGGGATCCCTGGTGAGAGGGAGAGAAAGTGTTGCATCAGAGTAAACAGTCAGCTGTGAAATAAATTATCACTGCATGGATTATTACTACTTCCTGACAAACCTCTTCAAAACAAAGGGTTATTTTTTAGATTTTGGGGTGTTTTATCTTTCTCAAAATGACAAAATGAATAAAGAAAAATATAATTTTTCGATTAAATTAAGACATTTATGAGGAGCAGGAAAGTTATTCAATAAAAAAGACGAGCTTCATGAAAATCAAAAAGGTTTCATACGAAATATATTTTTTATATAATTTAATTATTTCATTTATCCAATAGTTGATCTAATGAAAATGACTAATTTGTAAAAGTAGAAAAGAAGAACTTTGGCGTTTGTTTGTGTGACTCAGGAGGAAAAGTAAAATTATACGAGTACAAGTACAAGTATGAGTAGAGACAAGTACGAGTACTAGAGGAGACGAGTACGAGAGGAGACGAGTACGAGAGGAGACGAGTATGAGAGGAGACGAGTACGAGAGGAGACGAGTACGAGTAGAGACGAGTACAAGAGGAGACGAGTAAGAGTACGAGTAAGAGTACGAGTAGAGTAGAGACAAGTAGGCGTAGGCCGAGTATGAGTAGAGTAGAGACGAGTAGACGAGTACAAGTAGAGACGAGTACGAGTATGAGTAGAGTAGAGATGGTACGAGTATGGTACGAGTAGAGTAGAGACGAGTACGAGTAGAGTAGAGTAGAAACGAGTACGAGTAGAGTAAAGAGGAGTACGAGTATGAGTAGAGTACGAGTAGAGTAGAGACGAATACGAGTAGAGTAGAGACGAGTAGAGATGAGACGAGACGAGCCAAGAAGAGAAGAGTAGAGTAGAATAGAGCAGAGTAGAGTAGAGCAGAGTAGAATAGAGCAGAGAAGAGAAGAGAAGAGAAGAGAAGAGAAGAGAAGAGAAGAGAAGAGAAGAGAAGAGAAGAGAAGAGAAGAGAAGAGAAGAGAAGAGAAGAGAAGAGAAGAGAAGAGAAGAGAAGAGAAGAGATCCACCCAGGTTTGAAGGGCCTGGTCACTTTCCATGATGTGGTAGTATCAGGGAGGAAACAGACTTAAGGCCTCTGTTAACCTATCATTAACATCCACAGAGAAGAGAGATGTTCCCATAGCTCCTTTCTCCCTCTCCTTCTCTGTAGTCGGTGTCTTTGGGCCTGGGCGGCGAGTTTGGCGCATGAGGAGATGAGAAACAGAGTGTTTTTATTAGGGAGGAGCCCTTTGTGTGTTTGTGTGGAAAGCGGAGCATATTTAGGGGTACTGCGCAGGCTCCCTGAGGCACCCCTCCTCCCTCTCCTCCAACTCCTTCTCCCACCAAACGCCCTACACTCCACACTTTAAGTACTACCAGCTGCATCACAGAGAGAGCAGGAAGACAGAGGAGCCGACAGAGGGGGGAGAGCGAGAAGACGGCATAAAGGAGAAGGGGTGAAGAAGAGGAGGAGACAGGGAGGTGTGGAGAAAGGGGGAAAGTAAAAGTGAAGAATCAGCACTAAAAGTGCGAAGGGGGGAAAAGGAGAGATTTCAGGGAGTGTGAGCTCAGAAGGGGTCATTCTGGAAACAAATCAATGCCTGATACATTCTTGGGGACTAGTTGGACTGCAGCTCTTCCTCCTTGGCTGGTGATTGGCTGGGAGCTGCCCAGAGGAATGCACCGGAGCCTGCCTATGGAAAGCAGAGGCAATGACCTCCAGCTCTCTCACAGCCGCACAAAGTGGCAATTGTTTTGAGTTTGAAGAAAAGGGGGATGGAGCAGGAATGTAGAAAGAAGCCCATAACTCTCTCTTCTCCTCTTTTCTTTCTTGTGCTTCTTTTTTTTTTGTCTCTCTCGTGTCCTCTGTCCATCTTTCTCCCCTCTACCCCTCTCAATTATTCACTCTTCCTTAGATGGATGTTTAAGCCCCAGTAGGTAAAACAGGGAAGAGGAATACTGATTTCATTCACATCCACAGTCAAATGAGGCCTCATCTAACCTTGACACTATCGCTGCATCAGTACAAACTGTCAGGCTTTGTCCTTAAAAGTGTTTTGTCTTCTCTAAAATGCGTCAGTGTCCTTTCATTTACTCCTTTAATCAGATCCCTTGTGCAATTCATCTTTCAGGCATTACATTAGACACATGATGCACTGGAGTGTAGCAGTCTCTGAGAAGTGGTAGCTACCCTTAAGTGCACTCTTTGTCGTGCCAAACTAGTTTAAAAAAAAAGGTACTCTGAAGCCCAGTTAGGTTGCCATATTAGAAATGCTACCGAACTTTTGGTCAGTCTACAAACGCACGTAAAGGTGGAGCTGAGGCAAACAGCTACGATGTGGCCCAACTGTCTCTTAACTCTGTCATGCCACCTTAATCATGTACAGAAACACAGGAGCGAAATGGGAATTCTTTTTATACAAGACTGCTTGAATATTTGAATGATGTGCTTCCACTGGAAGCAGCAAAGTCTGGCAGCTCTCAATGATACTGTATATTTCATATTTTATATATTTATATTTTATATTTGTATCTTGTTTTTAGTGGATATGTCTGTGGGGGGAAGAGTTTATTCAAGAAGAGAGATTCTTGCATTAAAATGGAGCAAATCTGGAGGATATGACCCCATTCCAACTGAGATGAAGAGGTGTTTACTGGTATGCCATGCTGGTGCAGAGGTAAAGGCAAGGACATGGAGATATCAGCCTTTTTTACATTAGTCGTCATGGGGAACGTCAACTCTCTGCCCAACGAAAGTGATGAGCTGGAGATACTGATGAAAACCTAGAAAAAGTGTACCGGATGCCTACAGAGCTGCTGCCTTGCCCCTACTGGGCAGGTCAGATCATGGCCTGGTTTTCCTGCAGACTTGTTGAGGATCCTGTGTACTGAGGCAGCCTGCAACTACCCTCACAGTCAGGAGATGGACACCTGAGGCTGGTGAGGCTCTTAGGGACTGCTTAGAATGCATAGAGTAGAGTGAGCTGCAGGAAACAGATGAGAGCAGCATGGACATGGACAGACTTTACTTCATTTTATTTTATTTCAGTTTAATTTAATTTAATCTAATTTAATTATTATTTTATTTTATTTTTTTTATATATTTATTTAATGTTTGTTGTGTTTTTATGATTTAATCTGCCAGACACCTGAATTTCACTTCAGGGATTAATAAAGTACATTCTATTCTATTCTCCATTCTAAATGTTTGTACATCATGTTGATCAATTTCCATCACTGACTCCAACTTGAGCGATTTCATCTGCTTATCGAAATTTTATCCTTAAATTGTTAAAAAAATTAAGTGTATGTATTACTACTTCAGCAGCTTCATAAACTATCTTTTCTCCTCCCATCTGCGGTCCAGCTGATACCCCTCTTTGCACCTTTGATAAAATACAGCAGGAAAAAATGTAATTCAGCAGCTCTAAGTGTTTATGTGCAAAGACTTGTTTGGGGTTAATGTGCATCTATTCAAGCCAATGCAGTGGAGTTTATTTTTTAAACAGTCACCCTGGCTCTGCAGCTCTAACTGGCTTATTGTGATGCAAAATTTTAACTCCAGTGTCTGTAAATTGAATTATTCAGCAATTTGTTAGTATTCTGGCAGCGTCTGTTGGTTAATTTGGTTATCACAGAGACCAAGCTCCAAGCACTCCCTCCTCCTCTTCAGCCTTTGCTCACCCAAGTCTAAAAGACTTTATTTTGGCAAAGACTGAGAGCTGGCTGACACGTTCTTACTCTCCACTAAGCAGCCAGAGAGGCAGTAAGAGCTGAAATTAGACCATTTTTATCATGTGGCTGCATTGCTTCTGATGTCTTCTGTTACTGAAATGCTGCAGGGAGAAAGCAGCGGAGGAATCAGCAACTAGATTCCTCTTCTGTTTTTTTTTCTCTTTTGCCTTAAAGTGTTTCTGTGGTTTTCTTCTTCACAGGGGGGTCAGAGCAGGCCGTCAGACACCAAACAGCTCCATGAGGGATTGTATAAGGAATTAAAGTCTTGCTCAGTGGCACTCCAGCTGGACATAGGTGTCTCGAGCCTGGGCGTTCCAGATAAACAACGCTCTCTTTTCTCACGGACTCACACTCTTGACTGTTTTGTGACTAAATTTCCCAAGCTGTCTACTACCAGAGGCCCTGTGTGCAATCTGTCCTCAGCTGCAGTGTGGATATCCTGGACTCGAGATAGAGGGTCAGAGGGGAAGGGAAAGCTTCAGCAATGGAAGAGCCAGACCCGGGGAGGGAGAGAGACAGGATAGCATGTTAGCAAGGGGGCTCACCTTTCTGGTGACTGCGGGATCGAGATAACTCCTCAGCTTTTGGAGGTACGTGTGAGGCGGGTTTTTCACTTGGAATCGCTCCTGTGAAAAAGACAAAGAAGAGAGATGAGCAAATGAAACGGGAAATAAGACCAGAGCAACAAAAGAGGAAAAAAATCAAACGTGACACATGTCACAACAGAACAGAAGTTACACTTGCAGAAATGCTGTGAAGCTTACTTCAATTTCAGGCAATTTTTAAGGCAGTGTTTTCGTTTACTAAAGCCACACACTACTTTGAAGGATATCTATTCTATTGCCCAACCATATGGATTTTTTTAAGGCCAATGCCAATTCTGATATTTGGCAGAAAGAAAATCAGATAACCGATTAATCAGCTGATTCATTTTAGAGAAATATAAAGAATAAAATAACTTTTTTTATTGGTCCCCTAATGCTGACAAAAACAAAGATAAGAACTACAGGCAGAGAATTTTACTCTGTTACATTACTTTGTCCTTTAGTATTTGTTTAACTTCACAACAGAGAGAAATTTTCAAGAATAAAACATGCAGAAAAGCTTTACAAAGAGCTATGATTGGCTGATTAAATTGGCAGAACTTCTGTTGATGATGATAATTTTAAAAAAGGGCTATAATCAGCCAGCCGATATATCCTCGGGCCCTAATCTATTTCATCACAAAGGAAACATCTCCGGTGTCTGTTTAACAGATAGTGATAGTACAGCAACAAGATTGAAACTAAAATCAGGCTTTGGGTAAACACTGAGTCATCTCTCAAGTGACAGAAGCAAGTTATACTCTTCTTTGAGAGGTAAAAAGTAAATAGTTTGTACCGAGCCTCACATTTTCTTCCTGGAAGATTTTCTTTGAGTTGGGTAGCATTTCTTTGTCTCTCAGAGCAGAGACTAACTGGACTCATTCAAAAATCACTGTTTTGTACTTTAGAGATACACCTTTCTAGAAATGTTTACCAGAGGAATCATTTAGCACATGATCTCTAACCAGTGTCACCAAAGCTTGGCAGTGAGTTTCTGTATCAACAGTTGATGATGACAGAAAGGTGGTACGAGTCTTCACACTGACGGTCACAGCCTGACGACACTGAGGGAGGAGACAGTTACCGTCTAAGCTGTTAAACCTGAAGGACTTAAAAAAAGATCACGCTATCATTGATTGGTTTCAAGGAGCTATGAAGTATTACCTGCTTGGGGATTGTGACTAAACGTGTATGGCTGTGTGCCTACGTGTCTCAGGTTTAGCCAGGAACAGGTTTCAGGTCAAATCCCTTATCGTTGTGCTCTAAATATAAATACAAGAGATTAGCGCTGGATTTGGATCAGTGCGCCGAGCGGGAAACGGTATTTGGATCAGGCTGAGAGTCACACCATTGCAGCATGAGTTGTGACGTTTTGTGGTCTAAGACACAATGATTCATTCCAGAACTCAGACCACTGATAGTCTGACTGGATTTGAGATATTTTCTCTGTCATACATTTTTGATTTTCAATTAATTTCAGTGTTGGTAAGGACTTCAGATGCAGATCTATAAGAACCTGAGTCTGCGTGTTGCTTTTTTTTGATTGTACATCATGTCAGACACTCTAAGCGCACTCCAGAACATTCATTAATTGGATTACAGAGGTGTAAATCCTGATATAAAAGGTTAGCTTTATAGTGTCAAGAGTCGCTACACCTTTCTACAGCTTTGCACTTCTGATGCAAGAGGTTAACTCCTCGTCCTGGAACGAAGATGACCGCCATGAAATCAAACTGAAACAAATCGCTTCCAACCATCATAAAGCCAGTCTTACTCAAAGAGCAGCATGAGTACACAAGTCCCATAATTCAACATCAGAAAACTTGGGCTCAATGTCAGACGTGTCTGCAGTGGTTTGGGTAAACTTTGATCCACTGAAACCTTCATACATTTTGCCATGGACTAAAACAATAACACATAACATAATAACACACCGTGAAGGTGTTCCCATCATCAGTCTGTCTCCAGATACTGATGTTAGATCAAATTTCTGGGCTGTGCCGCACTATCAGCAACATCACATTTATTCCAGCCGGAGTGAATCCAACTCACAAAAACAGGAAAGACATGTGGAAAGAGAGAGAGATAGAGAGAGAGAGAGAGAGAGAGAGAGAGAGAGAGAGAGAGAGAGAGAGAGAGAGAGAGAGAGAGAGAGAGAGAGAGAGAGAGAGACAGAGAGACAGAGAGCTGGCTCTCACAGCTGACAGCAACAGGCAGACAGACACGCTCTGAGAGTCTGCAAAATAATGAAGGATTTGGCAGGCTCCGTGTATATCCTGTTTCATGCACTGAAATGTAAGGAATGAAGAACAGTAAATATACATGAAATAGGGGATTATATTATTGAAAATACACGTCTGGTTTGCAGGAGAACATATGAACTTAAACTCTTACTGAGTTGGTTATGTAAAGGAGAGCCACCGTGGTGGAAATCTTTGAACACAAATTGGGCACAAAGTAGTTGCTCACAGGTATGCTGCAGGAGAAAAAACGTGTTAGGTTAAATTCTGGGAACTGATAATATCCTCATTTTTTGTACTCTGGATGTTTTAACCTTTGAATTGAGGCCATCCTCCACCATCCTCCATATTTCATAAATCCTCCTAATTACTTGAAAAATGTTCAATATTTCAACCTTTGGTGGCATTCACAGGGCCTTTTTCAAAGGGGATGTACCTGTCGTCCCTGCCTCTCTGCCTCCCTTCATCACTGTTGCCATGGTTACATAAAGAGATGTCACTGTAGCTATGACACAGAAAATTCTTCAGTCCCAGAGGTGCCTGTGCTGTCATGGGTAAAGGCTTTGTTTGGGAAACAAGAGGAGGACAAACACTTTTAATGACTAGTTGAGCAGTGTTTTCTGATTTTGGACGATCAGAATGATGAAGGTGATTTTTCAGCATTCACAGGTCTTCTGGCACCTGACAGACAAATCCTTTTAGATGCAGTATAAGTGACCTGTGTGTAATTTGAGTCCTGATATGAAACAAGTATTACACCGATATTCATAGAGGGATTACTCTCCCCCTTTGTCCGCCTGTCAGGAAAAACACTGGAAAATGTTTTGAAAACTGCTCCACTGACAATAACAGGGAAACCATCCATTTCCACTTCAGGTCTGACAGGAACATGTCCGCTCCAAACTGAAAGAGGATCTCTGATTACTGATCGGCAGCCAGGTCGGCTCTCTCTGGCACCGTCTCCTTCAGGGTCAGTGCATGTCAATACAGTTGGAGTGGGTGGTGGTCTTGATCTTGTCTCCGTTTTTCTTTCTCTGCTTACAGAGACAGAAAAACTCTCTGGCACCGGGGCTGCTGGCTGAGTGGAGCACTCAGACCACAGCTCGCTGCACAACGTGCACCCTCTGTTCTTTCCTGCATGCAGCACTGACACCAATGACAGGAGGAGGTTTTTTTAACTGGTTCACTGGTGTGTGCTCCCTGCTGCGACACTTGACCCACTTGACCAGGCAAGTTGAGAGAGGGTGTGAAGGCTGGGATAGGCTTACGGGATAAAAGAAGGCCAATAGAGCATGGGAGCTGTGGTCACGACACGCAGAGCATCAGACCTCCTCCAGGATTAGAATTCATCAGACAAGAGAGTAAAGGGTGAGACGGCTTATACCGTGACCTTCTAACTGTAATAAAGAGAGATTGGTTCTAAATTAAAGAAATAAACAATTCCGACTGGATTGTGCACTCCAAATAAATGAAATCAAAGCAACTTTCTTTTTTATCTTATTTTTAGTGAAAAAAATGTCTTTTCAGACTAAATATGAGCCATATTCACCAGATCAGTCTAGAAAAATGTCTTATTTCAAGTTATTTAAAGACAAATGAGGCCTGAATTGCTTGTAACAAGTAAAAAAAAATCTGCCAATGCCGTAAGAGATTCAGATATATTCTAATTTCAAGCAAATTTTTCTAATCCCATTGGCAGATTTTTTTTACTTGTTACAGGCATTCAGACCTTTCTAAGACGTTTCTGGACTTGTCAGTTGAATGCGGCTCATATGAAGTACAAAACTTTTTTTTTTTTTTTTTTACCAAAAATAAGACAAAAACACTTGTTTAGATTTCAGTTTTTGCAGTTCAACCCCTGCATTTGGCCCACAAAACCAAACCAGGTCATTTCTCAGAAAACTAACAAATCTATAGGTTTTCTTGAAGCCTGTCACGGCCGTCACCGGGTCAGATTCCACTGGAGGGATTTAGAACGTGTTGACCACAGAGCCTTTGTTTATGTTTTTCCTGGCACATTTCTGCAGTCAGTCGTGCAGGAGGAGACTTTTTCTTGAGAATATAACATGAGTTCATGTACAGAGTTAAGATGCATCCTTTTCCTAGTTCACATTTGCTTTCTCAGTTTGCAAATCATGCAGCCGTGAAGTTTAAGGAATGACTTGTACAGTGTTGTAATGCTGTCGCTCATTTCACTCAGACCAGTAACTGACACCCACCTGATCACAGATGAGCTCCCACTTCTTCTCGTTGTCATACTGCCGCAACAGTCGCGCTTTGTCCGGAGGAAGATTCATGGAGTTCTGAAAGAAAGGGAGAGTTTGAGTTAATGAGATGAGGATGAGGGTATGAGTCCAGTAAAAACTGATGTCACATCATCCGAAAACAATAAGAGCTCATTCAAGAGGCAATGCATGAACGCTGTCTAATACGGGCAACATCCACGCTCCACGGGAATAATCAAATTTTCCTTCAAAGCATCAAACATCATTTTCACTTACAATGTCAGAAAATGTGGTGATGCAAGACAACAGTCGCCCTGTGTAACATTTTTCTGGTGATCAAGAATCCACAAAGACAATATTGAACTCAGCAGGACGATCAAGTCACAGCATATTCTTCTCTCCATAAAAAATGAAAAGAAACGTCTTAAGTTTTTTTTTCAGTGCAGTCTTGATCCTTAGAGAAGGGATAGACAGGATATGAATATAATTCTCTTCTTTTGTGAAGTTTTCTCAGTTTTCTATTTGATGAGGACAGCAGGAACACAGATGCACCATAATGAGACAGCAAAGGCAACAAAAGGCCCATTTTGATGTTTGTGGACTGAATCTGAGGGATGTTCCAGCTCTGTTGATTTCCCAAAAACTTACTGAGAAAATTGAAGATATTACACAAACAGGTTGAGGCAAAGTCCAGTCATGTGATAAAAATAAGTGATGTTTCGATAGAAACAGCTCAGAGTTAATCGTAGCACTGAATTACGAGGGTCGTTTTTAGACTATTACACCTCAAACAGACATCTCTTCTTCTTTCTTCTTCCGTCCAGCCTAACTAACGCTCTGATTGCACATGAGATTAAAATATTAGATTTTCTATTTCCTACATCAGCTGATGCCAGACGCACGGCTGCTAATGAAAAAGTAACTATCAGCCACAGAAAGTGCAGCAGAGAAGTCTTCCTGCAAAGCTGAGGAAGGGAAGTCTCCTCTTAAAGACACCGAGGTCACGACACTGAAGCACAGAGAGGAAACATCTAAGCTCCTTTCTCTTAGTGCTCGCTTTGCATTTGAGGACAAGGCGACTGAGCGTGACCTCTCTGTACTTAACTGCACCAAAAATGGACCAGACATCCCAGACAGTGCACTCAGGGAGGAGAGAGAGAGAAAGTAAAATTGGACACATCTCTGGTCATTCATTTCCTCATTATCCAAACTGGAATAACCAACAAATTCTCCTTTTTTTATTGTCTTCAGAATCCTTTCCTGAGAATTGTGTCCTTCAGTTACAAATCTAATCTGACCCATGTGTTTGAAAAGCCTAAACTAAGCCTCATCCAAAAACTGTTACGTAACTTCTTTCCCATCCTGTTATCTTCACTTTCCTTTCTTTAACAACACCTCTGCAGTTGTCTTCAATTTGGCTCGGTTTCACACGAGCATGATTCAGTCTGCCCTCCTGAGAATTAGAAAAGCTGGAAACGGTTCCCCAGCACCTAACTGCCCCATCTGCATGATTAAGAACAAAGAAAACCAAATATGTCAGCAGAAAATTTTAATTCAAACGAGTGACCCAGCAGGAGAGTCATTAGCCACCCACAGAAAACACAAACATGTATCGCAAACATTTACACAGGGAAGGTTCGTGCTCCTCTGCAGAAGTAGAAAATATCAAATCTACCACAACCAGGATATTAAACGTGGTTTAGGAGGAATATTTTCCACTGCTAAGAATAGAAAACGTGGCCATCATGGACCGCTCAGCTTGGGGTTCTTTTTCCTCTTTTCATTCGCTGGCTTGGATCATTTATCAGTGTGTGTTCAGCACTCAGCCTCCACTTTTCCAGCGGCGCTCACGGGGGGGGAGTGAGAGAAAGATGGATGAGGAAAAAGCCTGGGATCCAGCCTCTTTCCATGAGCGAGTAAAACCAGGATGGAGTCGGACACTGATGGAGTAGTCTGATCCCAGTCTGGCTTTAGACTTTGGAAATATTCTTCTCCTTAGAATTAGAAATTATAGTACGCTTGTGCTTTTTATAAATTCATCCATGAGAGAAAATAACTGCAGAGAGATCTGCAATCAATTTGAATAACAACAAAAACAAACAAGGGGAGACTAAAACAAGCCGGTTCACAGATAAAAACAGGTCTGATTATCCTGAACCGTCCTGCTTCCCTCTATAAAAAGACTCTGATATAGCGTCAGAGATTTATTCCACAGGTGGGTAAATAAACCAACAAAACTAATTTGAATCCCAGTCTGTGGCTGTAATCTGCTTCACATCTTTACTTAATTTATTTGGTGCATCAAAATCAGCTTGAACTGGACATTTAGTTTTATTTGATCAAAACGTTGGTTTTAGCCCGTCTCTTCTCCTAACACGAGCAGGAAATTGCATTAGTATTGGGCAGATGCTGCCGGTCGACTGATTGCTGCTCTGCTGACTGTCAGAGGGCCTCTATTGATCCAGTCTGCCTGCTAACCAGATGACTAGACTTCGTTCCCAATTTCTTTCTATACCCATTAAAACACAAATTGACACCTTAGTATGCAGTCAAGTAAAAAAAAGAAAGTCAAAGAGTCTCACAATATCACACAAAGAGAAACACAGACTTCCTTTTCTTACTGTAAGGTTATTATTACTTCTACTTTGTTGTGTTTGGGTATTTGAGGAGTATTTGAGGAGTATTTGAGGTGTGGGTGCTGGCTCTCTGGGTGGTTTGCCCGGTGGCTGTGGGTGCTCTGAGCTTCTTGCTTGGTGAGGCTCAAACCAAAGCAAACAGAACCACTTCTACCGGCCGTCACTTCATCCCGATGCTAACGAGCTGTGACAGGCACTCAGCGAGCTGGGGTCAAGTTACCCTATGTCTACAGTCACACTGGTTCTGCATCTGTGTTATTCATGGGGTGATGCTGAGGAGGGTGGGGCGGCTTTTTACCAACACCTGCTCACAGACCACCCTGACGAAAAACACATTCACAGATCTAAAAATAACTCTTCCAGTGGTAATTATGTGCAACGGTGATTATGAAAAAATAAATCAATTGGTTTGAAACACTTCAGAGACATCAGTCCATCGGCCATCATCCCACATTTAACAACGCTTCTGGCAAGGGTCAGCTTTTCAGTCTGATGTGAAAAGTTTTATCGCCAAGTTTTCATTTTTTGTGTGCTGCACTGTTTATCGTCCAAAAGCAGAACGAGGTTAAAGCAAAATCTAGATTAGGGCTGTCATGATATCAGATTTTCCCCTCCCAATAATCATGGTGAAGAAAAACAATCACTATCACAGTCTCATCATTATGATTTATGAAAAACTTTAGAAAAAAGGTTGAGCAGTTAAATATAAAAAAAAGTCAAACAAGGGTGGAGAGAAGCGTTACTTCATAACTTTTACTTTCATGATGCTAGAAGTAATGTTTTCGTCACAAAACTGCTACAAATTCTACCTTATTTTACAGAAGTCTTACTCCAGATATAACAAATGAGCAGACTGAGCTGCCACTTCTTGGTTCACTGTTTCTCCCTGAGTAGAAACTGTTTATCTGTTTCCAGGAGGTCTCAGTTTCACTGTAAATACTCAGCTGCACAGATTCTTCATTCTGGCAAACTACAGAGAAGTACACCTGAAAAAAAACAAACAAACATGCAGTTTATTTGACATGTCATACATTCTCCACAATAACAACCCCATGATGCAGATTTGTGGAAGCTTCATCAGGTCTGTCCTCACAATGAGGATAAAATCTACTTTTATAATGTTTGCTTTCTAAATGGCGGCTGCATCGATTATTTCCAGACCACAAACAACATGTAGCTGATGAGCTCACTGGGCTGAATGACCACCCCCTTCCTGTGAAATGTTGGCTTGTAGCACTCCAACAAGTCTGGCTTTATGTCACTCTGCCAAACTGGAAACTCATCTCCAGAGCAGCTGTCCCACATCTGTACTAAAAGTTTTTCTTTTTCTTTTTTTTTTTTTTTTTACCATTGCAAACATTTAGAAGAGCTAAAGCTGTGAGTTTTGGCTCAAAATACAACAGATTGTCTTGAAAAAGAAAAAGGACCACTACTCCGGAGTGAGCTTTACAAAACAACCAAACAGCCCTGACATATTAGAGGGAGAAGAAACGATGAGTTTAAACGATGACAAATGACAGTTTGCTGTCCAGCATAAATATCAGTTTTGGAGCATAAAACAAAAAAATCCAAACGTAACAGTGCATAAAAAAAGAAAAAAAAAACATGGTCATACTCATCATCCTCATAAATAAGAGCTAAACGACACTTAAATGACACTTTTTATCTGAAGAAAAGTTGGGAATGAAAAAATTATTACATTTTGCTGAGAACAGCAGCAGTATGAATTAATTTCAAAGATGCTCATCTGAATGAAAACTTCTCTCTTAAAGACACGTAAAGCAAACCAAACAATAGACGTGTTAAAGTGTGTCAGTCTGTTCAAGTCCTTATCTCACCACTTCATGATGGCTGCTTCTACAGCTGCAACAATTCATCAAATAATAGATTATTATCCAATTATTAATTCATATTCAACTATTTTGATAATTGGTAAACAGATTTAAGTAATTATTTAAGATATGGAAGTCCAGATTCTCTGATTTCAGCTTCATAAATGTGAATATTTTCTGTTTTTTTTTCTTCACCATGACAGTCCTGAATCTCTTTGGTTTGCAAACAAAACATTTGATGATGTCACCTTGGACTCTGAGAAACATTGACATTTTTCACCATTTTTGGACATTTTATGGACCAAACAACTACTCGATTACTCGAGAGAATAATTGATTGATTAATCAATTTAGAAAAATAATCATTAGTTGCAGCTCTAGCTGTTTCCTCTTAAACTATTCTGTGCTTGCGATATCTAAATCACATACCAGTGTTTATTATGCAACAGAAAATAGGTTTCATGGGAAGTAGAAGAATTATTTCAGGACTGCTTCAGCACAACCACAACCGTAACATTAAGTCAAAATAGGAGAAAGTGAAACTAGGCCTAAAAGTGTAAAACAGGAAATGATTCTCAGCTGACTGGGACGGAAAAATAGATTTTAAAAAAAGTATGATCCAGATGCAGACCTGTGGGTCACACTGCTTACAGGCGATAAACTTTCCCTTACAATGACATCATTCATCATCAAAACAGATCAACGTTTCACTCACATCATGACATAAAGCTCAGAAATCTGGACTCAACTTATTAGTCTCCAAATATCCTCTCATTAGACAGCTTGACTCCTTAAAAAAAGGTAAAAATAGAAAGGGAAGCTCGCCAACCACCCACCACCTTCCAGGAGGTCTGCGGAGGCACAGCTGGCTACGAAAGCAAACACACACGCACACACACACACAGCCCACATGAAGGTCCTGACTCAGTTTGTGTTGCTGTGCAAAGATGAGGACTGTGTTGACAAAACTGAGAAGCAGAGATTAGTCTCAAACACAACATTCACAAAAGTTTGTAAGGAAAACCGGTCACTTGGTGAGTTTAGGGCTGAAATCAACAACTAAAAATCATTTTAGTGGAGAAAGAAAAGACGAAATCCAAAAACAGAAAAAGAACCTGGAAATAAATACAGAATCCTCGCATCTTAATATGGTTTCTTAAATTCGTAGGAGAATTCATCAGGAATCAAACTATGAAAGACAAATCAGGACAGTTCTGTGCTCTCCTGAATCATGATAGCAGCAAATTATCTGATGTTCCACATCCGGCATCCGTCTCCTCTGAATGTCTGTAAGTGCTCTTGAACATACAAGCACTTTATGCCTGAGTGCTCTTCACAAAAGAGCTAAAGGCAACTAGAAAAAGTTCAGAGTTAATGGCGAGAGAAGCAGATTGTCGAGAAATGTGATCGGCGGTTCAAAGTTAAAAATTAGAGTTGAATGAAACGAGGTCTTTTCACCTTAAAAACCAAGCAGTGGCCTGACGCTGTCCCTGAGTTACACTTCTTATAATATTTAGAGGTCAAAATAAAGAAGTGAGCAGTGCAGCACCTCCCATCCCTTCAGATGTCTCTGAGAGCACGCCTGATGTGTCCCTGCGGTTTTGGTCTTTAATGTGCTTGAGAGACACACCCACTCTTTCATCTCTACCTTATTTCCTACTAATGCACTACAACCACAAACATCTCCTGTCTTTCAAGCCGAGCCATCAGAGCTAACAGCATTTTATCCAAATCATTAAATGTTTTTCTTCTCACACTCCTCGATGCAACAGAACACAAGACAGAATCTAACTCATGACCTCAACAGATAGTCGCTCTTTCTGTTGTAAACAGCCGGCTTGCGTCATTTAATCCAATGTCCCAACCCCTAACTTATTACATTTCTCTAAACCTCTGAGTGTCTTTTTAAATATAATAAGGACACCACACTGCATGCCACAACAAGAAACCCTCTGACTGCATCCATTATTGAGAACTAGTCATGACAAATTCTTTCAAATTGCTCAATACTCCAGAAATGACTGGATGCTATGACGTCTTCACTCAACAGTTGCTTCATCAGTCACAGTGTTGACCAGACTGCAACACTCAGCTGTTATTTCAGTTGTCGTTTTCCCTGCAGGAAGGTGAATAAACCCTGCAGCTCAAACATTTAAGAACCCAAATCTGTCATATTCATGGTGGAGGTTTTAAATCGCACAGAGAGAAAGCAGTGGTTCAGCCCTGAGGCCCACCGTGTGCCGTTCCATTCCAGTTGTCCTCCCCTCATTAGCGCCACGTGGATCCGTAATCCTCGGCGGTCTTTGAGGGCACAGGTGTCCCCTGTCTGTCCTCAGATTAGCTTTGTAATCCCCAGGACCCCCTGCTCTGGCTCAGCAGCCTCCTCCATCGAGACAGAGGAGTTTATATTTGCGAAGCTGTTCGCTGGAATGTCTCGGACCAAATGGTGAGTTCAAATGTTTGCGCCTGGCCTCTCATTTTCTCCCCTTTTTTTACAAGCACATTCCAATGAAATTCCACTCATTTACCTCACTGTGAGGCCTGTATCATCTTACCGTACACATGCACTTAAACACCAAAGCTGCTTTGATTTATCTTTTTTGAAAAAACACCCACAGCATGGAGTTGGCTGCACTGCGCCCATACATACAGAGCTTCGCAGGGCTGCTGCATTGTTTACATTGTGGGTAACATCATGCTGACGGGATACAGAACAGCTTTTAAGCTTCTCCAAATACCGGAAACATTATGGAGTCTCTTTGGAGCAGCAGGAAGTTGTCCAAATAAAACAGTTGATGCACGAACACGGAGGAGTTCCAGCCAGGCCAGATGTTGTGAGGTTGCGAAAGTGTGCGGACCGAGGTGGAGCCCGCGTTCAAGGGAACAAATAATCTGAGTCGGGGAAGCTGTTTGTCTGCAAGATAAACAGTGGCTCACAGGAGTGCATGGTGAACATGGAATCATAGGTTTACTCAAAATGTGCTGTAAAATGTTTTAAGAAGAACATCCCAAGATTAAAGTTTGGAGACTTTTACATCCTGAAACTTTTTTGAGTGGGCGGGATAAATGAGATTGCAAAAAGAAAAAAGGGGCTGACTAATTTAACGAGGCTGCTAAGTATAATCCTACAGATCTTTTAATCTGTCTTCTATTAACTACTTCCTCTGACATGATAAACCCACTCGTCAACCAAGTTGTGATGCAGAAATGTGACCAAATCATTTCTCAAACAACCCGTGACACACGGGCCCCTTTTGGATCATATTTCGGTCAGTATGTCTGCGTCTTCTCTTTTTGATTCAGCACAACTTGATTCAAGTAAAAAACACAATCTGATTTATTCATCCCTCATCGTGCAGGAATTGTCTCCATGATGCAATGCGTCCACAACACCCCCTCCAGCACTGAGGCCACAATCAAGACGCCACTTTGTCTTTCAACAAAAAGAGCAGAATAATCCACTCACTGACTTCATTTAATGAGATGATTGATGCACTCTGAACTGCAGGTGGTCAGCTCCGTAAAGTCAGTCTGTATTGTCCAGTGAGGAAACAGAAGAACAGGCATCTATGAATCTTTGAACCTTATTATAAAAAGACAGAACCTTCACTAAGTCTTCTCTTTTAAGGTTGGAAATACACACTGGTCCACTCAGCTGTGGGGTTTATCTGGGGGGTCCGGAGTGTGTGAGGCACATCTTCTGTCCAGTAAAGCCTGAAACAACAGACTGCAGCATTGTCCAGACTGTGATGGGGCCTATATCAAAGTCTGGCAAAGAGCTGCTGAAGGACATTCATATGCAACAGGACCTCCCATTCAGCTCTGCAGATGTTAATTCTGGCAAGTGGTTTACCAGACGAAACTCTGGCTTCAGAAGCAGCATATGTTGCAAGAAAACAAAAATACAACCTGAAAAAAGGAACCAATCAACTCTGAAGTAAATCACTGATCCTTTTTAGCTCCTGCACTATTATAGTACCAGTTACTGTTAAGAAGGTGGTGTTATAACTTCTTCTGAACCCTTTGACATTTAGGGAAAAGCACACAATGTGCATATTGTGCAAGTTTAAAAAAAAAAGTCAAGAGACGGATGACGTGCTAACAACTCCAAAATGTCAGCTGATAGAGCATGAGTCCCCATCTTTCTGCAGGGAGCGAAGATTCAAATTATTTGGTTCCAAAAATCGGCAAAATGAGGTTTAGTGAGCGCAACAAATGAGATCATTACAATCAGTTTTACAACTCAGCCTTAAATCAAACTGTTTACACACTCGCTAAATCTGAAGGCCTCGCAGAGAATGACAATAATATCAATGGCACCAGATAAATCTGACCCTGAAGCCAAAACAGAGCGTTCATTTGTCACACTGACACCAACATTTGAAGGCTCTTCTGGACTCGTGTCTGAAAACATCGAGTCATTCTTTGCAGTTCATAACATAAAACATCCGCTCTTGTGCGGCACTGTGACTGGGCTATTTGACTTAATAGTGCAGCTGCCACCCTGGAGCCCAGACAGATCCTGACCATAATGCACTTCTCCACAGAGCAATGACTCTCCAGGTCTTTTGTGCGGCCTTTGGATCGGGCCTGATGAAGGACATTGGCAACTAGCTGTGACCAGAAAGAAAGGACCAGGTTGGCCTTTTCCAGGCTGCATCATTTTCACACCTGCTGCTTACGCAGGAAGACCTACAGCAACGACAGTCCGAGCCAAGCACAAGGCTGCTCTAAACTAAAGACTCAATCCAGAGTGACGTCAAAAACAGTCAGGGAAAGTTGAGAGAAAAGCTTAACTGCAACTCAGACAGGAAATGAGACTAGTGCAACCAGCATCTGAAAAACGAAGGTCTTTGACTGTTTTTTTTATGTATTATCAGACTGAAAACCCAGTGAGAGGTTTTAGAAACATTTTTAAGTCCATATGGCCCTGCTTGGTCAGAACTGTGCACTATGCCACCCACGCAGCAGTGCAGAAAACCCAAACAGCCCCCAGACGAGCGGATGTCAAAACTGAACTGAAAGCAACAATACTGATTGAAGCCCCAGTGGTTAAAGCTCAGCGGTGCCTGCACAAAGCCAGCAGACCTGTTCCCACATAATCAGCTGACCCTCTGCCAGTCAGGCAAGATGCCCTCAGGCTCCGCTTCGGGGTTTTGAGCAGCACATTATCACTCAGCGTCGCAGCACCTCACATCCTCCTCTGAGGGGCTGCAGAGGCCGGAGCTCGCTGGCTGCAGGATCTCATCGCTCCCCGGGCATTTCATGCTCGGCTCTGTTACGGCTAATTGGCGGGTGAGCATCCTGGGGCTCCGATTCAGCAGAAACTCACATGCCTGTACACAAACCAGCTCACACACACACACACACATATTTGGGTGTGTGTGGTGGGCTCTTGCACGCTGCCGGGTCTGGGTCCAGTGCCAGGCTCCGTCTTGGGCTCTCAACAGAATAAAGAGTAGCTCTGTTCTGTGGGCCTGCTGCACGGGATTCAGCCACTGTTCACCCTCTGCTGTTCAGACAATGCCTATTGTGCTGCTTTTTAATGAAGAAGAGTCAACACGGGAAAAAATCAGAGGGCTTAGTCACTTCCTGGGTCCTGAATAGCAATGTGGGAGACGCAGGGATCGCTGCGTTCATGTAAAAGATAGAAAATTAGGAACACTGAAGATACAAATCACCAGCAAACACATCTATCCTTGAATAAATGTTGGTTTTTTTACCCTCTACCAGCTTCTTTCATTTTCTTTTTGGCTTAATGCTACCTTAATATTTCTAGGAGTAGGTACAGGGAGAAAGCACAGCAATCTGGACCTGTCAATGTGACAAATTAACTTTGGCTTGAACACGAAGGCTACTCATGTGATTAATCTGGGGAGTACATTTCAGAAGCAGGACTCCGGCACAAATAACAGCAGCTCGGGATGCTTCAGCAGCAGCCTTTAAAACAAAGCAGCTTAGATGTAATCTGGGCAGACTATTGAGAAGAGCAGCTACCACCGCAGCTAAGCCTATAGTCTCCCATATGGCATTTAAACGAGTAGGAGCTGTAAACTTCTCAGCCATGATATTCAGAAAACACTACAGCTAAGTGGATGCTATCTTGGATGTGGGTATGATGTAGTTTGAAGTCGACGCTGTGGTTAGCTGAGGCGGAGGACGTGAGGCCTGAGCTGAATTCCTCTTACACAGAGTCATTTTCCTGTGGTCCTCATACTGTACATGTGACTCAGAGATGCAGTTGCAGTCATTTTCACATGCTTTCAGCGAGTATGCACTTAGTCAGAGACGCTAAATGGACACTTCGAAGCGTTGGGCCATCCTCTTATGCTGTCAAAGTTGGACTGATCATCCACTAAGAGCAGATTAAACTGTTTTAACATGATGCTGATATGGCCATAAAGTACCAGGATATTTACACACAGAGTGTTGATACGGGCTCGTCTTTCTTTGCAACTCATCTTCTATTTTCTATGGTAACCACAGGAGAGGTGAAGGCGTGCAAATATTCTTTCCGCTGTAGCTACAAAGCTGATTTCCCTGGGTGCTGTGAGGGAATACCTCAGCCCTCAAACAGCGGCACTGAAAGCACACAAAGCAAAGCCTTAAAAACAAAGCCAAACATTTAGGGACGTGTCTGAAAAAGCAGTTTAAGCCTGGATGGAAATCTACCCCCACTTGAGAGCATTAAACAATGAATATTTGGCTTTAACTCCACTTCACTTTATGGCCAGGGTCACATGTGAATTAGCCTCTCTTATCACAGCAGAGGCCTTGCATTACAATTAGCCTCAGTCTATTTCCAAGATCAGGCCCAGGCTCCGGGGATTCACGAGACACAGACTTCAATGGGAGCTTTTCATTAAGGAAAACATGTCGACTCAGCCAGCAGCAAACTACAACTAGAAAAGTGGCACTACAATAGCATACAGCCTGAGAACACAGCCTGATCCCAATGGAAGACCGGTGAAATGAATAAGACTGAATTTAAGTACTGAAAAGAACACTGGGATACAACCTTTTCCCAAAGGGCGTTGTTTTTTTTTGCATTTTATACATAAAACTAACAATTTTCAAGCTCATAGAAGAATCCATTAAGTAACTTCCTGGTGGAGACGTCTGTGTCTTACTGTTGTCAGAAAACCATCAACTGTATAAAACATGGACATGGTTTCAGTGACATCATCCGCTGGTTTCTGAGATGTTGCAAAGCTTAGAAACACTTAGAGATTTCCTCATTTTTTAAAGAAAGCATTTTTTTACAATGACGATAAAATTAATTTAATCAGAAATACAGTCTAGACATCGTCAACGTGGAAAATGACTATTCTAGCTGGAAACAGCTGATTTTTAAGGTAATATCTACATATAAAAGCCCAGGTCCAGCAGCCATCACTCCTGTGTTCTGATGTTCTGATGGCTGTTAGCTAATCGTATCGAAAGGCTAACTGATGATCATTACCATTTACAGGTCCAGACCTGTTAATGCTTTTGGAAAGCGTCTTGAGATAACGTTTGTAATTGGCGCTATATTATTAAAGATTGATTGATTGATTGATTGATTGATTGATTGATTGATTACCTTTGTGCAATTGTGTTAGCACAGCTGGAAACTGTTGTACTGCTTAGGGAAACTCTAAAACCCTGTTTACACAACAACGTTTCACTCAAAAACGCTGAGGTACTGAAAACGCTGTAGTATCCATAACAGACCTGTAGGTGGTGATATAACTGTTAAGTCTTTTGGTAGCCCGCTACCAAAGAAGAGGTGGGCTGATCATCTGGTGTATTACCGAATGCGTCTTATCTGAGTGCAGAAGTGGAGCAACAGATGCACATTTTGTTGAAAGGCAGTCAGCAGATTCAGCAGCACAAGCACAACCCAGTAGTCCACCATTGAACCGTTGTTGTTGTCCGGTTCAAACATGGCAATTCAAAGTTCCCCCAATGAAAGTGGAATGTGCATGTGCGAAACGGAGTGTGATGTCAGCATTTCCACTGAAAACTCCGGCTTGCCACTTAAACGGCAACAGAGGCGGCAGCATATCACAAAAATTCCAGTCTGGAGGGCATTTCAAAAAAAGTTGTGTAATAAATCGACTGAAATGCTGCTTCCATGTAAACAAGAGGTCAAAACGCAACAATACTTTTGTGTTTCATCTTAATACCCTTTTTGTGTAAACAGCACATAAAACTGTTCTTCCTTTTTTGGGGTTTGATTGTCCTCTCAAAATGGCCAGAAAAAGAGAACTTTCTTCTGAAACTCAACAGTCTATTCTTGTTCTGAGAAATGAAGGCTATTCCATGCAAGAAACTGCCAAGAAACTGAAGATTTTCTACAATGATGTGTACCACTCCCTTCAGAGGACAGCACAAACTGCATCTCACCAGAACAGAAAGAAAAGTGGGAGGCCCTGGTGCACAACTAAGCAAGAGGACATTAGAGTCTCTAGTTTGAGAGGTTGACGCCTCACAGGTTCTCAACTGGCAGCTTCATTCAATGGTACCTTGCCACGTGCAATAATCATTCACCAGATGTCAAAAAAGTCAAGTTTATGTACTACTGGGAAAAGGTGGCCAAAGACATCCAACAAAGGGCATCTTCAGACAATTTTACAGCCATAATAACAAAATATAACAAATACATATTAGCCTCAGTAAGAAAAGGTTTTAAATGTCTGAAAAAAAATGTTCAAATTGTTTATTACAAAACTTAATGTGTGTTCGTACCTCCTTTACTACAGGAAGAAACATCCTGATACCACAATTTGTTGTTCTTTGTGGTAGAGGCTGAAAACTGCAGTAACTGTATGAAAAATAAAACACTGATGGGTATCTTCTGATATTCATGTGTTAAATAGAAAATCATTAGCTTAAGATTTTCTAGAGAATGCGTTGAAATAAGTTTTCAACAGTGAAAAAAGAAAAGATTTAAAGCTGTAAGAATGACATAAGCTGCAAGACAATTTGCCTTGATATCAAACCTTACAAGTAACATATATATATATATATATATATATATATATATATATATATATATATATATATATATATATATATATATATATATATATATATATATACACATATATTATCTACACTGTACTTCAAAAAAATACTCCAGGCTCATTCCTCATTGTAGGATTTTCCTGTTTTATAAGCATCTGCTCCTTTCCATACGCATGTTCCGCTCAGATGATGCAGGTCAGGAGGCAAAATCTGTAAGGAGGCTGTTTTGCATCCCGCAGCATGAAGCCAAAATTCAAATACTGCCTGTCCTTGATGATAAATTCAAGGGCTCAGTGAAGTGAGTGCTTATATGTGGTCGCACAGAGCACAAGCCTTTAATCCAAACAGCTCCCTGCAGTGATCCTGGACTGGCCTGTTGATCAAACCTATTAGGAGTGGCAGGTAAACAGTCCTGCTGCTATTCCAGCAAATCCAGGATGAATCAAAACGAGAAATGAGCTTATTAATTTGATGATTTCAAAAAAAGGTACAAACAAAGCTAAATACGTCATTCTAAACATTTAAGGTGTTAATGTAGCAGAGCTGATGATGAATGAATGAATGTGTAAAAGAACGGCTGATCAGCAGACACTTCAGTCTTAATTCATCAGCACTGAATGGCACTCACATGTTGTGATACAAAGCAGCCGGAGAGGCAGTGACGAGGTATCATACTAATCATCAGCTATTCAAACTCAAGTGAGGTCATCAGAGTCACACAGTGCCACTCACTCCAGCAATCAATGGAGCCAACTGCCATCAGGCACAACTGGGCCACATTAGAGTTTAAATGGTAGTAAATAACTGTAAATGCAGTGATTATAGTGCTAAATTCCCCTAATGCTGGAGGGCTTCCATCCCTGCAAGAGCTGAGGCATCATGCTGGCAGCTGAGGAGGGAGGGAGGGAGGGAGCGGGGGAGATCCTGACATGCGAGAGGATCTGCTTCTCTGACTGCCATCCCACCAAATCCTGAAGTTAGACAGGTAGATTTGTGTTATTTTACTAGAGAGCACAAGGATTAGTTTTGTAAAACACCCATGTTACTCTAAATGATCTTCTCCACCCTGAGTCTGCTGAGTGTTTGCAAACCAAGACGTAAGAGAGGGGACTTTTCACAAGTTGTAGAAAGTAGGTGCCTCCACAGCTGACGTGATTAAGAAAAAGACCTCAATCCCTCTGGTGTGACGTCACGCTAACTCCAACTCTAAAGTATGTTGCTGCCACTTCGCAAGGAGATTCATCAGCCAAGTAGAAATCACACCCTGACACAAATGACGCCAAAAGAGCTCCAAACCCGTGAGCTGTGTAAAAAAGAAGTTAGACAGTAAAGTAATTTCTAACTTTTTTCTTCCTTGACAGACACGTTAACAACCACTCAGCTGTAAGAACTTGCTTCCGAGCTCCAGTCAGATTCCTTCTGCTGAGCGGTTAATGTTTATGAGAGCAGTAGGCCAGGCGACAATCACGTTTGACCCACATTTTGTCTGTTCTCAGATTTCACCAACGCTCCACTGTTGTTCTACCCGGCGGATACTCATCAGCCAAGGAGCAACTTTTATACTGAAAACTCTCAGTATCAGCAAAGAGTTAAGATTTGCTTCTCACAGTGAATCAGAAGAGAGGAGAACACAGAGAACTTTGTCTTTCAGTGAGATCTTCCGTTGCCCATCCTCAAATCTTTTAGTGCTGTCATATAAAACCATTTAACAACATGTTGGTCCTTAAAAACACGTATAGATCTCCAAACAACACCAGGAATGTTTAACGTTCTCTCCCAGGTAGCATCATTTGTTGACAGACCCCTGTTGACACAAGTTATGATGTGACAGATGTTTCAAAGGAGCTGGCATGCTGAGCATTTAGTTTCAGTAGTCCTGAGCCAGCAGGCTGAACTCATAAAGTTGTGAAAAAGTGAGCCATAAAAGCACAAACTTGACTGCAAGTGATTCATGTGACTTTATGGAAGCTTATAGAAGCACTTTTGTAGAATTGGAGCTGAATTTTAATGATGGGTGTATTTTGAAACAGTTGAGGTAAAGCCAAAAGTCACTTTCAGTAACGTATACCTTAGTGAAGAGTTGAAAAGACACTAAGATGTCTCAAATATGCGCACTAACTGTAACAGATGTTTATCTCTCACACTTCTTTTAAGTCAGAATTCCACTTTTTTGCCTCAACAACAAAGAGCAAAGGCAGGCGTGCTGGGCTAACGGGGGTTCAGCCTACACACACAGCTGTCCCGTCCCAGGACACTGAAGCATGGAGGGGGAAACAAAGACGACACACAGATGTAATACATTCTTTCTCACCAGAACTGTTGCGAATCTCTCCTCCAGTTCCCCTGGCTCGGGCATTGGGAGTTTCAGAGGCATGTTGTGTCCCCTGAAATCAGGGTGCTGGTCCATGCTCCCTGCGTTCCCCATGTTTCCCCCTTTGACCAACAGCTACAACTTTTCTCTACCTTCTTTTCTCTCTTCTTTTCCCACTTGGGAAATCGTCGTAAAAAAAGGCAATAAATCCCTGCGTCCTTTGGCTTAAGATTCCCTCCTTAAAGGTTTCTTCTTCTGGTCACTTCTTCAGCACAGAGCACATGTGAGGGAGGAAGGTTAATGCGACGGGTCCGAGTGGAGCAGCAGCAGCAGGAGGAGTGGAGCCCCTTCTGAGGCATTTTTTCACGACAGAAAAAAAAAGACGAGAACTTGAAACTTGACTGTATCCACACACGGACCTTTCCTCTTGATGTTATCCGTATCTTGCACAATTTCGGCTCCACTCCCAGTCGGTAGTAATGACGACGAGCATGATTCACACGCACTGCAATCCCCTTCGTCTGCTGCGAGTGAGCGGAGTGAGCTGGCTTCTCTAATCCCTCCGCTCGCCGCTGACCAGCTAGTTAAGGAGGAAGAGAAGGAGGGGGTTCATTGCACACACACATACACACACACACTCACGGCGCACACACGGCGGCTGCACACACTCTCATCCCTGCCTACAATGAGTCCTTTGAGGGGGAAACCTCCCACTCCTCTCTTGCTTCTTGTCGGGGCGTAGCTCCCAAAGCCGTAGCCAAGGAGATGATATTTTGTGTGTTGCATTGTGGTACTTTGAGTTCACTGAGTGGCAACAAACTCAGGTCCGTGGTGACCCCCTCTTAGACTACTTAGACATAATTAAAGTGGCTCAGTACAGGGAATACTTTATGCTTTGACTCAAACTTTGTGAATTTAGAGTTGTTTGTTCAATTGTTTTATTTGTCTTAAGAGCTTTGATTTATTCATCATTTAAGTGCCGCTAAATGCGAAGAAAAAGTCCACAAATCTAAGATTAAGTCATGATGATTTGTGTTTGAGGTGTCAAAATGTGTCCTGTGACTAATTCACTTTGCCCCACTTATCATTTAAGATCATTTAACCAGCAGCCGCATAAGCAGTTATCATGTGACTCACCATCCAATTGTACTGTCATAATAAACTATTCTGTGAATGTGTAAACCAGCAGCTGCAGTCAGATGCATTCCCACCTTTATGAACAGGTAAATATGATATGCCTGGCACACCTGAGTGTAACAAACTGTGGTAACTACAATTAGCTACACCTGTGTTTGAGATGTGAATATATGTAATAAAGTTCATGCATCAACTACTACTGCACAAAAACCTTACACTTGTCTAATGGATGTCTTGATAACATTGATCAGAGAATACTTGCAACAAAAATGTCATTGGAAACTATAAAAAAAGTTATATATCAATATTGAATGCATTGTGATAGGTCTCCTTTTCTTCTCTTTTCTCTGTATCTGTCACTTTTCAGGATCTTTTTCATCTATTTATTTACTTTTTTTCTAGTTTTACTGAGAATTTGAAAAGGCAGCCCAGTTCACATATTACCGCTTCCTTTTGCCAGTTTTCTTCCTAATTTAAACACATTTTGCAACAAGTGCTGGTCTCATTCCAGGTCTTATTTCTGGCTGTAACATGTATTCTAATTTAATGACTTGAAGACAAAATCTTGGCAAAAACTGACTGTCTGTTTGGTCCCAACCAAACTTGAATTTCTGATATGATACTTGATTTAAAATCATATATATATATATATATATACAGTGGGGGAAATAAGTATTTGATCCCCTGCTGAATTTGTAAGTTTGCCCACTGCCCTGGGAAATTAACACACTCAAATTTTTATGGTTGTTTACTGGTTATAAGTATAGACAGAATATCGGTTGAAAATGCATAAAAACACAGTATAAAAGTTATAAATTGTTGTGCATTTTATCAAGTGAAAAAGTATATTAGTATCAGCAGGGGATCAAATACTTATTTCCCCCACTGTATATATATATATATATATATACACACACACTGTAGGCAAATTCTATTTATTTGCTTCTGTTTCAAGTTCCTGGTATTTTGCATGCTAACTTATCATCACAATGTCATTTCTTCCTGTGCTTGAATATAACAGCCACAGTAAACATAATGCTTGTATTTTTCCTGTACGACTTCACAAGTTATATTGTCTGTTGTAAAAAAAAAAAAGAAAAAAAGAGAAGCCCAAAGTGATTTAAAGCCTGAGCACACTCCCTGGAGCCTTTTTGTTTACTCATGGCAGAAAAAGTAGGGTTTTTTTTTTAAGTACCTTTTTATGAGAACACAGTCACTCATGTCGACATGCATCTGGCTGAAATCTGATCTGCTGACAGGGTGGAGACCACATTACGCACAACAGGATGACATCAGCATGCAACCCTCTGGAGATGATCCAGAGGTTCTCCAGATGCACAGTGCTTTCATTCAGGATGCTGAACCCATTCAGCAGGAGGAGGGTGTCACATCGGACGCTGCTGTCTGAGCAGGCTGAGGACGTGAAGCACAGCTGACTGACCTCATGTGATCATTATGTGGACCAAGCTAAGTTGATTTATTCTTTCTGGAGGCCTTGTTGTGGAGTGTATGTGCTCTGTGTGCTGCATGTTTAATGCACATTTAAGATTTGATTTACTGAGCGGATGCTGCTTGCTCTGGTGTCTGGTCCGAAATGAGGAAAAAGCTGCTCCAACAGTGAGAGGAGGAACTAAAACCAGAATTTAGTCGTTATATATATATATATATATATATATATATATATATATATATATATATATATATATATATATATATATATAAAAGAATATACATCCTTATTGTCCACTATTACACTCCCGCTTATCTTTAACAGACTGGACATCCTGAGGCACTCATAACAATATCAGGAGACTTTGTTCATTTTTAGGCTTTCATGATTTCATTTTAATATTTTTCCTGTGAAGCCCTTTAAGATTCTGCTCTATGAAAGGTGCTATACCAAATAAAATTTACTCACTTACTTTGTTGATTGTCCAACCAGAGAGAATAAAACACTTGACCTGTTGTTTGCCAGTTTCAGGGATGCCTACAGAGCTGCTGCCTTCCCACCAGGCAGGTCAGATCGTGGCCTGGTTTTCCTGCAGACCTGTTGCAGACCCTGCGTGGTAAATTACAACTACCCTTTCAGTCAGGAGATGGACACCTGAAGCTGGTGAGGTTCTTGGGGACTGTTGTGAATGCACAGAATGGTGAACTGCTGGAAACAGATGAGAGCAGCACGAACATTGACTGACTTTATTCATTCATTCATTTTTTTATGTGATTTTTTTAGAATTTCATCTGACAGACGCCTGATTTACCCTTTAAAGATTAACAAATTCTATATACACCACACTATCCTGTGTATCTGATTACTTTTGTAGGAAAACAAAGCTAATATTTTGTGTCAGTTTTTTTAAGCTTGTTCAAATTAAAGTGAAAATATAGTAAACAAACAGGGGGAGTTATTAGGATATTCCTCCACTATGATTGACATATTCTGTGTTTTCATTGGAAAATTAAAAATCCCCATGTTGAATTTATAGTGACGTGATTGAATACAAATCATCACATTAAATAAATATGATCAGTTTTTGATATCAGAAAATACAGCAGTACCCATCTTAAGTCCTCGTTGGCAGTCCAGTCTAGTAAATTTATCCAGAAATCATAAGTCAGTAAGTAATTGCAACTGTCATACACACATCTATGTTGTTTTCTTCTTTGAGCAGAGCTTGTCTTGTACATAAATTTCACATCTGAAAATAGTAATTAATTTTCCATTCTATATAAGTGGCTGTGAAGCTGGACTCAATAAAAGGCCTGTTATGCTGTCACAACAGCAGACAAATGGACCCTCTCCTACGCTGACAGCAGGGCAGTGCAAGGCACAAGATGGACAATGAATGAGATTTCTAACAATAACAATAAAACAATGTTTGAGTCTATTAACTGCGGGGAGAAAACAATCGGGGGTATGCGCTGCCTTGCAGGCGTCCCTGACACAGCTGATGCTGACACACTCCACAACAGCTTGTTACAGGTTGACAGAGCAACTGTTACAGTTCAGTTTGTGTCTCTACAGCCAGAAAGAGTTTAGGTTTTGCAGCAGACGTATAAAGATGATTTGGTAAAAGGACGCGGTTACATAAAGTCAGATTACTAGCTGCTTGTTTTAATCATTTTCTCTGAAACTTCAGTCTTTTGGCTCAGCAACACTAAATGTGTATTCTTCTATGAAGCTGTGGATTGGAAAACACAGGAAGTATAAATGTATGGAGAGAAGGAAGGGGGGGGGGGGGGGTACCTTGCAGCTGCATCTGCACCAAGAGATCTAGGGAAATATACGAGAGGCTTCAGATATCTCCACCAGGAAATATGAAATGCAAAGGAGATGCCAAAAATAAAAGCAGCACAATCACACAACTGTGCGGGGAGGCTCACAGGGAGGTCGTTTGGCTGCACAGTTTAGTAACATCTGTGAAATCAAGTTCTCTTAAATAAGAGAGGACTCATGGAGTTCTGTGCATTATGAGACAAGAGTTGAGCAACAAATGTGTCTTTGTATTTTAATGTAAGTGCTAAAAACTGAAGGACTTCTTCAGTCTCAGTGTGAAGAACAATAATGCCCCCTATTGTAGGCAGAGTGAATTACCACCTTGAGATCTGACTGATCTTTTTTTCTATTTAATCCAATCCTATCTAGTTAAAAAGACCAAACTATTTAGGTTGTAATGGGCTCTTTTTTTACGGAGACTCTTAAATGGCCTGTAGATTGTGAGCACAACATTTTGTCCGTCAAAAAAAATATTTAATCAGCAAGGATCCAACAGCAGGTGACCTGAAATTAGTTAAACAGTCTGAGTATTAAACTAAAGTCACTGAGAACAGTACAGGGATAACATACAAATGAAATGAAAAGTAGAATGTATGAAGTCTTTAAAATCTACCAAATATGACTTTCAAAAGGAAACGTTGAATTCTAAACAAAAAAAAAAAAAGATTTCCCCAATGTAAGTCAAATTAAATAAGTATGTAATAAGTATGTATACGTAATGTTTGGGTAGGTTTTGGACAAACATATTTAAAACTCTTGACCTGATTAATATACTTTCACACTGGCTATAAACACATTAAACCTTAGATGGTACACTCAATCTCAGGGTGAGTGAAGCCGACTTTTATTCTGCAATGATGAAATAAAGATAAATAAATATACAGACTTTCTCTCCAACTGTGTAGCAACCAAGAACAGAGTTAGAGTAACCCATTACTGATACTTCTTTATTAAATTAAGCAAACCCTTTTATAAAAGAACACTACTCTTGTAGCTTTTTGGTCCAGAAGGATTACTGTACTTTATTTACCGTTGAGTGAAATCTGTGTTGAAAATGACAGTATTGAGGTAAACCATTGACATGGACCTGTACCGGCATAAACACACATTTTTTCCTGGCAAACATTTGCAAAACAATCGGGCATGGATACATCAAATTATTTTTAATATTTCTTAGAAAAAAAAGAAAAGACTACTAAAAATTTGTTACATGAGAAACATGTCATAACATCCGTTTTCATCTATGGAGAAGGACCCCAAGTCTGCAATCCAGCAGTTTTGTCCCATAGAAATGTTATCAAGTACATGAATTAAAAACAGTCAAGAGCGACCTGAATTTGAATGTTTACAACAATATGGAAAACTCAAACAGAAAAAAAAAAGTTTTGGCATATGGTTCAGCTTATGGTTTATGAGACATGCAGGAGGTCATCTCAACATCAAGAGAGAAGAAGGATTCTTTACATCGGGAGCCCTGTCTGATCTGAGACGTGTCCCTGCCTTGGACAATTTCAAATCATGCATTTATGTGATCCAAACACATCTTACAAAAAGAAATTACCCTGCATCTCAAAGTCAGGCTCCAAATGAGAAAACCTTTACCTACTATTGTGTTGCGGACAGCCTGACGTTCAGCAAAGCACAGTGAGGGGGGAGGGGGGAAAAAAGGTAAAAATAGAATTAAACAAATACAACATGAAAACAATAATGTGGATGTTCTTCTAAGAGTAGAGTCCACACCCTGTTTAAGAACACACACCCCCTGTCTGTTGTTGGAATACATCAATAGTGTCCTCGTCTTCCATCTCCAGCTGTAATGACACAAAAAAAGCAAGTCAATTATTTATATCTTAAAAGTATATTCTTAAAAGTCTCCTCAAAATCTATGTTCTTAGGCTGACGTGTTGAGATTATTACAAATTATAGCAGGAAAATACAGCCCTGCCCTTAGTGTCAAAACATGGCACAAGAACATAGAGACTTTATACAAAAACCAAACATTTGTAGTTCTTAGAAAAGCTCATTATTTGGAACAAAAGACCCGTCTATCTCACCAAAATATGATATCAGATCAATAAAACTCAGATGTCTGCAAGTCAAAACTAAGTTAAAGCCAGCAACTCATCAGTTCAGGAGGACACAACCAACAGGGCTTCAAAGTTTAACCGTAACAGTACAGACCAGGATAATTGAGATTTAAGCACTTACCTGAGCAGGTGTGTCTGTTTCATTAATCGGCTGCCCATCAAACCTAAACCGTATCTGACGAATTGACAGTCCCTTTAATAGAGAGCAAACGGAATAATCAGCCAAACACAAACGTGACCAGTTTGTCCTTCACAGTATTTCTACGTTTGTTTTAACACTTTCAGAATGATGTACCTGTCTTTCGCAGTATGCCTTCATTAATTTGCTGAGTGGGGTATGTCTTTTGATTTTGAACTGTACTACTGAGCCATCCTGACCGGCCACCTTCAGGTTAATGTGGTCGTTCTCTGTCTTGACTCCTTCCTGCAACACAAACAGTGATCATCATTAGAAGCAGCATACATGAGTGAATTCTACACACTGACTGGTGCCACCCCTTCAATTACACACACAAACACATCAACAATGGAGACAAAAATCAAAAGCACTGAGATATTTGAGATAAAAGGCATTTAGGAAGACTGAATGCTCTCCTTTCCTGTTAAACATCTGTCGTTACTACAAGCAACCACAGACACCGTCAGGTACTGATGCTCTGGAAACATCGATCTGAGCACCGGTGCAAAATATCGCACCAATCAACTGCTAACTAAACGTCAAATTAGCTTTGTTTACATTAATAGCTTTGTCCTCAGGACAGTATTTTTACCGTCAATAATACCGCCCTTTGACACATGCTAACATGAGCCACCACTTGCGGTTCTTTTCTTGGTTAGCATAGCATGCTAGTCGGTGTTCAAACTGGCGCAGAAAACCACAATGCCGCAAATGGGAAGGGAAAAAAACGAAATCATTCATTTCCATGGCAGTATCAAACACCGTCATCGGTAAATGGCCTGACTTTACCATCACAAAACTAGCAGTGATAGTGGATAGTAATATTAGATGAACCTTGCTATTACTAATCTGTGCGCCTTAAGCCAAAAGATCCGCAAATTGGTCAACCTTTGTTTTCTCCGTCGACCCGCTCAAATGCGCTATCTGTAGCCTGGAAGCACAGCTAGCTTAGCACAAAGTGCTAAGCTTGCAACTAGCATCCTGAGCTGTTAACGGCGAATATGAACGAGATGCTTCTTCGATAGAAAGCAGCAGTACTGACCTTTGGCTTCTCCTCAGACATTGTGCGTTTTTCCGGGGATTTATTCAGAACGCTGAAATTAACCGTTCACGGCGAAGCGGGTTGTCTGCTCCTCCGGCTCTCTCGTTTGCACCAGGAGGCGCGCGCACTTAAATTTAAAATGTAATTCGACCAAAACGATCACGTGCTCCACATTTCCTCGGGGCCGCGGATACGTGAGCGCGCAAGCTAATTTGCGCGTGCCCGAGAGATAGGTAACACAAAAGTATCTTTGTAAAAGCTCATAGTCCAGGCCAGGGCCAATAAAAGTTCGTAAAACCAAAAGTGACAAAAAGAACTCAAACTTACGTCTTCTGTTGGTAAGAAAAAAATAAAATAAATAAAAATCAACCAGTCAGTTTGATAAAATAATCCTGTGGGCTCTGTGTAATACACAGCCAAAAATGGGAAATTGAATCAAGGAAAAAAAATTAGTAGGATCAAAAAACAACAAATGTAACTCTTGAAACAAAACGTCAACTCTGGGCGTCAGAAGACAAACTGGATTTAGATTACAAAACAATTTTTGCTTTAAGTTACTTCTTTGTCATGTAAGATGCATGTTCATGATTATTGTCTATGTCAAACTGCAGTTATAAATTATCCTGTTTACCATGTTATCCAAGATGATTTTTTTTTTCTTGTTCATTTCAGAAACATCTCCATGCGTTACACTTAAATCACCATCTTTTCTTTGATTTTGTGGAACTTGGGGTGAGAATGAATTAAAACCACAAACAAATAAAATACTCAAACTTTTAATTTTGAAATAATCACATTTTTAAACAGCAGCTGCTCATTTAGTTTGTGAACAATTCATCAAAAAAGGTCTGAAACAATTTCAGAATTTGACATCAATCAGCAGACAACTTGTTGCGATCACCCTTCTTATAGAAAAGAAATGTACTTTAGACATGAATGACAATCAGTAAAGCATTACAAAAAATATGAAAATTAACAATCAAATTCTACTCATGAAGAAAGTACCATAAGCAGCAATCTGCTGCTAAATTCTAGGAATTCTTAAATACTGTATTTTGTGCAAAATAATAACTGTTTTCATCTCATGGTAAAAAATAAGTTTTTTTTTTTTGCTAGATTAGCCCTTATAAGTTACTTCAGTACTTAGAAAAGAAGCAAGCGTACCTAACAGAATCCCCTGAAATATTTACATTAACATCAAGGCACAAAAACTATTAATCTGGCATAGCGCTAGCTATTATGTGTAAAAGTGAATTATTGGTTTTAAAGGCAATTCTGAACATGGTGAAATCTCATTCGGAGTTTTTGGACTTCTTTTGTCACATTTTTTGGCAAACACTGACTCTCTGAAATTCATGTAATCACAGTTTATAATATGCTACACGTTTTTCACTGTTACTGATGTAAATCAGATCATCTAAAGGAAATTTTCTTGAGGAATCATCGCTGAGACTCTCCTTAATGATCATCCATACGGGCGTATGGATTATCCTTTGCCAGACCTGAAGGGAGAACAATGTGAGTGTTTAACATGTGTAATGAATTCACTTATAAAGTCCTTGTCTTCTGAAAATTAGCATTGTTGGACATTTAAGTTTAATTTCTACAGGCTCAGTGTTTCATTGTTTTTATACAGTAGATGGCACTGCTGAGGCAAAACAATTCTATAAATTCTGCCTTGGTTTAATACAGCTGTTTATCACTTTTCATGTAAACTAAGCCAATTTAAAAAAAAAAAAGACATTTCCAGACCCACTCTAAGCACACAAACGTGAAATATTTCTCACCATATTTGTGTCTGATTTCATCATGCCTCAGCTGCATTTCATTTCTCCTGTTCGGGAAGAAATAAAGATAAATTGTCACACAACAGACAATACCAGCCACACTCAGGCATACAGTGCCTGAATACTTAGCCACACAGCCTCTTGTTAAGTGATGGTGCAAATGTCAGTACTCTAAAAATCTTAAATCACATTTGGTTAACTCTTCAAAATAAAGAAATATTTTGAGGGGGCAGAAATAGAAGTAAAAATGCTTTAAATTTAAAAGATTTAATTGTCCAAAATGTTTTCAGTGACATGAGAACAGTCAACAAGTAGAAGTCAGTCAGCAGAGCAAACTGTGAAACAAACGCCCCCTAGTGTGCATTCAGGGTTACTACATCTCTTTGATTTCTGTATCAAAACATGCCCCCAACCTTTCTTTCTGTCGCGCCTTCCTTGCTCGAGTCTGTCTCTCAATCTTTGCATCTTCTCTCTTGTTCCTGGAAGATAAGAAGATGTAGCACACAGATATTCATCATAAACATGTTGCATACACAGCAGTATACAAAAACAGCAGTTAGACTGAGCCTTATGCAGCAGTTAAAGTTGACAAGTCCTAAGTCTGATTCCCCAGTCACATCCTCCAACAAAATGATAAAACTGGCCTCTTGTTGAAGAAATCTGGAGCCTGTCCCAGTGGAAAGTATAAAAGCTCTTTGGAGAGTTAACCACAGTTACAATTTCTGGCAGGCTTTGGAGATGGCGGTATCAGCCGAGCCTCGAAGAAAAACAAACCCATTGTGCTCCCACGTCCTCCTCCTCTCTCCGTGTTGGACCAGATTTCATAGTCGGAGTTTCATGTGACCTGGTGCTTACCCGATTCTCTCACACTTGCAGCAGCAGCAGATGCAAACAAAAATGGCGATGATGATGATCCCAGCCAGCACTGACATGGTGATGATTAGGATCTGGAAGTTTACTTGAATTTATAGAAGAAAGAAAATGGAAAGAAAAGTTTAAAGTGACATTCACCTGATGATGATAAACCATTCTTGATGACAGAAAAATGGTTAAAAATACATAGCAAGGACTGTCTTTCTTAGGACCAAAGTTAATCAAGTAATGAAGTATCTGATTGAGCAGAGATACCTCATTAATATGTTTTTTTTTTTAATCAGAAAAAGAAAGAAAGAAAAAGTAAATTAAGGACTTCATTTAACAGAAATATTAATTATTAGCTCATGAAGTAATAATTACTACTTAAATTTTGTTCGGGCATTCTACAACAGTGCAGTTAAAAAATAGCAGTAAATAATAATAATAATAATAATAATAATAATAATAATAAATCAAGTTATGACTACTCAATAGTGCTTCTTTTTGTGCACCAAAGCTTCAAGATTTTATTTCTAGCAACAACTTAGAGAGAAAAACAGCAAATAAGCTAAACCAGGAAGTAAAAACTAACAATTACTAGAGTTTTGGGGAGGAAAAATGAGTCAAGTAAATAATAAATTCATCATCAAAGCACTGACATTTATTTTTTAAACTCCTGGTCCCTCTTTTCCTATAATTGACCCCCAAAAACGAATAGTTTATGGGATATTTGACCAGCCTTACCCCAACACACCCCCCACCGGGCCTCGTTCAGGGGACACACGCTGCTGGGGGGCAGGATGTTCCTCGCTGGGTAGTCGATGCATTGTTCCGTTGGGCTGCACCACAAACACTGCAACACAAGACAGCGTAAAAAAAAAGTCTCCAATCTGTACTTTGATATTTAAGGATTTGCAACATTTGCCGAAAAAACACAGTTTTATTTGACTTACTGTCACATTCTTCAAGCATTCATCACAAGATGTGTTGGATCTCAAGGCACAGGGGACTGAAACACAAACAGTGATTTACAGACTTTGTTCTAAGAAACTTAACTACTACTCTGTTGTAAGATATAACTAATCTAATAAAACAAGCCAAAACCACTAATTAGGATGATTATCTTTGCTCTAGTGATAAATAAAAGCCCTTGTAGATACTTGTCATGTGACAGCCTCCTGACTTGACTCTGGACTGAACAAAGCACAGAAGCATTAAAAACTTACTTGCTGGAGACGGAGTCGTTGTCTGCGCTTCTGTGGTCAACAAAAAAGTGCACGAAATACAGGCAATGACAAAAACTAACCCTCTGTAGACCCCGGACATCGTGAATCTACAGGAAATCATCGACAGCACACAAACAACGAAGAAGAAAATAACGATTCTGAAGAGTCTGGCTGAAGGGAGGATCTTCAGTTAACGAAGCCTGACGTCATCAGCTCCTGATGGTGGTGTCAGAAAAACAGCTGCGGAGTGAGACATCTGAAGTCCTGCTGTATAAGCAGCTATAATAGGAGCGTTACAAATAGATAACACAGGACTTACCTCATCGTAATAAAGTAATAAGTTGTCACCAATCTTTTGCAGTGCAGCTTTAGTATAACAGAACGATTTTCGTTTTAGTTAATCACAAAGTTCCATACGAGAAAAATGTAATATGTTTATTACAAAAAGCTGCAAAAATATGCACTTAGATTTGATAAATATGCAACAGGTTGGTTGACAGACGATTTGAAAGTACTATATTTTATACTTTCCACTAAAGCTCCTCCCAAGTCGATCACTTGGTTATATCATAAGTGACCTATGTTTACAGGCCCAGCTTAGCCACACAGGTGGCTGATTGAACCTTTGCTACAGTAGAATAATGCATCCATGTCACATCATTCAGATTGTATTTACAGGTAGCAGGATAGGTATCATGTATTCCTGCAGTGTATACAGACCCATTAACTGTGCATGAACTGGTCTTCTAAAATAAATAACAACAAACAGCTTTTGAAATACAATAATTTATTAAAGCATTTTTAAATTTCAATATAAAACATTTTCTGATTTTTCTTTGTCAAAACAATCCGAAATCTCAGAAATACAGTCATCGTCATGGCATCATCAGTCTCTGGTGTGGCCGCCGGCAGCTGACCAGATCGCCTCAGTGAGTGTGATTGAAGAGCAATGGAAGACAGCGATGTGATGTGAGGTAAACACTACGCTCATTATCTGTGGATCACACTGTCGTTGTCATGTCAGGTGACTGGTGTCAGCTTGAGTCCTTCTGGTTATTTACACTGGAGGAGAGTGGGCTCTGTAAAGGGACTTGGCAAGGTTTGGTGTTAGGTTTAGATTAATTTGAGGCTGAAAAAAGCAGGACACAAAATGAAATAAAAAGAAAGGTATGACACTCCTATATCTGACACTAACTTTCTGTGCCTCTGAATGCACCATAAAGAAAAACAAGTGTACTGGGAGGACTGCATCAATACAACTCAGATTTTCAAATCCTCCTGCAGCCAATAAATAAATACCCCACCCTAATATGGCCTTTTACATCGCGTAAAACAAAACAATCGTCAGACACACACACACAAACTTAAAAAGCAACATCTTGCTTTTTTCTCTCTAAATCCTTAATCATCAGTTTTCATTTACAAAACAGATTCAAAGACATCGCCAAGCTAGCACACGATCAAACAGCCCAACACAGAGGACTCGTTCTATGACAGTTAATGCATTTTCATTAACCCCGTGGTTATTAACATTGAATTTCTTTGTTTGGTGCATAACTTTGATTTCTAAGAGGCAGGATTTTCCAGTTTTCATACGGGGATGTGCTGAAATGGCACCAGTGGAAGCTGCAAATCCCCATGTACTAGAAAATGTATATTCCATTCCTGAAAGGCAGCACCTGAATTGAGTCTGTTAGTACACAAGAGCTAAAAAAAAACACTTAAATAAGGCAAGATTAGGGAGATAAACTCCCTGGGACAGTAATTATTAACCTGAGGGAATCTCCATTCAGGAGAACATTCATTACAAAGGGGATTAATATGTGTAGAAACTACACATTAATGAAGATTTGAACCATTTGAACTCATTCTTTTACATGTGTAGGATGTATGCATCATTATGCGTTTGAATGACAAGATATTATGTAGTTTGTTTGTGCCGTTAAAAAATAAAACAACATGAAAGACACCTGAAGCACATTTCAAGTAAGATGTGAGACACGACCAGTGTAGCAAACGCAACAACAAACATGTTTGGAGGGAGACAAAACTTTGAAAGTATAAAACAGTTTCAGATGCATGAGTTTTCCCACTTTTTGCTTCAACAGTAAAGGCATTGTTTGCATCTTTACATCTTCTTTCCATGCTTGTTTGTTTTCTGTCAGTTAGATGATATAGCTGAGTATATTTAGTGTCCTGAAGCATCCATCACCTGATCCAGCTGGCTCCAAAACTCGCCACAGACTTCACGCTGCAGCGCTTCTTCACAATCATATTAATGTAGGCTTTCATGATCTTTGTGATCTCTCCAACCTGCAAAGGTACACAACAAAATTTCATTTATGTCTGATTTTTCTGCAAAAAAATACTGATAAAGTTACAGCAGTTTGGCGGTGACATACCTGTGGTGTTTCAAAGTACATTTCTCTCTCGTCCACTGTGATCTTGTAGGTGCAAGGCTGTGGGGCGCCAAAGAAAACAATGTGCTCATATGGGAAAGTTTCCAGAGGTTTGGGCTCTCCTCTCTTGTAGACGGACACATTTTCAGCGCTCACACTCAACCAGAGATCATGAGGGAAGCCTCCTTCTCTGCACTGCAAAGACACAAACAGAAGAATTCATGAGTATCATTCAACCTGAGCAGTGGCTGGGTAACTAGGAACATTGTTCGAGCTAAAGGTTTCAGAGTAATCCAGAGTGAGTCTGAGTCAAAGACCCAGAACCTTTACCTCAACATCAAAAAGTGTGGATCCATATCCAGGCCACTCCTTGATGATGGTCATGTATTTGAGCATAGCTTGATGCTGATCCAGTCCCTGAAGGCGGCTCCACTTCTCCACGATGCTCGCCCTGGTGGCAGATGTTTCCTCCTTTATCCACATCTCCAACATCTGCTCTTCCTCCATTTTCTGCTTCTTCATTGACCCCGTCTTCAGCCCCCGCCGCAGGGTCCCATCCAGAAAGCTGGTCCTCCTGCGCTCCAGAGTCTGCCCGGACCCTGAGGCCCCTCCTACCTTAGTAAACTGGAGGATGCGAGTGCGCAGCCGGCCCACGGGGTAGACGTTTTCCAGACTCCAGGTGACTCGTGCTTTGTCCCCGTACAGGAACTGAAGACGGAGAGCAGCCAGGTGCTGCAGGGTCTCCTCTCGGGAGGGGAAGTGACCTCTGATCAAACTCTCATGAGCCTAAACGAACAGAGGGTTACACTTAGATCTGACCACGACACAAGTTTAATAAAAGCTCCAATAAGTTATAAATCACACCTGCTCAAACATGAAGGCAAACTCCACTCCCTCTTTGGGCATGCTCTCCACATCCAGGAAGCAGTAAAGTTTGAAATAGAGTTTCCACTGGCCTTCATCCTCAGCTTCATCACTGCCAGCAAGTCTGGAGGAAAACACACGATTATTAAAGTAACAGCAGGCCTCATATTTCATGCATATAACTGAGAACATTAGATTGAAATGTTTGATTAGTCTGAGAGGTTGCCTCTCTGTATTTACTTTTGTAAAAGTATATTTGAGCCGTATCAAACAACCAATCAACTACTCACCTTTCGAATTTGGCTAAAACATCAGCCACTAGCACCCTGCTTTCCACAGCTCTGTCAATCGTGTTGTTGTGTTCAAAGAGTGCAAACATGTTCCTGCTGTCCTCCATGGCCAGACCTCTGATCAGCTTCTCCACCACCTGGACAAACATAAAATATGATCACAACTCTTGAAATGTGTTGTGATCTTTGATGATGACTCAGGCTCATCTACCTCTCCAGCAGTGGTGTGTGAGTTAATGGAGATCTTGCAGGAGCCTCCACCATGGCAGTAGACGGTGGTCGTCATCTCCTGTCTGGAGAGCAGTGCCATGATTTCCTCCTGAGAGGGAACCAACTCTCTGGTCTTTGTTTTCTTCAGAGACTCACCGATAAAATGGGCAAACATTTCAATCTCTGTACAGGGGAAGAGGTCCCTGATCCTGAAAACACAGGCAAACAGTCAGATAGAGGGTTCGACCAGCTGTTATAATGCAGTGCATACAGGACGGTTCTGCACCTTTTCAGGTGAAACTTGAGGTAGCGTAAGATTCCTCGGCTGGGCAAGAAGGTGCAGCTCATGCAGGTGAGGAGGTGCCAGTGGGCGCGATTGGCAGGACTGTTGGGGTGTGGGACGTGATTGGTTTGTTTGATCAGCTGGCAGTAAACCTCATCTCTTAATGGCCTCAGGTCCTGACAGGTTTGAAGGATCCCCTGGATGATTGGCACGGGGTCTGACACTGCCTCCATCTCCTGCAGTGAGTTAAAAATCTTCAGGGCTTCGTCCTGCAGGCTGGTGTAACCTTTTTCTTTTTGCACTGGGGGAGACAGACAGAGTGAGGATTATAATTCCAGACTTAAAGAGGCTGTGAGGACTCTGTTTAAAGTGGATTGCTGCAACACCTTTCAGCTGGAATTGCTCGTACACTGTCATGATGACATGACTCTTAACAAGGCGTGTGTTTGTTTTGGAAATGAATGGAGATCTGATCTTCTTTTTAACACTACTTTTCTTTGTTCAAGACAACTTTTTACCAAATACAACGAGACGAGGTATGGTATTTATCAACAGTTACAGAGAGCTGTTGTTTGAAACATGATGACAAGCAAACTTTCTTTGTTTGTACTGTAGTTTAGTAGCCAATCAGAGCTAACATAACCTCATTCTTCATTTTATTGACAGACTCTCAAGTTTGATCAGATCACTGCAGAATAACTGCTGCATGTGGGCTGGAATGAACATTATTACAAACAGCTTAGTTCATGTTTTAGCCTTCAGCTTGTGTTTTAGCCTTTAGCCCGTGCTATCTATCGCTCTGCCATTTAGCTTTCTCCTGCTCTGACGTCCTTTTTCTGTCTAACAGTTCAGTCATCACTAAGAAATTTATCCCAGAAATTGGTCAGCCGGTGTGGTGTTGCCATAGAGACTTCAACATGACGTAAATCAATCTGGTCCTGCCCGACCCAATCAGGAAGCTAAGAAGTAGCATTTAGAAACAACCTATAGTGGTGCTAATAATCTCATTTTAAGTTGTAGATTATGATCAGGCATAAATCTAGAAGTGAGACCTTTTCAAGATCACATAGAAAGTTTAGGGAGTTTAAAGAGTATTTTCTTATATCAAAATGTTAATCATATGATACTGAATATAAAGAACTAATCATCTAGTTTCAGTTAAAATCTATGTAAGGTGAGGTTATCACAGGTAAAGTAACTGGACTCACAATGTATGCTGACATCTCCATAGGGCAGAGGTAGAAGTGGGGAGTGCAAAGGATGCTGGGTATATCTTAGGATGGGGTTCCTCCAGTACGTCTGCTCCACAGCCTCCACATTCAAACTGCTCTCCTGCACACAAAGAAAACTCGATCAGAGGTCTTAAAGTCGAGTGCAATGACCAGTGAGTCTCAACAACCAATCAGATCATTTTATATTGGAGGGAGTGTGTGTTGAAGTCAGCTGAGTGAAACTAGCAATGTGGAAAAAAAGAGGCAACACAGAGGCGTTGAAGCAGGTGGGAAAGATTTGAAGCAGATCACCGCACACACAGTGAGCATAAGTACCTCACTTTACTAAAGTGTGTCCCTGCCAAAGGTTTGCATGACTGAAAAGAGTTGGAGTTAGCAAAAACGCATCAATGAAGTAAAATTTTGTGCAGAATATTTTTTTTTTATCAAATTATAACTTTGAGCACATTTATAAGGACACATAATACACACAGTGTTAGCAGTACTGGAACACTGAACTCATGAAAGTAAAGTTAACCCTTTGTTACCTTGATGTCCCTGATGAGTTGTTGTGTTGGCGTTTCGATAGGAACTTTACTGTCTATGGCTCCTTGTATGGCGTTCGCCCAGCGCATGGCTTCATTCAGCATTTTGGTGTAGAGACGGTAAGAGTGTTTACGTCCATGGATGATTATATTCCAGTAACCTGAATGAAATAAAAAAAAAGCAGGAGAGGTTATTGAGGATACACTGAGGTGTAAATTCTTTAGTGTTCCTCCAGCTAAAGGTGACACCAAAGCTGATGCTGAACTGACCGGTGTCCTTGAAGACTTTCTCATCCGGCTGCACCACAGAGCAGAGACTGTTGAGCACCAGAGTTCCCAGTTTGGAGGCACTGCGCTCTGAAGACTTGTAATAGTCTAGAGAGTTAGTGGTGAGAACAAACCAGCGCTTCTTCAGCTTCAGAGACGTGCTTTTGGCTCCTGACTTCATCTCTTTATGTAGCCAGCCTGAAACAGAGAGGAAAAAATAAACACTTAAGAAGAATTCTTAGATAAAATGATGGCTCACAGAAATGCTTTTTAAAATTAGAAACTATCTGTGATTGCATGTTTCCTTTATATTGTAAAGGTACAAACAAACACATGGTGACTAAGTCAGAACAATGGCGGAATCACTGACTGCAGATAAATTTAGAAAACACAGCAATACATGCAAAGTTTCCACTGAGCAGCTGAATCAAGCATCTAAAGCCTTGATTTAGTTGTTTTTGTCTGTTTTTTGGATTAGCTTATTAGTGTATAATGTAATAAAAAATAACGAACTAAATAAAAACATAATTAAAATAGTAATAAGAAATAAATATAGGCTGAAAGGTTTGGGTGCCCTGTCTCTAAAGTCTTTAGACTTAAAGTTCTTTGACCGACTGACCTCTGACTATAAACTCCTGTCCGTCCACTTTGGAGTCTCCTTTGGATTTCTGCAGCAGGCCGATCCAGTGGTGCATCTCCTCAGGTGTGTCGGTGTTACAGTGGATCACGCGGTTGGCCGTGATGATTACAAACGAGTTGGGTCTGCAGAAGAGAAGATGCATGTGTTGTTACTCGATGTGCATGCTGTCACATCACTCAGACTGTGGCAGTTTTTAGGTTGAGGTTGAGTTTTTAGGTTGTTATTGTTGATTTCTCACCTGTCTGGGTTGTCTGATGCACAGACGGAATCAATCAAGCCCACATCCAGTGTGCCCTGTAAAGGCAAAAGAGACAACATTTAATCAAGTTATAAATGTAGAGCTTTGCAAATATTTCCATGAGTCTTTTCCAAAAGAGGGAACTAAATCAGTGTTAAAGATGCAAAATAAAGCGCAAAACAATTCTATTATTAGAACAGAAAGCTAAATAATAATATTAAATGCGTGATTAAAATATTTTCTGAGTAAGTTATTTTTTCAAGACGCCAATTTTTTTTTGTGTCCATGGCATCTTAACCACATTTTTTTCCAGACTACAGTAAATAAAAAAAACTACTCAGTGTCAATAAGATGTAGAAACAGACACATTTAGCAAACAGAGTCCTTCAAATTTAGGCTGTGAAGGCCACAAGAGAGTTAAGGAGACTATATAACCCAAATCTAGACCACCATACTTAAGCTAATTCAGTTACACGCTCCATCATTCCTGCTGAAAAATGAGAGTTGAAGCAGGGGCCCCGGCAGTAAAGAGGTAAAACAGCACTAACCACTGCATTCTTGGGGTTGGCCTGTTCATGGTGCATTTCCACGAGCTGCTCTGGGCTGGCGCTGTGGACCCGACTCAGCACATTGAACCAACCGCTGGACGAGGTCAGAGGGAATTCAAAAAGTGCAAGTCAGCAAAGATGAGATTGATAATTACACCATGGAGTTCCACTGGCAACCACAAGGGGGAACTTTATTTCCACACATCCTTTTAAATGAGGACAACGGCAAAGCAAAACACTTCCCAGGAAACATCCAGAGTTAGTCTAAGATCTTTAGAGGATATAAAGTACCTGGCGTCTTCTGGAGACTCTGCATAGATGTGGTAAGTCCTCTCCTCAGTCACAATGTTGAGTGCATTCTCCTTCTCATGATTGTCCACAATGTCCCTGTAATGAAACCCAGAGGAGACCAAAGCTGAGTAAAAAGAACGAGTACCAGGATGTTGTTTCGCCACGGTGACTGGAGCAGGGTCTTACATTGCTGTGCGGATGTCGATGGTTCCTTTCAGCTTCTCCTCGCTGTCGTTCTCAAAGTACATGAGCTTCGACTCACGCAGAACAAACCAGCGCATCTTCCAGTTCCGGCGAGACAGCGTGGACATTCCTCCTCCTTTCTTGTAGAGCCAGCCGGATTTGAGGGAGTCCTGCTTGGCTCTGAACCACATGAAGGTCTCATCCTTCAGGACGCACCATCTACGGCGCCACGGGATCATCAGACCACCTGAAAGACAGAGAGAAGAAGATAAGTCAAGACATATTGAATGCTGCTAAATGTCTATCTAGAAAAAATAAACAAAGTAAACAACAATCCTGTTGGAATTATCTGAAACAACAGACCCAGCGGGGCTCAGCTGTGCAGAAATCCTCTGCATGCCTGCTGGGCAGCGGCTCGGTAACACTACTCACTCTTCATGTAGAGGTAGCCGTGGAAGTATGGAGGCCCACTGCCGTTCAGTAGATGCACTCTCCCATTTGAAACTTCTTCATCTGTGTCCACGTAGCCATCGTTGTCATCATCGCTGTCGATGAACTGCAGCATAGAACAACGTTTGTGATTCATGGATTCTTTACAGGTTAGATGAAAAAACTGTTTAAACATAAAGATTTATCTCATAACTTTAAAAAAGGAGCAGGTTATTTTTAGCTCCCTAAAGACCATCTGTCTGAGTCTACACTTCAAAAAAAACCCAGCCGAATCTGTCACCATGTTGTCAGTCAACCTGGCAATAAAATGTGCCTGCACACACACACACTCAAATTCTTTTTTTCACATTTGGCTGATCAGTCAGTTCTCTGCCTGAGCTCTCTGCAGTATGTGGGAGTGGATTCACATGCTCATCAGTAGAGCCAAAACAAATAATACCAAAGTTTCACTGTGATTCAGACACAAGCAGAGCCCTATGGTATGTTTTTAAGGAATTATTCCTGTTTGCACATGTCCAAAATAAATATTCAGTATGAAGTTTTGGTGTTTAGTCAATATAAGAGGAGAATAATAAACACAGAAGTCTTCTTTTGGCTATATTTGAAAAAATAATCTTCATTTGTACCCTGTAAGTTCTCACCGAATCTGAGCTGCCTCTGAATGAGTCCAGGCTGTTTTGGGTGCAGGAGGATTTCCGCAGCACCTCCTCGTCTGTAATATGGCCGTCGTTAGTGCTAGCACCTGAGCTCCCATGAGCCTCCTCAAACTCCTCCTGATCGTAGTCTGACTCCGCGTCATGCAGGTTTGTCTGAGTCGGTTCCTCACATGCAGGCTCAAAGTCTGACCTCCTGCCTGTCCTCCGCCTTTCTCCGTTAGTGACCCCAGCAAGAAGAGGAGGTCTGGAGGTTCTGGATTCTGAGATGGAAGAGACAGGGCTCAGCCCGTTGGGGGTGAGAGGGGAGAGATTTGGGGGTGCAGAAGAGGTTGGAGGGACTACTTGTCCTTCTGCAAAAGCAGCCGGAGGAGGAGGAATACTTTGGAATACTTCCTTATCCAGAGGAACTTCAGCAGGAGGAGGGAAGTCTGGCAGAGGAATGCACTCATCCTCAGCGTGGAATCCCTCATCCACCTCCTCCTCAGCCAGAGGAGCAGTGGATTCAGACGGGTCATGGAGGTTCTCCTCGCTTGAGAGGGACGGCTCCAAACCACCGAAGTCCAGGAGCTCCAGGAACTCAGTGGCCACACGGGAAGCTTCCTTCTCCAGTCTGTAGATCTCTGCATCTCGCATCTGGCGGAGCTCCTCATGGGAGACATCTCCGAGGAGGGAGACGCCGTCCTCCTGCTGTTTCTGCAGACGCTCAATCTCCCTCTCCAGGCGCAGGATCTCCTCCATCTGACGGCTCTCCTCCTCAGAGGTGTGACTGTTGGAGACGGTGTGAGACAGCTCCTTCTGTTGGCGGGACGAGGAAAGACACAGAGAGGACAATCTCAACATCTTGTGCCATAAAGCTACTTCACACATTTCTAATACATAAATAACGTTTTGTTCAGCTGTTCAGAGAAATTACCTTCTGACAGACACCATTTACCATCGAGCTCCTGAAAGAAAACACAAAGACAGATTTGGTGTGAAAGGAGAGCACAGAGGAATGATTAAATGCTTCAGACATCAACAAAGAAACATCCAAGAGTCATTAAATCTACCTTTTCTCATCAGCCTTAGCTGCCATTTTCTTCCCCTCCTCCTCCTCCCTCATCAGCCTCAGCTCCTCCTCCCGCCTCCTCAACTCTGCCTCCATTAACCGCTGCCTCTCCTCCTCCTCTTCCCTCCGTTTCTTCTCCTCCTCCTCCCTTCGCCTCCTCTCCTCCTCTACTCGCCTCCTCTCCTCTTCCTCTTCTCTCTTCCTTCTCTCCTCTTCCTCCTTCTCTTTCCTCTGCTTCTCCTCCTTGAGCTGGAGGAAGAGGGATCTCGCCCGCTGGCCTCTGTGGTGTTTCTGCAGGACGATGGCGGCGAAGCGGATGCGCAGGAAGACGCGTCTCCAGAAGTGAGCGCGGTAGTTTTTCTGGATGGTGACGACGCTGGACAGAACCCTCTTGTACTGTTTCCTGGTGGTAGAAAACAAAGTCAGGTTTTTTTTTTAAACTTTCCACATTTCAGTGAAGTTTAACAAACTGTGTACGGCTGCAGACACGTCTGTAGCGTCGCTGCATCATCTCCTCCCAGCTGCCCGCTGTTGTTCTCTGTGTACATAAACACTCGGCTAAAAGCATTGTGAGCATTGTGAATTGTGCAATGTTTAGAGTCTGATGAGCCATTGTGGCTGTGTGGGCTGCTGTGTTTAGCCCTGTGACTAAGCCCCATCATCCACACACTACACATGCATCGAGTACACACACATATAAACACAAGCACACACAAGCACACACGTGACATACAAAGGACCACACACACTGCCTTTGAATCTGTGACCTTTGGCCCGGCCTTGTCTCCACAATAATGACTCTGTGGCCTCTGGCTGATCTAATGTTACACATAATAACACAAAGCCTCTACTTGTGCCTTGCTTTGACCCTAATGGGAATGGAGCTCGCAACCTATCATCCGTCTCTTCATGTTCTCTCTCTCAGCGGGGCCTTTCAGAGAACTCTGTGTGACCTTACATATGGCAGCACACAGGTGGGGAACAGCTACAGTACATGCCGAGGGGTGTCTGTGTGTGCAGATTTCTGAACCGCCGTGATGACGGATGTCTTGTCCGACAGCCAGAGGGGAGAGGTGGAAAAGCTGCTGCTTCGACTGAGAGAGAGATTTATTCAGGGGGATGAAAACATCATCAGCTGCACAGCTGATAGTGATCAGTGAGAGTGAGAGAGGCTTTGATTCAGCTGCACTTTTAAATCGGTGTAAAAGAGGTCCAACTTACAGGGTACGACCCGGGCTTTACTCCAGATCACTCTGTCTTTCTAGAATATACTCATCAAGGGTGTAAAGGTGGAAGGTGGGTAGAAACTTATCATTTGGATACAGTCCGGTTTACTTTTGCACAACACTTCCAAACCTGCATAATCAGCATTATTTGTGCTAACAGTTAGCTTCTCAGACTTTCAGAAGTGCTTTTCAATAAATATATACATATCATCAAAAACATCATTAAAAGTTGAGATTCATACTGAGGAAATCTGGAAGAAGTGGAAACATACATGTTCCTTTGATGCCCTTCCTTTGTTTAAAATTGCTTATTAATTCTTTTTTTTTTTGTCGTTGCTTTTCAAGCGTGTGGTTTTAATTTCAAACACACCATGTTGTGTCTTATCTTACTTTGTTAAATGTGGTGATAATGTTGTAAAAACAGAAGAAAACATGGATCAGACTTTTATCTAACTTCAGATGTCTGTATTGCTTTTGTTAAGTGATCCAAAATAAAGAAAAAAAAGTTGAGAAGCCTCAGTGCAGATTCTGTATTCGTAATTCATGATTCGACATGTGGGCTAAAAGGGATTATTAGAGATACTTATGTTATGCAGGAGGAGGAAAACATTTCTTCCAAATTCTGCAGAACTTAATGAATATCTTTGGAAATAAGACATTTTTGAAGTTCCGCTGATTTCTGCAAAGCTCAGCATGAGTTAGTAGGAACTGTCTTATTTCCTCCATGTGATGCAGTAACTGTTCCTTTATGGCACAAGTGAGTCTTCAAAGTCTGCGTGTATACTGGAAATAAACCTACATACCCCAACGTACACTCAGGCAAAAAAAGGTAAAGACATGTGCAAAGGCACGCACATACATATAGTATCTCCACACACACACACACTCAGGCAGCACACCTCAACTGCAAAATAAACACTGACATCTGTCGCTGCCACTCAGCCCCCCCCCCCCCTCCTCCTCCTCCACCCCTCGACTTCTCCACTCACCTTGCCACATAGCTGAGGATGTGGGCGCGGATCACCATGCCAGCCCGGCGCCGCACCTCTTCCCTCTCCTTCTCCAGCCTTTGCTCCAGGGCCTCCTTCAGGAACACCTGCGGGACGAGCAGCGCCACGGCCCACAGGGAGGGACACAGACAGACAGGGAGGAAGAGGAGGTGGGGGGGGGAGACAGGATGGGTTAGTTCCTCTCCTTGGTTTGGCTGCAGAAAAAGAGGCACCCACAGAGATGTGAAGGGCCCCTGTTGTCAGTTGGCAGCACCCTGTGCCCGCTGCAGAGGAAGCTGTGGTGCAGCTGAGGCTAGCAGGTTAGCTGCCCCCCCTGACTGCAGAGAGGAGCAGAGGAGAGGAGAAGCAGAGGGACTGCAGTGTCGCTGCTGAAGCTGCGGCTGCAGAGCCTCATTGTGTTTAGGCGTCCTTCCTGAGCAGCTCCCTACTAATGCTGCTACCGCTGGGCTGATAGCTCGACTGACGTGCGCAGGCAGAAAGGCACAGAGAGGGAGGGGAGGGATGGAGAGATGAGGGGGAGGGATGGTGGCTGGTGTCCAGATAGAAAGCCACACCCCTCCTTACTCTTATGAGGAAGAAAGAAAGAGTTTGGTTAACCCTTCCCTTGCTCCTGGAGACTTTTTTAAAAGTTCTCTCTCTCTCTCTCTCTCTCTCTCTGTCTGTGGGACTCTTCTGCCTGCAGCTCTAGCTACACTCAAACACAAGCAGAAAATGAACCAGGAGTTGGAACACGATTTTGTAAAACATAATCAGATTTTAAACGTCTGACTAGGATTCAGCCAGCTGTGTATGTGGGTTTATGTGATAATGCGATATCTGTTGCTTGCCAGGAGGATCAGCTGCCTCTATGGCTGTCTACATGTGTGTGTGTGTGTGTGTGTGTGTGTGTGTGTTTGTGTTCCCCAGATGTTCCACTAATCAAAGGATCCCACAGCTGCCTCTGTAAAGTCTGTGAGAGGAGGAAGCTTCCTCTTCGTCCACATCCTTCCCTCGTCTGTGAAACAAACGGCTCCCAAACTCAGACGCACATATACACACAATCTGTGCGACGTCACCCGAGCCCCTAATTCTGGGCACACACTTCCTTTTGCTCTGCACACAATCAGGACGTATAATTACACACAGATTGTTCCTCCAAAGGAAATGTAACCCCCCCCCTTACCTCCTTCTCCTCCTCCTGCCCTGCTCCCCTTTGACTCTCTCAGACCCCCTTCCCACAAACTACACTACATTTGCCTGAGCCCAAAAATATTACGATGCCATCACAAACACAAAGCATGTGGACACAGCCTCAGCCACTCTGTGCCTTTTCTTGAGGTCTCATATTAAATTTTCCATGTATGAACGATTTAAAGCAGAGTCAGTCACAGGTCAGAGTGTTGACCCTGGTGGCACCGAGAAAAAACAAGCTCTCTTTCTCTCTCTCTCTCTCTGAGGCAACTGTGTGAAAACTTTAATATACATTGGCATGTGTTTAAATGTGGTTATACATCCATTAAAAACAAACATGTGGTCCACATTAGACATTTTTGGTCCTCACGTATATCCCAGCATGCCATGTGTGCAGCTGAAGCTATTCATAGCAGTGCCAGCCAAATGGGGTATAACAACAAAACTGTCCAAAAGGAAACCGACCAACTTCAGACGTCTCAGTGATTCAACCATCAGAGAGGAGCCACAACTCAAGACGAGGAGGTTTGTGGAGCAAAGAAATCCGGTTTTATTTATCACCTCCTTGTGTTGTTTTGTGTTGAGGCCGAATGTTGATTTCAACATGAAGCAGAGGTTTTACCGTCAGGATGAAAAATAGCCACTAAAGGTTAATCATTCAATGAAAGTGGGCCGACAGAGAGAGGGCTTTTAGGGGGTAGTTGATCATTGTTTGAGCTAAGGACACAGGGAGTTCAAGAAAGAAAGAGGAGAAGCAGAGAAGTAAAAAAAGCAAAGAAAGAAGTCATAGTTTCATTTTCCAAGTCAAAAAGGCTTCAGATCTCCAACTCTTTATCAAACCAGTTCCCCGAGCGTTAAACCATCTCTTCCAGCTAAAACAAGTCAGACTCAGGATTACTGTAAACCCCCCCTGCACTGGGTCACACTTACAGTAACAGTTGTTGGTGTCAGAGCTTTAAGGAATAGGCATGAAATTGTGTGGTTGTCAGCAGGAGAAAAGGAGACTGACCACAACCGGCCTGAAAAATCTCTCAAACATGAGTCACGACTGGAGCCGTCCAGGCTAAGGCACACATTAACAGCTTGTGAGAGGCAGCAGCTTGACTTATTGTGAAAGAATCAGTCGAAGAAGACGGCGGTTTTTCAAATCCAGTAGATCTTAAAGAGAACTCCTGATAGCAATGGTCTTACTTGTTGGGTATGTTTTGAAAAGCACGTAAATGATTTACTGTTAATTCACTTTCAGCCGGCAGAGACATCCTGTGTGTGTGTGTGTTTCTTTACTTGTTTTGATTACATTGTTGGGACATACATCTCATCACATGGATGGGTTAGCAGGACTGCAGGCTGAATACAGTAAAACATGGACAGAGTAAGTGATGTGGTAAAAGCTCTGGTTGTCTGACTAATGAAGTTTGACCTTATTATCAGATAACGTGATATCTTGGGCTGCACGTCTCTGTCCTTTTGCTGAGAATTGAAATCACGATTCTCTGGCACGATTTTTTACTCAAAGATCATTCAAATGGTCATTCGAGTAGAGTGAGCAGCAGAACCTTTGCTTATTGCTTTTATTCCTACTGACTCTCGCCACTACCTCTGGGGTTTCCATCCATTTCACTCTTCTTTCTCTTTTTATGCCACAAACGTTCCTTGGCTGTAATTCTCACTCAATCACTCTTTCCCCACTTGACTGCAGCCAGCAGCAGGTTCAGCCAGGCTCAGGTGATTTAAAGACGCTTTACCATTGGTTGAGGGAGAGGGCAGCGGTGGTTCTGCATTTGGGGGTCATTTGTTTATAATGCAACCTGTGAAATGAAATGCTTAAGAATCGTCTGTGTTTAGCAATGAGATCATGTACATGTGTGAGTAAAGATCAGGATCTTTTAGAGATGAATCATGCATCCCTACTATTACCTCAGTAAGTTTACCCAATGAGGTCAAAGTCTCATTTACTGGTTTCAAGTCATCTTTGATGACTTATCTTTTGTAAATTATGATCCATTTAGGATAAAAACTGCTAAAGTGAAGATGTTTTGAGGCACAGCCACCAGCCAACATGTCCCAACCATCACTGAGCAAAACTTTTGATAATATAGAAAACAAGATTTCCATCCCACCTATTAAGGAGAGACAAGATATTATGTATGAAATCTCTGTAATGGAAAAAAAACTTTTTCTTTGAGGCTTCAGAATAAGAAATCTGAGGAAATTTGGAAGAAGTAGAAAACATATTCCCTGAAATGCCCGGCTTTCATTGGGAAAAAAAAACAAGACAAAACAAAACTTTTTTTGTATTTTCACATGAGAACACCCCATGTTTTGTTCTAAGTTATATTTTAATAGTGTATGGATTGCAATTGTGTTAAAAGGAGGGTAAAAAAAACATGGATCAGACTATGAAAAGGAAAAAAAAGAATGTAATTTGCTAACTGTGTGATGATCCTAAATAAAAAATAAATAAATAAATAAAAACAACATTTCCAAGACCCAACTTTAATTCAGTCCACTTTCTGTTTACTAACTGATGGCCAAGAAAAATGTTTTAAGACTCATTTTTTGCATAATGCATGGGATTTTGTTAACAGAAGGTGGAGAGTTTGATCTGGTATGAGTTATAGGTTCATGTTCATTTTAAGTATAAAAGCCTTGAAGGTAAGTCAGAGCCATATCCTCTCTAGTGACAAAAACTAGTTTGGGCATGCATACGTGTGTGTGTGTACATGTACTGCACCTTTGACTTTCCCAGCTGCCACCCTTTCTTGGCTTTGTCATGAAGCGTTAGAAGCTCTGAGCAGCTCTGCTTCTCGTCGTCGGGGTGGATTTTATTATTCACGATCATCTTGTACCTTTGGAAACACACACACAGAGAAACACAAACACAGACATTTAAACAAACAAGAACAGCAGATTTTTGGGTGTGTGGTTTGTTGTTTCAGGTTGTGAAACATAAATGAAGCACGTTTCAGAGCCATAGTTTTTTTGTGTACAGTGACTTTTTTTGGGATGTTGCTGACCTGCTGAAAAAGTCCTTAAAGGTTCTGCGGACAGGGAATCCAGCCCTGCGGATTTTCACGGTTTCCAGCATCCCAGAGTATCTCAGCTGGTTCAGGACTACATCAGGATCAAACTGGTTGGCTTTCTATGGATGAAACAATGAAACTATATGACATAAGACAACACTCACGCCTCTTAGATGTTATTTTGGTTTGTTGTCAGCTTTGCATTAAAAGTTGACGTGCATGCAGGGCTTCTTCAGCACAATGAGTACATTTTGCTGATTACTGTGGAAAATTTGAACACTGCAGGAAAATATAACCCTCCGCTGCTGAGCCAACTCACCTATTCAAGTTAAACCTGAGCTTTAAAGAAAATAACTATGGTGAGTGCTATCATTTTACCTTAACAATCAGGTTACTGCACAGAAAACTCACGCCATCAGACAGAAACCTGAAGAGCTTTGAGCGACCAGGGGAGGCTTTTTCTTTCTGGAATAATCAACTGCATTGTTCACAGCTCTCCGGTGATCCTCAGGCCTGCTTATCAGAGAGGATCTATGACGTCTGCCGCCTCACACCTCTGCACAGGCGGCCCGATCGCTCAAAAGGACCACACGAAGGCCATTGTCACCCAGAGGTCACACAGAGCTGCTTAAGCCCGCACAGGGCTGCAGCATTCCCGAAATGTGTCAGGCTAATTACAGGCTAATGCTCGTATGGATGGAAAGAGACACACGCTTGCATGTGTCTCTTCATGTTCATGTGTTCATGTGCAGAATCAAACACATGAACTTCAATGCGCTCTCCTGTGGGCGCTGATCTCTGCTCGTCAGTGGAGGATTTAGGCTGAAAGAGTTACAGCATCTTTACTTATGTGAATGAAAATAAGTTTTTCCCAGAAGAGTGAGCGAAAGTAAATTGCACAAATACGTTCCATTCAAGTGTGTGTCTGTGTGTGTGTGTTTGCATGCAATCATGTCAGAAGATTGTGCATGAAATCCTGTCATTCTGCAGGATTAATGCAGGCATGGCTTGTTCTATCTTGAGAGCAACTGAGGCCAGGTGAGCGAATGTGATGCAGAGCCAATGAGAGAAAAGAACAGCAAAGAAAATAAAAAGGAGGCGGGAGGAGGGACAGAAGGTGAAAGGAGGATAGTGAAGTTTCCATGCTGTTAAGTTTGCAAGAAGGTGTGGAATGACACACGGAGAGAGGGAGGTAGGGAGGCTGGTGTGATAAACAATGGCTACACCGAGTGCATAAATAAGTGACAGAAACGGAGAGAAAGCTGCTGGATCACTGAGTAGATATCTCACTCAATCACACAGACGATAAAGGAGCCTAATTTAACCAACACCTAACACAGGCAGGATGAACAAATTGAATGAAGTTACAGATTTTTTAAAAAATCTGCAGTGTTTTTTTTGTTATGGTCTAACCACTAAGCCTCTGCAGCTGGAGCAACCAGCAGTGACCTCTGACCTCTGGTTAAAGGGATAGAGTGATAGGAATGTGCTCGTACACAGGCCCTTTACTTGAGGAAGCACAACTGCAGTCTCAAGTGTGCAAGTCATGAAAATTTGCAGTAAAAACATGCCAAAGAGTTTTGTGGTTCATTCACCCCTGACTCAGCAGTAACCAGACTTAAGACTAAATATTAGCTCTGAGCGATGGGAGCTATAAATAGCACAAAGGTGGTTTAACTTTGCAGGGGCTGACCTTGACAAAGCCTGGAAGGGTTTCTGACTTTTTTTTTTCTTTGGTGCAATGAAATTTGCATGACCTACCTTGTCCATGTTTGGTTTGATGCAGCGTACAAAAAAGGGGTTGGAGGCACTTAGTGTGGCCATGAGGGAGTGGAGCGAGTCCTGAAACACACCAGTAACAAGAGAATCAATGTCAAAACAATGATATTTTTCCTATAAATACTCTGATGTGTGCTTCTATCATCACAATTTACTCACCTTATTATTCATACACCATATATTTCTTAGTAGATGTACATAATTTATGACACTTTTGCTTATATTTTGAACTTTCCTATTTTTAACACTTTTTTTTTAACGGGAGTAGACGTAAACCAAAGTCAATGAAGTATTTCTGATTCTGATAAACAAAGCAACAATCCAGACAAGCCTCACTTTGTTAAATGCTCTATACTTTGCTTGTACAAGTTAGTCTGGAAAGAAATTGTCCCACAAAGTATCAGAAGTAAGTGTTTTGAAGAAAAACTCACTTTGAAGGTGTATAAAATACATATTTACTTAGTAAAATCAAGACTTTGCATTTGCAAAACATGCAAAACAGAATTCTGCTTGTATAAAACTCTTTCTCTAGTTGTGCAAAAGCATAAAAGATACATGAAATATAATCAGAAAAAGTTTAAGTACAGCAAAAATGCAATACTTAGTTTTCCCTCCTCATTGAAAAATGTAAATGTGGAAATCCTGAGATGAAAGATGTAAAATCAAAAAAATAAACGTGCATAATGGTAAGTATTGTGGACAAATGTGTCAAATAGTGAAGTTTTGGTAAAACTATTTACCTTCCACTTCTCACAAGCTATTACTCACTCCATATTTACTTTAACACACACATACCCACACACACACACACACACTGTGAGGACCCTTGAACCTCACAGGCTCTGTCAGCCCTGCTCTCCTCAGACAGTCTGTCTCCAGCAAGGCCTGGCCTGGCAGAGCCAAGCGTGATTGGCCCCTGGTTGGCCCCTCTCTGCCCAGCCATCAACCCTAATCCCCTGGCTTTAGGAACTGTAGGCCAGGGCAGCCTGCCAAATCCTCCCCTGCTCCCTCCCTCTCTCCATCCACACTGCAGTTAGGACATGCTAAGCTAAGCCCTTCGGTCTATCCCCTCCTCCTGCTGCCAAAACCACATATTTCATACATCCCATCACCCATCATTCTCTGCACTGACAGCTCTCTCCTCCCCCCTCTGTCTCTCTGTGATTTCTACCCTCGTTTTTTTTCCTCTCTGCCCTCGTGCTCACACTCAACCCACTAAGACAGAGAGCCAAATGTTAAGGGTTAAGTGATAATTACATGCAGCAGAACATAGGAGACTATCGGCTCATTGTCTGAGTGGTGACACAATCATACAACCACGAGTGGTGATATTTGTCTGACAGACGCTTCAATCTTACCCTGAACTGGGAGCTGACGGTGGGTTTGCGCCTGGCTGTGCCCATCTTTAGGGTCTCATCTCCGCTTCTGCTCCCAACACGCTCAAAGAGGTCATAGATGAAGTCCAGCCTGCGGACACGGTCGTAGAACAAGAACAGAGCTGTAGCAAAATTGCAAATGAAGTGAAGCGGACAGAGGTGTGTTTGTGTGTGTGTGTGTAAGGAAGGTGAGAGTGAGATACCTGCTGTCTTTGAGAATGAAGAGGATGTCATCTCTGAAGGTGTCTCGGTTTTTTTCTAGTATCCCACGAACATCATAAAGCACCTGAAAAATGAGAGATCAAATCTATGGCTCCAGAAGGACGTGGTTACATACATGTGCGCTCAGTGGGACATGAGTTGGCCTGTAAATGTGTGTTTGCATGCTGAGTATGAACAAAGATAACAGTGGAGGGGCCTCTTCGAGAGCAGCAGAGAGCCTCTGTGTTAACACAGTCACCTGTTGAGTTCTGCTCAGCACTCGCTTTGGCAGCACGACATTCCTCAGCTCGCCTCCATCCACAATCATTCACTCAGTGTGTGTGTGTGTGTTTGCTTATGCATGTGTGCTTCTGTGCAATGACAAAAAGATTTAATGCTAGAACATGTATAGAAATAGCATAAAAATGCTCAGTTATCTAATCAGGACTGTACCAGAGTGTGTGTATAAGCTTGTATTCACAGCTGTGTGTGCGTATACTATGATCCAATATCCCCCCCATTCCCTCAAGCCCTGAGGCTTATGGAGAGCCACGAGATTTCAAACTTGACGACACGTGTATTTATAAATCACAGACACACTAATTACACTCCACTCCTCTCTCATTGAAAAACAGACTCTGACAAAAGCTTCTCTGTGTCTGCCAGCCTCAGGTGAAGTCTGGACTCACGATGCTGCAGAGAAACGGCTTCAACGAAAGCTTGCAAACTTATTTCTTTTAGGTATCACTCCGAGGCTTACGACATGTTTATGTGAAGTAGAAAAGGTGCGCTGGATTTTTTTTAATTTCATCATGTTTAGTAAGAGACTCACTTTAACTGCATTTCCACAGATAATCAAATCAATGAGGAGATGCTTCTGTTTCCCTCCGCTTAACTCAGATAACAGAAGGAGCTTTCAGGGAGGCGGATAAGTCTCCAGTCCAGAGAGAGAAGAAAGAGAGAGAGAGAGAGAGAGAGACAACTGGCTGTCCTGCCTGTCCTTTCTGGACCGAGTCATTACCATAAACATCCATGCCAGGCTTGTGACTGAGCGGCCACACTCACACTGAGGAGAGCTTGTCTGAGGAAGGCTTCATGAGGTCATTCTTTATCAGGGCCAATCTCAGCTCCCTGTAACCCTCACCCTCTCCCCTCCTGCCTTATCCAGCTCTCTACGTGTGACTCTTCACTGATCGTTCATCACTCTTATTTACAAGCAGTCATATCCGTCATTATTGAAGCAAAGGAAGGAGAAGATGATGGTGAAGCAGCGGCTACTCAAAAAAAGCAGCGGTAGACTTTGATAAAGACAACTCTGTGTGTGTGTGTGTGTGTGTGTGTGTGTGTGTGTGTGTGTGTGTGTGTGTGTGTGTGTGTGTGTGTGTGTGTGAGAGAGAGTCTATTTAATTACCTCTCCAGCATAGTGCTTGATGCCAAACTGGTGGTCATTCACTCTGGGCTTCACGTAGTATGGATTGGTCTGAAAGGAAGGATGAAAATGAAACAAGATTAAACTTTATTGATCCCCAGAGGGGAATTTGTTGCAGCATCTCAAATACATTCTATGAGAACAAAGTGGAAAAAAAACAAAAGCACAAAATAAACTAAAAATCAACAAATAGAATAAACTACACATTAAGTTAAGACTCCTATACATCATTTACACGTCACTATGAATGACTTAAATAGGGTAATTGTTACATGTAATGCAAAGTGACAGGTTGGAGTTACAGACATGATGATAGAAAAGAGAAAGACGGACAAATTAAGGAAAATGCAGATATACATGGTAAGATTTATCATCTCAAAACGTCCTCAGAGTTACTCCATCATTGAAGACAGATTGATACTTAATGTCTGAGTGTCTCAGTCGAAAAGTAGCCACATGGCACAGAGTGGTTATGGCAACAGCCACCATTTGCCAGCAGGCATGGCAGGCAACTGCTTGGGGCCCCAGATTCATAAGGGGCCGGCTGACAAACTTCAACCTCTAGCAGCGACCCACAACTTGCTGCAATGACAGTAAACACACTAAAACCCACCTAATGGGGCCCCATGTCACCGCATTAACTCGGTGCTGCTACGCATTGAATTTTTTTCTTGTGAAAACAAGTTCTAGATGAAAGTGACAAAGAAAGATGAAGAGAAAAGGAGTTCCTCTGAAAGCAAGAAACAAACGAGGAAAAAGCCCGTAAGAAGCATTTGTAAAATCAGAGCTCAAACAGCGAGGATAAATCATGATATTTCCCTGGTAAATAATAACATTTATGAAAGAGTAATTCTGTAAATAATTCAAATTTTTTGGGGAAAAATAACAAGTAACTATAACTAATTACCTTTGTTCAAGTAATTTGCCCAACACTGCCAGTCACAAGCCTGATGGGCCTCATAGAAACTTCCTTAGCACATAATACGCTTTAAAGGGACTGTAAGGAGTTTCTAAGTGGTCTTGAAAAAGTCTCACTTCTAGAATGCATAATCATAATCAACAATTTAAAATGAGATTATCAGCTCCAATAAAGGTTTTTTCTAAATGCTATTTCTTAGCTTCCTGATCAGGTTGGGCAGGACCGGATTGATTTACAGCACGTTGAAGTCTATGACAACACCACGTTGGCTGACAGAGAGAGATGATGGGTGTTTATCTCTGCTGAAATTCATGGGATTGATTTAGTAGTGATGGTGGACACTGGAACTGAACTGTCAGATAAGAAAAAGGGCGTCAGAGCAGAAGAAAGCTAAACAGGAGATTGAACGCGGGCTAAAGGCTAAAACACAGGCTAAGCTGTTTGTGATAATGTTCATTCCAACCCACATGCAGCAGTTATTCTGCAGTGATCTGATCAAACTTGAGAGTCTGTCAATAAAATGAAGAGCGAGGTTACGTTAGCTCTGATTGGTAGGTGAGCATTTTGCTACAAGATAGCCTACAGTTACGTCTCAGATCAATGTGCTGTGGGTGGCACTAAACATAGTCAGCTACTAAAACTACGGAACAAATTGAGAAAGTTTACTTATTGTCATGTTTCCAACAACAGAGCTGTTTAACTGTTGATTAATACCTTACCTCGAACAAAGAAAAGTAGTGTTAAAAAGAAGATCTGATCTCCATTCATTTCCAAACAAACACATGCCTTGTTAAGAGTCATATCACCATGACGGTGTGCAGTGTGCAGTTTACTTCAAACAGATAGTCCTCACAGACACTTTAAATGGCCAACCTGTTGTCATCAACAGCACTCGTTTTTATGATTTGCATAGACGTTGAGCTGCATGTAATGATATATCGTGGGATTACTCTGCCACATGCTGCTAAAATACCAGCATATGTCACGGCTGCTTTATGGCATGCCGTTGACCACTTTTTTAATCTCTCTGTCATTTACTTAACATTCACCTGATTCATTTTTAAACCAGTCCACACTTTGATTTCATAGGTCCTACACACTAGATAAAGCCATATGGCATGTTTAAATGATGACATTATTCCAAGTGATTCAGAGGGTATAGTTTCAGGCCATCTTAATTATCTGACTACGTGTTAATGGTTTAGACATCACAAACAACTCAATGGAACAATTCAGTCTCAATGCTAATGGGTCTAATTTGCTTTTGTAGCTCAGATCCATTGATGTTATTTTCAGCTGAAAGCTTCCCACAGAAGCTCTGAGCTGCACAGATTTCTTCTCCTTTGACTTCAAAATTCACCTCAAGGAGAGGTCAGAGGGTTCTTCTGTCTCATTTTCTACCTCTCCGTGTATTCTTTTCTCTTGCAAACAACGCTGATCAGGCCTGGACTGTGGCTGATCACATTTCAGCATTGTTGTGTTTGCATGTGAGGCTGTCTGAGGCAGTGGGGGTGAGGGTGTTTCTTAGACTTATGGAGTTTTGGTGGAAGAATATTTGTCCATTTGGGTCTTTGCGAGAACAGAGATTAGGGATCAAAGTGGGTATGTGTGCTGCTGCTTGTGTGAGAAACTGTATGTCGGCTTCACTGGACTCACCGCATGTCGGCTGTGTAGTTTCTCCAAAAGGGTGTAGTCTGTGCCTTTGGGGAAGCGACTCTCCTCATTGATAAGAGCCAACATGCCCAGTTTCTAAAGGGGAGAAAAAGAAAGAGAGAGAGAAAGAGAGAGAGAGTCATGATTGAACTAGTTACTATCCCACTGGGGAACATCTGGCCTCTTTTATTGTAACAATAACTACAGGAAACAGCACTGTAATTCATTCAGTCTTCTTTATCTTCAAAAAGAAAGTTCACTAAGGAGGCACGATGTTTTGACCAGTCAAACTAACACAGCCAAATTACAAATACGCAGTGTTTCAAGAAATAAAGGTTGATTCAACCCCAAACTGTCTGGTTTGTTAGTCTGTCTCTGCACAATCTCAATTCTAACCAGCACTTCAACCCTGGTGAGAAAATAACACAATTGTCTTAATGCTTCACTTCAACCGTGCCTCTAACCGCAGCCCGGTGTACATTACTGTACACACAACATGCAGAATGAGACAATATAATGATAGAGTACAAGAGAGAGGTCAGTGTGAGCGCAGCGCTGCGTCTGGGTCGGCGTGCTCTGGCTGGCGGCTCGCGGTCGGTCCTGGTGGTGACTGAGCTCTCTTGGGTCTGACTTTAACAACTGCCTGTTACCTTTTCTATGAGATCCAGACACTCTGCGTTATCCATCCAGTCTATGGCCTCCCACTGAATCCCCTCTCTGTAAGGACACACACACACAGACGCAGGGTGTAAATATAAAAATATAAACAACTAGAAAGACACAATGGCTGTATTGTCCAGCAGGAGCATGTGATGAAATGAGCCATGTCCAAGCTGCTGGCTCATTATACAGGAAACCAACTGTCTGAGGGAGACACTGAGCCCAATCCAAACCTCTGGCAGTTTGCCTTTATCGCCCTGAGGAGCACAAACCCCCCACCCCGACCCCTATCTGTGTGTGGGGGTGTCTCAAGGAAACAAAAGGTTTTGTTTTACTTCCAATTTTCCTTGAAATGTAAGTCTGCACTCTGGCAAAATTTCTACCTGTTGTACTCGAGCTGCTCCAGAGAAAAGATGTGCTTGTTGAAATACTCCTGCAGCTTCTCGTTGGCGTAGTTGATATTAAACTGTTCAAACCGGTTCACCTGCATGAAAGAAGAGTCCAAACAAGTCACAATAAGGCGCATCAAAGACTAAAGAAGATTCTGCATATCCTCTCCTGAGCTCACTGATGTGTTTATAAATCTGGAGCAGAGAAGTACGACATCATCTCTGTCCACAGGAAATAATCTAAACCTCGGTGGATGACTCTTAGTGTGTAGCCATGTGATGAAGTTAATCTGTGAATTGGTTGAATGAAGTCTAAACTGGACGAGTGATCCTTCACCTCAAAGTTTTCAAAGCCAAAGATGTCCAGGATGCCGATGGACTTGAAGTTGTCTTTGCCTTTGATCTTCTGGTTGATCCTCATGATGATCCAGGAGAAACACTGAGAATAAAGCGCCATGGCAACCGAGTCTCTTGAGTCTACAGCCTGTAAACGAAGACACAGAGAGAGAGAGAGAGTGATAGAGTTACCAGGAAAACAGAGTCAGACATAAACATTAAAGGAGCAGAAACTATGTAGACTATATACATAACATATGTTTATCATCATATATATTTCACTTCTTTTATCAGATGGCTGTTTAAACAACGACAGGTGTTGGTGACGGGGTGTGTGAGGCCTCAGGTGAGTGTCGTTTAAACAAACAGCGGTTTGGAGACAAAGGTGTGTTATGTCAGCGTCTGTCTGCAACGGGCTGCGGGAGAGGTGTGTGTTTTCACAACAGACAGCGTTGCTAATCGCCTTCATATCTGAACGTATCTTATCACTTCTCAACACACTGCAGGCTGTATTTTTCGTAAGACGGAAATCAAATTAAAGATGAGTCAGAGTAAAAAGTCAGAGTAACGTACCAAAGAGACTCTATGAAAGGATTTCATCTGGATGTATCCAGATTTTTTAACCCTGGTGTGTAATCTGTTACACACAGAGGCAGAATGAAGTGCTTTTTCCTCTGATCTGCCTTCAAAGTCAGTAACAGAGGCATAATGGGGGGAAGACGGTGGCAGTGTGTAGTTTTCTATGCAGCAGGGCGGAATAGTGCTGCGTGCATGCCTGAGCGTGTGTGTACGTAGCTTCTCGTGTGTTTACACACTCGCCTCTTGTGCTTCTGCAGTTCTGTAATGCAATGTGAAACAACACACTGGGACACCAATGTTACACTGTTGCACAGTTTAATGTGTAAGAATGACACTGGAGCACAACTTGGAGCATTTCCTTTTCAAGCCACAAGTCTTACAGGCTTCATGACACATGAATAGGAGCAAATTAACCTTGTTTTTTTGTCAGGTGACTTAGTTACAACCATGAAATAGTAAAGACAGCTGACAGTTTCTCATAGTCAAGATTGAACTATGAGAAGCCAACAGATCAGAGGTCCAAGTGGTTTTCAGAATCACAAAGACCTGGGTAATGATTATTTCTTGGACAACCATCATTTGTAATAAATCTATGAGGATGTAAATAAAATCCATCCTGATTCACGGCACAAATTTGAATTAAAGTTTTTTTACATGACATCTGCTGACGATTTTGATTTAATTTGGGCCCAAACTAAGAGGATATAATTTACCAACTTCAAACAAGTGAGATGTTGACATGTTTCATTATAGTTAAAAACTAAAGGTGCGTGACAGAGATGAAAATATACAGATGTTTTCCAATAATACCAAAGATGTTTAATCATCAGTCACTGAGTTATTGATTTAGATTGTTTTATTTTAACTCTCAGAGGTAACTCTTGTAATTTATGAGTAACACACATAAGTCAAACAAATGCTGGATAAAAACAAAGCCTTTCCAATTACTGTTTGACTCAGATCTGATTTTTTCCAGCTGCCTCTTGTCCAGACACCACATGTGAACAAGTATAAAAAGCTTGTGCTCGAGCCAGCTGCACTTCCTCGGCGGGCATTGTACTTGAGTCGAAAACAAAACATGAGTGTGGCGGTGTGTACTGTATTTGGGGCAACAATGCTCCTGGGCCCTTGAGAAATCAATCACAGCCCCGTCACCTCTTGTAGCTAGCTGGTGTGAACGGAGCACCGGCGGCTCCAGGATCTCCGTCAAACACAGGGGGTGAGAAGAATGGCTGTTTGTCCAGGAGAGTGGGGCGGGTTTAGGGAAGGAGAGGGCAGGGAGGGGAGGGGGCTAGTACTGGCAGCGTTGTGGGGTTGGTGACCCCTGGCCGCTGTGAGAAGAAGCCTTTCTTACTGACTCCAGGACTGGAATAATGAACTCTATTAAGAAACCAGTTGCTTCAAAGGCCAGCAAGAACAAGCAGCAGCCGGATCTTTGTCTGCTGATGAAAAGATTCCTTGTGATTTTTGTGTCTGTGAGATAATAGTAAAGGTCCATTCTGCATATTTGCTCATATTTATTCCTGTGAGTGGGCGGAAAGGCTCGATCTAAGACCAGATGGGACGGTGACATGCGTCACAATGTTCTTATGGCGTGTGGTGAGAAGAAAAACACGCATGCTGGAATTTGTCCATTAATTTGAGACCTGGTCATGGACAGTTGAAGCCAGGGAGTGAATTATCGCGCCAGTGTCTCTGTGCCTGGCTGCGCTGGCTGCAGAGGAGAAGACTCACTTCAGCCTCAGTCATTGGCTCTATTGTGCTTTTGACTCAGATCACTATCATGATGGCTTCATTGTGCCAGGAATCTGGCAGACAAAAAGCAGGAAATGGCTGGGAGTCACGCAAGGGATCTGGAGAGGCATGTGGGGGAGAGACGGAGAAAGGCTGTGTGTGTGTGTGTGTGTGTGTGTGTGTGTGTGTGTGTGAGAAAGAGAGAGTGTGTGTATGTGTTACCAGGACAGGGAGGAGAGAGGAGGGAGGAGAGGGGGCAGTGAACAGACTTCTACTGTTGGTTTTGGTGTTTTTAATTCACAGAAAAAGATAGTAAAGGCCTTTTAATAATCCCTGAAATCTGTGAAGTACGAGCCATCAGAGAAAGATGTCAAGGTTTTATAAGTCCAGTGTAACTGAAGGAGTTTTGTTGTTGTTGTTACCTGCTCTACAGTGAGCGGTGAGCAGATCTCCTCCCCTCTGAGGATCATTGAGCGCTGGGTCAACACCTCTGACAGCTGGAAGGAGTCCAGTCCAAGCAGATCACTGACATTACTGACAACTGTAACACACAAACACCCACATACACAAATGTAGAAGAGGTAGATAAGGTGTCACTATTGTCACATCTCTTACTGGTGTGACAAAAACTGCAGCTCTACACTGTAAATGAAACTCTGGTCTTTGAGCTGTGCTGGGGTCTGAATCTGCAGTCACTGTAGTTCACGGGTTCTTTGGAAAAGAGGTCAGACACAGTGAACAAAGGAGCCTTGAGCTCATGTTACAGCCTGCTCAGAGCTCTGTCTGCTGCTGCAATGTCAATCAAACTCAGGAGGTATGGGAAGTCATGCCGCACAGCAGACCAGAATTAGTGTTTGGCAGCTTACCTGCTTTAGAAAATGCAGCTCACCTAAAATTGGACGTTGGTAACAGCCCATAAAACTTGTGTCAGAACTTTTTTTGTAACTTTTTAACAAACACTCAAAGGTGTTTGATATATTGAATATATATGAATACACTGATTGATAAGGTTAAACCATATGCTTGCCTCTAATGCAGAAAAAATGGTTGGTTCTGGTGATTAAAGACACTTTGAGTTAACAATGGAATGAGGAAATTTCTGAGACTTAAATCCAAAGATAGATCTTTTTTTTCTCAATGAAATCAAAGCTGATACAGGATTTATTGTAAACATATTAAAGACAAGTAGACTTAAAGACGTTTCATTTCTGCTGACGAGAGTTTAAACTAAATCTTGACCGATACAGGATTTTGCAGCAGATGCTGATACCGATATTGGGGCCTAAAAAAAATAAAATAAAATAAAATAATTAAATAATAACAATATCTGATATCTAAGCCGATATCCAATAAATTGGCCGATAACTGATATATCTGCTGATCAAATAAAAAAACAACTTTAATTAGTAACACTGTCAACATAAGGACAGTAAACCCTCTTACTTCACAAAGATTAAACTTAAACAATGAATAATAGTCTCATATAACTGTAGACTTAAATCTTTGTTTATGTCACAAAGATAATTTTGACCGATGTCAGTTAATAGATGGTACGCTAACAATCAGCCCGTTTCTTAATAATCAGTTGGTTTCTTAATCTTCTGAAACCTGGTTGAATCCAAACATCTCTGACTCCTATGTGGATCTACCTGGCTTCACTCTGAGGCCTTCAGGCAGAGATGCTAAAGATGGTGGCAGGATGAAAGCAACTGCTGAAGGTCCATGTGATGTCATCCATGAAACTGTTGCCAGGATACAGAGTGGACATCCTGAGGCTCTCATAATAATATCAGGAGACTTCAATTTTGTCAGCCTCTCCTCCCACCTGACTGGATTTGCACAATTTTTTGATTGTCAAACCAGAGATGGATCACTTGATCTGCTGTATGCCAGTCTCAGGGATGCCTACAGAGCTGCTGCCTCGCCACCGCTGGGTGGGTCAGATCGTGGCCTGGTTTTCCTGCAGGCCTGTTGCAGACCCTGTGTACTACGGCAGCCTGCAACTACCCTCACAGTCATGAGATGCATACCTGAGGCTGGTGAAGGGGACTGCTTTGAATACACAGATTGGAGTGCACTCCTAGAAACAGGTGAGAGCAGCATGGACATCCACAGGCTTTATTTCATTTTTTTTTCATGTGATTTTTATAATTTCATCTGCCAGATACCTGAATTCCCCCTGTGGGAATTCTATTCTATTCTATTCTATTCTATTCTATTCTTTTCTATTCTATTCTATTCTATTCTATTCTATTCTATTCTATTCTATTCTATTCCTGAAAACTCTCCATAACTAATATTTTGGGATTAAAAAACAGTTTCTTAAAAAAAACAACAACCCCGAAATAACAGACAGAAATACCCCAAATATAATATTTTAGCCTTCCTGGTGTGTCTTTTACAGTTTAAACGATGTATAATAGCTTGAGGATGTATACAACACTTTTATCAGGATCTATTTAACACACTCTCTATATTAGATTTGTTACATAATAATTAATTGTCCCCTCTCTTACCTCCTTTAGAAGTAATCTGAGCCCCACCAGCTGTCATAAACTCAATGTTGCCCATCTGGAGGACAGCAGACAGCAGTTTAAATACATCTCTGATCTCCTCCTCGGTGAACTCCATCACTTTCAGGGCCTCCTGCAACACAGTGGCAGACACAGTCAGACAACATGCACCCTTCCCCTCACAAGATATCATCAGGATATGACAGCAGTTATTAACCTAATAATGCTCTGCCCTGGAGAAATAAAACACTCTCATAAATGTCTTTCAAAATATCTTGACGCCAGCTTGACACAATGATGCATCATGTTTCCCCCTGAGGGTTAAAGTTTTCCAGAACCGAAGGGTCCGACTGATGAGGTGGTTTTGTGCTTATGCTGAATGGTTACACTGCCCTCTAGAGGTGAAACAAAGCGCTTACACTGACGTGATCATTCTCTCACCATCACACTGTCGAAAAGCTGTTTGTCATCCAGGCTGCTGTCCTGCACACAGCCCGACTGGCTCAGGTAGTGATATGACTCAGGACCCTCAGAGAGAAGGTACATATCTGCAACACACACACCGGGACTGATCAGACTTTGTTTCAAACTTCATTCTTTCAGGCCTGAGAGTGTCAGAAACACAGCAGTAGATGGCACAGAGGCATTTTAGATTTATTTTATGTATCATGTTGTTCACTTTGCCTCATACAGAGTGAAAACCTTTTGCTGTTATCAAGGTTTTAGAATAGTGATTTCAGGCAGATTTTATTCTGAGCTGCAAAAAGTACCAGAAATTAAGTTCCACTGGCTCCTGCACAACTACTCAGTGAAAAAAGAAATCTTTCCATGTCTGAGTGTTCTTCAAAACTCTATAAAAACCAACCTTGGTGATCCTTGTCTGCCCCCGCTAACAAAGCATAGAAGATGTGATAGTTCCTTTCTCCAGGATTCTGTCGAACCACACGGTTCTTAGAGAGAGAGGATGAAAAGAAGAAGATGTTTTTGACACTTGAAAGGAATCTCCCATGACTGTGTTGTCACATATTGAGTAAATAATAAACTTCCTGATGATTCCAGTTGTTGGTGTTGAACACTCCGTTACAAACTCACCTTTTCAAGCAAATCTGAGTATTTAGAGTCAAGGAATCAAAACAGAGAGTAAAACTGAACCAATAACTTCAGATTCCATGTTAAAGTGTATTTTAGAGTTGTTGAAGGATACAGTCAATGATGCAGCCGCCCTGGATGTTTCCGTTCTGGGAAAAGTGGAGCTGGATAAACTTTCCAAAACGGCTTGAGTTGTTGTTGTAAACGGTTTTAGCATTCCCGAAGGCTTCCATGATCGGACTGGAGAGAAAGAGGGCAGAAAAACATCCAGGTCAAACAACGTTACTACAGCATGTAAGAATGAAATAAATGACAACTGAAATGAAAGACAAGCAAACAACACGTTATCTCTAAGTGTGCATTTAGGTCAGGATTCAATCGAATAATAAAGTATCTGTTGAATTGAAAATAGTACCTGCTCTGGACCAGAGCCTGCTCCACCCGGGTGGTTCTCTCCGACAGAGGAGTGCCTGCTGAGTTTTGACTCATTACTGAGAGAAACTTCAGCAGCAGCTTGGTGCTCTCTGTCTTCCCCGCACCACTCTCCCCACTGGAGACAAAGACATGAGAGCAAACAGTGAAAAAATCTTTTTTTTAATTTTATCTGTTAATGAGAAGTTTCAGTTCTACATGTTTTTTTTAAAGGCGAAGCTCTCCTCACCTGATGAGGACACACTGGCTGTCATGTCTCTTCCACAGGCAGCGGTAACACTCGTTGGCCACTGCGAAAATGTGAGGAGGCAGCTCCCCCATCTGGTGTTTGCTGTACAGGTCGACTGCAGTGGTGTCGTACAGGCCTGCTATCTGCTTATAGGGGTTTACTGCTGCCAGGATTGAACCTATGTTGGTCTGAGGGAAGTGAAGAACAAGTTATGACAGACGTAAAAAATACATATCTTTCATAATATCTCTTAACTCTCCACACTCAGCACAGTCACCCAGTTTCCTGTCTCTTTCCTCTGACAAACTACCTGTCGTCAGTAGTACTGTGAAACTCCTGCATACGGCCTACTTTGGGTAATATTTTAAGATCAGCAGCTCCTGTGTATCTTAAAGCGATAATGTGCTTTGGGAGAAAGTGCCTCACTAAAAAGTGTGTTTATGGGTCAGGATTCCACAACGATATCTTTTTTTCTGATGCCAGACGTGCTGCACCTTCTGGGCTGAGATTACAAGACGGGATTTTGGTGTGAGTCTTCGGGAAACGATTACTTTATAAAGCCCAGTGAGTGTTTCAAAGAAGACCTTTGTGACCTGTTGTGAAAGTAATCCTGAGAGTGAGACGGGTTAAGACAAACATATTTGGGTCCTGCTGTCTTAAAGGAAATTAGGGACATAATTACTTTTAAGTGACGTCCAGGATGTGTTTGTTTCTCAAGTGTTGATGCCCTACATTGGACAAATCAGTCCCCCCATCCACATGTAATATACAGTCCTCAGTAACACAGATTCCCAATACTGTCTCATGGTGAATGTGCTCACAGATGAAGATTGTGAGGTGCCTTACATAGATGTTGTCTTTCTGATAGCGCATGAAAAGGTTGTGCATGATGGCGGCTTCATGAAGCTCTGCCAGCGTGGACATGTCCTCCACGCCATGGATGCTGCTGGGGTGCATCGGGTACACCATCTCTATGTTCAGCTCCGCCCTCTGGAGGTAGATCACCTGGAACACAAAACACAACGAAAAGTTAGATTTCACAATCCTGTGCAACCCCAATCCTAGTGAAGTTGGGTCATTATATAATATAAAACATAAATAAAAACAGAATACAAGGATTTGCAAATCTTGTTTAACCTACATTCAATTGAATACACTACAAAGACAAAATATTTATCATTAAACTGATAAACTTTATTGTTCTTTTGGAAATATTCACTCATTTTGAATTTGATGCCTGCAACATGTTCCTAAAAAGCTGGGACAGGCTCATGTTTCCCACTGTGTTCCATCACCTTTCCTTTAACAACACTCGATAAGTGTTTGTGAACTGAGGACACTAATTGTTGAAGCTTTGGAGGTGGAATTCTTTACCATTCTTGCTTGATGAACAACTTCAGTTGATCAACAGTCCGGGGTCTCTGTTGTTGTATTTAGTGCTTCATAATGCTCCATACATTTTCAGTGGGAGACAGGTCTGGACTGCAGGCAGGCCACTCTAGTACTTGCACTCTTTTACTACGAAGCCACGCTGTTGTAACACGTGCAGAATGTGTCTTGTCATTGTCTTGCTGAAATAAGCAGGGACGTCCCTGAAAAAGACGTGGCTTGGATGGCAGCATATGTTACTCCAAAACCAGTATGTACCTTTCAGCATTAATGGAGCCTTCACAGATGGTCAAGTTAGCCATGCCATGGGCACTAACACACCCCTCTTTGGCCCAGAGGACACCATGTCCATGATTTTCAAAGTTTTGAGCTGGAACTTGCACTTGTAGATGTAGTGATGAACTGTGTTAACTGACAGTGGTTTTCTGAAGTGTTCCTGAGCCCACGTGGTAATATCCTTTACACAATGATGTTGGTTTTTAATGCAGTGCTGCCTGAGGGGTCAAAGGTCACGATCATTCAATGTTGGTTTTCAGCCTTGCTGCTTACGTGCAGAGATTTCCCCAGATTCTCTGAATCTTTTGATGATATTATGGACTAAAGATGATGAAATTCATCAATTCTTTGCAACTGTATGTTGAGAAATATTGTTCTTAAACTGTTGGACTATTTGCTCACGCAGTTGTTCACAAGGTGGTGAACCTCGCTCCTTGCTTGTGAACAACTGAGCCTTTCAGGGTTGCTCCTTTTATACCCAATCATGACACTCGCCACAGTTTTTTTTTTTACTTTTCTCAACTTTCCCAGTCTTTTGTAGCCCCCATCCTAACTTTTTTGGAACGTGTTGCAGGCATCAAATTCAAAATGAGCAGATAAAGTTTATTAGTATTAACAATAAATATCTTGTCTTTGTAGTATATTCAATTGAATATAGGTTTATCAGGAGTTGCAAATCATTGTATTCTGTTTTTATTAGCATTTTACACAAAGTCCTAACTTCATTGGAACTGGGGTTGTATTTGAGTGATGTACTCAGTTAATGTTGAGTGACTTCAGCTTTTTATCGATTCACCAAGCAGGATTCCTGGTGTTCTTTCGCATAATCAATGCTATAAGTAAACTGTGACATAAACCTCGGCCACTCTCATTAAATATCCACCCATTCATCATCTCTAACGGTTATCTCATTAGGGGGTGTGGGGTTGTGCATGAGCCTGGAGGCAATATCAGCTGTCATCAGGCGAGGAGCAGGGTACACCCACAACTAGTCCTCAGCCTATCACAGGGCTCACGTGTAAACACAAACAACCAAGCACACACACACATGCTGCTAACAGGAACTTTCAATGTAGAGTTACCAATTAAGCTAACAAGCATGTCGACGCTGTCTGAAGAGAACTCATGCATGCAGTTTGCACTTAAACAACTTCACGGGCTGCTGCATCAGTAGGAAGCCTCCTCATTAAATGCATTAGATGCAAATCGTTTACAATTGATGAATCAACACCTGACTCAGTGCTGTCAGTGTAGAGAGTTCTGCTACACTTTGCAAGGATAAATTGCTGAAACAAAGTGAATGCAAGAGGACGGCCTGCCTTACCATGGTGGACAAGTTTACACAGATCTGAATCAGAATGCCGACTCAACACCAGCATCGTCTTATGTGATCATAGCTTAGCTCACATGCATGGATGGCAAGCTGATCCAAGCAGTGATACTAAGATAACTGAGTTTAAAATCAGATTGTGTCCCAACAGGATGGTAACACCAGCTGACTCATGTTCCAGCAAAGTCCCCTTCATATCTTCACTTTCTTTATCAACATGTGACAAATCATCATGGCATTCAAAGGCCTTTTTGTAGTGTATGACTTTAAGTGAATCAAAAAAGAGCTACTCTGAAGGAAACAAGGGAGGAAGGAAGGAAGGATCTGTCTTTATGGTAGCACTGAAATGTGGAATGAGTCCCAAAAACCCACAAACAGTCTGGCAGACTTTCCGGCTATCCCAGCTCTAATGGAAGAGACACAACATGAGAGCGCAGACAGACTAAAACTAGATCAATACATCTGGGTGAAGAGCTGGAGTTGTGGTATCCCAGTGTCCCAGTGCATTACTGCTGGTTATATCAGAGTATTCAAATGTGTCCCAGCAGGGAGCAGACGCTTGTTTTCCCCACTACTGCTGGGTCAGGAGTGATGATGACGATTTAAAGGCACAAATTCTATTTTATTTTGAAGGGCTCCAAATGCATGACAACATCAGAGTTAGCTGTCACTTAAGTCTTGTCAGGAAGCTAATGCAACTCTTGTCTGTCAGCCATGTTCCCTGTTAAACAATGGGTGCCATCACAGTAACAATGCGCTCATCAGTGGATTGCTAAATGCTCTTGTGGTACTAGAGGCTTGTGAAAGCTTCACCCTTTCACCTTGGGTGGGTGGGTGCAGTGATGTCATCCTTGGAGCAGAAGCTGGTAGATTTACAACCAGATGTTCCCTTAACATTTAGCTTTACCCCCACCTTCTCCTCTCAGGGAAATTGGCCCTGATTCACGAGAGGGGGCTGATACATTTAACAGGCTTTGCACCTGTTTTACTTTGATCAGCATTATCATTTTAAATTTGATGACATCACTTACTTGGTGTGGTTAATGTAATTACAAACACCTGGGCTCTGATGGATCACTGGTTGAAGTGTGGTCATACAAATCCTTTTATGTGTTTAGAGATGATCAAAGTCCCTATATATATATATATATATATATATATATATATATATATATATATATATATATATATATATATATATAAATAAAGGGACTTTGATCGTCTCTAAACACATAAAAGGATATATATATATATAAATATATATAAATATATATATATATATATATATATATATATATATATATATATATATATATATATATATATATATATATATATATATATATATATATATATGTATATAAAACATTAGCCTTATTATTATTGTGGTATCATTAACCCTGTTAAGCCTGACCCATCAAAAAATAGCCAGAAAATTCTATTTTTTAGAACTGAAACATTTATTCATATCTACAAAAAAGTGCTGCAATATAAATCTGTTTATGATATACATATATATATTTTTTTGTATCACATTTGATAATTTGGTTTTGGTAACCTTTTTGTAATGTTTTTAGCAAATATGCATTCTTTCATTTAATAATAACAATAATAATCATAATAATGATATTACTCTTACCCCAACTTATTAAATAGCAATGATTTTCCTGAAAAAAGGGTGTGTAGATGATTTCATGAGAGCTTCATTTATGAAAATGGATAATAATAAATAATAATAAAATATCTGAAATGATGTGCCGACTATTTCCTGTCTCTTAGTTTTAAATTCATTTTTTACTGTAGAGAATTTGTGTCCAACACTCGCTCACATAGCAAAGACATCTGAGAAGCATCTTCACATTCCTCCACACAAGATCAGAGCTGCTCTGAGTTAGCTTGGAGCAAAGCTAATGCAGGACAACAATGACAGGAGGCTCGATTTCAGTCCGCACCTCAAGTTTCACAGCAGAGAAACAAATATAACAGATTCAGACAAACACACATTGAGCTGTGTTTGTGGACTCACTCTTACTGAAACATAAAACAAGTGAGGAGTTGTCTTTTCACATTGTTTTCATGTGTGAATGTGTGTTGCTAGTCTGTCTCTTTATGAGTTCATCTTTGTTTTTGATCTTCTTTGGATTAGTCTTAGATTTCACAGAGCGCCTCGGGGTGTTTCATGCTGTAAAAAAAAAAAAAAACAAAACAGAGGAAACTGAGCCGGGGTTTCCAAAAAGGTAACATTCCTCTGTGTTTTTCTTCTATTGTTTGTTTTATTCCTCTGAAATGAATCGCTTAGCTGTGATATCACAGTCACAGGATTCCACATTAATATTTATTTATGTCTGAACAAATGTGTTTCCAAATAGTTCAATGATGCAACAACATTGTTCAGATATGAGTATGAGGAAACTGAGGTGGATAAGAATTGTTCTTTACTCCACTCATTTCAATCCTCAGAAGTTGCAGTACGGCTCCGTCCATGATGACAGAATCTGGTTTCTACAGGAGGATATTTGATGAAGCGTTACCACCAAAAGACCACGACTCTCCATCGCTCTCCCCAACTGACCCCACAGTGATGTAACCCTGTGTGTATCTGACTGTTTTTATTGATTTTCAGCTCCCAGTAAACAAGTTAACTCTCAGATTAATGCTCTGACAGTTAAAATCAAAACAAACAAAACATATTCAGTCTAAATCTGTAACTTAAAGCAGGATTTGGTTTAAATGATGATCAAGTTTCTGTTTTGGTTCCTGATTTTCCTCCACAGATGCAGAAATGCTTGTTTCACATGGTGGATCAGCAGCATCACTGCTAATGATTTGACTGATGTAATTTCATGACAATTATACAAACCAGTGACAGTCGATCAATACGTAACAAAGATCTTTATCTGGATCAATTCCGGGCAAAAGGAACCACGGGGTGACACCATACGGACTATAAGTGCTGTACTATGTGGCTTACAGTACTCGACTGTTTTTCACAGTAATTTTAAGACTTATTTAACAGTTTAAAAATGTAAAAATCATCGTGCTTTATCATTTCTCTCAAATAAGGGCATAAAATCCCCAGAAACAGGCTTAAAATGAAAGAAAACACTTTTTAGGTGCATCCTAAAAACATAGAATAAACGCAAAAGAGGTTCCAAAACTAAAGAGAAGCTGAAATATTTGAACAAGTTTGGGAAAAAAAAGTTGCTTTTTTGAATAATGTTGCATGTATCAAATAGAAAATGAGTTTATATCCGTTTGAAAACATTAAAATTTCTCAGTTTCAACATTTTTCATGTTGTTCTAGTTTTATTTTCAAATAATTATGGAGTCGTAACATTCTGCATGTCATTCTCTGTATTTACATTTTTCATGGCAGCCCAACTTTTGGTTTTAAGCTCTTCAAGCAGCACTTTGAATCTTATATCAATTTTTTAAAAAAGGAAAAAGATAATATTTTCGGTCTTGGATTCTTTGTCTTTTTAACAGCTGGGAGACAACAGTTTTAGACTGGTGTATCCTCTCTTTGTTTGTATTCTTGGTTTATTTGTTCCTTACTTTCCAAATAAAGCAGCTAAAAAAAAACCAAAACTCTGATTTCTTCTCAGTGACTGGGTGCAAAATGCGACAGTCTGCCCCAACGTCAAAGATAAAAAATAGAGCAATATATTTAATCTGTGTACCATAAGTTATCCTTAAGATGAAAGGAAAAAGGTATTTTTTTTTCCACTTCTTTTTTTCTTAACTATTTTTTAACTAAGTATTTTTCCATTTTGAGCTGTCAGTCTGTCAGTCCATAAAAGAAATGTTGAAATATTCAGATTATTCTTAAAAGAATCCAAAGTTTCACTCTTATTACCCTTTCAAACTGTTCAAACAACCAGTTAGTTAAACTTATTTAAAAGTCAAATTGCCCACTTGAATAAAAATTGCATTATATAAAGACAAAATGCAATTTTCCTCACTAAAGTCTCTGAATGTTAAAGTCTGCTGCAGCTGTGACGCTTCCCCCTTTTGTTTCCTCGGGGTGAAACCACACCCTGCTGCTGCTTTGTTCAAACTATCCACTGAATATTCACACATCAGGGCGGAGCGGCTCTGAGGCTCAGTGGACCCTCACTGGCAGATATATTCAGGCCTTTAGAAACCACACATGTGCACGTACAAACTCACAGCCCTGTACACACAAACACTGTCTTGTTTATCACTGCTGGTTTCTGCTTCGCTTGCTTTTTTTCCCCTCTCACTCCGTCTGAGTCTGACTCTGTCTTACAGTCAATCCATCTGCTGAGGAGGGATCCCACCCAGACCCCAGAGACACAGAGGGGGAGTCCATGTGGAGATGGGCTTATTAAAGGGGAAAAGAGGTTTTTACGATGAATTTTTCTTACAAATTAGACAAAATCTACACGGATGATTTCCATACTTAAAATCAGAAGCATTACAGTTACCAAAACCCAGAGATACACACAATAACATCAGTGTGAACATGTTATTCCTGTGAGAACATCCATGAATACACATCCCTCACATAAAGGATCACATAATGACTCCATTGACCAATAACCTACACAGACTGAGGGGCCATCAATGACCTATTTAAAAACTCCAACACTTGAACTCTGCAGGCTATAAACAGCTTCAGGGGCCACACTTTGTTAGGGTTCAGTTTCGCCTGTTTCTCTCAGCCTAAAAACAATTTGTTGACAGCAGATCGAGTTTGGTGAATCAAATGTAAGACAATGGGGATGTAGGCTTGATTTGGCGTCATCAGATTGCGTGTTATGCTCAATCAACACTTACCAGTCAAAGGTTTTTTTAACTGAATATAATGATGCCAAATATTTTACCGATTTTTGGCATTTTATGTTGGAAAATAACCTCAGATGTTACGTTACAGCTAGCTTAACATGGGGTGTTGGTTTAGCTCAGTTGGTAGAGCAGGCGCCCCATGTACAGAGGCGTCCGTCCTTGTTGCAGGACAACTTAAAGCTCAAGAAGCTGATGTCCTTAAATGTTTTTCAGTCTAAAATAAAAAGATATAGAAGCGGTTTCTAAAAGATGTCGATGTTTTAGCTTGACTGTTTGAAAAACTGATCCCAAGAAATGACTTTAACATGGCTCAGTTTTTAATCCACGATGATGAGCTTGGTAAATTGTTTTGTTGGGTCTCTCTTTGCTTTTTTCTGTCTGTTACTTTGTGTGTTTGCTGCTGCTGCTTGTCTCCCTTGAAAAAGAGGTTTTTAATCTCAATGGGATCATCCTTGTTTAATAAAAGTTAAATAAAAACTTTAAAAAAGACAGAAAAACCACCAAAATAAGCTTTACTCATGGTCGTATTGATGCCATCTGCGCCGGCTCTCTGCTTGTTTAATTCAACAAAGTCGAGGGCCAACCAGGAAATTTTTAAGGTTATACACTTAATGATGAAAAATACTTCGTACAACCCCATTGAAAAAAAAACCTTCAAATATCCCTTTAATCACTACAATAGCTCAACTTAAATTCAAACATATCTTGACATCATAATATATAAATAAAACAATGTACAAAATAAAAAAATCAAACATGAGCCCCCCTAATATAATTTTCCATAAGTGTAAAATGGTTAAAGTATAGATTTGGTTTATGGGTCTCATACTAACAGTTTAAAATCAATACATTGTTCAGGGAGAGAAAGATGACATCATCACCAGCAGCAGCTATTAAATTCAGGTGACAAAGCCTCTTCCTGCCTTTCTTTACATGTTCATCCCTCAGGGAATAACCCACACACTGTTAATCCAGCTGGTGCCATCTGGCCTCACAGAAAACACACACACACACACACACACTGACACACACACAAATTAATCAGACATTCAGCTCTCAGCTTTTGTCTCTGCCGTTTCTTTTTTTTGTCTCCTCACACATTTGTGTTGTTCTGGGATGAGACAGTGATGGATGCTGATGTGACGGTAAATATGACAGCAGCCAGGTCAGCCTGTTACAGCTCAGGCTGTGTCTTCAGTTTGCAAGCGGAGCACACTGCAGCACTGTGAAGTGAGCGATTGAAGCTAAGGATAATGGTGCATCCAAACCACCCTGAGGGGAAAATTCTGCCAGTATACATTAACTTAACCACCTTAAACACTGCACATGAGCTTAGAGACCAGCAGACAGCCAGAGGGATGACACGTCATAATCATAACATACTTAAGGAGCTGGGTTTAAATGAATATTATATGACTAAATCAGGAAATGCAAGGGGATCAAATAAGGTCACGCAGCAACCCCGAGAGTGGAAACAATCTGTTTTCAGTCTCACGTTTCTGTCATTCCTGCCGCACAGTCTTACGACTTGGTAACAAAGGAGACATCCATACGCCCGGCAGATGACCAGATGATCCTGAGCTTACATGCGAAGATCATATGAGACAGGCTAGCGCCAGTTCAACACCATGATCCTGCCCACGGTCACAGCAATGTTAACCAAGTGTTATTTCTTCAAATCCCACTAAAAGAATTGTGAGTTATTGGACTTGGAGCAACACCCTGATGTTTCTCCACTCACACCGAGATGATTAATGAAAAACAGGGCTTGATTCCTTTCTTAAACTCTGACCTATAGCTGTAAATCCATGTAGTCTGTGATAGATGGTGATTCAATCATTAAGAGTCTTTCCTGCCCTGCTGACCACACATGGATGACTCCTCACTCTGCAGGAATCCTCACCGCTGACCAGAGAAGCAACAAACCAGTAAACTCAGGATATGGAAGGGATGAGTTCATATTTCCCAACTCACGCGTCTTAGTTTTTAACATGCCACCTCTGCAAACACTCAACAGATGAACACTTTGATGAAAAGGTGAATCTGTAACATCAAAGCTAAAGGCCTTTAATAGCCACTCAAAGTCTCACGCTATTCTATTTGATATGAAAAACAGCACAAAGCCTTAGTTTGTGGTCAGGGTGATGGCTGTGTGACTTGGGTTGTTTGAAAAAATGATCTGTAATGGGATTTAATATAAAAAAAAAATCATTTTGAAGATAAACTATGAATCAAACAGTCTACTGCACAGCAGAGACGGTTCAATTTGGCTGCTTGTGAAAAATGCTTTGAATCAACTTTTTTTCAAGACTTCTAAACAGAAATCTAAATTTTGATAAACCAACTCGTCTATAACTGAAAATTGGACACAATTTATCCAACACTGCTTGATACTGGACCCCAGAGTCTGCAGAAAAACACTGTTTCTTGGTTCAATGAGTGTGGCTTACATTAGCAGAGCTAGCTCCACCAGCTCCCTGGTTACAATTTGCTCCAGTCAAGTGATTATACCACTGTCAGAGCAGATACAACTTACAAACAACTATCTCCAGTTTCTGGATCAAAACACTACAAAACCACTGTGGGATGCTTTTTGTTATATGTACTTGTTTACATCAGGGTAATAGATCATTAAGCTTGGTTTATTCTTGACACATGCACATGGTCGACTAGGCTCTGTGCAACCAATGACATCATTTTAGCATCCTCACCCTTTTCGCGGTCCTTTTTATGCGGAAAATTTCTAGCCTCCACACAGTGACACGCAGACAAAATGCCAACCGAACAAGAGCTCCTAGTGTCTGAAATACAAAAATACTAGCATTTATATGACTCATCACACAGAGATCCCTGTGATAACCATGTGATGAACAATTTCTGGTGTGAAATATCAGCCACACTTGGCAGAAAAGAGGAATTACCAAAAAATGTGTTGTAACTAATATAAAGAAATGCAAACATCTTCTGCTCTAGTTAAGTAATATGGTAGTTATGAGTTTGTAATATACTGTTCCCTGCAGTTATGGAACTGACACCAACTGACACCAACGGACACCAACGGACACCAACGGGGCGTTAAAAATATAAAAGTCACATGTTCTCTTATGCTGATTCGGAACGTCTCGTTTCTGTGCGTCACGTTTTTGTGGATACCATAATCCAACCTTTAGGCAGCCATTAACTGGAGCTACAGCCTCAGTTAATGACTAATGAAGACTGAAGTCTAGTTATGGAAGTGATGCTGGGTGTTGAGGACCTGCAGACAGTCAGTCTTTTTGCCCTTCCCTGTTCCTTCCTCAGACCCTGACCTGGTTTTCGGATGATCATGTGAATTGCTTTCAGAGTTATTTCAGTACAGGCATTCCTTGAGATAATATTGGTCCTGGAAACTAATTTCTGACCTACAGACTATGAGCAAAGATCTATTTTTTAACCTTTAACTCTCTCTCTCTCTCTCTCTGCCTCTCTCTCCCTCTCTAAAACAGGATTTCCTCCAGACACAAAGACCACCATGCTCTGCCAAACAGATAAGCACAGGCCAGTGACTTGACACAAGGAGTCCATTCCTGTCATTCTTACTTTCTTACAAAAGGTGTTGATCCCACCGCTGGACCCCAACATGAAACATATGTATGAACAATTAACCGCCTCACATGCACAACGGGTCAGAACACGCATCATGGGTAAGGCCCATTAGGCAGGAAAAGAGGCCTTCCTACCTCGCTGTAGTCGGTGGTGAGGACCAGGGAGGAATCATCACAGGAGCTGACGGTGGAGGGGAGGAGCTGCTCTTTGTGCCTCAGCCAGACACGGGCCCCCTGCAAAACAAAGGGTAGAAGAACAGCATTAGCATCTGGACAGAACTGGCTCACATTGGAGTTGTGTTAAATGAAAAAAGTACTGGAAGTTTGTAATGTAATCCCATTCAGTTGACTTAGTTGCAAGTATTTAATTTACTTTGTTGCAAGTAAATGTAGGTGTCGTATGACAAATTAGTGAGACAGCTGCACATTCAGAAGAAACCACAGATGTGCACGCTCTTTTTCCACTTTCTTGCCGTTTCCCAGCATTGCTCACCACACTCTGCCACATAGCAGCTCTCTCACCATGACAAACTGGCACACTTATCCTCTTATTAAACTGTCATTGCTTTCTAGAAGAGAAAATGTGTTTGCCAGGCAGCATGCACAGGGTGTGTCAGAGGCTAAAACTACCATTCAGAGTAATATGCACCCAGTAAAACTGTCAAAATGAGGCTCTAGGTTATGGTTGTCAGCACCAAATCGTTCCATAAAACAAATAATATGACCTGAAGTCAGCACTTGCTACTTCAGTAGACAAATAATCATTTTTCCCCCTCAGATCAGACCCTGGTTCCAGACAGATTAACACGTGCACTACAGCTGATCCCTGCGACCTGGTCTCCTGTTTGTGTATCACTAACATTCCCAGACTTGTTTGTTAGCAGCTCAGTAACCAGAGGGAATAACAGGAATCCGTGGCTGATTGCTCACACCGGCGGTCATTTCCTTACAGTGGAAGTAGGACACACATTTATAGATCCGGCAAAGTTTTAACAACTGTAGTGGGCGAGGATGAATACCTGTTGCTGGTCTTAATTGTTGTTCTTTTGGGGTGACTAAATCCATGTGTGTTTGGCTCAAAAACAACAAATATGAACCTTTGGTTAAAGTGAATAAATGAGCTGAAACTGGAAACTTCAAAGTTGTTTTTGCACACACAAAAAATTCTAGCTAAGGTTTTGATGTTTTTTGATATTTGTTCGTTTACACATGCACCGCAAAGCGGGTGATTTTCTTTCAGAATGCTCAACATTCTACTCTTTCAAGGTGGGTTAGTTTATACCAGTGTAATGCCATGTCAGCAATGTGTCTGCACAGCCACATCATTGTGGAGTTTGCAAGTGCAAAGATGTAGTGATGCTTGAACTATGTTTCACGTGACCAGAATTATCCCAAACTCGTGTGGTAGCACTACATTTCCTTGACTTTTACCTTCTGAATTTTCACCTTGACTTAACTTGAACTCTTTTGGATATTTTAAAGGGAGGCTGGCAAGAACGAGTCAAGATATAAGAAGGATTAAAATAATATCACCCATTTGCATTCACTTGGATAAATTCATAAGTACATGTGTGAACGAGGTTTGGGCCAGGTAGCTAAATACAGAAACGCTGCCTACACAGCTGAGCTAGAGTTTAAAGAAATCAACCTCAAATTTTTTTAGCTCGCAAATGAAATATATGACAGACTGATGCAGACAGTTGTATAAAAACTGCAAGAAAGATCTTTAGTGGTCAAACAAAGAGGTATTATTGAAATCTTCCGTTAAATTTTGCACATTTATGCAAGATAAAAGTATATTTTATTGAACTTCAGACTCTCCCTTGTAAAATAGTTTTAATTTCCCCAATTAGTGATCTCCTACAAGAAATGCAGGGTCATGAAATTTGGTTTTCATTGACTCATTTGCCCTTTAAGAAGCAGAAACTGACAGGAAAGTTAGACTTTTGCGTAAGAAACTCATCTCTGTCCAGCCAATTCATCATCACAAGTGCCATGATCGAGGAGGCCGAAGCAGAAAGGGAATTGTGTGACCAACAGAGCATCAAACCGAAGAGATCAATATTCATGGATTCCACTAGGAAACCTTATACAAGGTCACCACTTCCAGACATCAATCCTCATTAACTATTAACAACAGGCGACCACGTGTGTGCACACACTCTCATTCGTGGAACACAAATGTGTTGGACAGCAGGGTCAGAGCAAAGATCAGGACGCTTTTGTTTGATACACTTAAATGCAGTCCGTCTTTTACACAGCTTTGGGTCAATAATGGATTAAATTAACACAACAATTGCAAAGAGTGATGATTGGTCTCCTTTCTCTTCCTCATTTTGTGATTCAGGCTCCTTTTTTTGGACAAAAGGCCACTCGGTCCAACCAGTCAGCCTGCAAACCCACTTCCATCATCAAGAATTTTCCTCCCCTCAGTCAGCTAATGGAGGGCAGCTAAATGTGGCTCTCTCAACCCACGGGGGACAGCGGTGAGTGGGGTAGAGAGGGTCGAGTAATTTAGGAGGAGGCTAAGCGAGGGTGGGAGGAAGGGTGTAGAGTCCTGATAATGTCCAGCCTCCTATTGTCTGGAAAAAGAGGCACACATACACAAAAACAACAGAGGTATCACCAGCACATGGCTTAAAAATTACAGTTTCTTGTTTGATATAAGAAGATTTGTGATTTTAACACCAGTGACTGACTGCTTCTGCCTGGTACCAGCCAGGCATGCACTGCAAGTACAGGGAAAAGCTGCTTCATGTGAGCCCTCTAAGGTCCACGGAGGAGATTAATGGTGTTTACTCTATATATTTATAAGAAGATCAGTTGTGGTTATGTAACTGACAACTACAGGGACTTGAATTCAGCAGAAAATTACGATACGTTACGGCTCAAAGCTGCAACAGCGGGGCTGACAAAGTGAAGCAACATGCAGCATGTGAGCTGTAACAAAAGGTAGATTACATTAAACGTTGCACACAATACAAAGGCAGGCAAGCCCTGACATGGACGCAGCTCAATACTGAGTTAGTTGTTTCACCACATCCTGAAATTTCTTCAGGTTCAGAATGTAAATTAAATGGACAAGCCTTGGCGACTTGCCCTTAACGGTTCAGACGCTGAGTCAGAGTCTCAAAGGTTTCCATTCACATGAACAAGCAGTTTGTCAAGAGAAGTCCAGACCCCATTTAACAGATATGTGACCACAGCAAGCACTCTTCATGCAGCTCTATTTTCTCTTTTGACAAGGATTAAAAAGACAAATAATTGAGCTGGTTGGCTACATGAGTTCACATAATAATGTGGATACACAGGCAATGAGCTAGCCAAGAAAGATGCTGCTTCCGGCTTGGTTTTTCTGAGATAGTTTTCAAGCAGAGTCATGAGTCAGAGCCAAAAAAGAACATAAGCTGTTGAAGTGGTTGCTCATCCTGTCATTATTTTGATATTTAGTCTGTGTGTGTGTGTTTAAAGGGTCCGAAGCTGGAGGGTATAAAGTCATGATGAATTGTGTCAGCAACAGATGGCCTCAACAAAACTCCTCCCCCTTTGTCCCCTCCATCCTCAGGAGCATCGTCACTAACTCAAGACAAAAGCAACCACCTCTGACAGAGAGCTCGGGAGTTAACCAGGCGGAAATACCCCAAACAAAGGCCAGCTGGGACACAGAGGGGGCACGGGTATCAGCTCCTGTCAAGTCATCAAGACTTGGATCACCTGCGGCTGATGCACTGACCACATCAACCAAACCCATGATTTGTGTGTGTGTGTGTGCGTGTGTAGTGTGTGTTCTTTGCCTGAACTTACACAAGCATCACTGGCAAATGTCACATTTTAAATAAAAGAAGCCATTCACTGGATTTAATTATTAAGCCTCAGTAATAAATAGTTAAACCCACCCCTGTGCCTCTGGTGAGCAGATGTTTTGATTGCTGTTGTGAAGTTTCCAGCTCAAGCTCACTTTAACTTCTTAAAGCCCCTGAAATACGGTTCGAAACAGTAGGAATACATGATGTAAACAAAGTTAAGGAAGTCTCAGGAGTGCTGGTTTAGCTCAGCTGGTAGGTGCTCAGTGCTAATGTGGATATTTTGTTTACCCCTGCCTTATGCTGTATGTCACTGAACTCTTGTAGCAGTTCTGAGACCAGAACCAGCTCACAAAAGTAATCCAATCCACCATAACAGGCCGCACGCCGACGTCCCATCATGCTCTCTGACACAGAAACCTCTCTGGCTGAATGATGTGATGGTTAAGTCACAGGCTTGTGTTTCTACAGCTCATACAATGACATCCAGCTCAGAGATTTGCTAACGAACAAGCGTTGAATATTTAAACGGAGTACATGGTACAAGGTGCCACGGTTCTTTCTCTGCTGTCTGGCGTAGCATGAGCACAGCCGGTATCAGGTGATCAAATCAGCCAAGGACAAAAGAAAGCTAATTAACTCATCTTGACTTGGACAGAGGTCAAACAATTAGTTATGATACACCAATTTCTTGGATCATAGTTGGGTTTCACGGAGCAGTGAGTGAAATTCTGCCCGGTGAACAGCCGTGAAGCTATCGGTGCTACAGGTACGAATGACTGATGGCCTGAGATGACGCCTGGCTGAGGCTGGAGAAGATCAAGCTGGAGGCCTGACAAGCGTCTCATTTATTGGCTTGGACGTGGAGGAGGATAAACGTAACACCGGGAACGCATCTACCAGGAACAGATCCGTCCAAAAGAAACTCGAACTGTTGATACTTTCACTTGTCCCTCTCATATTTCCTTACTGTGTTCACTGATGTTTGCCCTAATTATTTGTCCTTTGATAAACTCTAAATCCTCAATGTCTCCTTATTTAGACCAGATGCCAAGAAACAAGTTTTAAATGGAGGACTGTGCTTCAGCAGTCCCTTTACACCTCAAATACGAGGTCTCAACAGCATTATCATGACAATAGAGAGGCATAGTCACTACCCTTTGTGACCTCAATTATGGCGCCTGGACAGATGTGCAATCCAGAACACCGGCTGGCTGGATGGGCTGCATTTTGTCACGTCAACAGCAGACTGATACTTCGCGAGAGGAACCAAGTGTCTGTGACCAAAATGAGATTCCATTTTTAGACTATAAGAGGAAACCTACAAACTTCCAGAAAAACAAAAACAGAGAAGGGATCCGTTAGCCAGTGAACATCTCTTATTTATGGCAAATATTGTTTTTAAGTGGTTATGATGGAGAGTTACATGATGTATGTAGTCAGAAAATGTAACAACAAAAGGTAGAAATGCAAGACTTTATGTCTTTGTCCACCAGCATGGAGCATTGCCAAAATCAGGGATTGTGACCAAATCTACTGATTGCTGAGTAAGGCGAATGGAGTTGGGGGGGGGGGGGGGGGGGCAAATAGCTAGTGAGATTAAACAAATGGGCTGAGTGCAGCTGGGAGGAAAATCTGAGCAAAGGTCCTTCTGGGTCTCTGGTCACAGGCTTTACAGTGAGGCAAAGACTGTTGTACCACCAAAAGCAATCCCTTCTTGTAAATGAGCTTGATGGAAAGGATTGTTTGTCCTGTAACCATCCTGCTTCTGAGACATTCAAGAGTCAAGAGTGGTTTTCGCTTATTGAGAGATATTTACTGTAGCAGTTTTTCTTGGTTTCAGTCTTTCAGCTCTCTGCATGCTGTCTTCAGCATCCATAAGAGGATGAATACAGAGTTTTATGAAGATTGAAAGAGGAATGACTGTCCTTCTGCACTGGTCAGTTTCTTTGTCTTATTGTTGCCTGTTTAACATCTGCCAGCCTGCTGCTGCTGCTGCACACAGCCAGCATGGGGTGAGGCTGGGGAGGGCAGGGTGTGTGACCGAGCAAAGAAATCACATGATTAAAGGCAACCTTCAGCATCTGTCCTGGAAGACGTATGAATTAATGATGGAGGCAGCAGCTGATCTGAAATTAGCTAATGGAGAAGGAGGAGTCCCTCGGGGGTAGAGGGCTTCCCCCCTGTCTGTTGCAGAGGGGGGGAATGAGGGAGAAAAAGGGTGGAGGTTCATCAATTTGTCTTGACTCTGAGGAGCTGCTTGAACCCCCTGCAGAGGAGGCTATAAACAGACTTGAATCAGGACGGCCTGAAGGCAGCCGCCTCATCAGTTAACACTGAGCGGATTCATTTCATATTCAAAGACTGTTTTTGTTGAAGCAGGAGGTCTGATATCATGGAGTTATAAATACAACTGTGTCTCAGCGTTAATAGAAATCAAACACATGCAGCGCAGCAGGGATCTGGTGCCATCGCTGTCTTTAAAGCTGATTCATCTGCATCACCAGCATTCTTTGATGAAGTAAAGCCAACATGTTGGAATACAAGTTTTCTAAGTGTGTCTGTTGTCTGTCTGTTTCTGCAGGGGGTTGAAGAGCACCTCCCTTGTTAGCATCTACTGTAGCTGATCCACCATGTGGATAATGAGTATATTGAAAAGAATTTGCATAACAAATTATGTCTCGAGGAGCACAAAAGAAAGAACACATGACACTCAGTAATGCACAGTGTCCTGATCTACTGACTGAACAAACCTCTTCTTCACAACTTCTCTACTGAGTGATTAAAGTCTTAGTACCATCCCGAGCTCCAGGTTGTGACTCATTTTCTTTAAACAACAAAATAGCTTCACCAATGAGATGAAGAAGCAGAGAATGATCTGATTACTGCATATTTGATTGTATTGTGGACCATAAGTCGTATGACTTTGAGTATCTGTAGAGCCACCTGGCATCGTTTCACCATCCCCCTGTCTGTCATCTACATAACAGGCCTTCACTGTACTTGCCTGCAAACCGCTATGGGGTCACACAGCTGGAATCCCGGAGATATTTTAGGAATGCTGCTCAATCAGGACCATCAGAGACAGAGTGAGTGTGAGATTCAAGTGTGAAACATTAAAAACATGGAACACTCCTCCTTGTGTGTGTTTAAGTATCTTATGCGTGATCCTCCAAACAGCCCCGGGTCAAACCACACACCCTCATTTCTAATAAACAGAGGGGGAATGGATGGGAAAGCAAACAGGTCATGACTGTGGATTGTGCCATGCTGTGTTGTTTGCTTCTGTTAAACAGCGAGGTGCCTGTTAGAGTCTTCAGGCCTTGGCCGTTGAGAACCATGAAGTGCAGGGTGTGTACTTAGCCTTGGTGGGGTGTTAATCTTGTGACTAGCACTGCAATTACAGCTGTGGAAGCGACCTCACAACAGAGTCAACAAATTTATCATTCCCCCTCATTTGTTTGTTGAGACATGTTTCACCTAAACACACAGGGAAAACGTGACACAAGTGTAGACGCACTGACTTCAAGGCTGACATTATGTGTAGTAATCATAGGGGGCTAAAAAAGGAAAGTCACCATCTGGGCTGGGAGCTGTAATCACAGGTTGGAGGTTATTAAACTGCCAGACATGACCTCCGAAATGGAGAGGATTTAAAGTACTCTCATTACCAGATCATAGAGTCCGTCAGGTAGGGCAGCCAGTAAGGGACGGAAACATGTATCACGTCAGCAATAAGATAAATACTTTATACTACTACAGATACTTTTAATTGTAGTATCATGAGTCGGCCTAAAATTCCAGTCATATGTTGCATTTACCAGAAGTCAGTGCTGTAGCTCTGCTGAATGGCTTCTGCCATACCGCTGTAATGCTCTACTACCCAGATGTAAACAAGCACAGATGAGATGTAGACTGTCTGGTTAAACCAGCATATAAAGCTACTAGGGATGGGTAATTCAAGCAAAAGTGCTATTCGATTTTCACTAATAACTATTCAAAAATTATTCAAAGATGCCTCCCTCAAGCCACCACCACAGCTGCCCCCCACCCACATACATATACCTGCCAACATTGACTTTGACAAAAAAGGAGAGGGCCTTCGCTTACTCTGTACGGCGATCATCAAACTTACTTCTACAGGTGTTGAAGCTTGCCATTGACTGTTGATCTGCGGACAGTGCCCCACTTTCTGCTGCATGCCTCACTCTCACATGGTTTTGCATAGTTTGCGCTGCATCTCATTTTCATTTATTTACTTGATGGAGCTCCTGCACTTTCCAATCCATTAATAAACCCCTCCTCATTGTTTAGGCTGTAAAACCTCCGACCTGTTGACTCTTCTCGCCTGTCTCCTCTCATTATGTTTGTATTATTATAGTCAAGCTAAATACGATCTGGGTTGGACTTGGTTTGATTTATTTCTAAAGTCACTGAGTGTGTTTAGGTGGTTTCCGTGCACAACTTCCTTTCTTGCTCGATCTGCTTTTTTGGTGAATTGACGCGTCTCCTGCTGTAGCTGGACCACAACGGACCAGATCCAGTGTGAGTTGAAACAGTGACTTGAATGGAAACCTGGTGTATTCCGGCCATAAAATGCAGGAAAATGATAAAATATTAACGACTGTTCCAATATTCAAAAATCATTGCCTATCCTTAAAAGCCATGCATGACCAGGACAGCCACTGGCATATTAAACTGCAAAGAGGACCAAATCAACTCTGCCAACGATCACACATTGGCTGTGAGACACGCATTTGATTGGCTTCATACGCTCTCATGTCACACCCGTTATCTACCTGTTGAGTAATGAATTAGAGTGACAAATGCCACAAGTGATTGATTGGTTAAGCCTTCAGTGCCAGCGAGGGGAGGGGGATCCTCATGCTTTGTGAAAGTCTAATGTTCACCAAACACTGGTGGTGCTGGCTTTGCTAAGGTTAGTCACGCTCTGTGAACGATGCTGGCTCTGTTTATCTCCAGACTCTGTGATCCTTTGTTGAGTTTAATTCAGACTTTTCTAGTGTTGTCTTACATTCTGACTTGTTGGTTTGTATGATTTCCATAAGACAAGATGATTGTTGTTATTTTCACATCTATCTCTTGAAAGAGTTTCAAAGGATTTCAGATCTTCTGGACTCTAATTAAATTATTAACTCCTTCTCCTTAAAAAAATCTGCTTTTCTTGGCTCCCATAAACTAATCTGTCACCTGTAGGTATTGTACATTTCGATGCACTAAACAAGCACATCAGATTAAGCGCCTGCTTTTACAAGACCAGACATGACTCACTATGACTGTACAACCATGCCTTCATTTCATTTCAAGGTTTACAGAAATCAGACAATGGTTGAAGATGTTTATACCGAGTTAACAAAAAATGTGATTCCCCCATGTGCCCTGAGGTGATTTATATTTCAGAAACAGTCACACCCATGACTGCCCCGGTACATTGGCACACAGGGAAGGCAGGAAGGATGGGTGTTAGAAGATGGATTCAACATTGTCGGTTTGAGTTTTAAGAGCTGTGTCTCAATATGTTTTTGTTTTGTTTTTTTGTTAATTGGAGACAAGAGGAAGTGTAAATGAGCCTAAAGAAGGAGTGAGATCAGATTAAGATTATTTGTTTTCTGGAACACAGTTTACAAAGTTCACACTGCTGCCATGACTTTGTGATTAATTTGAAGCCAGCAGATGTTTGCTTACCTCAAAAAAGGGGGCACCCAGCTCTGTCTTAGCAAATCTTTCTCTCTAAAGCTCACTAACTTTAATGTCAACCCGCATTTCTGTAACGGGGACAACATTCAGCTGGACAAGCAGTAAAAGCCACCAATGACTGGGTTTTAAACTTGTCTGTTTATCCATCATCGTTAACTCATTTATAGGAAGAGAATCGGCATTATTAGCTCATAAGTATTAAGCTCTTCCTGCTTCTTTTAGCACCACAAGCACAGCTTTGTCTGAAGAGTTTGCTCATGTAGCATGTTAAAGCTTAAGTCAACAGCGAGGTGTCAGCGGGAGGTTATCACAGCATTGAGCTCCCCATGCAGCAGTCAGTTTGCTGATAGAGAGGGGTCATGTTACTGATAGGGACACAGGAAATATAAACACAAAGAGATCAGAAAAATCTAGATCCACACCAACAGAACACAGTTAAATGAAGTGGCAAAATGTGTTGTTCAAGAATGTAAAATTCATTATTTTCAAAAACTGAATCACCTTCCTTCACACCAGGCATCCGAGTCATTAGGGAAGGATTATCCGTGTTATTTGGGTTGTGGTCGGACAATGCCTGTTGGTAATTAGTCCCAGCGCTCTCGTGACTGATTAAACCACCTCCAGACTGTACCAAAGCTGCAGGATTGCTGCTGACACACACGTAAAACACTGCCTTAATAATGCCTCCTTGTTTTTGTTCATAAACAACCAGCGCTGTTAATCCAATACAACTTTAACACCTTTACAACAACAAATCAAAGTCTACTCATTAAATGTGATGATCCATCTACTTTAATGTTTGGCCAAACTGAAAGAATGCAGGAACCCTTTGCCATTTTGGGATGCTAATTTCTTCCTTTCTTACATCCTAAATTTACATCCTGTGCTCCTTCCTTACTCCATCAACACGTCTACAAGCACGGAAGTGAAGAGCTCTGATCAGAGTTTCTCAGCTCTCTTTAGCGGCAGCTGGAGGAAGTGACAACTGGGCAGAAAAGACCCCTGGTAGAAAAATAGTCCAGGTTTCTCACATTACCCATCCCAACCCAGAATGCTCACCAGGCATGCCAATCCACGGCTCCAGCTTCAAACACCCAGACGTAAACAGCACACAGAGCTGTGTGTGTGTGTGTGTGTGAGGTGTAAGTGATGGTGTGAAACCTAAAGCCTTGTCACCACAGCTCTACAATGCGTGGATGACAGGCGGCCATGACCGAGAATTTCAGGGGTCAGGGTTGGGAATCCAGGATTCCCTGTGTCAGAGGATCTTTGAGGAAGAGGAATTTGGTGTGTAATGCAAGGAAGGAGTTAACGGTTGTGGAAAGATCCTCATGTGGCTTTACAGTGTGCAGCAGCTGCTGCTATAAAGGAACTGCCTACCAAGTTTAGAAACTCATAGCTGGGATTCAGCTTTGACAACAGGATGCTTTACAGAGACGTTAAATGCATGAGGGGTTCTGTTTTATGTCTGATAGTGGGCGATTGTGAGCAATTGTATCATCTCTAAACTAATGAATAAGAGGAAATGAGATTAATCTGTTTTTAAACACACATTTAAAAGCATCAGAGGTCTGAATGGAGAGATTACATTTAGGATGGCCAAACCTCGAAGCCCAGCTGAAGTTTTCTGCTTTGTTTTTTTTTTTCTTTTTCTACTGGGTGTGTGTTTGTGGGTCATGGCCATTCAGAGGACGGATTGGGTGTGGAGTCAAAGCAGGGTAGTTGAAGGTTTTACAGTGTTATGTCAGCTCCTGAGAGGAAAAGGCCATACTGATAGATGGGAAAGGCTTCAGGATAAACCTCTGCGCACACAACCGTGAACCTGCTGCTGTCTCTAACACCGTCGTCCTCTTCATCACCTTAGAGAGTAAATCTAGCAGCTACATGCAAAGGCTTAAAAAACTGCAACAGTATTATACATTTATTGATATCCACAGCTGGTCGGCTATCAGAAATCAGACTGATGGATTCGTTGGTGCACAGAAGTAAATCAGACCTTAGATTTATCTCACTGCCCTTGTTTTTACTGAGTTGAGTTTAATCCTTGTCTTACTTCACTTCCAGAAAACCTGCTTAATTAAATCCACACTGGTTGCATGAGGACCTCAGAATGCCTGCGTCTTTCCACAACCCAGAATATAGTTCATTTGTTTATATACAGGGTGTTTTTAAATTAACAATAAACTGACACAAATATGATAGGCTGCTTCGACTCCTAGCTATGTAAGTTGTCCTAGAGTGCACATCTTAAGTATACAGCTCAGGGAGAAGTAGAATATTGGATTAAATAACATGATTGTGAGATTTTCTGTTGTTTATTTGTCATTAGAGACATATCAAGCAGAAAATATTACTCTGGCAGCATCACAGTAACTTAAATCATGCATAAGAAATTACAAAGAACGAGTTTACGTTGCATGACCAAAAAACAAAACAAAACTAAAACTACTTTTAAAACAAGGTAAACAAATGCAGCCCAAATGAATTTGTATAAATCTTTGGGTAAATCCCACACAGGACAAAAGGAGACATAACCAGATTAAATACAGATTTCTACTAAGCTGAGCTGAAATAATAACCTTCCTCTGGACAGCATATCACTCTAATAAAATCAGATTAAGATTTCAAATCCAGATAACCTCACTCTGTCTGCTGCATGGTGGGTTTATGAAGCACTATGCTAAAAACTATAGTTTGTGTGTGGCATGATGCAGGGTTTAAGTTTTAAATTTCATCATTATATAAAATGCAAGACTTCTGTTAAGACGCTTGTTTTAAACTATTGCTGAAATGGAAATTTTAACATGCTGAGGGTCATGAACTGCTTCTGTTGTCTCCAGAGGTATATGAGGTGAGTGGAAGGACCATGACAGACTGAGACTGACATCATCCAAACGTAACAGCCTCTCCTGACACTGTGCCCTCCTCTGAGTCAGATGAGGATGACAAATCAGACCTATAGCCGGTCTGTACAAACCCTGGGAGAGAGTGTGTTCTGCTGTCTGGGCTGATTTACAGATGATGAATCCAACTTCGTATGAGTTCACTGAATTTTAAAAGGCACTTTTGGTGAACTGTCATAAAGTGACACTGCAAAAGAGAGGGGGGGGGGGGCACAACCAAATAGGGTACAGTGGCAGAGAGACTGTCACGTGAATTCTGTTAGTCTTTGTCAGTAATGAGATTATCCCGCAGAACAGAGGGGGAGTTTTCTTCAACTCATTCACACTAGTAGTGTCTGCAATATGTATGAGACTTGTTGGGATAGCCTGTTAAGCGTTCACAATGCAGCTGCATCCTGTAGCAGCCCTGCAACCGTCTGTCTGGGATACAGTAGGCTGTATTTCAGTGGACGAGAAACCTCTATCCAGAGCACTAAATCAGCTGGACAAATGTTAAAAAAGTAATGCTTTAAATTTTTTATGAAAAAGTTAACTTACACAATAAAGGACCTTTCTGCAAACATTCGGGGTTAACGACACGCGCACCGAAAACGCAAACAAAACAAAAACCGTCGCGCGCATGTAACGCTTCTGAGTGGCGCTAAAAGTGAAAAAACTACAAAAATAAGGTTCTGCAATGAAACGTAGTGTAACTCACCTCTGCGAAAAACATATCCATGTTAACCAGTGGCCGACCTCACGTCCCTTTGTAGTCTGAGTTCAGGGTACCACGGCAGAGGAGGAGAGGAAGCTATATTCCCAAAAGATTTCCATCCGCTTCGTTGAGATTTTTCTTTTTCTTTTGGCCTCGCTACTCCAGCAGAGTCAGAACTGAGGCATTTTGCGGTTTTTCTTTCCTGCACTTAGGAGTAGTTGTGTTTCTTGAGCGTCTTTTGGGTGTCCCGTGAAGGCTGTGCCGTCTTTCTGCTGTCTAGTCATTTCAATGAACCCGGCATATTATGCAGGGAGGCGGAGCCTGCAGGGTCACAACCCGCCCCTCAGCATACGCCCTCATTTGTGTCCATTCTACAAAGAGCTAAGCTTTAAGAGGCTGTGCACAGTTTTCCTGTTAAGTTCGACAAAATCACACATATCATGAACTCAGGCGATAATGTCATTAATAAATAGAAGCAAAATGGATAGATAGGCAATTTGCAAATAGAGATGAATGTATCATAGAATGTTTGTGAGCCTGAGGATCAAAGTGGGTATTATTTTGATTTCCTTCCTTCCTGACCTTTGTATCTCAGGACATGAGCAGTTTTCTTTTGTCAACACCTGTAAATGCTATGAAAAATAATCCTTTTCAAACAATACCGAGCCTTAATCATTCCACATAGTATGTTAACACAGGTCACATGTTTGTTTAATACTGGTTCAAAGGACAAATTTTGTGGCAATTTATTGTCAATAGACTTTCTTGCAAAGTTCTATTTAATATAATTTGACAACAAAATACAAAAAAAAGTGCAAGAGCAAACAGAAAAATTTAGCTGATGGGGGTGGTGGTGGTGGTGGTGGTGCTCTGAACAACCTCACATGGAACCATGACAGACATCTCACAAACTTATTTATGCATCGACAGTATGTATTTCCAATTTGCACACAAAACAGAAAGAGTCAGATGCTTCAATATGCATTATCCAGAAAAAAAATCTGCATCAGGAGGTAATTTTCATCATTGCATTTAATCTAAATACGCCTTAGGAGGGATAATGTTTGCTAAAATATAAGCCATTAAGCCTCAGTCCAACCTCAAGTGTAACAATAATCACCCCAAACTCATGTCAAATCAGTATAACTGACATAATAGGGATAGTGTTTTTGGGGATTTTAGCGTTTGAGCAATATATGGTATTTTAAAGCCATAATAAATGCACTTTGATGTGTGTTCTAAAGCCGATCTATGCCCGTTATATCATGCTTTATTTATTTATTTATTTATTTATTTATTTATTTAGTGCTTTTATTCTTGCATTCTGTTTACAGTCACTTCCTTTACTTGTGACTACAGGGTAATTTATATTGTTGTTGATAGGATAAAAATGAATGCATTACTCTACACATAGCACACACTCACCACTTGAAGTCATTTCCCTTTAATCTGCAATCAATCTGAATGACCTTGAGAAGAAGACACAAGCTTTTTAATCTGTGACCTATGCCTGTAAGATCAGCCTCCGGGTCATGACCTTGAGGACACACAGACAAAACTTAATCTATATCCAATACTCGTGCAAAAGATCCAGACTGGCAAACTGTGCTGTGTCTGTTATGCAATCAGTGTTAGCTGTGTAAGCAGGGAACAATTTCACTCACTCCCTGAAATTCATACACGGTAGTAATGATTGATGTCCTCAAAGTCACTTCCTTGGTGGCGTAAGAGATTAAAGAGATTTTTTTTTGGCCTGTAATTCCTGATTTTAAGGTCAAGACAGCTTTGATAAAAACAAAGCAATAATTGTTCTGTATTCCTGTCAGGACTTTGGGTGAATAATACACAAACAATCCTTTTTTTAGTGGCTATAAGCTTGAACACCAGTCAGCTGTCAGCAGAGACAGAGACACAAACAACCACACTGGACAAAAACTGATTTGTTGTTTTGTTTTGTTTTGTTGACCTTTTCTGACATAACTGATAAAAACATGCCTGCAGGAAAGACAAGTAATTACACAGAGAAACGTCCATCATATCTTATAGATATTTGTGGTCCTGCAACTCCCCAAGAACTGTTTGAAAAAACAACCCTTAGACTTTAAGACAATATTTTATCTGATACGTCTCCTGTACTGCACTCTGAATGTGTTTTACTTAACTCAGGTAAGAAGTAAGAGGTTCTTCTGTGTAAACACAACTGATACACACACTCGTTCAAAAGAGAGACTGAAATCATGGGATGCTGAATTTGCACTGACTTGGTGCTGAAATGCTTGAATGCATTTTTTAACTATCCTGTAGATATATGCATTTTTATATATTTTCATTTATTATGTTATTGGTTGCTTATCCTGGATGCATGAGTGGTATGTAACAAGTGTTGCCTGTGCAACAGACCCCTCTGCCCAGGACAAATTTCTCCCAAGGGAGACAAATAAAGACACTTTGACTTTTGACTTTGTAAGAAGCATTTATTTACATACTGGATTTTAATTTCCTACACACACAAAACCGAAGACAAATGTGTAAAACAGCACATGCATATTACAGCTGCAAAGTTTTACAATAAGCTGAAGGGGGAGAAGCAAATCTTTAATGTAGATGTGCAAGTGGAGTGGTGAAATCATGAATGAAAAACATATTGTTCGTTACTAGAAACATCATTGTATATTATCTAGTAAGGGGTCAAATTTGACCTCACTGCATACCGTAGTCCATCTAAACCTGAATAGAGGTGTCAACAAAAGTCAACACAAAGTGGAAAAAAAGTTTGTTTCCAAAAAGCTTCTTTAATGTTTATCACAGTGCATCTATAAGATAAGATAGGTAAGAAAATTATCCATCCTACAATGGGGAGATTTACAGCGTTACAGCAGCAAAGTGTGTTGTGAAAACATTACAATAAGAATACTAAAAATAAGATAGTATAACAATTGTAACCTGGGAAATATATGTACAGAAAACCAGTCTGTGGATCTTTGTCAGAGTATTTAATATCCCTTCCTGAAATAAGGTCAGTGCAGGGTTTTTTGACAGATGGTGTAACAGTGCACGGCCCTAGAAGAAAGTAGGTCAAAATAATTTAAAAATGTTCTCATGAAAAGACTTTGATGACCATGTTCACAAGCAGTTTACTAATAAACAGTTCAAGACAACTTTAAGACAAGTTTGGATTTTACTTTTTATCTAGTTGTAGCTCACATCCACTGTGAGCTTGCAGGATTTTGTTTTGTTTTGTACATGGTAGAAAACTGGTTGGTATTTTTGTTTTGTTCAAGAGCAGTCAACCTTATGTCTCAGGTGATTTGACCTTAATCAGAAAATCAGCGATTAATTATAGCTCGGATTGAGAGCAGCCAAGGTGGCCTGTTGTTCATTTTCAGCAGAGCATGGATTTAGCATTTCCCGTCATTAATTTCCCCAAAATCTAACAATAGTGAAAGAAGTGCTTTTAAAGTGATTGACTAATCTGACCCCCTTGATGTGAAAATGTGGCACATAGATTTAGAGCAAGGCTTTCATTTCCTCTACCTGCAAGGACAAAAGAGGACAAGAACAAAACATTCATCGGATCATAAAGAACTCCAAAGGGAACAAGAGGCGGGGATGTGAATTTAAGGCTTGTTGTTTTCAGCTCCTTGACTGAGCTTCAAGTCAGCAGATGGAGACTTGGCACTTGAGGGAAACAGTCATGCAACTGAGGTTAAGCATTGCACAGAGATATGTTCATTGCATATTCTTCAAAATAAAGCATGCAGCATTGCATTGAGCGATGGCTTCCAAATTTAAGTGACACACATCACATTCTCTGTTTTCTACACATTTTCTTCCTACTGCTGTCAGTATCAAGAACGTATTTAGATAAGTGCTCATGTTGCAGTTTATTTTTGCATTCGAAGGTTTAAATTGCAGTTAACAAAACAAGTCTGTCACCCTACATACCATGGTAAATACTGAGGGTGACTCCAGGCATACCACAGCCTGACAGAATGATCAGCTGGCTGTCAGGTCTGAAATCTCAGCATCATTTACTGAGTGAAACTGAAAACCAGAAGCAGATGCATTTTCATAGTGGAGGCTTGAACTGCAGAGCCTCTTTTGTTTATATCACTGAATTTCACAAGAGGCAGGAGGATTGACTGAGGCGTTTTAAGGGATGTGTAACAGAAGTGAAATGCTTCAGATGGTTCTCCGGTGTTGCATTTCACAAGATTTCACATGAAAAACCTTGAGGCAAAGCAGACACGTACACTTTTAGAGTACAGATTTTGCTCCTCATTTCTAGCACATTTGTTGAAATATCTGCAGCTCTTGAGATGTCTACACGTCATGCTGCAGAACAAAGATAAAGAACCAGAACTGTAGCTGGACATACATACCTAATGTAGGATGGACCCAAAGTACAAAGCAAGGCTAACATGACCGTTTCAGATAAATGTTCTGGCTTCAAATATCCAAAAAAGGATGAAAACAGACCCTGACTTGAATGAAATGGTGTATTCGGGAGCTTAATGGAGACAGAGAGGTTATAGTGGTCCACCCTCTGGCAGAAAAGACCTCAGGCAAAGTCATTTTGGTTGGCTGAAGGACCTTTTTGCAGCCTCATGACACATAATGGGTTAAAGTCTAGCTTTGGATGGAGGCTCCATCATCTGATATCGACAGTTTGTTTATGTTCTCAACACAGCTATGTATGGTTAGTCACAGCCAGACCATGAAGCTCACTTAACTGGAGATGGTCTGATTATGTAAAAAGCACTCATCTGTGTGTTACTGCCTGCACACTGAGTATAACAAACATGAGCATCGATCTCGGTTTGGTGATGTCATTAAAGCACAGACATATACACACTGCACCACACTCAGTTACAATACATAATGAAATATGCAGAGCAATTCAACTTCTGATACAACATTACTACTTTTAATAATATCTTATAATATCATCATAAAGATCAAAAAACCAACTTGTGTCTGTTCCAGGCAGACACTAACAGTGATTAGTCGGTGCAGTTTTCCCTCATCATACTTTCTTTACTCTGCTAATCCATCAAAGAATGCTGAGGAAGCCTATATTTGTCTACAGAGATGTCAAATATAATGTGATATCTTTTCTTTTATACATCAGTTAACACAAATGTCCCCTTATAAACAAAAATATATTTATCCTTTGATTGACAGCTTAGCAGTTATAGCATATCCAATGATGAATGAAGATCACAGTAAAATAGAACAAACGTCTTCTGTAAAAGACAAAGAGCAATGAGTTTTGTAACTTTGTTTAATTAGAAATCACATTAAAAGGTCAGTCATCAGTTAATACCTGTAGGAGAAGTGATGTAATGATGTTTTGTTTAATTTCACTAATGAAGTTGATGTTTATTGTCTTCTAGGATGGAGGCCGCTGTGTCAGGAGAGCAGCAGATTACTGGACACACCCAGTGACAGAGCAAACAAAGACTGATGGGGGGGAGGGCAGGGTGTAAAATTGATTGAAACAAATGCAGTTTAGCTGAGATGGATGGCAAAAAGAAAGTGACCGTGGACTCAAACATGGAGCAGGTGACAATATCATCAAACAAAGGTGATTCAATCATTATGGGATCACTTTGCAGGCAGAGTCACATTAATGTGTAAATATGGTCGATGACATATCATGGTGCCACATTTATTAAATTATGGAGCTGATCCTGGAACACCATAGAGACACTCGGGTTTCAATTTCTCACTCCAATATTAAAAATCATTGCTGAGATAGAGGACACGAAATGACAAGATACAAATATGCTTTAAGTGTTAACGATTCCTGGAATTCAACTGATGGTGTTTCTGGGCAAGTTAAAGCCCCTGTGAGGAGCTTTTAGCCTATTGTAAAGGAGAAAAAAGTACTGATGCCTGTGTATGACATTCATGTGCAAACCAAACTGTTTGCAAGAAAACTGATCATTTCAGCAAAGGGTTTTTAATGTCTGAGGGTAGTTGCCAGAGGAGGCGATGAAAGCACATCGTCACTGTCTTTTTTGTCATCAAACGATCACAGTCAGTAAATATCTGACTGTTAAAAAAACAGCAGAATGAGATAATTATTATAACTTTTTCATTATTATTAAAGCACAACTCATGTATGCATAGCAAAAAATAAGTGAAGAAACGCATTAACCAGCTTTGTCCACAGGGGGGGCCAAGTCTGACATTCATAGAAATATCCTTACAGGAGCTTTAAACGTAAACAATTTCTGCCTTGTTTTTCATATAAGCGGGTGCATATATGAGAAAAACCGTTCCAGTTATCAAGTTATTATAATATCCAAGCTTGTCAATAAATAAAAAACTGTTAATTTTTAAAAAAAAGGATTAAGTAACTTCATGCAAAAAACTAACCGCCCTGACATTCATTCATGTCCAAACATGCTAACTATCCTGTACATAATCATGTGAACATGCAAGTGTTTAGCATATTAGATGCTTATTGTGTTTACTTTTCCACCTTAGCTTGTTAATAGCGCAGGTAAGCTTCTGGCTAGTAGCTAAAGCATGCTAGCATCACACAAAGTAAGTTGGGTTACCTACATTGTTTAACACTATCCCTTTCTGAAGCAAACATACATTTCTGAAGAATAATTTCTCCTAATCTTACTGACGGGGTTGTTGTTAAGTTGGGACCCTGCAGCAAATGCAACTAATTGTAAAGCTACCAGTGACGTCAGAAAGCTAATGGATTAATAGTTAATTTGGAAAATAAAGAACATATTCTTCACCGTGATTCATGTGGCTAAAGAAGCTTCTCCATCAGCACTACTGGACCTCCCTGTGTTCGGTGGACTTAAGGGCTGCAGCACTTCGCAATATATCTAACCACAAGCATTCCTCCTCAGGCATGCTCGCCCCCCAGACACATACCATACCTTCCAAGAGTTTGAGGAATGCGAGCCAGATCACACACTTCCCATGCTCCCTTGCACTACCAACTTCCTGTTTGTTTATTGAGTTTCATATTTCCATGCTCCCATGCTGAGATTATCTCCTACTCCTTATATACATACATTATGTGTATTCATTTCTTGAGGAACTTGGGGGATGATAGCAAAATCAGACCCCAACTGTTGAGTTACTGAAATGTAAATATGACACAGGAGCCGTGTCATGCTATCGGGATGTTTTTGTTTGTTGTTGGGTTTCACAGAACAGTTTCCTCTCACAGTCCAGAGTACCACCATCAGTGACTCACTAACCATTCAGAGCCTGAGAAAACAGAGGAGGGACATTCCTCACAGCATCCATAGCTGGGGAGGCAGCACTGCCTCATACGAGATGATTCAGCTGTGTGAATCACAGACGGATCAGCACAAAGAGTTCCCCTTCACTGTGACATCAGTAACCAGTGAGCTTTACCTTATATGTTCAGAACTAGTGGAGATGATCTCTACAGGCCAGGTAACAATACAAGACGTACTTTGATTCTTTTTTTACAACACCAATTCTATACGACTTTTCCAAAACAAGTCTTAGTACAGCAGTGATAGTATTTCATACATAAACTTGATGTCTCACTAACTCCTTTTGAATCTATGAGTCTAACTTGGTGGAGTGCCTCTCCATCACCATCTGATTCTATTGAATTGAACTGATCCGTTTTTCCTGAAAGTTGGGGTCATATGTGGATGAGGGGTGTTTGAATACACCTGCCTCCACCAGAATCAACAAAGAAAGCTTATTTAGGGGGTTGGTGAGAGACATAGGACAGTTCAATCTAATTATAGACTCTGGGGAGATGACTTCATTGAGGTGACGCCCGACCCTGGGGGATTTCTTTTACTGTTTCCCATCAAATTAAAGACAGGCCTCTGGAATTACTGTAGACAGGCCTGGTTTTTACCTTTGTAAGGTAATTAAATGACCGTCTACGTCTACAGTGCTTGCAGAGTCAAATAAAGAGTATTTATGGTGTAGTCTGTGCAACCCGATCTGATCCGAGAGTCATCTGATGTCTGAAACTGAATTCTTGGGAGTTAAGCAGCCTCTTTGGTGTTTGTATTATAGCATCAGTCACATCCTTTGGACCTCCACCATTAGTCTAGTATCTCAGTAAGTGGTTGTGTCTTTAGTGCATTAGTCGCTGGCTTTCTTTGTGGTCAGAATATCCATTTTCCACAAGCTTAGGGGCTGCAGAGATGGGATACTGACAAGCACTCTTCAGGCACTATCGCACACTCATAACCAAATTACAGGCCTGTGGATGTCCTTCCTCCTCTCATTCTCGGGACAATTAGCCGAGTCTTACAGAGGGCTAATGAGCCACAGAGCTATCTGCAGTTAAAATCAGCTGCCATTAGCAAAATGTGAGCATCCCTCTTTCAGTCTCCTTCAAATGTGGAAAAAAAAGCAGTGTATGTATGGATGATCATTACTGCTTGAGTGGATGGGACTAAAAACAGTTAAACATCAGTCTTTAAGAGCTCTCTGTGACCAAACAGACAGGCAGGCCAGCAGATAATGTGACTCGGACAAAGTTTTGAAATTCACTGGAAGTCAGCACACCTTGATCTAAATTACTGCCTGGAACCAGACTCTAATTTAGTTCTTTCCCAGAAAAGAAAAAGTTCTATTCACCAGAAAAGTAAAACAGGGAAGTTGTAGTGTTCACTCCTCTGGTCCAGACTCACAGATACTTTTCTGAACATGTTTGTGTACACAATGATCATATCTGAGCGTTTCAGAGACAATGAAAATGTGTTTGAGGCCAATTACAAAACAAAATCTTCAAGGTCTGCAAATGACTTCAATAAATCAGACCACCAGTGTGAAAGAACACTCTGACACTGTGCCTCCTCGGGGTTATCAGATCATTCCTCTTCAAGTATTGAAGCGCCATCTAGTGCTCTTGATAAGAATGTGCTATATCGCACTCATTCAGCCCAACTAAAAATTTGCTGTATATAAAATTTACAACTTTACTTTACTATAAAACTAGCTGCTTGTATAGGTTGCTAGTTTTTAAGTCTTTTTTTTCTTTAAATTGAATTTGTGCGTTTTACACTTAAAGGCTGACATTTAAACTTTATTCGAACAACTTTCAAAAGACAGACTGACAGTACACAGCCCTACAGCCATTATATAGAAAACCATTCCTGAACTGGCTGCTTTGTTTTCTTGCCAGGCCTAACACAATGGGAAATGTTCTCAATGTATATAATGCATAGTTTAACCGCATGTTGTGACAGAACTGTGTCATAGTGTCTCTTTTTGTTTCTACACAGTTATACAGGCGGTTTCCAACTTATCTCATACTATTTAATACAATCTGTTTCAAAGTTGGTTTGAAAGAAGAGAAATAAAACTCTCCAGCAATTTAAAAATGTAATATCGCATCAAAAATACAACTGAGTTTCAAGAAACAACTTATTAAGGGATCTTTTGGTCATTATATTTATATTATATTTGTTGTCCTAAAGATGAAGTGTTACACGTAAAGATGGACATCTAGTGGTCAGACTGGAAACATATTCTGAAGTTATAACACATTTTTTGTCTGTTTTGTGGTTCTGAATGTCAAATTCATTAACCAGTTTTTGTATAATATGTATAGAAGAAGCATTATGACACACACACACACACACACACACACACACACACAAACACACACACACACACATATATATATATATATATATATAAGAGAGAGAGAGAGAGAGAGAGAGAGAGAGAGAGAGAGAGAGAGAGAGAGAGAGATAACAATAAAGAAAAAAATAGGCCTGTATAACTGTCTAATAATAGCCTAATTCCTGCTTCCTCTGGTTTTGTAAATGATATTGTACAGATGCTTTATAAAAACAAACTTATTTGTTTTGTGTTTGTTAAGGCTGTTTTTATTGATTGGAACCTATTTTATGAGTGAAAATGATACAAGAAGTAGGAATATTACAATTCCAGATTGGACCCGTGGTGTAATTCAGCAACTTTTTATTTATTACATTTCTGATTTATGTGTTTACATTTTCCCTTTCTTCTGATATTAAATAAGATAACTGATAGAAAAAGTCTATTTTAAAGGTATAACTTAATCAAACTTACCCAAGGAGTGACGTCGTCGGTATAAGCCGTCGGGTTTTGGGACCCTGCGGACGGAGACGATCACATGACTGCTGGGAGAGGACGGGTCGTTGATGTTGCTTCTTTAGTTTACATACACACACGTCTGAAGGCAGCGTCGCTGTAACAACAGAGATGAATGATAATGACTTAAAATAAATCCAGTGATGAAGTAGTTTTTGGCTCAGTTCACGCGGAAAGGCAGCGGACATGGCTGCTGCTGTGTTACTCTTCGTTTCCTGTTTGGCTTTCAGTGGAAACTTGGTAAGAGAGAAACTGAAAAACGACTTATTTAATAACAGAAAAGTCACCTGATCACTCATGGGGCATGTAGTTCTTTGATCAGGCACGTTTTTTTCCCACTCTTTTTTTGTATAATAAAGTCTACTTAAATCCAATGCGGAGAGGAAAGGGTGTCTATTAGTATTTCCCCTGCAGACAAATCTTAACATAGCACTATCAACACCTGTCCTGACATGTCATAAATACCACACTGCAAACTTCAATATCTAATAAAAACTTCTTAATTTGATTTCTCTCAGGTTTTAGGAGACAGGTCTTTCTCTATAGACTACAAGAACAACTGTTTCCTCAAAGATGGAAAGCCTTTTCAGTACATCTCAGGCAGCATCCACTACTCAAGAATCCCTCGGTACTACTGGAAGGACCGGCTAATGAAGATGTACATGACTGGACTCAATGCCATACAGGTGTAAGTTTAACATCATAGTCAAAAAATGTTTCTACATGACTGCACAGTGATAACTGTAAATGTTTCTGCCCACAGATATGTGCCCTGGAACTACCATGAAGCAGTACAGGGGGTCCAAAGCTTCACAGGAGACAGAGATCTGGAGCATTTTTTGGACTTGGCGAATCAGACAGGTCTTCTTGTCATCCTTCGTCCAGGACCGTATATCTGTGCAGAGTGGGAAATGGTGAGTAGAATAACTGTGAAAACCTCAGCACTATTTTCACATGCTTTTTCTATAAGATAACACACAGTTTAAATGGTGTACAACATCAAAGTGACCTGGCACTGCCAAACAAGTCAGACACCAGCTATTGCACCTTCATAAAACAAGACATTCAAATCCTCAGATACTGTTTACCCTGGTGATGTTTACTCACAATATAATGTAGATAGTACAGGAAAATATATTTTAATAATAGGTGGATTAAAGTTTGATTTCAATTCACACTTCAGAGGAAGGATGTCATGTTTGTGTGATAGAGACTGCTGCTGATCTTATGATAACAGAGACTGATATGAGTCACCATACAAAGGAAGCGGAACAACTTTAACTTCTTCTTTTTTTATTATCAGAAATGTTCATCTGGTTGAAAAAAGAAAGAAAGAAAGAAAAAAAAACACAACTTTTAATACATCTGAAATCTTCTTTTCCCAGGGTGGACTTCCAGCTTGGCTACTTCATAAACCAAATATCATCCTTCGCTCAGCTGACACAGGTAAACATTAACCTGTTTAGTGTCACTTAATTTCTTGTTTATAAAGTGTTGTCATGGAGTTTTTCTTCTGATTCAGATTACATCCAGGCTGTCAGCAACTGGCTTGCAGTCCTTCTGCCTAAAATAAAGCCGTGGCTGTATAACAATGGGGGCAACATCATTACAGTGCAGGTAAAGCTTTAACTGAGTTGTTTTACTGATTAAATGTGATTTATTTGAAGGGTATTTAAATATTTTTATTATTTTTGGACCACAGGTGGAAAATGAATATGGAAGCTACTTCGCTTGTGACTACAACTACATGCGTCACCTGCAGACTCTGTTTCGCTTCTTTCTGGGTGAAGACACAGTCCTGTTCACCACTGATGGAAACACGGACAAGGAAATGATATGTGGCTCTCTTCAGGGATTATATGCTACAGTAGACTTTGGAACAGGTTGGTACTAATAAATCAAATATATATATATAATATGAATTATCATAGAGGTTATATTTAGATAACTTATTCTTTCTTTATTTCTGTACACAGATACCAACATAAAGGAAGCCTTTAAACGGCAAAGGAGGTTTGAACCTCAAGGACCCTTGGTCAGTCACGTTAATTCACGTTTCACAATATGCAGTTAAAAAAAATGACAGAACAAACAACCCAAATGATTTTTTGAATCGTGTTGCAGGTGAACTCGGAGTTTTACACGGGCTGGTTGGACCACTGGGGAGATCAGCATGCCGAGGTTAATGCTCAGAAGGTCAGCAGAGTGCTAGGAGAAATGCTAGCCATGGGGGCCAACGTCAACATGTATGTCTCCCCAAATACTCCGCACAACATCACATATGTGGCTGGCTTTGTACTCCGTTTTCTTATTGTCCAAAAAATTCTGAACAGAATGATCAAAATCCAAAGGGAGTTGAGTTTTTATATTCTTCCCACTGCCCTTGGACTGCTCATTCATTCCCTAAAAAATACAGGTCACATATTTTGGTTCCTCTTTGAAGTGAAGTGAGTTTGAGCGAGTCTCATTCAGCAAGAAAGGCCCATAAAATGCATTTGATGGGGACTTTTTTCTGGTATGGTGCTGGAGTGAATATTAACTGCAGCATGAAATTACTGCGTACCAAAATCAAAGTCTTGTTGAGAACATCGACAATAAGAAAATGGTGTATTACTTTTCTGAAGTATGCCTCAATCACCAGTTTGAGATCAAACCGCTCCTGAAAGGTGAAACACCCCTGATTTTGTCACATACTCCAAGTTTTCTGCTGTGTAACAAAATCTTCCTTCTCTTTTATTTATTTTCAGGTACATGTTTGAAGGAGGCAGTAACTTTGGTTATTGGAATGGTAGGATTTGTCATCATACTGTGGTCACAGTTTAACTAGAGATGAAATCTCACCATGTGGTTTATCTGTCTCTCTGTTAAAGGTGCGGATCATGACACAAAGTTCCGCTCAGTGGTGACGAGTTACGACTACGACGCTCCACTGACGGAGGCGGGAGACCCCACAGAGAAGCTGCTGGCCATCAGAGACATCATCAAGCAGGTGTTACTCACACAAATGTTACCTGCTAAAGCTGATGTTCTGATGCACATGTGACTACAATCAAAAAAACACACATCGCTTTTTCTTTACAGTTCAAAGATGTTCCGTCTGGGCCCATGCCACCAGCGACTCCTAAGTTTGCCTACGGTTTTGTGACCTTAAAAAAGGTAACATTAATTAAAAGATGTTTAATGCTCAGCTAAAATGTCTCTTGGTCCTTGCTTTAATAAATGTGCTCTATTGTAGATTGGAAGCATCAGCAGCCTGCTGAGCACCATCTCACCACTTGGACCAGTGAAATCCCAGCATCCTCTGATGTTTGAAGAACTGAAACAGGTATGAGCACAACAGGTGGAGGGACTTGTGTTGTATTGACAAAAATCCTCTTGAAACGTGGAGAACTTCTGGACTGTTTAGTGTCTGCAACCTGTCATGTCTTTTGTGTCTTTTGTGTTCAGTTCTATGGATTCGTGCTCTATCGAACCACGCTGCCCAGGGACCTCCCACAGCCCACGCCACTTATATCTCCACTGAATGGGGTTCATGACCGTGCATATGTGTCCGTCAATGGGGTGAGCCTTTACAATGAACTTTTGTTGTCCAGCCAATCAGATGTTTAGGTCAGGTAGAGGGAAAACATGACAGGAACAGACCAAGCATGCTTCTTTTCAAACATGTCAGCGTGTGTTATAGTACGTTGGGGGTTTTTTTTATATTAAAGCTCATTATTTACATTTGTGTGCACAGGTTTACCAGAGCCTGTTGGAGAGAGACACCAGGCTGGTGACCAACATCACAGGAAAGCAGGGGGACACTTTGGACATCCTTGTGGAGAACATGGGCAGGGTGAACTTTGGCACCAAGATCAACGATTACAAGGCAAGAGAAGAAAGTTAAACCAGAGTTGATTCATTTTCATCCACATCACTGTTGGTGTGCCTTCAACTCCACACTTAAATCCCATTTTTAATTTCCAATTCACATCACATTTTAAACTGCATTTTGATTTGTAAGAGCAGTGCTTAAACACTACATTTATACACTGCAGGGCCTCTTAAGCGACCTCTTCCTGGGTAAAGACATACTGACTGATTGGCTGATGTACCCTCTGGACATTGATGGAGCCATCGCTGCTGGTTGGCCTCATTCAAACAGTCGAGAGGCCTTCAATGCCACTCAGAAGGAGGCTTCATCCGGACCCGTCTTCTACTCTGGGACTTTACAGGCTAACGGCCTTTCTTGGGACACTTTTCTCAAGCTCCATGAATGGACAAAGGTAATGTAGACATATTGGAAACGTATCACATCACAAACAAGGAAACAAATACACAGTAACAAAATGTGAGAAATTAAGTTAAGCATGTTTTCTTCCCCAAAGGGCAGTTTATATTAGTATTTTGAGGTAACAGTATCTCATCTCTACAGAAAATCAGAGCAGATTTTTATTTTCTGATGTTGTTTCTTTCTTTCTTTTTCTCAGGGTCAGGTTTGGATCAATGGTATGAATCTGGGACGGTACTGGCCAGCCAGAGGCCCTCAACAGACTCTTTATGTCCCTGGTCCTCTGCTCAGCCCTAACCTGCCTAACAACATCACAGTGCTCGAGCTGGAGGCGGCCCCAGCACACCTCCGGGTCCTCTTCATGGACCGGCCTCAGCTAGACCTTCCAGCTGGAAAGTCCTGACCATTTTTAAAAGTTGCCGTTGTCTTAACAATCAGTTTTAGAAGTTGGTTTTTAAAGCAGAGGACATCCTTGCAACAGATAAACTCACAGGGGGGAAGATGTTTGTTCCGAATAATTTCTTTGGCACTTTCACTTTGAATTACCTCACATATCAGTGTTTCTGTATCAGTCACTTTTTCTGCTTTTCCTCCACCAGCAGCTTCAGTCAAATAATCAAACTGTGATTTTGTGTTTCAGCAACATCTTTGCACGGGAAAAACTGAAATCTAAGCAAGTGTTTTTGTTTTAGTATGAGAAAAAAACTATTTTACTTGATATGAGGCACATTTACTAAACCAGTCCAGGAAAATGTTTTATTTCAAGATATTTATGACAAAAATGAGGTCTGAATTGCTTGTAACAAGTAAAAAAAAATAAAAATCTGCCAAGTCAAGTTTCTTGAAATCAGAACAATAACTTTATACAATCTTCCCTCCTACCCTATTGACAGTTTTTTACTTGTTACAAGTAATTCAGACCTCATTTTTTATCTTAAATAACTTGAAATAAGACATTTTTCTGGAAATGCAGCTTTTATTTTTTTTTTCAAAAATAAGACAAACACTTGCTTAGATTTCAGTTTTTTGCAGTGTAGGAAAAAAAGCAGTGATTTACAAAGAGTATTGTAGTTTTTATCTCATTTTTTTACTTCCAATAATTGCAGATACTGTTAATAAATTACACAATTACTCATGAACTTTTGATACTGTAACTTCATACAGCTGTCTGTGATCCCCCTCCATATTAAAACGTTATTTTCAAATGTATGCATTGAAGCTTTCATTCAGCACAGTGGAAAGAATTTTTACGAGGTAGTTTGCTTCTTGGTTGGATTATTTTCATGTCTTGCCTTCGAGTTTCTTCTCTTTGCGATGTGCTTGGACACAGCGTGGGGTGCAGAACGAGTACTCGAGGTACTGAAATGGAATCTTTCCCAGCAGCGACTCTCCACACGACCAGCATCTCCTGATGATAAAAACAAAAAGCACAGAAATTCAGCACCACTGAAACTTTCTTTTACTCTTGAGTTGAAGAAACATGAGGCTGGCATGCAGGAGACTTACTTTACGTTAGAGATACTGGCTCCTGTTGCAGCTACTTGCTCTGCTAGCCTCCTCTCTGCTGCTAGAGCTCTCTGTAATGAGAGAAAAACGTGATATTTAAAGGATGTTTTAAGTCAGCTTTAATATCGGAGATCAGACGCACTGACGCACTTTTTCTCGATCACTCAGAGATGCAAACTTCCTCTTCTCCTCTGCCTCCTGCTCTTGTTTCCTCTTTTCCTCTTTCTGCTCTTTCTCTCTTTGTTTTTTCAAAGCCTTTTGAGCCTTCTTCTTCTCAGACTGCTTGGATTCGATCTCAGCCGTTAGTGGCCCTGGGACCTTGGGTTAGAGGAGCATAAAAAATGATGAGAACTCTGCTCTGACTGAAAGAAACAAGTCCAAAATCAAACTTTAACCTTACCTGTGCCTTGCTGTAGTCATATTTGTCAGGATTCTCCCCCATGTATTTACGAAAGACGCTCCTTGTGTCTTTGTCAGGGGCGACATTATATGGAGTCTGCCCTTTCTTATCCCTAGATAGAAAAATTGAAGAAATATTAAAATCTTGGGATTCACATCAATTCTACAAAATATAAAAAAATACTTTTGTAGTTTTTGTTCCACCTGCCTGCAGGCTGGGTCTGCTCCAGCATCCAGCAGCAGTCTCACCACCGCTTTCTGTGCAGCTGCTGAGGCAACATGCAGCAAAGTAAACCCTGAGGAGTCGATGGGCTTATTAAGGAGTGTTAGAGGGTTTGAGCCATCAGGTGGGTTGCTCTCTGACTGCTCTTGCTCTGGACTCTCTGTTGTTTCACCAGGTGGTTTGAGAAGCCTGCAGAGAGCGTCAACATCCCCAACCTTACAGGCCGTAAACAGGGCGTCCCTCACGCTGTACTCCCAAGACTCATCAACAACTTCTATGGAGAAAAAAAAGAAGACTCTCTGGTATCATCAAACAAATACATACTATTATAAAGAGACCGAAGTTTTAAAATACAGTAGTGAATATAAACATCCTCACCTTCCTGTTTCTTACTCGGTGCTCTTCTCTTTCGTTTGCTCTTTGGCTGTGTCTCTTGAGGAGTGTCTTCTTCTGCTGGAGCCTCCAGCATTTCCTGTTCCTGATCATCTGCTTCTGTGTTACTCAGTTCTGCCAAACATGGGTGTAAAATTTAGTAAACATTGCATTACTTCCCTCTGACTAACAGGGTATTCCCTGAGTTTCTTTAATTTAAACCAGACCTACCCTCGGTTTGCATTTTGCTTCCCACCTTCCTTCTCCTCCTTCTTCTCCGCTGTCTGGGGGGATAAATTTCAGATTCCCTGAGGTCCAGAGTTCCTAACGTAAGCTCCAACATCTCAAGCTGGATCTCACCACCCTCCTCTTCGTCTGAGTCTTCATGCTTTTCTTCTTCTGATGCCAAAAAATTCAGAGTAAAAAGAAACTTTGTGCTTAGGAAGCATAAATTCAGCCCTTACCTAGAAAGCTTAACTTTAAACTTGAATCCTAATCTCTTAACCTACCTTTCTCCTGCGCAGCATTTATTTCAGCTGGGGGTTTGACTTTTCTCTGCCAGGCCTTCTTGGATGGACTTAAGACAGCTGACATATCAGTGTCTTTCCCTGCATCAACATATTGTGCAGAGTATTGATTATACCTTGGCTGTGCAGCCATGGGAAGATAACATAGCATTATTCAAAAGTTGTAATTTAACCAACCATAAATATGGACGGTGGAAAGCATGTCATGCACCCTCTGTGTTTCCCGGAAGGTCGCTCTGCGTGTGGCAAAAGGAAGTGTACGGACCCGAGGATCTTTCTTCTCGAGTGGGGCCGCGCGCCCACCAAAGAAGATGGTTTTGTTGTAGCTTGGGGCTCGAACAAATATTGCAGAAGCCTCCTTTAAATATTCAGCCCAGCCTACCAGAAGGTCCTGAATGTCCTGCAAAATGTTGAGAAAGATTGTGTAAGCACATTATTCAGCTTCACTTTCAACAAATACAAATAAAAAAAAAACCACTGAATGGCTCACACACACTTATTTTTAAGTTTAAAAAAAAAAAAAAAGAACCTAACAGTTAAAACGATGACAGAGGTGTGATCTTGCCTTGACGAGTGCTGCCTCATTGTGTCGCCTCAGAGCAGCTCCTGCTGACTTTGGTGCATGACTTCGATTCTGAGAGTCCCTGAGTCCTTGAGCAGTGCCTCTTTTTGCTCGCACAGTGTATCGGTGAAAAGTTTTGTGCTGGAGGACTTCTTTTCTGTAAGATAATGATTCTCTCTGGATTAAAATGTGAACTCTGCTCTCCTGTCCAATGAACCATGTGTGTACTGTTTACACCGGATATTAACATGTGTCATAAATGATCCCCTCATGAACAAACAGCCCTCAGTACAGCATATTGTACTGTTATTAGTACTATTTATTTGAAAACAAACAAGAAGAAATGTTCACTCACCCCTGGAAAACAGTACCAGCAAAGTGGCCTCCACCTGTCATGAGAACCACCCACACAGTCCTCTTATTTACGGACTTCAGCAAGGACACTTCATCTTGTTCATCACTGGACTGAAATATTGCAGGAACAGAACATTAAATTAAAGGACTGTTGATGTACAGATCAATCACTGTGCTGTTACTCATCTGCTGAGCTTCACCTTTCCCTGCAGAATACAGCGGTACACTGATAGATACTGTCCTGCCGAGTTCTGGAAAACCACCTTGCTGCAGAGCCGGCCAGATATCCAACCGGTTTCCACGGAGCTGTCGTTATCTGTGCTGGTGACATTGCTGTTTGTTCCTCTTCCATCACTTTCTGAATCTTCATCCTCTGAATCAGAATCAGAGCCTGAGATACTTGACATGTCCCCTGTGAAGAAGAAGAAGAAGAAGAAGAAGAAGAAGAAGAAGAAACAAAAGAAAGTCAATCAACTATTACACACCTCTGCTCCTGTCCTGCTTTCTGTTTCCTCACCTGTTCCAGTCTTCCTCTCAAACTCCTCAGCTGTGACTGGTGGCATCCCTGACATCTTTAATCGCAGGTTGAATCGATGCCAGTCGAGCTTGTAGTGCTCCGTCTGATATTAAAATGAAAAGGCTGTAGATAAGATTCATACATTTCTTTTCATTTGATCACTTGAGAAGCATTTAAGCGTGTATGATCACCTGTTCATCACGGTTAGTGAAGGAGCATCTGCAGGCCAAGCAGATCATCTTGTCTGACACCTCTCTAACCAGGCTGGATTCCCTCTGTCTCTCATCCTCACGGGGTTTATCTTCCAATTCTGTTCCAGACAAGAAACAAGGCTAGGTATAAAACAGAAAACTGATGATACCGTCTGCTGATGGAAACTTACAGCTGATGATCACATACCGTCTGAAGCTACATCGGTGTGCAGAGTCTGCCTCTGGACAGGGTTCACTTCTCTCAGTCCCAGCAGAGCTTCATCATTTTGGCACAGATCGAAGACAGATCGGTTCTCGAAATCAGTCGTCATAATTGTTGTTTTTAATCCTGGGACGTCTTAAAAAAGAGAGAAATGATCACGTTTAACCAACGTGATCCATCAAAAATAAAATTTACATCACTCTAAACAACTACATCACAATGTTGTAAACAGTTGAGTCCAACATGACAGCATGACTGTAATGAGCTGACCACTTCAGGAAACATTTGTACTTAAAGCAAATGTTATCTTCGCTGATGTAATGTAACTAACTGCTCTTTGAACGACACGTGTGGAGGTAGATACTGAAGTCCCTGTCCCCTTTAACGGCAACGTGTATAGCTAACGTGTCAATATGTCTTTAAACTTACTCAGATTAACGTGTTATACAATATACTATATTTAAAGTAGAAATCAACTTACCATAAAAAGCTGTGACACTCTGAGCTCTGTGCTAGTGTTTCACTGCTCGTTTTCCTTACACACCTACGGAAGCTCGAGAGTGTCAAAAAAGGCAAAGCGAAGGCGTTCACTTTGCCAAAGTCGTAACCGAGACCTTTTGTTCTACAGTGAAAACTGTATATTGTATCAGTAGTTCATATCAGAAATTAACGTTATATAAGGTAAAGAAGTTATATTAATATCATTACGGTATTGTCTGTCCTACATTAATACTGTTGATGTTTCCCAGTTTTTGTTCATGCATCTATTTCTCATGTTGCTTTGAAATAATTATTTCATTTTTTTTCAAATTAATTCCTATGTATTCAGGATCTGAAACCATACCCCATTGGATGTCAGCACTTGGATGGTTAGAATTATTTTAGCGCATGTATATTTGTATTATTTATTTAACTATAATAATATGCTGAAGTGGACCAGCACTTAGAACTGTAGGGTGGCATGAAGAGTAGCTTTGAATATAGTGTCATTAAAACGATGATTATATTGAAATAGTATCACATGCTGTTTAAGTTCTTTGTCCGTATGGCAGACACATTCTCTCTGTAAATAAATGTGACTGTGATTGCCACACACACTCTACTGTAAAATGTGAATGTGACATAATAAAAATGGTACATTGACCCTTTAAATAAACATCTCAAATATCCCTAAAAATTACATAATTAACAAATTGTGCAGGGAAATTCGGAGGTTTTTCTCAAACACAGCAGAGAAACATTATGGTTCTGGTAGCTTATGGTTTGATGCAATGCACATTATAGATATATATGTGTCAAAATAAAACCATTTTTCTGTTCTTCAAAGGAAACTTCAAATTTTGGATTCACTCAGGTTTCCTTGAAGCTCTTTTGGATTTTCTGGCTGGTGCAGCAAACAGCTTGTGCTGCTGAGAGAGAGAGCAGTTTATTACAAACAAGCATGTTTCAAGTATAAGTTTATTGGTTTGGAAAAGCTTTCGAAGATTTTTGTTACCATTCTCTGCCAGACACTGTTTTGCCTCCAAAATTTCAGCAGCAATTTTTTTTTGCATTCATTCCTCTCTTGTGAATTCTTCTTTTGTTCATGAGAGTGAAATCATTATCCAATAGGAAACAAGACTTCTTTGAGCAAGTTTACCCTTTCTTTGTATGCACATAGCAAAGCACCACCTGACTGTAAAATCTTGACTGTTCAGTTGTTTAAAAAGTTGCCTTGCTTATCAGCAACTACACCATTTTGTATCATCAGATTTAACCCTTCATTCAGTTTCTCTTGTACTGGAAGGGAGATCATGAAACTGAATGGTGGAATTTTTTTTACCAGATCAAGGGAAAAAAAAAACTAAACTAAACTAAAGAAAAACAAAACATTGTTCAGGCAATAAAAACAGGGAACTATGTGGGTCACCATCCATCATCCTGTGGCAGAACTTTTGTAAATGTTGCTACTTTTGCCATGATTAGTCAAAATGTCCTGTTTCATAACAGTTAATGGGCACTTTAAATTTCAACTCCTACTGAAATCAAACTAGTTTAGAAAATAATCATGCTTAAAGTATGCTACACTTAAGGCAAACTTTTTAAACTTGATTTTTAACCTGTGGATTAGATTAACTAAACGTTTTAGCCCCTAACTTTTTAAAAACTGGGGTATCCTTAATCTTATACCCTGATTATTGCTACAAAGAGTGCCAATCAACAACAACAACAAAAAAAACTGTCATTGGCACGTTATTACAAAGATACTCGTATTTTTCCCTCTTTCGAGATCTTCAACACATGACGATGTAACAACTTTTTAAAAAATTGGTCTCATTTAATTATCTCGTCCTCAGCCCAAAGTCTTTTCTATCGGACCTCCTCCAATTATTGTGCATTTACCTAAAGAGCACGCTGCGGTCATGTGAAGCTGCAAGTTAACCAGACGATGAACCGTTCTAAGCATCGACAAATTGTAGGGAAAAAGTACACACACGGGACTCAATGCAGTATTGGTGAGCTGTCATGATAGTTTCTTTAGGTTAATGCTGTTAATTGTTTGAAACTTGGTGTAAGTTATCGGTAGCTACTACTTGAAACATTGCAGGGTTAGCTTGCTAGCTTAATTCACAGTGTCTTCACGCGACCAAATAACGTTAATATATCGCAGCACTTTCGTCTTGCTTCGAAGGTTGATTAAGAACTGCTGTCATCATAAAATATTAAGGTTTTTTTTACAAAATTATTTTCGCATGGCTCGTCGAAGTGCTCCAACCGGGTCTCGAAATGTGGGCTGACGTGCGCGCGACGAAAATTTTTAAAGGGCACTTCCGGTACAGTTGTCAGAGCCCGGATAGCTCAGTCGGTAGAGCATCAGACTTTTAATCTGAGGGTCCAGGGTTCAAGTCCCTGTTCGGGCGACATTGTTTTCTCTTTTTTTCCCTCTCACTTTGTGTATAAGCACGTTTTGCCAAAGTTAGAGCTTTGTTCAAGTCACTGTTTATGTGTTATTACCAGCCCAACATAGCATGTCAACTGTTGTGAATCCATTCCCCGGCAGAAAGAAAACAGCAGTCCGAGTAAAAACACAAGGTAGTTAAAGCCCTAAATTACCTGGAACCTGTGCCAAACATTAAACCATTGAGTGTTAAGCTAGTCATTGCAGAGGATCTGTTATTACACAGAGTGAGACCTCACATTATCCCACTGTTGGAGTTGTTGTTTATGAAAGAATCAAACTAATTTAGGGATTAAACTCACTCGCAAACAAATAACAGTAACCCTGTTATTTACCTGAGAAAATCACGGGTGTTATCTCAGCACGGTGATTGGGAACAGCTATAAAGCTAGGAGTTAGTGCTGGTAAAATGGCAATCCTGAAGACGTGCTCTATCTGACTGGCAAAGATGAACCGGATTATCGTGTTCTGCATGATCTCCACCTATCTCTCCTCCGTACATGCTCAGGTAAATAGACATGGATTGGTGTTTAACCTTTATTCCGTCAAGTTCAACAACAGACACTAATAGAATTGTCCACAATTTTTCTCTTTTTCTTCTGCAGAAATTTTTCTTCAACCCAAAATGGGGCCCCATCGGCTTTAAAGGTTGATAAAAATTTGATGTAAACGTTAATATAAATGCAACAGCAGTAAAAGTGCACATTCTGACTTTATTCATTTTTTTTCTTTAAGATCGTGTAGAGCATGGTGAGAGGACGGCAATGGATGAAATCATCAGAACTAATGAGTTGCACGGTAAGTCGCAAACTATTTACTCACTGTGCAACTGAAGATTTCCTGTTGGCCTGCTAAAACTGATTTTGATCTTCTCTCTCAGCCTCTCGACTCATAGACAGCACCACCAGCCTCAGAGAGGGAGACATCGCTGTTTCTTCTGGAAGACGCTCTAAAGTCTGCTTTGCTCGTAGCTGCCTCTGGAATAAGTCAGTGGATGGACATGTCTATATTGCATATAGGCTCTCTCCTGAATACAGTATGTTGTTTTTCAAGTAGTGTCATGGTTAAAATACATTACAGTCTGATAGATTTAGCAACTTTTGAGACTTTTTGGATGTATTTATCATGTTTTTCTTGCCCTAACAGCTGAAATGGAAGCAAAGGTGATCAAGAAAGGGATGGAAAATATAGAGAAAGGTACCTGTGTACGCTTTGTCCCAAGAACTCATCAGCAAGACTACGTCGACATCCAATCAAAGGCTGGGTGAGATTCTTGATGTTTGATCCTATAATGCAGCAGTCTTTAAAAAAGTTCCTTATTGAAAACTGTTCCCAGTGATAGAGAAATACAACTCAGAGTTATGTGAGAGCAGTTTGTGGAGTTTTAAATGGCTTAAGTTTCATTCATCAATAATCCAGGTGTTGGTCCTACCTTGGTGCCCGTGGTGGAAGACAGACTGTGTCTCTCCAGAGCCCTGACTGCCTGCAGGTTGGAGTCATCTCCCATGAATTCATGCATGCTCTGGGCTTCGTGCACGAGCAGTCGCGCTTCGACCGGGACAACTATGTCACCGTCATGTGGCCAAACATTTGGAGGGGTAATTTTAATGGGGCAGGAAGGGGGGGTGGCATCAGGGAATATGTTTTCACAAGGTGTGAGACAAATATAATGTTGAATTAATTGCTTTTTCTTAAAAAAAAATCTTCTTAGCAAATTTGTAAAAAATATATTCTCAGTAATAAAATGAATGCTGTTGTATTTTTCCCAAATTTTCTCTAGACCGGTTGAGGAATTTTGAGAAATTCAAGACTGACAATCTGGATCTTCCATATGACTACAGCTCCATTATGCACTATGGAATGTAAGCAACATTTAAACTTGATCAGCAATATACTGGATTATGTTGTGGCTAATTCCTTAAAATGTAAACTTTGAATATGCACGTTTAGGTATGCCTACTCTCAGGATGGGGAGCCAACCATTCTTCCTAAGAACAGCAACACCAGAGACATAAAGCTGGGGCAAACAACAAGTCTCAGCCACATTGACAGGCTGAAAATCAACAAGCTTTATAACTGTGGTTGGTACTAAACATCCTCAATCAGTTTCCAGGAAATCTGTAAACTTTGTAACTTTAACATCCTTTTAATTGTGTGCCTGTTTTTTATACAATCATACCCTTTAAATGGATTTGTATTCATTTTGAATTTTCACTTTATTTAATATGCTCAGCATAATTGTGAATGAGGACATTGCTGTCAATAACTTTTTGAGCCTAATAAACGGAATTAATAATTATTAATTATTATTATTATTATTATTAAAGAAAGTCAGTAACTCTGTAACAAAATGGGCAAATACTAACTAGCTAAAACAAAACATGTCCATTATTGTCATTTCTTTGATATCTGTCTGCTTTTCTCTGTAGGTGACTTGGATGATAACTAACCAAAGTGAACTGACATCTAGCAGGAATGTTCTGAAAGCTTCTGAAACAAAACTATGTTAAATCACACAAAAAAGGGCAAAAAAATAAATAAAGATTGATTTAAGCTTCATATCAGTATGTCGTCTGTGTTCATGAAACATTATGCACAAAGAAATATCGTTGAATGTGGAAGATTGAGAAAATAAGCCATATGGCAGAAATTCACAGGTAATCATGGGATTATTGGTTTAAGTTAAGAGTTTTATGCCATTGTCCACTCAATATATACAAGACTAGCTCCCTCAACTAGCAACATATGACTGAATTGAAATTATGAACAGAAATTTTAATTCTTTCTGCATACATTCTTACAGAATGACAATGAAATGAGTTTTTAAGAATTTGTTTGGCAACAAATAAAGGCGACAGAGAAAAGTTAAAATATCAAATATAAAAGCAAGCAAGGAAATAAGGAAGAAGGTCTACCTTTTTTAATTATAGATCCAGTTTATCCGGATCATAATCCATCCGCACTTGAATCCATGCTGTGAACCTAGATACAGAGGTGGACTGAGCTACCTTTTTTCAGTAGCCTCAGAGGCAAGATTTCACAAACTGCTTACTTGAGACATTCTTTTACCCGACTTTGCCCTTTAAATTAGACCCTTCATAGAGCTAGAAAACTATATTTTTGAAGGGATAAGGTTTTTTTCCCAAATATATTTACCTATGACAAAATGATCATCATCAGGACAGCTATCAACTGATAGTTTATCACAAAATCACTGGTTTTGAGTACAGTCAGACACAAATTGCTGGTCTCTTGGGCTGCTCAAAAAAGCAACTGCTGAGGGTTTAGTGCATCCAACTGCAAACACCTGTTAGTGTGTCATTTCTGAAAGTGCTGAATCATATGTGAGCTAAGTACAGGGCCAAAATGAAGGTCAGCATCAGGACCACCTGTTACGGATCAGCAGTGGACTTGAGTAAATTACATACACCGGATGATTAAGGGTCTTAATCATGCTTCATCATAGAACATGTGCCCAATCGGCACAGTGCAGAGGAGAAGTGGGTATATAGATTCAGTGGAGGAGAGGAGTTCAGTTTGCTCTTGTATTGGACTGAAACTGGAAGGTTAGACAGAAACACAACAATGCGGTATATCACGATTATTCTGGGCATCTTGTTTGGCTTGCTTAGCCAGGTCTACACTCTACCTGTTAAGGTCAGTAAGAAGAGAACATCTTTTGGGTAAAAGCTCTTTAGTATGTTTGAATGTTTTGCAAAACAAACTTTTGATTCTGATTTGTTTTAACAGAATTCTACTGCATTACACGAGGGGAAAGTGAGGCTGAAAAGGAAATACTCAGGTGGGCTCTTGAGGAAACTCATTGGTGAACTCCATGGACCATGTAAATATTCCTCTACATTCCGCTGGTAATACTGTTATTATAGGAAGAAAACTAAAGCTGCCTTTTTGTGCTCAGATGAAATCACAGACCGAGATGAAATGAACGCGATGGATCAAATTCTGGAAGTCAACAGGAGTAAGTATTATGAAATTTGAATTGTCTCGGTTTTTTTGCAGAGTTGCTGGTAACATTAACTTTTTCTTCATTAGAGTTTCGAGCTCCCCGAGGACTCACACTGAGAGAGGGAGACATTGCCAGCTCTCATATTCGGAGCGCCATAACCTGCGCAAACAATGCCTGCCTGTGGCCCAAAGCAATGGATGGATTTGTTTACGTCCCCTTCATCATCTCTCCATTATATGGTAGAAATCCACAGATTAAAAAAAGGTCTTTGACTCAAGAGGAGGCTCAAATATCTCTCTTCAACTTGAGTTTTTATTTTTTTATTGCAGAGGATATGGACAGAATCACCATAGAGACAGGGATGCAGGATATTTCTGCCTCAACATGTATCAAATTTATCCAACGCACACACGAAGCCAACTTCCTGGATATTCAGCCAAGATATGGGTGAGTATGAGCGGCTTTTAAAGCCTGTTTTGTAAACAATGTGCGTGATTCTGTTCATTTTATTTTGCATTTTAAGTGTGATTTGTTTCTTACACCCAGCTGCTGGTCATTTCTGGGGCAGACTGGAGGGAGTCAAACCCTCTCCCTGCAGAGTCCTGGATGCATGTGGTCCGGAGTGGCAGCTCATGAGTTCATGCATGCTCTTGGCTTTGTACATGAGCAGTCTCGTTCTGATAGAGATCGCTACGTCTCAATTGTATGGAAGAACATCATACCAGGTAGGGTTTACTTGTGCTTTCAGGGAGCATTTCTTTGCATAGCTCCACATTTTCTCATCAAATGTGTTTGCTCTTTTTAAATAGACCAAGTGCACAACTTCAGGAAACAGATGACAAACAACCTCAACAGCCCATATGACTATGGCTCTGTCATGCATTATGGAAGGTAAGCTGCACTTTGAGGAGAATTATAGCTGTTATTAATTACAACATGTTTTACTGGGTATGACAGTACTATATCATACACTTTACTTTTCATACAGATATGCCTTCTCTGAAGATGGTGGACCCACAATAATCCCCAAACCAGATCCCTATATACCTATCGGCCAACGGGATGGACCAAGTTCTCTAGATCTTCATAAAATCAATGTCCTCTACAACTGTGGTAGGTCAACCAACACTTTTACAGACCAGAAGAAATTTTCTCAAATTCAAGTGGAATGATACAATTTTTTGCTTTTCTCTTCACTGTAGGTTCTACTGAGTAAATGGATCCTGTGGTTTTATCTATCACATTTGGGAAATGGATACTCATAACTTTTGGTCTTGAGTAGGATGTGTGTGCAGCTTAACTCCTTACCAATTTTAATTTTTCTCACTAGAAGTCGGAATAATCAGAAATTCTGTTGTGTGGCTTTGCATGGCTTTTAGTCTATTCTGATGACATTCTACTAACTAAAGCTACCATAATGGAACAAGAAAGAACAGAGTAGCAACTTTTGGAATTCAGTTCTGAGATAAAAATGTCCTCGCTGCTGCCCGCTATATCACTGCATCCAGTCTCTGAATCTGTTTGTTCAATCATCTCTGCTTTTGCGCCGTTAAAATAATAATAATAAAAAAGAAAATGCAACAGTTGCTCTGTTTGTCTGTTATACACTTCTTTTGTCACATCACTTTGCAAATGTGTTGCATTGACTCTGGAATCTCTTTGAGGAAAGTCAAGTAAGATGCTTAAAAATTACGACTTAAATGTTTTTAGTAACAACTAGTAACAACTACCCAATATACTAAAACTGACACATTTATAAATAAGCACAAAACTATTACAAACAGGACTTTTTGTTTTGTAACTGTAGACTCCAGCCTTCCGCATGGCACGTGTCCCATGAGTGCCCAGCAAGCTCAAGGGGCGCGTGCGTTAATGTTTAACGTAACTGCCGTAGCTGCTACAGCTCGTCACACCGCCATATTGTTAATCGTAGCTAGATGGTTGGCACATCACTGTAGCTCTGTTTCAGACTCAGTTGCAATTTAAAAATGAGTGATAACGGCAAAGGCTACGGCGAACGGGTATGTATGAACTACATGATTGGTTTATTATTGATTTCATTAAGCTCATGTCTGAATGACGCAGTTGAATTGAACTGACCGATGAACGATCCCCATGTTGTTAGCTAAACCTGGTTAGCTTCTATTAGCCAGCTAATTCAATTTTAGCGTCGATAACTGTGACTGGATTAACTGTGACTTATCGAAACTGATTAAACCTGGCTGATCATTTTAATACCAATTCGCATACAATGCATGAATCAGGTAAGACTCGTGCTATTTCAAGCAAATCGGCGAGTATACGTTAGGTAGCAGCTCGACGCCAGCGTTAGCTTATCGTGGCTAGCATACGTTTGCACAGCCACGGGCACCTTTGTGTGGCGAAAATATAGCTACTGTACTATTTTGTTGTTAAATCTTTCCAACGTCTTTACAGAAAATGTATATTAAGTGAGTAATTTGTTGACTTAATCTGACAAATATGACAATAACGTAGCTATTCGTACTACAGATCTTGAAAATCACGTTAAAAAGTATGAAGTGTACAAGAACCGAAGGGATGTGCCTTCTGACGACAGTAACTGGATTATTTCACCCAAGGGAATTAAATTAAACAAGTTAAAGTTTTTTGTTAAATTGATAGGCTTTGCATCTGGTAAAAGAACTGGTACGGGGTAGTATTGATTTCAAGACATCTCTGAGTTGCATTAAATCGTTGATTTGACCTTTGCGTCGACATGGAAGAATTACCGTAGCTTCAAATTTACAGCACATCAATCGGCCTGATAAAAATGTGCGTTTCATGCCCTGATCAGCTTGTTTACATCCGCGAGTCAGAATTCTTTAAAGTTTTAAAAAGATAAATTGTCAAATTGTGTTCCTTGTACATCCTACAGTAAACATTTTATGAATGAGTTTCCTAACAAAGATGTACTTTTCTATATTTTCTTTCTCATTAGTTCTTGTGAGTTACAGTTAAAGTATGGAAGTGGCATCTTTAGACCGTTTTGTCAGCCCAAAACCAAAAAAAAAAGTTGTTTCATCCTATGTGGGTAATGATCACATTCAGTGATTTGATGCAGACTTTATTGCCTAATGCAGCCACTTCATAATAGTTTGACAATAACATTAATGGAGAAGGCAACACAATATCAGTATTTTTTTTCTTTCTTTTTAGCAGTGTCATTTTGCTTTAAGTTTACACAAGTTGAATTTGGTGCGTACTGATCAAACTGAAAGTGTCTGTTGAAATAAAGCTGCAAACATCAAACCACTGAAAGTGAAATTTTGCAAAGCTAACATTAAGTGTGTTCATGATGTGGTCGTAAACATTCTCATGCATGTGATAAGATTTAAATAACACTTGTTTGAATGAGGGTTCCGTTTTTATTGTAGTCATGTATTCTTCATCCTTTTCTTTTCCATAAAGGTTAAGTTCGGACGAAGAAAATGCAGAAGAAGTCTCACGTCCACTTTATTTTCTGTAATGTGAAGCTCAGATGTGTGACGCTCAGTTGTTGGGTGCATGCTAAAACATGAGGAGGGAAGAAGTGTGGGCTGTGTGTGAGAAGGGGGAAGTAAGAAGAAGTAAGACAATTGAAGAAAGAAGAATAATGTGAAGTAATGAAGTTACAGAAATGAAGTTAAGGAAGAAAATAATCTGGATGGGGTCACCACTCTAAGTAAATTTCTGGTCTGTTTGTCATATGCGTGCATGTTTTCTTTATTAAACACACACACATTAGTTTCAATTTTTACACAAATGATGCATTTAAATGTTGATAATAATTTAAATATTTAATGTAATCATATTCTGCTATCTACAGCTACAAATATAGAATTAACCTACATTCCTAATTCCACAAACCTAAATCCTGTTCTTCTCTCTGCCTTTCACAGGATAGTCTTAATTCTTCATTACATCATGACATTTAGGCATATCTATAAACTCGCCCTCTCCTTTGTGCTGAGAGTTTTTCTTTTGGTGTGTGTGGTTTGTTCAGGAGTCTCGCTCTGGATCCAGGAGCATCAGTCCACGGGGCTCCAGGAAGTCAGCGAGCCGCTCCCCAGCGTGCTCTCCTGCACGTTCTAAAGAAGGATCCCGCCACTCTCGCTCTAAATCTCGTTCTCGTTCCAGGTCAAAATCCAGGTGAGTCAGCTATTTTTAATTTATTTTATTTTTTTGTTAAAAGCTTCAAAGTCAAGACATCTTAAGCTGTGGCACCTCTTCAGTTTTGTTTACACCTGTAATATTTACTCAGTCCAACAAGAGTCAAACAAAAGTTCTGATTAAAGACTTAAAGTTAACAGTTTACATGAATTCTAAATTAGTGTTACAGACTCTCTGACATTGGTCCTCACCGAGAGCTTCATTCCTCATGTCTGTAAAATTTCAATGTCTGGATTATTTTTATCTTCTTTTTTTTAACTTTCTAACTGGCCCCACATCATTTCCTGCAAACGCTTTTCTGTATCTGCTGGTCTTCCTGATTAAACTACACGTTCAGTAGCTCCTACTTCCACTATCAGGAAACAGGGAGACAATGTGGACACACTGAAATCAAACTGATTCAGTTTAAAATACAGCTCCACTCTGTTTATTAACTGCAAAGCCGATAATGGCACTTTTTTATCCACATTACTGTTTCATGATGTCATTGCAACCACTGTGTGAAAATGGTCAAATGTTGTACCTCTTCGTAAAAGACTTTGTGGTTGGCTGTTTGCATAAAAAGACTAGTTATCTGTCATAGCAACACCCATAAGCTTCTGAAGAAACAGGTGGATTGATAGCCTAGCTGTATTTGGCTAAGCTGTGACGTTACCAGTCAGTCATACATGTTGCTAAATGCCATAAATGTGAGAAATAAATGATCATTCTGAAGGAGACTGTGAGGAACAAGGCTGAGCTCTACAGGCTGATCAAACAGGTAGGGCTGTCTCCGTCCCATCACGCTGCTAGCGTTAGCTCCCATTGTTACTGTAGGTGACATCCTTGTACAGTACATGGAGGCAGCTACCCTCTCACATGTGGGCGTGGCTAAGTGCCTCTAACTGACACGAAATGCTTATTCTTCCATGATTTTGAGACCTAATTTTATCTTTGCAATTTTTTTAATCTTTTGAATTTGGCTCAGTGGTCAATGACACGTTTCTGTGATTTGACAAACTCATAACACAAAATTATTTCTGCTTTACACAGACTTTAAAGAATATGAATATATCGTACCACGCTAACATTTTTCATCTTTACACAGGTCCCATTCCCATTATGGCTCACGCAGACGCTACAGCCGCTCTCGCTCCCGCTCAAAGTCCTATCGCCGCAGGTCTCACAGCCGGTCCTACAGTGGAGAGCGCAGGCGCAGGAGCCACAGTCGCTCACCAATGTCCAACCGCCGCAGGCACATTGGTAACCGTGTAAGTTCTTAGTGGACCATTTTTGTGCATCAAATTTGTCACATTCAAAAAGAAAAGTTGCCGAATGGTTTTTCATTATGTATGAATATCAAGATATTAAGATGTATATGATTATGAAGCGTCATCTTTTTAAAATTGCAGGCTAATCCAGATCCAAACAGCTGTCTGGGAGTGTTTGGCCTGAGTTTGTACACCACAGAGAGGGACCTGAGAGAAGTCTTCTCCAAATATGGCCCCCTGGCAGACGTCTCTATTGTGTACGACCAACAGTCAAGGCGTTCCAGGGGCTTTGCTTTCGTCTACTTCGAGAACAGAGACGATGCTAATGAGGTAAAAGAATTAGAGTTTGGCCACAAAACTCCCTTCTTGATTCACGTCATAGATCTCACGGATAATTTGTGCATTTGTTCATTTTCAGGCAAAGGAGCGAGCCAATGGCATGGAGCTGGATGGTCGTAGGATCAGGGTGGACTTTTCCATCACTAAACGACCTCACACCCCAACTCCTGGAATCTACATGGGCCGGCCCACATAGTAAGCCATTGAGCCCAAACTTAGTCCTGATGCTGTTTGAGAATAATAGAGATAATATTTTGTAAGACTTAAACTGATTTTCTTTTTGTAGTGGTGGAGGCGGCCCAAGTGGTCCACGACGCAGTTCACGTGACTATGACCGAGGATATGACCGTGGGTATGACAGAGGAGGTTATGACCGCTATGAGGACAGGGACTACTATAGATCATACAGGTGGGTGTCTTTAAGTGTTGAAGCTTCTGAAGAGAAGAACGAGTAAAGCAATGCTCAACTTGTGCTTTTTTCTAAGTTAGCTTATTTAGATGAGTAAAATCCAAATAAAAAAAAAAACTTCTTTTGATGTTTTGTTACAGAAGGCGATCTCCGTCCCCGTACTACAGAGGAGCTTACAGGTCTCGCTCTAGATCACGGTCTTACTCTCCACGTGAGTGCTGTCTCTATATTATTAACGGTTTAATAGAGGAACTCAACGGGTTGCAATGTTTTAAACAGTGAATCTGTTTTGTCTTACAGGTCGTTATTGAAGCCCCTCCTCTTCCAAAGCTCAGAGCAGAAGTGTTTCTGATTTGTATGATTGTTTGCAGAGTAGATTTGTTTTCTCTTAAAGTGAAGGTCACACCTTTCTTTACTTGGTGTCTGTGAACAGTTAATGTATCTTGGGATTGGTTGTGCAGCTGTGTCAGTAAAATGACCCGAGCTGTCCCATCGTGTTTTTGATTTTAACCATACGGCAAATATTGGCCGTAAACAATATACATTTGATTTTTATTTTCTCTTTGTATACAAATTTAGTGAAAATTCATCTTGGGACTTATTAAAAGAAAGATGCATTTTTTTTTCAGTTTGACTCGTGTCTGTCCTTGCAGATCTCAACACCTTTTTACATTTGCTATTGAATTGCTGTTATATGTAAACAAAGCTGGGTTTACAATAACAACGATGTTGATGTTTATAGCATGAGCTTTCATATCAAGGAGCAAGTCCTGTTTTCTATATATCAGAAAACAGTCTGTGTAGTAAATCTACCTGATTGTCTTCTGTAAATTCACCTCTGACAGCCCATTGTTAGAAACAAATTAGGGATCAACAGCATTAATCTGTTTTAAAAGAAAACACTAACAGTAGTTGACGAGATGTTGCTAAATTGTCAGTCTAAACAGTTGTTTATTTAATTACATTGATTAAAAAAATGAAAACTAATCAATATTTTGAAACTTTTCCCAGATGTCAGGGTTTTGTAGCAGCTCAAACAATAAAACAAAACAATTCATTCTGACACAGGCTGATATTCACTAAAGGCTCGTCAGCATGCAAGCACAAGTTTAAACCAGTCTTTGAGCAGACTCATGAGGCTGACTCATGTTTGAGTACATTCAGCTGAATAAGGTGAGTTAATTTTGACGTGAACTCTGTAAACAAACTAGTATCCAGACTTTCACTGTTTGGGACTTGAGCTGTGGAAATTCCCACCAGAGGATGTCTTATTAGTAAAGTCTTGTTTCCTCTTTTCAATCTTTGCTGAAGTGTTCTTTTGTAGTTTTTTTTTTTCAACATTTAGTATTTACCGTGTATCTGATTGTGTTTTACACAGTTTCATTATAATATTTAGCTGTAGAGCCACGATACCTGTGGTTTGAAAAGTCGCTTCATCAAAAGAATTATTCCTTGCTTGTGATAAAGCAAAGACCTGAAGGAGAGAGCAGCATGTGTCTGTGCAGGTCTTCAGTCCAACATCTACCCCTGCTGGTCACAGTGCAGCTCTTTCCAGCTCTCTCCATTACATGATTCACCTTTTACACAAAAGCTGAGACTACACTGATGTAGTTTTACATTTTTTGCCTTTGATTATGAACAAAGCTAAAATCCTTTGGTAAAATCAGCTGCTTCTCATAGGGGCAGTCCCTTACAAACACATGTAAATGGTACATAAATGGAATTACCTTTTAAGCTATGAGGAATTTTAAAATCCAGGTACATGAATGTGACCAATTTAAAGTGTGGTGCTCACAAAAATTTGATCAGAAACAATCCTGTAATTAATGAAAACCTTACTAAAAAGTAAAACTATTTCTAAGCATCTGCAATGGTAATAAACACAATACCCACGCCAGTACTTAATGTAAAAGACTGGACGCTTCTGTTTTGCATTTGAAAGTCAGCACAGGTTGTGCTGGTGTCAGTTTTCTACCAAAATAATTGTGCAGACAAAAAAGAAGACTTTTTAAAATTGTAACTCATTCACACCCCACTTTAATACTTGAGGAGAAACAAAACATGGTGGTTTATTGCAAAAAGAAAAAAAAAAAAAGGCTTTTAAGATGGTGAGTAATAATAGGATTGTATAAACGCTTGTGGAATCATGTTTTAGCCCACAGGAGATACAATATTACAACAAGGAACAAGGAGCAGGATGTCAACAGCAATTGAATAATTAAATGTAATCCTAGTTTATATTTTATGTATGTTTTTTGGGAATGACTTTTTCATGTGAATCCTCCAGGCTGGGAGTGCTGTAATAAGAATGTTTTATGTATGAGTAAACTGAACTTTTCACCTTAAATTCATATGAAAAAAGAAGTGGAATTTAAAACCATTATAAAAGTAAATAATGCTGGGAAGTACACAGCTGAGGATTGGAGGCAGCGGGTAATAGCATAACTGAAAGTGTTCTGACTTGGGGTTAAAAGCAAAAAAAAGAACACTCATTGAGAAGTACATAAGCTGATGTAGTTCCTGCTTTTATTACAAGTCCAAATGACTCGTTTGGTCTGATTCACAGGTCGTTCTGTGCTCCCCAAACGTCACACCCCCTCCAACTTTAGCTAATTTTACACTCTGAGCTGAAATGATATTTGTTAGTTGCTCCATTTGTCAGCACACTGACCTAATTGAGCATAGCATTTTAACAAGAAAGGATGTAAATGACTCTGAGTGTGTGCTGACATTTGTATCTGCCTTGTGTCCACTTTAATAGAGAAACTAAACATTTTACGGCAGCTTGCAAGGCAATGCAATAAATGTAAGTAGGTTATTTATTATAAAACAGATGTCATCAGTTGTAAAAATGAGTACGGTCATGATTAGGCCCAGGAGATGAATGTGTAATTTCTTAGAACAGTGAATGAGTCTCAGCTAGCAGTAGAAAGGCCTGCGCCCACTCCGTTGTTAGCATGTCATCAGCAAAGTAACTAAAGAGCTGTTTTGTAAATAGGGCACAGCTTGGACATTCCTCTGTTCACACTCACACACACAAACACACACACATACACACACTCGTAAACAAGCAGAGGAATGGTCACTCCTGCTGCTGGCACTCTCCTCACTACAGTAGGGTGGCAGTAATGTTCCAAGGCACAGGCCAGTCACATGTAGACACACTCAAGTGCTGTAGGCTATAAGCTCCGCCTTCTTGTAGGTACAAGACTACACATCCATGCATGAGCACTGCAGCTGTGTGTGTGTGTGTGTGTGTGTGTGTTTGTGTGTGTCCACTGCCCTTCCCCTTTTAACACATTTCAGCTTTTGTGCAGGAATCCACTTTGATTACTTAGCTTTGCTTCCCCTCCCTTAACACACCCACACACATCTACATCTTAGGAAAAAAGAAAGAAAGAAAAAAAAAAAAGATGCTTATATCATGTGTGTATCCTGGAGTATGAGCTCAGACTGGCTAAGTGACACTGCATGGAGGGCTCCTCCCTCATCTACAAATATTAGAAGGTCAGGAATCCCCTCACCTATGCCTATCAGCTCCTTAAAATGGACATTTGTTCAGTTTTGCATTTTGCAGGCACATCCACAGCACTAGCCACAGGTTGAAATGCAAAGAGGGGGGTGTGTCTTCTCCTTTTATAACACTTGAGTTATTACAAGGCACCATTGACCCCTGATAAGATTGAACTGCCAACTGTAGACCCTACAATTGACTACTTCAAAGATAAAAACGAAAAAAAAAATGGCTGATACAGTTTCGCTTTCTGTTTTGCATGGGAAAAAATAAATTTAATTTTATTGTATTTGCTATAACACAAAAGTACCCAAAATTTAAATAGGGCGTTATAATGGTAACATGTTTTAAGGTAGTAAAATTAAATAAATAAAAAGCAAGCCTCCATAGCGAGGTTTGACGTCCCTGCTCCATGAATCCATATTTCCGTGTCACTCATAAATAAATAAAAGACAAACTGTGAGGATCAGTCACACTGTTTGGGTCGACAACTCCAGTGACAACGACTTGATTTTCCACACAGTAGCCCCCTTTTTTCACTCAAGCCAGCCTGGAGGGACCCAAGGCACGGCCCTTATTATGATTTGATGAAATAACCCCTCTGCCTCCTTAAGCCCATCCCTTTGCTGAATGCACCCAGTGATCATCATGCCACTTTCAGAGCCTAATGCACTTTCTGCGCCGGAGAACCGGGAGTGAGCCCACATGCACCTCCAAACAGTTTTTCTTGTGATTTTAAGGGAGATTTTATTTAGAGGCGGTGCTTGTTGGCTCCAGAGGAGCGTCGTAACGACACTTTTCCCCCCAGTCCCTGTTAAAAGAGTTAGACCAGGGCCAGAGTTGGTGCTGGGGGGTCGCTTATAGCTTAGTGATTTCCTGGGGGGTAATTGCTGCGTTTTATTTTATTTTTTTAAACACAGCACATTTTTTTTTCTATCTTATTTTATTTTTTTGATACTTCTTTGAATATCGCCACTTACTCTTTCCCTCTCAGATCAGAATCACCTTCGAGATTTTTCCTTTCAGATCATGAGCAAACTATATGTTGGGAATTTAAGTCCTTCGGTCACTGTCGAGGACTTGCAGCAGCTCTTTGGGGAGAGGAAACTGCCAGTGGCCGAGCAGGTCCTGCTCAAATCCGGCTATGCTTTTGTGGACTTCCCCGACCTGAACTCGGCCATAAAGGTTATAGATGCTTTTTCTGGTGGTAAGTGTTGGATTTGATAAGTGATGTTACTGGTGACGGGGAAATAATTCGCAGCGGGTCAAACTACACGATCTGGTTAAAAACACACAGCTCCGAGCTGTCCCAAATGTAAGATATTAATTATTCGGTTCTGTGAATTATGTCTAATGGTTGGGACAGTGTTTGCGATCACATCCGTGTGCCATCAGAGTTTAGATGAACGCTCAGCAATGTATGCTCCAACAGAAATGAGATAAATGATCGATCACAGGACACACTCGGGGCTTTACTGCCTGTTTGCCTAAAGAAAACACGAGCCGTCGTAACGGTCTTAACGCGCACAATAACCTATATTTGGGGGATTCCGATAGTGTGGGGCGCTACTTTGCAATCACCCACTGGAATGTATGGGATGGTCTGATGGTTCGGGTAGGCATAATTATTTTTCACTTATTTTTTATCTTGATTTTATTGAAGAGAGCAGAGCGACGCGAGCGCGGAAAACTTGTCAGATCCATGTTCCTCTGATGTCTGGCTATGTTTTTACGAGGTGTCTTGGAGGTGGGTCATGGGGGTCCGGAGGAAAGAGCTAATAAACAGGTAGCAGAGGGGGGACGAGGTGAGACGCTAATTCCGTGCTGCGCCAGGCAGGCCACTCATAATAGTAACGAAAACCCGTGTTCAAGCTTCGCCGAAGAGCGCTTCAGATACAGCCACACCGGCAGGGCAACACGGAGAATTAAGAAACACCTACCTAAGACAGAAAGAGTACAAGCCATTCTGCTTTCAAACCAGCTCTTCTTTGATGTTGCATTCTTTACAGAGCGCAGAAAAATACCCCTCATTGCACTGAGTGTTGTGGGAGTGGAAAGCATGGCTGCCCATTTCCCCCATACTATATAAGCTTATCATGCTTCATTTTGGCGCCGATTCCTACAATTGAGAGTCCAAAAATGTCCCACTTGTGCTTGTTTTAATGCAAACATCGCCAGTTTCGCCGCCGCCGTGCGCACAACGCGCCCGCGTACAGCACTTTTTTCAGGGGTGCAGTGTGTTTGAATGGAGACGCACCTACTTGGAGAAGTGATTCAAAGTGTTGCTGTGAAGGCCTACCAGCTTGCATTGTTTCTTTCATGGCACGCAGCGTATGTTACAATATCAACTTTCGCCCCTACAGGTAAAACTGAATTTCACGGAAGGGTGATAGTGGTAGACTTCTCTGTTCCCAAAAAATCAAGGTAGGCCTACAATCTGACACGCACACACACACTTACACGCATACACACACCCACACGTTGTGTCCTACCCATATACTGTGCCCAATGGCAGACAGTGACCTGTAGGCTTCCGCTGTGAAATATAGCAAGCAGATTGTCCCTTTTCTTGGGTTCTGTGTGTGTGTTTTACGCAGGCTGCTGTTGTTTTATTCATTGGCGATAAAAATGCAATCGCATGGCGGTAAAACAGGAGGAAAAAAGCGTCAAAACAGCTTTAGTCTGCACACGGGGGCTGCTGCCATATCGCGTGATCTGCTGTGAGGCCTAACCCACTGTGCAACATGGACGCTCTCACTGTACACAGTTCTTATAATTGCGTCTTAATTGAAACTGCACATTAATGGTGAAAGTTAACTTTAATACTTGATTTTGAGCATGCGTATGTTGTCCACCTCATGGTATTTTCCTTACACGTGGGCATTAAAGTTAGGTTTCATTATTGACTGTAACACCGCAATGCACGGTGCGTTGCATACCAATCAGCTGTGCCAGCCCCCTGCTTCCTATAGGCTCGTGTGTATGTGTGTGTATGTATGTGAGAAACACAGACTCATGTGTGCCCGCGAGCTGAGCGCGGAGTTGAATGTGTGTGTGTGTGAGCTGAACTATAGGTTAAACCCAAACTCCGCAATCAAGTCACCACTATTTTTTCTTGTGTTTCTGTATCAGCTTGTATAATCAGTGAGAAAACACGACACACGCACGAGCTTTTCATTCCATAAGGCTGAACAGTACTTTTCCGCTTGTACGTAAAGCGTAATACACCCTTACGTTTGTGTGGGATTAAGCAGCCTATAGACTCTCTGTACGTATGGACCCACCCTGTTTCACTACAATGCGTTTGGCTTTAGGGAAAGACTACATTGCGTGACAAAAAGGTAAATATTCAAGCCCCTTGTGAGGGAACACGTGACCTGTACTTTATGCTCCAGCATAGTCCTCCCCCTTCTCTGCTGCTACACGTTTCTGCTTTACTGCTGTCGCTTTCTTGCTCTGCTGAACTGTAGAGGAAATATGTTTGCAAGGAGTGTGATGGGATCGAGTTTTTGTGCCATTTCCACGCATTTTCACTCGATTTGAAGGCGTTTTTTGATACGCAACATGGTGTATTTCTGCCTGCGCCACTCCCCACAGTTTAGTGTGCACGTAGGCCATGGCAATGTTGGAGAGCCTCATAATGGCTGCCATGATGGCCCTGCGCACTGCCCGACTATAGGCGGAATCACAAGGAGCAAATGTCCATACATGTGCCTGCCTGCATGTGTTCAATCGGCAGTGTGTGGAGCTGCCAGACGGGTGTGCATGCTCTGAACAGGCCTTTAGAGCGAAATGTTCGCCATGTCAGCGAGGGCGGCGTGTAAAATGTACAGGTGTTCATTTTGAAATGCAGATTAGAGCGTAGTGGGCGAACTCCAGTGGACGTGGAAATCAGTTTAATTTGTTTAAATTGTTTAAAAGTGCTCATTTTGTGATAACAGTATTTAAATCCAAAATTTACTTCGATAACCAATGAATTATAATGAAATACGTACTTTAATTTGAAGGTGGTGCGTAAAACTGCGAGCATTTTTCTTCTGCAGTAATTATCCGACTTAACACTTCAAAGAGGTACAGATATCCCACTTTGAAATATGTAAATTAAATCATTTTTAGCTATTAAAAATGTATATATTTAAAAATATTATAACCAGTTAAAATAGTGTAGTTTTTTTAATTGTATATATGTCCACACCTAAAAGGTGTATTGTTGTGGATTTTCCATTTGTCATTTTTAAAATTATACAAGTTTACAATAATGAAGTTATAGATGAAAGGGCCTTCAGGAAAACAAATCATCAACTTTTTGTGGAATCTGAAGCTTTTTGGGCCTGGTTGGTTTGGTGCTTTAGTTTCAGCTGCTGTTTGCTGTGTGTCCTTGTTTGTATATTTAAGCTGTGTTATTCTGGGCAATGTCTACATTGTGTGAACCATTGTACTTGGTTTGAGGTTTAATTTGTGTCATTTTTAAAGCCAAAAAATTCTGAACTCATTTCATTTTTTTTGGTTGATAAAATGTAAATACTGCACCAGGGGCCCTTTGAAAAGCAATTTTACTTATCACAAAAACAATGAAGGTTTGAATAATTTAGTTTTTATGTCCCATGAATTAATTGAACATAATTGTACAGCAACTTTATATTTTTAATATTCATAATAAGTACAATTGAAGTATTTAGCTCAAAATAAACTACCCTCCTGAATTAAATTTGTTGCTTATTGTCACATAAATTACATGATAGTTTTGTGCACTTTGCTTTTTATAATGTAAAAAGAGTTTTAGAAATTTTCAAGATCATTTGAACTCATCAAAATATATCAGAATGTGATTCAACAAGTTGTTATGGTATGAAATAAATTATCTGAATTAGTCTAGTCAGGAGAGAACCAGAGAAATTAATTCTGATTTCACCTGTTAATTTAAAGTAGATGTTCATAAAAGTGATAGAATATCTTTTTTAATCATCTTTGTTGTAATTACTTTAAAAATCCAAGCTTATGTGCAATTCTAGATTAAATTATTTGTTCAGTGTTGAAATAACCGAAATAAAAAGACATTTTTAAGTGGTATTAATTTTCAAGTTTCAATTTATATTGTTCTCACGGATTAAATTAATAAAAGTTAATTATTTTGTTTGCATGTGCAGAGATCTATTTCTTATATTGTGCATTTCAATGGCAGACTTCTTGACAGCAGAAATTAATTACAGCATTTCTGATAATTCCTCATAAGTTTCTCTTTGAAGCTGAGCACATGGATGAGTCCCTGCTCATGCAGCATGTGCGCAAACAGAGCGTGACTTAATGCTAATTCATATTTCTTACACATAAAATGATGTGCAGTGCAGTCTGACTCTCACTGAAAGGTGGTGAATGTGTGAACAGAGAGAGACTAACGTGAGCTCCTGCTGTGAGCCAGATCGATGAGTGATATTGAGCCTGTGGAGGCAGTGTGATTGTCTCGGGGTAAACACTTTGTTTCGAATCTTCCTGAAAAGCACACGTTTGTTTAGCTGTTTATTATTGAAATACTTTTTTTCCCTGCCTGTCATCCATATTCCACCTCCTTTTACAAGTGAAAACGTACTGAAATAAACAGGTGATTAATTTCAAATTGGGTGCTTATTCTTGTGTTACACTCCACTGGGCTGCGTCACATAAACACAGTTTTTAAATGTTTTATGCTCATTGCATGAACTTTACAGTTTAATGTTGTGTCATACAGCTAAATTAATTTAGAAAAAAATGTCTGAAAAAAGGACACAAACCCTTACATGGGTGTTAACATCTGCATTGCACCACAGAGGTGCACGTACAGATGTGTGTGTTGTGTTGACAGCACACTCTGAGTCAAAACAGCGAAACAGGATAGCCATCCGTTGATCCACTCTGAATCCATTAATACTCCCTAGTTGATCCTGGGTGCAGGGGAAGCTCTCCTAATCAGGCTCCAGTTATGTCTGGGGTGATAGCAGGAGGTGCTCCTCTTCCAAAGCCACATCCGCTGCACCCTCCTGGTGTCTCCCCTTACCTGTCTGTGAGGAGGGATTGCACCTAAGGATCTGCTGTGCTCAGAGAGCGGAGCAGGTGTCCAAAATGTGGCTCGAACGGCTGGTTTTCTGCTCTACTGGGCATTGTGGGACTTTCTTTAAGTAGCTGTCGGCTTTTTACGTTCAAAGCATTAAGAGTGGAATGTGTGTATCATATGGTGTGAAATAATGCCAGGTGAGATAGTGCCTCATTAGCATTTCCAGTGTTAGCAACAGTTTACCCATCACGCGTGAGCCAATCACTTTTATTCTCTATCTTTAAACTCTTGTATTTAGATTTTTGCTTGCTTCTAAATTTGCTGAGCACCTATCAGCGTTTTCATGAGAGCTGCTGTCGTGTAGTTTTCTCCTGAAGGGATGACAGCCCCACCAAAGCATCAGAGCATTTAGCTATAAAGGTGCAAGAGCGTTGTAAATTAATTGTGTGTTCCTGAAATGTGTGGAATCACCGTTTTAATTCCATGAGCGTCTGAATATCCCTCTTTCTTTCTTTTTTTCTTTTAAATGAACGAATACCTGCATGTGCATCACAGCAGCATTACTCCTCTGGTCAAGTAGTCATTCACATTCCTCCCCAACCTGTTGCATGACTAATAAGTTACTGCAGCACAACAACCAGGAGTAAAATGAGATCATAGATGAGTCTGAGGAGCAGCAGGCGGGAATTTTTCAAAGGTGTGGCCCAGGATGAGGAAGACTTCAGTGACTGGGCGTTTGCAGCATCCAGTTTTCCTGTTAATACCAAATAAGTTGATGTGTACCAGCACTAAGAGGTGAAACTATGTCAGTGTGACTGGAATGGTTTCATCTGAACGGATGTGACAGGACTACAGCTTGGATCGCTCATGTGTTTGGTCAGTGACAGATCTGAGAAGCACCATTCATCGTATTTGAAATGAATGGGAGTTCTTCTTCTACTTCTTTTTCTTCTTCTCTGTTTTTATTTGTGACCTCACCATTACACATTTCCTCTGTCTGGTGCTTATTATTGGATGATGGCAGTAATGGAGAGACAGCTTGTGGTAAGAGTAACATAAACTCTCATTGATTAGAGATGAGAGACAAAAAAGCCTCTTTGGCTCAGATCGTACCACTAAAGCCATTTCTCCTCTAAGAGCATGTGTCACTGATTATGACTTCCTATTGGCTGATGGATGTTTCAATGAGTCATTAGAAATAGATTCAATTTAATGTATTAGAAATGCAGCGTTTCCGATTATTGGTATTCCAGTGAAATCTAAAGCTGTTGCTCAGCTTTCTTTCCAGAATATATTTCTCTTACACACCTTGCAGGTGAAGACGACACAGCTGGAAGTAAGCTTCGTGTTATTGATGGGAAGAGACTAAAATCCAGGTCTGCTAAAAAACCTTCAGATATAGTCTGGAGCAGATGTTTGAGGATGCTAATCAGGGTTTGATAAATGGAATGTGCAGCATATGAACGTTTAATGATTTATAAATCATAACTATGTAGTTTGTGCCCAGGTTCTTTTTTGGGAAAGTAACTGAAGATGTAACAGCTGCTCAGCTGGTCTCTGTCGTATGTGTGTGTGCGTGTGTGTGTGTGTGTGAATGGTAAAGTATTTTGAGTAGGGGGGATAATATACACATACAGATATGTTCACACTCAGCTTGAGGGCAACGCCACAGAACCGGAAAAGCCGTGATGAATCCCAGCTGAAAGCTGGATGCCGGATGTAAAGTTTAGTGTTTCTCACCCCCTCAGTGTGCCAGGGATCCTAGTGGGCACCCAAGGGTGTGGTCTCCATTAAAGGTTCGGCAGCTGAGGGGCAGAGCAGGTGGCATTTCTCTCACAGGCAGACACGTCCTTGTTCCACATCAACACCATATAACCTCACTGACCAAGCTGGAACTTAAGAACCCTGATGGGTTTTGAACAGGTGAAATGCATATGGTGAAAACGCTGAACAGCCAATCAGAGTGAAGCAGGGGTTGTAATGCCAGTAAGAAGCCAATCCTATGCAAGCAAGGCGAGCGGTTGGGATCAGGGTCAAGAGAGGCTCTGAGACTCTGACGTACAGTCATAAATTCTGATTTTCCGGTAGTGTGAAGCTTCATCCAAATAGATCTTTTCAATCTCTCACTTTCATAATTTGAATATTTAAAGAAGGTCTGTCTCTTCATTTCAAACATCACATGAAATGACCACCAAGTGACACAAAACTACAGGAAGAGACAAAACCAGCTACAAACTAACAAAAACTGAGTACTGAAACACAAACAACAACTTTAAAAAAAAAAGAAATAAGATACAAGAGACACAAATGTCTGCCGAAAAAATCATTAAGAGACAAAAACAACAACAAAAGAAACTCTAAAGAAACAAAAAAACAGTATTTAGTGACACAAACATCTACCAAAAAACCCCAGAAAGATAATAAAGAAAAAACAAATAAAAAAGGATTAAAAACAAAAATTGACCTCAAAGAGACACAAAAAAAATACCGCGTGGCACCAAACCACTCCAGTGAATTATAAACAAAAAAAAACAAAACAAAACTGAAAGCACAAACAAATATACCAGCAGAGGCAAAAAGTTGGACCTAAAACAGCTACCTTAAGACACAAGTGACTACAGAGAGAAAGAAAACGTCAACAAAGAAACAAAAAGATTGCAAAAGGACCCACAAAAAACTTTAAAGATAATCCCTGAGATCAAAAAGAAAACAAAACAATGACAGACACAAAACTACTCCACACAAAAAACTGACATAAAAACCCCCAAAAACACTTAAAGACAAAAACCCAACTACAAACAGACATTAAAGGACACCAGACAAACAAGAAATGACAAGCAAGAGACTTAAAACTACAAAAATGGTACAAAGAGACACAAATATTTACCAAAAAATGACAAAATAACCAAAATGAGGCAAACAACTACAAGGTGATGACGTCAAAGAGCCAATATGACCACCGGCTACCACTACCATACAACTACCTGCAGACAAAACCTGACCACAATGAGTCATAGATAACTTCCGACAAGTTGTGGCGCAATCACCAAGAAATGTAAACATCTTCAAGTAATCAGAACAGTGCTGAAAACCACAAAGACGTGTAGTGGCGTGAGACAAAAAGCTAAATAACCAGAGGCAACATTATTTAAAAAGCAGACTGTGGCGTCACAGTTTGGAGCTCCAAGTAGCAGCTATCTATTTTTATTACTTCATTTATCAATATTTAAAAGTTGGGTCTAGCTTTGCCTCACCTCATGGACAGGAACACTGAAGGAAACCTCCAAGTGTGTTTGAAGATGACAGCGTAACCTCAGGTGTGTGTGACGCTAAGGATCAGGGGAAACAGAGCTAACAAGCTGTCAAAAAGCTGCTTGTTGTGTGACAAAGTTGTGGCAGTCACAGAGCAGCATATAGTTTCCTTTAGAGTTCCTATGTAACATGGACATCTTGGTGTAACCTGTTAAAGTTGTAGCCAGAAGGAAGTTTTTAGAATGAAAGCAGGCTCCTTTTGGAGGTAAAAACCATAATGTTTAATCCTACCGATTGGAAATATAAGCATGTCTAGCTTAGAATGCCGTCAACAATCCTTGTGATAATGTGAACAGGGAACATTTGTCAACAGTGTTTCTCCCATGAAGGTGTGACAGTCTCTTTTGATATCTGATTTTTAATGTCAGCTCTTTGAGAAGCAGCTCTGCAGAAAGATACGGTCTTGTGACATTTACAGCGGCTTGATGTGGGAGCAAAACTGTCCCATTGTGCTTATGAATGTTAGTCCGTGTGTACTTGCAGGTCGGACTGTGTTCAGATGCGACCGTTCCAGGTTAGGTTCTTCTCGTTGCCATGGGAGCTGGTTTTGAGCTTTTTTGCTTGGTTATAGGAGGAGAGAAGCTTTCAAAAAAATGAACCCAAAGTCCTCCAGCGAACAGAGCACTGCAAGAAAAACCAAACCATACGTTGGATTTTCTGCATGTGATTTCTCCTTGAAGTGATGGTGATGATATCTTTTGATATCTCTGTCAGAATCCTTTGATTATAGCTTAAAATTGTTATGAACTGCTGTCAGTCTGGGGACCCTGTAATTTCCATCCATTCCTCAGGAGAAAGGAGACTGCCTATTTGTTTATAGCTGCAAGCCCAGTCTGTGGGCCAGCCATGTTGGCTTAGTCTATGGGTGGTGCTGATTTAATATCTCAATGAATACATCGCTCAGTAAGGTGTCTGCAGAAAAAACACTCCTTTCTATTGAAACCTTCAAGAACACATTTTCTTTCCTCGAGAGCAGCGGGGAGATCTGCTGAGTGGGCTGTCTCTCCGTGTCACATCCAAGCCCTTTGGTGACCTTTCTTATTCACAAACCCACTCCCAGCCAACATTTCCATCCTTTTCCATATGTATGCAACGGAAACCCCCGTCTCTAACCAGAACAAGTGTCCTACAGTAAGACCGGCATGCAGCTGAGGCGCCCGAAACAACCTGCAGCACAGTCTGATCTTTGTGTTTCCTCTGTCTCATGGCAGAAGAGGAAGACATGAAGAGGACTCAAAGAGTCACAGATACATGCATGCGTAAGCTCCTTTCCTCTTAGAGTGTGTACTCGTGTGTGTGTGTGTGTGTGTGTGTGGGCAGAAATAAGCACAGCTGATAGAGGGCAGCATTTCTTCCCCCTGTAAAGTGAGGCTCACTGACTGTGTGAGGCTGCTGGTGGCTTTACTCCGCTCTGAGTGGATTACTCTCAAACAATCCAAATTAATTTCAGTCCAGTAGCTGATTTAACTGGAAACATTAAATAAAAGAAATTTATTTAAGGTTTGTATATAAATACAAAATAATAACATCAAAATCAGAAATGTCAGAGCACAAAATTCAAAATACTTCAGTAACACTTATGATGACTGTATGTAGGTTTCAGACCAACGTGTTTTCTTACATTAACATTTAACCTTACACTCTGTTGAACTATTTACTACTTCTTCTGAAACAATACTCTACTTTTGAAGTAAGATTACCCAAATCTTATCTTCCAAATTAAAAGCTCACAAACATTTTGTTTTCTCAAAGCTTTATTTAAAAAACAAAACAGTCTGCAGTGATAAAACCTGTTGTACTCTGTAGAGAACATCCTGGGATGTGATTTGGTGGAGTTCATCCAACATCATATTGGATGTTTTCTAAAACACAAGTTTTTAAGCTAAATGTTCCAAAGTTTCAGTGTCAAACACTTTATTTTTTTCTTACTTAAAACATTTTTTTTCTAATGTCCTCCACGGTGGACATGTGGACTTGGTAGATCTATGTTTGTATGTGAAATTCAAGGTACTCCAGGTGACAGGGCACTGACATACTGACTAGTTAACCTTCAAAAACCCATAAATACACACACTGACACACACTGTGTACATACACAGCTCAATCGATGATTAGTGTTAAGTTTTCAATGTGTTTTTCTCCCAGATTTGATGATGTTCATACACCAGGAAAAGAGAGGGTAAACAAGCTATAACAGTTAAAATCTAACCTTTTAAATAGTAAATAATTTTTTTGTTTCGTTTTATCATAAAAACTCCTGGTTCCCCCATTATAACAGTTGAAAAGATGACAGATGAAAAGCCATTTTTCAAGACAAGGAAGTCCTGCTGCCCCCTCCAAAGGACGTTCAGTTGAAAAATAAATAAGTAAAAATGTTAATTAAAAAAAATTATTGCTGCATGCTATCTTCAACTGAGACAATTATGTAATGTAGAAAAATTACAACACTTTTTTTCTTCTGGGTCTCAGGAGGTTAAAATGAGGTGCACAACACATTAATATGGATTTGTTCTGTTTTGTACTGCTTTGTTTGAAGTCGTCACACTAAAATAAAGGACAACTTGCATGCTTAATATAACTGTAAACCCTAAAAGACACCAGAGGCTGTATGAAACTGTGTATCAGGTCTGATCTGACCACTAAACCGCTTGTTTGTTTGTGAATGGAACATGAGGCTTACATGTTATTAGTGTCTGATCTAACTCTTGGCAGGAGTTCGATCAGAGGAGTTACTTCTTGTGAAAGTATTCCTGTTGTGTTTTTGCTTATTCTCTTCACCAGAAAATGCAGTTTTTATTTCTTTTCCATAAAATAAAATAGTTAAGTAAATCTCACTGTGGGTATCTCCGTATGTTTTTGTAGCACTGAGTTGTGGCAGCAGTTGCATGCTGTCCTCAAGTGTTAAGCAGTTGCCAGTTGTAATATGCCATAAAACCTGTTGTTTCACACATCTGTGCTTGATCCTGACTCTGATTTACTGAGCTCGGAGATAAGTGAAGTTATAAAGAGAGAGGCTGGGCAGGTGCTGGAGTGTGGGATAGCTCCCACTGCCTCCCTGCCAAGTGACCCGGCACATGCCAACACCCAGCTTGCACCACGAGAGGGGAAAAAGACAACATGTATGTGTGAGAGAGAGAGAAAGCGCTAATGAGAGCAAAGGAAGGACAGAACGAGAGAGTGTTGCAGAGTAAAAGGGAGAACCCTTTGGGAGTCCTTTTGATTTTATCGCAGCGAACGTCAGGTTGCAGACAGAGCGGTGGAGGACTTTCACACAGCCGCTGCAGAGAGCTGCACACACAGGCAGCCGTGAGCAGAATGTGAAAAAAAAAAAAAGGTTTGTAAATAGTTGTTTTCTTCCTGACCCTTGTCTAAAATTTCCCTGGAGGAGTGGAATATTTCATCATGAAGTGTTCGACTTACGTATGTATCACTAAACAGCCAGGGTTTCCCATGGGTGCAGTAGCTCCTACAGCAGCACTGCTTTACTATACACAAGGAGTACTACTCAGTCCTGAGGTTTTAAGGCTATTATGTTTTCAAGGCGTATTTTTTATGATGAGAAAACAGTGTGTATAAACGCTTACAAAAATGTACGGACAAATTTCCAGATTACCAACACACTGACTGATTGATTTGGGGCCTATATTTAGCCCAGAGTCCTTGTTATTACCATCTGTCTATTGCAGTTGTCAACACACTGGTCACCTCTCTCTCATGAATGCAAACAACAGAATGACACTGATTGATGAATCGTCCGTCCGCTGTCATGTTAAATAAAGCCCACATTGACACATATCCAATTAAAATTGAAATGCAACCCCCCCCCGTTTCTGAGCAAAAGCTATATAAAAAAAAAAAAAAGGGCATCGTCAGCTCACAAGGATGGTAAATATTTGATGTTAGAGCAGCCATGCATGAGCTCCGTTTGGAGGGCTGCAGACGATACAAACGGGGTCGTTTGCATGTTGCACATGTCCAGATTAAAAACTTATCATTTTTTCCTCTTACTCTGTGCTTCTTCAGGGCATCAAACGTGAAATTCCACAACATGCAGCTGCAGCTTATCTCCCTGCTCCAGGGTGGGTCAGACTCACCCTCCACTGCAGCATTTGTTACTTGTCTTCCCCTCCTTCTCCTTCTCCTTCTCCTCCTCCTGCCATGTGCATGTTTTGTGTCAGCGTACCATGTCACGCGTACTACCTTAGATTGCGTGCATCGTCTCCAGCTCGCAGTGTGTCACTGCTCCCCTAGCACAGTGTGAGGGGATGCAGTGTGAACTCAGCTGCATGTTGGCGTGAGGGGGTGCAAAAAGCTGTACAACTCTACGTAATGTACAGTAAGCTGAATGTGAGCCGCCCTATCGGATAGTGTAACAGAGACAGGCAGTTTATTCTTAGTAGTGGTTAATGTCATTCTTCAACAACAGTAAAGACTGTGTGTCACTGAAATGTGTGTGTGTGTGTGTGTTTGTACAGTGCCTCTGTGTCTCTGCCATTCCCTGAGCGGGAGTCAGCAGTTCATTTCAGAGATGGTTTGCTGAGATGGTTTTGTTTTAAGTGGTGTAAGGAGTGACTCCAGGCAGCCCTATTTCCGGTCTCTTGACGTTGTGGGAGAATAAATTACAGAGATATAGAATGATTCGCTTCAAAGGCCAGTTTGATGTCAGGGAGACAGTGGTGGAGATGTGGAGCCACTGTAGATGATACATGAAATGTGCGGTGTGATTCTGCTGGACTTGTGTTTGTTCTTCCTTTTGTTAAGTGCACGCTTGCTGCATCCTTTGATGGATGCATGGCATCCTCGGGCATCTTTAGAGGACCACCGCTTCCTCCCTATCATTATTAAAGCAGGCATATTGCTGTGCTTATGGCACACACTCACACTCATACACACACACACACACACACACACACACACACACACACACACACACACACACACACACACACACACACACATTTTGAGCAAACGTCTTTTCAAATTACAGGAACACAGCGGAACTAAACACAGTCTTTGTTTGCTTTATATAATACTTACCATTGTTTTGCAGATCCTCAACATCATTACAGTATTTTACAATTTCCCTATTTGCATGGCGGCCATTTTCCACATCATGCTTGTGGGTGGGGGTTTGGGGGAGCGCAGATGCTGCCATAAATTTGCACTGCTGCTTTCACATTGTATGAATGAAGGAAATGTGAAAATTCATGTTGTCTTAGTAAATTTCAGTTTATCATAAACTCAAATAAAAATTGATAATGTGTGTCTCGATTGACACCATGTTATTTATGAAGTAAAAACATGTTCAAAACATCATTAGCCATCAGACTGAGGGGTTTATGGTCTTTGTTTGTGCAGTGTAAAGGCTGTTTCCTTGCTAACTCATCATAGCATACATCACTGTTAGCATTTAGCATTTATCTTATTATTTTCTTCCGCACTAGCAAAAGGTAACTACAAGTTTTTTTTCTTGATTAAACTGTTTGCTACAAATTTATCTTCAATCACATCACACAAAACAACTATTATAGCATTTAGCCACTTCCTTGCTAAGATTACTGTAAGCTAAGTCTATTCTATCATATCCTAAAAAATTATTAAAAAAAAATTAACATTAGCATTCAGCCTCCATCTTACTAATACTGTTAGCTACTAGGACTTTGTTTCTTTAACAGTTCTATTGTTCAGAACTGTTAAAAGGTTATTTAGTATTTAGCAACTTTCTTGCCAAAACTAGCGTACTGTTAGCAAAGCCTTTTGTATCATATCATACAATAAAATCGCTAGTAATGTTAGCTTAACTCCTAGCTTACCTTGAAGTACACTTGGTTGGTATTGTTAGGTCTTCTCTCAGCTAATTGGTCAACGGTCATCGGTTAATTTTATCCTCTTTCATTTTTTACTGTTTGTTGTTTCCTCAGTTGTAGTAGAGAAATGGTAAAATGGTTATAGTTGTCAGATAACACCTCGTAACAGCTTTTGAGCTTCCCATTCTAAGTGTGATGCCAGATGAAAATGGCTGCTGTAAGACTTTGGGAAAAGACATGCAGTCATGGTGGACAATCCAATTTTTTGTTTGTGACATGCACAGACTTGTCAAGCCTTCTCGTCTTCTTTCTTCTCAGAGGTACTGTTGTTGTGGCTGTCTTAAAGAATGAGCGGTCAGGTTTACAGGTCAGCTCTTGCTCCTAATAGCTCTTTTAACTTAACCCAGTGTGTTTGTTAAAGAGGGGAAGCAGCCTCATCTGTTTTCTGCCAGAAACCATGAAAGCAGCCGGCCTGTAAATGCTTGCAGATTTGTTTTGGTGTTTCTGTGCAGAGGAAGGTCTTAATCCCAACTAGGGCTGGAATAGTTGTTAAATTAGTCGTGTGAACCCCTGAGAAAAGAGAAAATGCTGCTCATATTTATTAATTGTTTCATATTGAGCCTCGTGTGGCAGAAGCAGGAGGTACGTCAGTGTTGTCCTTCAGATAAATCACAGAATAGATTTGGCTGAAACATGCTTCTTTGATTTGAGATCTCCCCTCTTACGTGTTTTTTTTTTTTTTTTTCGAGCTAATTACTGTTTATGTGCTTGCTGTGTTCACATATCATGGGATTTTGCCAGAAAATCAAACCTTGAAGACAAACAATAAACAGACATGAACCGTTACACAGGATGCAGGTTTTGCAGTTCGAACAATTGTCCCCTGCTTGGCAGACGTTCAGCTTTATTGCGTATTTTATTATATCACATATATGCAACAACAACAACAACAACAAATGTTTACCTCAGGCTTCCTCTCAATCACCAATAATTCTCTCTCGGCCTCTCTGTCTCACTTTAAATGCTGCCCACACAACAGGCTTTTCCACCCGCTCCCCTCTGCAGCAGAGTGCTGCTTCCTAACTGGAGCTATCAACGTAGATGCAGGATATTTACTCAAGTATTTATCGCTTATTGATCAGGGCTGACACACGTGTCTCAGTTAATTGAATTAGGCTACATATAACAGCAAACGGGCATCTCCCAAACTACCACCCTCACTTGTTGTGTACATTGACTCGCACACTTAAACTCATAACTCTGAGTAACCATATTCGCCCCCACCCCCCACCCCTCAAGCCCCCCGCCTCATTTCAGAGAGTAGGTCAGGATTTGGAGCCATTTTAGCCGCAGGATTAAAGTCTGACAGGGATAATGCCACTTCAGCCACTTGTGAATCACGTGACAGGAGATGATCTGAGGTTTTAGGAGGAGCACTATGTAATTAATGTAGTGGAGGCCTCTTATCCGTATAACTCCGCCCACTGTGGAGCCGGAGACCTGTAACAGCTGAGAAGATGCGTTTTTTTCACAGGCCTCAGAGAAAGGGAAACCCTTACTTTTTGTCCTCCGCTCTCTTTCACTCTCTGCTGCTCTGAACAGCTTTTTGATGCCATCTTAAATTAAACCAGCTCAAAATAAAACATCCCGTCCTGCAGAAGTGCGTTTTATATATGTCGTTAATCCACTTTCCCTGTTAATCTCTTTAAGACTTATGAAAGTTAACACACTTGATTAACTTTTCTGCACTTTGCTCACTAACAGTTTTTTTCTGCAGCTCATTTGATTTATCTGTTCTCATCATTTGGTGTTGTAAATATATAAAATGTCCAAGTGTGCTAAAAAACTAAATATCGATTCAAAGATGACCATAAATATGTGGATTATTTTTTTCCACATACATAAATATTCTGCACCTCATGGACATACAATTATTATCTTGATTTCAAATGATAAAGCACATTAACTAAGGATCTGCAGCTCACAACTGTTTTGTTTTCATTTATTGATTATTTTTGATTGATTTAGAACAATTATTTTCTGACTTCACGAGATTATTTTTTTAAAAACACCTCAAAAGACGGAAAATTTCAAACTCCTTTTACGTCTCCAAAGTTGTGCCTTAAGGTTATTTCGTTAAAAAAGTGAAAAAACAAACAAACAAACATTAATTAAGTCTTGCATCCGTGCATCGATCCAGGATCTTTGATGATCAACTTTTTCCAGAAGATTTTATGACAAGAAAAAGAAAATCTGTAAATTTGTTTACTCTCTTAAATTTATTACTATTACCAGATTTTTATCTCATCAGATATATTCAGAAATGTGTACTCTTCAGTCACTGCTGCATACTTTTCCATCAATCTTTTTCACTATTTGAGCAACAACAAAGAGTTTTAACAAAATGATAAAGTATTTTCAATTAATTTACAACAATATAGAATTTTTTCAAAAGTCGTTAAAAACAAAGGACTCATTAAAAAATGACAGGCTGTCCTATCATACATTTAAATTTAAAGTTAACACACAGCTCTAGGTTAAATCTACACACATGCATTAGGACTGCGGGTCCTCATCCCTGTGTTTTAGGGTGTTCTTAGGTGTTTCCTGAATCTTTGTTCTGCTGCTGCTTGCGGAGCGATGATTCCTAGGCGACAGCAGCTGTGACTGGCAGGGCTGCGTGTTAAAATATGCTGCTTATTGACCAGCCTTGTCAGTGTGTTTTTCAGTTTCTCAGAGGATGAATCTTCACTCCCCTCCTGCTAGTTTTCACTCTCTGTCAGGAACTTCCCTGCAGACTGGTGGAGGACGGGGAGGGGGAGAGGAAAGAGAGGAGTTGGTGCGCTCATGTGTGCGTGAACAAGTGAAGCTGGCTTTCTCCAGAGGGAGCTGGAGGGAGCAGAGAGGGGGAGACGATGAGAGGCAGACTGTAGACGAGGAATAGCAGCCGGGTGAACAGTTTTAGGGCTTGCGTAATGTTGAGTTGTGTGCGCGCTGTATTGATCCAGGTTAACCCTGATGGGACCTGAACACCTATAGCAGACGGGCTCAGCCTTCCTCACTTCTCTGTAATACCTTGTGGCCTGCAGATTAAAGGATGAGACCACAGGAACAAGCTGCACAAGTCAACATAGAGAGACAGAAGCAGACATGAAGAGCAGCCATCAGACAGGAGAGGCACGCTGCAGCGCCGCAGTATGAGCTGGTACCTACCTGTCACAGGCTCCCAGCACTGAGGTGTGTGAGGGTGAGAGAGACAGGAAATACATCTCCGTGTGTGTGTGTGTGTGTGTGTGTGTGTGTGTGTGTGTGTGTGTGTGTGTGTGTGTGTATGTGTGTGCTATAGAGAAGAGGAAGCCTATACATTAGTGTGTTAGATGTGTGTGTGTGTGTGTGTGTGTGTGTGTGTGTGTGTGTGTGTGTGTGTGTATGATTGCGTGTCAGTGGTGTCCCTGTAGGCTGGCTGTGTCACTGACAGTGCTGCTGACTACGTGCTTTGTGACGGGAGCTCAGAGGACTCCTCTTAGTGGAGGAGCAGCACATGACTCTGCTTGACTCATCTTGCGGTTTGATTTGTTTTATTCTTTTTTTTTTCTTCTGAAGCTCTGAAGCAAAGGAAGTGGTTGAAGCACCAATGAATCAAAGTGTAAATTTTGTAATTGCAGCTGATTGTTTGCTGTGTTTTTGCAAGATGAGCAGAATTTACTCAGCAGGATTGCACATAATGTTTCCTGTTTATCACAATAAACAATTTTAGTTATATTAATAATTCACTTTATGATGTTTGGTGAATACTACTAATGCTTCTGGGTTGATGAGAGGTGTTTGTTGTGAATATTTGCTGAGTATGTGCTGTGTAATTGTTGCCAATAATTTTTGGATTTTGCGGCCTCACTCTTCATGGAGATGAAGTTGCTGTTTGACACTAAATTTTTTTTTAATTGTCTTTAATTGTAGACTTTAGGCTTTTTTTGCACAAGATTACAAAGTTACAGCAATTTTTCCGTCATTTCTCTTACATTTTAAAAACCAATCGATTGATAATGGGATATTGTTTGACTAGATTTTACCTCATTCATTTTAGTTTTTGAGGGTTAAATGTATCAAATGTTTGAGGCAAACCAGCAGCGTACTGACTCAAATCAATATATGATATGATATCAGCGCAAATCATACATACTTTAATCACTTATTTTGTAGTATGGATTGCAATGTCAAAAAAAGGCTTGATTAAGTAATATTACTCAAACAGAGAACAATAGACAGTGACAGTAGGTCTGAGAAAAACTGACCCATTTATTAGTAACCAGTGGGTTACATAATTTTAACCTTAAACATAAACATATTCTAAAATTGAATAGTATAAATAAAAAAAAACATTTGAAGATAACCTCAATAAATGCAATAAAGAAAATATATATATATATTTAAAGTGTAAAATAACTATTCAAGTTCACTTCAGTTTTTTTTAACTGTTAGTATGTTACACCTGGAGTCTGCATGCTGGATAGAAGTGCTGCAGAAAAAAAAAAAACTGATCAGAAAACAAACAAACAAAAAAAACAGGTGTCTCAGAGTAGCAGAGATATGAAACAGCTGTCACATGTCCAAGAAATATGGTGTCAAAGAAAAACATCTGAAGATGACAAGAATCTAGAGACCTTCTTAAAATACTGAAGTGAGTTTGTCACTGAAAAATGAAACCGCTTACCCATCTGATAGCCTGCAAGTCAGTGGAGCTGCTTTTATTCCTGTAATCATATTTTATCCCTTTGAAATGGGAAAATTTGATTTTCAAAGACATGGTTTTAAATTTATTTTATTCTGTAAGTTATTTTTCTGGCATTTTCTGCCTTAATCCAGAGAGGACAGCACAATGGACAGAGCAGGAAACATGGTGGGAGTGGGTAGTGACGTGGAAAAGAGGCCGTACCTTCACTCTATCATGATTTTATTTGACAGTGTTAAAAAGAAACACCTACTCTATTAATTCAATTGATTTTATGAACTAAATTCTTGTTTCTAAATGAAAAAAATATTTGGTTTTCAGAAGTCCTAAAAAGAGAGATCCTCTTAATATCAAGGTGGTCTCAAAATATGGCTGATACAGTAAATGTTAGCAAAGTTCATTTTTCTCTCCTTTTTCTGCTTTTCTGCGTCTCAGATTTTTAAATATTTCAACTTAACAAAGATCTCGGATCTCAGAAGTCATTTGAAATATGCATGTTTTGGAGTATCAAATTCAAAAGCATCACATCTTAAAAAGGTTCCTCGGCCTTGAATACAGTATCGCCTTATCGCCGAGGAAATCTATCACACTTCAGTTCAGCGCATTAATGAACACCCTCAGCAGAGTTTTGGCGTGCTTTTGTAATCACACAATGGCGCGGACATGAATGTGAAGAATGATAAACTGTGATCAGGATGTTTAACATGTCTGGATTTGGTTCTTAATACTTGTGTGCATGTTTAGAGCCACAGTGAAGGGTTTAGTGGTGATAGTGTAAGAGCGGACTTTTTCTTTTATATATATAGAAAAGCATTATGGTGCCGAGATATCAGCAGAACATTTAAAAATACTTGTTTCTTTGGCTTAATAGGCATGAAAGGAGAAATGTGTTTTGTGTCAGTTGTAACTCTGAGTGAAAATTAATTTGTGATGATTACACCTGAAAACTGAAAATCATTTCATATCTGCTGCAGTATGCAAAGAGCTCCAGGCCTTCCATTATCCCTCTTATATTAAAACGTAGTTATGTATGATTGTTCTTTATTATATAATCAGCAGATCTTTGTGCTGTGAAAATGGTAACACCCTCTGCAAACACTTCCGCAGATACAGTTGATAATGAGCGAGGGCTGACGATCAGATTAAACATTACCACGCTGTAAGCCGTCCCTCACGCTGTGTGCATCTCAAACATGAATGAGATGATTTGTTTGACTCATTGAAAATCAACTGAGTCATTTGTAATTCTTTTCATGGGACACTGAGTCATTCCCTGTTATGAGGCATGAATGCTCCTGCATGCCATTGGACCTCATCACTGAACTTTGTGCCACATGTAACAGATACACAGACGATAAAGTGCCCTTATTCATATCTTTCTATGTGTCGAGGAGCAAACAAATGTCAACAGGAGGTCTTTGGCTTTCCATTAGAGCCGCGTGTGACGACCGGCTTCGACAGCGGAAAGTAATGCGTGAAGAGAAACAGGCGAGCAGGTGAGCCTCCTGAATTCTGATGAGTCCTCTCCCACCGAGAGCTTGGAGGGAAAACAGAAGCGGGCACCTGAGCGCTGCATGCTGAGATGAGATGGTTTGCAGCGCTCTGCAGCTGCAGCTTTGTTCGCTCAGCAGCATCAGTGGGAGAAATGTGTGGATAGAGAGAATAAAAAAGAGCTTGGTTCACTGTTTGACTTTTTATGGTGGGATGGATTTTTTGATGGCTGCAGATGAATGTCTGGAGAAATTAAAGAATTTAATGAAACTGAATAAACGAGAGACTTTCTCTATTAACTCTATAACTACGACTGTGGGAATTGACTCTGTATTTACTCCTGAATATCTACAGATTAATAAGAACTTAACATTTTCTCATTAATGGCATACACAACACTTTTCTGGCTTGTTAAACTCGCTGTTTTAACAAACAGGTATTCATTTAAGTCAAAGCCTTCAGAGGGAGGTTTTAGAGCTAGTTAGTCAGATGGGTAGGTGTCTGATGAGGCTGGAAGAAGCCTTTGTTCACATTCTTGCAGCAAAGATTTACTCTGAGTGATGTGCTCTGATTGTTATAAGAAAGCAAAACTATTTGTTTTTTTAGTCTGAAATCACTTTTTGCATGTCTTGAAGAAGCTCTACAAAGAGAGTGTCCACAGGGGGCGCTAAAACAAGCATGAAATGAAATTTCTGCTCTGGAGCTTTAAAGCTGCCCCTCTTAAAATGATACCACTTGTGACACACCTGGAGGTTTCGTCTTGTGACTTCTGCACATGAATTCTACAAGATTTTGGGTGAAAGACATGGTCAGCTGGTAGAACTGAAAAAATGCCAAGTGGTGTAACGAATGTTTCTCATAAAAAATCTGATATTGTGCAAAAAAGTTACTATGAATATGGTTTTATCGGTCTGCTACACTGTAAAAATGAAATTTAAAATGATTTGAAAACCAGCTGAGCCAAAAGTAGAGAGAAAACATCGACGTCTACGGCAAAACAAAACCCGTATTAGTTTAGAATCGAAACATTTTAAATATACCCGGAGATGATATTTTGTAACAACTTATTTCATCAGTACACTTACATCACTTCTAGGAAGGTGAATTATTTAATATTTGTCATGCTTTTGTGGTTACACCATTTGACAGTATAATGGGACTGATTATTTAATTGGTTAAAAATGTCATAAAATACTACGACACCAACAGAAATGCAAACTACACATATAAACAAACATCTAACATGTTGTTTCAGCTGGTTTAAAGCACATTTTTGATACCAACCGTTATTTGTCATTGTCCCAATTGTAGTTTTGGATTTTTGGTGTCTTTCAGATCATTGTTTTGGATTTACGTTTTCTACAAGATAAATTATTATACAATAAAAAACAAACAAACAAAACATCATGCTGGCTGCTATGACCCAGGTTAAATCATTGATTCTATAAGTCCCTCCTCTATGAGGCTACAAGCCAATCATAGTTTAAGATTTTTAGCAGGGGCACTCTTGGCCATCCCTTCAGACATGCTTCTGATGCATCTTAGTAGTCAACGTGTGTGTGTGAGAATTTAATGCACAATCTTGAGGTGTAAATTATTAGAAAGAAAAGAAAAGAAAAGAAAAGAAAAAGAGGAATGTTCCTGCTCAGGTGTGGTATGACAGAATCAATGGGGAAAACATCTTCTCTAAAAGCCTCTGTAACAAGATGTAATAGGTTGCTGTATACATTTTGAATGTTTTACGCCCTGTTTAAGAAACAGCTTCGGGGTTTGTTTGTCCTTCAGGCGACAAACAGCAACACATCTTTGCGACTGAAGGACAACAACAATGCCGAGGCTTTTTTTTCCTCCTCATATAAATCCTGTTATCTCTGCTCAGCAACAATGGGACGGGCCTTGGAGAAGTGCTTTGGAGCACTACACAGAAATGGCTTGAGCTCCGTCCTAATCCAGGCACAGAGAGTGCGGACACAGCGGGAGCGCCGCAAAGTTAGAAAAGAGGAGCGGGGAGAAATCTAACGCACAGTAGGGTCTCTAAATATTGTTGACTTGTTGCTTCTTCTCTGAGATTCCGGGCATTCAGGCGCTTAAGAGCTTAAGGGTCGAGGCTAGAAATTGGGTTAATTCAGATTAGACGAGTCTGTGGTTGGCGTTGAAGGACCACCAGACTCTCTGCAACCCACCCAAAGTGACCCATATAATAACGTTACTACTTAACGTCTCGCCCAGACGTGAATAAAACCTTCTGTTAGATGAAGAGGAGTGAGAACAGCACCGGTGTATTCATATTGAGCTCCGATACATGCACATGTATCTGTAAATGCAGCTGATTGTTAGATGATCACATTATGCTGCACTCAGCACAGAGACAAACCACTACTACACATTAAAGAAGCAGAGACATTAGTGTTGCTCAGTGTTGCAAATATCTCTGGACTTGTAATATGATCGGGTAAAAGGTACATAATCACACGCCTGCAGTGTGATTTATGACTGCAGAGGTTTTCATTTCCTATTTTATCTGCATGCTATTGCCGTGATGATGGCTGGATCATCTTTCATTTTGAAAGTCATCAATTGTCTCCCATGCAATATGAGGTCTCACTGGACTGATGTGGACTTACTGCGTCTGTTGTGCCATTAGGATGGCTTTCAGAGGGAACAAGGCGCCCTGTCAGCCGAGATACTGAAAGAAGGAGCAATGGAAAGTAATTTTTTTTCAATTTTTGCATTGGACTGATAAAGTGATATTCTACATCCTTTTATCACAAGGATTAGTTTAATCTCTAAGCAGTAAATATGTGGCCATTTCTGTGTGAAAGACTGGCGAGGCAGTTTATAATCATTGGAGGAGAGCGCTGACAGCTTAATGGACACCGGAGGAAGGGAAATGGCTGGAAGAAAACCTATAAGTCAGGTGAAACAATTAAGTGTGAGGTTTCTCGTAGAGGTGATTGCTTGCAGAGAGATGTCGGTGTGTTTGGACCAGGCTTCGTTTAGTGAAAGGCTCTCTGGGATGTCTTTTTATCCACCTAAATAGAGCCACCCTGCTGGGCACAGAGTGGCACAGAGCCCTGGTAGCTGAAACTGAAAGGGTGGACATCGGCACATAGCTGCGAGGGGAGGGGAAGGTAAACAGCTTTTAAAGGCTTCATTGGACAGACTCATTCAGCAGGGGAGGAAATGTTTAATCATGCACTCCTTAGATTATTTTAAAAAGACAGGAATGATTTTTTGGGGACAGGTTTTTTTCCTCTTCTCACAGACTTAAAAAGAGAAATTGTTTTTATTCAATCATTTCCATTTACATGTTGCAGATGGATTCGTGGTAGGTTTAATTTGTTGACAGCTTAACAGTTTAAAAGATCAAATTGAGCTACAGGAAATGTTTAATTCTTTCACTTTTATGCAACTGAAGATAGAGTTTTCCTCTCCAGGGCTTTTGGTGACTCTTAATAAATAAAAAGAGAAAATTCTCAACATATTGATTAAAAAATTTAAGCAACAAATTCTCACATTTTAACCCTTTTTGGGTACTTTTTGGCTATTCAAGCAAGGAATCCTCCTCCCCATGAAAAGATGTCCTTATCAGATGTTCTTTAAGGAGCTCTGCGAGCTCTCAGACGTTATTCTCCTGCAATTATTTTAAGTGTGTGTATGTGTGTATGCAGACATGGCCCCTCACCTCCTGCAGGTGGGTGCAGTAAATGTTAGCTTCTCAAATGAACATGGCCACCTTCAGATATTTAAAGACCAACATTGAGAGGCTTTAATTTTTTTCTTCTTCCCAGCTGCCCGTTCCAAACCAGCAGTAGACATTTTGGTTATTTTCAACCAACATTAAGTAACCATTGAGCTCAGTCTGCATCTTCCACTGCTGCTCATTTTGGAATCCAGGAGAGGAGGAGGCGAGGAAGGCCGCCGGGTTCACCTTCTCAACGCGGGTGATTCCCGCATTGTAAAGCAACGCGCAGCGTCTGCAGTTAGAGCTGAACACTGCAGACAGACGGACAACAGTACATGCTGCAGGGTGGCATGTGTCGTGGGCCTCTCCCTGTGCTGCAGACAGCGGACAGACAGAGAGCAGTGATCTTCTGGTTAGCCGGTGGCCACAGGCATGCAGAAAATGAGACCTTGAAGAACTGTCGGGAGGCGCTGTCACTTTTTCCGAGAGATGTCCATTCGGGGAGCTTCCTCTGCATATTTCAGAGTGACGGACAAGCAAGCGGTCTTCAAACGTGTGGGAAACAAAAAATGGAGAAAAGATCTTTTTCATGCAGGAGCATTCTGATGTCCAAGGAGAAAGCTTTAAAATATATATCAAGTTCTCCTCTGTGTCACCTGACAGCAGGTCTGCTTATGTGCTTTTAAACTGAAAGCACATAAACACAGGATGTATGACAGATCACCAGTTAGAGAATCCAATCAAAAAGTGTGTCAGCGCTGTTTCAAGATGAACTTTCAGTTTCTGTTCTCTGCAGCTCGAATATGCCGGTGTTTTGGGGATGACTAGCGGTTTGCACTTTGCCTTCAAGTTTTTGTTTCGGCCATGTTGGCATCTTAGCAACAGAAGGTTGTTACTACACTGAGGAAGGTGATGTGCTTTAGTGGTGCAGACTGATGTTTATCAGTTTACTCCTGTTTGTTTCTGGTTGCCAGGGGAGATCTTTCATTAACGCTTCAACTTCCGGCAGTGACGTGAAGCTTGCAGGCCCCCGTGTGGTGGGACAACCATGGAAGTGGTTGTCAGCTGTTGTGTTTCTGAATTAGCAAGTTTTCTTTTTCCTTTTTTGAAAATGTTATTCAAAAGTATAGAATTTTATAAATTTAGGTTTCTGACACTGGAAAGTAACCTGTTACTCCACCCCTCTCTGTCAATAAGTGCTCAAAATGAGATTGTTGGATGAGAAGAGGAGAGCAGAGGGCTTTCCCCAGTCCATGTGATCATGTGTTCCTCCTCTTTGTCTTCTCTCTCTCTCTCTCTCTCTCTCTCTCTTGATAGCTCCACATTCATAGTCATTCATTCATGCAGCTGCCAGCTTACACCTCCCATCCTCTCCGACACTTACAGGAAATTCTGACCTGCAGTCTGTCATACGCAGGTACATTCATATTTTTAAAGAAGTGTAAAACAGAACCAGAGGAATCATGTTTCTGTGTGAAATGTGAAGAATCCTCCTGGTTTTGGATCCGCCTCTTGTTTTTGTTTCTCACCTGTTCTCCCTCGCATCATATCCCCTGCGTCCCTCTCTCCACTGCCTTCTGACAGTTTTCTGCTGAAATGAAACTCACATTTGTTTTGGGTACACGGTTGCTAAGCTGAGGAGCTTTCCCGCCACCAGCCTCTCTGCGTTGTAAATCAGCCGCTCTCATTGCAGAGCTGGACTCTCTCACGTTAATGTAGTTGTTAACAGCTTGTGGTCACCGGGTGGTCAGAGTGGCTTTGCCGTTTGAGCTGACACACTCCCCGGAGGGAGAGAGAGAGGGAGAGACTGTGAGGAAGCTTGGGATACTAAAAGCTGCAGGTTACAGAGGGGCACACTGTCCTGAGCAAACAGCCAACATCTGTCTTTGTGATCTTTTTGATTTTATTTGTATTACACTTTGCCTTGTTTCCTCACTGATAGAGAAGTGGCCATGTGGTCATTTTGACAAATGAAGGTTTGATCGTTTTGTTGTTAAAAGTCAAGTTCTTAAACTCTGAAAGTCGAGGCATCATGAAATTAGATACTAATGAAAATAAATTTATAATAAGAAACAGTGTCACACGTATCATACATATCAAAAATTTTAGCTCTTTTAAAAATTGCTGCTCTCAGAGAATCATCCACACAGTTTTTTTTAACTGCCCAATGTGTCAAATATGATACAAAAAAATCTATCATGAACAAATGATAAAGCACTATTTTTGTGGACTTTGTTGAAAGGGTCAATAAACTTCTCAGTTCCAAAAAATTAGAATTTTATGGTTATTTTTTGATGGATTAGGCTTTACACGGGTCAGGAGTAAATGAAGAAACGTGTCTCTTTGCTCTCTTATAAAGTTTGATGCAAGATAAAGATGCACTGAGTACATCCTTTAAGTATCTGTATCTGCTGAGTATTGGTATAAGATGAGTATAAATATTGGCTGATATCAGTATCAGATAGTTTCAGCTCTGTTGACTTTAGTCTGGCGGTAAATAACTTGACATTTGCAGACTGAAGTAGCTGATGTGCATGTGTTGCGCTGAATCAGTGTGGATCAAAATCCTGATGTTTTGAGTTGCAAAGGGGTGGAAAATTTCTAGAAACTTTCCAGAAACTTTCCATGGTAAGATAAGCTTGAGAGAACTGGGAATATTCTGAAATTAAAAAAAAAAAAAACTTGTTTGACCAAATGTGGTCCTCGGGTGGTGCCTTTAATGATTTTGTGCTGTGAGCGTCATGCACAGTGCATGATGGGAGTGTGACTTCAGTAGCCCTGCAGTCAGCAAAGTGCTGCTATGTAGTCGAGGAAAAGCAGAAACTTTTAAGTGAACTTGCATTAAATGGGATTATTTTAGCCAAAATTGTGCTTCAGTTCACATACCCTAGCTGTATTAAAGTTCCTCAATATAATTTTCAGTTTACTCCTATAGATTCTTGTAAAAAGTTTCCAACATAGAAAATTCCTGGAATTTGGCAGCCTACACTGCACACTTTCCTTTTTTCCCCTTTTTTTTCTTTTGAACTCAGAAAAATAGCAAAACGGTTGTCCTATATGTAAGTATTCATTATGTTAAAGCTATTTTATTTATTTTATGTCATAGTTACATAATGTTTATACTTTCAAGAAGAAGGTGTTTGTTGATATATGCGTGTGTGTTAATGGCTTCTAAAGTGACTTGGCCTTCAAATAGTTATTTTCCCAGACATTAATATATATTTTTTTCATATGGAAAAGATGCGGTGTAATTAAAGCCTGAATGACTGTTATAATGTTCACTGAGGTTTTCAGAATAAAGATCCATTTAGGTGGCATGGTTTAATGACAGCATGTAAAATAAGCAATAATTAGTTTAAAAAGGATCTGAAAATGAAATAAAATGTTATAAAAAAAACGCTTCTTGGTGAGGGATAAAGGAAGTGTATTTATGTTGAGACATCACTAAAATAAAGACCTGTTTGTTCATTTCATATTTACACGATTTTAGTAGCTTCTTATTTCAACTAAAAAGCTCAGTGTTGCTTTTTTAAATTGATTATATGTCAATAATTATTATTAAATTTGCTTATAGTTGTAGAATTGTTTCCTGTTTTTGAACTCATTGAATTACATCCAAATCAGCTCATTCTCATCTTTTTATATCCCGTGTAGTCTCATAGTGAGAGTAGTAAGAATAGCACTCGTAGGAGGGTGTTACTGAGAGACTCTAGCTGTCTTCTTCTACACACCTACATTTCCTTCAGCTCTAAAACTACAGCTTCTTCGTCCCTGCTGCCGTCTAATGAGCTGTGGGCGATGTGGGAAGTTAAGATGACACTGAATGTTAAATCAGATTCAGCGTAGATCTGACTCTGCATTTCTGGCCTCCTCATTCAAACATCGACTCTCAGCCGCTGAGGCAAAATGTCCTCAACATATCGCATGTGTGAGTGAAGGCTGACTTTCCTGTAAACACACTGTAAGTCTCGCGTGTGTGTGTGTGTGAGTGTGTGGTTCAGGTCCGTTAAATCCACCCCGTCTGTGTCTCTCATCTCTGCAGGAGTCGGAAGATCCAGATCCGGAACATTCCCCCTCATCTACAGTGGGAGGTCAGTTGTTTGTCTATGTGTGTGAGTGTGTGTGTGTGTGTGTGTGTGTGTGTGTGTGTGTGTGTGTGTGTGTGTGTGTATGAGACAGCTGAAGCCCAGTTGAAGCACCAGGTAGCACATAAACCAGCTTCCCGACAATGAGTCACCAGCCTTTACACAGTGTTTCTCTGTAGTCAGAGGGCTTTGTGTGGATGTGTTCGTGTGTGTATCTGTGCTGTGTGTATCTGTTTGGATGACACTGTGTCTGTGTGTCAACATCTGTAGCCTCGCTGGAGTCCGAGTCGCTTCCAGCTGTGTGAGCGTTTCTGTCGTCAAGCTTGCCAACTCTCAAAAACGTCCTCTGGGTTTTTGCCCAATTTACGGGGCACTCCTAGAAAATTCAAAACTTCACAGACCGTCAAGAAATGAGAAAGATCAACATTAGACCTTCAAAGCCAGAATTTTTAATCAGTTTTATTAAATCAGCATTTCAAAGTCTAAGGGAATAAACAGCAGAGTATTGATCTGAAGATTTAACTTATGAACAAGGTATTCAAGAGTGCGGAGTTACCGTTTGTGTCCTTAAATTAAACTGCTGAGCATCAGCAGTGGTTTAATATGAAGGCTCGTTAAACAGTCACAAGTCATTCTTCGAAGACTTTTTTAGAAACTGACACATTTATTCGAGAGCAGTGCGGACAGTTTTACTGCTACAGTTATTTCACAGATAGATATTTCAGTCTGAGGAATTCGAGCTAAACGCGTACTTCAGGAAGAAATTCACAAAGTCACCGTAGCACCACGACACCTCGGAGAGGCTTCACAGTTAGCTCTGGCTTAAATGGTGGAGCAAATCATCAGCAGAACACCTCAAGTGACCTGTGGCTAAGCCCCGCCCCCCTCCACTCACTCGGACAAACGGTGAACATTCAGTGACAGGCGCTATTGGAGGTCACACTGGAGGGATATGTTAATCATTTTATTGTTGAAAAGTCAATAAAAAGCTTCAGACTGAAGACTAAATTTACAGGTTCCAGTGCAAACGGGAAAAAAATGCATCTTATTTCCATCACCGTCACCACTAAAGTTAAAGTTTTTGGTTCAGAATATGAGAGAAATATAACCGGCTTTTTCATCATCAAGTATTTACATTGAATCATTGAGCAGAATATTTGCCAACCCTTGTTGTCTTGGCGATTACAGATAAGCTAATGAAGCTAAACTCCATAAGCTAACGTTAGTTTAACAGGACAACAGCTAACAATGATGGACGATCACCAGAGAATAAATACTAGAACAAAACAGGCCAATGAACAAACAAACTGACGTAATGAACAATGCCGCTAGGAGCTAACACTTGGCTAACTTTACCTGAGGTTAGCTAATTCTACAGATACCTTTATATTTCTTTCCATCAAAGTGACAATATGTTGCCTCAAATTTGATGTTGACTTGCTTTAGAACAGACGTTATCATCCTTGTTAATTTTATTCACGTTGAGTTGTTGTGGTCTACAGCCCAATTTTATCCAAAGAAGACACTGTTCACAGTTAAGATGTGGCTTAAGGAAAGGGTTAAAAAACACACCCCATCGCCCAGCCTCTCAGGACACCTTGGGTCTGAGTTTCAAATACCCTATGAACACTGTTTGACCATTTTTAAACTTAAAATCTCAGAAAAACTTTATAAAACCAAATGAAAACTGACTTTCTGTAATCCATTTCAGTGGATGTCCAAGCAGAGAATGTCTGAGTGTATGGGAATGATACATGCACTGTGATTGGCTCATTAAATGTGAGGGTGGGGTTTAGCTATAGGTCAATTAACAAGCCAACAAATTCAGTATCCTCACGTTTAACAAACTGACAACACTGATATCACCGACCCTTCCACGTAACCTTTGGCTGCTTTTAACACCTTGAGCAGTGAAAAGATGAACAGTCTGTAGTAAGATGTTAGGTAGAAGACAGAGCTAGGACAAGAACTGGTCTGGGCTCAAACTCATCTCAACTTTTTGTCAGGGGTCATTGTGACCCCAACACACACAAATCCTTCAGGTGTATTCTGATGCTCCTGAACGCACCATCCACATGCTCAAGAGTTGCATAGAGAGGATGCCCCTGTTGCCACTTTTGTTACTGAGAATTATACACCATTGCTGTGGCATTTTGACCAATCAGAATCCAGTATTTAACACAGACAGATGATTAATAAGAAAGCTGGGTAATGATGTTGAGCAGAAACAGCCCTGACTGTGCCTCGGTCAGTTCCTCTTATCATAACTGAAACTCCTTCCTGTCCTTTACACCCCATTCGTCAACAGTCTTTTGAAAGAGCCTGAAATCACTAATATTTAACACAGTTAAGTGTTGTTTCCGGTTTTAAATCATCTTCTGGACATTAAAGGAGAAATTCCAGCTATAGATTACAAAAAAGATCTTTAAAAAGATTTCAATGGGACGCAAATGTCGAAAAGGATTTATAATGAGGCTAAGGTTGTGTGTCACTCCTGCATGTGAGTGAGTGAGTGTGTGTGTGATTTTATATCAGTGTCTGTAGTTGTGTCTCTGACCCCTGCTGTCATCTCTCCCTCAGGTTTTGGACAGCCTTCTAGCTCAGTATGGTACTGTGGAAAACGTGGAACAAGGTACAGAACTCCTCTCCGCCTCGCTCACTGCACAACTCAACATCATCATCCGCCTCTCACTGTTTAATGCACGTGTCTATTTAGCGACACACACACACACACATACAGACACACGAGGACCTCCCAGTGAGTCAAGTCACCCTGTGTGACTTGACTTCCTCTTTACCATCATCATCCCACACACTCATTATCTAAACATAACCCATCTCTGCTCATAAATCAGGCTTTATCGTCTCCTCTCTGTGTGTACGTGTTGATATGTGGTTTATAAGTTTGACCCATGGAGAGCAGCGTTTGAACTTCATGCTGCCTCTATAATCAGCGCTGTGTGCTGCCATGTCCCCCTCTCGGCTTCAGCGTATGGATTGAAGTGGGCACACATGGCAGGCATCCAGTAGTAGTGTGTGTGTGTGTGTGTGTGTGTGTGTATTCAGGGAGCTGCGTTGTGGTATTTAAAGGACACTGAAGGCGCCTGTGGTGAGGCTTTTGTCTGATGTGTGTGCGTTTGCTGCGAAGTCTCTGTCGAGCTATCTCAAGGAACGTTTTCCCGACTAGACACACATGCATGATTAGAAACCTGCACACACAGAGAGGAACAAACACACGCATACACCGTCTCCCTCTGAGTGTGTCAAACCAGCCAAGACAAACTACCACCCACTGTAGTCATGACAGGTGCTAAAAGAGAACCCAGCAGAGAAATTACTCCACTCTGAGTTCCCCAGACGCTGCCTTCCCTAAAACAGCCTGCTTAATCCTTCCCGTCACAAAAACTGGTACAGCGTTTCCTCTTCTTTCTTCGTCATTCTTTCTGAAAGTTAAAGTTGCACTGAGGTTCCAGAAAGACGTCTTACTTGTGTGTTTGTCCCTCGCTCGCTGTGTGTCACTGTCCAACTTTCTGTCACTTTTCACAGCCTGCGTTTGTCTGTGCGCTCTGGTTACGGGGTGAGGTTTTTGGAGGGGTCCCATGTTCATGTGTGGCATGCTGGAGGATGCTGGTGACGGGGCAGGGCGGGGTGGGGCGGGGCGGAGCTGGCTGTGAGCACCGGGAACCATGCCAGGGTCTGCCCACTCGCCCTCTCCGAGCCAGCTGGGCGCTCTCGTTGCTGTTAACCCTTCCAATCCAGATGTAGACTCAAGAATCTTGGATGCCAAAGACACTGGATGCTTATTCAAAAACAAATCTCTCAGGGAAGAAAACAACACTTCAGACTCTGCTTTTCTTTATCACTTCTCCATTCATTACATTTATTTATTTATTTGAATTTATTGGAGCATCTGTAGAGGATGTTTCGTCACATTGTGCAGTCTTTGGCACCATTCCCTCAGAACAAAGAGCAGTGGCTTCTTTGTTGATTCATCATTTTGACATTTAGCGGTTACACAGAGATCTATCAGTGACCAGGAAAAGATGGCGCTGCGTCTTCTGATGCAGGCCTTTGTAGAGCAGGAGGCAGCTCATTCAATAAGACACGCTGGATATGGTTTTTCTTGCTGTTGTTGTCACTGTTTCTCTTTTCATTTAAACAATCCAACAGCACTTTTTTTAAATTACGTGTCAAGCTGTCGAGCATCTCCCGTCTGTAGAGGCAGCAGCAGGTCAGGAGAGAAGCCAGTGTGGTGATGGCTGTAATGGATTCATACAGACAAGTAGCTCTCCAGGTCACCACAGGAATCTAGACGTGTGTCTCTCTCACCTGCAGCAACAACAGAGTCCTGCAATGTGCAGGAAGTGGTAGAAGTGGCCCCATCATTTGTTCAGTCTAGCTTAACTCTTCTCTGTCTCTCTGTCATGTTTTACAGTGAACACTGATACAGAAACAGCGGTGGTGAATGTCACGTACTCAAGCAAGGAGGAAGCTAAAGAGTAAGATTCTGAAAGATGAAATGAACTTTAATTCACTGCTGAACAAGCTGCATAAGTTACATACCTGTCTGTAATTTGTGTGTACCCGAAGGGTTAAACAGTACATACTGGGGGGGTCAGAGTGGGGACAGATAATCAAAACCTGAATAACCAGCTGAAACTTAAGACATAGCACATTGTGTCTCTAATCAAACACACCCATAGAAGTTCATTCAAAGCTCCTGTTAAGATAAAGGTGGAAAAAAAAAAAGCAGAAAAAGATTTAGTGTATGGGCCGTTCCACTGAATCAGTGCGATTTCCTTGTTGTAACTCTTTAAAAATAAACTTAAATCTCTCTTTTTTGAGCTCTAAATCTTATAAATACACACATTGAACTTCTTAAAATGTGTATTGGCGTATCTCAGGCAACTTAATTACATTTTTACAAGGTTCCATAAGCTGAAGATGGTTGCATTTTTCTCAGTCCTGTTACCAAAACTCATGTGATCTAAAAAAAAAACATGTTTAAAAGTTTGTCAGCTTATTTCCCGCTGCTTTCCTGCTGCACTTTGTGAAATACAAACACATGGCATTTATGCTAATAGCAAGTTAAGACTAAGCACATTACAGGGATTAAAAAAAGCATTTTAAGAATAAACAAATAACATCAAAAAATAGTTAATGTGACAGGACTGAGCTGAGATTTGAATCCCCTCCGTCAGAGTTGAAATATCATCAAATATACAGGAAAAAAAAAAATTGAACTTATTTTTGGCCTTCCCATGGCCTGCAGAGGAACTGAATGATGTTACTTCCTGTGGACCACGTGAGTTGTGGAATATTTCAAATTTTTCAGAGGGAGTAATCTGTGAAACAGGACTGAGGGAAAACACAAGGACACCACTAAAGTCTGAATTTTAACTATTTTTTTTTCCTTTTTTTTTTTTAAAGAAAATAAAGTTAAAGTATAGTTTTGATAAGGAGTAAGACAAAAATGGAAAATCTATTATATTTCTGAAGGATTTAAATTATTAAGGATTTTTGTTTAATACAAAAATGTATTTTGCATTTTATCTTATTATGCATTTCCTGTGGACACAAATTGCACTGATTCAGTGGAATGGCACATACAGATTTTATTGATTTTAAAATCAGTTTCATTGGAGTAGTTTTGGTACCAATACCAACTCTTTTTGATGCTTTATTTCCAGGTGTGAAAGTCAATGCATTAATCTGATAACACATTATTTAGCTTGAAAAGAAAATAATTGTTCTTTGTTCTCTTAATCAGTATAAAACATGCTGCTAGCTGACAGTGAGAGCGACAGCTACCAAAATATCTGCTTGTTTTCATTTATTTATTTAAAACTGAAAAATTCTTAGAAACACAGAATAAGAGAATTTTCATGTGGAAGAATCTGGGTTATCAGTCGGTAGAGCAGGTGTCCCATGCTACAATCTGAGGGAGTCCCAAGGCTACATTCTTCATCACACCACTCATAGGATCAGTATATGTGTAAATCTCAAGCGGTATTTGTTGAATGTATTGTTGTAACATGTTGTTTTAGGCATAAAGTATGTGTTTGTTTTTATAATCACAGTTGGTTTTATTGACCCTAAGCTCTTGGTTTAGTCGTCTCTTCCTGGTTCTTCTTCCTGCAGGGCCTTTGAAAAGTTAACAGGACACCAGTTTGGCGACTACTCCTTCAAGGTTTCATATATTATGGACATGGATGCTGCTCCGCCAGACCAAGCTCCTCGCACACGGCGGGGGGGTCGGTCGTCCAGGGACCAGGGCCCCCCGCAGCCCGGGCCTTCTGGAGAGTACTGTCCACGCAGCAGACAAAACGACTTCCCCCTGCGCATTCTCGTGCCTGCTCAGTATGTGGGAGCCATCATCGGAAAGGAGGGCTACACCATCAAGAATGTCACCAAACAGACACAGTCCAAGTGAGGAAGGAAAAGATGCTGTGACCTTTTTTTTAAACAGCTTTACTGACGACATGTTAACTGTTGCTTCATAGCGTTCTCTTAAAAAATACTTTTTTTATATTAAGTACATTTAATTTTAATTTTTGTCCCCTTGCTGTATGGAACATATACACACAGTAGATGTTATGTTAACCTTGGTTGGTCTTTCTATCTCTTCCTTTCAGGGTGGACATTCACCGGAAGGAAAACACAGGTGGGTGAAAGAAGTGGTCGGTTGGTAAAACTGAAAAATGTCATGTAATAAACAGAAATCAAAACTACACATTTAAAGAAACATCTAATATGTTGTTTTAACAAGTTTATTTTTGATACCAACCCTTATTTGTCTTTGTCTCAGGTGCAGCAGAAAAGCCCATCACCATCCACTCAACCCCTGAGGGCTGCTCTGCTGCCTGTCGCATGATCCTGGAGATCATGCACAAGGAGGCCAGCGAGACCAATACGTGAGTCCACATTTCCACGTAGAAAGACGTTCCCCTGAACACATTTGGATGTGCATTCTGTCCCGCGGTGGGATTAGCCATAATGTCTGCAGAGCTGTAATCTTATCCTTTAACCTGCCTGGACACCTTTTAATCTCACTGTGTATTCTCTGGCATGGACCACTAACACAGTAAACACAGGGCGCACAATACGCTCACGTAGGCTAACATGTGATCGCAGCTTAGTATTTAGAAAACAAGGCCAACACTTCTAATTGGACTTGACAGTTTTAACAAGACACTACACCTTTAAAACTCTGAGCTTCTGCTAAATCTGATCACCTGCACCTATCTTTACCACATGAGACCCGTGTTCGTCTTTAAAATTTGGTGTGTTGTGTCATGAAAGAGCTTCACTAGATTGTCCCTGATGTTCTGTGCTGGGTTCTGTTTCTGAAGACGTACGCGCTACATACAGGTTTATTTTTTAACCCTAACCAAGATTTAAAGTCTCTGCTCAGAAAAACATCTTTCTTTTTATGTTTTTTTTTTTTTATTCTTGTACAATTTGGCCAGAGAATCTTATTCTTCAGTGTACGCAGTACAAGATCATTAAGACCACTCTGGATGTTTCCAAACACCTTCTGCTGCAAAAGTACAAGACTTAGTTTCACACCAGGCTGAAAAACAGTCATAAATAATAGCAAGCAATTTGTTTTCAGTAAATGAGTTTTTTAGCCACAGGTATATGATTTTTTTAAGATTAAGATGTGTTCACAAGATGTATTTTCATATATTTTTAGGACTATCTCATGTGCCCTTTGAGGCAATGGAGCTCCTGATTAGGTTCAATTCAAGCTTCTACTATAAATTTCTCATCATTGCAAACACTTTTGCACACAACTTCTCTCTTTTCCTCATCCTTCTGCTTTGTCTTCTTCCAACCAGTGCAATACACCAGCAGCCACCCACTAAATGATAAAACACCTTCGACCCTTACCAGTTTGTCTATTTTGTGCTGCTGTCGAAACATGGTGGTGCGAGATCTTGCCATCCGTTGAAAGGGACCGACTCTTATGTAGTAATAAAAGGCTCATTCTAACTCAAAAACAAAATAAATTCTTCACCATGGGGGTTAAATCCCAGTTCGGGCAAGGTGTGCCTTTCAATGTGAAGTCTGCATGTTCTCCTCCGTGTAAGGGTGGGTTCTCCCAGGGTTCTCCAGCTTCCTCCTACAGTCCAAAAACATGCTCATCAGGTTAACTGATGATTTTAAATTGGCTGTAGGTGTGAGCCTGAAAGGTTGTCCGTCTCTGTGTCCAGCCACCCACAACCCTGAACAGGATAAGCAGTATAAAAGATACAGATGTAAACACATGTATGATGAGTATTGTATTCCATTTCTGTTCTGCCACTAATTTCTACAAACTTTGACACATTTAAAGATTTCTTATAAATAAAATGACCTAAAAGTCAAAAATCAAAACACAAAGAGTGAGTAATACAGAGTGAAGTAACTCTAATTTCATATAATCTAGCTTCTATAAGGTTTGAATGTGATTGTTGAAAGACTCTTTCCTAAAAAGGATCTGCCATATTACTATAATATGACGTTACAATTAATCAGTCAACACATCGAATCCACTTTAATCTTTTAATTCAGTAATCCGCTCACAAACTTCTGCTAAGTGGTAGCTAAATAACACCGCTCCACTCAGTGCGAGTGCCACACCTGCAGAAACCGACCTGTTACCTCATCTCCAACAACCTGGTATTACTAAGATCCAACACCCAGTGAAACCCCAACCAACTCTTAACCCTTTAACCTCCACTCTCTCTGCCCACTGCTCACCTCAAACTATTTTCCCCTTTCATCAACCATCAGCTCTCCAACACGCCTGACACCGCTCTGCTTACACACACACACACACACACACACACACACACACACACACACACACACACACACACACACACACACACACACATGCATAAATACACATGAAGCCTCCCTATGACTGTGACCCAGCCCAGAAGAAACCACTTAGCATACACACGGTAACCCTTCACCCCACCCCACCCAAACCACAACATTAATCACACTCATACCACACAATTGTACCAGAGAGCAGAGATATAGATTGTGGAGAAGATAGGCTCCACCCTTCCTGCTATTTGATCATTAACACAGAAACAGACACACACTTTGGATCTTTTGTTTCTGGTCGAATAAAACAGTCATGCGTTATTTAATGGATGTGTCTTTTTTTGATTATTTTCTCAAAGAGCCTCGAAAAGAGGAAATGTAGAGAAAAGCACTCAAGGTGAAAATACAGAAAAAAATTAGAGTCTGTTGTGTTCTTACTTAATTTTTGGCTTAAAATCAGTGTATGCTTTTGGAAGAAATCAGATTAAAAGGACTTTAACTTAAATTGATATGTATTTTTCATCATACATATTTCTTGAATTAAAGGCACAGTTGGTAACCACGGAAAACTAGCATGAGTTTGAATGTAGCATTTCCTCAGGAGTCAGTTTCGCCCCCGCCCTCCCACACTCGGAGCTCCTCCAAAACGACGCCCCCACTCACATGCACAAGCGCCACTGATTTGCAACCATATGATCATGACTGATTCAAAACCACAGACTCAAACTGGTCCTCAACACATTGTTTTTGTTTGCACTATTTTACCAGTAATCAGAGTATAGGTAGTTTTTCTGCCATTGTCCAGCGTACTTGGATCCCTCTTGGTTGTGCGCGTTGAATCAGGGCTAGTGCACGCTGCGAAATCGACGTGCAGGAGGCGGGCAGAACAGCAGAACGGGATTTGATTGGTCTAATAAATTGGATCCTAATCGCTAGGATTGGTTGGTGTTTTCCCAGGTTTACTCCTGCTGTAGACAGCAGATATTTTTTGTTCTATTTTAAGAACACATCATGTATTGATGGATCAGGACATAAAGATCATTTTAACCAGAATAACAAAAAGTGAATCTAAATCTGATTACCAACACTGACTTTAAGGAAATTCAGTAATCTTTGTTTTTTTCTTTTGATTGTAATGTGTCAAGAGTTAGTGTTTCAGATCTTAGTCTGGCTTTTTCAAAGAAAACTGAAACGCTTAAATAACTGAATTGTTTTTCCGATCCAAACAGTTTACACAGCTCGAACAATCTGCTATATTTTAATTGTTCTTAAACCAACACACTCAACAGTAGTCAGAGTTAAAATACCAGCGTTTAGCTGTGACATTAAGGATAATTGGCTTTTAGGTAAATACAATGCAGAGTTTGATTCATCTCAAAATCTTTTTTTAGAGATTATTCATCCAAAAAAAATCAAACTGAGTGTCGCCCGCAGCCGCATTTTACTCTTTCACTGAGTGGAGACATGAAAGCTCATTTTCAGGTTTAGACAGTTTAGCGGTTCATTAGAGGGAAATCAATTCAGCACTGTCCCACATTTATCATAATTACAGCTTGATTAAAGGACTCTACTGCAAAATTATGAGGAATTAATTGAAAGATTCTGGGTATTCAAACACTTTAGCATTTCAGTGACTGGAACAGAATAATGCTGGAATATTTTTAGCTAAGTGGTTTTTACTTGTTTAGAAAAACTCCAGAATTTTGTTGCCCACTCATCATCTCATTTGTGCTTTTTTTCTGCTTTGCTCTTCATTCTGTTAGCAGAAGTGTATCGAGAGCTGACAGGACAATGCGTACATCTGCAGCATTAAGTTTGTCATGAACAGAAGTGAATTCTTGGTGGATGTCATGCTGTGCTTGTAAAAATGTCAGTTAGAAAGTGCACTCAAATTGATCTTTTTGGGTCTTTTACTGTGAAAATTTGCAAAACCAAAACAGGACCATGGAGATCACACTTGGAATAAAAGCTTCATGTTTTAATATTGTGTGCTGTGCTCAGAGCAGCGCTCCCTGCTTTCCACATTCCTGTTTATAACATTTCTCCAACAGTGACGCTTTCTTATGTTATCATGCCTAACCTGTGTGTGTGTGTGTGTGTGTGTGTGTGTGTGTGTGTGTGTGTGTGTGTGTGTGTGTGTGTGTGTGTGTGTGTGTGTGTTTGTGTGTGTAGGACGGAGGAAATCCCTCTGAAACTGCTCGTCCACAATAGCTTGGTGGGCAGGCTCATCGGGAAGGAAGGCCGCAACCTGAAGAAGATCGAACAGGAGACAGGGACCAAGATTATTGCCTCCTCGTAAGTGGTCTCAGTGAACACACACTAGATTAAGAACTCCAGCAGCACCTTTATCAGGACAGTCTTTTTTTAAATTTAAACCAGTGCCCAAAACCCAGTCAGTGAGGATTCAACTCCTCAGAGCCACACCCTTTTCTCATTAACCCCCCATCTTGTGGTTTCACTTAACCGAGTTGTAACAGAGCAAATGTGAAGAGTCGATTACAGCTCCTTCTCTCCAGAACATGATATTAGAGAGGTGGCAGTTACAGCCCATTTAACAGAGCGTGCTCACCAACCTTCGTTCGTTTAGGTTAATGAATTGCTCTGTCTGCGTGAGCTCTGAAGACGATGTAATGAACCCTGAGATAGAGACGATGAGGAGGAGAGAGAGAGAGAGAGATAGATAGAGGCAGCAACAGGAGGAGGGGCTCCTTTTTGAGAAGAGTCAAACCGTCCAATCAATATTTATGGTTATGAGGAATCCTTTCAGACAATCCTCCTCGTCCACAAACACAGAAGAGAGCGGGATTATGATGCTTCAAAGGCTCAGAAGTGTTTGTACAACTGCTATATGGAATAAAACCCTTCATCCATTCCTGTAATGATACAGGGAGTTGTTCAAAAAGACTCACTGCTGCGTCAGCTCACCTGGAATCAGTGCTTTGAAAAACATATAAACGACCCTCATGGCAGTCCTCCCCTCAAACTTTTTTTGACCTGACTGAGATTATCTGTGGTTTAATCTCCACAAACTGAGTCCAGATACGGCTGTTGCACCGAATTATGAAATCAGGCTAAATATCTTGCTGCTGTCTTTTGACAGTAATGTGTTTTCACGGCAGTTGCTGTCCTAATAAGCGAGGATGGATGAATCGGCTTCATCTGCACACACGTAGAAGTGATGACGAAATTCACATCCTGACCTTCTGAGATGGAAACTACGCTGATTTTACAGATGGAGATGAGTTTTCTCCTCATGGGGCGTACTCACGAAGAAAAAGGAGAGGGTCTTTGATTTTGGATGAGCTGGAAATCTACACAATTACAATCACGCAAAGTCTGAGATGATATACTACTGAATACTACAATACTACTGAAGTTTTTATGGATGTATCAACCTGATTTGGGGTATGTTTGGTAAAGCAAACAAAACAAGTGTTCGGTGTCTTGATCAGTCAGATAACAACACTTGCATTACAGCTTGATAAGCAAGACCTGTTGATGCTCCTGTGAGGAGCTGCTGGTCTCAAAACAGACAAGGATTAAAAGTCATGCATTTTTACAACCTACAAAAGCAAAAAAAGACCATAGGAACCATTATTGTATTGTAGATTTTAACTCTTGTAACCACTGCAAGAGGTAAAAGTCAGACCGGGTGATTGACAGCACGCTGGAGATGAAGCCTTTTAACTTCTGTGAGTTTTACTTTCAAAAGAAACGTGGATCTGTTTTTTTATGTCAGAAAATAACATCTTTGCATGTAAAGGTCAAGATCATAGACTTGGATAGATGTAGTGTCTGTGATGTCAGCAATTTGTTTCTGATACAAAATTTGAAGCCCGTTGTCAAAACTGGAATGCTGAACTCATTAGCATTGTTCGAGGTAAAGAGGCGGCCCTTTTGCCTCTTCACAGACAGCTACAGGAGGCTCACCTGACAATCTAGCCAGTCTTGCCTTTATATGGGCACACCTTATAAAAAAAGCCCCCCCCACACACACACACACATAACACACAGGCTGTAAACGTGTTCATTAGTTCTGTACAAATCTGCTTCTGTTGCTTTGTGTGAATCTGTTTCCTTATGTCTCTGCAGCCTTAAGCAGAACCCCGAAAAACTGCAGTTTTTTAACACTTCCGCATAGTCTTCAGATATTCAGACTGGGATCAAAGCTGTTACTTTGTCCACACCAAAATCAACGCAGGAGCTAAAAGTGATTTTTTTAATCTGATTACATTTAGTGAATAAAATCCTCTGACAAACCAACGGAAGAAAACTTTAAAAAAGGCTTTTAATTCATTTATTCTGAAGAGACGACCTACACCCTCCTACCTATGACTCAGTTTACAAGAGTCTTCTACAAGCTAAAGCTAGGCAGTTAGCTGAACCTAATGAAAAGAGTGTCTGAGTATAGTTTACAACTACAACCACTGTTCTGAGCTGTTTCTCCCAGAGCTCAGTGGTGGACCAGTACTGCACCAGTAATGAGGCGGAGCACTCTGTAAATCTGATATATGAGAATCCCCTTTACATTGCATCGCTTTTTTTTTTTTTTTTTTATTTTACATTTATCTTTGTTTTCTCTGCTTGTTTACTTCAACTTTATGGAAATGTGCATCTTAATTGCTAGGTAGCTAAATGACAAATGCAATGTCAGTAATTGATGAGGCAGCCTTCAGTTAACACCCAAAGATAGGAAATGCAAATCAGATCAACACAGACATATACACCTTCTGGGAAGAGATGTTAGAACAATGAGTGTGCAGGCACTGAATATGCATATTCTAACAGTGTCTGTATGTGTGTGTGTGTGTGTGATCCCCTGATAGGTTACACGGCCTAACCATTTACAACCTTGAGAGGACCATCACCATCAAGGGCAGCTTGGACGCGTGTTGTAAAGCCGAGGGAATGATCATGATTAAGTTGAGGGAAGCCTATGACAACGACCTCTCTTCTTTACATGTAAGTTGAGCTGAAAGGTTACCATCTGCATGTGTTTGTGTGTAGCTGCGTGTGTGGTTATGATCTCAGGTTGACTCACATGGGCTGACAGGTGAACATCGGAGAAGAGCGTTGATATACGGCAGGATAGCGTTGCCGCCTCATTCAGCGCTTGTTTCCAGCAGCATTAGTAATACTGTCTGCTTGGTAAACGGATAACAGTAATGTAGTAATTTTTTATTTATTTATTTATTTATTTATTTATTTATTTCGGTCACGTCAGCACACATACAACATCATACATTGTCAATAGTTGAACAATTTGTACATGTCCGAAAGGGAAGACGGGAGAAGCAGAGCTTATCTAGTCCCGTCCCCTTCACCAATATTTAATATTTTGTCTCCTCTTTTCCATATATCATCAGATTATCATAAATTTGTATTACATTTACAGAATTTGACATATTTCTTGGTTTCCAGTTCTTTGTTCCGCTTCCGCTTAAGGCCGCATCCAGTCCCTTGATCCACATAAGGCATGGTTCATGAGTGTTCTTATTTTAATTTAGTTAGTGATGGTGGGGTGGTAATATGTGCGTGTGTGTGTGTGTGTGTGTGTGTGTGACTCACACCCACCTCCTCACTGACTGTATGTGTTTCCACCGTAACACACTGCGTTTCCCAGCATCCATCTGATATCTGTAGGCCGCTCTTTCACCCAGCTCCTCTTTCATGCTGCCCCGATGACATCACCAGTGCTGCAGCCTGAGAGGTCAGCCTCAGAGGAAGAGAGCGAGCGATACCATTCACTGCACGCTCCCCCGTGTGTTGCAGTAATATGAAGATGGATGCAGATAAAGTGATTGTGTTGGCTGTGGTGATGTAACATGCAGTGAGGATCACAGTCCCAGTGTCTGCCTTTTTTTCCCGCTTCTTTCACATGAGCTTCCAGGTTTCTCACTCATTGTGATCATCCAAATATTGGCAAAGAAATGATCATTAGGAAGTATCACACAGCATGCGGTTAAATTGTACCGGCTGGTGCGAGCAGAGCTGGCACCTGTCGGGCCGAGCGTCGGCTCCACTGTAAGCGGTGAGGGCCATCTAGCGAGGCACTGTGGAAATTACACAGAGGAAGGAGGAAGTAGAGAGAGACTGCACGCGTCTACACGGCCATTATGGCAGAACAGCTGGCTGTGAAGGAGAAATGAGTCCAGAGTGATGGTTGGAAATCAAACTCTCTTTAATATGACAATTTATACATGGAGCAAAGACAAAGAGTCCTGTCCTCAGAAGGGTTTTTTGGGGAAGGTTTGAAATACTTTTCTTGGCTGGAGAACGGGAAGAATTTTCTCCTACCCCCAAAAAAAACCCTACCAATTTTTTTTATTTTGTCTTATAATTTAAAATTTATTGACAACAAGGTTTCACAGAAAAGCTACAAAATGAAACTCAAAGCGATGCTTTAATGCATTTAATTATTGCAGGTAAAGGAACTATTCAAACAGCACGGGTTGCATCGAATCATTATCAATTAATGGACTTATTCTTATGTTAACAACCTGTGACAACTATTCAGAGCAGAGGTTCATATTTTGATCTAACTTTAGTACAAACAAATCTGTCTGATTTTTAGGGACTGTGAGGACTTTCTAAGTGATCGTAAACTGCAACTAAAAATGAGATTATCAGCACCAACATAGGTTATTTCTAAATGCTATATTTTAGCTTCCTGATTGAGTCAAAAAGGACTGGATTGATTTACAGCATATCACAGTCTCTATGACAACACCAAGAGAAGAGAGATCTGTGTTGTTCTCTGCTGAAAACGATTTCTGGGATGGTGGAAACTATCTGACAGAAAAAGGACAGAAGAGCAAAAGAAAGCAAAACAGGAGTGTGATAGAGCACAGGCTAAAGGCTAAAACACAGGCTAAAGGCTAAAACACAGGCTAATCTGTTTGTGATAATGTTCATTCCAACCCACCTGCAGCAGTTATTCTGCAGTGATCTGATCAAACTTGAGAGTCTGTCAATAAAACAAAGAGTGAGGTTACGTTAGCTCTGATTGGTAGATGAGCACTGGCAGGACATAACAAGGATTCGCTAATGTTACACGTTAGCCTTTGGATACGTCTCAAAGCACCCAGCTGTGGGTAGCGCTAAATAAAGCCGGCTAAACTTTGGTACAAACTGACAAAATTTGCTTGTTTGGCGCGTTTCAAATAACAGCGCTGTGTGACTGTTGATAAATACCTCACCTCTTTGAGTTGCGTCCAGTAAAAATTCCTGCCAAAGGTTTCGTTGCAATCCACTTCAAACAGATGGTCCTCACAGCTCATTTAATAAGGTAGAAAAAAAATCAATTACAAAGACATTTGAGACAGCTGTATTATTGGAATTATTTTTAAATTTATCGAAGTGATTTTGGCTGCTTACAAACTGCAGAACTTGGTCAACTTTCTTGCTTTAAATTTGATGCAAGAAAAAGTGGCAAAACATAGCACAATTTACTTACTCTGACTCAGTTTATTCCATGTTATTTAAAATAGATTTCCATTCTGTTATCATAAAAATTATAACTGCAGGGATTTCTTTGGTCTAATTAGTCTTAACTCTCTTATCTTGCTTTTCTGAGTTCAGTCAGACAGCTCAAGTTATTTTTGTGGACACTTTTATTGCACCGCTATCTGGGCTTCAACATCTTTGTTTGCAGATTTGCTTACATGCAGTGATTTGTGTGAGGAGGTAATGTCTAAATACCCCAGTTGCCTGTTTTTGTCATATGGTTGTGAGAACGATGCATACAGATGTGAAATCAGTGCAGGACGAGCCTGCCTCAAGCAGCTCAAAAATGTCCCTCTATTTTGGAGAACTGGAAATAAAAATAATCAGTTCGGTTCAGATCCAGTGAAAATGATGAAGACTCAATGAGCTACTAATTTGTTGTCTTTCCTGACACAGCAACAGTCCAACCTGATCCCAGGCCTGAACCTGAGCTCCATGGGCATCTTCTCATCTATGCCGGTGCTGCCCCCTGCTGGCGGACCACGTGGCGCAGTGCCCCAAATGGCACCAGCAGGGTACAACCCATTCTTAGTGAGTGCACTCCTCTTTTTTTTTTCTTCTTCTTCTTCTTTTATTTTTTTTTACCAACAACACGCAGCTCCTGAAGGGATCAGCTCTGACTTGATAAAGCAATTTGTTTTCAGCAGTTGGTAAACCTGTCTCCCCCTGAAGTGCTTTCAGGAAAATACAATACGGTGTTGACTCAGGTCTCCCTGCGTGATGCTGTACACACTTTGAAACGAGCAAAATTCCCCCATCTTCTCCAGAGATGAGTCAGTTTGTCTGTAAAACAAAGTCTCCACTCTTTGCCAGAGCCAAAGTGGTGAGACAGCAAGTGAGAATGTCTTTGCGTGCTTCTTAGGAAACAGAGTTAGTGTGTGATTCATTCAGAGTTTATGCCACAGAATTCCCCCTGAATAAGAGCTGGAGCTGCGTACATGCCTGTGTAAATGAATGTGTGTGATTTTGTGCCATTTGATTGGTCTGCTCCTCTTTCAGAGTCACTCTACACATCTCAGCGGCATGTACGGGGTTCCTCCAGCAGGTGCCATCGCCCACCAGCACTCAGTACGTTCCCAATACAGTCAGTGTTGCCATGGTGATCAGAGAATTAGCCACTAATTGTTCCTGTTTTCCCTGATGCTGCTGAATTATTGTCATAGTTTTAGGCTTTTACGGCACGCAAAGACCTCAGGAAAAGCCTCAGTTTTCAGGGCTGATGAAAGCTTCTCTTAGCAAGTGGCTTTTGGTGCTTGTGGGCAGGACTATCACAGCACAAAGACACACGTAAAACAAAGATTTATAGAGAGGGATTCATAAATAACAGACCATGATTACCTCTCAGTCTGTGCTGAACACTGAACAGTCACTCTGGTATTCCTGTGTACTATCACCAGAGAACCACAAATATTTCTGGAAGGGGACTTTTCAGCTCAGAGTTACCCGGCGGCTCATAAAAATTCACTTTATGAACCTCGAGTACGTGTGTTACCATGCTAAGAAAAACAAAAACACGGGGCAACCATCGGCCTTAAGAGGAAAGAATCCAGCTCAGGCCCAGCCCGAGCAGGATGTTTATCTGAAAAGAAAACCCTTGAAGAGAGCTCAATTTAGCTCCCTTTGCTTGTGGTGTCATCATTTTCAGCTGCTGCTCAAGACTCTGTCGGGTTGAATCAGGATTTTTGGGACTATTTTAAGCTGTTTAGGCAGGTTTTTTTTTTTTTTTTCGCCCCCAGTCGCTGTCAGAAGAGAGGAAGAAGAGTTCAGTTAAAGTGTGTTAAAATATTTCTTCTTGTTTGTGCTTTTTCAGCAACAGGCTCAAGAACAGGAGGTTGTATACCTCTATATTCCAAATCATGCAGTGGGGGCCCTGATTGGCAAGAAGGGTCAGCACATCAAACAACTGGCCCAGTTTGCTGGAGCGTCCATAAAGGTGGGTAAAGAAGTGGTCAAACGGTGTCTCATCTTTGTGTAGGCTTCACAAACATATCTCTGAGAGGAAGTAATCTAGTTAGCAGTCTGTTCTTGCTGAGTCAACCGCCCTGCATGGACCACAGCTGAGGATGTTAGTTACTCACTGTCAGAAACAAACAAGAAAACAGGGGATGACTAGTGAGAGGAGAATTTCAGAAAGCCCCTCAAGCCCCATCTGCAGAGATGGGACAGCTGGTCGATAAATTCTGATGATGTCATGGAAGACGGTTCTTTGGGTTGTAGGATTTTGCAGCTTTCACAGATAACTTTCTTTATATTCATCTCCATAACCTGTGTGTGTGTGCATGTGTATGTCAGATTGCCCCACCTGAGAGCCCGGATGTAACTGAGAGGATGGTTATCATTACAGGAACCCCGGAGGCTCAGTTTAAGGTAAAAACACCAGATATGTTCATAAAATGCTCTAATAAGTTAATTTGTGCTAAAATTGTGTACAACATTTTGAGAATAAGATTGTGACCTTTCTAAAAATTTAGTATGACTACTTGTCGTGTATTTTAGTAAACAGCAGTGGATCACTGTCCCTCCCCCCGTTTTCTCCAGTCTCTCCTTGCCTCATACCCTCCTCTGTATTCCAGGCCCAGGGTCGGATATATGGGAAGCTGAAAGAGGATAACTTCTTTTCAGGGAAACAGGACGTTAAACTGGAGACGCACATCAAGGTCCCCTCATGCACAGCCGGGAGAGTCATCGGAAAAGGTGGCAAGACGGTGAGTTGATGCTTTTTCCAAATTAAATGAAGCCAAACAAAAACAGCTCTCTTTCCAAATCCCTCTTTGTCCCACAGTGGTTTTTGAGATAGCTTTTAAAGCAGGAGTCTTTTTGTTTCCAGGTAAATGAGCTGCAGAACCTTACAAGCGCTGAGGTCATTGTACCGCGGGACCAAACTCCAGATGAGAACGATGAGGTCTTTGTTAAAATCAGTGGGCATTTCTTTGCCAGTCAGGTAAGCAAAAACTGTGAAAGTCAAAAACATGTACCCAAAGAATAAAAAGATGTTTTTTTCTTTTGCTGTTTTTTGAGCGTTGGCAGGCTGGTGTAATGGAGGAAATACAAAGATAGACTAAAAAAAAGATGATTAACTTCAAAAGAGGAAAAAAGTAAGCCTAAACAGGGAGCAATAAAATGAAAGCTGCGGGGGTTATTATAATATTTTGTTTTTTTGTTTGCATGATTCTCTTACTAATTAAATTCTAATCAGGTTTGATTAAAGAGTGAAACCTCTGTGTGAAAGAATTACAGACGTAGTTTGACTAAGATCTAATTAGCATACCTTTTCCAGCTCTTGACCTTTCCTTTGTTTACCTTTACCTCTTTTTTTTCTTTGAAATAAAAAACTAAATTTTGAAGCAGGACTTGTTGAAACTCTAAAGTGAATTCATTACAGTAATGACTGAATCATATGTTTGTGTCACTTGACTGCACAAGGTGTTTCTGGAGATTTCCACCACATGACCTGGTTTAGTTTTTTTCTTTTATTAGAGTAAAGACTTTATTCGGGTATCATGGAGATGATGTTGTTTTAGATGAGGATACAAATCTTGCATGTCAGCAAAACTTTCCCTCTGACGACTTGCCAAACTCTTTTGTTTGATGAGGAACTTGAGAAGCTCCTGAAAACACTGGAAAATTAGCTTCACTATGGAGACACTGAAGGCTCATAAACCTAATTATAGTATCAGTCAGGGGACTTTATACCTAAATCGAACCTTTGAGCCTGACACCTCAAATACATCAGATGCGTCTGCAGTGCGGTTCTGCTCTGTTGTGTGTTGACTGCATGCGTGCAGACAGATGGAGTCAGAGACAGAGGAGTTCCCGCGCTTTGCACTCCATTGATAAGCCTCTTCCTCATTCTTGTTTGGGCTGTAAAACCTTAAACCTTATGTTATGTTGAGTACTGGCCTGGCTCCGCTCATTTAGTTTGTTGTTGTAGTCAAGCTAAATATGATCTGGTTTTGACACGGTTTGTTTTATTTTGAAAGTCACAGGCTCTTTTTAGGTGGCTTCCTGTCCTACTACAGTGAATTGACACATCACAGCTTCAACATCTGACAAAAATAGGATTTTTGCAAATTAGCTGCGACCTACTTGATGAGGTACACAGCTGGGCTGCAACGGAACAGATCCAGTGTAAATTGACACATTGACTTGATTGGAAACCTATAAGATCCGGTGCAATGACGGAGCGAAGCCAGACTGCAGACACATCTGGTGTACTTCAGCTGTTATATAGCGTTCTGTTGCCTCACCTGAACCTTTAACCTAACCCTAACCACTGGTACTTTCGCAAAAGCGAGGATAGTTATCCCAACTTTGACAAGTGGTCACTGAATTCTTTGACACTTCTTATTTTTAATGCAGAAATAAATTGAACTTAACAGCAGCAGAAACAGAAGGCGGGGGTGTCAGGTTGTCACAACTTTGAGCATTTGTAAATGATGTTGTAGATGATATAAAATAAAAAAAGATGACCTCTACAGGACTTCTCTGGCTCTTTACGTCACTAGGAACAACAACAACAACAACAACAAAAAAAACATTTAAACAAATGTAAAATCCTGTCACCAGCTCTGTCTGTCATGGATTCTAAGCTAAATTGTTATGTATTCAATGACACCTGACTCAACTCTCACCGTCTCTCCATCAGACTGCACAGAGGAAGATCCGGGAGATCATTCAGCAGGTTAAACAGCAGGAACAGAAGCACCAGCAGGGCGCCGCCGTGTCACCGCACCACTCCAAGTGAGCAGCTGGGTGGCTCCAGCGGGCACCAGCCAATGAATGTAGCCCTCCCAAACGGACAGAGACCTACCCTGATAAAAAGGCCAAGGCCAAGGGGGACATGCAGGGCAGACCAGCAGCACTGGGATCAAAACCAAAGAACTCGGGGGGAAACAAGTGAGAGCCAAAGGCTGAGGGCATTGTGTTGCACTGCCAGCCCTGTGAGAGCAGATGGAGTGGGAAGCTGTACTGGTAGGACATAAGAAAAAGACCAAAAAAAAAAAAAAAAAAAAAAAGAAAAGAAAATGAAAAAAAGAAAGAAGGAAGGTGGAATCTGGCAGAGAATTTGGGAACTGTTGACAGTTAAAAAGGTGAACAGAAAGTAGTTTGTTGCCCTGCATAACGTTATCTCTTTAGTTGGACTAACATAGGCCTAACAATTGGGTAAAGAAACTGTGTTAACATGAGGCATTGTGGCTGATTTTTTGGGTTAGCATGGGAGCGAGTGACAATGGACACCTTCTCTCACAGAGAGGTAGATATTAAGATTGCAAGATTTAATATGATTAGCAGTATTAATACAGAGTAGAGAGAGTATATTGATACACACTGAGAGTATGCACTGTTATTTTTCTATCTGAAAGACAGTTCCACTTGGTGTCGTTTGAAATATTTTGCTTGTTCTGGAGATTGAGCAGGCTGTTGCAGTCACAGAAAAAAAGGCGGTTTCCTTTTGTTTGTTCACATGGTAGGCCACTAAAATCAAAAAGAAAACCCCTATAAGTAAAACTGATGAATGAGTCTGTGTAACAAGCCTGTGTGTGTGCCAACGCAAAAGATAACGTCCCTTCCGATCATTTTTCACCATTCATACCTGACGCTACACTTGCTGTTTTTTTTTTTCTCTTTCTTTCTTTTTCTGCTTCACTTTCTCGTCACTCTCACATCACGTTTAATAGGATGAAATTTCTGTGGTCGAGCATCACTTTTTTTGACTGTTGCCTTTTTTACAACATCGAACTGACTGCCACTTTTGTTTAGCAGAGGTTAAATGCAACGAAATACTATATCTACATTCATATTTGTCCTGGTGTAATCAAACTGATGCATCCAAAAAGCATCGGAGCAAAAATCGACGTCTTAAAAAAGAAAACTGGTGCACCTTTGCTTGTTAGCCAGTCTTTTTGAATGTGCACCACCTCACACTCTGCCTTATGAGGACGTCACAAGGGCCAATCAGGAAGTGAGTTGAGGGCCTAAACAGGGGGGGGGGTTAGGGTGGGTTGGGAGGGTGCTGGTGTGTGGAGTGGCAGTGAGGATTTTTTTTTTTTTTGTTGTTGTTGTTTTTTTTGGGGGGTGGGGATGGGTGTGGGGGGGTTAGAGGCGGGGTTTAAAGGGGAGGCACTGTCTGACCTGTGGTGCACACACACAACCGCAAACGTGACCGCAGCCGCGTTTGGCTTTAACCCTCTCTTTGTCAGGGAGCTTTCTAAAACGGCATGACAGCTGTGAATGTACGATATGCAGCCTTTTTAGAAAAACGTCACCCCCTGCAGTGTCCAGTGAGGCTGGGCCAGAGGCACAGACACTCAGATTCTCACTCTCACTCCTTCTTTTTTTTTTCTCTCTTTTTTTTTCTTATTTTATTTTTCCATCGAGAGCTGGCCGAACGCTGTGCGAGCACGCTGGACACGCAGGCCCTGGTGTCCCCTCTGAGCTTCACTTTGGGGACCTTGGAAGCTTGTTGCCTTATTTTGTCACCTGTCAGAAAAAAAAAAAATCACTCATTCATCAGCTTCATCTTCCAGACGCAAGGTTATTGCCAATACGCACAGCTTCCTCCGTGTGTGTGTATGTGTGTGTATGTGTAAGTGTGCGTGGCATGTGTGTACATATATATAAAAAGAGAGAGTAATATTTATGAATCTATTTTTTTCCTATTTTGTGATGAGAGCTATTGATAAGAAACAAAAAGAAAACAAAGTCCTTTTTCCTTTTTTCCTCAGTGGGACACTGCCATATTATTTTGAAGGGAAGTGTTTATTTTCTTGAAAACTAGACTATGAATAATAATAATAATATTATAAAGAAAAACCTGAAAAAATAGGAGAACAGTAAAGTGAACCAACGCGTTAACTTTGGTCAGGATGTGAACAGTGCGCATGTCAGTATTGTGATCTACCTCAGGCTTCAGGGTACCTCAGTCCAATCTTTCATTTCCCCTTTTTTCAACATTTTGTATGCCTTGTTAACTGATCATTTTGAGCGTTTTGAATTTTCTTTTTTAATGAAAATAAAAAGAACAAGATCTAAAGTAAGCTCTAAACTCTTCAGGTCCAGCCAACTAGTGAAACTTTGTAAAACCGTAGTGAACTCTGGTGGATTGTCTCTGCCTGGACGCCATACAACCTCTTAAAAAGTACATCACAGGATTTCAAAGTCGATTTTTATCGCAAGAAAGGAATGAAGAGCAGGATCTAAGGGGTACATACCTGCCCGAAGTGGTTCTGAATGTGGATGTTGTGTACTGATTTCACCATCAAACGAAGAAAAAGAATACAGAAAACTAACCAACTGTACCTCCTGTTTTTCCCAACTGTACCTCCGGGTTTTTTTAGACTTTCAAGAAAAAGAAAAAATATGAAGCTTATTCACTTGTGAAAAAAAAAAAAAAAGAATTTTATAATGACCCCACCTGATCTTTACCAGCTCTATTTGTTTATACTCTGGGGTTGATTTGAAGAAAAACACAAAGCTGCAAAAATACACTGACAGGACTCTTGAACATGGTGTAAAACTCTTGTCTTCTGTGTAGAATGTAGAACAACTCTAGTCTAGTGGTTGAGATGTCACTGTGTACGACAAGATAACTGTATATCTGTAAACATGTACAATAGAGTCACACATAAAATGCATCAAATTTCTGTCTCTCTATAACACTTGCCAGTCTGCACCTGCGTTTGTTAGAGATGGTGGGAGGAGTTTGGAGCGTCACAGCTTCCCTCAAAAATGACCTCTGAACGGTTTTCTCATCGATCTGCCCAATCTCTGTTATTGTTGTTGGTGTTGTTGTGCTGTAAATTTGAGAATTACCTCTCAGAATTAAAGGCTCGCTTTCACTAGGCCTGACTTAAACCATTATAGGGGAAAGATGATAAAATAAGTGAGTGAGTTAGCGCAGTAACGGACCGTGTGGTTTGAATATAGGTAGGCAGTGGGAGACCGAAACAGAGACACCGATTTGTGTTTTAGGCTAATGTCGGCGGCATGTTGCACAATAAGTAAAATTAAATTAAAAGACTTTAAAAATATAAAATGACAAAAATGCTCTGAACAATACCACTGCTGATATACATGCAAATGGAAAACAAGAGTGACAGTTCTAGAAAGGGAGCACAAAATCAATGACGAATAAGCTTTTGTTGGACAGTCTGCACAGATCCACGTGTTAGTGTGAAGAATTTCTACCCGTCATTCATCAGCTTGGCTATTCAAATTTGGAAGGTTATATCAAACAGGGGAACACAAAAAGAAAGCTCTATTTTTCCTTGAACACCTTAGAACTGTTTGATAGGATGAGGAATCAAAAGAGGTCTACTTGCCATACTTTGTAAGGCTGCAGTCCGGCCTCGTCAAAAGTGAAAGTGTGATTGGACGTATCACAGTCGAAAATCAGCTCTTTCCGGTTCTCAAACCCTGCTTCCTGTTGTACATTTATGTTGTCCAGGATGCTGCAAAATAGCCTCCGTCTCTCATCTCTGACAGGCTGCTTGATGCGTGCGTCGTCCTCAACCAGGTTCCTAACTGAGTCAATCGACTGGCTGGTTTTTCAGGGGAGCCGTCAACTTTTGTGCACATTTAAACTTCTCTAAAACATCTAATATGACCCTCAAATCCAGAGATCTTAGAATGTTAAGCCTGCTCGTTGTAGCTGCAACACTCAGCTGCAGTTTTTGATCAAGGGCAAGGTCCAATTAGGTCCAAATGTTTTCAGGGAAAACTGGTTCTGGATATGAGCCACTGAGCTTTTTGTTTGGCTGTTACACAAGGCAAGCTGTTTAAAGAGGGGTATTATGGCATCATGTGTTTTTAACAAGGATATAAAGTGACAATGCTTCATGTCCATACTAAACGTGCAAATTTTCAAACAACCTATTCATATGAAATCAGAAATCTCTGATTGTAAACTGCTCGACACGACATGTTCTAAAAACGGTATGATATCTGAACAAGACTTGCTGAAATGATAAGGATCTAATAACTGGTTCATGACATGTTGGAGGGGCGAGCCTCAAACACCAAGTTCTGCCCATAGCTCCACCCCCGACAGGCCTCCAGAGGCCTGGCCAATCAGAGGGAAGGAGGTTTGTGAAACGGGGAGCCTTAAAGAGACAGCAGCTATAACAAAGTGCTTCACACAAAGGCTGAAATAAGGAATTTCTAGGGACAGTAAGATGCCTTGTAAAAAAGTGTAATACCCCGTCTTTAAGTCACTTCACTGTGTTAACTGTGTTGACAGTGCTGCCTCAAAAATAGAAAAACAGAACAGCCTGTTCAGTGTATCACATCCACAAAGCCAGTCAGAAAAGTATGAGCGATTTTCTGTCCTTTCTTTGATGAGGGTCCTCAAATTCAGTCGTTGGTCTCCCACTTCTCTAAAGCTGTCATTTATCCTCTGTGCAAACTGTTGAAGTTGCATTAGTGATAGCCTCTTGTTGGTTAGCCCCCTTGAATTTGACTAAAGTACGTGTGAATCCGCTTATTGAAAGCCTCAGTCTGGCCAGAAGATAGTGAAGATTGATGCATATTCAATGACTTAATGAAAAATGAAGCTGAGGACTGTCGATACTTGCTGGATTTTTAATGATAGCCGAAGGTAAGCAGTGCTGCCTACCCTGAAAGTTAGCGTCTGTCTGAGGAGTTCTTTTGCCTGTCGTGAGCTGACTGACTTTTATTTTCGAGGGCAGACTTTTGTCATCAGTTGAGGTGAAGTATTTTTTTTTTTGTCCCAGTGAACACAGACTAGCAGTGCTAAAAACAATAAACAAAAGGTCTATCAAACTCACACAATGCCTGAGGCTGATTCAGTAAGCCTCCCCACAGCCGGTACAGTACCTCAAACTGATGACGACAGCTCGCCAGACCTGATTAAATACCCCCAACCTTACTACACGATCTTTGAATGCAGTACGGTGCTTCAGTGGGAACTTAACGGCTCCTTTGTGTAAAGATGGCTTTTCACGGTAGCACTGGAATTTGTAGTTTTATCATTCGTGGTCTGTTCGACTGTCAGGAGTAGATTTTTTTTTAGAGCAGTTTTCAATTTAAGGCTCTTTTGTTGTGTCACAGAGTACTCTAATCTGAGATTGTTAGAATGACGGTTTGTTTTTTTTTTATTTCCAAGGATTGGTGTTATTTTCTTTTTAAGCTTTGTGGGATTTGCTAGACATTAATATTCAATACCAGAAAATCACAATCACACACACACATCACTGCGGGTGTACTGTGTTGTTAGTCATATCACATGGTGGTTGGATAGCTTAGACTTTTTTTTTTTCTGTTTTGTTTTCTGTTGATCTGGCTTTCTCGTCTTTCACACTGATTTAATAACTTAGTCTGGGGCAGTAGCTGGGATTCTTTCGCTTTAATATTCATTCCTGTTAGATCACTATCAATAATACTAGCTGTTAAATTGTGGTTGAATATCCTGGCTAGAGTTTTGAGCTAATTTGGGAATCAGAAAAGCAAGATATATGACCTGTGACATGCAAAGACAGAGTGGAAACAGTATCCAGGTTTGATTTATTAAAAAAAAAAAAACGTGACTGAACTGAAAAGAGGGCATTCGACAACTATCCAAATACCACAGCTCAACCGAGGAAGGATTTAGTGAGGAGGTATGCACAACCACAGCAGTGTTTTTTTTGTCTTGTCTTGTTTTCAAATGAGAAAAACACAAAAGCATTGCATGAGACTGTTTTAGGTGATCCAGTGTATACAACACTTCATATGATAGCACTAGACTTCCAGTAGTGGTTTTACATGGATCCATCTGTTACTGATTTTCACAATTTGGGAGATTCTTCTTTTTGTTTCCTCAGACAGTCACAACTCTCAAGTCCTACATTTACCACGGGTCCCTAAAGGTCCCAACACCTCAAGGTGATCAGTGACTGTGTGCTGGACAGACATATGATCCATTATTATCCCACCTGGTGGATCCATGCCTTTCTGGTTACAGCCATGCTGTTGTTTTGAGTTGTGAGTGAACTGTATTGCTGAGCAACCTGGATCTGAGCAATAAAGAACATTTGAAAAACAAATCTTTAATACTGTTTCATCATTTTTAAGTCTTCCCACCTCTGAAATAGAAGCCCTCGAGTGTGATCTGACATAACACGGATGTACAAGCCAGAGAGCTGATGCAACAAATCTTAACCCACACAAAGAAAGAGTTTAAAAATAACACCCTGAACAATGAAGACATTGATGAGCCGGAACGGAGCAAAAGAAACGTCCACAACAGAAATAGCAGAGACGGGGTTCGCACAGCGACACTGAGAACCCACACAGCCTGAAATAACTGCACATTCAGTCTGAGACAAGAGTACAGATGATAGGAAACCGTGACAGAGCGGAACAGAGCTGAAAATTTAGCCACAAAGCGACAATATGACTTAACAGTTATCTTAAACATTACAATCCAGGAAAAAAAGGTGTTTAAATCTGAAAAACAGTACAAAATTGTTCCAAATACTGTAATAGAAGTCATACTTTGTTCAGAAAATGACGTTTTAAGCAAGAAAAATACAGCTCTCAGTAATCGTCTGTGTTCGTTACAAATACTTCCCAGTCACAGTCCGGCTTGTGTAGAAGGTCGTTTGGGTTTCCATTGGATCGTCCACATTTCCATGTTGGAGGTAGAAGTTTGAAACTTTCCATCAATGCTCAACAGGCACTTCAACAAATATATTCTCTTACACTGAAAACCTACCATAACTCTAAGGTCACCTTAAAGTCTCTATACACACTCCTCACCAGCAGGCTGAGTCCATTTAGTTCTGGTGCAGAAATAACATTAAGTGACTAAAAACCTGCTCCAAACCCGCTGCGATCCTTCTTAATCTCTCTGTAGCTCCAGAAAAATAACAGCAACCCTTCCTTCATAAGAACACAGTTTTTCCTCAAAAGTCTCCATTTTAAATACAATCAGTCCACTCAGGAGTCCAATGGAATTATCTCAAGGAGCAAATCACTTCACCTTCTTGTCCTCAATGAGCCCGTTCTGTGACTGGACATCAAGTTTGAGTCGCTTCTGACTGAAGTGCCGGATAAGAGCACCAGGCAGCAGAGCCATGCAGGCGATAGCTATAAGCTGCAGAAGCCGCTCCCAAGAGAACAAGTCATCCAGAGACGACACCTCCGACAACATGACGCCCGTCTGCACGCAGATGAAGTTGTACGGTAAGAGGCCTACCAAAGCAAAGGAAACGAGTTTTAGTATCAGTTCAGAGAAAAACGCTCATGATGCATGTCTACTTTTTGTGATTTGTGACAAAATGTGTGTCCATTGTTTTTCTAAAATACATCCTGTACAGCTTGTAAAGGGTGTCGTAGATTATTCCCTGACAGCTCTGACAAGCCTCCAATCAGACGTGTGCATGTTTGCTTACCAATAAAGATGGAGCAGAAGAAGAAAGTGATGGGGATGTTGACAATCGGAGCAGACATGTTGAGAAACCAGTTTGGAGACATGGGGAAGAATCTCAGGAAGAGCAGAAAGAAGAACAAACAGTCCTTGTTGTCCTCAACCTGAGAGATAAATAGGGGAAGTTGAATAAATTTCAGTCTAAAAAAGGGACAATGTTTGCATTTTATGCCTCAACTTTGGGATAATTGACTCTACCACAGATGATGGCTCAGAGATTTGTCTCACACTTTTACTTAAAGGGACTGTGAGGACTTTCTAAGTGATCTTGAAAAAGTCTCACCTCTAGATATATGCCTAATTGTAATCCACAACTGAAAATGAGATTATCAGCACCAATAAAGGTTATTTCTAAATGCTATTTCTTAGCTTCTCAGTCAGGTCTGATAGGACCGGATTGATTTACGGCACATCAAAGCTTCTATGACAACACCACACCGGCTGATGAAGTTTAGCAGTGAGAAGAGAGATCTGTGTTTTTCTCTGCTGAAAACGATTTCTGGGATTAATTTTGTAGTGATGGTGTAGACTAGAGCTGAACTAGAATTAATAAAAAGGACAGAAGAGCCAAAGAATGCTAAATGGGGGACTGCTAGAGCACTAGCTAAAGGCTAAAACACAGGCTAATCTGTTTGTGATAATGTTCATTCCAACCCACATGCAGCAGTTATTCTGCAGTGATCTGATCAAACTTGAGAGTCTGTCAATAAAGTGAAGAGTGAGGTTACGTTAGGTCTGATTAGTAAGTGAGCAGGACATAAGGATTCATTAATGTTACACGTTAGCCTATGGATACGTCTCAGAGCACCGGGCTGTGCGTAGCACTAAATAACGCTGGCTACTAAACTACAGAACAAACTGACATAGTTTGCTTGTTGTCACGTTTCAAACAACAGCTCTAAGTAACTGTTGATGAATACCTTAACTCCGGCTTGTTGTATTTGGTAAAAAGTTGTCTTGAAAAAAGAAAAGTAGTGTTAAAAGAAGATCTGATCTCCATTCATTTTTAAAAACAAACTTGTTAGGAGTCATGTCATCATGACTGTGTGTGCGTGATTCCAGCCAAAAGGTGTTGCTACAATCAACTTCAAACAGATCGTCCTCACAGCACCTTTAAACCGTTTTTTTTCCCACATCATGTGTAAGAAAAACAGAGCCTCTTGATCTATTTATAGAATGTGCAATATAAGCAGCAGAGGTCTTTTTCTCTCTCTAGAGGGATCTGCACACCTGGAGGAGCAGCTCATGTTTCCTTTATAAAATAGTCTCAGTGTTTATTGTGTTGTTGTGACTGGAGGGTAACAAACTGACCTTTCTCTGCAGCATGGACACTTTGTCAGGGAAGAGCTTAATAATGTATTGTTTTCCAAAAGCCTGGGACAGGAGGTAGCACGAGGTGGAGCCCAGAGTGGTGAGCACACAGGCAAGCAGCAGTCCTTGATATGGTCCAAATATAGCTCCTGCTAGAATATTCTGCACAAAACAAACAAATTGGAGACGGCTGAGTTTAGTCGACATCATTACGACATGTGGTGACAAGCTCTGACATGCTATCTCTTCCTGTGATCTAATAGCGGTTTTAAGCGTAGGACACTTGGTGTCAGTCACTTTCACCAGCATGTGGTGTGTGTGGTTGAGGTGTCCTCTTTGAGTAACACCGTCAGTTGCAAAGACAAGCTAATGTGAGCAAGGAGGACAAGTAGTCATTAAAGCCCAAGAGCAAGCCTGGCATTCTTTTGGTATGAGCTCGTGGCATATCAATATCCTCTGCATTGTGTCTTTAAAGAAGAGACCCAACAAGGCATAGTGCTGAGTCATTTTAACTTAAAATACATCCTAATTCTTTAAACCTACTAGCTATGACTAGATATTTTGCAAATGTTAATCCTTGTCATATTCTGCAGCCTATTTCACAATAAAGATCATGTGGTATATTTATCTGAACATATCTTATTAGTTTACAGATGTAAAACTAATTTTTACTGTACCAGGAATGAGGATCCAGGGATGGCAAAGGACTGCTTGTAGAGATAAGCGCTACAGAAGAGCAGCAGGACATATCCTGTGTGCTCTGTCTTGTAAAACTGCAGGAGCTCAGCTAGTTCTCTCAGCTCCTCCAAATCTGAAGGGAACTTCAACCTGCAAGAATACCAAACATATAAAAGTTAATTGCTGATCAAGCTCAGATGATAAATAACCTACTGATATTATAATATCTGCTCAAAATAAAAAGCTATCCAATGTTTTCAACTGTTAAATGTGTTAACTAAGGGTGGGAAAAACAATCACACCACTGTATGTTATCATCATAGCTTGTGAAATACAGTTACAGTGTTCCTGAATAAAACTGCTATGTGCTCAGCATTAACAACCAGATTATCTAGTCTTAATCTTGTCATATGGCTGATAAACAGAGTTTATGAGCGTAATTTTGCTTTGAACTACCCAATTCAGCTTTTTACTGGCACACGTCAGACGGATGTGATCCTCTTAGTTGTTATTTTCGTATCATTAAACCAATCTAAAATTAGTCTGACGCTTTTTTGACGGTAACGTTTCAAAAGTACACATATGTTACTCGTAATGATATTCTGTACAGGGATTTACAGGTCGTGCGTAGAACCAAAACAAAAGACTTCCTCCACTCACCTGCTGGACTCATCCGAGCTGTCAACGGTCTCTTCTGTCCCCACATGTTGTCCCTCAGCAGCTGGATGAGGGCGCCGTCGCGGCGCCGCGGGAAGATACAGGGACAGTGAATACAGGTACAAGCTGGCTGCAACAACAACAGCGATAAATCCGAGAAGTGAACGCATATTCCTCACTTTGTTGGTCTGTTCACGTCTTCAGCTCCTTGATGTCAGTGGGAGAAACAATGGCCAACCGCTGCAGTCACCTCTTCTTACTCTCTGGCAGTGAAGGCAGCTGAGAAACGTGCCAACGCTCTGCTGCCCTCTGGTGGAGAAACACTGTAATGCAGAGATAAAAATAATTATATAAGAAAAAGAAGATACAAGAGTGATTCTATAATTAGGATTCTATAATTAATTTCAAGTCCATTGGGGATACTTATCAGTTTTAGAAAATTCATTTCAAGCAATGACCAATTTTATATTGGGGTCATTTGAGTGATATTTCACTTTGATTTAATACAGGAAGATAAAAAGGTCCCATAATTTATTTAGCAAATAATGTAAATCATATATAGGAATTTGCAGTTTTTGTGCTGTCTGATATCTTAAAGTTTGCTCTTCAATATTAAAACTAGAATATGTGTTTGTGTGTACTACTTTCAGCATTATTTTTTTTTCAGAATAATCATTAAAACATGATAACACTGTTATAAAAGCTATCAAAATAATTAATACACATAAAATTGTTCACTTTGTTTGTCCAAGAAATCTGTGTCAACTGTGTCAACCATTGTGAAAACCCTATAAATCAGCACTGGTTTGCTCTAAAGTCACATGACCCAAATCTTTCCATAGTCATGTCCTTTTTGGTGGGACCCTTGAAGAATGCATGGTATGTTTGAACTCCTCCTCATCAATATGTCATCAAAATGATTATCTGTACATGGTGCACACTATTGTTCATCAGCTGTTACCAACATTTTCTGGTTTAGTTACTTTAGATGATGCAATAACCAAAATGTAAAGAAAATGCACAGAAATATGAGGTGATGGAGGTCCGGAGGTGACATGTTCAAAGTATTTAGTTTCCACAAGGGCCAGAAATGGAGAAAATTTCAACCATGTTACCCATCACAACAGTTTATTTTGTAGAGAAAGTTGTCTCTCTTCTTCGCCTGTCAACATGTGATTTTAGTGCCATAATTCTTGTGAGTGTTGGCAAAACTCTAATATAAATGATGGGGGATATTTCAAAAGAGCGAAGGCTTACATGATAATGTTGAATAACTCTAAATTCTGTGTTATATGGGTGTATGTTGGAAAAATAGTCACATCTTATGCCTGTAACACAGCTGAAAAAATAATGAACGAAATTACTCCTTTTTTATTTAAAGATTTAAGAATACATTAGATTTTGCTTTAGAGTAAAGACTATTTTAAAACCTGTTTGTCCTTGTTTTTAATGAAAAAAAGATAAACCATGTTCCTGTCATTATATTGTGTGGTGACTTTCTTATTTCATTATATAACTTTTTTTTCCCCACCAAAAATGCTAGAACTACAGTAGATATTTAAACCCAGGAAATCTCCTCTTTAGATTACTATAAGGGTAGCTTAAATGTTTATTGAGTAAAAAGTAAAAATATATTTCTTAGACCAATAGGGGAAAATTAAACCCTGTGTTTTGTTTGATTAGTCAAAACATAACTCAAGCTACACGTACCACAAATCTGTCACTGAAGCTAACCTTAGGCCTGCTGAGTTCAAGTTTGTTCCACTGCACACTTGAGCTGTTTAAACAAATTTGACTAAAGTTGCTGTAACTGCAGTTTGTGAAATAAATATTGAAAGTAAATATTGAACAGTTTTGGTTTTTCGCTATCAACTACAACTTCATTTGAAATAAGGCCAAATAATAATTTAAAACAGCAAGCATGAGGTTCTTTTTTCCTTTGACTCCAGGCCAGGAGGGGGCGACAATGCGCCCCACTATTAGTACGTACCACCAGCGTAAATAAAAACAGTAACCAAAGAAAAGCATGCAGTAAAAGAGTAATCTGTCTTTGCTGAAGTTACAAAGTTCAGCCCGCAGTTCTGAGCACAAAAGTGAGCTTCAGTAGCGTCCAGGGTTTTTGTCAACAGGCCCAAATGGCTCAATATTCTCGTGTTTCCGGCTCTGTGGGCTTGATTACTCTGAACTCTCCACCCGTCAACGCTCTCAGGTAAGCCACAGTTTGAAACGCTGTACAGTATAAGACGCGCACACAAGTTGGTTTAAATCATGTATGACTTCTGTAAAATCATTAGCACTCATCTTTATTTCGACTGGATATTCAGGTTCAGTGAGTTTAAATGCAAAGGCACACTGTTCAAACAGAAACCAACTCTTTAAATTCAGGTGCTGCCTTTGACAGGTCCAACAGGCTGTCAGGGTTCAGGATCTCTGGGTGGCCTCATCTGAGGAACCAAAGTCTTGATGATACACTTTGACCCACTCTGATACAAGTCTCCTGTCTTTGAAATGTACACATGTGTAACCTGAAAATAGCATGACCATTTTTTTTTTCAGGTTAACGTGTGTCCTTTTGTTCAATTCAGGTAGAAGTACTTCTGTACTCTTAACAATTTTACACCAAAATAAATGTGAAAACTGGTTCATTGCCATTAAGATCTAAACACAAAACATCGGATGATTTTGAGTGCATTCCTTGACCTGAAACTCATTCATATAATAATATTGAAACTTTTAGTAAGAGACGTTTTAAAAATGTTATTACACTCTGAGGTCATTCTATTGCAAATGAGCTTTTATGCTTTTAATACTGCGTGCTTTATTTTTATTTTTACTGTATTGTCCTCACAAACCAAGTCTGATCTGCTGATCAATACAAAGCTGTACTAAGAGAGTTTATCTTTTTAAAAAAACATCACAGGTCAGTGTGTAACAATATGTAATAATTAATCTTGATCTCACCATGTCAAACATGTCACAAATACACTACAGTAAAACACTTCACATTTCAAGCTAACATATTCAAGATTTCATCTCTGAAGAATGATGTGACCTTTTTTTCCACAGTGCTGTCGTGAGGCAAGGCATTGTTGACACGTTTGAGAGAGCGCTCAGTGACCCAAATGTAAAGTCTGTGGTGGTCTGTGGCCAGAATGGGATGTTTTGTGGGGGTGAGGATGTTTTTATTATTATTTTTATTTCATTTGCCTTCAGACTCGTGACAAAACCTCAAATCTGTTGTTGCCATTCTTGGATTTCAGATGCAAGCTGTCATCAGTGTGACCTTGCCTTGACCTTGTCTTTCACAATCTGCATGTCCCTCAGCTCCTAAGCTAGAGTGCATGGCAGCTGACATCTGACATAGCCATATTAAGTAGTAAAGACATTATTATTCCTGGTATGAACCCTGGTTTGAATCTCAGTATCTGTATCTGCCGGGTTTTTTTTTTGTGTATACCTGAAATCTTTGATGACATGATCCTTTGATTTTTATTACAGGGGCAGACATCAAGGAGTTTGGGCAGGACATTAAAGGGCCTCATCTGATACCCACGTTTCAGAGCATTGAGGCTGCAAACAAACCAGTAGTGGCTGCCATAGAAGGAGGAGCTTTCGGTGGAGGCCTGGAGCTGGCGCTTGCCTGTCATTATCGAATTGCACATTCAAAAGTTAGTTTGTGCATCGGATCCTTCTCCACCTGTGTGTGTCGAGCTGCATCAGCGTCTGACTGACTGTGTTTGCACACATTCTTTACTTGCTAAGCTATGAAATAAATAAAAGTGTCTCTGTGGATGCCATAATTACACACACTGCCCAGCATCTTCCATTCAGTGAATCTTGTGCCTCTGTGTCCTTACAGGCCAAAGTTGGACTTCCAGAGGTGACTCTGGGTCTGCTGCCAGCTGCAGCAGGAACACAACGTCTGCCAAGGCTCATCGGTGTTCCGGCTGCCCTAAACCTCATCACCACAGGTAGGAAAAACACTTTAACCGTGCTCACCTAACAGAAACTTTAATAAAATCTGTTTGAGTACCAAACAGATGCAGAAAAGCATGTTTAAACACGGATGTATTTGTGTTTGTGCTTCTACGTTTTATCATTTCAGTTGTTTGTAAATACCACAACATGCATATTATAGTAATAAAATACAGTAATGTTTATTGTCTGGTAGAGCTGATGACTGTTCATTACTGATTTGTAGTGCACCCTGATGACCCACAGGGGTCACTATGTGTCCAGTTTCATCAGTCTCGCTGCCAGAGAAGCCCAGTTTTTGATTTTCTGCTCCATAAAAAAATGTTCTTACATTAATTTAGAAAATCTTAAATACTTGATTTTTTTCCTTCTTGAGGATTTTCATTGCTTAACTTGAAATTGTGTGGCAGTTGTCTTTTTCGTGTCCTGAAAACAAGGACATGTTGAACGGCTTGTCGTGTGTCATTCAACTATCTGAAATGTCAGTTGTTGCTCAAATAGACCTCTGAAGCCCTTTATGTCTTTCCGCAGGCCGCCATATTACCGCTGGGGAGGCACTGCAACTTGGATTAGTGGATCAGGTTGTTGATAAAAATGTTGTGGACACAGCTGTGAAGTTTGCACAAAGTGTTGCAGGTGAGAGACGAAAAAAAATACAGGATCACAAGGTTCCCACAAGTGTAAAATATCCCGAACACTTCACTGGCTTAATTTAGCTCCATGAAAGGAGGAGAAAGTCCCCACAGTACAGTTGTTTTGGCCAATTTGGACATGAAGAAGCACAGACATGTAGGTTGTAGATGTCAAAGGAAGCAGAGAACACGGCAGGCAGATCCTCCAGCACAGGAGCCATGAATGTTTCATAGCTCTGTCAGATGTGCTATGATGTCTTCACTGCTATCGCTGTATTATTCAGGAGGGCGGAAAGGGACAAACTTTCCTGGAATATTAATATTGCGCATATGCCTGTCAAGGTTGAGGATTTCCCAGTGAACGTGAATCCAGCTCATTTACTCACTGACTAGGAAACCAAAGTGTGCCACGTCCCAGCATAAGGCTGATTTCTCAGTCTGTGTGAAGACTAACCCATTCACATTACTTCAGAGGAAACGCTTACATCACATTTTTCTCACATGCTTTATATCTTCTAGCATGTTAGAGGCATGACAGAAAACAAGTTTGTGCAAGTAACACTTTTAGAAGAAGAAGAAGAGGATATACTTTATTTATCCCCTTGGGGAAATTCAACTTTTACACTCTGAATCATGCTATATACACACACACACACAAGCAGCACTTCTTGCTCAGAAACATGCACAGATGGAGACCGCAGAGTGATGGTGCACCCTCAGTGCACACCTGAGCAGTTTGGGGTTTCAGTGGCTTGCTCAACGACACTTCAACAGTGCTTGGGAATTTATGTTAACACCTCTCCAGCTATCAACTCAGTTTCCAATCTTGTTCTATGCTGAGGCTTGAACAAGCGACCCTCCGATTGCCAACCTAAGTCCCTCTGGACTGAGACACTGCCGCCCACGATGGTTATATCTAAACATTTACAACAGCTTATTTATATACATATTATATTAAAGAAACATTTTGTACACTCTTTTGATGCTACCAATCACAAGAAACGATGTGTGTTAATGTGCTTTAATGTACACTACTCACAATAAGTCTGGGATATTATGTACATGAGTGTTTTTCCTATTTGGTCTGAATTTTAATGAAATCAGTAATAGTTTCCTTTGATATTACTATTAATGAATGAGAAGAAACACCATTTTCATTAGTTCAATATTTATGACCCCAACAATTTAGACGATAACAAAGATAGCCCCAAATAACCAAAACTGACAAAGTCAGTAGCGGGTGTTTCCACCATTTGCCTCAATGACAGCTTGATAGTGACGTCTCATGCTCCTCACGAGCCTCATGATGTTGTTCTGAGGCAATGCGTTCACTCCTCCACAAGAGCTACACACAGTTCTGCCAGGTCACGTGGGGGTGGGGTACGAGCATCCAGTCTCTGCTTCAGCTGGTCCCAGATGCGCTCTATGGGGTTCAGGTCACAGGACATTTCTGGTCAGACCATATGAGACACTCAGACTTCCTGAAGTCCAGCTGTGACAATTCTGGCACCATGTGGTGGAGCATCATCATCCATGAACAGAAAGTTGGGGGTGTGCTGGTGGAATTGGGGGATGATGATGGTTCTATGATGTCTCTGAGGTAAGAACGTGCAGTGACTGAGCCATCTACAATCACCAAATCTGTTTTGTGCTAACTGGTGATGCCTGCCCAGACTGTTGCACCTCCTCCACCAAAGTGAACCCTGGAGACCATGTTGACCTCAGTGTATCGCTCACCTTGCCATCTCCAGCAACGCTGACGACCATCATTTCTGTGCACGGTGATCTGACACTCATCAGTGAACAGGACGGTAGACCACTGCTGTGCATTGTCGAGGTCACATGGTCTTTGACCACTGCAAACGATCATGGTGGTGTCTGCCAGTAGTTCTGTGTCTGCAAGTCTGCTGATGACACTTTGAGACTCAAGTTCACGAGCAACATCTGACTGCCTGCTACTGACCTGAAGTCGGCTGTGGCCAAGTGGTGCTGCTTGTTCGTTAAGTGACGTTCTGTGTTCATGGGTGATTGAATGATGTGAGGACTGAGGACCTCACAATATCCCTAACTTATTTTGAGTAGTGTATTTGTCTCACTCGTGGAGCCAAGCTAGCTGCTAACACACACCATGTTGTGATTAGCCTGTCAAGCTAGTAATCATCTGGCTTTAATTTTTTTAGTATATAGATTTTAGAGCCTTGTCTGACTTCTTGTCTACCTCTTTGCATGAAAGGTAATTGGCAAATTCTTAAGTAGAACATGGGGGAAGGTATATTTAGTTTAGCCTTGTCTTAGCTCATAGCTGCTAGGCTTTGATTTCTTTGCATGTAATACTACAGCAGGAAGACTTAAATGTAGAAAGTGAATTTCATGCTTCTGATATGTCAACTTCAGCTGTTTTTTTTTTTTTTTGCTGGCTTACTTGAGAGTGACAGCTGCTTTTTACGAAGGTAGACTTTGCAACGAGACTTGTGCCTGATATTGGGCCCAAGGCAAGAAATTTTAACTAAATTTGAACAAAATGTCAACAGTCGGCTTCCAGGGCTGCATGCAGAGCCCACTTTTACTATCAAAAGATGATTGCAGTCCTCAGTTTTTTACGACTGCTTTTTTTCCCCCGCACATCTCTGCCAAGATGACTTTGAGTGGGTGAGAAAGTGAGTGTTGTTAGTAAAGCTGAGTCTTACTGTGAGTCAGACAGAGAAGCCGACAGCATACAAGATGGGAGATTGGAGGAGATAGGAGTGAAATCTGTGGAGGTTTTGTCGAGTACTCAAGTCTCAAGCTGATTAGCAGGGGACGAGGAACATGCGTCTAAATTTACAAACGGAGTGAGAATGTGTGCCGCGCTGAGATTGAGATGCATGGTCTGCGCAGCGTGAACTGACCTGCACATGGATGAAAGAATAAAAAACTGTGCATGAAAGCCTGAGAATGGTACAGTATATTCTTCCTGCGAATGTGGACTCACGCAGTCACACACACCCCACACATACATGGATTGAAGCCTCTGCTGGTGACGAGATTAACTTTTTTACCCCAGTGGTTGCAACATCTGCCTTCTACATCTGTCAGAGGACGACCAGGCTTTCCACTCAGTGCACAACAAATCCATCGACACAGCTCAACCATTTACAGATTAACTGCTGCAATAATGCTCTGCTAAAGTACATTGAAATCACATTGCAGTGCCACACATCCTCTCATTAACATTTCAACGAGGACACAAAGTACATTTAAGTGACCTGACATGAACCTCACACTTCAGTCAGTCACATGCAATAAAAATGGTGTAATTAATGGTGTTGGAAAAAATTGTTACTTAAATTGAGATCACAGATCAGATGTGGCTGCTGTCCCTTTAAGCTTTGCCATGGTGACCCAGTTTCTGGCCCAAACCCATGGCTGAGTGTAATTCAGTGGAGCTGTGAAGGATTCTGACTTCTCTTTCATGTAATCATGTCAGATGAGACAGGGATGGGAATTAAGATGCTTTCAATAGTACTGCAATAAGATTTTAGCAAAGTGGCCTCCTTCCTCAGCCCACTGTTTCGTGGATTAAAGTGCTGGACACTGTCAAGTTTTGCGACTGATATTAAATCTTCTCTTGAAGTTTCACCTGGAAAAAATCCTCTGCCATTGTACCATCGCCCAGGGGTCTTGGAGTCATAAAAATTCAATTCCATTTGCTCCCAGAGTTGGAAATGTACCAACTTTTTTGCCCTAGACCAAATTGTTGCTTTTCATTGGGCTTCAGATCAGTGTTATTCAAGGTGAACTGTAACAGTGTGCAGGCAGAGTCCGTCCAATTATCTTGGAAATGGTCCATCAAATCACTCTGCTCTTAAAATCTACTGATCGAGTGGCCAATTATACACGGACTGAGTGCTGGCTGACATATTGGAGAAAGTGGAAAATGGGGCACTAATGGCAACTAGGTTGCACTTTTCAGTTTAGAAAATAAAATTATGCAGGCGTGGACATGCAGAAATGTCAGTCCAGAGCAAGTGCTTAATTTACTTTGAACTTTAAACTTGCTGCAAAAGTCAGAAATGCATTTAAAAACTTTATTCCCATTACTGATTTTTTCCTCTGTCAGATAAGCCTCTGGATTCCCGTCGTATAAGCAAATTCCAGTGTCCTCCTGTGCCAAACGTGGATGCTGTCTTTGAGGAGGTGATGCAGAAAGTACGGCAGACATCCCGTGGAGCCATAGCACCCATTGCATGTGTGCAAGCAGTGCGGGCGGCTGCAACCCTGCCGTACGACGAAGGCATGCAGCGGGAGAAAGAGCTGATGGCCACTCTCTTTCGTTCCGGCCAGGCCCGCGCCCTGCAGTACTTCTTCTTTGCTCAGAGAGTCGTCAGCAGGTGGAGCATGCCCAGTGGAGCCCGCTGGGACACGAGCAAGGGAAGACCTATACATAAAGCAGCTGTTATTGGTAAGAGCTTAAGGGCTTTAATTTCTCTTTCGGTCTTCAATAATAAAAGGCAGGTTGGCTCACTCAAACCGTCCATGTGGCCTCTACAAATAAACACTGCCTGTGGAAACAAGGCCCTCATTTACAGTTCAGCTGGGTGTAAATGCATGAACTCACTCCTGCAGGGAGTATTTGATGCACAACATTTTGGATATGTGAAGTGCAGTCTGACCATTAAAATTGCAAGCTTTGTAAAAACTTTGCTGCAGGGGTAAAACTATGTGCTGAGTAGATTTCCTGTGTTCAAAAAAGGCAGACAGCTATGATTTATACTTGCTTGTGCTGTATCTTTTGTTCTGTGATTGTGGATTCTGAGCTGTTCTTTGTGTATCCAAGGTCTCGGCACCATGGGGAGAGGCATTACAGTGGCCCTGGCTCAGACTGGGTTGTCAGTGGTGGCTGTAGAGACCCAGGAGAATCAGTTCATGGATGCAAAGAAAGCGGTGTCTGGCATGTTGGAGCGAGGGGCTAAAAGAAGCGGAAAGACTCCCCCACATGATAAAATCATATACAGCCAGAACCTCCAGGCTGTTGCAGACGTTGACCTGGTCATCGAGGCCGTATTCGAGGACATGGCCCTAAAGAAGAACGTCTTCAAGCAGCTGTCTGCCATTTGTAAACCAGGCACTTTCCTGTGCACCAACACCTCCACCCTTGATATCGACCAGATGGCCTCAGAAACGCGGCAACCCGAGCTGGTTGTGGGGATGCACTTCTTTGCCCCGGCTCATGTCATGAAGCTCCTGGAGGTGGTGTACGGGCCACGCTCCTCTCCTGAAGCTGTGGCTGTTGCCATGCAACTGGGGAAGAAAATGGGCAAAGCCAGTGTGGCTGTAGGAAACTGCAGGGGCTTTGTGGGGAACCGCATGCTTAAGCCGTACCGTGACCAAGCGTACTTCCTGTTAGAGGAGGGAGCCACACCTGAGTTGATAGATCAAGCTCTGGAGGAGTTTGGCTTTGTGATGGGTGCTTTCAAAGTGTATGACCTCTCTGGGCTTGACGTGGGCTGGAGAGTGAGGAAGGAGGAGGGGCTGGTGCAGCCTGGAGGAGGATCAGGGAAATCCGCCAGAATCCGACAAGGTGTCAGGTACAGTCCTCTGGGAGACCTCATGTGTGAACAGGGAAGGTTTGGCCAGAAGACAGGCTGCGGGTGGTACCGTTACGATAAACCTGGCAGTCGGGATGCAAAGTCTGACCCCTGGGTGCACCGATTCCTGGAGGAATACCGAGCCCGTCATGGCCTTGTGGCTCGCAACATTACCAACCAGGAAGTGCTAGAGCGCTGCCTCTACGCCATGATCAACGAGGGTTTCCGCATCCTTGAGGAAGGAATTGCAGCTGGACCAGAAGACATCGACGTCATCTACGTGTTCGGTTACGGCTGGCCCAGGCACCGTGGGGGGCCCATGTTCTACGCCAACATGGTGGGGCTGCACATCATCCTGGAGAGGTTGGAGCACTACGCCCAGGCTAACCCTGATGTGCCCACCCTGCAACCATGCAGCCTGCTCAGGAAGCTGGTGGCTAGCGGCAGCCCACCCATCAACAAGTGGAGAGAAGTCCTTAAGAAAGTCCAGAGCCAGCTTTAAATCTCTCTCACACACACAGCCAGCTTGAAATCTGATAGTCTTCAGCTTTAATCTCTTTACGGTGACCAACCATTACTGTGATAAACGCCAAATGGACTGCACTTAATTTGCACTTTTTAACAAATGACATTTTTCTCTTTTTCTAATACAATTTGTGCTTTATAGAAGATATTTTAGGAGGCTTTGCTTTTATTATCTCTAATCTAATCTGCAGCTGTGAGTTTACACTGAGTCTACAGTTTATGTTCACCCATGAACTACAATGTCATTGAATACACTACGACCAACCTGCTAATAAATCCAAATATTGTGAAGCTTGTGCAAGACTTGTTGATTCTGTATCAGAGATATTGATTAAACTTGAAATATGCTGACTATAAGAGCATATCAACATTTGTGTTCCACATTTATGTAAACCAGCACTGCAAAAAAAAAAAATGATCAAGCTGCTACTACAAGCTGAATAACACACCTGTCTGCCCCTGAGTTGACGGTTAGAGTTAAAAAAAAAAACGGTTGTATGTGAGAATGTGTGAATCGGTAAACTGCTGTGAAAAAGAGGTGGTTTTTAAACCTTTTTGATTTAAAAAAATCTCCACAAAAGTCACATTTATCATCTGATTCCTTAGTGAAAACATTTATTCTCTCTGCTCTGATTTTTTGGCTTGTGTTTCTGACCTTAAGTTTACTCTGACGCCTGTGTGACATTTCATTTGAATTGTTAAATCAAGAAGAGATGTCCTCTAGAGGGAAAAATATTTACTTTGTGTGTGTGGGGGGGAGTGTGTGTGTGTGTTTTGTGCTGATCTAGCTACAGTGATTGCAGAAGATGTACGGGAGACACTAAACAGTTTTTATTTCAGTCAATGAAAGTCTAAAAATCCCTGCAGTGGCAGTTATGGGGGACGCCCCCTAGTGGCTAAAAGCTTTAGACTGCACAGCTGGATTACACAGTGTGGTGCTCCATCTTGTCACAAACATACTTTATTTTTAAATCCCTTGTATTTCTAAGAGTAGGCTGACGCAACACCAAAAACAGAATCACATTTTAAAAATGTTAAATATTATTAAAGGGCTTTAAATCCAGAAATATGTCGGAAATGTTACAAATCTGAACATTTTTTTGGATACATTTCAGTGTTGCAGAATTAAATCAAATCCCTGGTTTTCAGGTTTTAAGAGGCACCGATAAAAGCCTGGTTGTTTGTTTGAAGTGCGCAGAACAGCTGGCTCTGTGTGTGGAGTGGACTCCTCCCGTTGTGTGATGAAGTTCAGATGCGCGCCGTTGTTCCGTATACGCGTCACCAGCGCACAGAGGAGCTTCCCGACGCGAGGGGAGGATGGAGAGCTGTGTGGATCACGACCATTAGAGGCTGTGAATCTAAGATCACACCTCGCTTACTAACGCTCTTCTACTTTTTCCTGGATATGTTTCCAGCTTTTGTGTGAGCAGTAGCTCGGCTGCTCTGGATTCAGAGATCCAGCTCCGCCTTTCGCGTCTTTCTCAGCTGAAAAGCTTCCTGGGCTTCGTGGACCGTAAACCCTCAGCTCGTTTCATCACGGTTATGCTTTAGTATACTCTGACGAAGCTGTGTGGGAGTGTTTTTTTCCCTATCCAGGACATGTTGGCATGGCCGCCTCGGGAGCACATAAGTGTCCGAAGAGTGAGAAGTTGGACGAGGCGCAGGCTTTGGCCAAGAGCTGCGCGGGGAGACCAGACTTCCTGCCTTGTGATGGACTCTCCATCTGCGCGACGCACAGCCACGGGAAGTGCTTCAAGCTGCACTGGTGCTGCCACTTGGGCTGGTGTCACTGTAAGTTTGTTTTACGTTGTTTTAACCAACCAAAATGTCCGAAATGCATCGAAGAGCCACCATAATATCTCGATATATGAGGTCCATGATGTGAATTCAGGCGCATTTTCACTACAATAAATCTGTTCACTGACTAAAACGGATCCAGCTAGCAGTCACTGCAGTAACAAACTGCCCCTGAAGGTAATTATAAGATTTTATGAAATTATTCACTCTAAATTTTTTTTTACAGCCAATTACAAAACACGTTTACTCAGGTAAGAGTGTTGTTTCATATTAGATAAAAACTTCCTTGCAGATTTCAGTCTTCTTGGTATTCAGTGCAATAATTTCGAGGTCACATCCACGATCAGAGTCAAACCTTTAAATAGACGCCCCTGTATGAATAGTTAAGTAGGCGAATCTAAACAATGGAGGCTGCAAAATTCACGAGCAGGATTTGATGCTTCAGGGCCGGGGTGCTGTTTTTATAAGCAGCCCAGTCTGACAGTCAACAGAAACAGCAGTTCATGAACATTTAAGGACCAAATATTAAAATCATTTGATTTAACTCTTTAGATTTTTTTGATAAAAGTCCTGATCAACATAAGGAAGTTGAGTGAGTTTGTTTTAAGTGATAACTGGTTAAAGAAGGAAAAACTATGAGAGCTGATACAGTTTAACAAAAATAAACATGTTTTTACATTTTATTCATGTATTTTAGTTCACTTCGAACTGAACCCACTGTAAGATCCAGATTATAGCACATGCATGACTAAGACAAAGTCTGAGCACACTGCTTCCTGAAGAGTCCAGATTCAGGTGACTGACTATACAAGAACCATCGACCTTACTAAGCTTCCCCTCTCTGTGGGGATACTTATGGAAATCATGTGACATCATTTACCCCGGTCATCACTTTCATTTCTGCTTTTTAACAGTCTTGTGAAATACCATATTTTTATCTTTGTCAAAAAAAAAAAAATCCAAGAACAAAACCCAAGAATGAATTAATCCTACCACTAAGTTAATTCATAAAGATGGTACATTTCACCTGTATAACAGGTCAGTTCAAACAAAGTTTCATCATAGTGATAAATATGAGCCCTGTAATCATCCTGCACACACAATCAAACAGCTGTATTCCCCACAGATAGCGTATTAATCCACTGCTGAAAGTAGTCCCTGGCAAATATCCACTTTGACTGTTTGAAGAGAACATTACTTTGGTGTGCTTTTTAATCATTAACCCCTTCATTCATGACAATTTTTTATTCACATTTGTAAATACGGAGAGATCAACCAAGACATTGCTGGATCTGATCTTCCAAAAGGATCGGCTGAAAGTAAGAAATGTTTTTTATAAAGAAGGACATCATGTTTGTAGATTGTTGGTTGTCTTGGTGATGGAGAAACGTTGCAGCACTTTCACTCAGTCACAGGCAATTCTCTCCTCGAGAGCTGTCACCGGCATGTCCACCACCTACCTCGGACACTTCCCCCTCCATGTGAACCTTTCTGAACCTGACACTTGGACACCACCCAGAGCTCGACCGCGATAGCTGCGTCAGAACCTGACAGGAACGTCAGGCTCTTTGATCTGCCCTAATTTATCCTGAAAATCCTCTGATCAGTGTAAAACACAATCAACTGTCTTCTGTGCACCATTCACTCCGAGCTTATAGTGTGAAACTGGAGAAGCCACATTGTAATCTTCACCATGTAATCAGTGGATTTAGATTCCTGCTGTGGTTCTGAGTGAGCCAAGCAATTTGAAATATCTGATGTGGTTGAAAACCCATGAATTCTCCCCAGTGTTTATTATGAGCCACATGCTGGATTTATGTTTCTCAGAAAAGCCTGCTCAGTGTTACATCATTTGTAAACATTTAGAACCTTTCTGTGCTCTGAAATATTCATCAATCGAGCTAGAAAAGTGCTGCTCAGTGAACTCCGAGCCCTGTCTGCCTCCCTTTAACGCAGGCTTGTCTTGGCAACATAGAAAACCACGATAATGAGGCTCCTCACCTTCACATTTCTTCCCACTGTAATTCTCGGGTTCCCCTCACAGGACAGTCGTGCACCACAGTAAGAAGAAACCCACTTAGACTGCTGAATCAGGCAGAACGGGGCACCCAGTGAGAAAAGTATTGCAGCGTGCTTCTGCATGCCCCCCCTGCCTGCTCCGCTTGGTTCACACCCTTCTTCTTCTCCAGCAATACACAAAAAAACGCTTGATGTCAAAATGTTGTTACGCCCTTATCTCTCTTCATTTTTGAACGTGCCTTCAACTGTCGCCTGGAGTATACGCTTGTTGTGAAGCTGATAATTGTGCATTCACCACAGGGAGCCCTGCTGGACTGCCTGTTTTAATTACATCTTTAATAGGCTTCCAGGCAAACAAACACAAAAGGTCAATGTGGAGTAAGCACTGGAATTTCCCAAACACAAATTATTTCCATTATGTCACCTACAGAGCAGCGTTGATTGATTATGCCGCACTCAAGTCCTGGCTGCTATTGCTCCCAACAAACTTTTGCAAACTTCAGATTGTCTTCCTCTGCAGAACTGATGTTGTTTCTTTACAGGCCTCCCTTTAAAATGTATTTTTGTTGAAGTGGTTGGATGATAAAAATGATGGAAGCTGGAAATGTACGTAGGTGGAAGCTGTGTTCCCAGCTGGTGACAACATCAGTCCAAGCCTCTCATTAGTGGTAATTAGCTGTATTTAGTGTCACCGCCAATATGTCATGTCCGATGAGAGCTTTTCCTCGCAGCAACACTAGAACCACCTGGTTGGAAGATTTTTTTCTCCCTTTTTATGCTCTCCGTACTGATTACAATTACTAGGCAGCACAATGAATCACTCATTTACAAAGTCGAACAGAGTTTAATGAGCCTGGAACAGTCGTTGTCAGTGGCTCGTGCTCACAACTTGTACGTCTCTTGTTTAAAAAGAAAGCAGCATTATTCTGCCAGATTTCGTCTCATCTGTCATTGTATGCAGCTGTAGCGTGCAACTATCTCTAAAGGGAAATATGGAGGCTTATTGGATAAAGCTCTGCACAGTGATGATTGATGTTGGGACCAGTTCAAACCTGACAGCAGTGCTGAAACATGAAAAGTTTCACCTTTTATTAAAAGATCAATACTTTGTCAGCACAGGCCTGAGGGGATGTTTTTTGATTGATCCTTTGTGTTTGGGAGCCACAGAGCTACGATCACTTTCACTGCGGGACTCTCAGTGCTGGAAAAGTGGCAGCACTGAATTCAAGTTAGTCAGTTGTTCTACGTTCCTCGTGTCTGTTTCTACCCTGTGTGCAGCTCAGCGGGAGACAGTCGGGGAACAAAACAGAGAAGACAGTTTATTAAAAGAGTTAGTTTGGGGAAAATTCTACTTAAATTGTCGGCTACAGCCTAATGTAAGCTTAACCTAAATCCAGAATCCATTTAATACAACAAATGAAACAGTCCATGTAGCCTTTTTGTTGTTTTTGATGACAAGATAGAGCTTGATTTATACTTGTGCATTTAATTCAAGCAAAATATTTGTTGTAACTTACAGTTTGTTATTTACACGAAATCAGAAATTTCACCGCCTGCATTCTGCAACATAGACTTATATTGTGCCTAGTATGAATGGGAAGGTCACTAATTGACCTTGAAAAAATGCTATTCGATTTTCGCTGGTAACTATTCGAAAATTATTCTCAAGCTGCCGCCGCCCCCCACCCACCCACATACATGCCAGCACAAAGACTTTGCTGTTGCTTGCGTTGCGCGTGGATCATCAAAAACCTCCAACTGGTTGACTCATATGGCCTGGCTCCTCTCATTATCCATCCATCTTCTATACCGCTGATCCTGTTCAGGGTCACGGGTGGCTGGAGCCTATCCCAGCTGTCTTAGGGTGAGAGGCGGGGTACACTCTGGACTGGTCGCATGGCTGACGTATACAAAAAGACAACCTTTCATGTGCACACTCACACCTATGGGCAATCAAGCTGGAAGGTCACCACTTGACCCAGTGAGCATGTTTGTGGATGGAAGCCGGAGTATCTCATGCACACAGAAAGGCACACCTTGCCTGAACTGGGATTTGAATTGGCAACCTCCTTGCTGTAAGGCAGCAGCCTTAACAGCTGGGCCACTGTGCAGCCCTCTGCTCATTACATGTTTGTTGTTATAGTCAAGCTTAATACAGTCTGGGTTGGATACAGTTTTATTTTGAAAGTCGCTGAGCGTTTTCAGGTGGTTTCCGTGCACAACTTCCTTTCCCACTCGATCAGCTTTTTTGGTAAATTGATACGTCACAGCTCCAGCAAACAGCCAAGACAGGATTGTTGCTGTATTCTGCGACCTGCTGCAGCTGGACCACAATGGAGCAGATTAAGTTTGAGTTGGCACATTGACTTGAATAGAAATCTATCTGATCCAATGCTGTGATGGAGTGGCGCTGGACCAGAGACGCATCTGGTGTATTTCGGCCGTAAAAAAACAGAAAACAATGTTTTATTATCATCATTTTTTATTGAAGTCACATGAACTATTCGTTTTTTTAAATGTTAATGACTATTTGAATATTTGAAAATCAGTGCCAATCCCTAGTGCATAGTTGCTAAGTAGCAGCAACCTCCAGTGTTATGAAAGTATGAAAAACTGCTGCAGTTAGCTGCAAAAGCGAAGGAGTCAGAATGAGGTCCCATGTTGAAATGCCTGTTTTTACAGCAGAATTAAAAATGTTTGGTTCAAAACATTGTGTCAGCTGTTTGCCTGTAGGCTAAAAGTCAGACCTTTTCATCTTTTCATCTGTGAAAAGGTTAATAAAAAGTTGAGGCAGCTATCAGAACAGGGTATCTGCCGTCTTTCTGCTTCAGGACACTCTTCAGAAACCAAAAGGTGACGTCTCAAAGACTTTGCCCATGTAGTATTCAGTCTATGTAAGGAGCAAATTCAGAAATTTGTAGATTCAAAGCAACATCCGGCTACACAAACATTTCTTTTATAAATCTAAATGCTCCTCAGATAGTTCGATGTAAAGTTCATCTGGAATGAATGTATACTTGAAGATTTGATCATAGCCGTCAAGGTCTTTGCATGAGAGGAAGCCTGCTCTTCACTTTGGTCCAAAAATAGTCCAGAATGTTTCATTCTCTGACTGTAGCAGCAGACTGAACAGTGGATTTCAAACCTGCTGTAGGTCAAACACAGCTGCTTCCTCTACAGCAGGAAACAGGATGGGAGTTTCACGTGATGCTGGAACACACCGTCCCCTCTGCTGAAACCTGAAACTTATGCCGTCCCCCTTACCCACAGCCTCTTTGTTGGACAGATTTAAACACAAAGAACAGCGGATGTGTGTGCAGATCGAATCCATTGGCTTAATGGGTTCTGCAGCTGTTTTGATGAATGAGAACAATCTGGTACAATAATTGTTTCTCTCTACAGAGTTTGACCTAAGCTGGTGTTTAGCATTTAAAGAAGATCCACTCAGTCTGCACATGAAGACTGCTGGCTTTGGATCCAACATGTAAAAAAATCAAGCTGAGGGGGCTGCTAATGACTCGGTCTGTACTGGAGCTTTGATATAAGCCGATATTAAACTGACACAATCTGTGCAAGACACTCATGCCCATTCATCTTCATGCTGAGCTCCTCTGCAATAAACCGTCATCTCTTTAGTGTCTCCGAAGAGCACCAGGGCTGGAAATTGAAGGAGTGATGTTGAATCTGTGTGAGACTCAGTGAGAGACTGAAGGAGTACATTATTCAGAGAGACTATCTCCTGTAAAGCAGAGTACAGCCGTCAGCCAGCCACAGGCCCCAGAGAGAGAGAGAGAGAGAGAGAGAGAGAGAGAGAGAGAGAGAGCAAAACAACATGCAAGATAGAGAAGGAGGGGAGAAGAGTTAGCGCTTCACATACCTCCACTTTCATACTCCCTCCTCTTGAGAGGAGTGTTACTTCCCAGGAAGAGCTGTCTGTTCTCTTCTTGTCTAATTAACCTTTTGAACTCTGGATTTTCTCCATGGATGTATTTTTATAACATCTTTCAGTTTACTCATCAGCCTCAATCTCTTAGTTCAAACACTTAACTGTAATTATCTGTAAGTAATTAATTTTTCTTGATAGATTTTTTTGTTTTGTTACATTTAGCCATTTCTGATCTATAGATACACACATATGTACGACTTAAAGTCCCTGTGAGGACTTTCCAGGGGATCTTGAAAAAGTCTCACCTCTAGATATATGCCTAATTGTAATCCACAACTTAAAATGAGATTATCAGCTCCAATAAAGGTTATTTCTTAATGCTAATTCTTAGCTTCCTGATCGGGTCGGACTGGACTGGATTGATTTACGGCACGTCAAAGTCTCTATGACAACACCATGCCAGCTGATGAAGTTTAGCAGTGAGAAGAGAGATGTGTTTTTCTCTGCTGAAAACTATTTCTGTGATTAATTTAATAGTGATGGTGAACACTGGAGCTGAACTGTCTGACAAAAAAAAAAAAGACAGTAAAGAAGAAGAAAGCTAAATGGGAGAGCAATAGAGCACAGGCTAAAAGCTAAAACACGGGCTAATCTGTTTATTCCAGCCCACATGCAGCAGTTATTCTGCAGTGATCTGATCAAACTTGAGAGTCTGTCAATAAAATGGAGAGTGAGGTTACGTTAGCTCTGATTGGTCGATGAACAGGACATAAGGACTCACTAACGTTACACGTTAGCCTACAGATGCATGCCAGAGCACCGGGCTGCCAGCAGTGCTAAAAATAGCCGGCAACTAAACTACAGTACAAACTGACAAAGTTTGCTTGTTGTCACGTTTCAAACAGCGCAGCTTTGTAAATATTTAACCTTATCGTATTGTATTTGGTAAAAAGTTGTCTTGAACAAAGAAAAGTAGTGTTAAAAAGAAGATCTGATCTCCATTCATTTCCAAAACAAACACACACCTTGTTAAGAGTCATGTCATCATGTCAGTGATGTGCGAAGATTTTTGCTAGGCCCATATTTTTGAAATTATGAAAGTTTTTATCAAAGGGGCAGAGTCACCATCATGTTATTTACAAAGTAAGGATATCCTGAAGCCAAACTTTTTTTTTTTTTGTAATAAGAAGTTATTTTGTCTTGTGCTGTACCCAACAGCCTCATTTACATCCGCAGGTTTCGTAAGTCCTTAATGATCTTTCAGCAGCATTTAATCATGACTTGATGAAAGGCTTGCCAGATAAAGGAAAAAGCCAAGAGTTATTCCCCTCCTCTCAAAGTGCAGCATACCCTGTGGCTGCATATCTTTCTGGTCCATTGAGTCTGCTGTCAGTGGAAACTTCTGAGCCTCCGTCTCCTCTGCAGTTCATTTTTCTCGCTGTGGTTGTAGGTGTGAAGTGGTGGGTCTGCAGAAAAGCTCTATTTTTGATTCAGAAGCACTGACTCAAATCTGTTACATCTTTTGCTCGTGCCTCTTTTTCTGCTGTCAATCTTCATTAAAGCAGGGCTGGGAGAGACCCGTGACATTATGTTGTATTTGTTTGGCCAGGAAAAATAAAACCCCAAAAACAACTAGAAAACAACAGGATGCATGAGAATGTCAGATACTCCGCCAGTAGCTGTTCTGTACTATTTTTGGTTGGATTTGCTCTTTAACCCTTAAAAATAAAAGAAATGTTTTGGAAGGCTCATCATTTGTGCACCCATTAGAAGATGACATCCAACAAATAGCTGCGTTTGTGCAGCCAGAGCTCCATACTTCTTTCCCCTGACATCTTTTATTATGGCAGATTTTTATTTCCTCACTATAGTCTCTTTCATCCCTGAGCTATTTATGTGTGTGTTTATCTTGATGAATAATATTTGGCATCCTTAAGCAAGGGAAATGTATTTATGTACCCTAATTTTAATTATGTGCATCTTCACAACACCAGTTGTTTGGTGTAATGAAGATTACCACAGAGGCAGTAAATACAATATGGAAACTTGAAGTGATACACGCTCTGATACACTGTTGTTTTTATCTTTCATTGCATTAAGTCGCAGCCTCATCCTGTAAAGAGATAACTCTCACTCTGACCCAACTCTAAGAAGTTAGGCCCAACAAACTGTTCTGAGAACTGACAACTCATTTAATTTCTTTGGAAGGATTTTTTGGTGTTTCTCAGTACAGAAATATAAAACCACAAACACACAGGACAGTGAAAGGGTGAAAAGGCAGCTTAACAACTGACATTGTCATGCAAGGGCTCAGCACAGGGAAACACAGCAGAGTACTGCTGAATATCAATAAAGCTGCATAGACAATGTTCACTGGCTGTCAGCTAGTGTTTGTTTTTTGTTTTTTTTTCTTTGGGAACAGTCTCAACAGTAAAGGGACACAGGAATCTCAGCTCTACATTAGCTTGTCTGTTCGGCTTTGTCTGAACCTTTACCTCGGTGGTTGAGTTAATTTAAGCTGAAGGTTTTGGGTAAGCAGGAGGATTTCCAGCGGCCTAGAAGTTACTAACTTCAGATGAAGTTTTTGTAAACTAATTTCTGTGTGTAATCCTGTCAACAAGGCTGACTGCCTGTCAAGACAGCGATAGCTTGTGTTAACATGATATAAAATATTGGTTTGGAGTTATTATGGCTGACATTAGCAAAGCTCCAGCCTTTGGTCCGTCCTTACTTTTTAGTCTGATGATGTGCCAAAGAAAAAAATAACTGTTCTAAGAATGCATGTTGGCTTTAACTGAGTTTTTTTTATATATATATATCTGTCTGTTATTCTTTATGTTTTGCACCTGTGTTTGCTACATGTAGCCCAGGGTTTTCTTTTTGCAGTTGTTTTTGTTTATGCAGCTTTCCTCTGTATTTGAAGCGTTTTCCGCGAGCACTTCTGTTCTTATATGCAACGCGTTTTGTATAGGCTGCTGTACTAACTGATAATAAACTCATGCCTTTTGTATTTGTCACTAAATTAGCTACACTGAGTCTCATTTGTCTGCATGAAAATCATGTGCAAGCTTGGCCTCTACCACTCTGAGTGAGAAAGCATTGACACACAGTTTTTCTTATACTCAACAAAAGGTTGTGATTCATTCAGCTGCACTACTTCGTACATCTGAACAATCATTGGTACAGACTGAAGACTGTTCTTACTTTGACAATAATCATACCATTTGGTGAATTGTTGCAGCATAAAAACACAAAGCTGTGTCTTCTAAAAGTTAAGCCTCTCATTTTCTTTTTGCCTCACTTAGTAATAACACGCTGTCATCTGAAAAAGTGATATTTCTAACTTAGCACAAACTGTATTCTGCAGACACTTTGGAAATCCACAGTCCACCTCGGCTCAGTCTGTTCAGGATGAGCAGTGTTGGAGATGTATTAGCTCCATATGTCAGTCTGTTGTGATGTCTGCATATGCATTTTGCCCGTCCCCGAGCGCTACTCTTGGATGGATGCATACAATTAGACGTAATATCCAACAATCGAAATGTCAACACATTGCCTGCTGCAGCTCAAGCTCTCATTTGTTGCAGCTCTCTCGTCTGCCTGAATGGGCTCGTTTCTGTGTGAACATGGACCATTGAGTTTCTCCCATTAAACAGAGGATGGCTTCTATTACTCCTTTTTGTCTAAATCAATGTTGGCTTTTATGTTACAAACTATAAAAGACATGCAGCTCCGGTTGTTGCGGCTTTTCATGGCTTTATGAGAGTGGATGATGCTGTTTTTTTGATGTCTTTTAGAGAGATGATAACATGATAACAGAAACAAATCAAGCCTTTCCATCTGATTTTGTAAAACTATAAATCACTTAATATCTTCTTTGTGGTGCACAGATGCCTCATCAGCATAACCAGCTCTCCTCGTCCATTCAGCAGGAAACACAGAGCCACTCGGAGCGTCTTTGATGTTGTCAATGCAACCTGGGGAATGATTTTTGATTGAATGGCTCCCCCAGCCAGTGAAACAAAAGACAAGGACACGGAGCGAGGGGAAGTGATGCGTGGGCATCTGTAGTTTCTCTCTCTCCAGGGAGCCGGTTAAAAACACAGCCGAGCAACATGATTCAGGCAGTGCGGCGTCAGAGTTGGAGGCAGTGGGCTGCAAACAATGAGTAACATTTGGGAGCAGTCATTTTGCACAATCACAACCAGTACATGAAATGCCAAAATGGGAGGCATATTTTACTCTGAAGGCGGATCGTATTTGTGTATGAATGAGGCCACTTATCAGGAAATGTATGGCCTTTATCTCACAGAAGATTTATGAGGCACTCGAGTTTATGACATCGCTCTGGTAATAAAATGTGTTGCAGATTTAAATCAGCAGCACATAATAAGTCATGAACTGTAAATGTTTATGGTCTTAATATTGTACGTTTTTCATCACTTTTGAATTAAGTCTTGCATCAGTTTCGTCTTTGCTCTGCGTGGCCTGAAATACAAACTGTGTTACACTCTGGCTGCAGCTCAGCCAGAGATGGTGGAAGGGCAGGTAGTTTTTTTTTTTTTTTTTTTTTTTTTTTTTGCCTTTGGCAGCACAAATGCTTTGTAGTGTGAAAATTGCAGCAGCCTCCAACACAGGAGAGGTGATATGTTATCACAGACACACTTCTCTCATGCTCTCCAATCCACACTCACTGGCATCTTCACAGAGTGGTGGTAGAAATGAGTGAAGCGCATTATTAATATACCTGCTCTACAGCTGTGTTAGCTGCAATAATAGAAAAGCTGAGGAACATGATTTTGAGAGTGATCAGGGTTCATGTTGGACTAACTGAAGTGTTAAAAAGTGGATTTAGTCACATTTTGGTAAATGCTCTAAAACATTTGGTATAAACTAGAGCCTGACAGATATGGGATTTTTGGGGCTGATGCCGATGTTGGGGGCTAATAAAAGCGATATCGGATATAATGACAGATAAATGAAATAAGGTTATTTATATACACAGGATATATACTGTATATAGACACAAATTCTTATAATACTGAAAATATGATTCGACACAAAGAAGAAAAACACTACCAAAGTAAAATAAAGAATTTAAACAAGTAATCCTGTCGACATAAGGACTATAAACCCTTTTCATTTCACAAAGATGTAATTTACACCACTTCAACCCTTAAAAGCCTGACCCATCAAAACAATTTAACAAACACCTTAAACAAAATCCACAAAAAATATTGCTGTATTATTTTGTTTATGATATTTTTTTTCATTTCATTCACGGGTGGTTTTGGCAACTTTTTTTGTAAAATATTTTAGTAACTATACATTCATTCAGTGCAGTAAATACTTATTTTTAAACATGAGTAACAATTTAGGTATTAGTTTTGCTTCAACTTCTTGGAAACATCAATGATTCTCCTGAAAAAAAAAAAAAAAAGTGTCTGGATAATTTCCTGAAGCTGCAATTCTGAAAAGGGCCAGAATGCAACTTCAGCTGCCCGTGGTGAAATGAAACTCCTGTTTTATAAAAGATAAATAAACAAACGGGTTTTTAATGAAAACGTTTATTGTGTTGATGAGCTAGAGGTTTTTGAAAATCATGTATCAAATATGATACATTCAGCAATAAAGGGTTAAAACTGTATAATAGTCTTATGTTAGATAATAGCGGGTATGTGAATTAACAGTTGCATAAATCTTTTTTTATCTCACAACTTATTTACACAACTTATGAAACCTCTGGATCCCATACCTGCCAGGGAGATGTGATGTGAGAGGACAGGAGGACAGGACAGTGAATAGAACAGGAAATTGGGTGAGAGCGGGGAATGATGTGGGAAAGTCGCCACAGTCCGGACTTGGGCGTACATTGTTGTACCATAATAATAATAATAATAAATGAATAAATAAATCCACTGTGTACTCATTTGTAACTTTATTAGCAGCTTCTTCGTATCATTGCGCCAACAACATAACATGAGTATAACATCAAAGTCTCTGGTGACTGAGATGTAACTGAGAGAATCCGTTCATTTTTCAAAATAAAAGATTTTTTTAAAATAAAAGATCGTTCAGACTCAGATAATAAGTATAATGTAAAAAACTATTTCTTGTGCGACCCGGTACCAATTGATCCACAAACCGGTACTGGGCCGCTGCCTGGGGGTTGGGGACCATTGACCTAGACCACTAGGCCATCTGTGCTCCACCCCCATGAACTGTATAATTAATGGATGTAGTTTCCGCGACGTCACCCGTCTGTTTCTGAAACAGACTTTTGAAGCTAATGGCCAGCGCGGCCATATTGGAAATGAGGCGTGCTGTGAGTCTCCACAGTAACAACCATAGGACGCTCCACAGTCACGTGATCTGAGCTGTGCCTCTGATTGGACGAACTGGCGAGCTTAATATTGTGGAAACTGCCGAATTAGAAAAAAATTCATCCCCATACAGTGCGTGCTGTTAGTGAAATTAGCGATTCAGACGGGAGACATTCTTTGTACCAGGCTGTAAATGTGCTTATTTTGGCTGTGAAAACGGCTTTTTTTGGCTTGGTGTGTTTGTGACTTCCGGTACTTCTGGAGCCAGCCTCAAGCGGACACTCGAGGAACAGCAGACTTGAGCACTTCTTCATTGTCTCATATTTTCAGACCGGAGGTTGCCGATTGGCTCCACCCCCATGTATTTTTAAATGACTGCTGACATAATTGCTGTGCAGCACAAAAATGAAGACATCAGTTACCCCGAAAGGGTAAATGTACGTTTTCTGGATTCCCGTCAAAAGTTTCCTCATGGCTGCATAGTTTAAAGTAATAGATGTTTTTATTGATTCAGTTCAGCATCACCCTTTAGTGGAAATGATGAACATGTCTAAAAATAGCCCACAGCTACTCACTTTTTTTTGTCTGTGGCAATCGGATGCAAACCTTATATAGGCCAATATTCACACTCCTTGTAGCTTCGATATCTCCAGAAATATCTGTGTCCTTCGCAGCAAAAGCTTCACTATCGTTAAATTAATCTGTGAGCTGAGTGCATCCCTGAAAGCTTCTCTCTCTCTCTCTGTTTTAGGCAAGTATGTGTACCAGCCCATGACCAATGTGTGCCAGCTGCCCAGCACAGCCGTGCCACCTGTTGACACAGAGTACAGTAACACCATGGACCTGTCCATCTCTCTGGCCGAGCGCTTCCTGAAGCTCGCCCCCTGCTTCCAGTCTCCCCCTCACCTGGAGTCACCCAAGTACTGCGTCATCGCCGATCTATTTGTGGACGACTACATCGTCAAACGCATCAACGGAAAGATGTGCTACGTCCAACGCCCACCGCCTCCTCTACCAGAACCACCTCACGCTCCAACCCCTCCCCCACCTGCTCCACCAACACCTCAGAGGCCCCATAATCCCACTACTCAGCCTCGACAACCAGTGAAGCCGGCACCACCAACCCATCACACACCTGCACCCGCACAGTCTGTCCAGCAGGCGTACAGCGAACACAAACACCCGTCTCCTGTGGATAAGATCAAAGGCCCCAAAATGGACCACTGCTCCTCTCCGTCCAGCTCCGAGGACTCCGGCATCAACGCGCTGGGTCTGCACTACCTGGAGTCCTGCGAGGAGGAGAGCGAGGAGGAGGACGAGGAGCTGAGCACGGATGGAAACTCCAGCCCGGGCAGTCTCTGGGACCAGGACGACTGCTCTCTGCTCTCCCCATCCAAGTCAATGATAGAGATCATCGAAAAGATCGAAACAACTGTGTAACCGACGGCAACACCGACACAGACGGAGCAGCGGGATTTGTACGGAAAGGATCCAGCAGGGGGCTGAGGGTTGTATGTCTGCACTTCCACACAGCCTCTCCTCTGTCCCTGCATGGAGTGAATTTCTGGAACTTTCAGAGGAGAACGAGGAAGCACAGGAATAAAAAGCACATGCACAGTGGACCAAAAAGACCCATTGTACATGGCAATTACACGGTGACAAATCTGAAATAAAAAAGGACTCTATTATAGGTGCACTTACATCAGAGGAAAGTAAGAGGAAGTGACTTTTCTGTGACTTTTCTTTCAGCATACATTAATGGAGGTGAGTTATGTATAAACAGAGGGGATAAGTAGGTTTGGTAATGATTATAATAAGTAGTTAGAGGAATTCAAGTGTTCTCCAGTCATCAATCTGGCATTTAGACTTTATTCTAATTCAACATTTAAGTGGCGACTGAAGCTTGCCATTTCTAGGTCTCTGGCCGGTGGCTCCACCCACACCGATTAGTAATTCTGACACTTCAGCGTAATGAGTACACGGCCGGCTACCTCTCATGGGCCTAAAGCACATCAGCCTTTTCACCTGTTAATTACTCAGCTTCCAGCAGCAGGGACACAGCTGCTTTTAACACATTATTATAAACAATTCCAGGCCCACGGTTCGTCTGCACTTTACTGACACTAACACACGCAGTAGGTAGGTACGTCAGTGTTCGACAATCAAGGATTACACAAAAGCACATTCCTATATTGTACCTGCCAGTGAGCGCCGCGGATGCTCCTACATAGCCTCTTAAACCGTTCGTCAGACTTTAACACTTTGTTCCGACCAAATTTTGTGGTCATACTCTGCTGAAACCCGGTGCTGCTCGAGACTAAATGAGGCGACTCGTTTTGACCTCCGTTTGCAGAAATTAAAATCGCAGCGATGTCTCTGGCAGAGCTACAGTGACGACAGGAGTCACATTGTCACGGCAGAAACTTGTAAGACACTTAGCGAAGAGGGAATATTCATACATAGATATAAACTTAAACAATAATAGAGCTGCATTGTTTTTTTCTATTTCAGGCTTGACAGTGAAATGTTTCGTGTTTCCAGCTGACAGAGGAGTCTGGGAAAGGTGTGCAGGCTAGGATGGATTAGTGTGTCACGGTTATTTGTGCTATAGAGCAGAAAAACGTCCCTTAATGCACCTTTAGAAGGAGATTACAGTATGGAATAGGGTGCTGGATAGGTGTTGTGATGTTGTGATGGACATGATTTTAGAAGAAATGCACTCAAGTATCAAACATGAGAGATAGCCCCTTATTAGTCGGTTAGTACATGAAGATGGGCTGCATATTTCATTTGTATCTTTTAAATGTTTGGACTTCTTTCCTGAGGTGTTATCTGCAAAAATCACTAAAATGTTCACAATGATCGCTGCAAAGCTACACAACATGTAAGAAAATGCTGAAAAAAAAAAAAAACGAGGATTTTTTGCATGACTGCATTCGTTTGCAGGAGTCCCTCATGCCTGAGCCCAATTTGATGAGTTTAGCTGTTCAAAGAGCGGACAAATTGTGCATCTGTTCATTAAGTGAAATGATTTCATTCAGGGACGGGCCTTGACAATACACTAAACACACATTCCCTCCTAATGCAGTTAAAAAAAAAAAAAGTCTTGCTCATTATTGTTATATTATTTTCATATGAATAAATCTCAATGAAAAATATTTTCCTCTTCAGCTTCTTTTGAAATGTGTGGGCATTTATTTTTCTACAAAAGGAAAAGTTGCAACTTTCTTTTTGAAGAGCACTCAAAATTCCACCACCTGACACTTAGATGACTAATGCTCTCTAAAAAATTGGGTGGAATGGTGAAGCAGAGTGAGAGGAAAGCTCAAATCGAGTCATTACTTTTTCACCGTGATTGCTTGCTTCCTCTGAAATGCCTCTTTTATATCCTTTGTTTTCTTGTGACACAGTTAGGGTTGAAAATCACTCTGAAGTAGGAGAACAATCAGACAGAAACGAGTGCAGGTTTTAAGACTAAAGATCTTTGACCTTGGGCCAGAGTTGTAATACTGCATATGAGAAGATTCAGACAGGTTAGAGTGCTAATACAGGTTTCTTTTGCAGATTTTGAATTGCATCTGATTTAATGAGAGAATTGCATGTGTCTCCCCTTGACTTCCAGCCCGGATTGATTTCCCCTGTTTCTCCTGCACAGTGTCTATTGATTATTTGTACTCCTCTAGCGCAGAAAGGAAAAACCAAGGCCACGATGAAATGCTAATCAGTTGATATAAATGTACATTCATTGTTCTGCTCGGTCATGAAGAGGAGGAGTGCGCAGCTGACTGCTGCCGGAGAGCCTGCACGACAAAGCAAGAGTGGGAGACGAGAGAACGTGAAAAGTGGAGAAGACAAGAGAAGAGAATAAAAGGCACAGAGAAAAAAGTGGGAGCGCATGGAGGGCGTGAAGTGCGAGCAGAGCACAGCAGAGGAAGTGCAATTAAAAGGATGATGATGCAAGCACATGCAAAGTCTTTGGAAGGACTGCGTGTGCGTGCGGTTCAACATTTTGAAATTATTTCAGGTTTTTTTTTTCAAAAGCTTCAGACAGATCTCATGAAAAGATAGATTGCTGTAACTGTTAATCCCTCGCAGCAAAGTCATTCAACTGGCAGGCACCTTGAGCAGTCCAGAGCTCCTACACACACACACACACTCACACTCACACAACCACTCGGTGACACACACCAAATCAAAAAACGCCCTTGTTCAAGGACTGCCTCACAAGCTTGGTTGGCACAGCACGCGTCACACAAGCTTTTTCCTTTTTGATGTGAGCACAAACACATTACATTCCCAAGGAGGTCTCCTTTTAATTTCTCACAATTGCTTTCGCTCTCCAGGGGCCACTTATTAGACGAGCAAGACTCAGATATTCAGAGGAGATTTTAAAACGCAAAATGAAAACATGGAGAAGAGGCTGTGCCTCACCTGGGTTAGAGAATCATCAGGAGGAATCAAGCAAAAACGTTTTCTGTGATGGAGAATTGTCAGTGAATTGGTCTAAATGGCACTCATAAATATCCTGTTATTGATACTCGGCCCTAATGTTTGTACCTGCAAATCTGTCAGATGAGGGTGAATGTCTCTCAGAACATGTTTTAAACTCAGAGACCATTAAGTACTTTGTCAATCAGACATTTGAGGCTGTATCTGAAATCAAAATGTCATTCACTAATCCCTCCCTACTGAGTCCATATAATGGACTATTGGTGACTATTCATCAGCACAATACAAAAACAAACTTTTATACTTAGCGGCAACTTCTGGTCTGAAAGAATGAGACAATGTGGAAGTGCTAAAATCTGCAGTTCATCGAGTGTCTGCTTGAGGCTGGTTCCAGAAGTACCAGAGTTACAAACACACCAAGCCAAAAAAAAAAGCCATTTTCACAGCTGAAATAAACATGTTTACAGCCTGGTACAAAGAATGTCTCCCGTCTGAATCGCTAATTTCACCAGCGGCACGCACTGTACGGGGTAGACTTTTTGTTTTTTTATAACTCAGCAGTTCAGAAGGTATTAAGATCACAAGTTCGTCCGGCTAACGGGCGCCCGATATCTGTTAGTGTGTAGACTCAAAGCCTGTCACATTTCCAATATGGCCGCACCAGCTGATTTGCTTCAAAAATCTGTTTCAGAAACTGATGGGGGACGTCCCGGAGACTACATCCATTAATTATACAGTCTGTGTTTTAGACACCACTTCTTGTCTTATCAGAAAATGATTTCATTGCTCTCACACAGTTAAAACATATGATTCAACACCAGGATCAGTGAGACATTTTGTCATAAATTTCAGTAAAAACAAATACTATACTGGGTGAATTTTTAAATATAGATGGATAAAATAAATATAACGCACAATATTTTAAAAAGGGGGTATAGAAATCACTATTTTTCTCACACTAGAGTTTCAGAAAACCCTCATTTTGGCCTCTGAATGAAATGCTTGATTTTACCTGCCGTCTCCGTCCCCCACACCCCCTTTCCTCTGATTGGCCAGCACTTATAGATAGATACAAGGATTTGTACAACATTTGAATTCCTTTTTTTTATAACTTAACCTTTATTTAACCAGGAAGAGACTAGTTCAGATAAAAAAAATCTATTTTCCAAAAGTGCACTAGTCAAACATCATCATAAACAAGCACAGACAGAAAAGTAGCAGCAAGAAAAGAAAGGAAGGATCCTGATTCCAAAATAAAAACCAAACTTTAGCTTCAACCATTTTACAAGCAGCTGAACTTGTGGAGTAAAAATTAGAGCATCAGCGATTCAAATACCAAGGTATCTGTCGTGGGATGCAAGTTCATTCTGCATCCCATTGAGGGTGCTGATTGATGGCAGGTTTGGAGGCTTTGATGTTTTTTTTCAGTCAGACAACAGCTTGGTTTTTGTTTTGTCTGCATTTAATGTTTGAAAATTTGCACAAGTTTAGTATGAAAATCCAGCATTTTGACTTTATGTCCATGTTTGAAATACTGGACAGCATCACAGCAGTGGTCTTGTGCCTGTAATCACCACTTGGAAAATCTAACATACACCAAAGAAAATCCTTTAAAGATTCTGCTGAATACCAACTTCTAGCCCATCTGCCTTCTTTCTTTGCATCTCAATGCATGGTGGTGTATGTATCCTTGAGGAAGTTGCCAACTAACAACTTCAAGGGTTGAAAAATGAAGCAAATGTAGAAGAGCAAAAAAAAAAAAAAAAAAAAACTGCAGTTGCTCAAGCATGTACTTGAGGCTGGCTGCAAAAGCCAAAGAAATCCCATTAGGATACATGTCCAAATGTTCACTTCCACAGCCAGGCTGTGGATTTAGTCTGATCCAGAGTTAGGTCGAGTCAACATTTAAAATATGGCGCCTGTCACCATGACATCATGGAGTCAGCATCCACGTTTTATGTAGTTTTTGTCCCAGACCACTGGTTGTACACTATTTTCAACATACTGTGGGATAAGAGTCCACTATGGGTGGGTGTTTTCAGATAAAGCCTTTTATTTTAAATAACTAAATAATTAGATCGCAGCTACTAAAACATTTAATATTACAATACAGTTTGTCTGTAATATTTAGGTTCATCCAAATGTCAATGATACATATCTCCATGAACATACAAACATGTTATGGATCCATTTATAATCAGAATACATATAGAAGAATGCGACACTGTTCAACCAAGTGAAATAAGACACTTTTCCAACTTCCAAGCCATTTGACTTGAGCTTTGAAGGCGAATGTGGAAGTTAAGGGGTTTAATAAAGTCTGTAATTCAACATCATAAAAATCCATATCAGCGTCCGACAGGGGACCAGCAGGATATTGCAGGCAAACAGCTTCCTTATATCGCCAGTTTCTAATCTGAGACATTCAGAGCCAAACTTCACAGCAGCACTATATTTCAAAAGGGCCATTTATAAGTCCACTTTACAGCCTAATGTCTGGGTGATTGGTCTGATGCAGGCAGGTAGCAGGGGAACCCACCAGCAGGCTGCTGATAAACAATCAGACACATGGCTTTGCCTTGGCAGTGCTTGATGGGCGATAGGTTTCTGATAAGCTCTATAAACGCCGGAGTGTCACCTGGAGTGCAGCTCTGCTCTCCCTGCCTGTAAAATATTCATTACTTTTTTCCGTCACTGTCTGCCCTCATCTTTGAAATGAATTTAGAGCACTTTTTCCTCTTAGACAGAGTGAGACTCTCTCTCCCTGCAAACTCCAGACAACAGCTTCGAGCTTTTGTGCCGACAGACAAGGCTGCGTTTGAAAGTATTCCCTTTTGTTGCTTAAAGCTACTCTATGATTCATGCTTTCACTACTTTAGCGAAGAGTCTTCGAGTGCTTTTTTGGGGGGATGGCAAAATGACTCACATGGTACCTTAATGTGATTAGTTAGCTTTGTTGCTGTGGATTAGTCTGCATCAGATGATGATTCAGTAATGGAGAAACACAGGATGGATGATCACATTTGCACACAGAATTTGTAACACCTGCAAGTTTAAAGCAGGGCTTTGAATCTTACCACCCAGTTTTTAGCAATGAGGCTGCTTTTATTTGACTCAGATTCTCACAGTATTTCCCAGCTCTTCTCTCTAGTTACTCAGCAGTTTTACAAATATCAATACAGTCCATTAGAGGTCTTTTTGTGTGGTTACTGTGCACTGATGGGAAGTCTGAATCCATCTTAATCACATCAAAGAGTCTGAGGATGCTGGGGATGCCTATGCGTACTTTCAACTTTAAAGCAAGTGGAGTCAATATGGCTGCCTTCCCTTGTGTCTGTTTTGCAGCTTGATAAATCTTCTCTCTTCACTTTCTGTCTTGATCTTGATGAAGCATGAAACAGGGAAAATTAACTTCTGTTGTTGCAAGTGGGCAGATGTTATTTCTACAGAAAAAAAACAAGATTAATGTGCATGCTTGTTTTGATTCTCTCTTTTTTCTAATCCTCTTTTTTGAAGCTGTGTATACGAGCAAGTGATTTATTCGAGAAGAAGTGCATCAAACACATTTAGTTTGACATCAAAGGGCCATGGTCAAGGGTTAGGACTTTAGATATGACATGTTTTATTCAAGGATCAAACATGATGAAAAAAGAGGAGCAATTTTGTTTTCTGTGTCTACAATTCAAAGTTCAGAAAGGCCAAAACCACTCATGATATTCATCAAAAAGCAGGTGGCCTGAGTGCCCGGTGAGGGCTTACAGTTACCTGGACTCTTATGAGACACATACAGTAGCTTTAAATCATGTCAGATGGAGGTCCCTGACTCTCAGCACGCTCAGAAACTCTACATTCAGGAAATAACAGACACAGAGAAACACTACAGATGTGACATTACAAGCTGTAATAAAGTCCATTTCATTGTTGTCTGCATCAGTTGAAGGCTGATTAGTATCACAGTCAACATTCCCATGATTGATGTCCTTTAGTCCTCCCACAATGCTTTGGACAGATGTGGCTTTCATCCGTGAGAATATTTCACAAGGCTGCCACTCAAAAATGGCGTTGTCCTTCCCTGTTTAATGCTTTCTAAAGGGCTGCCCAAAATAGAGAGAGAGAGAGAGAGAGAGAGAGAGAGAGAGAGAGAGAGAGAGAGAGAGAGAGAGAGAGAGAGAGAAGTAGGCCATCCCTGGGCCCAGATTGCTTCTAGCAGATATGACAGAATAAAATATGGGACGTAGGCTTTCTAAATCTTAATGTCTGCTGCCTGTTAACCAAAAAAAAAAGAAAAAAGAAAAAAGAAAAAAAAAAACGATTGGTTTCAGGGGAATTATTGCATTAAGAGATCGTAGCCATAATGGCCCCCCTGGATGAATTTCAGATCCATCGATGTGTGTGGAGGTCTTAGAGGAAAATGTCTTCAAGATTATATTGTGCATTAACTCAAGAGTAGAAAGCAGAAATAAAAGTTTGAAAACTGAAACAGGGTCTGATGCAGAGTTTCTCAAATGTCACACAACGTTTCAAAAGATGACTGGCGCCGTTGTTGCTCTTAAATCAGAGCAATATGAAGCTATTCCTACACTCCCTATAAGCTTAAATCACAGCTAATGTCTGCGGGGAACATACGTTTTCCCGGCTGGCTTCATTAAGTATGTTGTGTCTTTACTTTAGGGATGTCCAATAACAAAAACCATCATGACGTTTGAAGGCTGCTCTCATCTTGTCTTATTTTCTGTGGTGCATCTAAACCATAGACTGTGAAAAAAAATGGACGTCATCTCGCTTGCTCAAACTGAGGTCACCACAAAAACTGCTCCCCCTGGTGGCTGGCTGCAGTATAGGTCAAAAACTCTGCATCTCTATTCATTCCAGATGGGATGTGGTCAAACTTTAAAAAATGAATACACCTCGTAGAAATGTTTCTCACATCTGTACGCTGTGGTGATATTCAGATATTATTAGGCTGCATTGTGTTCAGGTCCTCTTTTTATTGTAAAGTTTCTTTTTCATTAGTTATTAGACATTTAAAACGGGGTTTTACGTCTCGTTAAACGACGATTGACAGCTGCCGTTCTTGTGGAGTTTTTTCGGAAATAGTAAAATACATCAGGAAGGAGAGTTAAGAAGAAATTGGACTGTTGAAAGGAATAAATAAATCATTTTTGTGACCCACCTCCAGTCAGATTTTCTCAGTCCCTCATAGTCTCTACTGTGCAGACTCTGGCTGCACAATGGCGGCACCTGTGACAGAGATTTTTTGGCTTCAAAACCGTACAATGGTAAAAGGCGGAGCCACGCTGTCCATTCTTTATACAGTCTATGATCTAAATGGAGGACATCACACCTCCATCCCAAAATGAGAGTGTAGGTTAAAGGTGTGATAAAGGTTTCTCATGTTCTGGCCTTGCTCTTAAAATCATGCTCTTAGTGACACAACAGGAAAAAAAAGTACACGTAATCCATTATAACACAGATTATCTTAATATCTAGGCTCAGAACAGAAATAACCGCCCGCTAAGCCCGGGGCTGACAATGAAAACAGACAAGCATAATCTCCAAACAGAAAAGCATGCTCGACCAAAAACCAGGTGCACAACAACAACAACCGAGCAGTAGGAAATAAGACGCAGTAATTTGTGTCTGAAAAGTGGCCTGGCAGCGCCTGAGTGCCAGCGAAGAGGAGGAAGACGAGCCTCAAGCAGACATGTCTGATTAAGCTCTGAATAAATGGACCTGCTGGCTGGAGCAGATGAGGACCAGCAGATGGTTTCCACACTGTGGGGCTGTATGTGCTGTGCTGCACCGTGCCACGCTGCGGCCCCTCAAAACCCTCCATGGCTAGCATCGCAGAGTGGCCCCCTAACCCGGCCCCATTCTCATCGCCTCAGCTAACACCATTAGCATGTAAATGACAGCTGAGCCTCTTGGCTGCCCTGTGGGTGCTGATAGGCCGCAGCAGACCTCCAGCTTCTCGGTGCATTAATATCATTTTCTTCATTGTTGTGGGATTATGTGGGGGTTGGAAGCTGGATGTAGAGGGGTCAGGCCAGCTTGATTCTTGGTATGAATAATGAAGGTTGTTGTGCTGTAGATATTCACACCACTTCTAAAGGCTAAAGAGGAGGCAGCCAAAGAAGAGAGGCTCCCTGTAGGACAATATTTCTAGGATATGGAGGCTGGTGTCACAACAGAATGCCACACAGGAGATGCAGTGACATTTGTGGTCCAGAAACGTCAGAAAAACATCATTTAAGATAATAAGAAGCCAAGAGCTGAACAAGAGCACATACCGTTCATTTTTTTTCTTGACTTTCTTTTTTTTCTCACATATTCAAGGTCACAAGGGGCTCTATTGTAGGGAAACATAAACAAGTACATGTACATATTATAACTTGAAGACTGCTCTTTGAGTGAGGAAGTCACTATGAATGTAAGGGTCATTCCACTAAATCAGTGCTATTTGCTTGTTGTAGCTCTCATAAAATAAAGTTAAATTTCTCTTTTTCAACCATAAATCTAATAATACACATATTCAACTACTCAAAATGTGCATTGGCACATCTCAGGCGACTAAGCTGATGACAGTTGCATTTTTTACCAAAACTCACGTGATCTCTAAGAAGCATCTTTAAAAGTTTGTCAGCTTATTTCCTGCTGCTTTTCTGCAGCACTTTGTGAAAGCTTGGTTCCCTGTGAGTGTGACATTCGCATTGTGAAATTATATTAAATTTCAACAATTTAAGCAGTTTAAACCTTAAAATGTAAAAATCTCCAAAGACAGCATAACAATAACCAATAAATCAACTGGAGGATGTGAGGACAGCTCCTCAGTCCTGTTACTGCTAATTTGAGTAACAGGACTGAAAGTGACAGAAATGAGTTTTTAGCATAAAATTAGCAAACATAGCATGCTGATAGCATGGTGACACTGAGCACATTGCAGTGATTCAACAAAAAAAATGTATTTCAAAAATGGATAACATCCAAAAATAATTGAGGTAACGGGACTTAGCTGAGATTCTAACCCTGTTGGAAATGGTCACCTTTCACCATCCTGAAAAATATCGATTTGTCTAAAATAAAGAATCTGACTCCTAATTACGTTTTACCTTTTCCTGCATAGAGGACAAGAATGTGGACTAGAAAAAGCAGATGTAGATGGCCATGTTCTTGGTTTATGTCACATTTATTTATTACAATGGATGAAGAAATGTGCGAACCGAGTCTCTGGGTTCAGAATTAGCTCTCTCCTAGCAAACAGACATCATGGGAGATTCTGAGCATTTCAGAACCCCCTCTTTCCTACCATTGAACCCTTATATACTATCAGCTCCACCTATCTAGACATTATTTTGCTACTCTGAGGTGTAAGTCTTCTCTAGCTGATTGGGCTGCATCTCTTCCACATCTCGCTCCCTGTGTTTCTGGAGTCCATCTAATTAGAAATTGTGATTGCATTCTTTCACTCATGCTCACTTGTACCTCGCACACACAGTCATACAAAAAAAATGTGCTTTCACTGGAAAAGTGGTTAATTAAATCTGTTTTTCTTAGATGTCATCCTCCTGTTCAAACCGCAGTTTTGCTCGCATGTCATGTTCTTTCTGTTCCTGATACCTCCAGATACTCCATCTGCATCTTTTTGTAACAGCAGCACACGAACACTCCAATGATGACCACATACCACCTCTGTGTCCTTGAAGGACCTGCACAGGAATCTCTCACAATGTGAATGTTTATCTTTTAATTTAATAAGAAATCTGTCGTAGTTCAGGAACTTTAAACCTTCTGTAATCACATCTAACAATATAACGGCATAGTCATTGTTGAAAAATCATTGAATATACAGAAGAATAAATGAGCTGACTTACTTTTGGTCCTCCCATGGCCTGTGTAACACTCAAATTTCACAAGGTGTTTACTGTGTCACCTATAGCAGCGTCATCAAGCAGCACCTCTGCCTTTTTGCCTTACTTTGAGAATATAGCCTGTATAGTTAATGGACGTAGCCTCCACGATGTCCCCTGTCTGTTTCTGACACAGATTTTTAAAGCAAATTGGCTGGTTTGGCCATATTGGAATCACTAACAGCTATAGGCCCGTCAATCACGTGAGCTGAACTGTGCCTCTGATTGGGTGATCTTAATATCTTCTAAACTGCTAAGTTAGAAAAAATTCACCCCCCCCATACCATGTGTGCTGTTAGTGAAATTAATGATTCAGACGAGAGACACTTTTTTGTACCAGGCTGTAAATATGTTTATTTCTGCTGTGATTTTTTTTTTGTTTTTTGCTTGGTGTGTATGTGACTTCTGATACTTCTGGAGCCAGCCTCAAGTGGACACTTGACAGACTGCAGATTTTAACACTTCCACATTGTCTCATATTTTCATACCAAAGGCTGCCACTTTTTTGAGACATGTTAAAAGACACACCACGCTGGTGAGACATGTTCATTCTTGTTTTCTTTTGCTCCTCAAACCAACAGTAATAGTTAAGTGGTGGCAACTATTTTGTTCATATATGATCGAGTAGAAGCCGTACGACGGTTGGATTGTTTAATAAAAGACAAGCAGTCTGTGAAGTCCCAGTATTTGTGTGGACATGAGTTTCTACCTGCTGTTTTCCTTCACTCTCCACAGCCTCAACTGAGCAACACGGGCTTCAAAAACCAACACACCTGCAGAGAATCTGAATGATGCTATTTCCTGTGGACCATGTGACTTGTGGAATATTCCCAAAATTTTCACATGGGGTAATGTGTTAGGGTAAGAGGACTGAATGAAAACGCAGGGACAGCACTAAAGTGTGAATTTTAACTTTTTTTTTTTCTAAAGTACATAAACTTAGAGTATAGTTGGGATAAAGAGTAACACAAATATGTTAAAAAAAATATTATATTCCTGAAGGATTTAAATGATTATCTTTCATGGTAAAGTCTAATTCTAGGAAGCGGGGGACAGGCAACAAATGCTATTTTTTTCCAGTGTTGAAGTGACTTGAAAATTAATCTTTTAAATTTGTGATAACTCAGCATAGATTGGCATGAAGATAGACAAAGTTCTTATTTCTGTGAGCTGTGTCAGTGTATTCTAGAGATTACCCTTTGTAACACAAGCATCAAAAAGATATTGCAGCAGAGTCAATGAGAAGGTTTTATATGTCTCTCCCCACGCACTTGACTCTGGAACTCTGCCTCACTCCACTTCACAGCCCTTTTGTCTGTGATGTTTACCTCAGGTTGAGCGCAGCATTTTGAACATTAAGAGTGAAGTTACAATGAATTCAGTTAATTGCTGACTTTTATATAGGGATGCATCGATATGGAAATTTTGGCTGATACTCTTTCTGTTGTGGTGAATAACCAATATTTACTGATATCAATATATGTTAAAAAAAAACAACTTGCTGATGTGATAAAATTTTGTACAGACTGAAAATCATGCAAATTGAATTTCTTAAAAAGTTAAAAAAAAAAAAATAAAAAAAAAAAAACGTACTCATTGGACTGATACAGATATTAATACTGATATATCGTGCATCCCTACTTTTATACAAACATTTTAAAGCCAAAAGCTGTAATGCAGTATGAAACAAAATAGCAGGCATGGGACTGCTGAGAAATATACAAAGAAAAAATAACAGGCACACAGAAAAACTTAATGAATATCATCTTGCTGATACCCAACTCCATCCAGGACAAACACTCACATACATATTAAGTATGCAGAGCTGGTGAGTCGTTCACTTGCATTAGCCGGGCTATTTTTGTACTCCAGGACCTGTGTTGAATAATATTCTACCTCATCTCACGTCTGGAAGTCATCTTCCTTTGATCAACCTCTTCCACTCTCCTGTCCTGACATCTGCAGCCGTCCAGTTGATGCACCCTGACTGCATTCGCCTTGCCGCCTGCCTTCACGCAAGTTTCCTGCTTTTGCAGCACTCACGATGTTTAATTTTCAAGTTTCTTCAAGTCAGAAGATAAACAAAGCGTGATTTGATGTATGATTGTTGTTGGCACCCTGAGCGTCCTACACTTACAAGTTCACTTCACCTGAGAAAACATTCACTGCACTTTCAGTCCTCTGATATCTGAAACCTACAAAGTAGCTTTTGCACTTCTTCGAAGAAACTGTGAACAGAGACTCTCTGATGTTTAAATGTGTATTCTTTGCAGCAACTGTGCAGACCTGTTCAGGGAAAGTGAAGGTCAGTGGGTTTAGATAGCCTGTAGATACAGTACTATAAGCTTTTCTCGGTGAGAGCCTTTATCCTTTGCTGCTCCGAGCTTTCTGTGGCTGCACTAAATTATTTAACGGACAGCAGTCATCTGTGAGGAAACCCAACAGACTCTCCCCAATTCCCCTGAGCCTGAGAAGAGGCAGACGGGTAGCTGGGGCAGTGCTGCCGGAAATAACATGGCAGGGAAATTTGGCTTTGGCGGCCTGAGCACACGACTGGTATGTGGTTTGGAGATTCCTGCTGAATATGAAGCTGGTGATTGCAGCGAAAAAGGTTTCTGAGCAGATGTGCCAATTCCATGCTGGGGAGAGAAAAAAAAAAAAAAGACCTTCTCCCAGAAAACTCAGGATCACAGTGGAGGGAATGGCTGTGTGTCGAAAGAGCATTTCAGATTGGTAGGTCCAAACAAAAGAGGCTCAGTACTTGGCTGCCTCTTGGCTTACTGCCAGCTTCTACTTCCCCTCACAGAGACGCCTCTCCTCTGTTCAATGTGACAGTCCATCTTCCCTCATCCCCAGGCATGACCAATCAACCCTGAGAAGGCTGATGGATGATCTCTGAGTCCTCTCACTCGTGCTTTGAGCAACTCCTCGCACAGAGAAATTCATGTGTGCAGAGCTGTACAGTCTGTTTTTTTTTCTGCTCTTACCTGAGGAAACACTGCTGCACATATATTTGCACTTAAAATTTAGAAAGCTTTTGATTCTGCTTTCTTTAGCCTCAAGCCAAAACCCTCCAAGGTACAAAAAAACTGCATGGGGCCCTGTGTGTATCAGCACGTCTGACTCAATATGGCAGAGTTGAAGAAGTCTAACCTTCAGGAGTGTATCTGTGGCAAAAACAGACAAGCACACAAACTGCTTGAATTAATGTGTTCTAATGAGATGTAAATTTGAGATGACGGGACACAGCGCTTTACTCACCATCACACCTCCATGTGCACACATGCAGACACACTCTAACTATTGGTGGAGTGTCAAAACTTCAAGCCAGGAGATGTCTGGTTAGCGTCTGGGGCCTGCTGTCATCTTTCTCACTCTAGATAATCATCACTCATCATTTGGATCCATCCTGTCAAACCATCCGTCTGTATTTCCACCACACCCACCGTCTCAGGCTGCAGGAACTACATGATGCAAAGGTTACTGCCGAGCAGTAATGTAAAGCAGCAGATATTGACTCTGAATTGCCTCTGGGTGAGAGGAAGACACACTAGATGAAGACTGAACTGTTTCAGTCGGCGTCACTTGTGTTCCTCCAGAATGCAAAGAGGGTTTTCTCGTCCCTGCTTCCTCACATGGCCCGTAACACAGCTGCTTTGGGAAAGAACCCGTCAGATGAGAAAGAAAAAACAGTCCCCCTTATTTTTAATGTCTCCTTAATTAATCTCGTTTAATTAAAACCACAGTGAGAAACTCAACACGCACTGCTGGATTATGTAATTTCTTAAATGAAGGCCTTATAATTTGCCCGAAGTGACATGTTTTCATGCCGACAAACCCCGTCGTATTTCCCAGGGATGGCAGCGCGGCTATTTTTTCTTCTCAGACGTCAGGCTCACTTTGTTTTGTGGATGACATCATGCGTTACAGCAGCTCATTGTGGAGAAGAGGCTCATGGGACCATTGTTAGAGGCTGTCTCATTTTCTCGCTGAAATCAAGTGAAACCGGGATGAGGAAGCTGCACAGGAGTGTGAAATGTATGAAACCTGGAAAATTTCACACCTCAGAGAAAAAAAGTGTAAATCATTCTGCGTTTCTAACATATGGAAAGTGGTGTTATCTCATTCGCTAACTGTGGATTATTTTTTGGTAGTGTGTAAAGGAAACACATCATGCACCGTATCTACAGCTTGATTCTTGATTCTGCACATTATAGCATCCATTACATCATGAGCTAACGTTACGATCAAAGGACTCAGAGAGGAACTTTCAGCCTCACAGCAGGAACTCTGTTGTTATTGTCAACAGTTCCGCCTGCATGGTGAAATTTGATGCAAGATTTCCCTCACTTTATCCCAACACTCCATTACCCAATTTAATTTTCCGTCGTCTTTGGCCGCATGTCTCTTTGATTTATGCTTCTATGTTCTTTTTACATCATGGAACATTTCAGATGTTGTAATAAACTTCCTTAATCTCTGGATTTCATTTACGTTCTCCCTTCAGTTTTCCATAAAAAAAAGTGTTTTTATGTTGTGCTGCTGTTATTTTGAGCAACATCAGGAACTGATGTTAAAAAAAACTATTACTTGAAAAAAATGGTTGAACTCCAGCTGGTTCTTTTCTTGTTTTTTTTTCTTCAGCTTCCCACAAAGGAAGGAACACTACAAAGACAGGTTTTCAAAAAGAGTGGTGCAGTTCTGCCTCAGAGTTATGGCTCCTGTGATCCAGACGTACTGTATATAAAAAAATAACTCGTGTTGTTCACTGTGACGCAGATCACAACCTTCAGAATGCTGTGACAGGGGAAGATAATGCCTTTGATTGTGTTACTACATATTTATAACAACAAAAAGCACAACCTGGTTAATTTGGCGTGTGTTTTCAGCTTCAGGTCACTGTGTCTTTTATCGACACTTCTATTATCCAGTAAATTGCAGAGAACTGCTGCCGCATCATCAAAACTGGCAAAACACACGAGCAGTCAGACGATCAGGCAGCTCGTGGGGAGCCAACATTTCAGTCAGATTATCAGATTATCCAAACCACAGAATTTTAAAGTAAATGAAAGTGAACAAAATGCCCATCATGTTGGAAATAATCCCTTATTGCATTGGGAAAACAGCAAAACTACAGTGAGTGCAGTAGGTCAAGGTTGTACAGTCTTATCCAGCTGTAGTACAATACAGAGCATCCATTAAAGTGAAGTGCTGAATGAAACCCAGGAAATGATATCAGCATAATAATTTAGACAAAAAGAACAAGGTTTAAAAATGTATTTTGTTGGGGAAATGGAAAAGATTTAGAATGTTTAAAGCTCACATGATTGTCTAGAAATGAAGCCTTGTTAATTCCACTTCAGTTCACTGTGTGTGACACACTTTTAAATCCTTTTTAGCATCTTTACAGTCAGCTGCATCCCATACACGTGTGTGACCAATTCACTAGTATTAAAAATCAGAGGCACCTTTTTGTATTGGAGTATTTTACCCAGAAGGTGGTTCTCAAAGGAACGAGTAGTCATAAGTAAGTAGGTCTTGAACATTCATTTAAAAAAAACTGTCAATCAATTATATGTAACTTAAGAAATCAGACAATGAGTCTAGTCAGCACAAGATTGTATTATTAAAATGCATGTAAACAGCTTAGTCAGACACGCAAAGGGACTGAGGCAAGCTCAATAGACACATCTATATGATGAGATTGCTGTCAGACTGCAGTTGGACTCAGCAGGACTCAAGCAAATTTCACCCACAAGAGGAAGAGGATGACCATGACAAATACGGTTCAGAGAACAACAACAAGAGAGCAACAAGCCTCATTTTTTGGGGCGAGAAGGAAACAACCTTTCTTTTAATGCAGTTCGAGGAACTGAACATTCTTAAATTCATGGATGGGTGAAAAACATGTAACGGTGATCTGTTTGAACTGGTTCGATTTACACACAACTTCGCTTGTCAGAAAAAGGATGGTCCAAGATCCTCTGCTGTGATTTTACGATTGAGCTATGACCTTAGTTGGGCTGCTGAGTGCATTTCAACTTACTGACTGTTGTACCATTAAGTCAAAAAGCCGTGTGGAGTGTTGGTTTAATCAAAAACACTTTAATTCAAAATAAATAGTGGCTGGTTGGAAAAGGGGGGAGCGGGTCTGTTATACCTCACAAATACTAATGCTACCAGAGGCTGCAATTAACTTCTGGATGAGTATCTGATGGTACTTCAAGGAGCAACACATGGGCAGAAAAACTGTGCATTGCTTAATGCAAACCTTTTTCTCTCTGGAGCCACCCAACCAACCAACTTCCTTGTTCCTTGTTGTCACCTTATTATGTCATGCTTTCCAAACTGGTCTCCTGAAATGCGATCACCTTGACCCCCAACCCCAAGCTTTTCAAAGTGATCGACAGTTACAGGGTTTCTAAACGACATCAGAACTATGTACAGACTTTTAACGGACACAGGAGTATATTAACACTGATCACGAGAGGTTGCAACTTGTCAGTGTGCAGAGTTTGGACATGAGCAGAGTGTGTGCAGACCTTTCTCACGTCAGGTACAGAAGGAGAAGAGACCAAGAGGAGAAGTACACTCAGCTGGGTGCAGGTGGTTGTTGTTCCCTTGGATGGATAAATCTTTAGAAATTAGAGGCAATAACTTTCAAAGCAGAGTTCTTTTCCTAACACCAAATTGAAACGTTAACTTAACAGCCACAAAGGAAATATTTCTTGACCAGTAAAAGTATAGATTTATGTTAATATAACAGGAAAATAGGATGGGTTTGAGTTTCTTTATCACACAGTTATAATAAAATAGATACAAGACAGATTTTTCTTTGAACTTCAAACACACTGATCAAAATCCGTCCCCCCATACGTTCAATAATTGGAATGACAAACCTTACAAAATTATCCTGCTGACTGATGTTCCCGTACCTCTGGTTTAAAGATGCTGAGCACTGTCACAGCTACAGTTTGCTGCAGTCTCCCTAATTCCTCTCTTGGGGAGTTGTAAATTGGCATGTCATTATAGCTTAGGTGTAAGGACAGGAGTTCCTCTCTCTTGCTTTAGGAAATCCAGGTGCAAAAGGCAACACACAAAAGGCAAACCGAGCTGTCCTTGGGCTGAGAGATGACACTTTCTTTTTTTGCACCCTGCTTCTTTGAAAACTGCAGGTGACTAATCTTCACTTGTCAAACAGACAGGCTGTTTTTTTTTCCCCCCCAAAAAATGACACTTTGAAGGTTTCAGCTCATTCCCTTGACTCTTTTCCTGCAGAGTTCAGATGATGCTGATTCATCGTGTCCTCCTGAAGAGAAAATAACTACAGTCTGATACTTGCACTTTAAAAGTATAGTTTAGCCTGAAGGAAGCAAGTCTCTGAGTCATGGTTTAGTCAAAGTCTTTGAAGGATAGCATTAGCTGCTGCTCCAAACGCCAGGTGAGAAATGATGTAGTGAGACAAGACAGGGGAAGTAGATCGTGGACGTTGTGTGCTTTGATGAATCTGTGTGAACACTAATGAGAGTGTGCAGTGTTATATGTCGATCCACAATAATCAGTTCCACTTTGTTCACCTCCTTTCCTGTCAACATTTTTTTTTGTTTTTTCAGCAAGACTTGCAAAAGTCGTGCACTCAAGATCCTACTAACCTCTTTCCCCTCACACCTTTCCATCATTACGTCACCAAACGGTGCAAAATCGAGGCTGACGTGTGGGGGGCTGGGAGGGAAGGTGCACTGTGAAGAACAGAAACATGTAGATGAATTGGCATCAGAACTAAAGGCAGAGGGGAACATCAGGTCCCTGCACGGCCCAGCCCCTCAGCTGGCTTTGTTCCTGCATCTCCTTTGCAACAATTCAAAAGCAGCTCGCACAAATTAGACCCATGGGAAGGGAGAATAGACCAGCGTGCGGAAAACTACTGTCACTCAAGGAGACTTTTACCAAGAAGCAAGAGAGCAAGAGAGCAAAAGAGAGAGGGACACTGGATAATGTGCTCAGGAAGACAAATTGGCCTCACAGGACAGATGTTTCTCTCAAGTATGGCTTTTTCTAACACACCGACACACCGTATGGACTGTATACCTACATGGTTAATGGACTGTTTATACAACGCTTTTACTTCGGACCACTCAAATTAACTTTATATTGCAGGTCACATCTAGCCATTACTGCATTCATACACTGACGGTAAAAGCTAAAAGCTGCTGATGTAAACAGCTCATAGATATTAACTTACCCACTCACACACTGATGACACAGCACTGGGGGCATTTTGGTATCAAGTGTCTGTCTTAAGAATCTGGGATTGAACCCCCAGTCTTCTGGATGAGAGATGAATCCTGGGAGAGAATCCACCCCTTTCAGTCCTGATCAGTGGTGTGCACACACTTTTTGAAGAGCAGGGTCAAAAAGAAAAAATAAAGGCACATACAGAACCTTCTCGCCACTGAAGAGGACACTACATTCTGTGTGTTTTGAGGGAACCTAAGCACATATTTTGACTCCACAGAGGGCAGTTTTTATGTTTTAACAAGCCAAGGGGTCAATTTAGTGAGCTTTGCCTGCCAGAAGGGCACTATGGCATGTTTTGGCTCCCAAAAGGGAATTTTAGGCCCTGTCTACACAACAATGGTTTTAGGATGACAACAATGGCTCAATGGCAGACTACTGTGTTGCTTCTTTGCTACTTAATCTACTGACTGTCCTTCTTTAAAATGTGCATCTGTTGCACTTCTGCACTCAGATAAGACACATTCATTATATATGCCAGATGATCAGCACATGTCTTCTTCATTGGAGGGCTACCAAAAGACTCTAGCTATATTGCCAACTACAGGCATGGCATGATTACTACAAAATTTTCAGTCCTTCAGCATTTCTGTGTAAACGCAGATATTTTTTTCTCTGTCATTTTTGTTTTTGGGTGAAACGTTGTGTAAATGGGGCCTTAGTGTGTTTTGGCTCCCAAGAGGGCACTTAAGCTGCGTTTTTTTCCCCCCAAGTGGGCGGTTTTTATGTTCAAACAAGCCAAGGGGTCACTTTAATGTGTTTTGCCAACCAGCAGGGCACATAAGGATGCATTTTGGCTCCCAAGAAGGCTCATACAATACAGTCTTGTCACCAAAGAGAGCACTAATTTCTGCATGTTTTCAAGGGAACGTTAGGACATATTTTTGCCACCCAAGAGGGCAGTTTGTCATGTTTTAACCAGCCAAGGGGCAGTTAAATGTTTCATATTTTCAGCTGATAGGGCTGTTCAGTGTGTTTTGCTTACAATGAGGGCACTTCAGAATGTGTTTTGGCTCCCAAGCTGGGCAGGGTACACCACTAGTCCTGATGGTCATGTCTTACAGCCAAAGGACTCAACTGTAGGTTTGAGAAATGCGTTGATTCCTCCTCTTCGCAGCCACTCGAGAAAAGTGTCACTGTTAGTGTCATAAAATGCACACGTACCCAATACACAAAGTGACAAGACCACACAGAAAGAGATCACAAGTAAAATGAAATTAAAATATAGATAGAGAGCAAAAAAGAAGCACCATGGGAGAAACTTGGCAGCTTCCTTAACTTTTTTATAGACTGCAGGTGTCGTGTTGTGACCGTGATCGAGCTCGGAGAGCTACATATCGGCACAGGCTGGCAGAGCAAGCTGGCAGGTGTTTTCTGTGGAGAGACGCGCTGGCAAGCATGAGGCATCGAATGCGGAGAGGATCGGAGAAAACAGAACAAACCCTCATTCTGTCAAAGCCAGTCCTTGTGATATTCATCATGGTTAGGTCGTGTAAACTTATGCAAACCCCCAATTTACAGAGAAGAAGCCGCACAGAGCACGCTGTGTGCTGAAGTGTGTGTACTTCATGATGCAGCAGTGCAGCGTAGCGCTCGGCATAAATTGGATTCTTCATACTTATTAGTTACACATTGTATTTTATCCAATAGCAGGAATTACTTTAGCTATAATGGCCAACATTATGTCTTGAAAGTGCATGAATCATCAACACAAAACCAGCCCTTTAAATGGGCTTAGAACAATAAAGTAGGTGACATTTTAACTGTGCAATTAGTTGCAAATGAAAACCATTAAAAGCAGGTCTAGGTAAATGTAATGAGACAATCATTCAGATAATAATTCCCATCAAACAGGGTCTTCTGCTGTTTGGACGTGTAGGATTTCAAAAGGTGGAGACGGAGCGTTATTTTTTTTCTTTTCACTGCTTTTGTCGAGGATGGCATGCAGTTTGTAATGGCAGCCAATTACTGAGGCTTTTCATCCAGGACCAGCATCTAACAGTGTCTGCTTTTGTTGCCAGAGGCAGACAGGCAGGCCAGCTTGGGGAGAGGCTGATGTACAGCAGCACTTCGAGTGCCCACTCCAGTGTGATAAATGGCTTTTGGAGTGATCAGGCCAACTCTGCAGGTAAGAGAGGTGTAGGAAATGTAGTAAGAAAAAGTCACTTTAAGTGTTTTTCAGTGATTCAGAGCTGCTTTGTCAACATCACAGCTAAAAGGTAGGCATGCATGTTCTGCATGGGGAACTGAATGGACAAGGTCTTGTTGATCTGAGAGGTCCTCGCATAACCTGACCTGTTTGTCAGTCTGCTGTGTCGCCCCTGTTACCACCCGAGGGGCGTTCCTAAGCACTGTAGCTGCTCTCCTCCTGGGATCTGACAAATATAGCAGATCAGGATCAGAGAAATAAAAACAACCTCCACTCATACGCACATACACAACACATGCTTACCAAGAAACAAAGCAGACATAAAGGCAGCAACGGACAAACGTTCCTGCCTGGGAGGGGGTATATTTAGAGTCTTGCGTAATATGCTTTTAACACAACACAGAGTGGATGAATATTTAATGCCAGGCAAGAGAGAGGGTGGGGGGGGGAGAAAAAAATGAATAAAGTTAAGTATTTAATCTGTGCTGTTGCTTGGGGTGGGGTGGGGCAGAAATCTGAAAACAGCCCATAACATCAGGCATGGCACACAGGGTAGCCACAGACTCACTGGCTATGGATGAATGGGTCTGCAAGAGACGGGATGGAAAGCAGGAGAGAGAGCGAGTAAGGGAGGGATACTGTGAGATCTGTAAGGCGAGGGAGTGAGGAGGAGAGAGTTTGCATGAGTGAGCGAGCAGGAATAACAACGAGCCACATCAACGCCGTGCTGGGTGACCTCAGGGAAACAGAGACGTGCACGGGGCCACGGCTTATCTGGCAAAGGCTTTTCATGTAAACTGTGAATGTTAACATGCAAAGACTTTTTTTTTCTTTTTTTTTAACATCATTGTTCTTCAAGAAGGAAAATTTCTTGATAATTGAAACAGAGAGAAATCTGGAGCATCTCAGCTATTGTCCTTTTGTTTATCCAACTCAAAAGCCGGTTTTCCATTCAAAACGAGCGAGGGAGATAAAGAAGAAATGTGCCTCAGTTGTGAGACAGAAATATCTGCAGATAGTGCTGGTGGTGGTCAACCTTCCTCTATAAATCAGAGGCAAAACAACAAGATACCAGAGGTGACATTTTTGTGACTGATTGCACGAGGCAAAGGGCAACAATGAGGTGGTGTGCAGTGCAGTTCAGTTCCTCACAGGAGGGAATCAGATGAGTGTCTTTGTGTTTTATGACAGCTGATAATCTGCCAAGAAGGAAGTGTTGCAACTAGTGAAGCAACATATCACTGAGCATCTGTTGGCTGGTGTATGATCCATGGACTCAGGAGCCAGAGCTAATTGGTTAGGTGAAGCTATACCAGTTGGATACAGTTGAGCCCTACAGTGGCTGGAACTACAGAATATCTGCGTTAAAAGTTATTTAAAGATCAGCTCAGATGAAGAAGAGACCTGGACGAGGTGCATGGAAATCACCGTCCTCACCGTTTCTATCCAAATGGTCCATTTGTTCTTGCATTTTTGTCTAAGTTATGGATTCTGAAATGAAGAGCAGAGCTGTCACGGAATCACCATCTGGTTTTCTGCAGGATCAGATGGTAGGAGGGGCTGTCTGACAGACCTGGTAGCCCAAACATGTAATAAGGGCAAACTAGGAACATCTGGCTGACGTGTCTCCCATCTGGAAGAGAATCTTATGTATTCAGATTGATCTGCTGGATGTGCAATCAAAGTGGGATGTTTTCAAAGTCTCTGGTTGCTATGAATTGTGGTTAAAAGGTTGACTGTGCCATTTCCGAGAAACTTAAAGGGATATTTCTGAATTTTTGAAGTGTGGTTGTGGTGGTGAGCCACGTGTCATAAATGCCAGGGGAGGTAATAAGTCAGATATGCTGTGGAAGTCACAGTGTAATGTTTGCAGCATGATGGGAGACAAAGCAAAGGGTTTTGCATTTATATCAAAGCTGTGCAAACAAAGCATGAACACCCACCTGAAAATGGTGCAGATAACCTGCAAAAACAAGGAGCCCACTCAGCAGCCATCACTTGGTATCTGTGGCAGTAATACTCACTACTTCTTTCTTCCCGACAGCCTCTTGCTGAACACCTTACTGGTTGACACTGAGCCAAAGATCAAGTCAAAGAAAAAGATAGCCGACATCTTGTGCAGACATTGTTGCTATTCTGGTGTTGAGAATGATTTTCCTTCTTCAACCTCAGGTGTTTTGATTCATTCTGCTGCTACTCTGCCAGGTTCCCACCCGTTGACGGTCTTAACCCCTGCCTACTCTGCTGTGATCTCATACTGGCTCACACTGACCTCTTTGCAGGAATCTTACAGTGGGGCTGTTTACTATTTATTACACTGGGGCTTGAAGGGAAATTCATGGGTTAAGTATGAGTGAATTTGCTTACAAAACTACGGTGTCCTAGAGGTGCAAACACGCTTCATATACAAAAATAGGATATAGGAACAGAAATGCTAGCGGAAAATGTTACAGAAAAGCGCTGCACATACAGAAACGTGATGCTAACGCAGAAACAAAAAGACCTGCAAGAAGAAAACACTGCTAATTCACTAACACAATGGAAGACATCGCTCAAACCTCCCACCAGTACGTCTGAATCTGTAACTGTTGTCTGTTTCTTAGGTGAAAACTCACCGCTGCCCCTAGAGGCCTGGAGCACTTCCGTTGTGTGAGTAAATATGCAGCGTTTTGTTGCAGTTGTTCTTGTTTATGCAGCGCTTTTCTGTATTAGCAGCAATCCCCTGTGCTTGCAACGTTTTCCACTAGCCTTTCAGTTCTTATATGCAGCACGTTTTTTTTATATGAAGCATGTTTGCACCTGTGGGCCACCGTAGCAAACACTTCCACCATGGAAGCAAGTTTCAGTCTCCAGTATTGTTGTCCGGAGAGCAAATTTTCTACAATTCTATAATTCTACAATTTCATTTAGCAGACGCTTTTTCCAAAGCGACGTACAACACAAGCAAGAATTTTGACAAAAAGGAGAAACCTTATTAAGTGCGAATAAATGCTTCAAGTTAGATGTGTCACAGGTACTCTGTCATCAAGTGCCCACTGACACCCCCCCCCCCCCCCCCCCTTTTTTTTTTTTTTTTTTTTTTTCTCTGATTGTATGTTTCATTTCAATTTCTTGTGGTTGGTGTAGGGAATATGGAGAGTGTATCAAGAGTAATATTTGTGTAACAGTTCAAAGATTTTGGCGTGATACATTTTCCATACAGTGAGGAAAAAAGGGCAACCCATACAATGTACTCTTTCGGTAGGGAAACTTTTATACATTGTCAGAAGTGTAATATTGACAATTCTGGCTTGTGGGCCTGTTGAGATGTGATTTTCATATTTCATATGGAACATAAAGGAAAAAAAGTGTTTCAAACATAACATAATAGTAAAAAAGCAGATTCTGAAGTTTACCCCTACAAAGCACCAAATGAAAGCAGGTGTACCAGAAGAATCACACAATCAATAAACGATAGTGCTGAGTTTTTACCACATTTTGGTGAAGCTGCAGCTTCTCTCCTGCTCTTCTGCTGTCTGCATGTTGCAGGGACAAACTGATATGTATGCACACAAACACAAAAATACCATATATCAGTGCTGAATACACTCAACATCAGCAACCCTGCCGAAACCAGGGTAACGGGATCAACACTTTTTGACAGGGGTAGTAACAACGAGCCCATTTTAGTTTTGTTTTCCACGGCCCTGCTTGATATCTGTTATTTCCTCACATGATGACCCAATCTCTGCTCATCTGATGACCGTGCTCTGCTCCTCACAGTAAAAAAACATACTTAGTTATTCCAGGAAACAACAGTTTGATTTGCACATGGTGGGAAACAAAAGGAACCAGAGCTTATTGTGTTTTGTGGTGATTTGTTGCGAAAGTCACTTTCCTGAAACCAGTGTTCCAGTAGCCTTTACAGCCTTTAACTTAGGTTCTGCATGTATTTGTTCCAATAAACATCTGCATGGAACTTAAGGGGTACATACAATGATTATCAAGCTGTTTTTGTTCTGACATTCCTCCATTCCGACTGAGGCAGACATACGCCCAATTATCTTATGTCTTATAAGATTATCCTATCAGATTATCCTGTAGTCTGAGGTGTGTTAAGAGTGAATTTGTCCCGATAATTGACTTCGAGACGGGTCAGGACCAACAATTGTAAATATAAAACTAATATTTACAAACAAAAATCTTCATGTGTGGGGAAAGCTGATGACTCCTGAGTCATGATGCCGTGAGTTGTGATGTAGAATGGAATGTAACCAATCAGGAGGCGAGCAGACTGAGGAACAAGGAAGCAGACGTAAACAAATCAAGCATGGCTGACCTGACATGAAAATTTTGTGAGGAAAGTCTGTGTTCCTGCCGTCTCTTTTCTTTCTTTTTGGTTTGGGAATTTTCTGTTGAAAATAGTCCCAAGACCTCCATCATTCCCTCTTCTATGTCCTCTTCCATGTTGCATTTGGTGTTAGCCTGTTGTTGCTATCTGTTGCTGTGTTTCTTCTTCTATGTTTTTGTTAGATCATGTTTAGTCACAACAGATTTCTGTCTTGGAGGATTAGATTCTAGATCGGTGGTGGGACAGAATCGCTATGTGTGTGGTGAGCTGTGTTGAGATTATCAGAGTACACCACACACAGTACGATCAAAACACTTTAATGCCCAAATTTTTATCTTCATGTCTCTAACAGATTAAAAAATCTCTTCAGATTTAGAAAACCCTTATGTGTGTACCTGCCAAAATACTTCTGTAAGCATAAACATACCTCTAAAGAGTCGGCTAATTTTAAAAAGTACACAAGTAAAAGAGAAGAAATCTGATCACTCAAACAAATAACAGTGCACTGCCTTGTCTTTTGGTGAAGGACACTTTGGACAGAGTGCTGTGGGGAGGAGTTAATAAAAACAGTGGAGGAATAAATGATGTACTTGCTGGGGACTCTCAGCAGTGGTTGGATTACAGATTCAAGGGAGGACGACAGCAGGATGTGTTTTGATTATAAAAGCTGTACAAGTCACTTCATGAGAACAGTGTTTTATTGATGCGGCTGTCAGGCATTGGCTAAACATATAAATTTATACTGAACAGTAAGAAAATATATGGCATACCTCCTGATCTTTACTCAAACGGCTGAACTCCAGTTGCTCATTTTAGTTGAATAGCAACATAACTATTTGACTTTAGCTCTCACAGTGATGCTGTTTGAAGTGGCTGCCTATTCCCCTGCCTAAATCAAAGAATAGCAGCAGTGCCAGCTTACTCTTTTACTTATTACAGCGACTACAGGCAGGAAATATTTGCCAAGTTACATGTGCCTCAGTTTGAGATCCAGAAATAGAGCATTCAATCACAAGAAGTACTTGGCACCAATACATGGTTAGGATTGAGGTAAATGGTTGACTTTCAATATTTCCTACTGTATAAACAAAGACCAAGACAAGGCTAAATGTTATGTGTAAATAAAAACACCTCATGACTTGGAAAATAAAATCCTGAACAGACAGAAGACACGCAGGAAATGTCTTGAAACACCTGCAGCCGAAAGGACCTGGCTGGGCAAATCCCATCGGGAGCTTCATCACCTACAGGATGAGTCACTACAATTTTTTCCTCTCAGTTTTCTTCTCCAGAATAACACCTCAGAGAGATCACATTGAAAGAAGAAACACTAGAAAGCTTTTTGGCATTTTGGGGCTTTTCCGAGTGGTCCGTGTCCCTGAAATAGTTGCTCCTGTCGCTGTACGAGCTCACAGTGAGCTGATGGAGACTGTAAATGACAGATGGACGGTCAAGAACTTGCAATCCATCTTCCCATATGGCCTCACTGTATAGGGGAATCTTCATGGGCAGGGGATTGAAAAACGATCCCAATCACTGATCGGCAGATGTATAAGCTCCCTGCAGCTAATCCCTACCCCATACGCTCCAATCTCCCAAAGGAGGAAGTACAGTGACGTAACAGTGAGTGATAGTCAGATTACATCACATATGGGTGACAAGGCAATAACCTTTCTGGAAGCAGCAGCACTAAAAGAATGGAGGTCATATGAAGAGCCAGACATTCAATAGCAGTCATTCAGCTTGACTGTGAAAGCACAGTGGTTCCCCTCTTTTCACCTAATATTTCAGTGTCTGTCACTAATGAATATTTTTTTCTCTGAATATGGCTGCTCAGTGATAGGCACAAACTTTTTAAAGGGCAGGGGCAAAAGGAAAAAAAAGGCACATACAGCGTTTTCTCACTAAGAAGGCACGTAAGCACCCGTTTTGCCTCCCAATAGGGCACTTTAGAGCATGGTTTTGCCACTTCAGATGGCACTTAGGCCCGTATTTTTGCTACCCAAGGGGCCACTTCAGTACACATTTTTGCCAACCAAGGGGGCACTTTAGTGCACATTTTTGCAACCTAAGAGTGCACTTTAGCATGCGTTTTTTTCCACCCTAAAGAGCACTCTAGTGCTCCTTTTTGCCACCTCAGAGGGAACTTTAGCATGTGTTGTTCCACTTAATATGGCACTTTGGCACACATTTTTGCTACCCAAGAGGCCACTTGGCATTCGATTTTTGCCACCTAAGAAGCCATCCACCACACATTTTTTGCAACCAAAGAAGGCACTGTTGCAAGTATTTCTGCCTCAGCATGTGTTTTTCAACAGCTGGGCCACAAGGGTTTGGCGACTTGCCCCCTGTGCCCCCCCCACCACCATGCACACCACTACGGCTTCTTATTAAATGGTGAAAAATAATGGTCTCTATTGATCATATCTTAGAAAATCACAGCAAGAGACGAGGTTATTGACACAATCCAAAGAAGAGACTGTGTTCCTGAAGAGTTTCTCTTGTTTGTCAGAAAGCATGGTGACCCTTTAAACATGGTTCTGTACAGACTTTACATGGTGGCTTTTTTTTTTTTTTGAAGACCCTGTCTAATTATCCAATTTTGCTCAACAATGAAAGTAAAAAATGATTTAATGTTGTTTGTTATTTTTTCCCTCAATACATAATTAATATGAATACTGCCAGTCAAATTTTGAAAAGATGATTTCTCATGCTGATTGACAATCATGGCCCAAATCTTTAGGGAATGTGATAAAATATTGATTTACCACAATATAGATTTTTTTTTTTTATTTCTAAAAACAGAAGTTCCACCATCTCCCTCTTCTGCTTTCTATTCAGCTGCAGAATGTCAGGGCTGTGCTGGAGCATCAAACATGTTTGTGTACACACTCAGGGGGCATCTCTTCATGCTGACTTTGCTGATAGCAGAAATAAATTCAGAGGCCCATCAGTCAGAGATGTAGGAGTGATCTTTCTTCCTCCACAGTTTCACACTGAGGCTATAAACTGATCTCTGTCACAGGGGGAACAAAGCAGCCTTGCTAGACAGTACGTTTGCAGCTGCAGCATACAGGAGCAGGATTACTGCCCCGATGGAGCTTTCTGTTTGGATTTTTCACCGTCTGCACTTGAAGCTGGAGCACCAGATGTGCTGGTGAGATTTCTCGATGAGGTTTGAATTATTGTGATGCAACCTAAGCCAGAGAAAAAGAAAGGAGAGGGAGTCTAGGTATTTGTGTCGAACTGATGTGAAAAATCACAACTTTAACCCACCATCAAAACAGAGAAGTTTCATCATGCTGTTCAGCTCATCTGGGTTTATATTTCATGGCCAAATTTAAATGCAACATTGATTAAAGTCAAATCAAAGTCATCCTCACACACCCGCAGCCCGTTGACTTTGTCCCCTTTCCACTCTCACAGATGAGTCGTGACTGACGGAGCCCAGAGGTGTGAGAGCTGCCATCCAGGGCTCATCTGGCCTGTGACGTGCCTGGGGTTTGTGGCAGTCACCAGCAGAGAAGCCCTCCTGCCCCCGGCTGTGGTTTCCGTTGAGCCGAGGCCGGCTAATGAGGACGTTATCAGATCAGTGTCTTCAGCCTGACACAAGCTTAGCCGTCAGCAAAACTGATTCGACCTTTTCCCACCTGCTCACAAGATAAACGATGAGGTGCTTCATACAATTTAGTTGCAGGAGGAAGGAGGGTGTGCATATTGCTTATTATTTCCAAGAAGTGAATGGCTTCAGGGATAAATAAAAAACACAATACGATTTATGAAACACAAAGTCTGCGGATTATTAGGTTCATTTTAGTAGACAAACTCCTGGATTTTTAACTCTAAAGATTATGTAATCAAAGGGGTTCCTGATGTTTGTAGATTCCTTATTTCATATTACTTGCATTCTATCTTTTAATAGAAGTTCACAGATCAGGGGAACTGTTCGACTCTACATTAAAATAGAAAATTGGAAGTTTTACGGTTTTAATAGACCTGACCACTCGACAATCTCTTTGTACTGATATCAACTATCTGATATTATAGAAAGCTATGTAAAAAAATAGTTAAAGCCCTTGAAGTGAGATTTTTAAAGATAGTAATTAAACAGCTCTTTTGTGGCACATTTCTAGGTTTCTAACCAGTCAAAGTGCTTACACGACATGATACATTCAGCCTTAAACAAACACATATGTTCACAGGTGTAGGCTGCCCACAAAGTGCCATTGTGCCATTGTGTTTAGTTGTTTAAAAATTTAAATATCATTAACCCTGTTAGTTGGCTCTGGACTGTTTAGATACAATAACATTTCTTTATTTCAGGCCTAAAATGTCAGTCACATTTGGGTCCAAGCTGTAGTGCAGCCACCTGCCACAAGCCTGTGCTGTGGCTCCGGTTAATGCAACGACCACAATGTTTAGTAGTAATCTTATTTGTAGAACGGAGATAGATTTGTATGTAAACTGTCCAGTTAAACTGGAATATAACCACTCAGCAGGAACAATGTGCTAAGTGTTGGAGTATCCAGCAAGGTAGACTGAAGGCTGGTGGTGCTAGCTCTGCAAACCTTAGCCACACTTTCAATTTCAAAAAGTTTACCTGCAGACTTATAGCGCGGTTACACTGGCCATTCGCAACATGCTGAAGCACGTTTCAGCCTTAAAGTCCAGATCGTTTTGTCAGTGTGACCACAAATATATTGTGCTTGAGCACGGGTCACTTCTTCCCTTTGAAGCACTTCAGAGAGGTGTGCTTCAGTGCGGTAATTGCATATTGACATAATCGTGGTAACTGCTCCTCTCAACAAGCATTTTAAACAATAACAGGGGTCTTAGAGGGCTGTGTCGGACCAAAACGACTTAACTTGAGCCAAAAAGTCTCTAAAGCTTCTTGTAAACAGTCGCCTCATGGTGATGTAGGCGGGCCGTGCCTGTTCCTAATGACCACAACCTTAGTTTAGCTGTTTTTTAAACACTGTGCTCAATTTTGTTGATTAATTGCAACTTAAATTTTGGTTTGAAAGACATTTAACTTAGTGGTTTCAGGTCATTCTTATAGCAACATGTGTGATAAATGTTTCTATCGGCTTATAAACTTATCTTAAAGACAGAAGAGTGAATGCCAAGCCTAACTAAGTCCAGAATTTATCAAATCTCCTCAAAAAAAGTCTTAAATTCACACATTAGTCCTTGTTATCATTTGTACACAAAATGTGAAGTCAGGCTATTTTCTCACAGTGAATTATGACTCATTTAATGTGTTGATATCCTTCAGGTTTTCGTCTCATCACATTCCCTGTTTTAGTTTAATGTGTTGATGAAATATGCTAATTAGCACTTAATTTAAACCAAAGCTGACAGAAATATGCAGGATTTTCTGGAACTCTCTTATTTGATAAAATGTTTGATTAGTAAAATTCTTTGATTAACGGTTTAACTTAAGTTGAAGCAAGAGGACAAATATAGTTCTTAGAATTCACCCCAAGAAGATAGGATTATCCGTACAGAATTTCATTTGCAAGCTGCTGAAAGTGTCAGAACATTTATTCAAAAATTTAACCTCTTGAGGGGAAAAAAATCAACAGATCCCCAAAGTGAGGAGGATAAGTTGATTTGTCAGGCATGAACTTGGTAACAAAATATCCTGGCAAAAGCTACAACAATCTCGACTGAAGAGGTTAATTGGCCAACCAGCAGACTGACACTGTCAGAATAATCCAACAACTGTGGCTATTTTTTACAAAGTGAAGATTCAAATGATTCATTCGAGAGAGTGAGGCCCTTGATGGCTTCGTCAGGCGCTCATGAACTTTGTCTCTTATTAAAAACTGTAAACATGACAGGCGTGTGAGGTGATTTAACGAGTACTGCTGTTATTTTAAAAACCGCTCTCAATCAGTCACTGAGCCACTTAGGCTCTGCCCTCTTTACGCCTCTGTGGTTATGGGTAATTGGTGAGTTTGTGTATGTGTGTTGAGCTGCAAGACAAAAACGAAAATGTGCATCAGCTGTAGAAAAAAAAAGCAGCAGTCAGCTATCACATTGTCAAACACCCATCTGCAAACATCACTTTAGTACAGGAAACAGTGTTGTGGCTGCCCTAAGAAGTCTCAGGACTTTAAGGGGTGCAAACCAAGCGTAAAAAATAGTTGTGATTGCTGTGTATGCACTGCTGAACATTTGCTTGGCAGGATAAAGTAACATATGAAGACTGAGCATCAGCAGAGAGCCATCTGTTTCACCTTAAATCCTGTGAAAGCAGAAAAACAAAGCTGTGATTTAGATTATGAGGAAATAAATGGTGGCTTTTTTTTTGTGCTTTTTGGATCAAAAATAAACATCGACCTCCAGCTCTGCAGCCAGAGAAGCTTCATTTCCCCACCCAAGAGAGACCAAGAGAGCAAATAAGCTTTGTTTACTGTTTTGCACCGATGCATCGACATAATGTTCACCCCTGTGATGGACGAGGGGCTTCTACATGCTGGAACCAATTTAAACTTTTAGTTGTCATCTCCAAACAGAGCAGTTCTTTCATACTGAAAGTGTTCTGCAGGCCATTAGTATTCACAATGAGTTGCACTTCATCAACACACACAGGAACAAATTAATTCAAGCACTGGAACGGTAGCGGTGTTGTACAATGACGGACAGTGAGGGTTGGCGTTGTTTATCAGCTGTAAGGTGTATAGTGAGCGAGGGCTGTGTAAACATCACTAATCATATTTATGTATTCAGCTCAATCCAGTAATATTTTTAGCAGAGTTAAAACATACTATCAGCTATTTAGCACATATATGTCAAACGTCATCTTTAGCGGCGACATTCAGAGAGCATCTACTCTGGAAACGTCTTTGAAAGGAGCCTCAGAAATGACAGCTTAATGTCCTCGGTGACAGCCAATTTGGATGTGTGGGAGGGAGAGGGAGCTGCCAGAGTGTTTATTTCCCTCCGAAAAAAATAAAAATAAAATCAACATATCTGATCTCGGGTGGGAGGGAGACTTGTTTTCCAGGGTGATCTTTTTTTTCTCTACCTCGAGGAGAGTAACAGCTGTTAGAGGCTGCACAAGATCGCATGCCTGCTATTTTCACAGGATGCCTTCCTAAATTGAGATTAGTCACAGAGGTCATGCTGCTACTAAATGCATGCATTTGACAGCTTCTAGCAGGCAACTTAATGAACCAAGCAGCAGCTTTAGATGAACATGCCAGAAACAAAGGCGCACTGAGAAACACGGAGCAGGAAAACAGCACAACCACCAACAATTATGCTGGTAGCCTTGAGAATATTGTCTACATATACAGCTGCATTTTCTAACACATGCTTCTCCATCTCCTAATATTGTGAGACAGCTTGAATTTGCCTAAAATTGGGGGTATCAAAAAGCAAAATAAGAGCTTCTTTTTATCAACAAGGGAGCTCTATGAGACCCATTTTCTTGATTTAGTCCAGTTTTTTTTCGCTTGAATGTGTTGTGCTGAGTTTTATCTCCATTGTTAGAGAAAATATAAAAGCTTGCTAATGGTGATAAAGCGATTACTTCCATTTGTGAGCCCTTTCATGCTGGTAAATATAAGGATGTAATAAGTTCTGCCTTTATCTCTGAAGAGCTGCCGGGCATCATCAGATGATTCAAAAGTTAGAGGCTGTTTTATATTTCTTTTTACTGCTCAATGACTACAGAAAGCCTGTAATATTTATGTAATAATGTAAGGGCTTTAAGATTGTTCTCCTGTTGATGTATGAAGGAAACACTTTTCTTTCTCTTTGCTGTCAATTTCTGCATTTTCCAGACATTCACACCAAGAATGAAATAAGCTAATAATGCAAACATGTTAACAGAGACGTATAGTGCAATATTTCAAGGTTTCAATTATAGCAATGCCATCACTGTAATATCCGTGCTGCAACCATATGATGGGCTCCTCCCTGCGCCCAGAGGTAATAAAAAAAAAAAAAAAAACCCTGAACAGTCACATTATTGTACTTGTTTGAATCACACCAAGTCCCTTGACAGTCTGAGAAGCTGTCACATTTATCAACACCTCGCACAAAGCCCGGCGTTGTTGCCACCTCAGGTTGGAGTGTGTAGCCGTATAAAAAAAAGAGATGAAGCGTAAGGGATGCTCTGAGAGACAAAGTGGAGGAAACTCTTCCTTCACAAGAACAAAAGACTGATGTTTGTTTTGATTTCACTGTGTGTTCTTAAAAGCATCTATACAGTTTTCTTTCCTCTTCTATGAAAACACTTACCTTAAGGATGTGATTAAGGAGTTCTTTGTTACATTTATGGACAAATAACAACACATAATGTTCACAATTAGCTGCTTGCTTTGACAAACCTTTTGAAAATTATCATCAGCCATACTGTTTACCCGTCCTCCTCTGAAAGCTTTAAAATTCCCTCTCATTAGCAGCCTTTTCAGGGGCAGCAGCAGGCGCTAATTTACACCTCCAGTAAAAAGGCATCAACTGTCTGTGTTACCTCAGTTTCCTGTCCCTATATGTCCTCCCCTGAGATGCAGGGAAGTGCATGCCGAGCTAACTCGTACCAAGCTGAAGCACAGTGGATCATCTGAGCTGTTTGACACTAAATAAAAATATTACTCTCAAAAAAAAAAAAAAAAGATTACATGTTAAAAAAATCAATACAGCTCAATCGCACTCAATCATGTTTCCTGACATCAAGCCGCACTGGTCTTGACAGAAATATTACTTCATTTACAGCACTCATTATCAGTGATACAACCCTCATAGAAGTACTCATACACTGCAAGTCCAAACTCTAAACACAATATTTTCCCATTTAATGAGTATCTACTCCTATCACTGTTACACAAGCTTGTAAGAAGTGCCAGTCATGTTTTTCTGATCCACTTTGATCCATCATTAATAACAACCCCCCTCCATGCAGCTCACCTGAAATGAAAACTGGACCACAAAGGAAAAATTAATAACAACAAATCTAATGGCTGAGGATGGAAATCAACAGAACTGACACATAGAAAGGGGGAGGCAATCAGTGGATGTGGAAGCAGAAAAATACAGGAGGTGTGTGTTTGGGGGAGGGGCAACGAGAGGAAATTATTTTATCAGCAGTCTGTCAGTTAACACTTCAGATGATTTAAAGTTAGGGTGTCAAAAGTAGGATAATTTCATTTTTTTATCCTTCAATTTCACCTTTCTGACCTGACAACTTTAATTTTATAATCACTGACCAAAACGGATGAAAGAAAGAGATATAACCACCTTTGCGCCTGCTCTGAGTCACCGTTTCCAGGCCACTGCTTTAAACCTCTTTACCTTCAGACTCAAACAGACGGGTGACGGCGTGAAGGTGATGAGAGAAGCGATTCATCTGATTCAGCCTGGCTCTGTCTGTCAGCAGATGGTGAGCTGCATCACTGCCTTGAGATGGGCTGCTATCCTCTCATCTCTGCTCTGTCCCTGGGCCTCAGCAGCTGCCTCTCAGGCAGTAAATGTATTGATTACAGGCGCCACTGTTATCTAAATGGACGAAAACCGCAGCATCACCAGAACAGAAGTTGAGATAATAAGTAGGAACGAGCTGCTATTCTACCAGACAGAAGAAAAAAAAACAAAAAAAAAAACATCCACATGAAGTAAATCTTTAACGTCACTGAGGGGTTAATAACAGCAAACCTTCGACATCTGCCTTGACCTCCTGTTGGAAAGGTGTGAAAATTATATCAGTGCTGCAAGGCTTGCTAAATACAGCATACTAATTAGCAGGGAACCAAGCAACAAGTTTAATTCATGTCAACAAATGTCTCCAATGCAGAAATTCACACTCACACACACATCTGATGTGTGTAAACCAATTAGTGACACCCGGTATTTACCGCGATGGATAAATGACAGGAGGTCATGGCATTAACCCAACAGGGGGTCTGAATCTACAGGTATTTTAAACAGACTCAGCTCAGCAGAGGAGTCTCTTCCCTCATCAAACCCTGATTACACCGGGTGGCCTCATTACTTAGCCTCTCAGTGTTGACTGAGTCTTACATTACTTTGGATTTTCTGAGGCCTAATTAACAGCTATGTGCCTCACACTCCTTTCTTTCCACTTTTCACTTTGAATCCCCGCAGATTTTACACGAACTGCTATGATGAGGATGTCTAATCAATCACTCAAAGCATTTCTAAAGATCGAGACCACGTTTTTCCTGAGAACTGACAGTCGAGAATTCCCTTGAGCACATTCAGAGCATACACGCATCCCATCAGTAGGAGCATCTGACTTACTGAAGCACGAAAGACATTAATTTTAAACTTTTTTTTTTTACTGTGAAAGATTAGACTGCTGCTGAGCTGTCACATGTCATTTCTAGTGTCATGTGAATTATTCAAATCAGGAAAATTTAACCTGTGGTGGATTCTCCCTACACCTACACTCAGAACATCTGGTCTTACAGACACCTGATATTTGATCTACTATTGGTTATCAGAAACTCATTCATTTACTAAAGCATCATTTTTCACATATGGCTGCCTGAGAATCAGCAACAACAGCCAAATCAGATCACATCTGCCTCTCCCTGACTACAGCTTCACTCTCAGAGCTCCTGTGATTCTGCAGAGCTGAGAACAGTCTCAATAAGCTACCAGACTTGGCTCAGTGGTTGATTCCTTTACACTCAGTGTTTGTCTGGTGATGGGTCAGTTCTGTCTGCTGATCCTTTGCTCCAACACTTGACTGTAGACACTCCTTAAGGTCCAACACCCTGTACGTGCAAACTCTATTCCAATGAAGTTGGGGGTGTATAAAACAAATAAAAACAGAATACAATGATTTGCAAATCCTGTTAAATGTATATTCAGTTGAATACACTACAAAGACAATATATTTATTGCTCAAACTGATAAACTTTATTGTTTTTTTTTCTGCAAATATTCATTCATTTTGAATTTGATGGCTGCAACATGTTCCTAAAAAGCTGGGTCAGGGTCATGTTTCCCACTGTGTTCCATCACCTTTCCTTTTAACAACACTCAATAAAAGTTTGTGAACTGAGGACACTAATTGTTGAAGCTTTGGAGGTGGAATTCTTTACCATTCTTGATTGATGAACAACTTCAGTTGATCAATAGTCCGGGTCTCCGTTGTCATATTTTGTGCTTCATAATGCTCCACACATTTTCCCGCACTCTTTTACTATGAAGCCACACTGTTGTAACATGTGCAGAATGTGTCTTGGCATTCATTCATCCACTTATCCTGTTCAGGGTGGCGGGTTGCTAGAGCCTATCCCAGCTCTTAGGGAGAGAGAGAGGTGGGGTACACCCTGGACTGGTTGTTGGTCAATCACAGGGCTGACACAGGGACAGATAAACTCTCACACATACGGCAATTTAGAATCACCAATTAACGTTTTTGGACTGTGGGAGGAAGCTGGAGTACCTGGAGAGAACCCACGCATGCATGGGGAGAACATGCAAACTCCACACAGAAAGGCACACTGTGTCCGAACCAGGATCCGAACCGGCAACCTTCTTGCTGTGAAGCAAGAAGCAACAGCACTAACAGCTGTGCAACTGTGCAGAATGTGTCTTGTCATTGTCTTGCTGAAATAAGCAGGGACGTCCCTGAAAAAGACGTGGCTTGGATGGCAGCATATGTTGCTCCAAAACCTGTATGTACCTTTCAGCATTAACGGAGCCTTCACAGATGGTCAAGTTAGCCATGCCATGGGCACTAACACACCCCCATACCATCACAGATGCTGGCTTTGAGACTTTGACCTGAGAACAATCCAGATTGTCTTTTTCCTCTTTGGCCTGGAGGACACCACGTCCATGATTTCCAAAAACAATTTGAAATGTGGACTCGTCAGACCACAGCACACTTTTCCACTTTGCGTCAGTCCATCTCAGATGAGCTCGGGTCCAGAGAAGCCGGCGGTGTTTCTGGGTGTTGTTGATATATGTCTTTGTCTTTGCATGGTAGAGTTTGAACTTGCACTTGTAGATGTAGTGATGAACTGTGTTAACTGACAGGGGTTTTCTGAAGTGTTCCTTAGCCCACGTGGTAATATCCTTTACACAATGATATTGGTTTTTAATGCAGTGCTGCCTGAGGGGTCAAAGGTCACATGTTTGAACATTAAATATCTTGTCTTTGTAGTGTATTCAAGTGAATATAGGTTAAACAGGATTTGCAAATCATTGTATTCTTTTTTATGTTTTAACAATGTCCCAACTTCATTGGAATTAAGGTTGTAAACATCAGCCAGCCCTTGAAACATAAAAGAATCTTGCAGCTGGCTCCACAGGCGTTCATCAGCCTGTCAGGGCCACACAGAGAGGTCAGAGGTTCTTTTACCACCTGCTCCTCACTGGAGCTCAGCAGCACAGGTTGACTCCCTGATGAGGCCGCTGGCCCGGACTCTGAGCACAGGTTCACAACACCATAGGAAACCCCTCTGAAGTACTTCCCTCTCCAGCTGTGAATGAAAATAAGATGGATTATTATTAAATTATCAGTGCAAGTAAAGGTGTTCTGTCAAGTTCTGCTGCTTTGTATATGAAAGCTACCAGAGCTCCTTTAAATTTGCACGACTCAACAGAAAAATGCAACCTTATGGCTTTTCATTTTCAGTTTTGCACATCATAAGAAAGTATTTCCTACAGAAGGAAAAATGTATTTATGTTTATAATGGATTCATATACCCCTTAAATTGGTGCTCCCTACACAGAATCCAAAGATTAAAAATGCCCACGTACTCCACAGCAAGATTGCATCAGCAAGGTTGCAATGATTTATGGGTGCTGATTTGAGTATATTGCTCTTTCAGTTTCCATGGGTGCTTTACTAAGTTTAGGATATTCTGATGAAAGGAGGCAATGATTAAAAATCAGGGCTACAGATAAATGTTATTGTCGAATTATGTTTGGATGCATCACCACAAGTGTTCATACCATGAGTGGACATCTCATCATTTTCTGGGGCTGAGCCAACTTCCATCATCATTGTCTCTGCTGAGAGTTTTGTGTTGAAACACAGGGTCTAGGAGGTGATGGGTGAGCGAAACATAACAAAAGGGTGTCGGTCAATGCAAAACCATCACACCATAAAACTTTGTAAGTGCTTCTGAAGCGTTTCAGCCTCAACTTTGCCAAGAAAAGTATTGTTTGCCATACACTCACCTCTTTTGTCATGGGAGCACATCAGCAGTGCTCAAGTTTTTGGAGAGGAGGCAGGGATTCTTTTGTAGTGTCTCTTGAAAAACATCAACCGTGACACTCGGCGGTGCGAAGTTACAACACTGACTTTTCTCTCATTTTACACTTTCAGCCCCTCACCTTGAAACTTAAAACATTTATATATGCAGCTCCTTTCACTGGAAAAGGGGTTAAAAAAAACTGGTCTCACTGAGTGGGTTTCAGGTGATGCTGAAGAGTTTTGAGGCAGACACACTGAGCTGCATGTTTTTTGCCCGATGCATTTTGTGACTTTGGTGCACTTGGACGAACTTTTGTTGCTTTATTCTGTTATGTCATGTGTTTGAATATTTTTTGAAGATGCTTTTTATTTCGTTTGTATGTGTGCTTGCTGTCTTTGTGAACTGTGCTGTTGCCTATCTTGGCCTGACACTCTTAAAAAAGGGATTTTTGTTCTAAATGAGATATTTCCTGATTAAATAAATAATGAAATGTTTTTCTTTTATTTTATATAATTTCCATCTCCTCTATCACTAGACAATGTAGCAAATTCATATTGCATCAAGGCCATTTATGCTCAACCTTAAATACGGATACAGACCGACAGAGTCTTCTGTCCGTGCTCTGTGTTCAAATTATCCATATTTCTGCACGTTTCCACAAAGATTATGGACCAAACGGAGCAGTACCACCGGAAACCATGGGGACAGTGTTTCTGTCACTACCTGATATATAGCTCTATTGAAACACAAAGAAGAAATAACAATGGCAAAACTTTTTTAAGTTATTTTGTCTGGCTTTTTATGCTTTTAATGTGAGAGGACAGGACTGTGGATAGATCAGGAAACAGTAAAAGTGGGGAGTGACATGCGGGAAAGTCACTGGACTTGAACCCGGGCTGCCCGCTCAAGGGCTTTCATCATATGGAGCGCAACCTTAACCACTTGGCCATCTGTGTTCCAATGGCAGAACATTTTGAAGAAAATCTTTGTAAGTTGGTGAGGAACTTGCTACTTTGTTTTTGTCTTTTATGCAAGACGTACATTAGCAATACTTTCCCTACAGTCGCCATATTTTTTCTTTTCATCGTCTTTGCTGTTGTCACAATGCTACAAGAACACAAATCATCATTCTTATGTTAACACAACTTATGCGAAAAGCCAAGACAAAGCAATAGTTGATCCATCAGTTAAAAGCTTCAATAAAATGTTGCTGGTTCATTATTATAACCTCATTAGCTTATTAATAAACACATTCTGTCTTGTACTGAACTTGAAAAAATACCTAAAAACAACAAGCTGTGGTTTTACTAGAAACTACAAGTTGGGTTAGTTGTTGGCAGGACCAGTAACTTCCTTTCTAGTCTAGAAAGTCTAGTCAGAATATTCCAACATTTCATAATTTCAAACTACAGTAACCTTGACAGACTTGGTTGATATTTCAGTAGATTATGGTTAACGCTCCTGAATAACAACCCCTCCACTCCCAACCCTGAGAACTGCCGATTCAATTTTTCAGATTCTTTTTTTAGTTATTTTTTGTGACTGTGCTGATGTATAAATTATGAAACCAGGGACATGACAGCATGGATAACAGCAGCTTTGCCCCTGGACAACACAGTCAACATGTTTTTGTATTGTAACTCTGCCAGCATCATGTGAGGTTCACCGAGTACAAGTCAGCATGAAAACACGCTACACCCTGGAGCTAAAGAGAACAAAGCTGCGTTGAAGAATGCAAGGCAAAGCTTGTCCACTAAGAGTGACTTTTAGATTTTAAAATGTCACTCAGTACACTGACATGGAATTAATTCAGAACCCAAACTAAAATGAGCTTTTTTACACAGACTCTTTGAGGAGTACTTAAGCACATCCGGAGGTGTTCCTCCAAGGCTGTAATAATAAGGTTAGGGCCTAGTGGAGCACTTTTTAATTACTTAGTCATGGCCTGAGTCCTGAAGGAAGCGTTTTACCTCACTCCCAAAAGTCCCAGCAGAGGCAGCAAGGTCAAACTCTTAAAGAATTAAACAGACTTAAAACAGTGAAATCAAACAGTCCCTACAGGTACGTCTCTTAATTAGTAAAGTTTCACCTAATTTGTTTAACTTTGCAACAGTTGGTGAGGACAGAGTGGAGGTAAACAAGATAGATAAAAATGACTAATCCTCCACACCTGAAACTCAATGAAACAACGTGCCACAGCATTCTCATGAGCCTGATATTGTTGCTTAATGTCATGGTAACAGCCTTGCTGTGCAGGGTGCCGGCCCCCTCTGACACGGCCTCCTTCCTGACTTTCATCATTAAACAGCACGCACGGGCAAGAGGCTTTGAAAAGTGTGCCACTACTGAGCACCCTTGAAAGGAAGGCTCTTTTCATTTAGTGGTCTACTGAAGATGATTTGCATTCATGGGTTTTAATTGTGCCGTGTGATGTTCAACAGGCTAAGCTGCTTCTGTGAGCTCGCTGCTCTCATCTGCATCGGTGATTGATGGTGGGTGATTTTCCCTTGAACTTTCAGGGCTGTAGAGTTCAGAGCGACGAGGGCGGGGGTGATAGGGAGAGTGGAGGAGGGGGGAGGCAGGAAGCAGTGTGGGCTGAAGGAGAGGCAGCTCTTTAGTTAGTCCATATCACAGATAATCAGACAATCAGCCAGAGATGCTCGCTGAAAAGGCTTGATTGTAGGTCTCTATGAAAGTAAATAGTCATCCAGTAATCTTCATGATGGGGCTTTTAGCTATCCAGACATGATGGAAAAAAAACTGATAAGTTACCATTAGACACCTGGTAAAGCTGCTCTTTCAAAGTGTCTTGCATAATATGACAAATTTTCCGTATTGTTATGAAGAGAGACCATTTTCTAAAGCCTGTCTCCTAATCTCTTTTTCCTTCCTCTCTGCCTACAGATTTAACATTTCCATGTCAAACCTGTAGGCAGAGGCAGACTCTGCAGTGTGAAAGGTGATCTGTTTTTCACAAATCAGCAGCATATAGGTGAAGAACAACATCAAAAATGTCTAAACAAATCATGTTCATTATCTGTTTGCTAAAAGACCCCTTACTGTGGAGTGAGTGTACAGCAGAGTGAATGGACACAACAGTCCAGATGGCCCACTGCTGTCCTTTTGAAATGGACATGCAGGTCGAGGTCAAACTGAAAACCAGCCAACATTTTCATAGATAACAAAATGTCTCATTGGTAGACTTTTCAGGTCATAAAATTCAGAATTCAAGATAAATGTGGAAGAATCACATCCTGGAAAAGGCATCGTGCTGGGGAGCTGTTGGCCTAATGGTTTGAGTGAGCGACTCAGTTAGCTGCATGACATTCTCATCTCTCTACTCCTCACATTTCCTGTCCCTCATCAGCTGTCCTATCAAATAAAAGCAAAAATTTCCTACAAAAAACAAACAAACCAGCAAAAAATAAAATAAAATAAAAGAGGAATTGTAATAAGATTCTGACTATTAGAAGTAAGGCTGGAGGGAAAATAGATTTTATCAATAAATTCAAATTTATGTCTTAGAGCAATAATTCCAAACAAAAAAAAGCTTTTTCGTTTTAACTTCTGAGCTCCTGTAGTTCTCAGTAATTCATACCTCTAAACCGTTTTAGCTGTACAGCTTAGCGTGGAACACTCCTCAAACTACGCCTAATGAGAAAAAGAGACCCCGGGGGTATTACTTTTAAATGTGGCAATGTTTTAAGTTGTCAAAGATAAGCAACTAAAATAAACTAGCAACGGCAGGAACATTTGTTATAATAAACACATGAACGGCTTGCTTTTAATTACATTTCATTAGTTTGTAATGCTGAAGCAGAATAATATCCACTGGTAATTAAAGCACAGTTAAATCACTGTGATCATATAACAGCCCCTCTTAAATGGCCTGAAGTGGGATGGATTGTAAGACTGCCTTGTTAGTTATTTTTAACCCTGAATGGACCCCTCTTAAACCAGATTACCTAAAGGCTCCTTTAGATTATTTGTCATGTGCCTTATGGTCATCCTTTGTAATGAGCAAAAAAATCACAAGAATGTGTCTGTGCAAAGTCTCAGTCTGCTGTCTTGGATCAGATCAGCCCCCTTCTTAGCGATCAGGTAAACAGAAACCAGACTTTTTGAGTCTGTTTCATTGAAACGCTATTTCAAAAATGGGATTTCTGAAGTAGTGACTCTTTAGTTTAACCTTTTTTCTTTGAAAGGTAATGTATGCAGAAGGAAACTTTAAATATCACCAATGACCTATATGCACAAGTGACCAGAACATATTTCTGGTTAAATCTCAGGATGCATGTAAACTTCCGGTTACCTTTAAGAGTGCTGTATTACTGTGTGCAATCATTAAATGCTTATTAAAACATCCAAAACTGTTCATTTTCACTGTTGTTTTGTTGTTTAAGTTGATGTTTTTACTTGTAGCTCAATACTTAACATGGTGACAAGTAAACATACAGTTGTCCTTTCAAAGATGGGATGACAGCTCTTTCAGGCTCATTGTTGTTTGGTGTAGCAGGTGTTTAACATGTTGAATGTATTGAACAGGAATCTCTTGTAACAGAGTAATGTACATTTGATTGTGTGTTCAGTGCTGAAAGTTGAAAATCTGCTTTGAAACCAAAGTAATATTGATGTATGCTAGCCGCTAGCATATCAATGCAATTTCCCATATACATTAGCATCAAGCTAGTGCTATACTTACTATATTGCTTTTGGTCCATTAGGAGTTGTATAACATGCTGCGCACATGATTAAACTTTTTAAAACTATGATTAACCCAAAGCAGGACAGAGTCAAAACTTAAAACATGACAGCAAGGCTGCTAGCTCAGGCTAGCTAGTGTTTGCAAATTATCTTCAAAGTTGCAAAGAAATGATGACACATTTTGCTATGTAGCGTTGCACTAGATGCTAGGAGGATTCTGCATATATCACTGACAGACACTTTAGGCAAACATCTATATTTCATCTCTGCCATCGAAACACCGTCTGTCTAATGTTTCTTCCTGTAACTGGAAATGTCCAAACATCCTTACGCCAATGCGGAAGTGATGCGTGCATCGAGTCCATAGCTAGAACTTTTACAATCTTAAAGTTGTGAGAATAAAAGTCTCAAGCCCATATGCACGTCCAGCCATTAGTGATGAATATTAGCCGTTTGTACTAATGATGAAAAAAAGTATGGAGGTAGATCCCACCGTTAGAGGTGCTGAAGGCAAATGTTGTACTAGCTGCAAAGAGTAACACCTTTTATCATTCAGGTCCTGCCCTTTGTCCCTGATTACTCAATCAAAAACATCTGTGATTAATAAACAGCTATCCCTGATTTTATCATTAGTCAATCCTGTTCACACAGTTTCCTGATTCCCATGCTCCTTTGCCAGACTGTTTTGTTTTGTGTGTGTTGGGGGGGGGGGGGGGGTGTTTTGTATTGTTTTGTTTTATTTTATTTATTTTTTCTTTTCATATTTTCACACCTACCTTGTGTTTGTCTATCGTTTTTTTACACTGTTTGTCTCCTGTAAGGTTTTTCGTCCCTCTTTCAGGCTGACTACCTGTGAAAGAAAACAACCTTTTGAACTTAAACTCCTGTTTTTATTGATCTTTCTATCTATCTATCTTTTTATTTATTTATTTATTTATTTGTTTGTTTGTTTATTTGTTTGTTGGGGGGGGGGGGGGGGGGGGGCTGTAAATCATGAAAAAAAAAGCTACCATGGGGGTACCAGAGGGACAGCACCAAGCCTAGAATAAGCACAATACCCCCTCGTTGAGTGCTAATTGTCAGTAGGTGTCTACAGGGTCATATCTGTTCATCTGGTAGTGCTGTTCATTGTTTCTACCAACAGGTACATAACAATAGAGCACTACACCAGGGGTGCCAGCTGGTCCAAAAAGTTGGTTAAAAAATCACTTAGACAGGTCAGCAGGCATTTTGCACTTAAGATCTCCAGCACCTGTCAAGCAGCTTGTTCACTCTAAGTGTAAACAGCTTGAGAGAAGTATCCAGCTTTATGAGCTTATTCAGACAGAATCTGCACATCAGACATCTTATATCAGAAGCTGTGTGTTGCCTGGTTCTGTAAAGGTGAACAGGAGAGCAATGGGGGCTCTTAAATGCACATTTCAATTCCCAGCAATCCAAATCCACCATTCTGGGATGTCACATTTATATCTTAATGCTTTGTGAGTGGGGGATACCTTTCAGCACTGAGGAAAAGAAGATTAGCTCAGCCTACAGATGCAAGTCTGCTGCTAACACTATTTGGGGATGAAAGCATAGCCAGGAGAATGAAAGTGAATGTGACAATCAATTTTTATTCACTTCATACACAAGGCTTATTCAATCAACCATTATTTTCCATACACGCCTTAAATGTTAGCTGATAGGTGCTGCTAAGAGTGTGAATAGATCCTCTCCATTCTCAGGGAAACAAAAGGAGGCTGCCTCACTACTGCAGCGAGAAATAAAAGCACCATGCTTTGCAGAGGTTTAGAGGGTGCCTTTTAAGGGGAATGCATTTCTGCTGTGAATGCAGAAGACATTCACAGTATATGTTCGTCTACAAATTCTGATTTTTCTTCTCCGCCCACTTTTTGAATTTGCTTCTTCTCCAACAAAGTTCAACTGATTCAAGCCATTCAAACTTCAAATCGCTCAGCTCATTCATGACTACTGCACTATGACTTTTAACATTCTATTTTACTTAAACTTCCAAAGATATGTATATTTTTGCCCCATTGAAATTAATGCTGAATTTTCAGAGTTTGCACATTTCAGGACATTTTTCAGCCTTGTTCAGACCCTTCTCATTCATTCATATATTCAACCAGAAACTTCATTCAGCCTTCAAAACATTCAGCCATCTTTTGGCTTTCTTCAGTATGTCTCAAATTCTTCATAGTATTCATAGTTTCTTTACAGTGACTTGCCAAAAGTCATGATTGCATTGGTGTGTATTGGATGGAATGTTCATGCTCTCAGAGACATTTAAACTATGTGGTGCATTGCAGTTGTACTTGGAAGTCAGGATTTCTGATTTCCGAGTGGGAATTTTAAAAAATTACGCCAGAATTTCCTATCGGGAACACGGGGCATCCTCACCAACCCAGAGTTGACAAAGATGACTGCCAGCAGTGTAAACAGTAAGTGAGCTCTGGTGATATTCTGCTTATTATAACACTTCTGACTGTTTTGTCACACTAACGCGGGCATGCTAACAACGGCTAAAAACAATAGCCTGGTAGATCGGTGCCAGACATGTTGATTTAAAGACAGAAATGGATAAAAGTAGTGTATGGTGAAAATGTAGGTGACTGTGGATGACCTCTGGATATATTGCTTATATTCGGACAGGGCAAGCACAAGAACAGCTTTCGTGGATGCTGACATCTTGTTTTCCGACTTGTGTCATTGGAACGCTACCAACTCGGCGATGACATCATTCCCACTTCCATTTTCCTACTTCTGATGTAAATGGAATGCACCATTAGAGTGGGCAGGCAGGGAAAATTAACCTTGACCCTCTGCAGAAAAATGGTCACCACAAGCATGAATTTCACACCACAAACACAAATAAGGCATCAAAACCAAGGTAATCTCGTTATGCTTGTGTCAACAGGGTTTTTGATGCAACAGGGTGAAGGCCTTAGTCAGAATGCAAACCCAAGCAACTACCTTCATTAACTCTCCTGTTAAATCAAAGATCAAAGATCAAAAATCAGGAAAGGATCACTCTTCTTTATTTTGCTGTCCCAGCCACATTTCTGGCTCTACAGACATGAAATTTACATTGAGTCATTTTCAGACATTTCTTCAGTCAATCATCCTCTTCAGCACTCTGCATTAGCAGTTCAGTGCAACCTGCTTCAGATTTCTGCATTCAAGAGAAATTTCTTCAGAAATTGTAATTCTAGTTTTACATGTTCTGGTGGGATTGAGCTACATCATTGTTTTTCCAAAGAAAGCTTTAATTTACTGATTAGGAAAGCGAGGGAGCAGTGTTGAGAAATAGCTGAGGACATGGTGGCAGTCCATCCTTTAGCAGAGTGAGTCACATCATCTTTACAGCATTCAATCCCTGAATAATGCATGCTAGCTAGCTGCATGCATCAGCAGCAGATGCACAAGCCTCTTTGGCATTTCTTCTCCTCACAGCCAGACTGCAGGCACCCCATCTGCCCTATCAACACTGAATATGGCAGCAGAAATAATGCCAGCACTCCAAGTTCAGCCATCTTGCATGAAGTTCTGTTTTTTGAAGATTTTGTCAGCAGTGCTTGTCATGGAAAGAGAGAGATTTTTTTTTCCTTGCTGCAATACACTTTCCACCTCACTGTTACAGAATGAGCAGTCACTAGATATTTGCAGATGTAAAAGATGAAAGACAGAGGAAGAGCTGGTAGTTCAGTACCTCAGCTCTCTGCATTTAGATGCCAAAGATCACAGCTCCATACTCATTTTGAGCCATCTGCAGCACTCTGAGGAAAGGCTGCTCATATCAGAAACCATGCGATTACTTTCCCTCAGAAATACTGTCAAGGCGCTCTTTGCTTGTGTCAGACTGTATGGTGTCTGTTTTTCCAAAGTATTATGAAACCGATTCTTTTTGTGTGTCTTGACATTGCAGAGGCTCTTGCAGCCTCCACAGATGTTTTGTTTGTCTCACAACTGTTGTAGGCAGCTTTGTCTGGACTGAGATTTTAGGATTATGTACTTAAGAGTTTCAGAAAGATTCATTTGTCGTCTTCTTTTCTTGTGGGCTGGTCATGCGGAAAGGCCTGGCAGTCCAAAATTAACTCCTGCCATGAAAAAACAATGTGCCAAAAACCAATCAACCTGGCAGCCTCATTACATTGTCTGGAGTCTGAAATCTGCACAAAGGTGGACTCATTTTTTAAATACTATGGTTACATTACGAAACATTTCCAACAATAGACAGAAAGGGTAGTAAAGGAATTTCTCTACAATGCCTTGTAAGAGCTGCCAGTTTCACAAAAAGATCCAAGATGTGATGATGTGGTTTTTGGGTTTTGTTCCTTGTCCTTTTCAGAGTTTTGGTTTCTTGTGTATTGTGGAGGTTCTTTGTAGTTCTTGTCTTGTGTATTCCCTGTGTTAGTTTATAGGTTTTGTTTCTTGTAGTTCTGTTTTGTGCAGGCCTTTTTTAATGTCTATTCATAGTGTTTCAGTGCTTTGGATTTATCATAACACTTTAGTATTCTTGTTAATCTCAGTTTTTTTCTTGTTGTGCGTTTCCCTTGGGTTTTTTTTTGTCTTGTTTAATAGTCTCATCCTTAGTGTTTCCTGTTTTATTTTCTAGTTTCTATTCCATGTGTTTCTCTGTTCTAGTGGTTGTGTCATTCTTGAATCCTCGGTGTGTTTTAGTGTTTCTCTGCACGTGTTCATTTCTACCTCAGTTTCCCTCCCTCCTTAGTGATTGCTCCTCATGTGCTTCACCTGTGTTTTGTCAAACACCACTGAGTGTGAACGCGTTTGGTGTTGGAATTTTAATTCCTCAACTCCCACGTAGTTGTGGGAGTCACTCTGTCTCTGATGTTTGGATGAAATCAACTGAATTTATTTATTTATGGCTCCATCAGTTGAAAAATGTAGTCCAGTCAGTTTGATGAAAATCTGAATCTCTTGTACAGTATGTCATCGAGGACATCTAAAGGATTGCATCTCTCCCTAAAAACTCTCTTTCCTAAGCACTCCACGCACCAACATCGACAGGATCTACTAAAAATGGGCAGGGTACTTTCCAAGAGAGCTGATGGTCAGGAGGTGTTGCTTTTCTACTCGTTGGTCTCTTATTCAGATCTTGACCTGCTCTGGAGCAGGTTAGCTATTCAGCATGCATTACCACGGTGATTCATCCAGGTAAGAAGTGAACCAGCTTCATAGGACGGAAAATCCAGGGTTAACCCTGAAGTTACCTCGCAAAGAGAAAATCCAGCTTCATAGTTCAGGCCTCTGGGCTCCTTAATTTTTTCTAGTTTTTGGAATTTTAAATTTGCCTTTTTGGATTTTTGGTTTTCTGTTTTGGACTTTTGAGTTTAGTTAATAAAAACCCATTCTGTTTGATTCTCTGCTTGGGTCCTCCTCCCTCTTTTGTGTTTCCGGCTGCCAAGTATGACACACAGTATAAATCAGAGAGACTGCAGTATTTGCTTGTTTTGCTGCATGACTCACGATGCCCTCACACAGATTGCTTTTGTCAAGTACACAAGAATGACGCTATTGTGAGAGCCCTTTGGTGAAATATTAAAACAAAAGCTGAGGAGCAGGACACTACAAATAAAATCCATCTTCAGCATGAAACATATTATTACCAACACATTGAGGAGCATTCTCCCAAGATTGCTGGCAGAGGAGGATTAAATCAGCTGAAAACTGTCAAGGGCTTCACGTCAGAGACAAACACAAGCATCAGTAGAAGCAGTCTGTTATCTGTAATCATTTGGGAGGCTATCTGAAACAGGACCTTTAAACCACAACCCAACCCTCCAAAGACTGTCTGCCCACTAACAAACTGTCTTTTCAATTAGCACCTATCTGACGTTACAACGATAACACAAAACCAATTACACACTGTGCTGCAGATAGCTCCTAATCCACTTAATAGGTCTGATTTGACTTCTTCTTTTTTCTTCTCCCCTTCCAACACTGCTGCCTGGGGGCTTTTTGTTCTCCAACTAGGACAAGGTATCGCTTTGAATCATCAGCACTGAAGGCACATCACAGATAACAGGCTGGCCAATCTCCTGGAGGTCCTGATGGTGTTTTTGTGTCTGTGAATGGGGTGTTGATGACAGCTTTGGGGGTGAGAAGAGCGAAGCTAACTTTAAGTTTGTGACCCAAGGTGCTGAGACTCTGAGCCTCGGCTCAGCATCACACCTTCACTGCGCCAATGTTTGTTTTTCTTAGATAGTCACTAATTAGCTTTAATCTTAACCATGAGTATGCAGGAATAAAAACAACCCTTTTTTTCTGTGCCTTCTCCTTTTATCAGCATCAGAATGACAACTACGATGGGTGCAGTGCCAGTAGTAGATGTTTGCATGCAAACAAAAGCCTCAATGTCCCAGTGCACTGAATAGAAGTCAGATTAAAAAGGACAAGTAAACAGCAAAATTAAGTAAGAGGAGCAATAAAAATGAGAATATCAGTGATACATACCATGCATCTATTTTTAAACTGGAGTGAAAAAATGGAATGAAAAAAGGGGAGAATGGGGATAGTTGTTGTATATATATATATATGTGTGTGTATATATATATATATATATATATATATATATATATATATATATATATATATATATATATATATATATACACACATACAGATGTGTATATTCTATTTAACCATGTCACTCTCATTCGATGTAAACCGTTGTGGAAATTGTATAAAAGAGTCATCCTGCTGTAAATCACTTCTTTGAAATCCCTCCCACTGAGAGCGTGAGCAGGCATTGAAAATGATAATTTGGCTACAGTGGATCCTCGGTTTACCGAGTGAGTCATATGGAGACTTTAGCATTCAGTGCAATCTGTTTTAAAAACCACTTCAGAATCCCTCACAGTGCATAACAAGTATCTATAAATTATATGAAAATAAAAACACTGCTGATCAACTCTCTTTGTTGTTTCGTGTTACATACTTGTGAAATTAACCACTATTTTAAATTGTTCATGCCCTCTGCAGTAAGACTGTTGAATGCTTCCCATTTAAGACATTTTTTTCAAACCAGACTGCCCCTTTTATCTCGATGACTGATCTTTTTGTTGATTTACTGTAACCCCTGAGGAATTAATGAAGATCTTTGAAGAGAACTGAGTGATTTAGTGACGTTATCTGTTTAAAGATTGTTGGTAAAATATAATTCATGGAAGGAAAAGCTGACCTTTTCCAGCCCCTGACAGACATTAATGATAGTGGTTTTTGATGTCAGCCTTCCTGCAGACTTATACAGAATGAGAGAGCAAGTGAGCAGAAGATTTGAGAAATGAGTCTCTCTCACTCTCTCTCTGTCAAAGCAGCGAGGTTGAATAAGTGGACTGAGCTGGTGCAGCCATTAACCTGGACCTGTTTCAGCTTTGACAGATAACAGAGACCTGCCTCTAATGATGCCAGGCAGTCACAGCACTTTAATTAAGGGGTGAAACAGCAGAAAATTGGCTGCCTTGTTAAAGTAAGACCAACACTCACACTGCCCCTGTTTAGCAATCAGCTACTGCTATGCTGCTTGTGAAAACCAAACAATAAAATGTTTAAAAAGTAATAAATGTTAAGAATAACAGAATCATCAGTCCATAAAAAAGCAATCATGCAATCCCAAATTTCAATCAAAACAGGTCTATACAGCTGTGAGTAATTTTCCATCATTGTGCAGGTGACAGAAGGCGACCCATCTCATGCATCATATAATGCACAAATCACTTATAATTTGCATCAAAATGACTCTTCAGTGGAATCTTTGTTCACGTCTCACTGCTAGTTCTTCTTGTTTAGAAAAGCAAACAAAAGGCACTTTTTCCTTCAGGCTTATTTCTACGAAGGGGATGAAAAAAAAAAAGGGGGGGGTGCTTGCTCGATGCATTTATCAAATATGGCAATTTGCTTAATGGACTCTGACAAAGCCATTGGCGGTCTTTATTTAGATGCAGATGACTTCCTCCACACAGGCTTCCTCTGTCACTGGCAGAGCTGCCTGTCATAGAAAAAGAGGAGAAAACTCCCTCCTGTTTTATTTTATTATTTATGTCTCTCTCTCTCTTTTTTTTTTTTTTACAGGCTCCAGTCAGTCACCGTCTCAGTCAGTCTGTGTGTGAGACAGACAGATCGACTGCCTGTCTACCCTCCCTCTCTACCCCCTTTGGCTGGCAGTGTTTCCCCTTCACTTGGTATAAATTCTCCATTAATGCAGCCAAAAGAGAGCAAACCATCTCTCAGTTGGACTGCTCGCTGTGTATTAAAGCACAGAGCTGCACATGGTCACGCTTGTCATGATACAAAGGAAATATTCGAGGCTGGCTGAGAGAAATGCTAACAGGTCTGAACAGTGTCTGCTTAATAAAACGGAGCACCATATCTCTCAGAGGCATAGCTGTCTTTCCTAAAAACAGCCTGATAAAAAGAAAGATTAAATATAGTGTTTCTAATTCTTTCATTGTGACAGAATTTGACATAATACACCATGACTTTTAACAAATATGCCAATGGAAAATTCAGCTATTTCTGTATTCAATTGCTGTACTGCTTACGGGATAACTTTTAGGCCTGGAAGAGCTGATAAGCATGCAACCAGCATTCCGAAAGCACATGGCTTTCCAGCTATTAAAAAACTTACAGAGCAGTGCCTGTGTGTGTGTGTGTGTGTGTGTGTGAGTGTGTGTGCGTGTTTGAGTGTGTTAGGCTGTGATCTTGTGGAGGGGTGGCTCAATATTAAGGCAACAGTGCCCTCTTGTTAAAAAAATGTGTCAAATTGGAATAATCCACTGATTTTCATACGTGATTTACAAAAACAATCTGCCTTTCCAATGTTACCCATCAGATCGGCTTCATGTTTACAGTATGTTTTGTAATTGTTTGGAAAATTAATAGGAAAACATGTTTCATAGGGACTGAATTAATGAGGTGTTTCCTTGTTAAAGGGATGAAAATAAAGCAAGCCTTAAAGAGACTGTGAGGACTTATTAAGTGATCTTGAAAAAGTTTCACTTCTAGATACATGCCTGATGAAATAATCAGCACCAGTATGGGTTATTCTTAGCTTCCTGATCGGGTCGGACAGGACCGGATTGATTTACGCACACTAAAGTCTCTATGACAACACCACGCCAGCTGACAAAGTTTAATAGTGAGAAGAGAGATCTGTGTTTTTTTCTGCTGAAAATCATTTCTGTTATTTATTTAGTAGTGGTGGTGGAGACTGGAGCTGAACTGTCAGAAAAAAAGGAAAAGAAGAGCAGAAGAAAGACAAGCGGGGGAGCGATAGCATGGGCTAAATGCTAAAACACGGGCTAAAGGCTAAACCATGAGCTAAAGGCGAAACACAGACTAAAGGCTAAAACACAGGCTAAAGGCTAAACCACAAGCTAAAGGCTAAAACATGGGCTAAGCTGTTTGTGATAATGTTCATTCCAGCCCACATGTAACAGTTATTCTGCAGTGATCTGATCAAACTTTGGATTCTGACAATAAAGTGAAGAGCAGTTAGATGATAAAAAGACAATCTGATCTCCATTCATTTCCAAAACAAACACACACCTTGTTAAGAGTCTTGACATCACGACAGTCTACGCACGATTCCAGCCAGGTGTCGCTGCAATCCACTTCAAACAGAGAGTCCTCACAGCCTCTTTAACTCAGTACGATGGCTTACTTTCACTCTTCCAGAGTACAAGACTTAAGAAATGACACAAAACAAAGTCTGTTTTTAGTCCCTGTCAGTAGAGCATAAAATCACAGGAAAGCCAAAGTGTTTCCCTGTCCCCAAGCACTCTCATCTATCTCCCTGTCTTCACCTTCTCCACTGTTCAAGAGTCCAATGTCTAAACCCCAGTCTGAAGTGAACCACCTTTGTAGTTCTAAGAACCTTGAGTACATTGCAAAATAAGGATTGTTTTGCATCACAGTCAAGTTGAATCCGTCTTTAACAACCGTCTTTAAACATTGAAAACAAAATGAGGTTAATCCCTAGATTTTTATCAGTCAGCGTGTGCTATCAGATCAAGTTCAGTGTTCTGTTTTTTACTCACAGCTTTGTGAGCCCTCTCTCCAGCGAAGTCTAATCTGTTCACAAGGGGTCAACATGTGTGTGTTTAGGGCAGGTAGACTGTCCTCTTTCTGAGTGTCAGCATCCACAGAACACTGTCCAGAAAAAAAAAAATTACAAACACTTATTTCCCCCTACTGGATCATATTCACCAACAACAGGAGGAGACAGGATATAAAGGGTAAATAAACACAGGTGTGAGACAAGACACAGGTGAGACTAATCAGTGCAAAACCAACAGGAGGGAATCACAAGAGCAGGAGGTGAAACTAAACTAGACACACAGAGCACAAGACCTACAAAATAAAACAGGGAACACATGTGAAAACACAGCAAGACATGGATCACAAATAAACAAGATATAAAGGATTACTCTTAATAACACAAAGAAACAAGCTAAGACACAAAAGGGGAGATCTACAAAGAAACACACAGAGCGCCACATGATACATCCATTTTTGCAATTTATGCTTAAATCAGTAAGTCAATCTACATAAATAATCCTCTTCTATTTTGATTATATATTTGTTTTTGTACTATTTTTGAAAACAAAAAATGAAAAGAAACAAAGAAATTACAACATGTGAAACAAAAGATTTTTTTTGCATCTTTTAGTCTTGTTTTTGAAAATTTTTGTATCTCAAAATGAGAAGGCGGGAATAAAAACAACAGAAATCAAATGAAGATATTTTGTTTGTAATGAACAACTTGTCAAAGGCAAGACACAGACAACCTTCTGGGAATTTTACAGCATTTGCTTTTGAACAATTAAACCAGAGTCCCATGGGCCTACGCTGTGACAATCGTGGGATGAAGCCTCTTCCAAAAATAAACACAACAAATTGACTTCTTCTTTAATGAGGCTTAAATATGACTTCTGTTCTTAAGATGTGCTAATGGAGATTAATCTTTAGAACTTGCATAGCCTCAAATCCTCTGTGTCTTTCATCACTGAGTACAGATTAACAGCAAACCACCAGGGAAGATGATAAATGGTTTCCTTGAGTCCATACGGGGACTGAAGGCCTATGAGGGACTACGGAAGGACCTGTGATAAACCATGGAAACCTCCAACATCAACCAGCTGAGATGACAAGCCCTCAAAGCCTGTTAGATGAAAAACATATTGCAAAAACTTACATCCTGCAGGATTAATTCAGACAAATTCAGCAAATTCTCATTTGTGACTGCTTGATTCATTCTTGTTTTATTCACAGCATCTTATTCTGTCGTCCATTAAACACAAGGTTGCGAGGCAGATTACATGAAAAGCCATTGTGTTAAGATATAATTCAAGGTGACAGTGTCACAGCAGATTGTAACTACAGGCAGAGCCAAAATGAGTCAAAGAGTATTATGAAATAAGAGCAGGGACAGTTTGGTTCTTAGTTATGTCGATGCATCCTTATGGAGAATCCTCAAACAACAAAATAAAGGTGAACTCTGAGGGCATAATTACTCCACACCTTTCAAATTAAAACCTAAAGACATTTATTTCATTATTAAGCATGTACAGCCACTTCCTGTGTGAACTAACAGTAGTGATCAATTCTGCTTTCACTGTTGTAAACAAGATAGAAACATCTTTGTTCAAACAGCCTGTAATAATCCTCTCTTGGTGCAATCCCCTGGGACAGACCCTTCACATTTCAGCATGCAGGAAGAAAATCTGTTTGGCATACTGTCAGCAGGAAGCAGACTGAAAGAGTCTTTACTGATCACATCTGATGACACAACGGCCAATATTTGAATGGGGCACATGGGACAGAAACCTCAAATCAATGTTTGTTATTGTCTTGATTGAACAAAAGCAATCACTTCCTTGCACCTCCCTGATGAAGAAAAACAGGCCTGCATATTACACACACTATGAATGTTATATCTGCAGGCAAGCGCTGTGTCAGGACCTTGTCAGAGCCTCCATGACGGAAGGGGGAGTGATTGTTGTTCCCATCTGGCTGCATAATGAGCTCAGGGCGAGGAGCGGGGTCACTAATAGAAAAAATGTCATACAGCCCAAACAGCACAGTGGGAGTAAAACAAATTGTAAGGCTGTTGTTGAAGCCATAAAGGATCGTGCAATTTCTTTTTGAGTGTGCCAGTCCATAAATGTCTTTTTCACTCATTGTTGCAGTACATTGTGTTTTGTCCTCGTCCGCAATTACTCTAATTGTCCAAACCCACTCTGTGAGCAAGGAGGCTATGAAGCTGAACCGCACAAGTGCAGCGGTTCACTCGGAAGAGTGAGAAAAAAAGTGGACTGCTTTCTGCAGTGGACATATTTCCCTATTGAATGAAATCTTACAGTCTGATGGAAACCTTGTTGAAGTGTCACTGAATAGGTGGTATAAGATTTTCATCACCAATGGAAAAACATATAGGATCCTCCTGGTGAGATTTTGGAAGAAATCAGATGACCCAAGATCATTATACTTTAGCGCAAGAACTAAAACTTTTTTTGAATGCTGAAGGGGTTTTTCCCCCTCATTTTAGGTTCAGCTTTAAAATGTCAACTCATAAAGACATATCTAAAAGGGGAACTCAAGTGATTTATCATTGTACTTTGGCAAAGTTTAAGAGCTTACAGGTCAGGGTTAGAAGAGCTGAAACTGATGCATCAAGATAGTCTGACCTTTTGTTCTCAGTGTAGATAAATGCAAATGGATCCTATACTTCCAAAAGTGAAATGCTTTTCTTCCTGTCTTGGAAATGATCCACACTGAGTATATTTGCATCCCAGATTTTAAAAAAATGGAAAACCTGAGAAGGTAGATACTTTCAGTAACAGAGCTGCAATCATGATTTATTTTCAGACGGTTTATTTGCTGATTATTATCTTGATTGATCTCTTTATCAGTAGAAGTATCAGCAACCTTGAAAAACTCCTGTCATACTTCAAAATTCAGTTTTAATATCTCCAAGTGTCTTGTTTGGGAAAACCAGTGGACTCAAAGATATAAAAAATTTCATCAAAGAAATAAATAGCAGAAAAACAACACGTAAGAGATTATTAAATCAGACAATAATCCATATTTTTTGGGGGGGGAATTAGGTGTAGGTAGGAGTAGGTGACAGGGATAAGGTCCAAACTACACTCAAAAGGGGATGAACACAGGGGACTAAAAGGGATTGCTGAGCCCAAGGGCCACAGTCCTCTCTTTGTCATCAAAAAATGATGTTTTTCCATTGCATTTATATGTTAAAGGTCATCACAATCCACAAAATGCTGAATTGTGAATGGTTGTCGAGTACACACTTAGTTCATGAAGGTTAGCTGTGCTCAGTGGAAAAAAAGCATGCAGAAGAATCATATATCATCATACTGAAAAGTATTTTCCTCTTGAAATAAGCAGCAGATTCTACATGAACCACTTCTCTCTTGTTGTGCTCATGCCATTAGATTCAAGTGAAGTACAAGAAAAGGTGAGTCATGTTGTGAAGGACCAGCTAATTAAACTGAATGACCCACACCTATAGAACTACAAGTGTTTAAGTTTGTCTAGATAGTTTCTTATTGTGTTTTATCTGATACTTAACTATGAGTATGAGTTCAGCTTTCATAAGTTTGTCATATCGCACAGGAATACTCTAAGCAGGACAAGTATCATGTGATGTCCATCAAAGTACCACATACAACATTAACAAGACCTTTTCGAAGAGAAGTGGGCAAACAAAGACACAATGATCCTCAAGTTCTCGGTGCAGTAACATAGTATAAGAAATGTCCCGACTGTACATAAATGTAGCCACTTTTCCGGAAGTCGGAAGGCGCCGTTGCTAGGCAACCAAGGAGGCAAACAAGCGCGAGCAGCTTCTGAGTAGTTTGATAGCATAGCGTGACATGTTAGCAACTCGGTATTTTAGCATCTCGTGTTAGTAATTAAAGTCATCCTCCATTTAAGATTTGACATTTGTTATTTTGCTGAATTTCTTCGATAAATAATAATTTTAATTTTACACAATAATAAAAATGGCCAGCAAGAAGAAAGAAGCAAGTTTACAGGTGAGTCAAACAAAGCATGGCTACTGTTGCGTCATTAGTTTTCAGGCAGGAATACGAAGCCCTACTAATGGCTCTAATTCTAAAGTAACTGTTTTCCATGTCCAGGCATCTGTTACAAACCAGGAGCAGTGGGAGGAGATGCTGGCCACTAAAGGTTTAACAGGTATACACCTCGGAAGTAGTATAATGATTTATATATCCTTTTGGATGAGTACATTATTTATTCTACTAAACATCTGCTCAATTGCATTCTACCTGCTGCTGAAGGGTCATGACAGCCTGTGTGAAGAAACTCTATCATTCAATTGTTATTGATTGTATAATGCTGCCCCACAGTGTTCAGTAGGATAACTGCATGCAAATAAATCATTGCACCAGTTTACTTTACAATCTCCCTCAGTTTCTCTCTCTCTTACTTACAAACACATAAATGTCTTCCTTCCTCTAGTGGTTGATGTGTACCAACAGTGGTGTGGTCCTTGCCGAGCTGTTGTTAGTCTCCTGAGAAAAATAAAAAATGAACTGGGTGATGATCTTCTACATTTTGCCACCGTAAGCTCTGAAACATCTAAACAAATGCCAAAATTGGTAAATGAACAGCCTTGAATATGAAAACTTGTTTGTTTGTCTGTGTGTGTGTGTGTGTGTGTGTGTGTGTGTGTGTGTGTGTGAGTTTCAGGCTGAGGCAGACAGCATTGATGCACTAGAGAGGTATCGAGGGAAATGTGAGCCCACCTTTCTCTTCTATGGGGTGAGTGCAGCTGTGTTTTCGAGGTTCATGATCAGTTTTGCCTTTTTGTCCTTTGTTTTTCACATTCTCTAATTATTTCTATTTCTATCTGCTTATTTCCTGCCTTTATTCACTTTTATCCTGGCTCCAAATGCTCGGGAGTGCTAATGATGCAGGCCAGGAAACAGGGCCTTCCAGGGTCACGATCCACCCGATGATAATGATGATTCAAAATTATGCACAGTTTTATTTTAACCCTAAATTTTTCATTAAAATGACTGGGAGAGCTATTGCTGTGCTTATTTTTTCTGTTTGCTGACTCTTTCTTTTTCCTGTTGTTTCCCTTTGGGTCGCTTGCCTGCTGTTGTCACATCCCTGTCCCTGCATCTTATGGTGAAACTAATTTTTATTTTTATTTTCATAAACACACAAGCCCTTTGTTTTGGATGCACAGGGTGGGGAGCTGGTGGCTGTGCTGCGAGGGGCCAACGCTCCTCTCCTTCAGAGGCTGATAGTAGAGGAACTGACCAAGGAGAAGTTGGTCCTGGAGCAAGGTGGTGAACGCAAAGTGGTGAGCTCTGAAATACACACACACATTCACTCACCAACACACTCACACAGTGTTGTTATCCATTCACACTTGTTTTAATTTAGGAGCTGAAACAATGGAGCTTTTTCACAGCACACATTTTGTTCAGTCACAGTAGAAATAGCACTGTTTTCACGAATAACATTAACAATGATTTCATTCTAATAAAGTGTCCCAGTTAGCCATGACAATGTGAGAGTGAGTCAGCATGCACATTACCAGAACCCTGAAAATGATGGAGAAGCAATATTCAGCCGACATTCATTAAACTTTTTGTACATGTGCTTTTTTCTCCTTTGGCATTTTCAAATTAACCCATTTTCCAGAATGTGAATCAGCTACTGTTTTCACAGTTTGTCAGACGTTTTTGTCATTTAATTAAAAAGTTTTAGAAACAGAAAATGTAAAAATAAAAATAAAATAATAAATAAAAAATAATAACTAACATTGATTGAAAATTCCTTACCTAGCCCTTAGACATGAATATAAAATCAAAAAATGCTAAAATAAATAAATAAATAAATAAATGAAAGTGATGAGTTTCTCCAGCATTACTGCAAATTCTTGGTATTTTGTGCTGAGGCTCAATGTGTCTACGCAGTTTCATAGACAGGGGACATTTAGCTTATGGATAAAATTAAAAGCAGGAGTAATGTAGGTTCGTTTTTAAGTATAAATGCCCCAAATTCTCTGGTACTAGCTCCTTATATGCAAGTATTTAAATGACTTCTTTTCTTAGACTCTCTGTTGTTTATTGGTCAGCAAAAAAGAAGCAGAATGTGGAAACTATTATTTTTTTTAAGTATTTTTTTCCAGCTTTTAATCAAATAGGATAGGGCAGTGGATAGAGTAGGAAAGAGAGCAAGAGTGGAGAGTGACATGCAAGCCACAGGCTGGATTTGAACCTAGGCTGCCCACTCGAGGGCTTTGTCTCATGGGGCGTTCGACCTAGACCACTGGGCCAGGGGTCTGCAACCTGCAGCTCTGGAGCCTCATGCGACTCTCTGACTCCTTTGCAGTGGCTCTGTGTAGATTAAAAAAATATTATTGAAATAATGAATTTTTGTTTTTCTTACAGAAAGTACTGATTTAAAAAAAAAAATAAATAAATAAAATCATGATTTAACATTTGGTTGACATAAATATGCATCACATCTTATAATAAAGCCTTCCACCTCTCTTCCTCACCCCCTGCAACACCAACAACCCACCGACTTTCCTTCCACCTGTCACTAACCTAAAGTTTACACCCGTGATAGGATAACTAAATCAACAAAAAGACAAATCTAGTAAAAAATCAAGATTTTAATTCTGTGTGGGTGGATTCTTTAACCACCAACGTGCGGGCTTAACATACATGCTTGATATGTGGCAAGACATTAGCAAACAACCAAAAATGATGAGTTGAGCATTATTAATATATATTATCAAATTCAGGTGTTCTTTTTGTAGTTCTACTATTTCATAAATTCAGAAAAAAACTTCTTGTTTGGATGATTATTCAATATATTTTAACTATGTAAAACATTTTATACACCATATTGTCTTTATTGCAAAGGTAAAGTAGATTTTGTGGCTCCTGGATGGCTTAAATCCAGGTGAGATGAAGCAGTAAAGGTTGCAGACCCCTTCATTGCTTGTTTTTCTCGTCAGGTTAAAGATGAGGGTCTGGTAGATGATGAAAAAACAGAAGAGGACGAGAACCTTCAGCAGTCAGAAAACAGAGAAAGCATTATAGGTAACTTAAAAATGTTCATTATTCCTGTTTGTATGACTTGTGTTTCTGGTGTGACTCTGATTTTTACCTGTGCTGCTATAAAACTGTAAACCATTCCCTCTGAATTGCTCAGCCTCACGAGGGCTTCTCATTTCTCCTTCAGTTCCTGCCAGTAAATCCTACACAGTTGCCATCATCAAACCAGATGCTGTTGCTCACGGCAAGGCAAATGAGATCATTATGAAGGTACACAAAGACCAACGCTGCTCACATTCTGACAAGACAACATTGTCTCGAGCCTTCCTGCTGACATTGTTAATTATCTGACGATACTCCCCTGGCTAGATTCAGGACGCAGGCTTTGAGATCCTCGCCCATGAAGAACGCACACTGACTGAGGCTGAGGCTCGGGACTTTTACCAGCACAAAGCAGCAGAGGTATGATAAGAAAAGAAAGGAACAGAATCAACAGTTCACACACAGACATGCTCCCATCTGTGTCTAATTGCAGAGATTGGCATGTAAGTGAAACCACTCACTGGTCGGGTGGATGTCCAGGTGGTTCGCCTGGGTGATTTAAATTCTTGGTCAACACCCTAATGGGAGGAGAGTCACGACCAGGGCAAAATCATTTCAATTAGTTTGCAATACACCACTCTTCAGTCTGCTTTTCTGCACAGGGCTCAAAATAGATTTGCTGTGTGAGCAGCTTTTGTGTTTTTGCTTATCATGCTGTTTGTGATGCGACTAAATAATTAGATATTTAGAAAAACAAAACGTGAGGAAAGATGGCCAGGTATATAAAACATAAAGAGCTTATATTTAGTTTCTTTCTGTTTTTTGTGGGCTGATTTCTTTTTATTTGTTTCTGTGTAAATGCAAGGCCTGGTATAAGAGAACTGTAAAACAAGATGTTTAACCTTCTTAATGTTCACTCTCGTCTCTGTACCTTAGGTTTACTTTGAGGACTTGGTGCAGTTTATGTCCAGCGGTCCGTCCCACGTCCTGGTTCTCTCTCAGGCTGAGGACTCCGACAATGTTGTCGCAGCATGGCGTGAGTTCATTGGCCCTGCAGATATTGATGAAGCAAGGAGTGAAAAACCAGAGAGGTGAGTTCCCAGCAGACATTATATATTCAGGAAATGATAGAGAAGATTTTTGAACATTGTGTTAAAATTTAACCTAGTTTGATGTGATGTTAAAATAAAAAGAAAAAAAAAGCATTTGTTGAAAGCACAGGCGTTATTCACGCACTGTTGATCACATCAGTGTGAAACAATCTCAGGCTTAAGTCTGCAAAAGCAAATGAACAGCACATTCTCGCCTGCTCCGTCAGACACACCCAAACATTATGCTTCTCTCTGGTCGAGCACCAGCCGAGCAACCATCTGCTCTCCTCTCCTGTCCCCCCTCCTGGCTTCCTGCAGCTTGCGGGCACAATACGGCACACAGGCGCTGTTCAACGCATTGCACGGTAGTGAGGACATGGACCAGGCCGGCAGGGAGCTCGCCTTCCTCTTCCCCAACTTTAGGACGGCGTCAGTGACGGAGCAGGATGGGGAGGAAGAGCGTGTGGAGAGGACACTGGCTCTTATCCGGCCCGACGTTGCCAGAGAGAACAGAGGTGGGGCCTGTGCCAAATGCACAAGTACACTTATGTGTGAGCACGGATACAAACACATGGTTGTTTTTTTATTGATATCGTGGGACTGCTTCTTAGTTCCTTTAGTAAAGGTGTTGAATAACAGGTGGAGTCTCACTTTTCTTTGGCTGACTCTCAAACTTCAGTATAATAGATTAAAATTGCCAGTTATAACCTTGTTTTCCAGTTCCCAAAAACCTAAATGTCATTTTTTTTGTGGAGGCGAGTTTTATTGTTACATGAGTTTCTTTTTTCTTACGTCTGCGGCTCTGCAGAGGAGATCCTGTCCAAAATCCTTGAGTCTGGCCTCACTGTGGCTCTGCAAAGAGAAGTGATGTTAAAAGAGGAGCAAGTCAGACAGTTTTACTTCCAACATGTTGAGGAGGACTTCTTTCCTGCTCTGCTCCAAAACATGACCAGGTGACCTACACACGCTTCAAAAATGAGGAAATCCAACATGTAACTTACTACTGATGTGCACTGAACATGTGATTATTCACAGTGGGCCAGTGCTAGCTATGGCTCTTGCGGGAGCAGGGGCTGTTGAACGCTGGGAAGACATCCTGGGTCCATCTGATGTAGATAAAGCCAGAGAGGAGAGTCCTGAAAGGTGAGAGATGTGCGATTCATTTCACTCAATTATATGAGCTGAAAGGAGTTTTCATTGCTGGAGACTTGTTGAAAAGAATTCTTTGCTTCTCTGTTTGACTTCTTTTTATAACTAAATGTGCTTTTAAAAAGAGGAAAAGCTACACTGACATTTTGCAGTTAAACGGGGCAGAATGAAACAGTCCTTTCTGATAGTAAGGCACTCATAAGGTATTGTTAAAAATCCAATGAATTCAGGAACCCCTGAACAAAAAAAGAAGAGTTAACAGTCGTACTATCATAGTATATCAGACCTTTTATTCTGACCTCTTTATTGTTCAGTCTCAGGGCTCAGTTTGTAGTGGACAACGAGCCAATCAGTCCACTACACGGCAGTGCAAACCAGGAAGACGCAGAACGGGAGATCAACTTCTTCTTCCCCAAACAGCAAACACTAGCCGTGATTAAACCTGATGCCATGGAGGAACACAAAGGTCTCTTTCTGGTCATTTCACATAAATATATTTATCCCTTGTGATTTTAAAAATGTTCAGAGATATTGATGAAATCTTACTAACACATTTCTTCCCCTTTCAACAGAGAAGATCTGTGAGGAGATCCGTGCCAGTGGTTTCTCTGTGATGCTGCAGAAGGAGACGCTGCTGTCCCGGGAGATAGCCGAAGAGCTCTACAAAGAGCACAGAGAGAAGCCTTTCTTCAGCCAGTTGCTTGAGTTCATGTGTAGGTTAGTCTCTCCCTGAACACAGCCAGAGGAGAAGGCCGAAGTGACCACAGCAGACCTGTCCTAATTCTCATAGCCTCGGCAAGTTTAACGGTACTTTTAACGGTAATTTAAGCAGCTTAGACTCAAGGCAGCCTCAGGCAAGGAAGTCCATCTCAATTTCTTCCTTTGTTCCACTGCACATACATAGATTTTGGAGTTATCTTCCGCTCTGATTAGTCTCTTCACTTGGTTGTTACACAACTGCTCGCACAGAGAATGGTGCAGAATGGACACTTGAGCCCAAGAAACTACCTGTGCTGTCACTTCTTTTTAATATCAACTCAGGATTAGCCATGATGTGAATTCATAATCCCACCACTGAAGAATACTTCCTCTTTTTCTCTTAAAGTCAATTTTATCCACAATTCACTCTATGAATGCTAACTGGAAAGGGCTACGTGTCCTGTTGTGGCTGATTTTCCTCGTTTGTTTCAGCGGGCCGTGTATGATGCTCATTCTGAAGAAGGAAAATGCAGTGGAGGACTGGAGGGCCCTGATGGGTCCAACAGACCCTGACCAAGCTAAGGAGACATCTCCGAATTCTCTCAGGGCGCGCTTTGGGTCAGATATTCTCCACAACTCCGTCCACGGCAGCTCCACTGAGCAGCATGCAGAGGAGGAGATACGATTTATCTTCGGTGACATCAGCTCAGATGCAGAGCTCGCCGGTGATGGACAGACTGACACATCGGTTTTAGGTAATCATATGATGTTTGTGACAGTCGATTCCATCTGTCATACCATCTGGTTCCATATGAATTCAAGTTTTCAGCATTCAGCTTAATGTCTGTCGTTAAAATGAAAAATGCTGAATGTCAATTTCTTTCAGCAAAAGATCAAGACAGTTCTACTGATGAAAACTCAACGGATAGAATGTCAAACAGCGAACAAAATGGTAAGGAGTTGGTATGAAGGCCTGATTAAAACCAGTCCCAAACTACAAATCATTCCTTCACCTGTAACATTTAAGATGCTTCCCTTCCAATGACTGAAAACCAACCTGCTTTAGTCTTTGTGAGGTTAGCTTCTATTTGATGAGCGTTCAGCCTGATTTTCTCTGTTTGCACTGCATCTGTCAGAGAATCCATCTCCTGGATTGCAACACAGCCATCACCGCTTTTCATCCTGGGAAATAAAACAAGCTAACAAACAGACATGCCTCTCAATAATCTCCTGATTCAGATTGCTTTCACGAGCAACACGAGTTACCTCTTCAGATTCTGAAGAAACGCAGACATTGATCTCCATGACCTCGCTAACAGAGGCTGTAATGGAGATATAACAGCTCTATAGTCTCTTTGTCGGGAGAGTGAAGTCGGTCAAATCATTTCAAACAGACGACACAATCTGCTGGATCTCATTTTGTAGCGTGTCCAAATGTTACGGCTGTATTAGACTTGTGGTTGGTTGATTTTTAACACTGATTTCAAAACTACTCCAATGAAGAGACACTAAAGACATGAACAAAAAAAACAACAGAAACATAATCTTAAATTCTTTGAACAACCATGAATCACATGCCTGCATTTTTCACTTGGACACTTATATTTTGACTCTCCACTCTGACACTTAGTATTATTTAATAGACACTTGCTCTGTATTTTGTATCTTTTGTTCTTTCTTTCTTACATTTTGTATTTTTGTGTTCTACCTTTACTAACTTTTGTATTTTGCACTCTGGTAACACAATTTCCTTCAGGATTAATAAAGTAGATCGTATCTAATCTCAACCAGCCTAACCTCTAGCACTTCAACAAACATGAATTTTATGGTACTATTTTATCCATGTGAGAAATAAATGAAAGGGTCATTTTTAATTTATGGTTTGTTGTCGTCTAAGACCAATTTTCTTTCTAACTCTACAGGTGACCCTCAAACTTTAAATCTTTGCAGCCCACAACCTGAAAGAGGTGACGACCCGAAGCCTTCAAACTGAATCAGTCCCTGCACTTTGTAACTTCTCTTGCACTGTAAGTGCTCCAGTGAGATACTGAGGAACAGATACACCTGTCATCCTATGAATCATGAAATAAAAACAGATATATTTTGTGTTTACGTGCTTTGTATACTGCATGTGTAGGCAGTTGGTCGATACAATCTGGCTTTTTTTTTTGAAAACTAAGAGGCTGGCTTTTAAATTCAGCTGAAAGTATTTGGCAGTATTCCTACATACCGTCTTCTCTCTGAACAGCATCTGTAAAATTCATGACTTTAGAGAGGATCATTGTTGCCACAAAGATACCGATCCTTTCAGGGTTTTAAAAGCGTTTTCTGTATGCAGAGAACAATGAGAGCCATTTTCAGTCCATCATGGATTGCTTGTTATAAAAAGCCATTATTAGGTCTGACTATCATGCTGCGACAAAATGAGAAACCCAAACAACACCAGGTAACGTTTTCAGAGGCATTCTAAAGAAACGCATAGAGTCAAACTCTTATGTTCCGTCAGGAGTACAATAAAGAGTTTTATTTAAGTTCTCATAGAAGTTAGACAAACAGACATGATAGTCAAAATAAAACCAGGAAAGATAAAACCAGGAAAGGAGATGGTCAAGGTTCAATCTGTGCACCTTCAGTCATCTGCCAAAAAAGTCTTTGATGCTCCTTTTGTTGGGGTTTTGTGCGACCATGCCTTTGTGTTGAGCGTAGCTGTTTTCAGTGGGGGAGTCCTCCCACTCGTCTGCAGCCTCCATTAAAACGGCCTCATCCACGCCGTCATCCTCAGTGAAAGACCTCTGGAACATCTCCATGATTCTGCACTGGTTAGGATCCTGAACAACATATCCAATAACACCTCCCAGTAAGCCTGTTATGCTCAGATGTTTAAAGCAGCAGAATGGAAACGCTGAGTCTTTGTGAATGTGTGGTGCTGTTAATAAAAGGAAGTGGTTTCTTTTACCTTGGAGTGGAAGCTTGCGTTGTCTGCTTTGTCTGAAAGGTTCGACTCAGACAGGCCCACCTGCTCCAAGACATTCATCTTGGCCTGGATCATCGGCCTGGCAACATTTTATAATGTAGCGGGGACAATTTAAAACACGACATGTTGAAATGTGTATTTTAGAAAACCAACATTAACCTTTCTCATCTTTCTCGTTTCAGTTCTGCTTCATTGGTAAAGGGGGAAAAAAAACGCTAGAAACCACACTGTGATTATCAGCAGAATTGGGTCACACTGCCCACTGACTGACACATACCATAGGTGATCATCAGCAGTTCCCTTGGCAACCAGGTAGTGAATGTTCACATTGCTGGTTTGTCCAATACGGTGCACTCTGTCCTCTGCCTGAATGAGAACCTGCAGTAGGAAAAAGTGTTGCAAAAATAGGACGATTATAGTTTGTCAAAGAATTACAGCACACATCAAGTTTCCTTCAGCTGCGGCTGCTGCTGTCGAAAAATATCAATATAATTACAAGTCGTGATTCATGCTTATAATTCAGCTGCAAGGAGCTGAAATTAAAGCAGCATTAAAATTCTGTTGGAGCTTAAGTTGTGGTTGTGGTGACTGAGGTCAGGTTGACTACAGGACTATTAATGGTGCTTTCCTAGAAAATGAAGCTATTCCCCGTATTTTTACTACCTGTTCTTATCTGATCAGGAAGCTGTTTTTCAGTTACAAGTTCAAAAAGAGGAAATATGAGGACGAGAGGAGGAAGACAACAAAATAGACGTATAACGTTTATAAAAAAACGGCTACTTGAAATAAGTAGATTCTGTATTTTTTGTTCAAGACAAAAAGAGTGTTCTGTAGGTTTTCTCCAGGTTAGATTACTGTAACTCTCTTTTATCCAGATGTCCTAAAAAGTCTATTAGGATTCTTCAGCTAGTTCAGAATGCTGCAGCCCGGGTTCTGACTGGGACCAGAAGGAGGGAACATATCTCCCCAGTGTTAGCATCTCTGCACTGGTTACCTATAGAATTCAAAATTCTTCTTCTGACTCAAAGCTCTTAATGGCATCGGGTCATCTTGTCTTAAAGAGCTTATCGTGCCATATTATCCGTCTAGATCGCTGCGTTCCCAGCATGCAGGCCTGCTCGTCATACCTAGGGTCTCTAAAAGTAGTCTGGGAGGTTGAGCCTTTAGTTATCAGGCTCCTCTTCTCTGGAATCATTTACCAGTTGGGGTTCGGGGAGCAGACACCCTCTCTACTTTTAGGAGTAGACTTAAAACTTTCCTTTATGATAAAGCTTATAGTTCCTGAACATTTCTTTTTTTCAATACTAATTTTATAATACCAATTCTTAAAAAAAGGGAAATTACATTACACATTACAGAACAAATCTTGAGTTTTAAGTTTCAGCTTTAGTGTTTTTCCACTCAGAGCAGTTTTCTTACATAAAAAACAATCAAATAATAATTGCCAGTGCAAAAAAACAATTGCAAACAAGTGACAGGTCTGTATATACTCAGTATGTCATTAATGTGTTTATTACTATAAATGAACTTTCTTCTGTCAATTCTTGTTTTGCCCTTTTTTTTCCCCAAAATACCAACCCTCCTTCTTTATCCGGGCTCGAGTCCGACAAAAGTAACCCAAAAGAGACAAGCATAAGCATTACATATTTTAAAGCAATCGTCTGCTCTGGCTGCATCTTGGGAGTCTGCTGCTTGTTTAGAAGCTGAGGGTGCGGGAGATCAACACATGCTTTAACGCCGATATCCAAACTTTAAAAAATGTGCTGGATTTTTTTTTTTTTTTTTTTTTTTTTACTAAAGTTGCTAAATATCGTAAGCGACTGTCATTTAGTTGTTGGCAACAATGTCCTGCAACCGCGTGTAATGTTACAGCCAATCAACTGTGGCATTATTAGATCTTAATCACAAGATTAATCCTTTGGGTACCGAAACTTGGCACCGAAAGACGAGGCATATTTTGATACACTGTAGTACAGAAGCATTTCAGTCAGTGCCATAAAAGAACCAAAGTTCAGTACCCAGCCATAGGAGAAACAGAAAACATATTTAAGTGGAGCTTTAAGCAGAGTTTCAGGAGCAGGACCACACCTCAACCACACCCCTTCCGGTATTTAAACCCTCCTAATTCACTAGTCCTGTTCGTTCTCGCTTCGTACGCCCCACCCTTCCCTCCCTTTCTCTCTTGGTTTCTCACTTCTTCTTTCTCCATTGGGCTCTATATAGGGGGGTCCGTCGTGCCCAATGGAGCTACGGCGGATCCCTTCTCGAAGCTTCCCCACAGCATCATACAACCAGCAAAATTCTTATACACGTTATGTTAATAAAACTGCTTCATCGTCATGTTGATGTGTGGTCCTTGCTAGTGAATACTGGGTTGTAAAGACACGTCAGTTAACATACTTGATATTTTGGATTAAGATGACATGTTGTCCACCCTAAGGACTCCAAGTCTTTTTCCTCTAATTCGAGGCTTTTTCAGGCTTCCTTTCATCACCAAGACAAAAATCTAGCTTGCTAGAATTAACTTTTTAAATTACATTTACGGTAGTAACTTTATGATCTTAAAATGGATATCAGTAATCTTTTCTTTTTTTGCTTGATACTGCTGTTTTTTTGACTAAGTAGCATCTACCAGTGAGTGAATATTTGGACCTAAGACCAAAACAAACGCTAAAAGAGGCTGAAACACAGACAAACATTTCTGGTGTCCAGGAGTTCCTTTTTTTTGTTGTTGCAAATTTAAGGTATAGTGAGGACTGCAGTGCATTCTAGTTCAAGTCAAGTGATCACTCTGTCTTACCCCGGGGTTCCAGAAAAGCTCAGCAAAGACCACCAGGTCAGCAGAATGCAGGGTCAGACCCATGTTAGCCGCGGTGATGGACAGAACGGCCACACAGCTGCTGGTGGAGAACTGGAACTTCTCACAGAGCTGCTGCCGTTCAGCCGACGGTGTGGTCCCATCGATACGGATGTAAGTCACGTTCTGAGGAAGACCGTTTTAATTTTAGGCTGATTTTTAAAAGTAAAACCCTCAAAATGTTTCCTTTAAACACACATTGTTCAGAGAAAAGGGGTCAATTATTGTAAAAACAACCTCTCATATAAAACGTCAATAACAATAAGTACTAGTAGAAGTGGTTCAAGTCTTCACTGCCCACACTTATTCCCTGGAGTTACTGATGAGAGTCGACCTACCAGTTGACTTTCACACCCACACAAGAGCCAGTCTGGCTAAAAAAGTCAAAATGTGCTCTTTTAAGCTAACATTGCCTCTCAGTGTCTATAAAGCTCCAGTGAAGTGTGCTGATGTTTGCTGATGTTCTCACCTTTTTAACCAGTTCACTGGTGATGTGATCTAGGACAAGCTTATGATGGGCAAACACCAGAAACTTCTCCCTCCCACACTCCAGCATGTCTGTGATGTACTCCCTGTTAGTGACAGACAGAACATATCCCTCAGAGGAAACAGTCAAACGTGAACTGGTGTATTTATCAAAACGCTGCTCGTTATCTGAAATCCAGTTCAATCACAACGCTCTGACAAAAGACTCTGATTCATTTTGCATTTTAATCTCTGCGCTCATCATACTTAATCTGATCTGACGTACTGATCCCCGCCATTAGAGGGTCTATACTTACGTAATGGCTTGTAGCTTGGCTTCAGCTGTGTGGTTATAAAAGAGGAGCAGGGCCTCCTTCTCTTCCCTTTTCTGAGAAAGAGATAAGAAAGAGCGAAAGATAAAAACTGACAGGAGATCCTTTTTGATGATTGGATAAGACTGCCACTACTCCAAGACGCAGCGTGATTATGAACAATCAAGCTCAGCAGCTCACTCTCTTTGTTGGGTACAAGTACTTTTAAATACAGCTCACTGGAGAATTATGGGTTAGTTTAAAAGCACTTGGAAAGCCTGAAACCTGAGAGAGTCATCTGACCTTCTCAGGTTAATTATTGCTTATTGTACTAAGAAGCCTTTTAATGACACCATTTGGAAATCAGGGGTGCAAACTCATCAAGGGTAAACAAGGTGACAAACCCCTGCCAGAAGATAAATACACTCAGAATGAGAATAATAACATTTACAGAAATAATTTCCCCATAATCTGTTACATATTTTTATCCTTTTATCTTTCTTTTATTCATTTTTAACTCTTTCTGAGGAGCACTTTGAATTGCAAAAAAAAACTGCTGTGCCTTGAGTTACATGAACATTATTACCAACCTAATATAAATTAAACAGGAAGAAATTAAATTGCAGCATTTCCCCTATATTATATTGGAAAGTCAGGTTAATAAATAGTGTTATGTTGTTTATCTTATTAACATGACAGGATGTCATTTCTGTCTCTATCCACCTGTTTCTTCAGAAGCCTATGGGTGTTGACTTCCGTCTGACAGTATCGACTTCCGGTTGCCGCCGCTGGCAAGCTAGCTCAAAAATAACTTGCGTAAAATCATTAATGCTTAGACAGGGTTCAGTGTAAACTTTTTAACCCATCCTCACCACACATCTGACTTTTGTTCATGTCGTCACTTATTTGCTTATAAAAGGCCATTATTAAAGCAAGTATGACCGCTAGGCTTACATCATTAGCTTTGTGGTCTCCATGGCGACGTAAACAAAACGTTCAACCAAAAGAGCAAAACTGGCAACCACTGTGAACTATGGGTAGTCAGGAAAAGGATGAATATGGAGGTGTGTTCACATTTCTCCTCTGCTCTCTGTATCGCGCACGGCAAACATTCGCCCAAAACAAAATGACGCTTGTGCTTCGGCCAAACAAGCTTGAAAACATTGCAACAAAGTGAATTAGAATCATGACTGACCTCGCAAAGCAGATTAACAGGATTCCATCAAGATCCTTTATGCTTAAAGCTATTATTGCGGTGTCCAACCTCACATTCAGGAAAATGAAGGTCACACTAGATCGTCAGCATTGGAAACATCTGGACCATTTTGCTTAAATAATTATTGGCCATCGGCATCAACTCTGTGCTCGACTTCAAGTTGTGTTTCAGACTCAAAGTACTCTGGTGGTAGCACAATATTACCGTTGAACTACTTACTGATTTCCCCAAGGGGGCAGGCTGAGGGTCATAATCACATAACATGCCAAAAATGATCTGATGCAGATTAATAATTAAAAAAAAACAACTTGACACTCCCCTAATTAAAGGCACTGTGCAAATGGTTTCTCAGAATTAAAAAAAAACCCTCCCAATTCTGTGATCTCTTCACTACCAGAGGTTGTGCCAACTCACATTGCGGTCACTGTTGGATAACTGCTTGGCAGCAGCCGACAAAGCTGCCTTTAAGCGGGCGTTGACACCTTCTATGGTCACTGTGACCACCTTGCGTTGTTTAGAGGGGAGCTGAGAGAGGACTTCTGACTTGAGGCGACGTAACATCAGCGTCTCCTCCAGCAACAGCTTCAACTCTCCAAGGTTAGAAGAGCCCGAGTAGTCCCACCCCCAGGTCATCTAGGGAGGGGTGGAAGAGAAAGATAAAGAGAGAAACCACCACTTTGATACTCTGAATGCAACAGTTTTTGCTTCAGACATGAGTTCATTTTAGTTTTAAGTCAAACCTCAGACTTAAAACCTCAGACAGCACAGGGGAGGAAAAGATCGTATTTTAATCCAAACTTGGAATCATCTTGCTCATCAAGCTCAAGCTGCTGTCCATCAGTATGTGATCTATTCTTGAATGGACTTGAATGCTAATAACAAACTCCATTTTTATAGTACAGCACAAAATCCCCCCAACCTTAGCTGGATATTAGTCATTATGACCAAATTAAGGCTGTAATTGGTCTTTAAACCAAGCCAAGTGTTCCCCATTTAAAACCTTTAAAAATAATTAACAAGATTAAATGGTAGGAATTAGAGTCACAGAAAGTAATGGAACAAATGGAGACCTTTAGAGAAAAATCACAGCAGAATAACATGAGTTTATATTCAATGTATATTGACTTTAAAAGACTAATACATAGATATCGGCTTATACAGCATTTTTAATTCTCCGAAGAGTCTTGAAAACTTATTACAGCTCAAAAATATTCAGCTTTTTACTTGGGGAGACTCTGGGTACCTGCTTAGCGTCACAATAGCGCAGCCCGAAATCATGGAAGCGAGGGAAGAGAGTCGGCCTGACAGCCAGGATCTGTGTGTAGAGCTCTGAGGGTCTGGACATGGCTGGCGTCCCAGACAGGAGAATCACTCTCTTCGCAAGCTGTGAATGGAAAAGAGAACGCTGTACTGCTGAGGGGTTCTTAGTGACATACGCAAGATGATAAACCTAACTGTGAGCCCGATCCTGCAACATACTGGCCAAGACAAGTATGTGCTAATCATTTACAGACAATGCAAGCTATTCACCCGTGCGTTTAGCCTACAATAAGGGTTTTCAGCATCAAATCATGTAACCAGAAGGAAGACGAGCACAACAGCTGAATGAGCTGTGTTTATGCTCATAATCACTCTTTTTTCTCCTTTACTTGAGTGCTTTCCAAACAATTAGTACATACAGATTCATTGCAGCACAAGAAAAGGTTTTCAAAAAAAAGGAAATTGAAAATAACTTTTTTATTGGTTTTCTGATTGTAAAGCATCAAAAGAATCTTTCAAGGCTACAGCCTTAAAGAAGCTTTTCATGTGACAGAAAATTTAAATAAATCTGTATCTGTGGTTTCCTGCTGAGAACCAGGATAACATCAATAAAATGTGCAACTATAACCTCTTTGTGTAACTCGACAGATTCCAAGTGAAATGAGATAAAAGAAAAACGAGTACCTTCAGTAGAGGCAACGCTGCTTTACAACGAGCAGTCTTCATGTTCTTCAGGAAGTGAGACTCATCCTGCAAACAATGATGGATTTTTTCACTGGTTTGAGAGTGTTTGGCTTTAAATTAGTAGAATTACTCAACTGATGTCAGTTTAAGTTTTAAAATATCTCCCATTCATAAATCCTGCACGGTTCAACCACATAACCAACCATGATGAGAACACCAAAGGGGTTTCCCGGCTTCTGCTTGTCCATCCTGCTCAGGAGGTCGTAGCTTATGATGTTTACCAGACCAGACCTCAGATTATCTTTGGCCTTTACCACCACGTTGATACTGTCGGCACTCAGGGAGGGGAGCCAGCGCCTGAAGGCCTAAAGGCAGAAACACTTTGTCACGTCGGACATGAAGAGTGAATCAACACTTCTCAGAAATCAGGATGACAGTGAAGGGAAAAGGTCAGTCTCTGAAATTACTCAGGGAGGTCAAAACATCAGTTTGAATTATTGTTTGATTCAGTATATTAAAAAAAAGTAGAAAGCAAAATAAGTTTTCAGACTTGTGATTATTTTGTGCATTTTTACAGAATGTCTTCATTTATTGAGAGGATCCGTTTCTGCTTTGGCTTTGCCTGTTTTGTTCTGTTGTATTGTGCACACGTATGTGTGCGTGTTGGACCCCAGGAAGAATAGCCAACGCTTATGCTTGTGCCAATGAGGATCCCAACAAAGACAGAGAAGAAAACTCCACTGCTATTACAGTGTTTTCATCTAAAAAAAACAACCAATCATAGCTCAGAAAACGGTGGCCTAAATGTTTCTGACAATTCGCTTACTTGCTCTACATTCTTCTGTCAACATGACTTAAAGTCACAAAGTTGCGTCTACCGTGTTTAACGGCAGATCAGTCCAAACGCACAGCGCTAACAGAGCAGATAATACAGAAACCAGACAGACCAAGTGTCCTATAAATTGTCGACATCCTGTGACTAAAATCTCTCCTGTAACTAACTCCTGATTGGACGACTGTGTTTGATCCGAGTGATCTATTTCGAGAACAGACTGTCTTGTCTTGTCAATAGACAGAAGGCAGAGTGATGCTGCAGGGAGAAGACTCAATAAATGCTACAGAAAACAAGATAAACTCAGACCTGAGATACACTCTTGAAGAACTGAAAATGTAGACAAAAAACAGGGAAAAGGATGCAATGAAATTAATTAGAGAGCCTGACTTTCTCAGACCTTAACCGTGAATTAAGAATACCCCAGGTTCTGGATCAGCTGTTGAAACTTTATCTTTCAAGTTTCAATAAAACAAAAGGCAACTTTTAGTGCATATCAATCTTAAAATCAGAATTTCACTTCAAGTGACTGTCTTCACCACTGAATCAAACAAAAAGTTAAATTATGCAACCTCCCCCAGAGAAGATAAAGCACCCACCAGAGCATGCAGCTCTCTGGGAACAGAATTAATATTCCTAAAATGCTGGGAGGGAGTGTGTGGGGTGAACCTTTTGTCAGAGGAGACCAGAAGGATATGCTTAAGAGGCTGCCTGCTGACTTAATGCAGACTGATAATGACACCATTAACCAGAAACAAAGTGATAAACTCCTGCTCCCAGAGAGTAATGAGCTTTTTTTCCCCCTCCAAGGCGAAAAACTTTGATTAACGAAAACATCCTGCTGACTCTTCCCACCTCAGCCCAGGTGAATCTCACAGAGGACGGCGCCACCACTAGTAGAGGCCACTCGTTTCTGTAAAAGGCTGCTATGCAGATGGCCTGAATTGTCTTTCCCAGGCCCATGTCATCAGCCAGGAGGAGGCGGCCTTGTTTTGACACTGCAAAACTTAAGACACGTTGCAATGTCACTGATATAAGCAGTTCAATAAGAAAACTTGCAGTTAAATCAAAATGATAGGTACAGAAATAATATTAATTATGATAAAAGCCTCTCAATATGTGCAAAGACTGAACATTATAGATGGGCAGCTTTCATCTGGTATTAAGTTATTGGCTACGCCATGCAAAGAGAGCACTAATGGCTTTTCAAAGGCACCTACTTGACTCCCTCCCTTTGGAAGGGCATGAGGCTGCGGGTAAGTGAGGGGTCGATGCTGGAGAGGTCTGCCTCAGGGACGTCTAAAGACCTGGCTTCAGTCCCATCAAACCTGGCAGAGAAAGCCTGGATTATTGCCCTGGGCAGAGGCTCCACCTCCACTGCTGCTATCCCACTGAGAAGATCCACTGGGTATGGAACAACGCACGGTCAGACAAGATGGCAAATGTTGCAGAGACAAACAGGAGCACAGGGATAAAAGCAGCCAAATAAAGCATATGTTGTTACTCACTGAGTCTCTTGTAATCCTCAAGTGAAAAGCTCCACTTCCTTGTTTTCATGTCTGATACACACACAAAAAATATATATTACAACTACAAATCTCAAAGATTAGGAATGCAGAAGCCTCATGCAGACTTTTTCACCATAGCTCTTTGTTGGCATCTGCTTGAACGCTGCAATGACATCCCCGTTATAGCCAATGTCAACCTCAAATTTTGTCCGGGACACCAGGATGCACTGGCCCTGCAGAGTGGCCCCAGGTTTCTGCCAGCCGTTACACAGCTTCAGCAGAGCTCCCAGTGCTGCACCATCACGAGCTTGACTTGTGGCTGCAGTGATGTCTAATGCTTCCATTCCCTCCAGAGGCCTCAGAGACACAGAGGGGATAGAAGCTGCTTCCTCCACTGCAACACAGAGGAAACACAGAGGGAGATGCACCAGCAGACCAAAAAGAATAACTCTGTCATGTGAATCGTTTCTTTATGTTCATACTTAGCTGTCGGTAGTCCTCCAGACTGAAGTTCCACATTTTTGTAGCAGGGTCTGAAGTAGAACAGCTGGATTAGCGCTCCAAAAGACCGTACATGCATTAGGATGAATGAGAGACAAGCAGACACCTACCATAGCTCTTTGAAGGGATGGATTTGAAAACAGCTATCAGCTCAGCATGATAGCTCACTTCTATTCTGAAGCGTCCCTCTGTGTGCAGTACACATCTTCCTCTGGCTGATATGGCAGGTTTCTTTGCAGGTGCTCCTTCTAAAGTTGCTCTTTTTGAGGGAGGCTGTGCCACAGGGCTTTGAGCAGGTTTACTCCCTTGCTTGTAGAATGAGCCAACTGCACCACTGCTGCTGTTAGTGGAGAGGTTGGTGATGGGGTGAGTGGGCTTCACAGCAATGTTCCCTCCACTGGACAAGACACCGCTGCTCACATGTTGACTTGTTGTCTGAGGTAGTGGGTCGGTGACTTGTGCCTACCAAGAAACAGAATGTGCAAGAAATTAGCGAACGGAAAACAAGTTATTTACAACACAAAACTATATAATCAGACATTTCAGGAAAAAAAAATCTCACCTGCTTTGTAAAAGCAGAGCTACACAGGGTGCTCTGATTGATTTGGTTGCCAGATGCCTGCTGATGATTTGAGGCATTGCTTTTGTTCTGGAGGCCTTGAGAGTCATTTTTAAAGGGAGGAACAAACTGTTTGTGTTGAGAGGCCGAGCACTGAGGCCGCGTGTCTTTATAATGAGTGAAGGCACCAGGATCCAAGGAACCACTCTGTTTAGTGGCTTGAGCCTGTGCTGGAGCACTATTATAGACACCCGAGGTCTGCTTATTGCTGCTGATCGTCTGTCCAAGTCTCTGAGCTCTTCTCTCCAAAGCCTTCTGTCTGTTTTCCTCTATCTTCTTCAGCTGCTCTGCTGTCAGCTGATTGGACATCCTGATGAACTCTGCTTCAACTACTACCGTTAACTCGCAACTTTACAGTCATTAAAACCGAATAACAACTCTCACTCGGAGCTAGCAAAGACATCAAGTTAAATAACACAACTGGTTCATTAAGATCGATTGAGGAAAACAAGACAGTTTTGACAGTTACTGAAATCTGACTGCAGGATTCCCTGCTAGCAGTAGCAGCTAACGTAAACTAGCGTGGGCGGCAACAGTAAAACTTTGCAGAACTTAGCCGAAAAATCAGTAAGCAGCATCACAGATGCTCTAAACTTGTGGTACCAAGTAACCGTAGGCGAGCTTCTGATCGAAAGTGGAAACTAACGACAGAAAGTGTTAAGTTTAGCGCACGAAGCAAGCAGGGACATCCGCTGCTAGCCAACAACTTGAGATGGGTCGGTATCTGCCGCGCAGGAAGTGACGTAGAAAAACAAGAAGACACGTGCATGGTGCGAGAACGTCTATTATTCATAAAGCGTTTTAAAATAAGTCACTTTCACATGAAATAGTTTTGATAATAATGCTATGTACTAGAAGTTAACTGAAAGCGATTCAGTAAATGTTGTTTACAAGTGGGACAAAGAAAGTTAAGTAGACATTTTGGTGGATTTTTTGTAATCTCGGTCATAAAACGTTATTTTAATATGGCACACCAATATTATGTTCACGTAAAAAGTGCTTTAATGGTGCGAAAGTCTAGCACGTGAACAGCTGTAATGGAAGACTGTTAATTACAAAATGCGTCACCATTGTAGTCTCGTGCTAAATTATACAGTCTATTGTCTTATGATGTAGAAATGTTTCAGGGAAACTGTAACATCAGGATAGCTAGGACAACTCAAGGAAACAACCCAGTGTTTCTACTTTTAAAGGCAAAATAATAATGATAAAAAAACAACATTTAATGCAGAGAGCTTACTTTGGAAAAAAAATCATATGAAAAATTGTGTGTTCAGAGCCAGCATCAAACTGGAAGTTGACCTAAAAAATACAAGGTAAGAAAAAAAGCATGTCTTAACTTTAATATAAGGACATACATTTCAAATCCTTAATATATTGTCAGTAAAAGTTATATACAAATATGAATGATGTTTGAGTGTAACAAAATATGCATTTTTTCCAGGGTGTGTGTGCATGTATTTATCCGTCTCTGTATTTATAGAAAAGTTCTTAAATTAGACTTAAAGGTTTTTTTTATTTAAAATTTAACCCAAAGAGCTTGAAAAGTGGTAAAAACAAGTATGATGTTTCTGTTTGAAACACATTATGTTTAGTATACCCTTTGAAGGAGATTTATAAAGTTACGGATGAATTAACCATGACTTGAGCAAATCTTGTGTCTCTTGTCTTGTATAATTTTCAGACAAGATGTTAAGAGTTAGTCCAAGTGCACATTTACCTCACAGTTTGAAGCTTTGCCCACAATAAGTATTTATGTCTACAATTCTGTTTAATACTTATATGCAAAATATAAAAAAGCACATTACCACCCTCTAGAGATGCTGCCTACATCAACAAAAATATATTTATTGACATAACTCAGCTTGGATAGAGATGAAGCACAAAGACATAGTACACTACTTTTGACATTCTTTCATACTTTTGATATAAAACATTATTTGAATGATACTGTGATGAATTGCCTGAAAGACCCTCAAATGTCAGTAAATCATTTTTTTTATTTTTTAATGATAAACTGTGAAAACTTTTAGTTTCATCTAAATATATTTCACTCTTTTTTTACTCATATCTTCAGACTGCTGGTCTGTAAAACAAATCTGATAAAATTTGCAGCTGCTTTTTTTCCTGCATCTTCCTTTCACTTTTTTACCAGTTTGTTTTCACAAAAATGTGGGAATAAAGTGTTTTTAGTGGTGTCTTAATTTTACTTTAGCCTATAATTAGACCATTTTAAAAGCTTATCGGCCACTTCCAAAGTAATTATATTTGTCTCAAGTTAAATTGTCCTGTTTAACTGAGCTGTTATTAACGATTTGTATTTGCCCTTTTCTGATTAGCTGAATTGTTTAATTATTGATTACTGACTGCTTTAACTTACTTTTCTGCTCTCTGTTTGCACGATGAAAGGAATCAAACATTATTGTCACCTCTAACTTATTGACTCCTTCAATAATGATGTATTACTTGCCTAAAACAAGAAATGAACCATTTCCCTGTGTGTTTGTCTCCGTCCACAGTTGTAGTAATGAGTTGGCTGCTTGCATCACCGTGCGCTGGTGACGTGTGGCGTCTGGGAGCTGTCCCAGGAATCATGGTGCTGAAGCTGCAGCACCGATTCAGCAGCCAATGATCACAGGAGAATCCAGGGCTACGGATGCTTTCACCCAGAGCAGGACAGTCCGACAATCGCGTTGGATTATAGCGGAGATTTAAACCCATCGGCTTGTTTCTCGGACATGGAAATTCGATAATTGGGGATGTAAGCCTCACGCTGACTTGCCAGCGACCTGCAGTCTGGCTGAGGATCTATGAGAAAAATCCCGAAACTGTGAGTCGTATAGAAATCGGGGTAGCTCGCCAGGTAAGACAGATTTCGCTTCCTAACATGGCACGCCATCGATTGCCTTGAAAGCCTTTCAAGACGTCGACAGTAATCTGAGCCCTGTTCATGTCTTTGGCGCTATGTGTTGTTAAAATGTTTGAATTTAAAGAGTGAGCGCTGACATTTTGTTTTGTAGTCTATAGCAGCCAATTGTACCATAGGCAGATTTGATTCTTGGGTTTCTGGGCTCGTCGTGAATCTGGAGGGAGAAGCCTGTCGAGATAGTTTATGTTGAACAGAGCAGGCAGACTATTAGGGCCATGAAATGACAGTGGGCACTGAGTGAATGGGCCACAGCCTTGTTACTTGAATGCATACTCCTATCAATCTAACATTTGACTTTCTTCTTTTAGCTGTTCCATTTATTGAACTTAATGGCTTCAGACACTTGTTTGCATCGATGGGATTTATTTGCCGATTGGATTTACATTCTGGAGGAAAGACAGTAAAAGATCGATTTAAATACATAAACAAAGAAAACTGAGAGGCTGTTTCAACCCGATAATCGCAGGAAAACGTACCCTCTGCTCCCACTTTCCCTCCCCACCACGTATGAAGTGTTTGCTCATGCCGGGGACCCATACAGTACACACTGATTTCTTCCAGCACCTTTGCACGGTGCTGTGAGTCTGTGGCCGGAGACAGCCTAATGCTGCGCAGCCAGGGCATGCTGAAGAGCCGCTGCTGCGTCCTGCTCGGTGACCTGAGGGTGCTCCTACTCGGGCCACCGGCACCGCCGACACCGCTGCCTCCGCTGACCCCCATGAGCAGCCAAACTACGGAAAGCCATGAAACAGGCGTCACCGTCCCCGACAACAACAACACGCTAACGCGGGGCCACCAGCACGCAGGGGACCGCGCCGGCCCACCTGCTGCAGGAGCCACCGGGCCACCGGGTGGAGAACGACCGGTGTCGGGCTGGGTGGATGCGGCAGAGCTGTCGGCGGCCCTGCGCGGCTGCAGCAGCTCTTCTGATGACTGCTCAAAGGGCAAACTGGAGGAAAGGTTTTCCCTCACCAGCTACACGGAGAGTGGCTTCAGGACGCCTGTGTGCAGGATCTGCTTCCAAGGACCAGAACATGTGAGTCAGGGAAAAATGTTCCCCGCAATCTTAAATTAAGGCATGCTTGTAATGGAGACTGTCAAATTAACCCATTAGCCTCGCTAATATCTTCTTTTTGTAGGCTCAAAATGTTGATATATGTAGCATTAACAGAAATCTCTCACCTGTATTTAGTCTAGGAAGCATGCAAACAATACTGGAGAGAATGTTGCACATGTATACTCAGAAATCAACTTCCATTTGTGATCCTCTGGTTCTCTCTGTGACATGCTCTGGTCAAGCTTCTTCTCCAGCAGTGTTTTAATATGGTATATATACTGCTGGAGATCCCTCTGAGCAGAGATCTTTCTGAATCCTGCAGTCAGTCCTCTGCATGGCTTAAAAAGACAGCTATGGCTCGCAGTGGGAGGATAATGAAAGACCTTATCCCCATGGTTGACAAGTGTGGAGGATACACTGAGATGCAGTAACAACTCATTATAGCCAGGCACTGTGAATTCATATTGACGCATTACATGTGTGGAGAAAAAAAAAAAAAATCAAATAATACCTCTCACTTTCCTGCACTCTCTCACCACCAGGAAACAGAAAAAGTAATAATGATAATGTGCACAGAACAGAAGGGAAGAGGCTCCGAGTAAATCACACAGCATGCCTCCATCTTTTGGGCCATATCGATAATAACGTCACACTACATCAATCAGGAGAGGGGAATCTGAGAGAAGCTGGCTGAGTTGTGCAGCATTAAATATTATTAGTTTGTAACAGAGAAACTGGCACTTGGCAATTTGCAGACACATTAGTTCCACTGTGTGACAGAGCCTTTGAAGCCACATTGACGAATATGTCACACCTTACCAATTAGTATAGTGGAGGTAGGGACGCTCACGAAATGTGAAGCGTGATAGCCGAGGTGTAGAACATAACTTTTTATCCAGCAGTCAGTACTCGTGGTTGCTTTTTCTTTACCCAAGCAGCAGATTTAGTGTATCATTTCATGGTCATTGCACAGTCTACAGCCTCTAATCTCTCTATATTTCATCAACTAATTACTCCAAGAGCAATTCTGTGCATCATTCCACCTCTGAGCCCTGACTTTGTAATTATTACTGACATGGGGTCTACTTAGGAAATTGAAAACAAGGCCTCATCCTTGTTTTTTTTCCTTTTGCTATTTTTTCCCCCCAAAAAACTCCACGGATAGTCTGCACACCGCAGTGCATACAAAACACCGCCATGAAAATGTGCAGTATTTCCCATGGCTTCCAACACGGCTCATCGATGCCTCCTTGAGACATTGCAGCTAGTCAATAGCACTTGATTTGGTGCCGTCGTATCATTATTCAAGTTCTTATCCATCAGCGTTCTTCCTTTTCCTGTCATCTCTGCTGCTGGCTTGGGTGAAGTCCAGATATGGATCTGCTGAGGTGTAAACGAGTACAAGGGGAGTGAGGCTCCATTTGAAAAGAGAGATGAGTGGACTGTCTGTGTGTCACTGTGTGATACAGCCAGTGAGGACATTAGTTATCCTCTGTTCTGCCTTATAGCCTCGGGGATGTCACATAGACCAAGGCAGCCAGTATCTGATTTGACAATCCACCTCCAAAACACTTCCTTCTCCAAGGCTGAGATGCTCGAGGAAGAGTAAAGAATGGAGAAGAGGCATTGCTTTCCTCGAGCATCCCGCTAGAAAAGGGCCTTGAGTCTCTGACAGAGGCAACCAGCGAATGTGCTCCGATGATTTAATATGACATCAAACGATGTAATAACTCTTTGTAACTGAGTTCATGTTGGTGTTTTTGGCCCGCTTTTCTTCGAGGTAACTCACATCCGAAGGCTTGTTGTTTTTCAGGGTGGGTAACACAGCTTTAACGCGAGATATTTCAAAGTAAAACACAGCAACTTTACAAGAAATTCACTCCATAGCACAAAGTTAAGACAGAGGGTTTTGTATATTAGATAAACACGATAAAGGATCCCCCTAAGGCCATGAAACACCATGAAACCCACTGGTCTTCAGAAACAGAATCAGAAATACTTCATTGATCCCCAAGGGGAAATTGCTTTTTGGTTTACAGCTTCTCCCATTCAATAAGTGTTAAAATATAGGAAAAGAACAAAATATAAACACAAGTGTTATATAAAAATTGAAATATATGTGAAAATACTATAAAGTTATGGATGTTGCACAGAGGACATTAGTTACTGCACATTACTTCCTGAATCAAAATAAGTCCAGAGTAAACCCTGAAGCACTCAGAGTGAGAAGTCTGAGAGAGTGAAGAGTTATACAGTCTGATGGCCACAGAGAATATGTGGAAACTCAAACTGCTAATGTTTGAAAAATGATCCTTCAGACACCCCCAGACACAGACAGCTGAGCGAATGTCAAATGAAATGGGAAGCAACGTGTCTATTAGTGCATTTATTTTTCTTGCAGCTTTTTCAACCCGTTATCATTAAGAATCCTGGCATAAGCATTTTCTTTATTCGAGCTTGTTGTTTCAGACATGAATGTGACCTCGTCCCTCGAAGAAGAAGCTATCTCTCTGAATCTCTTCACAGATTTTCAGGAAATAATCCAGTGGTGCACAAACTTATGGAAAAAAAAACCCAAACGTAAAGAGAAGTATATAGAGAGAGGTCAAGAAATATTTCCATGCGTGTGGCGTCCTCTCCTGAAGTGTCATGCACCATTACATCCAAGTGGCCTTTAGGGCTGATGCTTCTACTGTCCTGTCCTCACTTCAGCAGCGTGTTGAGAATATGTGAGTCCCTGCTGCTTAGAAAAAAAAAAAAAAAATGCTGGCTCTTCCCTTCTAAATCAAAACACACATAATGCACTTGCACAGTGTTTGTCTGGGGCACAATGAGAAGCCTCGAGGGGTCAAGTTAGCATCATTTTTTTCAATGCGGCCCCACTGTGCTGAGGCACTTTGCTCTCCTTATCTATCATTGGATGGCTCCTCTGCCATTTGTTGGGAATAGATTATAAATAAGTTACATAAGCATTTGTTTCTCAGCCGAGCGGAGGTCTATATGAGCTGTTAATTCACAATTTTAGATTGTAAACTCTAGTAGCTCCTCAGCTGAATTACTTTTAAAGAGCCTTTAACTGTCACTGTAAGCTTAATGGTTCCTGTAAAGTAGCAGAGTAGTAGCACGCTCCCAGCGTCAGTTTTATGAATGGCTATTAAAGGTAAATCAATTTGAAATTATGTGACTCTGATTTTTTTCTACATTATCCCTCCTTCACCTCTAACATGTTGGTTCAAATGTGTCTTCCCGGATGACTGCAGTACAGCTTGTTCTTATCAAAGAAACGCTTGTGGCTTCAATGTCACTGGTTATTATAAAAATTGCTTCATTCAGTTGCTTTGGGAGCTGATTGATTTAAACACAATTTCCCGTCTCCTCCAGCTAATAGGGTTCACTTTCATTGATTCCACATCTTTAATAAATGTGAATAGCCATCGCTAATTTAGTTACATGTCGTAATGCACGTTGGGAGTTGGAGAAAATGAGGCGTTCACTTCACTGAGGTGTTTCAAGGAAACAGAGAAAGGGAAAGCTCAGCCAAGTTTTCTAAAACATTGTTCTAATGTGTTATTTTTTCAATGATATTTGCTGTTTGATCAACAAAAGGACATTTAGTTATCACTTTCTGTTTGCGTGGGCTGGAATGCCACATTTGTTATCAGCCTCTCTTACTCTCTCTCCAGCCTTAGTTGTACTGGACTGATCTAGGTTTCAGCTCTTGGCTGCAATCAGGCCAGTCACAGTGAGCGGTCTGAGTCCCACTGGACACGGCAGAAGTGTTCTCGTGCTCCTGCCAATACACTCCCACCCTGACCATCTGTAGATGGGCCTTTTCTCCTCCAGATCCCTGCTTTTTCCCTCCTTTCTCCTCGACCAGAGCACTGCCCTGTCTGTCAGGGATGTCAGCACAATGACGGTGTGGACAAATCATTTTGAAACTCACTGTGATTTGCATTCCTTCCGACAACTTCTAAGCCTTGTTCGGGGTAGATAGGGACGCAGGTTATATTCAGTTTTGAATTAACAATACCAAGGCTTAGAGAGAAGAGTGAATGCCTCAGCTTAGAGAGGAGCGCTCTCTTGCAGCAGAAGGGGCTGGCTAATTTATTTTTCATTCACTACAGGGCTTTTGTTCAGTCTCATTAAGATTAAAGGGTATGTACAAGAAGGTCCTGCTTTGAATTTTATAGATCCAGGTTTCTTTAACTGCAGGTCAGGACCTGAAAAGAGAGCTGGGCTCCATCTTTTGGGTCATCATAGCGGATATGACATGAGTAGTAATATATTTTAATGAGTCTGGGGCCCAGGGTGAGAGCTTATAAATCTCATTTGTTCCTCGGGCTGAATAGGGCTTAAGAACATTTGCTGGTTAAGGATATGACTGAGCACATATTGCTGTTAAGTGAAAAGCTTGTGATTCCAAATTTAATGAATTCCTCAATGTCACTTTAGTCGATGAGGTTCTGTTAAATGTAAAACCTTGGAAGATATTGTGTCACATCTGAAATCCTCTTCCCTTTGCTTTGATATTCTCCCCACAGGCTGTGTCAAGAGTCTTTCAAAGTGGATGGTATAAGATCTAATGCAAATAGTAAAGACTTCTTTGGGCATTTCCAACACACCTGAAAATAATAATAAATGAATAAAAAAAGTAAAAAGCAGTGTTTCTTCCCTGAAAATAACCCATCTGTAACACTGTAACGCTGTCTTTACAGGTCGATAAGGCAGCTGCTGAAGTTGCCACTAATACTGGAGAGTAGATTACATCAAATCAGTTCTTGTCATTGCTTTCAGAGATACTTTATTTAATTTAGAAAGCACATCATCTTTCAGGGTCACGACACAATCAGACTTGACACGGTGAAGCTGCGTGCTTTTTCTGTGCACCTAATATCTCAATTTTCCGGTCGACTTTAATCCTTGAGACTTCTCCATGCATTCTCAACGCATTTATATGCAGCCCTTAGCTCTGAAATTTTTGTCTTAAGGACTCTTTTGTCGCACGTAAATAATTTTAAATGACCGTCTTGCTGTACCAGTAGACTTGTATTGACTGTAATAAAGATAGGAAGCAAGTAGAGGAGGAAAACAGGGAGTATAGGAAGAGGAGAGAGAGAGAGAGAGAGAGAGAGAGAGAGAGTGACTAAACGTAAAATTGCGCTCTTCTTTTGAAGTAACATATATTTGGAACTATAAAAGAATATTTTCGTATATGTGACAGCCAAATTCCCCCGTAGCAGCTGCAGTAGCAGAGCACCTTCAGCACAGCGTTTCTCAGCTTTGTTGGGGTTTGCTCTCTGACAGAAGCTTCAGTGACTAATCCCCCCCTTTTCAAAGCTACTGGTAATCAAGCATTGTGCCTGTCAACTAGGTGTGAGGCAAAGCTCTCATTTCACACCTGAACTGGTGTTCTGCTATAATATGACTGTGCAGTGCTGTGCACCCTGTGCCAGTGAGTTTGTGTGTGTGTGATAGCTCGGCTGACTGTGCATGCAAAGCTCTCAGGAAATCAATAAGCAAGCACAGAGAACTCTGAAGAAATATAAATGTATGTTTAGTGTAACCCAGAGTATACCGCATGAAAAAAAAGGTCATTAAGCAAAAGTGTCAGCGGGTCGATGATGGCCATGGGGAAATGCGTTATATATTTTCTGAATCACAAATCACTACAAAGTCTGCTCCTAAGCTGAAGTCAAGTCAGAGCAAATCCTTTTCCTTCACCGCACTGCGTTGGTAGCAAAGCTCGTGTTGCACCACCCGTAGCAAATTTCCTCCAAGCGAGATGTGAGATAAAAGTGGACAGAAAAACATGTATTTATGTGTCAGGTTAAAGGTGAAAAGCATGTCCTGGGTTGCCCAAATTAACTGTTTCTGCCTTCGTCCTTCAGGGGGAGCTCCTGAGCCCGTGTCGGTGCAGCGGGTCAGTACGCTGCACCCACCAGCCCTGCCTCATCAAGTGGATCAGTGAGAGAGGCTCCTGGGCCTGTGAGCTCTGCTACTACAAATATCAGGTCATCGCCATCAGCACCAAGAACCCACTACAGGTGAGCTGGAGGTGTTATTAAACACTGATTTGAGTTTCCTGGAACAAGGAGGTTCTAACAAGCTCACACTGAGATGAAAAAGCTGAAAGCAGTCATGAAATGTCTGTATTGACAGAATTGTTGGGGTTTTCTTTTTTGGCAAACATGAAAAACGCCTCAGGCCTTCCTCTTTTAGGACTCATTTAGATGCATGTTTGGTTTTCATCAGTTTTTATTTAGCACAAAACACTTAAGACGCCGTTTTCAGGAATTTCACTGTATTCACTGCAGCTCTAATGGTTCTCAGATCACAAAGCGAGAAATTCCGCTTTAAAGGCGCGATGTTCTTGAATTAAACACGCCTTTTTCTTTCTGATCTCCAGAACACAGAGATTGCAGAAACATCTTTTCTCTGTGTTAGACTCTGGTGATGATTGGGTCCTTTGTGAATATACAAAAAAGTTTCTTTCTATAAATCGGGCAGCAGTGATATGAAGAATCCTGCTGATACTGTCCGATATCAAGCTTTTCACCGGGAGTCAGCTGTAGTGTTCCCGCCTGTGAACAAGTTTCAGTTTGCAGATGTTTAACAAAATGCCTGACAAATAATTTAAACTTTTAGTATTTATTGTTTTGATTTTGGTGCTTCTGTTCACGTTAAACAGTTTAGGAATTCGATTTTCAGCCTCTTTAACCCATTGAGAAGATATTTAAAGAAGTGCTTCCTCCGTCTTTGTTCCACAAAGGGTCTCCAAAAGGTTTCCCATTAAAGTCAAGAGAGACAAAAGAAAGCGTTTAAGAGCTTATCTGTTGTGTGGTTTGTGTCTCCTTTCAGTGGCAAGCCATCTCCCTGACAGTGATCGAGAAAGTGCAGATCGCAGCTGCCATCCTGGGCTCCCTGTTCCTCATGGCGAGTATCTCCTGGCTGGTGTGGTCGTCCTTCAGCCCCTCAGCCCGCTGGCAGCGACAAGATCTGCTCTTTCAGATCTGCTACGGCATGTACGGCTTCATGGATGTCGTCTGCATCGGTGAGGTGCTGGATGTCACATCAGAGGAGTGCTTTTTTATTTGTTTGATTCTCTGGAATCCTGTGGGCACTTAAACAGCTGAGGTTGATAATGAGCATCTCTCGTATGGTTACATTGTTCTCAGCTCATTATGCATTCGACAAGCAAAACAAATAAAATGCCAAAGGTGTGGAGTAGAATCAATAATTCTGCCACTGGCTGAGCACAAATTATAGTGAAATGTGAATGCCCTGAACTATTGATAATCAATAAAACAAATCAGTAAAAACTAATTCATGCCAATACTGAGAGTGTGGAGTCTTGTCACGTCACACTGGCCCACAGTTTGTGTTGCATACAACATTTTGTAAATCCACTGAGTTACAGTAAGGATATTAAAGATGATGAAATGCTCACAGCTCACTTTATCAATAAAACATGAATTCAGCTTTTGCAGCAGCTGAAGTGGTTTCCATAGCATAAATTAAAGTGTGTTCCTCTCTACAATAAAAGCTGCGTGCTCTCACATTACACAAGAGGGAAAAAGGTGCAGTAACCATCTTTTGGATCTGTGTGGGTGTCAACACGGAAACTCATAGAATCCGCTTTAGCCTGCTGTCCTCCTCTGCAGCCCGGGGGTGCGCGTGTTTGGAAAGACAGCGTGATGGCATCTCGCATTAGGAAAAAGTCTGACTGTCACAGCGGCAGACAGGAGGATGAGAGGAAGAGCAGATTGATCGTCTCCGGTTTGGTGGCGAGGACTGACTGCCGAGTCATTAACTCTGCACTTTACAGAGATTAACTTGTCACCTGGCAGACGTTAAAGAGCAAAGCCCCGACTTTTTCTCATGTGCAAAGTCTGAATGAGAGAGAAAGAGGTGAAGAGGAGGGACCAGGTTTTCAATGAACTCTGTAAACATACTGGAAGAGGGTCTGAGTTACGAAATTGTTATACTAAGCAGTTGTCTCTTTCTCTCTGTAGTTTTTACTGTAATTCAGCCACGTTATCTAATAGACCAGAGGACAACCACATATCATAACTGCAATAAAAGGCACAAACACTTAAAAAATTCAGAGGTTGTGTGGTAAGTCTACACTTTCTAGAAACGGCTCTGCTTGCACTTCCTGCAGCAGCTATGACAGAAAACATCTGTTAAAGGAGAACGGTTGAGTCTAACTGGATTTCCCTTTACAAAAAAGCAGTTACAAGCTGGGGTCAGAGCATTTTCTGCTACAGATTGATTTCAATTTTCTAGATCTGAAGTTCAATGAACCCAAATCGATAAGCAATTTTAAACTGCGTTAAGATGTTATTGAACAACCCCAGAGACCGGATCCATAATTTTTGAGTTTGGCTGTGTCATAAGTTGTTCCATGTCTTCAGTTTTTAAGGGAAGTCTTATCTGTGGGTTATTGCTCTGAACTTTTAAGATGAGTTGTTTTGTTCTACTGTTCCCCAAACTATAACCTCCTGCAGGCTTCAACACAATGAATCTACCACTGCAGAGATATAAATCACTTTGTTGTGTCATAAAGTTTGCTGCCAGACACTGACATTGTCTAATTGATGCTCTGATCTTCACAGCATTAATCGTCCATGAGGGACCGTCTGTGTTTCGAATCTTCCACCGCTGGCAGGCTGTGAACCAGCAGTGGAAAGTCCTCAACTATGATAAGTCAATGGACAGTGATGACCTGAAGAACATATCTGTGGACAGAACTCTGTCTCAGCCCAGCCCGGGCTTTCAGACTGGCCTTGGAGTGTCCACCTCCACCTCCTCGCTGATGGTAGTAGCCTCAACAGCTGCTGGATCCACTTCCACAACTGTGGTGACGGGGGTACAGGGGGGACTGGGAACACATGTGGACCCAAGCAGCGGCAGCACAGTGCCGGACCAACACTGTCCCTACAGCATCCTCCACCTCCTCAGCCACCTGAGGCAGCCGGAGCCTCGCAGCCAACCCAGCAATAGCACACGAGAGCTGGTCATGAGAGTCACAACAGTCTGAGGAGTCAGACGAGGCCTTATCTCACACGGGGGTGAAAGATTTATGAACCAGCTGACAGTTTAAAAAAAAAAAAAGTCCTAACTTGACTGCACTGGATTAATACCATGTTGTTGTTTGTTTCAAAATGCATCTCTGATGTCCTTACATGGATTGAATAAAAGTCAAAGGTGTTTGATTTGCAGATTGGTTGGAAATGTTTCTGTCTGGTCTTAGAGGTGATTCATATTTGCTAACATTGGCAGAGATATTAATCTCTAACTTATACGAGCAAGAGACGGTCGCGTTCAGGAGGTCTCTTTCGACTCAGGAGCTACCTCAATTATTTTTACTCTTTAACTGAAATGTAAAGAACAAGATATCTGTCTGTTTCACATAACACTGACACAAAAATAACTTTGGAAAGATCTTAGACCATCCTCTACATTCTGTTTTTTACCACATAAAAGCTTCTTAGAACCACAATCTGGATGCCAATTTTCACTGAAGTAGAGATTATTTGTGACTTCTTCGGGATGGATTTTGCCTTTTTGTAAATGCATGCATTTTTAAATTTTAGACACATGATAGGAAAACATTGCATAAAATACAACCCCAACTCAAATGAAGATGGGATGTTGTGTAAAATCCTTTGCAAATCCTGTTTAACCTGTGTTCAATTCAATACACAACATATATATATATTTATTGTTTAAACTGATAAACTTTATTTTTTTGCAAATATTCTCTTATAAATACTCGTAGTTCAAATATTCAAATTCTTTGCAATTGTATATTGAGAAACATTGTTCTTAAACTGTTGGACTATTTGCTCACACAGTTGTTCACAAAGTGGTGAACTTTGCCCCATTCTTGCTTGTGAACGACTGAGCCTTTCAGGGATGCTCCTTTTATACCCAATCATGACACTCACCTGTTTCCAATGAACCTGTTCACCTGTGGAATGTTCCAAACAGGTGTTTTTGAGCATTCCTCAACTTTACCAGTCTTTAGTTTCCGCTGCCCCAGCTTTTTTAAATAACATATTACAGGCATATAATTCATAATGAATTAAATATTTGAAAAAAAAGTGTATTAGTTTGAACAATAAATATCTTGTCTTTTTAGTGTATTCAGTTGAATATAGGTTAAACATGATTTGTAAATCATTGTATTCTGTTTTTATTTACATTTTACAGAACTTCATTGTTGAGGCACACAACATCACTGAGAAATGCCTTGAAAATTTTGAGTAATTTAAGGATTTTTGGTCTTTCATTGTGAAATTGTAGGAGTCCATTATACACAGTATTGTTCAAAACAAACTTACTTTTTTAACAGTAGCTGAGGAAAATATACTGAACCCTTATTCCATGTTATGCAAACTGAATTAATGGAGCACTCCTGTGATGCAGAGGGATACCAGTGTTAAATTTGCCTCGCAAAGATGTTCTATTACAGGTGTCACATCAGAGAGAATATTACAGCAGGTTTGATGCTGATTAAATCTATGAGTTGATGTAAATGTCAGGCAGGAAACAGAGCTGTAAACAGTCAAATCAATGCAGCTTTAATGCGCTGTTTAGCAAGTCAGATTATTTTGCTTTGTTCTTCATCTTTAGTGAGCACTTTGTTTCTTCCTTCTCAGGCATTATTTTTTGCATTTGCTGGAATGTGTGCGAGATTTTGAGGGTGAGCTTTGTTCTCTTCGGAATACTACGGAAGCCCTTTGCAGGCGTGCATCTGAGCATTTTAATTATTTAGATTAGTCATATATTTTTTTTTCATTTGAATATTCAGCTATCCCACTAACCAATAAAACAAAACACGATCAGAAACAGATTGAATAAAATAAAAATATCTGTGCCACTTTCTTTCAGCTTTACAATATTTAAAACAGATCATTTCAGACAGTCATGAGCTAGCTAGCTTAATTAGCGTTGTTGGTATCTCCATGCATAAAGACAGGCTCCTTTGTTTCAAAGCAGTCGCTTCACACGCAATCTATATTCATGTTCAGAAGTGGCTCACAAAGCCAGTGATTTTCCTGCCTCTTTGCTCCCAGATTCAAATATGCACTTTGATATTTTTTTTTCCACAGCTCGTTTCATGTCTATAAAAGATCAATTTGATCCCAGGGGACACCAGAGCTCTAAAGCATCTTGTGAGAAGGAAGAAACCTGGTTTAAAACATGCACACAGTGACACCGGCACAGAGATGAAGTTCCTTTTTTCCTTCCCTAAAAGTCAACGAAGTGGCACTCTGGTGCTGTGCAGGGACACACTTTGCATTACAGCTCTCTCATTTGGATGCAGGCTCCTTAAAAAGCAGTTTGATGCTAATATTATCCGTTACAAACAGAAAGCCAAAGCTGATCATAGTGTGAAACATTTTTCACAAGCTTTGCCTCAGATGCCTTTGAGCTGTCTCCAACATGCATTACATTAAAACACATCATTAGCCTAAAATATATCTCATATGAATGATCTGCATTAAATTAAAAGATGCTGGAGCTTACCATTGTGCAGTTTATTTTCACTCCTGTGAGATTTTGCGAAGCAGCAGTGCACCGTAATGATGTCTGATCAGTGTGAAACTGCTTCTGCTTACAACTTGAACAGCTTAACAAAGAATTTTACAGCTGTTCTGAGAGAACACAAAGTATTCCCCGTTAAATAATCCAGACCTTAAGAGAAAAATCATGAAAAGCATCAGATGTGTTCAGTTTAGCCCTTTGTGTTCTCCCTAATTTATCTCCATGTTACCTGGTGGATGGGCTATTTTGCAACTCTGCAATTCCTCATCATAATCAAATGCCAGGAGTACAGTATCTGCAGAGAATCAGGTAGCGCTGTGATTTTCTGCTGAATTATTTAAGCCACAAGATGCTGATATCAATGGGTTGGAGCTGTTCTATGGAATCAACTTGCAAAGGAGCTCAGAGGTTGCACAGAGTTCAAGAATCTGCTTCTCTCTGTTCTCTTCACACCCTGTCTCTTTGAATTTACGGGTTCACACACCTGTCTCTGATAAGAGTCACAAAACCGCAGATGCAAGTACTTTATTAACTGAATGTCATCTCCCAGGATTGATGTAGTTTATGGTATGCATTTAAAATATCATCATATCAAAGTCACGCTTGTCATGCTAAGATTTAGTCCTGTAGATGTTGAGTTATTATTGCATTGTTAGTTCATTCTCAAACTGTCCGTTCAAACTAAACGCCATCACCAGCAAAGTTGTTTAAGCACCATTTACTCACATTCCTATTCCTCACATTTAAACCCAGGAATTTATGTGGAAGTATATGAAATTTTGAAGCTTTTAATATTTATGTTTTTTTTTTTTATATTTGCTACTAAAGGAAAAGCACTGGGGCACTTTGCTGAAAAAAAGAAACATTTTACAAACCAGGGATTTCAGGAGGGTTGTCTGTCTCCAGGTAAAAAAAAAACTGCATTGCTTTCATCTGCAGATAATTGACCCAAAAAGGATTTTTGCAGACTATATAGAACACTGAACCTTTGAAACTGGGTAAATTGCATACAGCTAATGTGCTATCCAAGCAGGTCATCTGAGGTCTGAATCAGACTGGCAGAAAGCACTGCTTTCATTACCTCCAACTTTTGCTACATCTGAGAATGAAAAGGAGAATTTTGAAGAGCTGAGATGAGGTATTATGAAGACAGGAGCATTGATAGTTACTGACAATGTTTGGAAAAATTGCAGGAGAGAGAGGCTTAGCACCTCTGGACAGGTTCTTACTGAATACTGAAGCTGACATCCACTATTTTTGTGCACAGAAAAAAAAAATCTGTTGCATTATTCATACTGATACCAGAGCTGATCGGGATTAATTTATGCTTCTTACACTAACATGAGCATATCCAGACAATACGGTGTTCAGGGAGGACCATACGTCAGTCCTGTCTTGTCTGTCTTTTAGATCAAATACAGACTTTAAATAATGTGAAAACCACCATATTGTACCACCGCACATATTTATGCCAGCATTTGTACAAGCTCTCAATCAAACCAGGCAATATTACAAAAGGCACTCTCTATGCAGGACACAACTGTTGTAATATTTGCCCAAAGCTCTCACAAAGGTAGGCTAGTATCACAAAAGAAGTTCAAGTTCAGATAATGCATAAAACATCAGGTTCATGATCAGTGCATTGGAGCGAGCAACATTCAAGATGGCGAACACATGCCTCCCCCAAGCAGCAACCTCCAGTCTGAAAATATGAGACAATGCTGAAGCGCTAAAGTCTGCTGTTCCTCGAGTGTCCGCTTGAGGCTGGCTCCAGAAGTACCGGAAGTCACAAACACACCAAACAAAAAAAGCAGTTTTCACAGCCAAAATAAGCACATTTACAGCCTGGTACAAAGAATGTCTACCGTCTGAATCGTTAATGATGCTAACGGCACAGTAACAGCCATAGGATGCCCGGCAGTCACGTGATCTGAGCTGTGCCTCTGATTGGACAAACTGGCGATCTTAATATTGTGGAAACTGCCGAGTTAGAAAAAAATTCACCCCCGTACAGTGCGTGCCGTTAGTGGAATCAGCGATTCAGATGGGAGACATTCTTTGTACCAGGCTGTAAATGTGCTTATTTTGGCCGTGAAAACAGTTTTTTTTGGCTTGGTGTGTTTGTGACTCCCGGTACTTCCGGAACCAGCCTCAAGCGGACACTCGAGGAACAGCAGACTTTAGCACTTCCACATTATCTCATATTTTCAGATTGGAGGTTGCTTCTTGGGAGACTCACAGTCCGCCTCATTTCTAATATGGCCGCGCCGGCTGTTTTGCTTCAAGTCTGTTTCAGAAACAGATGAGTGACGTCACTGAGACTATGTCCATTAATTATACAGTCTATGGCCTCCCCATGACATACACACACTGATCCTGGAAGTAGCTTTGATTTTAAGTTCTACCTCAACCTACCCGAGTGTTGTATAGGTGGACTTGAGTTCAGGGGGGTAGTTAAGTTTGAAGAAAAAGAGTTAAAAGTGCAACCTGAATGGTACTCAAATATCTCTTTACACTTAATATGAGCCATATTCATTTAAAGTCTAGATTTAAATCCAACAGTTCTCCCTAAGTCTCAGCACTGGGATGTGATGCAGAGATCTCTGGTGAATAATCTCAAAAAACAATCATATGAGGTGATTAGAGGATCCATTTCCAGTAAAACTGTGGGGATAAACCTTCACACTCACACACAAACACTCAGGCACTGACTCCAAACAGCTACAGCTAAGATTCACACCCAGGACTAATCACTGTTAGACAAAAGACAATGTAGTCTCACCATCATTTGAAAACCTCCCCATTGTTTCAAAACATCATCTATTCTGCAGCCTTCCATCATGCGGTGACAGACTTTTTCAAGAGAGGGACTTAAAGATGAGAGACAGTCTGTACTTTAAGTGTCATAACTGATTATCAGTCAAAGAAATGATTCTCCCTGACAGGTTTGCAGCTCATGTTCGCCCCCTGGTGACTCAATGATACACTGCAAATAGGAAACAGGCTTCTCCAAGTACTATGAGCTCCATTATCACACTAAAGGGACAAAAAACAACAACAACAACAACAACAACAACAACAACAACAACAAATCCAAGTACAGACCCAGGTTCTGAGATTTGATTTTCACATTTTAATGGAGGATTAAAGAGTTTAGATTTGAAAGGATTGTAATTTATGTTCAATTAATTCCATTCTTGGACTGTATTTCACCAAAAAGCTTACAGCAACTGAAAGTTGTAGCCAGTTTTGGAATTCTGAAAAATTCTAAAAATACGGTTGTATATTGGAATGACTTTTTATTTCTTTCTTCTTTTTTTTTCTTCAGATCAGGCGGATTTTAACTCAAGTTTAAAGCTGTTTTGCACTTGTGTTAACTTTTAATTGACAGAGAAAAACAATCAAAGAAAAAGGACATGACATCAGTGTTCTTACTTTATAGATTCAGACGTTCTTTAATGTAAATTATAGTCATTTAACATCAGCCTCCTAATCTAACATGAATACATCTACTTCACCCTGATCTGAAATTATGAAATGTTTAAATATGTATCCGTACACTATAGATTTGCATGTTATGATAATGATAGTTTTAAAATTATTTCTGTGCGAAAGGATGTCAAGTACTTTTAAAGTCACAGAATAAATGATATGAAAATGTTTTAGTTCTTAAATTCTTACAACCTGTCAGGGACTCTAATGAAGGCTATTTAACCGTTATTAACACATCAAGGTCTGAGAACACTGATGCTGAGGGAGGCATGCTGCTTTATTTGCATAAAATGCTTGTGTTCAAGAAAAAAAAGTTTTAGGAGGATCTCCACAATCACAAATCAAATTTATTCTGAAAGAAAATTTGTTAAGATTATATATATTTTAGTATATAAATGTAAAAATAGTCATATTCACTGCAGTAGAACTGATGTGTATCTATCCTTGGAATCTGAACGGGTCATTACAATCAGCGATCTGCTTCATTCCTTGTGGTGCACAGCTGCTCTACCTGTGAATGTTAATCGTGATGCAGCAGGCGTTTAAAAAGAGCTGTTGCCCAGGAGAAACAATCTCAGATTGCCTCCCTCCCCCTTAATCGCTCACTTGCTCACTCAGCATCTCTCCAGAAATGCCCCCTCCATGCACACACCGACATACACACACACCTATATTTCTACACACACACACACACACACAGCCTCACACATCCTCACACTTGGGTGCTCTGCAAACAGCAGCAGCGCTCTGTGAGCAGGTCAATAGGCGTATCACTGCATTTCTCTAATTGAGCCCCTGATGAGGAGTTTCCTGAGCACGCTGTCTTGAGCGTCGATACACAGACAGGCTTGCACACTAATGCAGTCCTGCTGCTTGTCACACAGCGTCAGAGTACAGCTTGTGACATGAATTAAACACATCTGCCAAATAAGGACAAATACATCTAAATCTGCTTAAAACCAAAACACTAGTCTTCAGTATCTGGACAATGGGCCTGTTTTCTTCTTGCTTTTTCAGTTTGTCAGCATGCTTCTTCTTTGCCATTAACTTGAGAAAACATGGGTCATATTTTTAGTGTTAAAAGAGATCTGGTTATCTTAGCTCCCATTCCATCACAATGTGCATGATAGAAACACAAGATAAAACCTGTTTGTTTATGGGAGGGTTCCGCTTTTGTTTAATCTGTTCTGCGCTATCCTTAAAGCCTGCAGCAACTATGAAGTTTTATAGTTTGACTTAATGCTGATGCAGTTGTGTGGAGGTTAAAAAAAAAAAAGTCCAACTCCTTCAAGAAAAAAACAATCAAAAGTTTTGAAAATAGTTTGAAAGTAGTAGATCGTCTTTACAGTTTTGGGCAGGAAGCTTCCAGTTCCAGTGTTTCTGTCTTTGTTTAAAAGCTGCTGCACAATATAAGACAATTAAAGTGAGGAGTTTTTATGATTTTTCAGATTTATGATGTGAGTCTCTTCAGCAAAAGGAAATTGGAGTCAATAAAAAAGCAGCACCAGTACCATTCCCTTTAGATTCATTCAAACACTTTCAGCCCAAAGGTGCCTGTATGAGCCTGACCGCACATAAACCCACCAACCTTTGTTTCACGTTTCGAGATAACATTAGATTGATGTAACTATAATATGAGAATGGGAAAGGGCTGTGCAGGTAAATCCATTTAAATGATCCAAACGACCTTGAAGGTAGTTTAATATCACAGAGCAGGGCCTGCTGAGTGTATAACGTAACATTCTCAGCACAGGGTATCTGCTCTTGGTTTTTAAATACTTAAGTTTAATCATGCATCAAGTTTCAATCATCATGCAGTGTGACCTTGCCACGGTTACTACAGTAAGGACACACCTCTGCCCCTGATTTATGCAGAGAAACAATTAATAAAATCATGTAGGCATGGGATAAAAGACAAGGGGATAAAAGACAGACAGGTCATCAGTAATATTCTCTTTACAGTACATTGTGTGAGGGGGAAAATGTCCTTACAGGGACAATGAGAAATTGATTTAATGTCTGAGCTCATAATGCGGCATCTCTAGTGTTATTAATGCAGAACACGTTTTATGTTTTTTATTGATTTGATTTGGAATGAGTGAAACAAACTGATTTGGGTTACCTGAATGTTGACTTTAAGTGATCAACAGGATATTGAGTTTGACTTGTTTTAAGTCACATCCTGGAAAATGCTGATCATTTATTAAAAGGCTGTGAAATTTGGACCACTAGAACTTCTGTGTGTATAACAGGGTGTCACTTGGACCATGTGGGAGGTGAGAGGCCAATCAGACGCAGGTATGAGGTAATAGGTGGACTGATTGACAGCAGGTAAAACTACAGCTTCCTCACATGCATGTACGGTATTGTAGGTGTAATCATGTGGGTCTGTCAGTCTTTCAGGAATAATTAGTTTCTCTTGGTGTATGACTTGCTGTCTTAAGAATTTGCTTAGTTTTTTTTTTTTTTTTTTTTTTTTTTTTTTTTTTTTTTTTGCATTTGTGTATTTAATAATAATCTTTATTCCAGATCCAATGGGATCCACATCACAAAAAGAAAAGAAAACATCAAAATAAAAATATAACACATAAGAAAATACAAAGCTTTCTATTGTGTTCAGTGTCTAAAATACAAACATGTTCGTCACTGACTCCACAGCCTGGAAGAACATCTGACAGAGCTGCGTGCAGGGTTAAACAAGACAGTGATTAAGTCATTTTCTGACTCAGATATCCTACACATAAATTTAAACATCAGGTTACGTATAACAGTGGGACAGGTAGGTACCCCAACCCCAACAAACATCTAACTTGCACTGAACTGCTTGATTTGAGAGTTCTAACCTCAGTGTCCTTCTGATTCTAGAGCTGCAGCTGGGTTGGCCTTTATTTCCCAGTGGGATCAAAATACTGGGAGTTCCCTCACTGTTGATGCACTTTGGGTTTGTGGTTGCACTTTCTCTTAGTAGTGTGGTGTCTTGCAAGCAATAGTGAAATGTATAGTTGAGTTATCACAGCCAAAATAGAACAAAACAAAACAAAACAAAACAATCAAAAGTGACGTTAGCTTGTTAGATAATGATATTTTATTGTCTTAAATAAAGTATCTTTCTTTCAGGGGAGTGCTCAGTATATTTTCTTTTTATACAAAGCCCTATAAAGTAAGTTAAGGTGCAAAAAATGTTAATAAAGTGATATGCTAACCCAAAACCTGCAAATATGTTTGGAACCATAACCATCTGACTTGTGGTTTATCTTAAAGCAGGCTCTAACAGTGTTTATACTACAGAGCAAAGTGAGGTTTTTTTCCGCACAGCTTATTTTATTACACTGACAGAACAAAAATGTGCTCAGCTTACAATGATGAGAAACAGAGAGAGGAGACAAATTACTTTGGAGGACAAATTTGATTCTTTTTGTTTAAAAAAAAAAAAAAATCACAAGCCATCAGAATAGAAGCAGATAAATTTCCCATCGAAGGACAGAATGATTACTAAAACTTTCATCCTTGGGGAGTTGCAGCAGCTGAATTCCATTATGACATCTCTGATGCTTAATGGTCTCTTAAGATATAAACAAAGTGTAAGTGAACACAGCTCTCTCCATGTAAGGATCTGCTGCAGGGGAGTTCAGAGTAAAGCAGTTCCTGGAGAGAATAACTCTCTGATACTCACTTTTATTCGGTTAAATTAAGCAGATAAATAGATAACTTCTGTTTATCTAAAGTCACTTTACTTCTCAGAGTAAGGTCTGTGTCTGGAGACTGCATCATTTGACCAATAGCAGACAACAAAACAAAAGTTAACTTTCCAATCATCCATGGCGCGTGCGTGTGTGTTTGCGTATTCCTACACCCTGGACGCGCTCGTGCGTCAGTTAGGAATCAAACGGGCGGCTCCTCGACAGAAAGTAACCGGACCCAGTCTGTTGATATGGGGACCTTTCCGATTGAGATGATTATCTGCTGAATTTCCTGAAAGCCTCAAAGAGCTATTTGGGTTTTACTTTATCCGCACCGTCGCCGCGGTGAGTACACTTTATGTTTAAACTTTTGTAACTGGTCTATGCAATTTAGAATCAAGCTAACTTATGGATCGTATTTGGTCGGTGTATTGAAGTTGTTCAGCATTTCCACCCCCCTGCATTTATTAAGTTATGTGATAAAGAAGCCAATAAGATCAGAAGCATTGCTCAACTAATGTAAGGCTGTAGTTAAAGTAGACTTTTCATGTCAAAGCTGCTCAATCTAATGTATGACACTTTATTTAAGGAAGCTTAAAGCTATGCAATTGACAAAATAAAAAGCTGCGTGTTTTCAATGTAAAATAATGAATTGAAGTCTAGCTAGTAGTGTTTTGTCTACTGGATTTAGTAGACAAATGTAAACACTAAAGTAGGCCTTCCTCAAATTAGAAGGTCTAGTTGTCTGTTATTTTGTCCTTCTTGGAAAAAGTAAACCTACAATATTTTATTCTTTTGTTGTTGCTTTTGTTTGGTTATAGTCATTAACTTTTTAATTTATATTTTCCCCATAAGTTATTCTCACCTTTTCACTATCAGCCACCACCAAACAGTTGCTGTCATGTTCTCTGGAGAGGATTACCTCACCACAATTCTTATCTGGCTCCTCTGTGTCCTTTTTCGTCTTGTATCACTCTTGACATGAAAGATTTCTGGAAGCCTTCATGTGTGTCATTAAACAAGATGTGCAACTTCTCTATTTTCTATTCCAGCTAAATTTTAAATATTGTCTTCTCCCCCCTCGTAGTCTGGTTATTCACTGACACTGTTTGAAACTCAGATAAACATTCCTGGGCTCTGTGGAGATGCCTGCTGTGAAGACTCACTTGTGTGACAGCTACTTCCTGCATTTGAAAGCAGAGTGTGAGATGAATGTAAGCTTTTAAAAAACTCTCCTATTCACCCCTGGTTGTGTTGGTGTTTTTTTTTTCCAGGGTAAAAAATGGCGATGATTTCAGGGTTCGTCTTTCTTTGCATGCTCCAAGCTGCAATTCCTCAAGGTCTGACGCCTCGGGGACCCCGGCCGATACCTGGGCGAGGGGACAGTCCTCAGCCAACTCAGCCTCCTCTCCCACCTACAGGTTGTTTAAGTGAGTTGTATAAATATTTCCCAGACTAAATGTTACCAAATATAATTAAAGGAGAACACAGATACAGTAATTTTTTTTTTTTTACTTTATTTTTTTCAAGGTGTTAATCACCACCGTGACACAACTTATAATATAGTAGACCACAGAGCAAAAAAACAAGCTAACAGATGAAAATACATTTACATAAATATGTTGATGATACACAACCTACATTGACAACAAATAAACCTTAAATACAATAAGATAAAAAATAGAACAATACAAACAAACAAGCAAAAAACAGGGCAAAACAAAGGATGAAAAAAAAGCAGGAGAAATGGAACAAAGTGCTCCTTTTTTGTTTGTTGACTTGTGTTTAACAAGTATTACATATTACCCTATTTGCTGTAAGAATGATTGAAGTGACTGTTTTTATTCAGATGAGATGTAATGTTATTACTAATGGTGGTAATCATATTATTAGTCGTAATTATAAAATTATTATTATTGTCAGTTTACTTTGTTGCCTCTTTATTTTCCATGTCGTTTTCCCATTTTGTCCACAATCTTTTACCCTACCTTGAGTTCCCTCTAATTTTATATTTTAAGTTCTCCATTTGCTTTTTCCATCACTTCTTTCCATTTAGCTTCCCCTGGACTGACTTTCTGAAGCCAGTTTTTAGTTATAATTTTAAGCTCAGATACTCTCATTATTCTAATTAGGAACTTATCATCAGAATTCAATGTTTCATCAGGTAACCTGCCTAAAAGAAATAAACTCATGGTTAACTATCGAGTACATTTTTTATAACAATTACTAATTTCATTGCAAATAAGTGTCCAGTATGTTGTCAGGGCGGGCCTGTGCCAGAAAACGTGGCTGTAGTTTGGTTTTCTCCACACTCTCTTCAGCAAGATGGGGTTGAATACTTGTTGAAATGGTGCCATCATGAAGTTACTAAATATCTTCAAAACTGTCAGAACTCATACAGATGAAACCAAACAAAGTGTTTTCTCTCTTCCAGCTCGTATTGTGGACTGTCCGGTCAAAGTCTTTTTCACCATCGACACTTCAGAGACCATTGCCTTACATGAGCCCCCACCAGGAGAGCTTGTGAACAAAATCAAGGAGTTCACCACAATCTTTGCCCAAAGGTTGGCTGATGAGGAGTACAAGGGTCAAATCAGGATCACATGGTCCCTAGGAGGCCAGAACTTCTCCCAGGATCAGTTTATCTTCAGCGAGTTCACAACCAGAGAGAACTTCATCAGAAACCTCAGACGGGTGGAGTACAAGGGCAAGGGCACCTTCACTGACTGTGCCATCAAAAACATGATGCAGCAGTTCAGCCAGTACCAAACAGGGACGGATGAAGTCCTCTTCTCTGTGTTCATCACGGATGGTCATGTGACAGGAAATCCATGTGGGGGGATAAAGGCGATGGCAGACAAGTCCAGAGAACATGGAATCCATACTTTCTCAGTGGCGGCGTCGAGAAATATCGATGAATTAGGGATGAAGGAGATAGCCAGCTCTCCTGTTGAACTGTTCCGGGATGACTTCATCGTCGTGGATGTTGTTAGAGGGCGATCAAGAATAATGGTTGAATCCATCGATCGAATGATAAAAGCCATGGTAACCTGAAGTCAATTCATGCTTGCCTTAAATTCTCTATCATTTCAAATACAGTGTCACTGTTTGGATCTTTTCACCTATTATTGTTTTTTGTCTTTGCAGAAATATCAAGCCTATTTACAAGTAAGAACAACTACACAACTGTTTTGGAATGTGTCAAAGTTTAATTATATTTAAATGGGAGTTTTGATTTATGCTTTAATTAAACTGATCTCTGTCTTTTGTCTAAGTTTGATCCATTCTCACTTGAATTTTATGCTCTTGCAGTGTTACAAGCCTAGATGTGTTGAGACTCGTGGAGCCCCTGGATCAAGAGGGCCTCGAGGTCCAAAAGTAAGTTCTTTGAAAAGAATGCTTTTTTTTTCTATTGCTGCTTGTAAAGAAGATTTCCTCTTTAAATTTCAACATTTGTTTAAATTTAGGGTCTAAAAGGAGCAAGTGGTCAACCCGGGCCAAAGGGTCAAAGGGGTCATCGGGTGAGGAGAAGTTACAATCACACCTAAAATCAAGTGTTTGTGACGCAATTTCTAAACAAGTATTCTGATGTTTCAGGGGGATCCTGGCATTGAAGGTCCAATCGGACAACCTGGTCCTAAGGTTTGCTGTGGCTCACTGATGGAGGATTATGTTTGCTGCATTTTAAAGCACCCCCCCTCCTCTCTCTTTATGAAGTGTCCTTTTCTGATGTATTTCTTTTTATTGTATTTCTTACAGGGCATGATTGGTTTCAAAGGTGAAAAGGTGAGACATTAATCAACAAATACTCATTTTCCCCACTCTTTTATAAAACTGTGTATAGGACTGTTTGGATTCATGGCGCTGCTTTTTCTCAACAGGGTGAAATTGGAGCAGATGGAGCAAAGGTAAAAAATGCTTTTAATATTGTGCTTGAATGCACATTTGATTTAAATATCCTTCTTTTGCCACCATTGTTAGTGTTTGTTGACCCTCTGTCTCTTTTGTTATTTAAACCTTTAGGGCTTGGGAGGAGAACCTGGAAGAAATGGAACTGATGGTCGAAAGGTAGGTCTTCATTTGAGAAAGCAAAATTAGAAGTTTAACATGAGTGTGATCTGTACAGCATGCTAACGTCATGTTTTTATTTTGGGTGATCTTCAGGGTCAAATGGGTCGGATTGGAGCACCTGGTTGCAAAGGTGATCCAGGTGACATGGTAAGTCTTGTCATTTAAAACATGAAAATATGTTGTACATGAGTCTTTCTTTCAGAATGTCCACAACATTTGGACCAAGGTTTGAAAAATGATCTTTTGTTTCATCATCTTTTGTAAACTTCAGTATTATTTTCATATCTAACAGCCACATTGGTTTAGTTTCATCTTGAATGTTGGCATCAGGATATTGTTATAGTCTGCCTGCCTGTGAAACTAATCACTATTTAAAATGTCATCTGCAATCAGATCACAAAACTCCTCACATTTTGTATTTCTTTACAGGTGTTTTTATATTTCATGAAAACTGAACCTTTTTCTTACTTTTTTTTTTCTAAAAAAGCCTTTTAATGTCTTTTGTTGTGCTTTTTTTCTGTCCTTTATTTACGAAGTGCTTTAGACCAGGCAGGCTGTCTAAATTGTACTGAATTAACCAGAATCATTTTAAATGTGTCTCCTAAAGGGAACAGGTGGTCATCCTGGAGATGTTGGTGAAAGTGGACCTCGTGGGGAAAATGGAGAAAAGGTCTGTAAAAAAATCACAGCCAAGATTTTTGATAACTTTTTGACTCTTATTTCACTTGGAGTGTTAAATTCAAACCAGTGATGGTGCTGAGTGTTAAATTAACGGTACACCAAAGTTACTCAAAGTTATCTACCTTCTGATGGCCATGGCCTGATTATTCTGAATTTGTAAATGTATTTAAAATCACATGCAGAAGTTGGTTCGTAGATTTTTTCTTGCTATTTTGCAGCTTTCATCAAGTCCAAACCTATATTTATACAAACTTAAACATGTCTCTCTGAGGAGCTCCTGAGCTTTCCTCTAAACAGGAAGCCTGCTTATAAGCCAAAACTGGTTTGTAACCAATTAATCAGACATTGCTTTTGCTAGCAGGTTAGCTTGTTGGACCCTTAGCTTGTGTTCAATGTGCAAACATCTCAACCGCAGAAGCTCCAGCTGCAGAAGCTCCACTTAAATCCAAGCTAATATGTCCATCTGTCTATACAAGCAAGGCACCGGTTTGCAACATGAGAACTCTAAACAGTTTGGATAATTCGTCTGAGAATACACTTAGCAAACTGCAATTAGCCATGCCTGCGCTGAAGGGATGACTCAGGTATCGTGTTTTTTGATTGGTCTGTGTGTGACTGAAATGTTTACAGGGAAAAAAATAAGTCAACTTCAGATGTACTGTATAATGCAAGGAGTATGTTACCATCAGTCAGCCACAATGTTTAGTTTCTTTTTGCATCTCCAACAGGTGTCTTGTGTTTTCAAGCTGAGAGAAGAAGAAGAATACTTTGGTCTGGAACCATTAAAACTGTTTAGAAACAAACTGGACAAACACTGACAACAAGACAAATGGACCGGGAAATGGGCCAGGTGTCTTCTAGTTTTTATATCATCAGTCATGTTGTTTGTTTGTTTGTTTGTTTGATTAGGGCGACCCAGGCCTCCCTGGAAAGTCAGGTCCTCCTGGTCCTTCTGGTGAGATAGGGCCAAAGGTAAATCTTCTATGGGAACCAAACAAAGAAGTTTTCATAAATTGAAGATTGTTGTCACTAAAAGTGGAAATCTCAGAACTGACTTTTTGACTCATTAGGGTGAAAGAGGAAATCCTGGAAGTCCAGGGCCACCAGGTAGAAGAGGAAGTCCGGTACTGAGAAAATTTATCATCATAAATCCTGATTTTAACCCACTATCTGTTGAGTAATGTCACTGAGCTGAACTTGACACTTAACTATTACTTTTTCACAGGGGAATCCTGGAGCTCCTGGGAAAAAAGGCGAACCGGTATTTAAAACCATTTTTGTTTCACTAAAGAATCACGAGTATGCCGTCAACTATTATGAATTACCGTAGTCAAATATTGACAGGGGAGAAGAGGAGACCCTGGAACAAAGGGAGGACAAGGTCCGGATGGGCTCAAAGGAGAGAAGGTGAGCTCAGCATTTGGAAAAACTTTGCTTTCTTATTTATTGGATTCATTTTTATACTCAAAGGTAGAAATTTGGGGAAAATAGTCAAGATTGTTGAGACTTTGAAAACGAAACATGTTTCATAGATCTGAAGTCAGTGCATATTATCAACTTGAGGCAGGCAAAGACAACCTTCAAAGAAGCCCATTGCAGAGAAAAACAACCATGCTTATGGCCTCGTTCAGGGATAGTTTTAGCCCGAGTACTTACTATGATGTAATTTTTTTCTTTGTAATTTGTCAGTTTGAGGTGTTATAAGTTGCCTAATGTTAGTGAGGAGGCTAAAGTTCCACCCTGACTTCACCTCTTTGTCCATTGTGAGGTTAAGCCAGCATTTCAATGTCAACCCCTATGCAAACCAAAGGGCAACATCCGATAGAGAAAAATGAAGCCTATGTAGAAGTGCTAAAAGTTGCTGTTCATTGAGAATCCACTAGAGGCTGACTGCAGAAAGACCAGAAGTCACAAATACATCAAGACAAAAAACAGACTTTTACAACATTAAAACACATATTTACAGCCAGGTTCAATAAACAGCTTCAGTCTTAAAAGCCAATTATGCTATCAGCACACACTGTACGGAGGGTGAACTATTTTCTGACTCAGTTGGTTTAGAGGATATTAGGATTACGAGTTTGTCCAATCAGGGGCACCTTATAGCTGTCAGAAAGGAAGCTCAAAGTCTGCGTCATATCCAAGATGGCTCTATCCAATGATTGGCTTGGCAGACAATGAATTGGTTACACAAATCTTGGTTTCTGACTTGTAGTAATTGTTCATATCTGTTGTTGGGTTTTTCAAACTTGACTGGATGGCAGTGGGAAACAAACATAGAGCTGTACTTTGAGTTTGCTGCTTTGAGAGCTCTTCTTTCTATGTCAAAGAATAACCTGTGAAAGTTCAGGAAAATAAAAACTACAGAATTTGACCCGGTGTGTCTTGAGAAACACACACAGAGGAACACAAGGGATAGTCACTGGCGTGTTATCTTAAGAGCGGGAAATTACTCGCTGAGAAACACTGAAAAAGCCAACTGTATTTCTCAACAGCTGTAAAGAAACCAGGCTCATGGGATTTGAACCTCTCTCTGGGGGTTTATTCTTACAGAGAAAGAGTCTAAACACTTCCTGGCCGAGTGTAATTAGACTGTGTTGCCATGGGACATTTCTGTACTGGAATCTAAAGGAATTCTTCTCATACTTTATCAGAATTGAATTGTTTCCTGTTTGCGTTTGTTGAAAAATGGTACAGTGCAAACCCTGACACTTTCATCTGTTTTCCAGGGTGAACTTGGGGAACTAGGAGCAAGAGGTCGGCCTGGGGAAGACGGACAGAAAGGCGCAAAGGTGAAGAGATCATGCAGAGGGAGTCTTTTGGCAGATGGGTGATTCTAAAAGTTTCCTGAAAGCTCAGCAAGAAATGGAATAATGGGAATTTAGCCTTCATGCTCTGGGTTTTCTGCCAAAACAGCCTGAGTCAGCCCTGTTATCATGATAACACACTCTTCCATCTTACACAAACACATTCTTCACAAATACGTCTTAACTGTGTTTACGTAAGCATTAAAATGTTCAGTGTGCTGTTGAAGTAAAGGTGAATTCACTAATGTTTAATCTCTTTTAGGGAGGCATAGGACTTCCTGGACCGAGGGGTCATGCAGGAGAGCCTGGGGCCCCTGGAGGAGATGTGTGTGCTTTATAACATCATAACTGTCAAAACAGAGTGCTCTTTGTCACAGTTGTGTTTTGTGCAGATTCTTCAGAACATACTTACACACTGATGGTGACTTTTAATTTGGAGGTTTTTTTTATGGTTGTAAGGGAAGTGCGGGAGATCCTGGTGACGCTGGACCAAGGGGCATCCCAGGGGTGCCAGGATCAAAGGTTGGGTGAAGCTTTTATTAGCACATTAATGTAACTTGGGTTGGAATTTTAATTATTTGTTTCCTACTTAAGGGCGATAAAGGAAGACAAGGATTTAGTTATCCTGGACCAAGAGGACCCTCAGTAAGGCTTTTCCCATTCACTCATATTTGTACATTAAAACTCATCTTGAGTCTAAAGCAACTCTGTGTTTTTGTCAGGGAGAAAGAGGTGATCCTGGAAGAAGAGGGCTGAGGGGAGGAAGGGGAACATGTGGAGCCAAAGGAGAAGCTGGCGATAAGGGACCTCCAGGAGAGCCTGTAAGACTCTTTGGAAAGACTTCAAGAGAGATTTTAATCTACTGGTAGAGAAAGCAGATAGTTCCAAAAAATCAAATGAATGCAAAGGTTAAAGTCAGAGTTGGTAATCAGATTTAGATACACTTTTTGTTACACTGGTTAAAATGATCTTTTATGGCCTGATGTCGATCAATACATGATGTGTTCTTAAAATAAAGTGAAAAACATCTGCTGTCTACAGCAGGAGTAAACCTGGGAGAACACCAACCAATCCTAGAGTTTGGCATCCAATTTATTAAACCAATCACATCCCGTCCTGTCGTTCTGCCCGCCTCCTGTGTGTACATTTCACCGGCGTGCACTAGCCCTGATTCAATGCACATAACCAAGAGGGATCCAAGTACGCTGGAGAAAACTACCTGTACCCTGATTACTGGTAACATAGTGCAAACAAAAACCATGTTCTGTGGACCGGTTTAAGTCAGTGGTTTTGAATCAGTCACGATCATATGATTGCGAATCAGTGGCGCTCATGCATGTGAGTGGGGGCGATGTTTTGGAGGAGCTCAGAATGGGAGAGGGCGGGGGCTAAACAGAGTTTTGAGGAGATGCTACATTCGAATTCATGGCTAGTTTTCTGTGACTACCAACCCTGTCTCTAAGTCCTGACTTCTTTAAGTATGGAGTAAAAAATATTTTTGATAAATAACAAGACATCAACTAATAATGCTTAAAATGTGCACTGAATTGCTTTATTGATTCCACAATTAAACTCAAAATTTGGGTGAAATAACCCTTTAAATACTTTAAAAAATGATGTAAAAACTGTGAAGTCTGCAGATTTATTTTAGTTCAGTTATACACTCAATAATAAGAGGCGTTAAAGAGTTCTTCTTCATAATTCCAGTAACTTAAATCTAAAGTTAGAGTTCCTGAGAGGCAGCGCCCAGGGAGAAAGATATGACTTCCAAAAAGGAGTAATGTTATGCAGGGATGAGTCATTTCGCCTGAAATTTTTTTTTGTTTTTGTGCGTTTGTGTGTGTGTGTGTGTAGGGGGAACCAGGTCATCCAGGTGAGCCAGGAAAGCGAGGCCCCAGAGGCGAACCTGGACCTAATGTAAGCAACAGCAAATGCATTCAACTAATGACTGGAGCATGCATGCAAATTTAAGCTCTTGCTGAATTCTCTCCCTCTATGTGTGTGTGTGTGTGTGTGTGTGTTTTTGTGCACAGGGAGGCCCAGGGCCAGAGGGTGATCCTGGCCTCACTGTGAGTAATCTTTAAAAAGCATTAGTTATAAGAACACTGTATTATTTATAAGTCCTTGGTTGTGTTACTTCAAACTGCATACCTGTCACTCCAGGACTGTGATGTCATGACATACATTAGGGAGACGTGTGGGTGTTGTGGTAAGCTAATACCCCAGCAGAATAAACACAGCTTCATTATTTAGCTTCTTCTGCATACTCATCCTCGTCCTTTCTTTCTCCTCAGACTGTGAGAAGCGTTGTGGAGCTCTGGACATCGTGTTTGTAATTGACAGCTCTGAGAGTGTGGGGCTGACAAACTTCACCTTGGAGAAAAACTTTGTCATCAACACCATCAACCGGCTGGGATCGATGGCAAGCGACCCTGCGTCAGTAACCGGTACCGTTGAGCCTTAACCAAAACAGAGCACAGATGTCTTTAAAATACTTTTGCAGACAGTTTCAAGTGACACAAGTAGAGGCTGCCATAAAAGATGAACAGTTTCCAATGAGTGAATCACATAATCCAAAACTAAACATACAGTCACAGCCAAAATATTTGGACCGGGGCTCATGCTTCATTAAAACTCTGACTGCACATAGCAGCAGTTTGCAAGTGTTGTACATTTTCAGCCTTCAAAATGTTACCAGTAGATAGTTTGACTAAAAATGAGGATTTAATTTGAGAGGATGTGAGCGTTAAGTCAGAATGTAAACACTTAAAAAGTCTTGCAAATAAAATGCAGCCACTATTTCACTGAATAAAAACTGAAACTGAAAATAGATGAGTTAAATTTAATATTTCAGTTAAAGCACATGTACCACGTGCACATATACACGACTGAAAATAGTCCTCAACAAATACACTGATTGCCATTTCCTTCCTCAAGGCACAAGAGTTGGAGTTGTCCAGTTCAGTCACAATGGGACCTTTGAAGCCATTCGTCTTGATGACCCAAACATAAACTCCATGTCTGCCTTCAGAACAGCTGTAAAGAAACTCCAGTGGATTGCTGGAGGCACCTTCACACCCTCTGCTCTGAAGTTTGCATACGATCACCTCATCAGGGACAGCAAGAGAGCCAAAGCCAGGGTGTCCGTAGTGGTGATCACGGATGGCCGATTCGACCCACGTGACGATGAGGATCTACTGAACTACCTCTGCAGTGACAACCAAGTGGTAGTGAATGCCATCGGGGTTGGTGATATGTTTCAGAAACGGCAGGATGATGAGATCTTAGGGTCGATAGCTTGTGACAGGAAGGAGCGAGTTGCTCAGATGAACAGTTACATCGACCTGGTGGCCGAAGACTTCATTGAAAGGATGGAAACAGTGCTGTGTCCTGGTAAGTTTGCACCTGCAGGCCTGATCAGTGAAAGTCCAAGTCCTTCTGACATTTCCTCTAAGTTCTGTTTTGGTTTTCTACGTAGAGCCGGAGATTGTGTGCCCTGATCTACCTTGTAAAAATGGTAAGAGTTATTTACAGCTGATTATTTCTTCATTGTAATGTTGGTAAGAAGTATGATGAGCCGTTTGTTTTGTTTTTTTGTTCTTATAGAACCTGATGTAGCGCCGTGTGTTCAGCGGCCTGTGGATTTAGTATTCCTGCTGGATGGTTCGGAGCGTCTTGGGTTTGAGAACTTCCGGTATGTCCGTGAGTTTTTCGCAGCGGTGGTGAACAGACTCGTACTGGCCCAAAGTAAGACTGACCGTCTGCGAGCTCGTTTCGCACTATTGGAGTTTGGCAAAGAGAACGAATGGCACATCGCCTTCCCTCTCTCACACGACCCGGCTATCATTGCTGATGGCATAGCCCGCCTACCTTATTTAGATTCCTCCTCCAGTGTGGGGCCCGCCATCTTACACGCCATTGACGACATCCTGGGCAGAGGAAACGCCCGCAAGACGAGACGGACCGCAGAGGTTTCATTCATTTTCATCACAGACGGCATCACTGACAGCAGGAATCTGGAGGAGGCCGTAAGCGCCATGCGTGGGGCTCAGGTTGTCTCCACGGTGATAGCCACAGGAGATGACGTTGATAAAGAAGTCCTGAAAAAGCTGGCGATGGGTGACGAGGACGCCATCTTTTTAAGTAAAGACTTCTCAGGTCTGACCAGGTCCAGGCTGTTTGACCGTTTCATTGAGTGGGTGTGTTAAAGAGACGGTATGGATCCTGATGGTGCTAATGCTGTTACTTTATGTATGAATAGTGGTCAGTTATGTTGCTTCTACACACTGTACAAATTGCTAATTCATTCACAGCATCCCTTTACTGCACCTGTCAGGAAAACTTTATTCAGCTCCAGATTTTTTTATACAAAAAAAACATCATTCAAGTTGATCATTTATAAACAGATAATGAACTTTACTGAGTTGGATTAATAAATCTGTTAAGACACTGAAGCGATGTGTTTTCTGGGGGTCAAAAAGGTTTTCTAGTGCACATTTATCTCAAGGTATAAGCAAGAGATTCATAAAAAAGGATACAAACTCTAAAACAAACAACACTTAAAGCCCTGAATGTACATGTAATAGTTGAGTAAAACAGACAGGAGTTCTTTGAATTGGACCGATGTTAGCTCTGTGCTGTGCAGTTACAAAATATCAGGGGTCTCTGCGTGGGAGGCGGAACAATGAAGCTGATTTGGTCTGGACTTGCTGGACCGAATGATCACATTCTTCTCATTTCTGCGCGTCCACAGCAAACTCTCCCATTACCTCCCTTCTTACATCATGTCCAGCTGCACAAGAAGAGAATAAAAGGGGACATGAAGACTGAGGAGTTAGTATGACAAGTCTATGAGGGTCAGGCACATCAATGGCTTTAACATAGAAATGTATTTAAAAGAAACTTACCAAGTCATCAAGGTCTCCTGTGTCTTCAGCTGCTGGTGCGGACACTTCCTCTTTCTTCTCCTCGGAAACCAGAAACTGAGACAGAGTAGACTTAAATCAGGAGATCTGTCCCATCATAGCCTAACTATAAAACAATATATAAGAGAGTTTACATCAATTACCTGATTAGCTTCAGTTTTAGACACTGTGCATCCTTCAACTTCCTCCTTGCTGATCAGCGTTACGGCATCTGTCAATCAAGCAGAAAGACTCATTTGCGTCTGTGAACACGTCGCTACTTCACTGGGATTGTGATACAAGCAACATCATCTTCCTTTTTTGGCTGTGTTTACATATTTAGGACTCAAGTAACTTCATCTCCTCTCCAGGGAGGAGTGATTTGCAAGGAATCCTGCAGCCCTGCGGCAAAGAGGCTTATCGCACCTTGAACAAGCAGGTCCCAGAAGACCCCCAGCCCTCTGTTTGGGATGCTTCTTTTCAGGGATTGGAGGTAGCTATTGTACAGATCTGCATTCTCCAGCTGAAAGACAGAAAAAAAACACATTCAGAATCCATTTATGAGTCCCTAAAAAGGCCACATCTACATACAGACAGGAACAGACACATGAGAACTGGCCTCCTTATAAGTCTCGAGGAATGAAACAGACTCTTTGTTATCTGAGGTTGACTTGAAATCTTCACTGCAGAGTCAAAACTTCACGTTCTGAGATGCCTTTAAAAGCCCTCCCCTGCATCACCAGTCACTCCCCAAAGTGAAGATAGTGACTGTTTGTTTACCTTAACTGACTGCTCCCTAAAAGCCTGAATGCAGGTGATGCTTTTCATGTAGTAGTGTGTGTTCTTGTTGCTAAGCAACTGCTCGATCCTGTGAGTCAGCTGCTGACAGGCTGGGAAGGACACGGGGGTCACCAAAAGCAAACAAAGAGAAAAACACAATTACAAGGGCTGAACATGAGTCATGTGGGTTTATAATACCACCAGAAAAAAAAATGTTTATCAGACCAGCTCATCAGAGAAAACAGATAAAAACTGGACCTCACCCTCTCCGAACGGAAGAGTCTTCTGCTTGATCAGAGTGCGGAAATCTCGGGCTGGATCAACACTTCCCACCTGGTTAAGAATTTAAAAATAGTGAGGCATGTAGTAAGATTTTCATCTCAGATTGTGATCTAAGGAGCCCTCCACAGCTTCACTTGATTCTCACCGAAGTAACAGAGCCTTCAGCGATGTCAGCCAGGTTATACTCCTCCTCTTCCTCATCTCCTTTGGCCTTCTTGGCATCTGGCTCCTCAGAACTATAAAGAACAAAGCAGAGCAATTACGTGCTAAAAAATTCTTTAATCTGTTTTAGACTCTGTAAAAGCTCTCACACAAACACACTTTAAAACTGAAATGTAAAGTAACAGTTGTACACATATAAATATTAGCGTTCCACAAACGTATCCTTACGTGACCGACAACCTGCTCTCACTGGAGAACAAAATCAAACTCACTCTTTGCCAAATATCTGAGCACTCGTCTTCAGCTTCTTTTTCTTCTCCACCTCCGTAAGAGGAAACTTCTTCTTCACCTCCTCCAGAGGAGCCTTGCAACGTTCAGTGATGACATCAGGGCGCTCCAGAGCAGCCTTCAGCCACGGCTCCATGGGAGGGAGCGGGGTGCCGGGGTTTACTGCCCGATGGTGCAGACACTGGAAGAAGAGTTTTGGTGAGAGGAGGTGAAAGGTTGATGTGAAATACAAACAATCTCCAGCTGGAGAAGCTCTGCTCAGACAGATGATTTATTATTACTATTTTGTTCCTCAGCTACAAATGAAACAGCATTCTCAGGATTCATAAGTAAGAGGAGGGCTTTAACTTGGAAATTCAAGCCTGACTGCAGTACCTGGAAGTGCCTCTGGAAGGAAGGGTTGGGAATCTCATGGACCTCGAAGAGGTCGTGTTCCTCTCCATCTTCCTCTTCTACCAGCATCATGGAGTCAATGAGAGAGTCCACAGCTGAAAGCTGGTTGTCTAGACAAACCACACAGAACATAAAGTCTGTTTACACCCATAGATACATCGTCTCTGATGAGCACTAACCTCAAGCACTTTATGCAGCACAGGCTAGTAGCTTCTAACTTCATTGCTAATACAAATCAAACAATATTGCTACCTTTCCAAATACCAATTCAACAAAATTTAATTCCTAAGTACCAAAAGCTAAGCATTACCTTTACACCTGAAGGTCTATAAACTGAAGCTGTAATGATGATCAGTAAGTACCACCAAGCGCAAAAATCTGCAGTAGACCAGTTTACTCATAAATCCACCATTAAGGTGATTTACATTTCAATAAAAAAAACAAACTGAAATAAAATCTTTGAAAAACCAAAAGCAGTACCTGAAGGAGTCAACTTTTTGTTGTTCGCAAGAGATGGAAACGTAAACAGTCTGAGGTCTTCCATGAAGGGCAGCTGGACGTACATCAGGCACTGTTAGGTTTTAAGAAAAGACGCACTGTTAGCTTGTTGCTAATTTCTTTCTAAACAAACTTTAACGTTGTTCTTTGTGGTCTTACCTCGTGGTCTTCCTTGATGCAAGGAAATGCTGCTCCTACTTGAGGATTGCTGATCTTGTTATAGGCGTATCGTACAATGGCGACCATTCCGAGTTCATCGAGTGCTCGGACTAGAGCTGATAGAGCAACTGCTGCATGCTGCTCGGACAAAACAATGAAACAAAAAGTGGTCAGTATCAGCGTGTAGTCTGCAGCATTTATAAATATATACACTACATATACATATTTTATCATCACCTCATCATCCTTTCCTGGAAACATCTTGATGACTTGAGTCCCCATGAAGTGGTGGCGTTGTACCTGCAGTTTTAAAGGTTCACTTTATCTGAGCTTTTGTTCACTTAAACGTCTTTTAGATTCCATGAATCAATAAAAGTGACAGTACCAGGCTCTGTTTGGTAAAACCTAAAACAGCAAAGCACTTTCCGTCGTGCTTGTACTTCATCTGGTCTTGATCCACTTTTGAAAAGGGAACAATGTCACTTCCATAACGAAACCCTGAATGGAGAAAAAAAAAACAGTCTGATTTATTTTTGTGCTGTAATTTGGCGACAGCATCATCAGGCAGTGCGATCCGAGGACAGCTACTCCCTCACCTTGAATGGTATCCTCCGCCTGCACCTCCGTCTCGTTGTCATCATCCAGGCAGTAGACAGTTTCTCTCTTCACGTCATCTTTCTTGTTGCTCTGTGCATCAACTGTTACCCACATTTTCTTCAGTTTCTCTTCTGTCACCTGGATTTAAAAAAAAAAAAAAAGCTTTAGCTTCCCTGCCAAAGCTTTATGTTGCTTTAACTGATGAGTTCACAGCAGACACAAGAGTAAATCACTCTTTGGTGATATACAAGGTAAGAAAATCATGACTTGGAGGATGTAAAATTTATCCTGACTTTATATTTTTTATTAAATGATACAGAGCTGTTCATCCAGCACACTAAACAGAACTTACTGCTTTGTATCCAGCAATACGGATGGACACACAGCTGCCGATGGTCAGCACACAGGGCCACGCTGTGGGTCTCCTCTCGATACGCTTGAACATACACAGCTGTTCGATTGCATTCCTGCAGCGCAAATACAGCACAAAGAAGGCAGAGCAATTCAACTTTATACAGAGGGAAAAAAATCTGTTATTAAAGAAGCAACACACAACAGGAATATGCTTTATGTTCACGAGAACCCTGCAACCTGAATGTGTAAATTTCCTCCAGGCCATCCTCTTCATCCAGGGTAAGCATGATATGTTTCACCATGTCCAGACTATCCTTCTGTTCGCTGGTCAGTCCTTTTCCTGCACCTGGGTGACCAGGGCCGCGTCTGTCTGCATCTCCTCCATCTTCACCATCTTCCCCTGCAGGGAATGGCAAACTGAAAAACATTTAAAATTAGCAGAAGGTTTGAGTAAAATCCATAAAAGTATGCTCGATGAACTTGAAAAAATAAAAAAGACAAAGGCTCTGTTTTGTTGTTTTACAGGAAGGTTTAAAACTGAATTGCCTTTCTGGGACAAAGAGAGTTGTTTAAATCTTGAAATACATTTTCTGCATGTGTGACGGTCGATGCTTCATTATTAATAATAACAGTTCATATCTGCTTAGAAATGAGTTTTCTGCGATATGTGTTTGAACCTTACAAAAACTGCAGGGTGATGTCCTCTTCTTTCAGCTTTCTAATGATAACATCAAGCTGCTCTGAGCTGACCTGGGTGCTCAGATCAGTCAGAAGGGCAATGTTGAGGCGATCGTACTTCTTGTTCCTGGAATAATTTTAAAAATTGACACATCATTTAGAAAATCAATATGATATAACAACAGTGACAAAAACGTTTCACATTTTACACACAGACTCCTTACTGTTTTGCGCTCCGAAGGAGATCCATGCAGACAACAAGAGCATCCAGCCCTGATGAACAGGAGTTAAGGTGGAAACAGATTCACATACGTAATCCTGCGCTTCGTATGCAGCTGTGCATGAACAGATGCAACTCAAATGATTTGTCTTAACCTCACAACTCCCAATAAGAATCATTGGGGTAAAATCAATATGTGACTGCTATATTATGCACAAACCTGCAAAGTCAACTGCTTAACAGATAAACAGAGACACTGAGCAAAAGGATACAGTCAGCCTGTGAATTCTCTGGATGAACCTGATTCTCTATTTCCTCCAAAAGCTCAAAGTCAGGCATCATGAGCTTACGATGAACTGTGATGTTCTGGTACTGGCCATCTTGCTCCAGCGGGTTATTTGTGGAGTCTGTGCCAAAAAGAACTAAAGCCATCTCATCTTTAGTCTCTGCAAACACCTGTCGAAAAGAAATTGTGCCAAAGATGACAGAGATACACAAATAAGATCTTGTTACTTTCATTTCTGGAAAGGTTGTAATATATGCTTACCTGGCGCTGGACAAACTTCTGGATGACTTTTTTGGCACCTTCAAAGGGAGGCTCTTCACCCGGGGCATTGTTGGACATAGAAAATCCAACATCCATGCACAGCACCAAAGCAGACTATAAAAAAAAGGTACACATCTCAGGTCAATAGGATATGAACATGGTGATGATAAAGACAATAATGATGTAAATAACAATAACAGCTCAATGTTAGTTATTTTCAACAATTAAGATTATTTATTTTTGGCATCATCTTTTTGCTTGGTCACAGCGTGCACTTGGTGTATCTTAGACATATGTGAGACTGTATGATTTACAACAGCTTTGCACAGGTGTTTGTTTGGTATTTTGCCTACTATGTATAACTGTTGCAGTTTTAAATTGTGCTCTTTATTTTGAATGATCTCGGTGAATTAGCATGCGTGGACGTCTGGAGGAGTAGTTGCAGCATTGGTAGCAGCTGATATGTATCCAAATCGATGTATAAAATAAATATTATTTTTCATCATAAAATGAGGAATATGAGCTCCGACACACACAAGAAACACGATACCAAAGCGTTTAAGGAAGACATCCAATGTTCTTCTACAGTGTGCAAACAATAAGCGAGAATCAAGGTTCAGGCTCAACATGTCCAAACATGTCGCTCTCATAGACTGTACCACAGAGAGACGTTTAAAGCTCCGCTCTGTTTATTTAAAACTATCAAACCATCCACTAAACAAGCAGGAACGACTGTAACAACTGTGAATTCATTCATTTTTGAGAATGTAAAACAAAGTTACTCACTTTTGCACCAGCCATCCTCTTTTCCCTCTTTCTAGTACTGCGTGCTTCTCTGTTATGGCTCCGGAGAGAAACTCTAAGCGGAAGAAATCGAAAGAAGGTTCCTGCTTACGGTAATAACAGTTCCGCAGCTCATCTCTGTGAGCCCCGTTAAATCGATTCGGTTGGTTGTTCGCCATAAAACACGATATACCTGTTTAATGAACCATACACGGCCTCTGTCAAGCTGATATTGCTTGTGTTGTGTGGGGCTGTGGAGCTTGAGACAGGACTGTGCAGGGAATGAATTACAATTATGAGATGTAGGTCAAACGCCCTCCAGTGTTTCAAATGACAATTTACAAAGAGTGGTTTATTTATTATGGACTAGCGACTGAATAACAACGTGCCACTTTTACTTCTTAACATTATTTGAGGAAATTATCCCATTCATAAAAACTAGGTCACTTTTTGTAGCAAATTCATATTTTGTGTAACCATTCTGATCTGTAACCATTAGTGTATAGTGACAAGTTGGTTGTTAAAATAGGCCAGCACATGTTGATGTGCTCTTTTCTGTACACTGAATCTGGCTTTGGGGCAATAAGTAACCCAGTGTAACATCAGGGTGCCAACACATCAAATCACATTTAACCAAATCTCCCTGTATGGTGCTTCTAGGGATATCCTGACTTGTATTTCAGAGGGGTTTTAAATCACCAACTCTTAAAACACATTCAAACTGTGAAAAAAGTCAGCACAAAATTGCAATGAATTTTTTTTATTGTTATCATTTGTGTAATTCTTTGTTTTGAAGCCTAGAGCTGTACATCATGAAATGTAGAATAGCCGCCACACTCCTTCAACGACCACTGATCCTTGTCTCTGTATGAAAATCAAAACTTAACATAGTTGGTCTGATCATGAACATCTAAATGCCCACATAATTTAACCAGCATATTCACCTGAACCAACAACCATCTGCTATTTCAAAGTGCCAGAGTACGAAACACCTATTGATAACAACTTCAGGAAGTGTATCTGTGTTAAATATTCAAAATAAATTACATCAACATCCAAAATGTGACTGGTTGGGCATGTAACAGGAAGCATACAGGAAGTTGGAAAATCACAGACAGTTTCATTCAGTCGTGTGAGGACCAAGACTCACAAAAACCCAAGAAGATATTATTAGAGAGTGTTAATGATGGAATAAACAAATGTAAACAAGACAGAGAAAACAAACACATATTCATGAAAGGAAAGTCTGATTTGTCAGCTTTGTTCTGACTATGGCTTCAAATCATGGCTGGAATATCCTGCCTGTGGGGCCAGGGGTAATATTGAGCTATAGACCACCATTGATCACCATCTCTCTTCCTTCCTCTCTTTGTGCATTATATACATGTACACATCCAGTGCAGAACACTCAGCAAGCCTAATATTGCACCTTCATTAATATTTACTCTGATGACATCGGGCATTTTCATAAGGTGTAATTCATCAGTGAAGGTGGAAAAAGACAAAAACACCAACATCAACACTGGGTTAATCCTTCTGAAAAGCTTCATATGTGTGTAGCTCTAATTCCTTAGAGTGGTAAACTTTCACATTTGTCAAAAGTCATAAATACCCCGTTAATCAGTGATATTTGAAGCAAGCCCAAAATGCACTCCAAAGGAATACTAGTTTCTAATGTTTACATAACATCCATAGGGCTCAGCTGTTTTGGGGCCCTTCATGCATTTAAATGAACTTGGTTGGGTGAATCTTTATGTTTGTGTTTGGAGAAATGTATGACTTCTCAAGGAACTAATAACTTTAGGAAGCCATGGAATAAATAAATCTCAATTTAAAAAAACAAAAACAAAAAACAAACAAAGCCAAAGTGTTTTGTTGTCTTTTTATGGGCGTCTTTTGTGCCCAGCCTTAGTCTTTTCAAAAAGAGAACCTGAGTATAGGAGCTAAAATTTCAGCAGCAAGTAAACCTACATACTGAGCCCTTAAGGCAACTTCCTCCTCTTTCCAGTTGAAAATCCAGCCGTACTTCAAACATCACTTAAGTGCGAGATTATAACTTCACAAACAAGAGAGCATTGCCTTTTAAAGAGATGCTGTGTTTGATGTCAGAGTACAGCACAACGATCACATACAATAAATTACACATATTTACAGATAGTTTGAAACTTAATCACATAATGTATAGTATCAGTGTCCACAGCTTGTTTCTCTAACATCTACTTCAGGGAGCACCAAGGCCTGCATGTATCAAAAACATGTCAGTGGGATTCAGTAACAGGAAGATGACTTCAATAACCATAACACATAAAAATGTAAAACAAAAAAAAATTCAATATTTTTATACTTCCATGCTCAAAGAATAAGTTGAGAGACATCTGGATAAATTAATGCCTTAAAAATTTCAAAATAAAAGTCCAGCATTTGAGGACAGCTCGGGCAGTGTTTCACAACTTACAGAAAAGTGAAAAAGTTTGAATACTTCCTTGTATCCCACATGAATTTTCTTGCACGTGCTTGTCATAGCTCTATAAATCAGAGTCTTTGTTTTCCTCTCTCTACACTGCTGAGGTCTGGGCAAGTTCACTGGGGGCTTTGCTCTGCAGAGTTCCAGAAACAGTATCAGAGTCAAGCAGCTCCACTATGCTATATGGGGAGCAGTCCTCCAGTCCCAGCTTCCCACAGGCCCAGCCACAGAAGCCCTTCTCCAGGTCTCTCACAGCCTGCCACCACTCACTAGCAGCCCAGGATACCTGCACCACTGCTGAGTACAGAGCCAAAGACAGCGCCATGGGCATGATGAGCATGGGGTAGAATATGATGAGGAAAGGGCATATCGTGATCTTGTGCCAGAACGTCCGCTCCTCGTTGTACACCAGGAAGACGTTGTACCAGGTGAGGGTGCCGTAGTAGAAGGAGGTGATGAAGGAGAGGAGGAAAACCACTGGAACACAGGAGATGCTCCACAGGACAACGTGGGGTCCCTGGCACACGCCTAAGCCGCAGCTGCGTTTGTAGTTGTCACCTGCCTCACACTCTGCATCAAGGCGTTCCTTTGACCTCGCCAGATCCCGGATTTCCTTCTCTGTCAGTGTAAGATGAATGTCCACAAGCTGGCCTTTCTTCTTCCCTCTTGTGATGGTGCCTGTCAAGGTGACATAGCGGCTGTCTGGAGGTAGACTCCAGCCTCCACCTGTTAAAAGATCACATGACAAAACATCAAAGATAATGAAGGAAAAGATAAAGCAGAACCTAAATGATGACTTTGCTATGCTTTCTTGTGGCTTTTATGGTCTTATATTGGTAGCAAAACTTGAAAACCAGGTGTAGGTTTGTTTTGTTTTGACAGTCTGCAGTTAGTTTATTCGGTGTGAATTTCACTGCAGAGTTTAAATAAGAAATCCTTCAGTAATAATACCTAGCTCCTCACCCTCGCCTGTAGGCGTGTAGAGGAACTGAGCTCCCTCCTCCGTGCTCCTCTCTCCTCCCTCCTCACCACCTTGCTCCTCTCCAGAGGCTCTCTCCATCTCAGAGCGGTAAACAATAATGGACTCTGGACGTGGGTCTCTCTTCTTCCTCCTCTTTCTTCTTATGGACGGTCCTGAATCCCTGTCGTCAACATGGTTCCCTGATACGTCTGATCTTAAAGAGATCATCTGGGGGCTTCCCTCTCCGTCAGTCTGAGGCTCCTCTACCTGTGCCATGCTCTCACCTGGTCTGGTAAACACGCTGAATCTTTTAAGCTACCTTTTAAAGAGATGTTGATTGGCTTCCACCCATTGTGTTAGAGGTCTGGTGAAGCTTTACTGCTGCAAACAAAGTGAGAAAAGCACAAACACAAAAAGAGGGGACATTAAAAGAAGGCATGCTGTTTTACACTGACTAATCCTCTGTGTACAGTGATCCTGGCCTAGATTCTGCACCTTCACTTTTGCTGTTATGATAGCTGATAAAATCTGTCAAAAGTCCATCATAGATCTAAAGACATTTGGCGTTTGAGCATGGGGAAACCAAATCGCTGTGGATAGGTGACAAACAAAGCGTGAGATCTTTTCAAAGGAAGGGGGGTGGGGGGGTCTCTTCTTTGCATGACAGCGCACAGATACTCTCAGTGGATCCACTGCGAGCTCAGTCTAAGTATGAATGCATAATTTCCCCAAAACGACATGAAAACACACATGTTGTGAGTACTTTGTTGGGATCATCGAAAATAAATCCTTGATTTTATGAGAAGGCTGATAAATCGACAATGCAACCTATTCTTCACACAGCTGATCCCCTCCCATTTAAATCCCACCCATGTCCGCTCTTTTGTCTGCAGACGCTAGCCGGCGATCAGCATGCAGTCAAACCAAAGCTGCAAATGAAATATGATCTTACCTTAAATAGGATCAATGATAAACCCCTGCGTATGAGAAAAAAATCACTGAATTCGGGTACCATATTGCGGGATCCCACGCATCACTGCGTTGTGTCTTTTCGCTGATACAGATGCGCTACGTAAAGGATTTCCAGAATAGCACTAAACCCGCCCCTCCAACCTCTGTCACACCAATCCTGAACACTTCCCGAGACATCCCTCCTCCTCACATGTCATGTGAATATGAGGGAAACGATGGAGAAAAGTAATAACACAAACATTCCTTTCAAGGTTTTGAAACGTGAAACTTAGTTAAGCAAACAAATAGATAAACCATGAAATTTATTAAGAAATATAAAAGTGTATTTGTCAATTTGAAGAGCATATGTGGCTTATTTTTAGTAAGAAAATGCCAGATTGCTCAATATCAATTACTCCTAATAATACTCTAATTTATGTAGATGGGATATAAGCAATTAGGCTACTTATGTTCCATGCTTGCGTTCAGTCATTCAAAAAGATTGTAATGATAATAAAAAAAAATAGAAAAAAGGATAGTCCTATTAACAATTAAACATCACGTTGCCTGCTTTACCAGTAACAGATATTATTTTGAAACAGGTAAAAAAAAAAAAAAACCTTAACGAACAAGAATATTTAGTATGCAAAATTATCTTATCATAGTTCTCGTCCTTAAATTATATAACCTTTTAATTTAACTCCTCTCAAGCATGTTTGGGCAGGTCGGTATAAATATCTATATTGTTCAGCTCTTCTTTCTTTAAAGTAATTTACATTCATTATTATTATATGTCAATGTTTCTATTTCTCTACTCTTTTTCGAAGTGTATTTAACCTATTATATACTATTTAAGCTCAGCCACTTTAGCTGATTACTTTCTCTATATCTATTTTTAACTTACTTGTGCATGTATGCATGTCCTCTTTGTATTTCTTTTCTTTTTTTTGTCTTTTAAATAACAACAACAACAACAACAACAACAACAACAACAACAACAACAATAATAATAATAATAATAATAATAATAATAATAATAATAATAATAATAATAATAATAATAATAATAATAATAATAATAATATTAGTATTATTAGTATTATTAGTATTATTATTATAAGCAAGTAGGCGTACACAATACACCATGATACTCACTGTAGGTAATGTATGATCTTTTCATACAATCTGAGGCACGAAGCATGATTTATAGATTGGTGTTGCTTTTATGTCATTTCTCATTTCTCATTTTTCGCAATCGCAATGATTCAGAGGCAAAGCCGGAAGAGGGGCAAACAGCGTCACCGGCCGTTGATACCATACAGTGACACCAATAAAGCAGCGCGCGCACTTGACAGCTGAGAAAGGAAACCGCTCACGGCTAATGTAGCAAAATGAACGACCAATGCTCCTTTGATAAAATTGACAGCCTGCTTTTTCAATGCGGTTTGTTCAGTTTAGCAATTTTTTTTTGTTTGTTTGTTTGTTTTAGAATAATGTTGATTCATGATGGTAGTATTTTTGTCTTCAATTTTTGCTTGCTTTATCAGTTGAAAAGATTTCGCTGGCTAGGGTTAGCTGGTGGCTAACAGTTTTCAACATCACTTGTTATTGGAGGGGCTGATAGCTTTTTGGTGGTTCTGTTTTAAAGAGGATCACACTTAATTTCATGTTCTTGATTTGATATTTTACAGCACTTCAGACTCGGGAGCTTTCGCAAAAGAAGAATGGAATCAACCAACAAATCAAAGGTACACCTTGTTATATAAATTACTTATGCACACATCATCTCCCCCAGCATCATTGTCTTGAAGTGGTGCCTATGAAGTGCTAATAACTTGTGAAACAGTTTTTAGAGCTGACATTGCTGAGAAGAAGGCTTACATTGGTAAACTACGAAAAGATATTAAGAAACTTGAGGAAGACATCTTGGAGAAGCAGGGCACTTTAAAGCTTAATACAACACACGCTGAAAGGTAAGATGGCACTTTTAAAAAAGAATAGTGAAGGATTAATCATGTCAAACGATCAAATCTCAGACAACTATATTTTTTATTCTCATTGTTTCAGACTCAAGGCTGTAAACTATCTAATTCTGCAGTATGAGCAGAAAGTCAAAGAAGATCTGGAGAGCAGAAAAACCAGCTACAAAGATGATCTGTAGGTTTGCTTCACTAAGGTGATTTTTATTATTATAATTATATGAGAAATTTAACGCCATGTTTTTTGTTACCAAACCAGGGTTCACCATGAAGAAAGGATTGCAAACTACAAGAAGATATTACAGAACCATAAAGACTTTTATTACAACAGTCCTCTTGCACAACAGCTTATTGCACTGCAGGCTGAAAAGGAGGAGATTGAGTCTCAGATCAAGACCTGTGATGATCAAATAACGATGGCACAGAAAGAGATCGACATGCTAACTGGTAATAAATATACATTTTATCACAATATTGCTTGCTTTGGTAATGCTGAAATACTTTGGAGTTTCTTTGTCTTAAGGTTATTCGATTTCTTGTTTGACCAGGTCCAGCAGCCACTTCTTCCCCTGAGAAACCATCAGCCAGGTATATCTGAGTGAATCGCACAGATGATAAAGATTAAAGTAGATTTTTCAGTGATTAGGTTTACTTTGTTTCTAGTATTTCCAGAATGCAGCCTGCAACAGAAGTAGAGAAACAACTGGCTCCTCAGACAGAGGACAACTGTGATTCTTCCATTGACATCTCTTCTCTCCATCTCAACCAGTCAACAGTACTCAGATACATCAACCAATTATTATAACATCGCATTAAATACGGTTTAAAGTTGTTGTAGTCACTTAACGCTGCTGATGGTCATATATCGTGTTCAACAGGATGCTCAAGAAACAGCTGTGGATGAAAACATGGAGGAAACTTATGAGGAAAACAAAGTCCAGAATTCCACCAATGACAATCCTGTGCAAGAGGAAGAAGAATTTAATGGTAAGAAAAGAGTCTGGTATGTTTTACTTAACGCCAACACTTCACACACGAAGAGGCATTTCAGTCTAACCTCTGGCAAAACATTTCCTCAGATCAAAGATGGAAAGATCTGATGCAGAGTGAAGAGGAGACTCAGGAAACTAAAGTAGAGGACAAGGTTGAGACAGGCTATACAAGTGGTGCAGTTTAAGTTTCCTAGTATTGAAAATGCTCTAATATTCTATTTTTTTTTTTTACTGAGCAGGAGCCTCAGTCTGCTCGATCAGACATGGAGGAGGCAGTGGAAGAGGAAAAGGTGGATGTAGCTGAGGAGATAGAGCAAGCACCACCTGGAGGGGAGACCGAGAAACCCACTGCTTTACCATTTCCAGAGACTCAGACTTCCCCAGCAACAGTAGAAACTGCACCAATAACCCCGACATTTCCATTTAAGTAAGGCTTTATCTGAGCTTTTTAAAGCTTTAAACCACTGTCAAGACAGATTCTAAGATCCATGTTTCATGTGTTCACTTCAGCTTTAGCCCTGCCAGCTCCCCACATCAAGGGACCTCTGATACCAAATCTCCAGCCTTTGAGTTTTCTTTAAACCCTGATCACAGCACCCCAGGGTTCCCTGGATTTGGACTTGATGTGGGCTCATCACAGGATGAGGTGAAGAGTAGGCTGGAGGAAGAAGTGATTGGATATACAAACCATAGTTTCTTATTTCTGGAATTAACATGAAGTTTCTTTGCAGGACTCAACTTTTGCTTTCACAAGCCCCTTTTTCACCCAGAAGGTAAAGTATTTTCTTACTGCCCCCCCCCCCTTTAATGGTGTTACTAAAACTTCAAACATGTATGCATCTCTTTTCAGAAAACCACATCACCAAGGTCTTCAAGCCGTAAGTCTGACTTATTCCTCTTATTTCACGTGATTTATTACCTGCTTTGAACTTCAGGTGTGTGAATTACTTTTACAGGCTCTGAGTTCCCGTTTGGCCAATCAGTGCAAAGCCCGGACTTCCAGTTTGATTTTGCTGCACAGAACCCTCAGACGACCAAAACGGATAACTCTGGAGAGGCTTTCTCATTTTCATTCAACTTTTGACTCACATTAGATCTTAAATATTGAAATGTTGGTATGACACGTTAACCACTGTAGGTAATGTTCCCACATGTCTGTAAGGTTTTAGGAATTTACAGTTTAACGCATTTCTTGTTGAACTTAAGTACAAAAATATAAGTTTTGCAAATAGGACTTCAAATACTGTTCTTATTTATGCTGTTGCCATCTTTTTTGCCTGTTTAATATCTACTTAAGTGGTTATTACAATATGTAATAGAAAATGTTACAACGGAATATCAGTTTTTTATGATAAAGTGAGATTATTCAAATAATACATGAATTCATGTACTTAGAGATTGTCTTATTTGTCAGGACACTGTTTACAGATGTATTGTTGACTGTGACGTAATAAAAAAAGAAAATCCACTAGTCTCGTAAATCATAAAGTCCTCTGTCTTAAAAACATCTCAAACTAATTTTAGGTATAGTTACATTTTTAAGTAAGCAAGACGCTTCAAAATGTTAACATATAATTTTTAACTTCTTAAACGACATGGATACAAACATTTACACAGCAAAAACTTACATCTAAGCAAGTGTGTTTCTGTCTTATTTAAAATAAGAATTGTTTTATTATACTTGATATGAGCCACATTCAACAAACAAGTCCAGGAACGCGTCTTATTTCAAGATATTTAAAGACAAAAATAAGGTCTGAATTACCTGCAACACGTAAAAAAAATCTGCCAGTGGGGTAAGAAAAATTTACCAGTCAAGTTTAGAATGATGTCTAAATACAAGAAACTTTCACTTACTCCACTGGCAGATTTTTTTTTACTTTTTACAAACAATTCAGAGCTGATTCTTGTCTTTAAATATCTTTAAATGAGACGTGTTTCTGGACCGGTCTGCTGAATGGGGCTCATATTAAGTCTAAAAATACATTTTTATGAAAAATAAGACAAAAGCACTTCCTAAGATTTCAGTTTTTTTGCAGTGTATAAAGATTTGTTGATTGAGAGTTTGGAAAGACATATTGTAGGCATGTATATTTTTTTGTGAATTATTATAATCATAATTTCAAGATATACTTTGATTTTTTTTTTAAATTCTCTGAGTATACAAAGACTCACTTGGCACAACACATAGCTGCTGCTTTGTTTTTAGTCCCTCATTCAGGAAAATTAATTTGAGCAGTATAACTTTAGATGATCTAATTCATTGCATCTATTTCAACACTGACAACAGATGCTGTCTTTTAAAATCTAAATACTGGAAGCCAGAGATGGCAGCAGTTTGAAGAGCTTTAAGTGTCTATTAGGCCAAGTGTCGAGCAGACAAAGATTAAAAGTGCAGAAAAAGTTTCCCAGTGCAAGAAAGTCTAAAACCCAGGGTCGATGCTCAGGGAGCGCCTTGTGACATGCTCCATCTCTCCTGGGACGTATTCACAGAAGCTGGTTTGGTACTTGGCCAACATTTTGAGCAGTGGCCTCATCTTGAGCCACCACTGGTCCTTTGGCATCCGGTGTCTGAAGAAAAAGTTCAGGAATTACTCGCACTGTTCAGTTATTTAATGCTTCATATCTAACTCACAAGTTCTCTCCTTACTCAAAATCAGTCACTTCCTTCAGCTCAGTGACGGGGATGAATGAGATGACCTTCCTGCTGAGGCCGAGGACACATGCAGTGTCTCGTGAGTTGGCAAAGACACGGCCTGTTGGAAAAAAACAAACAAACAAGGAATTACACTGCTGTGCTTTGACTTTCAAACATTTCATTTGTCAGCTGAAGTCCTGCATCGTAACTCTACCTTGTCTGAAGTTTTCTGTCAGTCTCTCTGAAATCCACTGGACTGCCCTCACACCCAACTTAGTGCCAAAATTTCTATCAAAAGGAGAAGGTGATCCTCCCTAAAGCACACAAGCATAAACTCATCAGTACAAGTGCATTTACTGAACCTATTATAAACATATATGCATATTGTTTATGTGAGTTTCTGTACTGTCAGTAGATCTTGTTTACCTGCTGGAGGTGTCCCAGCACATTCACTCTGCAGTCAAAGATGCCCTCCCCCTCTGATGAATACAGCCTGTGGATGAAGTCTGTGGTGTAGTTCTCGTGGCATTTCTCATTCCTGTTGGGACAATTTAATGTAATCTAACTTTACATTTGATTCTTTCTGTTGATGGGATGAGTGTTCTGTACGTTACCTGAGCACCAGACCCCTCTGCACATCCTTCTTCATCTTCTCAGTCAAATGTTCCACATTGGTCTGTCAGAAGCATGAAGGGTTAAATAGACTGACTATTCAAATCATCACAGATTTGAGACAGTTTTTCTTCTCACCTTCAGGTCTTGGATGTTAAAATGGTCCTCAAAGATGTAGGCTGCATCAGCACCCACAGCTATGCCAGTGCTGAACGCCAAATAACCACAGTAACCGCCCATTGTCTCCACCACAAACACTCGTCTTTTGGTTCCACTGGCAGACTGCTTGATCTTATCGCACCCCTAGTGAGCGAGTCAGAAAAACGTGTGTAATCACAGGATAAGAGAAAGTGGTGAAGTCAATTAGACTTCATTAAACTGGGCTAGAGTTTGCAGCTTATGCAGCCTGGAGGAAAGAGTTTAAGACGGAGCAAAAGTCAAAGTTTAATGAGAGAAATCTAAAGATAAATCTGCACCGACACCCCAGTTTGGATTACATTACCTGAGTTCAAAGTGTAATACAGCAGCTCATATTAGATGAGATGTACTCTGGTTTGGTTCATCTCTGTTCATGTTGGCCCTCAAACATCAAAGTCACACTGTTAATTTGCCATCTGCTCAGTATTACCTCCATGGCAGCGTTGACGGCCGTATCTGCTCCCAGGCTGAAGTCGGTTCCTGGGACGTTGTTGCTGATGGTGGCAGGGACTACACACATGGGGATGCAGAGCTCGTCGTAGCGGCTCCGGGCTTCAAACAGCTGCAGCACACCTTCATATCCCTTTGAAAGTCACCAGGACACACAGATAGGAAACTTCTTTGATGTGACATCAACGCTATAAATGAATATGTACATGGGATACAGCTCTGGTTCTCTGGAGGGTTGTGCCTCTTACCTCGAAGCCTCCAATTACAAGCAGAGCTGAGATGTTGAACTTAGTGATGGTTTCCACAATCTTCTCCAGGATTTTGTTTGGAAGGGTCCTACAACAGGACAGAAGCACCAACGGAGTACATTTACTTGAGTACTGTACTTAAGTACATTTTTTGAGTACCTGTACTTTACGTGAGTATTTTTATTTTTGGAAACTTATGACTTTCACTCCACTACATTTCTAGGAAGCTTGTTGTTACTTTCCTTTTAGGTTCAGCATAGCTCATCATCGGCTGTTGGTGTTTTTCCTTTCTAAAATGCAAACGGCCACACGCTGTGCCTCTCACAGAAGGGAAGCAATCACAGTCACTGCTCACACCTGGGATGAATTTAGAATTATGTCTACAAGACCAGATGTGCATCATCTTACAGGGATTTGCATCACTTTCCACAGACATGGAAAAATATAAGGTAGATTTTGTGTGGTCTACAGATTTTAAGACATGTGTTATGTTTCCATGTAGCCAAGTGGTTCAACAGGAGGATGACTTCTTGAAAGCAGAGTGTAGTTTGTTTGCTGTACTGGACTGAACAGTAAACTTACAACTACCCCAAAGTGAATGTGGGGAGGAAAAAAAAAGCCTTCTGTTTTCTTTTTTTTTTTTTGGTGGGGATATTTAAATAAAAAAAGTAAATGACAATAGCCATCCTTACTGTTTTTGATTGCATTTTAATGCTGACGTTTTTACAGGGGTTTCTATAGACTTTTTTTTATAGCAGAGTGGTTTTACATGTAAGTCAGTTCATCAAGAGATGGTTTCAGAGAGTTACAAGGTTCTGTAAACAAAAAATAAAAGCAATGAGAAAACAACACTGTAACATACTGATATTAGAAAATGTATTTTGCACTTTTTACTTTTAAATACTTGAATGCATGTACTTTTGAATACTTAAGTATTCATACAAGTAAGTACTTTAATACTTTAACTTGAGTAAGATTTTGACCAAGGGACTTTCACTTGTAGTTGAGTAAGATTTGACCATGAGTGTCTGTACTCTGACTCAAGTACTGGAGTTGAGTACTTGGTCCACCAGTGGACATCACACTGATTTCAGCTTTGGTGTGAAAACTACAAATATTCACAAAATAATCTGAACGCAAATTGGAGGGCTGTAATTTAAAAGAAATTGATGTAAAAGTCTAAATCAAACCTTTTTGTCCCCAACAGTGAGCCTCCTTGGCCGGTCCATCCTGCTACTTTGTGCCACTGCATCTCAAAAACCTGCAAACAAACAGGTGTCAGTCTGCAACAGTTATTTTCATACATTTTTTTGTAAAACATACAGCAGTGCTGAGCAGTTTCACAGGTGGAAGCACTCACAGCTCCATTGGCGAGCCCTTGAAAACCATCATTGACGCCGTAGACTGTGTGCCCATGAGCCAGTGCTACCCTCACAGCAGACCTCACAGCTGCGTTCATCCCTGCAGCCGGAGCTCCAACATTCAGAATCGCCAGAGAGAAATTGCTCTGAGGGGAAGTAAAAACATTTGGTTAAACTTGATTTTTTTTTTTTTTATGTGTTACTTCTATTCATGTAAATGAAGGACTAACATTGGGCTGTGCAGGCTTCTGAAAGGCAAGCAGCTTGTAAATATTCCAGTTGTTCTCAAAACTCCTGCAAGAAAACAGTGAATCGATGATTTATCAGAGCACCTGATGTCACAATATGATGAACTTTATTTCTGTAAAATGGAGTAAAAAAATTCTCACCCTCCACGAAGCTTTACAGCCTCTTCAAACCTCTTCTCATTCATGGCCTTCTGCACCAACTTAGTCTGTGAACAATGGTAGAGTTGGAAAATGCATCCACCCTCCACTGATGTGAGAGTCTCTATTAAAATCAATTATAGAGGACAGGAGCATGACTCACCATCTCTACACACTCCATTAGAGGCAGACGAACAGCATGGTTTCCTGACAGGCCGATGGCACAGGCAGGGGTGTCGGGAGATGCCTCCATCAGAGCTACGACCGCCTCCACACCCAACTTACTGCTCTGAAAACACAGAACAAAAGAAGAAAACATTTCACGTCTGCACTGATGGAGAATTATGGGTCATTTTTTGTGTTTATAACAGGGAGGACGGCTTATCTACATGGAGATTCAACAGTGTTTGATTATTTTTTCTCAGCAAACACCATCAAAACAAGAAGATAAGTATACATATCCAGCCTGTCACACTGCCATGCTAAAAACTATGATTAAAGAGGTACGGGAGGACGCAGTTAGGATTTTCAACTGCATGTTTGAACTATTGCTGAACTAAACCACCTGTTTGCCAGTAACATGTTCTCCAACTCACCAGTATTCTGTCAAACGCTGAAGGAGTTCCTCCTCTCTGAACATGGCCGAGAACTGTCACTCTTGTGTCGTAGCCCAGTCTTGAAACCACCAGCTTTCAATACACGCAGATTTTCCCCAGATTACGGGTTAGTTATACAGCAGAAAAAAAAATCTGTCTCATGTAAAGTTTATCAAACAGCACAATTTTGCTTGGTGAAGAACAAAATTTTTGTTATTCATTTACTTTAGACATTTGAAAAAAACTTTTCCCCATAAGAATTGAATTGATGAGTTTTTAAACTTACTTCTTTTATGTAATTTGATGAAATGGGCTTTCCATTTAAGTCGATGGCTCCTTCTGCCACAATAACAATGTTAAGCCTGGATCCTGTGGTTCGGCTCTGGAGGTAGACGTACATCAATCAGTGAGTCAGGAAGCACCATCCTGCCTTCATGTGCTGTATTCAAAGAGGCTGTGAGGACTATGTTTGGAATCGATTTGGCTGGAATTTCACGCACACTGTCTTGATAACATGACTCTTAACAAGGTGTGTGTTTGTTTTGGAAATGAATGGAGATCAGATCTTTTTAACACTACTCTTCTTTGTTCAACACAACTTTTTACTGGATATAAGTCGATGAGTTTAGTTATTTATCAACAGTTACGCAGCGCTGTTGTTTGAAATGTGACAACAAGCAAACTTTGTCAGTTTGTAGTTTATTAGCCGGCTATTTTTAGCGCTACTCGCAGCCTAGTGCTCTGAGACGTATCCATAGGCTAACGTGTAATGTTAGCAAATCCTTATATCCTGCTCATCTACCAGAGCTAACGTTTAGCCCATAGCATTAAGCCTGTGCTCTGTTACGCTCCCATTTAGCGATCATGTGGGTTGGAATGAACATCATCACAAACAGTTTAGCCTGTGTTTTAGCCTTTAGCCTGTACTATCACTCTCCCGTTTAGCTTTCTTCTGCTCCTCTGTCCTTTTTCTAAATGCTAGTTCAGCTCCAAGTGTCCACCATCACTACGTAATGAATCCCAGAAATAGTTCTCAGCAGAGAAAAATCTCTTGTCTCCCCACTAAACTTTTTCAGCCAGCGTGATGTTGTCATAGAGACTACAACGTGTCATAAATCAATTCAGTCCTGTCTTATTTGGTTGGGAAGCTAAGAAATAGCATTTAGAAATAACCTATATTGGAGATGATGATCTCATTTTAAATTGAAGATTGGGATCTGACATATTTCAAGACGTGAAACTTTTTCAAGCTCACTTAAAAAGTCCTCACAGGGACTTTAAAAAGAGGAATCTGGACATGAAAAGCTTGTAGATCAAAGGGGATCCTGTGAATGAATAAACTCCGTCCTTTTTGTGTTTGTCGTGTCTTACCAATTCTAGCCGTGAACACATGCGGTCCTCCCAGCCCTCCTGAGGTGGAGCCTCTGGAATGAAAAGCCAGTCTGCTCCAGATGCCAAAGCAGACACCAAGGCCAGGTATCTAGAGTTACAGCAGCACAATAAATTATTTCATTCAGCTGCAGAGTATAAAAGATAGCAAAATAGGTCATTGTTTTTTTTTTTTACTCACCCACAGTGTCTCCCCATGACTTCCAGAACAAATGTGCGCTGGTGACTGAAGGAGACACAAAATGTACTGTGTATTGAAAAAACTAATAAACAATTGAAGCAACTATGTGCGCATGCAAACAGATGTTTTAGATTGTAGCGACGTGCAGGGAAACGGCAAGTCTGAGCACGTTCATGGAAGTCATTCTTGGGTAGGGAAGATGGGTCCAAACAACCTCACCTCGATGCATGCATTCCATTAAAATCGGCCTGCTAGGAGCTTTAACTGGAAGAAGTTTATCTACAACAGCAACTGCTAGACTAAAAAAATCAGATTAATTACAGCTAAACCAACATAGATATAACGTTATCTTTAAAAGTATCTTTTGTTGTTGTACATCCACAGATTTTTAACGTCTTTGAAACCAGGCACTAAATACATCCACCATCAACCTCATAAAAATGTCTGCTTGAGTGCTGCTGCTCAGTTTCACAGTGTCTGACCTTTGAGCAGTCGTCATGATAGCATCAATTATCTCCATGATGCGATGCAGTGCAGAGTCTGCCCCGATGGTCATATCTGTCCCACAGAAGTCGTTGTCAATGGAGCCCACGAGCCCCACGATGTTCAGATGGTCGTGCTCCTTCGCCAGAGTGTCCGTGATCCTCCCTGAAGTGGGACACAAATTCTTTAATTAATTGTTAAAATAAGAATGAGATGATGGAGTAGCCTCGTCAGCGGTTTCCAGGCGGCACTTTACCTTTCTGTACGAGCTCATCCAGCAGACTCCTCCACTCACTGCGGAAGATGTTGGCTCCAGTAAGGCTGCCGTCTCCTCCGCACACACACAGGTTGGTGATGCCTTTCTTCACCAGGTTGAAGGCAGCGGTAAGCCTGCCCTCTCTGGTTGTGAAGGCTTTACATCTGGCGCTTCCAATAATAGTCCCACCCTAAAGTCACGTAAGAAGCCAGAACAAATATTGCTATTAAATGTCCCTCTAAAACAAAATATTTATTGCAGCACTTTGTAACAACAGACATCTGAGACTGAGTGGATTAAATAGAGAGGAAACAGAACACAGGCAGTGCACTTGAGATTACTAGCCATGGCAAGGCAAGGAAAAAAAAACCTCTATTAGGCTCTATTTCTGGGAATTTGTTCTAGAAATAAATCAGGTTTGAAACCAGTGGATTGCTCTAATAAAGCTTTAAAAAAACAACATAAACCAAACAATGAAGTGGTAAATACCCTTTATCAAACATGCTATAAGATGCAAAACACAGAGGGAGTGCTTCTTATTCTCTCTTTAAGAGTGCAACTTGCTGCTTCCTCTACAGTTATGGTTAAAAACACATGCAGCAAGGCCTCTTACCAGATTCTAACCACTTTTAGACAGGCAGAGGGAGAAGAGATGAAAGGAGATGGGTGATTTTGAAAAAAAAAAAAGCCTATTCAAACAAACAGGAAGAAAAAAATAGGACAAAAAGAAAAACACAATTATGGCACAACAGGCTGTGATTTTAAAAAACACAGCAATAATGGCTCTGCTTTTCTGATCTCAGGACAGCTTGTTGCTAGGACACCTGGACAGTACAGGCCCTTGTGTGTGTAATTTGTAACACCAGTGTATTTATTCATTCAACGGATCAACATGTCTGCTTGGAAAACTGCCTTTTACAGCAACCTTGTCTAGTGACAGTGACTGGGGCTAATATTTGAATGTACCTGTTGTATGATGTTGGTCACACTGTGCCACTGAGCCAGTTTGATGTTGTCTCCTCCATCCACCAGACCCTGGTATCCCTGAAAAGCAGCAGAAATGTCAAAATCTCATCAAGACGGAACACATTGTGCGTACATGACAGGAAAAGAAACAGCTTGTGTACCTCATATATAAGATAGACCTTGGCCCCCACATAGATGCCCATTCTTGTCACAGCTCGGACGGCAGCGTTCATCCCTAGATAAAGGACAATTGCACAAAAATTGCATGTTTTATATTCGCTTCCAAAGTCATGACACACAAGCTGTTGCACCATCACCCTGCATGACGAAGTCAGAAACATGAGTGGTTAAGACTTCCCTATCTCCTTCTGGGCAAAGGTGCCACCAGATCTGTTGAAACTGTAATCACAGTTCTGTCAAGCACATCCGGACACAGTGGTACTCTGATCTGATCCTGTTCTTCAGTAAAAGTAGAAATACCACACAAGAATTCAATGCATGTTATAAATCCATTCAATGCACGTATAAAATCCACTTGCTTTTTACAATTAATGACCAACATCCTAATAACAGATTGCAATATCATAAATAATGAATTATACTTCCCCCGTCCAGTTTATGCAGCTCAGGTTAAATTACACTATTTGTCATTTAGTTGCTTTTTTTGCAATTAAGATGAGAACTGTTCAAACTAAACTTAAGTACAGTGCTTGAGGAGTTGAGCATAATTAATAGCTTTCACTGCTATGACATAGCAGGAAGTGAGCTGTCTGTATGAGGCCCATAAACGACCGTTGACCCTCAAACCGAGCTGATATCTATCCAGCTGTCATGTACAGTAGACTTTAAGTAAGCAACAATTGTTCACTCAACTCTCCTCAGATGAAGCCTACTTGTAAGCACTTGTCATTTGTCACAAAACTGTCGTTCAAAGCTCCTGTAAACTTAAAGGCTTGCTAACTCCATGTATTACAAACTTAGCTCTTATAACATGCAGTCACCTTGTGCATCTCCACCGCTGGTCAGCACTGCCATGGCTCGACCAGCCCCCATCGTCTTCAGTTTCTCCAAGTCCATCGAACACGTCATGATTCCCTCAGTTTAAAAAAGCGAAACTGAGCGGAAAATAAAGAAATGACAGTTAACTACTAGTAGAAAGTGTTTGGTTTTGTAATCCCTGGGTTAATCCAGATGTCGCTTCCTCCTTCTCGCAGGTTTGCTCGCAGTGTACTCTCTGTAGTTGATCTACTGCTGTTGTTGAACTCCGCCCTGTCCAAAAGTAGTGCTCGCGCCGAGGAGACCAGTGGGCGTTTACTTTGTGATCCCACGTGGGCCGGTAGTACTGAACAATATCACGTACAGCACGCAGGACCGCCATCAGTTTGTACAGTGATAATAAACCCAACAAAAGGGGGAAAAATACACCTGCATATGTTTATTTACACAGCAAATAACTCGTGAGTAGAAAATGTATAACTTTTTTTACAACAAGAGTAAAAAGAGGGAAAAAAGAAAGTAAAAAAAATGGTACTTTATAATTATGTGATACTAAGTGGGGTTTTTTGTGATACTGTCATTATTACGAATCCCCGATTCTCTTATTTTGACTTTTTTATCTGGCTGAAACAGGCTTCTATAGAGTTAAAAAGAAACAAAGAAAATGCCACCTTTTATTCCAGTTTTTAAGTCAAAATTTAAATGGGAAAGGGGCAGAACTATGCCAATAATCCTAGAATTTCTTAATAATGACACCTCTAAAGAAAGCATTTTACCAGACTGGCCCCCAAAAGCTTTTTTGTTTTGTTTTGTTTTCATTGGCCCTAATCCACTGAGTAAAGAGGCCCTTGAATATATCACATCTTCAATCCAATATTAAAATATGAATTTGGCCTTCAGAATGTGCTTGACAGCAGACTGAACACTTTGCTGTGACATTCTACTTCGACGTGTCCCTACCAGAGGATTCTGACACATACATATGGTCACATACTTCCATGGTGTTTAAGAAGTCTAACAGGGTTAAAAACTCCAGTAACACTTGCAACAAAGAGAAGAGCTTTAATCTAGACCAACACATTTATATGTTTGCTAAAGGTGTTACTGGAGTTTTGACCTTTTTAGACTGCAACATATCAGAGCTGTGTACATATGGTAACCTAAACGAGTAGTCTAACTCATAAGGTCAAGCACTACTTGTTTAATTCCTGAGGAATATTTACCCCCATTGACACAGTACATTAAGCATATGCAAGGTGTATAGATTTGCATTTAGAACAAAGGAAGTTTGGCTTCTGCTTTTCAAGTCCACTTTTGGAATTATTTAGAATGCAGCAGACTTAATGTAACGTGTGAAAATGAAAGGCTGAATGAAAAACCTGTAATTTTGAAATCTAGTCACTAAATTCAAAGGAGCAGATGTTTGATCTCAGTACTTCTAAAAATGCATTAGCGTCACAGAATAGACAGATGACAGTGTGTTGGGTACAGTACATCAGCATTTATTCCATGCAGTTGTTTGCTCTGATTTTATTCTCCCAGACATCCATTGCACTGTACACTGGATAATACAGGAAACTGACAGGATTGGTTGATCATAATGCCATTCAACAGGACAGGGACGTAGATGAGAGTAACAAAGAAAACAGATGTTTGATACATGGGATGAGGCAACATGTCAACAGTTAGAGACAATTTCACAGAAATTCAGATGTAAGTAAATGGTATTCAGATTAAAATTGAGGGGAAGCACAGAAATCGACATCACACATAACCACAGACTTGATGTTTTATTGACCCTGCTGCGACAGTCCAATTACTGGCTTTTGGTTGTACTAGAAGTGCTTCTTTATAGCCTATGACAAGTTAAGTACAATTAATGATGCCAATACAAAAAACTTCTTTTTGAGAAAGTTCAAACTAATAAATGGTCCCAAAGTAACAAGAAGAGATGCTCGTTATATGACAATGCTTTTGTTCCATGATAAAAATACTGTCTTCTTCCCATACCAATTCATTGTGCTTCCTTTACATAATACTTTTCAGGAGAAATCACATTTCTAAAGCTGCCTGAAATTAAAAAGAACAACACCATAGCAGTCATTCATAATAAATTAACTCAATAATCATGTAGGCCAGCTACAAAGAAAAAAAAACAGAATCATAATTAAATTAAACTTTACAACAATCAATCATACTTCACAGGATATATGCCAGAGAGACAAACGTTAACAACTTGATCGAATCACCCAGTCATTACAATACACTAGGTTATTTCACACCAACGTAAACAGAGAGAAGAAGGTTCCAAGGAGGCTCGAGGAAAGGCAGCAGCTGCTTTTATCACCAGGGGTAAGCCTTTCCAAAGCTTTCAGGCAAAAGGTAACTAATTCATCAGTACAGGTTTAGGTTCACTGTGTGCCACTGTGATCGAATGACTCAAACTCTCTGCAGAGTTCAATACTGATGTGATACGGATTAACAAATCTCCTGCTCATTTTCAACCAGGCGGCTAGTCGATTAAGCTCGAGGCTTCTGTCTGAGCTGTGCGATACATAAACAGAGAGGACAAAAACAGTTTACATTACATTACGGATGATTATATACAGGAGTAACTAACACTGAGATGAGGTTGTTTGAAAGCCAAGAGCAGCTTAATTGCTCTGTGGCCTCGTCTCTGGCTTATATTCCTAACTTAGAAACTCAGCCGTCTGCATACACTTGAGCTTGACATCATTATCGTTAAATTCAAACCTAGCTGGCTTTTGTTTCAACCGTGCGGTCATTAATTAAAGCGGGTGACAAACACTCTCACAGGAGGGGAGAGGGGGGGGTTAAGCCCTCACAGGTGCAGAATCCCCTTTCAAAGACAGTGAGACAAAAAAAAGTAATATTGCTGGAATTCTTAGATTTGGATAAAATCTCCTCGGAGACAGAAAAATAGTTATGGAGCTGAGGTGTTTATGTAACACAAGGAAAGTTATGGTAACTGTCGCCATCTAGTGGCTGTGGATATGTTCTTCCTGCTCTGAATCAACAACAGAAAACCTGAGCATGTCTGGAAAGGCGAGTTCACAAAAGAAGGGAGGATTTAAAAAATAAAGCATCTATATTAAGCTCTTCCATTCCTCCTGCTCCTCTCTAGCCACCAGTCACTGTGCTGTGTCTAGCCTGCTAGACGCTCCATTCTACATAATTATTGCTGTTTTACTCGCTACAGCAAAGACAAACAATTATTGGACGCTGCGTGTCAGACAGTATAAATTACCCTGCTAGAAAATGGTACATGGTAGATGCTGCACCTGGTAGTTCAAAGAAAGGGGAAACTGCACCTGGATTGCAACTTAAATGTTCTACATAAATATTACTTCCTGTTAGGCGATAAAGGGTTTTACATCAAGGCTACCTGTAAGACTTTTTTTGTTACTAATCCTGGTTCACAACATGTGCCACTCAAAGCAGATTCCTACACACAACTATTGGTCCAGTCCAGTTTCTCACAGTCCGCGAACTATCCTGAGATGAGACTTGAAACTGTAATGTCTAATAATGAACGGGCTTTGTTTTCACACGCACACACACCCACACCCACACACACATATAACTCCCTTAACAACTCTAGGTCATGACATCTGATTGATGATGACAATGACGTTGGCGTGTCTCCGAGAAGGATGAGCTGCGTCACAGAGGAAGAGACTTTTTTTTTTCTCTCTATGTATGTTGTGTTTTATCTTCGTCTCTGTGACCCTGTTAGCTTGTCCGCTTCATGCAGTCTTCCGGCAGCGTCTGCAGTTTCTCCAGCTGCTCAGGCATGCAGTTCAGCATGGATCCTTGATGACTGGACACTTGTTCTGGTGAAGGGAGGAGGGGGGGGGGGGGTGGCGTCCAGTTGCGAGGCAGGTTGTTCATGCTGGTGATCGCATTGTTTTCATGAGCTCCCCTTTTTCCCTACTCAGCGTGGTGGGAACGGGATGGAAGCCGGGGAGGCGGGGAACTGAGGCTATGCACTGTAAACTCAAACAAACGGCTCGTATCAATGCTCTGATGCCAATAGGTTGCTCCATCTTCTGATCATCAGCCTTATCATCTGCATTTATCCTCCAGTCTCAGTGTCTCCCCGACACACAGTTAGCCCAGTTTCAAAAAGTCTGTCAGTCTTTTTTTGTCTCTGTTTGGATCAGAGAATATACAGAAGTCCTGAATTTTCCTTCAAAACTCAGACAAAAATAAATTATGAGCACTATCTACTGTACATTTTCATTCAAAAGGGAATCCCTGCCATGGGTTGCCTGGATGCTGTGCTAGCGATGGGGCAGACTGGGTTTGATGAAAGGAGGGGCGAGGGGAGGAGGAAGGTTCTGAGGGGGTCTTTGCTATAGGGGAGCTTGGTTTTTCAGTGTGGTCCTCTTATTGCTGTGTTTTCTGCAGAGATAACACAATGAACGGGACACGTTGGCCTCCAGGCAGAAATACGATGGAGCCCTGGGGCTTTTCACCACGAGGAAGGAGCCCCAACTTTGTTGTTTCTGATGGTGGCATCGGAGCACTCTGCCTCTGATGAATCACAGTCTGAATCCCCAAACTGTAGTGGGTTCTAGGAGAGAAAAGTGAGTGAGAAACAGAGGTAAGGCTTATGCTTTCTGTATTTAAGGAGAATAACTCCGGGGTTCTTGTATCATAATGGGACCAAACATGGAGGACAAATGCAGAATGTTTCATCCGAATTTGACTGAGCGCAGGTTCTGAAGTTCATTGCACATCATTATCTTTTGTGGGGATTTGTCTCAGACTCATTGGAAAAATCTAAATTCTGGCCTGATGATGGCGCTAGATGAAAAGTAAAGACTCACCAATTTCTTTATTATTATTATTTTTGTGCCAGATTTTGATTTAATCCATTCAATTTCAAAAATTCTTCTCAACACTCTAAACATGAACCTCACAAAAAGTCATGATGTGGTGCAGGCAACATGATAAGACTCCACACATCATTCAAACTGACCTCATAGCTGTGTTCATCAGAGCACAGTTTCCCCAGTGAGATCTGAGTCTTCACCCTGCGCACGGCGCACTCCTTGTCAGAGAGGCCGTCCGACTGCGTGGAGATGTCGATGGGGATGTCCGGGGTGTGCGACAGCAGCTCATCCAGGTGCTCCTCCTGACTGGCACTCAGCCTCTCTAGGGGTCCACTGTGCGAGTGGTCGCTGGTGTTCCCCTCCTCGCCGTCAGACACAGACAGGTTCTCTGAACTGAAGGTGGAGTAGGACTGGAAACTGCTCATGCAGCGATGAGGTCTGTGAGGAAGAAAAGGGAAAGGTTTTGATGCTGTTTTTATACGGTAGTGTCCTTTAAATCTGATAATAATCTGCACAGTGAGTCTGTAATTTTGTCCCACAGCATGATTTAACTTTCGAGTGAATCTCCCCGGAGGATGAATGAAGTATTCCTGATTCATGATCAAGATGAGTGAAAACCACCGACTGTGTTTTACCTCTGCCTCCTTGGAAACTCCACTTCACTATCAACCTCCCCCTCCTCTTCTTCTGATGACTCATCGCCACCCTGAAAGAGAGACGACTCCAGCTGTTAATCGGTTTCACAACATAAACACGCACTGCAGAGTTAGTCATGTGCAGCATCCAGCTGTGCTCACCTTCCTGAGGGGCCTGAGGATGCGGGGCAGTGCTGTGGAGAGGTTGTGTGTTTGTTGGGATGGGTCTTGTTCCTGTGGCTCAGTTTTCTTTGTAGCCTCTCCGTCTGCGGCAGAGTCTGTGCCTGGAGCCCCTAAAGAGGATTGGGTGTTTTCCTGGGTGTTGAGCAGTGAGTAGTGAGGTAACTCCGGGTGGTTTGTTACAGGAGGCGTCTCCTGACAGTGAAGGCATCCAGGGAAGGGGTGAGCCTGGCAGCAGGGACACAAAGAACCAGCACCAGCACCTGGGACGGGGTTGGAGCTGGTGGATGAAGTCCTCTGCCGTGTGTCTGCGTCCACCGCAGTGGAAATGAGGTCGGGGCTGGATTCAGAAACACGCCTTTGCAGGTGATCTGTCTGAGGGCTTCGGAGGGCAGCAGCAGGGCCAAAGTAGCGCAGGTTATTGGCACAGTTGACGACAGCCTCCTCCCGGCCCTTCAAGGGGAGGAGGGGCCCCTCAGGTAGTGCATGGTGGTGATGATGGTGGAACTGCTGCTCCTGGAGGGACTGGGTGTCCTCTGGTGCACCAGCTAACGGTTTCAGGAGCCCGGGGAAATCGTTGTGGCTTCCTTTGCTGTTGGCGCGGCGGTGGCGAGGCTTGCTTCTGTATCGGGCTTTGCCGGGAGGTGTGGAGACCTTTGGGCTGGCTGATAGCGGAGAGGGGGAGGGGAAAGGGTCCACACTGGGGATGCCATCGGAGCGAAGCAGATCCGGCCTGAAAGACACACATTCAGCAGTTATTCTTGCAACTTTTCTTCAACTTTATTTTTTACTTATTTAAAGAACGAATGAATGAAAATCTCATCTAGTTTATCTTGCAAATGCTGATGAATGTGCAGCATTTAAACAGAGGGTAATACTTTTTCTTTAACTTTTTTTTATTGTGAAATGTTCCAAAGCTTCAGACCTTTTAGCAGGCGGCATCCCCGGTTTGTGGGAAATGCTTCCTTTCTTCTTGATGAGCTTCTCTACAGCGTTGGACCTGACGATGGGCCTGACCAGATGGCGCTTGTAAGTCCCTGGATATTTCTTCTCAACTGCCTGCTCTCTCCTGCAGGGGTGACAGGATTCAACAGAAGTTAAAGTTCAAGTTCTAGTCAACTTTAAGTTCCAGATTCAATGCAGACTGTGTTACAGCAGTGAATCTCTAACTGGGGTACTCGTATCCTCAGAGGCACGGAAAAAATAAAAACAAAAAAATAATTAGAAATAAAAGTATCAGGCTGTTTTCAATTATTTTTCAGATTTAATTTGCATATTATTTTTTATTATTAAAATAATGGTAAAAAATCTATTAAGTGAGAAACAATTCACTTTAAAGAGGCTGTTAGGACTACCTGTTTAAAGTCGATTTGAGTGACATCAAGCACGCTGTCATGATGGTATCAAACTTAACAAGGCGTGTGTTTGTTTTGGAAATGAATGGAGATCAGATCTTCTTTTTAACACTACTCTTCTTTGTTCATGACAACTTTTTTTATCAGATACAACGTAACGAGGTAAGGTATTTATTAACAGTTACACAGCGCTGTTGTTTGAAACGTGACAAGTAAACTTTTTCGGTTTGTTCTGTAGTTTAGTAGCCGGCTATATTTAGCACCTCTCACAGCCCATTGGTCTGAGATGCATCGTAGGCTAACCTCACTCTTCATTTTATTGACAGACTCTCAAGTTTGATCAGATCACTGCAGAATAACTGCTGCATGTGGGCTGGAATGAACATTATCACAAACAGTTTAGCCTGTGTTTTAGCCTTTAGCCCGTGCTATCGCTCTCCTGTTTAGCTTTCTTCTGCTCTGACGTCCTTTTTCTGTCCAACAGTTCAGCTCCAGTGTTCACAGTCACTACTAAATAAATCACAGAATCTCTCTACTAAACTTCATCAGCCAGCGTGGTGTTGCCATAGAGACTTCAACGTGTCATAAATCAATCCAGTCCTGTCCGACCCAATCAGGAAGCTAAGAAATAGCATTTAGAAATAACCTATATTGGTGCCGATAATCTCATTTTAAACTGTGAATGAGCATCAGGCAGATATCTAGAAGTGAGACTTTTCCAAGACCACTTAGAAAGTCCTCACTGTCCCTTTAAGAGATTTCATTTGTATGTTATGCTAAATGTGGGTGGTGGCGGCAGGCCTACAGACATTTCTTTTTCTAGCTGCTACAAGCTCATGAGAGTAGGGGTTAGATGGCTGGAGGTCAAATGTCTGAAGGGGTACAGGCTGTGAAAAGTTTGGGAACCACTCTGTTACAGTAACATAACAACATCCACAAGAGTAACTCAGAGGAGTAAAGGGGTTCTGATGGGGGTAGAAACAGGCAAAACAAAAATCATAGAAGGAGAAGGTTGAAAGTTTTTTCTCATTCTTTTGAATTTCTTGGTCATTCTAAGGAAAAACACAAAAAGCTCAGGAACCTGAGACAGAAATATAAAAGAAAACCTGTCTGATATTGTTTGTCACGTGACTCCAAATGCTCCATTGTTCCAAACCAAAACACCGACTGCTGTTTCCTCCTTTCTTCTCACTAGCTGAGTTCACCTTCAGCTGTCGTGCCTGACTGTGTTATTGTGATCATTTAAAAAGAAATGAGTGGAAATGCCTTTGAAAAGAGGAAGTCTCAGTATATTTATAGCCCGTGAGTCTCGATAGAGAAGAAAGGAGCAGAATAGTTGCGAAGCATGCACATGACTCCTGGGATAACCTGTTTACATACTTCATTAGTTCCTTCTCTCGGACCTCCAGCTGCAGCATGATGGCACTGAGCTCCATGTAGAGGTTATTGGCTCGTTCCAGTTTCCTCTCGTAGTGCTCTCGGATGTCTAGAGCATGCCTGGATGAGGAGAAAATGTTTACTCCAGCAACTAATGCTTCATTTAAGAGATAAGACTATGACTCTGTAGCATCAGCAGGTGACATGTTCAGTGCTTTCAGTCACATCAGCTCTTCTGTTTTGCTTCCATTTGTTACACACCTGAGTTCATCCCGTCGGCGTCGGATGAGTTCCTCATCCAGCCTGTGGATACATGTGCCTTCACTTTTGATCTTCTCAAAGTGTTTCTTCACCTCCTCCCTCCATTCTGACTGTCATATTAAGAAACACAGCCCAAAGTCACCACATGTGTTTCTAAAGCATCATCTAAATAAATACTGTCACAGATGACAACTGCACTCTTTTTGGTGGGATTTATTTTGAAGTGATGTGTGACTTTTACAAAGAAAGATGTTTTGATTTATAGAAACAGACCTGAGACTTGAAGTAAGTCTCCTGAGGAGCCCCAAGGACGTCAGCAGAGGCGATATCAAGGTGCAGGAGGATCTGACGAAATGAAGGCCTGTTCCTGGGTTTGCCTTGCCTGGTATCAGGAAAATCACAGAGGAGAAAAGGAATCAGATAGATGACAGAAATGATCCCGTTTTTAGACTAGACTGATGTAGTCCTCAGGGATTGGACTAAACATGACGCTTAATCCTCGCTCACCATGTTTGCTTCATGAGGATCTTGAAGCCATCAGGGCAGGTGGAGGGGACAGGAAGGTGGAGGCTGTTACTGCCCACACCCCAAATGATGGCTGAGGAGTCGACGTCTTTGTAGGGAATCTCTCCGGTCAGAAGCTCCCATAACACAACTCCAAATGACCTGCACAGTTAGGCACAATTACTCATTTTCACTGTCAGGCACAACTCACACTTTCACAGTTATTTTCTGCACATTCTTTAATTTCATATTCTCTGTATATATTTAACTTTTCATTTTTGCATGCAAACACTTTTGTTTTAAATATTCCTAATTTATTTTATTCGTGCGATTCCTCGTAATGTAAAAACTACTTGGCAATAAATCTGATTCTGAATAATAAAAGAAAAGAGAATCAGGTCTCGACGCAGCAACATCATGACAATACATGTCAAAGATTAGATTCAGTCTATGATAATATGATAATATCCTTTTCTCCTAGCTAATAAATTGTATATATTTTATTTCATTTTTCACTTTTGCATGAAAAACACTTTTAAACTATTGCACCAACAGACTAAGACAAATTCCTTGTAACATAACACAAAAAAATGATTCTAATTTTAAAAATTGGTAGAAAAAAAGTAAACAAAAAAAAAACAAATAAATAAAAAAGTGTGTTTTAGTACTCACCATATGTCCACTTTTTCAGAAACGGGCTCATTTCTTATGACTTCTGGTGCCATCCAGGCCACCGTACCCGCAAATGACATCTTTGTACTTTTGTCGCTGAGCTCTTTGGACGTCCCGAAGTCAGAGATTTTCACAGTGTCGTTGTGGGTGACCAACACACTAAAACACAAACACAAAACAGACTTTTTAGGCTATTTGTTGATCTTTAAACTCCTGTAAACACTCATATCAGGGCCAAGCGCTTTTAACTTGAGATTAATTCAGGTCAAATGACCGGGGTTAAACTATCTGGCCATTTTTTTTTTTTTTATGACATTCGCCGAAATTTAGCGAGGAATGAGTTTCATCGGTAGCATTTCAAAAGGACTGAGCTGTGACTGAAGCACATTTCTGCATGAATCACTCCATTAGCTAAATGAGACTGACCTTTCCAGCACATTCAGCCTGCTATCGTTCTGCTGACTAATACAGTGTTCAGCGCTGCCGCAGCATGATAATATTGATTAGAAAAACAGGGCTACAGTGTGCACAGGACGAGGCAGGATGAGCAGCATGAGACAGGACACTTCCTCTTACTCAGACATTAAGGAGGCTTGCTTTTTAATCGTTTGGAGAATGGCATTTAAAGTTAATGTCAGATCAGCCACATGTGAAAGGAGGGATTGTTTTTGTCGCTTTGGGCTAAAGAAAACTACACAAAGCTGCTAAGCAGTTCCGTGAGATTCACAGATCAGCTGCTGAATAACAACCCAGGAAAACATGCTGTACTGTGCTGTATCCAAGGAAAAAACATCAGCTTCACTTCTTTTAAATACTGAAGATACAGAATATCAGAAACTAAACACTTATTCCATAGTAAGTCAACCCTGTTAAGAGTTTTTTTTTAATAATACAAAAGTGTAAAATCAATTAAATGAAGTCTACAGAGATTAGTTTGTCATTTTAGAACAGACTATAGATTAAACTCACTTGGGAGACTTGAGGTCTCTGTGGATAATCTTGTGCAGGTGTAGGTAGTTCATGCCGCTGGCGATGCCTGAGGCCCAGTCCACCAGCAGCCTGGGGGTCACCTTCCTCCCCGCCCTCAGCACCTCATACAGCTGGCCCTGAGCGCAGTACTCCATGATGATGCAGTAACAAGGTGCCTGTGTGCACACTCCCCTGAAACGAGCAGAGCAGAGTTAAAACTGAAAACAATGACAAATCCAGCAGCTGTCAGTGATACAGACGTTAAAAATTAAGACTCTGAACAACAACAACAGCAACTCATGAGATACTTACTTGAAGCTGATGATATTTGGATGCTTGAGCTTCCGCAGGTGTTTGATGTCCGTCTCCTTCTGCTCCCGCACCTTTTTAATAGCCACCTCCTCTGAGCGGAACTTGCCCAAGAAGACGGCTCCCTGTGCACCGCTGCCGAGCCACTGCAGCTCTGAAATCTCCTCGAATGGAACCTCCCACATGTCTGGACATAAAGAAAAGCTCATTTTGTTAAAACAGAAACAAAATATATCTATTATTTTTAATAGATTGATTTAACTCTTCACTTCTGTCGGATAAATATGAAGTTAAATGCTTGTTGGCTTAGCTTCAGACAGGGACAGGAAATAGGGAAATGTGGCCTGGCTCTGCTAGGGGATGACAAAATCTACCTACACACTCCTATGAAGCTGAGTTCAAACTTTTTTTTTTCTTATCCTGTGTAAAAACTAAGAGTAATTAGCATTTTAACACCTCAAATGGATGTAGCTGCTGTGTTTAATCTCTGCTGGTTGTGTCCCAACCTACATGAATGGGAAGTTGATTCAAAGGTTAAACTATTACCTTTAAAGTTTCCTCCTCAGGATAAAATAGTGGGAAGATGTAAGAAGGTAGCACAGAAACACACACACCAGTAGATGTCATATGTTTTAGCCAAACTGAGTATAAAAAAAAAAAATCTTAAGCTTGTGAACGACTGTTAATGTCTCAGATGTATAAACAGTGAGTCATATGTTTATCCGCTCTTGGTCTGAGGTTTTAAACTAACAGAGAGGAGAAAATACTCCACTGTAATCTCAGTCCCTCTCTGTTTGGATATTAGCTTGCTGAGCCTCGCTCTGTCTAACCCTGACTTGTCCTGACTGTGTGCTCCTAGCCTCTGTGTGCAGCCTGAGCAGGCAGCCCTGCAGCAAGGTGAGTTTACCTTTACCACGACCTCAATTCAAAGTGACAGCAGCACAGTTTCAGCCACAGCAGGGATTGTAAAGCTGGAGGAGGCTCTCTCATTGTAGACGCTTTAGGAGAGATGAGGCTCACCTTGCTGCTGTAGCTTGTATTCTGTGGAGTACGTCTTCCCGATGATGTTCCAGACGGGCCGCAGACAGCCAAACAAGCCCTCCAAGAATCCACCCGAACCAGGCCCCGCTCTGTGGAAGTGCAGCTTGATGTCATCCGGATGGTGAGGGTGGTTCTGCCTTCCCTCTCCACTGTGGTCCATGGGACACCCCCCTTCACCCATCTGCTCCTCTTGCCCACTCCCACACCCACCATGCTCGCAGGACGCCGGGGACACAGCCTCCTCATTATCGTGCTCCTGCAGCTGCAGCACACTGTTGTCAAAGTGCCCCCCCTCGCTCCGTGTAGAGTCAACGCTCAAAGCAATGTTCGGAGGACTTATACCCCCCAGCATTGAGTCCTCATCCTGCCCCGGTGTCTGCAGGGGAACGGGCAGGTGTGTGGGCGGCGCCAGGTCTGTGATGATCTGAGGAGGTAGGTTGGATGGAGGTGCCGGTGGGGGCTGAGGTTGGGAGTTGGGCGAGTTTGATTTCTTCATTGCGTCCCCGACCACGGTGAGTTTGAGCTCCTCCTTCAGCTTTCCCACCAGCAGACTGGGGCAGGAAGTCCAGGAGAGCACCTCGGGGGAGCTGCCCATGGTGTCGTGCATGTGCATGGGCTGCCCAGGGATGATGAGTCGGGCGCGTCTTAACACGCTTTTGGTTCTATTGAATGCTGAAATTCACCTGCAGAACAAAAAGAGACGGATAAATTAAATTTAAATTGTACTTTAGAAGGAAAATAAAATACAAACTAGTACAAAGAAAGCTGAGTTAGACCCATTGGGTGATTGTAGACACCTCTGACACAACATAAACATAAAACTGCTGCCATGGGGCATCATTACATCCACAAAGATGAAGCAATCCTCATTCCCTCTCCTAGATGTGGGATTTTGAAAGCTCACATCAGCGATGATTATTTTTAACCACAGAGTGAAAACATAGCAGGCAGGAGGACGACAGATAACCTATAAATTAGTGTACTTATTTAAAGCTGAATGAACGACACTGCACAGCTCATAATGCAACTGTTTGTATTTATTTACGGTGTCCTATGTCAAATAAATACAGTACAGCAGGGATTAAAAGTCTCATTGTGTATTAGGAGAGCTGAGAGCAAAACATCTGGCACACACAGCCGACTCTCACTGCTTAACCAGCAGGGCCTGAGCTATCTCAGGGCTACAGCCAGTGCTGTGTTATACAAGATGCTGCTGGACCGGAGTCAAGAGAGGGGAAATGTCCTTAAGGTCCAGACACTTATCATCATAACGTCACCAGGATAATCTCTCATATGCGATTTCATAAAGTCCTAAAATGTAATTATTATTAAATTGTGATATTGAAAAAAAAAATGAACGCTACAAAAAATTAAATCCAAGCAAGTGTTTACGTCTTGTTTTTAGCAAAAAATGTCATATTAGACTTAATGTGAGCCTCATTCACAAGTAAAGTTCAGAAAATTGTCTCATTTCAAGATGAAAATGAAACCTGAATTGCTTGTAGAGTTAAAAAAAAAAACTTCCAATAAAGTTAGGAAAATATACTTGTTTAGCATTTTGTATTAGGTACGCTGACATATAAGGGTCAGTATCAAAAATCTGCTTTAAACTTGCGGTGTCGTAGTATTTCATATGAAATTTCTACCATTTTTAACCAATTAAAGAATCAGTCCCATTCAAGTTCAGTTGTTTGTTATGAAAGATCATCTCAAAACAAATAAGGTGAATTATTTAATACCTGACAGTTGGTTTAAAATCTAAATTTTACAGTTTAGTTAACTCATAAAATCATTCTCATAGTAACTTTTTTGCACAATATCAGACGTCTTGAGAAACACTGGTTACACCAGTTGACGTTTTTAATTTTACCCACTGACTGTGTATTTCATCCATTCCGACATTATTTAAGTTCTTGTTACTGGTTACAAACCATTAAGGCATCATTTTTGTGTCTTCTGATATCTTGAAATAAGACTTTTTCTAAACTTGTCAGGTGAATGTGACTCCTATCAAGCCGGATAAGATTTTTTTTTTTAAATCACAAATAAGATTCACACTTTCAGTTTTCAGTTCAGCTCACAGAACAGAACATATTAATACCACAACCAGTCGTGCTTTAAATTTATGGCAAAATTATGAATGAATATAAACCCCTTAAAAGTCAACACCGCCCTACTGCTGAAAAACTAGTGGCAACACTTTCAACCAAAGCCTGAAGCAAAAGCACAAAACTTTTGAACACAGCTCATGAGAAAAAGACTCCAAGTAGGAAAAAGAAAAACAACGAGATTAAAGTGCAAACATGGATAAACTGGGATTAAAATGCGTGACAAATTTATCCCAACTCAGTGTCCACCTACTAAACTATAAATACCATGACACAATCTTCTCTAAAGTTTGTTTAAAATGCGGACAAAGAGTGGACCAACTGCACTGATTGTCTTGTGATGCAAACCTTTGGAATAAAGAACATTAAACCAAAACTGATATTCTCAGTATCAGAAGTGTACCAAAAGAAAATTCCATAATCTGACATATATAACATCTACTTGTTCTTTTTTGAGGAAAAAATAAAAATCCTGGGGAAGACTGTGTGATTCTCCTCCTCCCTTCATATCCTCGTCTCTCTGAGTGTATTGGTGAGCGATTCTGCCTTTTGCTGACTTTTCAGTGCGACCAGCAGGAGTTTCTGAATTCAGAGATGTTTAAATCCTGCATATGGGGGCTGTGATTTGTTGCAACTTACTATCACACTGTTTTCAGACAAACAGATGGTCATATATTCCGTCTAACTGCACTTGTTTACCAATCTTTGCAGCCCTACAAAGCAGTGAACCAAATGCTTTGTAAAAGACACTTCATTTCCCCCCTTCCTCTTTAAACCCATGGGGACTTGGCCTTAGAAATCCAATCAAGATTGGAGGGGGCGGTAGAAAACCAAGACTGATGGACGGACGGATGGACAGACGGACGGAGAGGGAGATTGTACAGTACGAAGCTGTACAGTGTGTACAGTCGGGAACAGAAGATCAAAGTCCAGGAGGGAGGAGGCAGAGTGAGCTGGCTTTGGTTACGTGGAAGTTTCCTGACAGGGGAAAGGGCAAGCTGTGAAATCCAATCAAAACGCACTTCATTTATGTTGCCCTCTGCGGGAAAAGAATGGCACGAACACACAGCCTTTCCTGTTGGAATAGGCCAAAGTACAATACAGCTTTGATCTCTCTGGTGCAGATAACAGTTTAAACAGCTGAAACGCTACAAAGCTGTGAAACAGCCATGTTGGATTCCAGCTCCAAACTTGGGATCAACTGTCAGAGATTTTCTGTTTCTTACTTTCTTGTTCTAAAAACTAATTCAGATACCTTCAACCAGAGCCGTTTCCTTCACTCTTCTTTCTTTCTACACGTCCAGTAAACAAGCCTCATTGTCTTCACATATCTATTAGAAAGTTTCCATTTATTAAGTATCCAGTGGAACAAGAGTCTGTTGACATTTCTTTGTGTTGTGTGTGATAGATTAATGTAGACAAGGAACGTCTGTTGTGTCATTAATTGAGTGTATTCAGAGGAGCTGAAGCAGAGAGCTGAATTTAGCCTGAGTGCTGTGGTTACTCTACATCAGCACTGAGGGGGCTGTGACACCTCTTATCCAACCACATTACGAGGTGTGAACCATCAGCAGTTTAAAAAAGAAAAATCATTTCCAACTGTCTTAGAGTGGAAGAGTAGATGATATTGGTGGATTGGCCGGTGCACTCACTGAAACCTGGTACCACATGTTGGTATCATGTTGGAATAAATCTGTTAACTTTGCATTTGTTTTGAAGTATTTTGGCCTTTTTTTATACCTGGCCATGAAATAAAGGAAAGACAGGGAATGGCACATGAAGTCCCTGATGCTCACAGCTACACGGTCCGCATCCTACTCCAATGGTCCACAGCCACAGATGCTGCTTCCATGTTACATACTGTATCTGCTGAGGGGGTAACCTGAGCGCTGTGAGAGTGTAGTGGCTGCCAGAAGCTCATCTATAATGCAGGCCTGTCTCTAAGCAGGTTGCTGAGAGTGCAGGGGAAGGAGAGAATGCTCTCTCAGGTATCCAATAAATCCGTCCCTTCCACAGCCGAGACAATCGAGCTGTTCGTGAAGAGGCCCGAGCTGTAATTCCATCCCACGGACGATTCTCCGAGCTGGGCCTCTGACGTGGGCCAAGGTGGGTGGATGCGGTCCACTGGACAGAAACACGCACTTGAAGACACAAGTTTGCGCGGACAATAGCCAGAATATATCCGGCTAAAAAAAGGAACAGTCATCTCATCTCATACTAACCACAAAGAACAGTTTGATGGAACCTCTAATGTCTGTGATATCTCTTTGTCCAGCCCAACCCAGAACCAGGCAAGCGCCTATGTATCCATATCGGACACCATGAGCAGGAAACAGACCTCTCACACCCATTAATCTCTAATGGAAGATCTCTATGGACATAGAAGCCAATGAATACTGTCTGTGCTGCATCAAGGAGGGCTCAAGGTTTCATTTACAGTCATTTATTTACAGGACTTTCTGAAAGTGACCTTAATTACGCAAACGCTCGTTGATGTAACAAAAAGGAAAGATAAATTACATGTTTGGATGGAGGATGTGTTGCCTCAGAGAATGAAACAATTCAGATACGCATCAGAATACATAAAAGGAGAAAGAAAGAGAGAGAGAGAGCTACAGAGAGGGAGAGAGAAATTATCAGGGGCTGATCCTTTAATCCCTCTACAGGCCTCGAGAAACAGGCTTGAACAAACACAGCCCCTATTCAGCTTCCCCCTCAACAAACCCCTCTACACACTTCCTTTTTCCCCCTCACCTCCCAAAAAGTGACCTGATGTCAATGACCAAAGGCAGAATGCATCATGGGAAGTCGTTCTTAGCTATATGATCGCACTTCAAGAGGAAGAGTAGGCCTTGTTGGTAAACTGTAGGACTCTTTATACGAGGGTGTGTGCACGGCAGCTGGTGTTGGAGGGGATTGGTGTTTATACACGTGCCCTCTCTCTCTCTCTCTCACACACACACACACACACACACAAACACACACATACATACACACGCAAGCACAAGCCTGGGGCGTGTCTGGCAGGATCCAATAATCCCACTACTCCCAGCAATCCACTGGGGATGGGAGGAGGGTGTGTTTGTGTGTGTGTGTGTGTGTGTGTGTGTGTGTGTGTGTGTGTGTGTGTGTGTGTGTGTGTGTGTGTGTGTGTGTGTGTATGTGTGTGTGTGTGTGTGTGTGTGTGTGTGTGTGTGTGTGTGTTGGGGGGGTCTGTGCCACTCAGCAAAGGCCAGTATGCTTGTTTGGATTGTGTTTCAGTGAACTGAATCTGTCCAGCGTCCTTCCACAGCACATTAAAGCAGCAACACAGACACACACGCACACACACACTCTCACACACTCTCACACACTCTCACACACTCTCACACACTCTCACACACTCTCACACACTCACACACACTCTCACACACTCACACACACACACACACACACACACTGTTGACACATATGCAGGTGCACAATCTGCATTCAGGCTCACATTAGCAGCGTCATCTGTGTCCCCATCGCTCTGCTCCTCATTAAGGAAAGCCCTGCTGGGCCCCATAGGGGGGACCTCCCTTTAGGTGACAGCTGTGCCAGCAACACAGCACCAATTTAGGACCTATCGCACCTCATCATTCACACGTTACCATGTCAACACAGCATCCATCCTGACCTTCTGCTACCAGTCACACTTGCTCTTACCCACGACTCAGGTTTGGGGAGGGAACAAAGCCTGGAGGTTGTTTTTTTGTATCCACTCAGCTTGTCTTAATGTGAAAGTAGGCACAGAGTTTCCTGTTGGTGCTGTTTACTATTTCTATTCAATAATATGAATATATCACTTTAGGAGTCTGTGTACTGAACCCTTCTGGGTCACAGTTAAACATAGTTCCAAACTTGTTTCTTGTGACTACAGACTTTCATTACTGGTGTTCACCGTGTGAGTCTGCAGTGCTTCAAAACAGGAGCGATGAAACACACTGCACATGGATTTCTTGTTCATAATGCAGTTAGAATATTTTTAGCAACGTCAGCATGCAACACAGAGACCTCGGAAATAGGACTGCCAACGGAGCAGCCAGAACCTGATTTGATTGTCGGGATCTGGGCTGACGTCTAAATCAGCTTTCCCCCACTATCATGGCTGCTAGTCCTGCCAGAGGGGGGATTGTATCGTCAACTGAAGGTGGGTGGGAATGATAATCTGCTGCTGGTCTGGCCTTGGTGAAATAAACAATTTTTGTCTACGTGTTTAGGCATCTGTGTTACATGGTTGATCATTTCCTGTAATCTGTTTTTTTCTGATTTCCTGTGGTGACTCACCTAAAATACCTGGAGGAAAAAGCAGACCATAAACTAATAACACATAGTGATTTATTATTTCTTCATACTGATAGCAGTGCTGGTGCCAAACCCAAAACCAGTGGCTACAACTTAACATGAGCACTCGTTAATACTGGGAACCCCACTAATGCGGTCAAAAAAAACTATATGGGATATTTTGCACCGAGACAGTTTTGTTGATTGTTTACCATTATGTAAAATCTTAGTTCAATTCAATTTTTTTTGATTAGCATACAGTATAAACTAAAATCTCAATGTCTGACACAATAGGATTTCAATTATGAAGCAACTTACATTTGATTTAAAACAATTCTGCTGAAATGTCTCTGCTATTTCTTAAAAATATATCAAAATCTTAATATTGTGAATCTGATATTTATATCAAAACACAGACCAGTGTTTCACTGTAAAGAGCTACATTTTTCATGTTTACATCCAAATTATTTTTATTCTTTCACAATAAAACTATTAGTAATTTCAAATTACGACAAAAGCACTACAGTTTACCCATCACTTGGATTAAGACCGGTAATATTTGTGGTCCAACTTTTGCGTGAAAAGTTGGTCAGGTTGGTTTCCTGTGTATTTCACCCTCTCATTGTTTGCATATGGTGTGTGTGTGTGTGTGTGTGTGTGCGTGTGTGTGTGTGTGTGTGTGTGTTTGTCAAGTTTCCCTCCCAGAAATTTAAAATATTTTCGTACAACAGATTGGTGTCTTGAGGGTGGAGTGAATGTCTTTAGACGTAAGTTCTGTACAGACAGTAACAAACTTTGTTTTTTTGATTATTAAAGGGACTGTGAGAACCATCTGAGTGATCTTGAAAAAGTCTCTCTTCTAGATATCTGCCTGATCATAATCCACAATTTAAAATGAGATTATCAGCACCTACAAAGGTTATTTCTAAATGCTATTTCTTAGCTTCCCGATCGGTTTGGACAGGACCAAAACAATTTCTGTGATTAATTTTGTAGTGAATGATTGCACTAGAGCTGAACTGTTGGGCAGAAAAAAAGACATCATAGCAGAAGAAAGCTAAAGAGGAGAGCAATAGCATGGGCTAAAGGCCAAAACATGAGCTAAACTGTTTGTAATAATGTTCATTCCAACCCACATGCAGCAGTTATTCTGCAGTGATCTAATCAAACTTGAGTCTGTCAATAAAATGAAGAGTGAGGTTACGTTAGCTCTGATTGGTCAGTGGGAACTGGCAGAACATAACAAGGATTCACTGACGTTAGTTTACATCTCAGACCACCAGGCTGAGAGTAGCGCTAAATATCACAAATATCATATATATCAATATAACTAAAGAATAAACTGACAAAGTTCACTTGTTGTCACGTTTCAAACAACAGCGCTGTGTAACTGTTGATAAATACTTTACCTCGTTGTATCTGGTAAAAAGTTGTCTTGAACAAAGAAAAGTAGTGTTAAAAAGAAGATCTGATCTCCATTCATTTCCAAAACAAACACATTCCTTGTTAAGAGTCATATCATCACGACACTGTGCATGATTCCAGCCAAAAGGTGTCACTGAAATCGACTTTAAACAGGTAGTCCTAACAGCCTCTTTTTTTTTTGTGATTAGTAGTTTTTATTCATTTCCTTTTTTTCTCAACAATAACAAACACACCATGACAATTAAAACTTAAAAAACAGTGACATAAAATAACTTTAAGCACAGAGACCTGCACATGTACAAACAGAGCCAAGGTTACTTACAAAAACACATACTATTATTATACATGTGCCTACACACGCACCTTAAGGAAAAAAAAAAAAAAAAAAAAAAAAAAAAAAAAAAAAAAAAAAAAAAAAAAAGGAAGGATTGGCAGATAGCAAGAAAATAAAAAGAATTGTTTCAGTAGTAGTAATGCATTATCAGGCCTGCAAAAGTGTCAAGGTCCCTTAATAAATGAAACATAATTCCCCCACTTAGCATGGTATCTCTCAACCTGGTTGATAAGTTTATAAGAGAGACCCTCATGTGCTGCCACTATACCCAAATGTGAGAACCACACCCTGACTGGTGGTAGTGTTGTCTTCTTCCAGTCTGAGACAATTAGTTTCCTACCCAGCATGAGAGATGTTTGCACCCACTCTGCCTGTGCTGAGGGGAGGGTTTTTAGTGGGAGAGGATCCCCCAGGACAAATAGACTTGGGCAGAATGGGATATTCAACTTAAGGATCAGTTTAATGTTTTCATGAATAGCTGACCAGAATGATTGTACCAGTGGGCAGGACCATAACATATGTAAAAGTGTACCAGTACTCGCCCCACACCTCCAACAGTCTGGTTTGTCCCTTAATTTCACCTTATAGAGCCTAGAGGGGGACCAGTACACCCTATTTAATATTTTGAATTGTACCAACCTAGTTTTAAGTTCCCTTGAAATTTTCTTATTGTTCCTTAAAATACTGTTCCATTCTTCTTCTGTGAATGACAGTCTAAGATCAGACTCCCAAGCAGACTTTAGGTAAGTGTTCTTGCCAGTAACACTTTTAAGTAGTAAGGAGTAGTATTTGGAGGCCTCTCGGCCTGTACCAAATATCTTTGTTACAGAAGAAAGAGTATCAGAGCTAGGGGGGGCTGTTGAAGTGGAACCAAAAGTTTGGGCTAGGAGATGCCTTAATTGAAGATATCGCCAAAACTGCTGTTGTTGGAGGCCAAACTGTTGTGCTAATGCTGTAAATGATTTCAGTGTGTCACCATCATATAGATCTCCTAGTACCAGAATACCCTTTTCCACCCAATGCTTCCACAGAAATGGCTTATTTTCTATTTTTAGCTTGGGATTCAACCAGATACTTGCAGAAAGATTCAAGTAGGGATTCATTTTAAGCTTGGTTGAGATTTTTTTCCAAATCCATTGCATATGTGTGAGGATAGGGTGAGTCTGGGCCTCTTTGGGCAGTACAGCTGTGATAAGGTGGATGGGGGGTAGTGGGTGACAGAGGTCCTTTTCAATATGAAACCAGGGAGGGGCACGCTGGGGGGGAAGGCACCAGTGGGCAAGATGTCGAAGACCGAAGGCGTAATGGTATAATAGTAAATTTGGAATGCCCAAACCTCCTTCTTCAACAGGTTTTTGTAATTTCAACAAGTTAAGCCTAGGACGCTTGCCATTCCAAAGGAATCTGTTAAAAAGCATATCTAGCTGCTTGAAATACTTTAAAGGGATTTTGATTGGGAGTGCCTGGAGGAGATAATTAATCTTGGGTACACAAGTCATTTTCAGAACATTAGCTTTCCCCCATAATGATAAGAACAAAGGGGCCCATCTTTCAATATCTGCTTTGAGTTGGTTTAGCAGGGGGTCCATATTGACTTTAGCTAGGTCTGCTAATCTAGGGGGAATACTGATGCCCAAATATTTAATGCCATGGCTAGGCCAAGAGAAATTTGCCCCTGAGAAGATGTTCCTTGGGCAGTGTGATGTTAAAGGGAGAGCTTCTGATTTTAACCAGTTGACTTTGTAGCCTGACAGATGAGAAAATGTATCTATTAGTTTTAGTAATGCAGGAAGGGAGTGCTCAGGGTCAGAGATGAAGACAAGGATGTCATCTGCATATAATAAAAGCTTGTGAATAGATTGGCCAATTTCTACACCTGAAATCAAGGGGTCCTTCCGAATAGCTATTGCTAGGGGTTCCAAGGCCAGTGCAAAAAGCCCTGGGGAAATCCCGTCCCCTTGCCTGGTCCCTCTACCCAGTTCAAACCAGGGTGAGATCAGGCCATTAGTCAGCACTGCAGCCTTGGGATGAGTGTAGAGAAGTTTTATCCATTTGACAAATTTATTAGTAAAACCATATGTCTCCAAGGTGTTGAATAAATAAGGCCACTCAACCCTGTCGAACGCCTTCTCCGCATCTAAGGAAATGGCAGCTACAGGGGAGCTATTATTATAAGTGGCCCACATGATATCAATTAAACGTCTGATATTGTTAACATAGGTACGTTTAGGGATAAAACCCACCTGGTCGGGGTGAATAAGAGTGGGGATAACTTTGTTGAGTCTATTAGATAAAAGCTTGGAAAGGATTTTCTCATCAAAGCCCAACAGTGAGATGGGTCTGTAACTTTTGCAATCAGTTGGATCTTTATCGCTCTTTAAAATAACAGTAATAACTGCCTCTGTCATAGAGGGGGGAAGGGACCCGGTATCAAATGCCTCATTATAGACCTCTAGAAGTAATGGTGCCAGCTCTGTAGCATAGCATTTATAAAATTCAGCTGTGAAGCCATCTAGGCCAGGGGCTTTGCCCGATGATAGACTCTTAATGACCTCCAAAATCTCCTCGGTAGTAATGGGTGCATCTAACATATCTTGTTCTTCTACACTTAAGGTGGGGAGGTTTAAACCAGTAAGAAAAGATCTAATATCCCCTGTGCTTGCCTGTAGTTCAGAAGCGTACAAACCACAGTAAAAATTCCTAAACTCTGAATTAATGTTTGTAGAATCAGTCACCAGGATCCCTTCACTATTTCTGATTGCTGGTATAGCAGTCACAGCCTCTTTATGTTTTATATATCTTGCCAGCATTCTTCCTGCCTTATCCCCTTCTTCAAACTGTTTCTGTCTGGCCCTGAAAAGAGCAAACTCTGCCTTCCCAGTGAGGATAGAATTAAACTCATATTTGAGACGTGTCAGAGAGGTTAAGTTAGCAGGTGTCATATTTTGCTTATATGCACTCTCTGCTAGCTGAATCTGCTTCTCCAATTCATTTTGTTTGGCCATATTTTGTTTTTTCTTAAATGAAGCATGCTGTATAATATATCCTCTGAGGAAGGCTTTCATCGCTTCCCAAGCAATTCCAGCTGAAGGGGTTGTTGGTAAATTAGTTTCTTTAAAGAGGGCTATTTGATCTCTCAGAGACTCTCTAAAAGAGGGGTCAAGAAGAAGACTTGAGTTCATTCTCCATCTAGGGGTCTTGTTTAATTTATTTAAGGGGAGAATGTTAACCATTACGTGAGCATGGTCTGAGATGTGAATACTTCCTATGCTGCACATGACTGTGGAGGATACCAGACAACCAGATACAAAAAAGTAGTCTATCCTAGAGAGAGAGCCATGGGGTGGTGAGTAATATGTATATTCCCTGGAAACTGGATTATAAAGTCGCCATATATCTACCAAGCCCAGGCCCTCACACATATCTTTGAGCACATTGACTGATCTACGTGGCCGAGGTACTGAAGGCTGCCTATCTAATACTGGGTCCCACACCTGATTAAAGTCCCCACCCAGAATGATTGGGTGGCTGCCCATTTTATTAATATTGTACTCCAAAAGTCCAATAAAGCCAGAATCCTCAACATTAGGAGCGTATACGTTGGCTAAAACAACTTTGACACCTTGAATCTCAGCTAAGACTACCAAGATCCTCCCTAAGTCATCCTTGGCCTCCTTGATGCATTTATATTGTACATGTTTTTTAATCAGAATGGCAACACCTCTGCTACAGCTAGAACCACATGAAGCAGATACATGTCCAACCCATCCTGTGCATAATTTACTTACATCTTGGTCAAGTAAGTGTGTTTCCTGGATAAAGCCTACGTCACAGTGCTTTGATTTCAAATATGTCAGGACTTTTTTTCTTTTGATAGGTGAATGCAGACCCTTAACATTCAAGCTCAAATAACAAAGCCCATTACTACTTAATGGAGACATGTTGGTGGTAAGCTCCCATACATTCTGTACAACCATCTGCCAAAAACTGAAGAAAGAAAAAACAACTCCACATACGAAAAACACACACAAGAAAAATAGTAAAGGTAACACCTACAGTACAAGAGTAAAAATTGAACTGGAAAACTCTTGAACGCGAGTTAACATCTCGCCGAGTTCTAACTAAAAATACCATGGTCCGTGACCCGTAGAAAAAAAACTGTCCCAAAAAAACAGAAACCAGACCGCCATGGCTGAGATAGAAGCACCGACAATGCGGTGCTTAATAACCCCATAAAGCAGAGTGCCCGCTCAATAACTACGTTTGAAATAAGATAGTCATATATATGCACAGGGTGCCCTTGATAAACCCAAACTGAAACGGTTTGTATAAATGTCCAGTAGCATCCATGTATTAATTGACAGGTGGGTGAGCCCCACCTAGAGTGCAACAGTCCTCTGAGCGGAATATTAATTGTGCCCGCCCACGTCCCCTAACACAGTCACACGGAATGATTCACTTGCATTTCTGCTCCATAGAATATAAGACTATAAGTGAATTGCACAAAGCATGCTGGAGATAACATATTAAACAAGAATATTTGTTACCTGATGTGTCGTGTGTAAACAACAGACAAGTGGGTCTGTTGTACAGAAAAAGAAAAAGTTGTACATACATAAGCCTTGCGCGGGCAGTGTCAGATGTTTCGTGTCATGTTATTATCCGCTCAGAAGGTGCTCACTGAAGAATATGCCAGTCACAGGGTCCCGATATATTCCAACGCTCTCTTCGGATCATCAAACTCCCGGCGCCGTCCTCCCTCGCCCGTTGGGTTGATAATCAGCACAGCCGGGTAACGCAGGGAGAATCTTATGCGCCGTTCATGGAGCATGTCCTTACACTGTTTAAATCGTCTGCGCTTGTCGCTCACTGCCTTGGAATAGTCCGGAAAAATCATGATGCGATGCTCTCTCCATGTTAGCTTCCCCTTACTACGGGCTGCCTGCAGGATCCGGTCACGGTCTTGATAGCGTAGAAATCTTGCAACTATGGCTCTGGGTGGCTGGCCGTCCGGTCTTCGCTGAGCCAAAGCCCGATGGGCTCTGTCTATTTCAATGCCGTTGGGAAAGTCGAGCCCCAAAATATCTGGAATCACTCGCGTTAAAAATGAAAGGACACCGGAGTCCTCACAAGATTCGGGGAAGCCCACGAAGATCAGGTTGTTACGGCGGCTCCGGGAGTCAAGATCATCCACCCGCTGGCGGAGCAGCTCCACCTCACTCCGGGGCACAGGTGGATCAGCTTTCAGCTCCTTGTCACTGTTTTCCAGTAACTCCAGGCGGCTTTCCACTTCGGACAGGCGGAGGGTAATAGAATTAAGTTTGGACTCCATGGATGTAGTGGCTCGGTGGATTTCATCCAGTTTGGTGTTCTGTCCACTCGAAATTTCTGAGAGAATATTGTATATTTTAGTAATGTCCGTGGCCACTGTGTATGATTCATTGCCTTTAGTTGTAGCCGGAGTCAGTTTGGAAGAGCCGGTATGCTCATTAGTGGTGTCATTAGCTGTGTCAGCCGCCGTCAACCACGCTGTGAGGTTAGCGCCGCCAGCACAGTCGGGGTTGGTGTCGTTGTTCAGGGCCGATGTTAGCTTAGCGTTGCTAGAGCGTTCTGAGGCAGTCGCGGTACTCTTAGCCGCTGCACTTTTACCTGTGATATTTTTGCTGCTTGGCATTTTTCGGGAAAAAAAAATCGTTGTACAGTCTAGGCAACTCAACTTTATGGCGTCCCCACGTAGTTTATATACAAAATTTAATGCCACGACGGACGGAGCAGATTTCTAGGCAGCCATCTTCGATCCCCTCCTAACAGCCTCTTTAATGATATATTATAGGATCTTGGATACATTGGCAGACTCCCAGATAACCTGCATAACATTTAAGGCTGTTTCGACTTGGAACATTTCTGATACTGGAGTCATTCTTGGAACGACTTCATTGTCTTGTGATTTCTGGATTTCTCAGGGAAGAAGATAAAATCCATCAGGTGGATCAATTAAAGTGCTATAAAAATGACTGATAGAAGGATAACAGAGTCTGAAAACAAATAAATCTACACACTGGCTTCTTTCTCTAAAGTACAAAGCCTCAGTGTCAAACTGTGGTTGTCCTGGTTTGTCAGCCTCTACAACAAAGAACGTCATGCTTTCACAACCATGTTAACAAGTTTCTAAGTTTAAAGCCATTATTCTGACACATCTCTAACACACATGTGAATCACTGGCACTTCAGACACTCACAAATGTAACTTGTGCCTCAAATAGCCTCAGCCAGAATTGAGAAAAATAAATAACTGAAGAAAAGAGTGTGCGCCATCAACTCGTCACACGCTCCCCCTTCCAGCTTCGTTCTCCAAGCTTCTCTTTCAGAGAGGCTACAGCCATCCCGGACACACAGCCTTCTCGAACCTATCGTGCACACTCTGCCGAGAAGAGCTCGCAGGGCTGCAGATCTGGCCTTTTCAGCTTAGCTGACTCTTTGTTCCTGGAGCTGCTTGATGGTAAAGCTTTAGAGAGCTCTGTTTATGAAGTCTAACCAGATTCATCCGGACAGCCGATGAATGCCAACAGAGACCGAGCAGACAGTGAGAGAAAAGAAAAGTAGAGGACGAAAAGAAGATTAGGGGGAAAGAGATGTGGAGGGTTGTGATGTGTTGTGGCTTGAAACAGAAGAGAAATAAAGGAGAAATGGACGAAAAGGAGAAAACTGCCTCTCTGTTGCTGCTGTGGCTGCTCTCGGCGTGATACTGTACCGTCCACGCTCCAATGGGAAAGACTCCCAGAGCAACAACAAAGGACACAAGAGGAGCCGGCTCCATGTGAACTGGGCCTGTCTGCCCTGCACGGCCAGGAGAAAGCAGCACAGACACACACATCTAAACACAGACAGACACACACACACACACTCAACGCTGCACACCAGAGCAGCTGCTGCCACAACAATCCCCCTTGTGCTCTTTTAATAGGAACGGCCTGCCTGTTTCGCAACAACAAGGAGCAAGAAGAGAGGCAGACACACAAAAAGTGACACAACAGACAAACACGCATATTGCGAGAGCCTGGCTGCGACTGACACCGTTTTAAGGGCTGTAATATGAAAATACACAAATGTACAGAGGAGGGGGTTCGTGGGTTTAACAAGAGGAAGTGGGCTTTGTACGACATGTTCTTCTTTTCTGTCTAAAGACACTCTGCCACAGCAGAAAGCCAAAAAATCAATACACATTAGTGCCTCTATGAGCTGCTGGGTTCATTATATCCCTGCATGCATCTCATCTATGTTTCAATATTAGTCCCTGAACCCAAAGCAGCTGGAGTCACACACACAAGAAACACAAAAATCCTCATGGATGTGAATATGCAACCATTATTCTAAACTCTCAGTGGAGGAAAGATGGATGTGGGGACGGATGGAGCTCTCCCCTCCTCCAAAGCCCGGCTGCCGGCTACTCATCCAGTGTGGTTATATAAACATGCTTAGCAGCAGAGGACAGAGGTGGACACACGCTCACACAAACACTTACACACACACGCTTTCTGCTGCCGCACCAACTGAATAAAGAGATGGATGCAGATGCAAAGAGGGGAGGAAAAAGTAAAGGATGATAGAGACAGTTAGTGGTGAGAAGCATGAGAAGCATGAGAAAATGTAAGTGTTATGTGCACATAGACTGACATAACTGGGCTGTGCATGGTACACGTGTGTCCCAGAAAAGTCTTTCATCTCTGACCGCTGTGCTGTAATAATGCCTTAGAGGATGATTTGACTGTTACATGAAGAAGGCAGAGGAGTGAGCTCTGCTGGTCTGTACCTTTACCTACTACTCAACCTGTCCTTCAGAGGGCACAGAGAAGCACTGCATCAAAAAAAAAAAAAAAAAAAAAAAAAAAAAAGAACCAGCAGCAGCATCACCACCGAGCCTAAAATAGCTCCTGCACGCACCGACGCACGACGGCTGAACACACACTCCTGCAGCCGCACTGCTGCTGAGCAAACAGCTGATTCAAATACAAACAACCCACATATAAACACACAAGAAGGACTCTGTTTACAAGTACACACTGGAAAAAAAAAGAAACAGATATAAAAGAAGAAGAAGTAAAAGTATGTCTGTATCAGATGTGCTGAAAGACAGAGCATCAGCAGATTACTCACAGCAGACAGGGCTCAGATTCATGGTCCTCTCTCAGCTTTGAGGCTGGGATGAAGTGACGAAAAAAGAAAAAAGCTGCCAGGGGGACGAGAGGCTGAATTTGCAGTACGGATGGAGGAGAAAAGAGAGAAAAGGCAGAGGGAGAGAAGAGACAGAGGCAAGAGGATGACAGACATTCCTCCAACTCCTGCAGCACCTGGGCCGTGAGTGGGTGGAAGGCAGCGTCACCGAGTCGCTGAAGACCTGCTCACGTCACACTTTTCATGAATGGAGCCGTCTGACGCAGAGGGGACGCGGCTCAGAAAGCAGAGGAGGTGGGGGGTGTGGAGAGGTGAAGGGGAGGGGGAGTGGGTGGAGCCTTCTGCACAGACTCAGAGAGGCGGAGCAAAGAGGAGAGAAGAGAAGAGAAGTAGGATGAAGGAGGAGGAGCAGGGGGGGATGTATTTCAAAGCAGCACCAGCTGGGAACAGCAGGTTCGGCTGCGGTGGCGTCTCTGTAAGTAGGACAGACCGCTTCTGCATAAGAGAAAATCCCTTTGTACGAAATCAGCAATCAGTTCTCTGCATGTCAATGGTATCAGCAGCCCACATACAGTTAGACTGCACCATGGGTCCTGTATAGAATATCACAGGCTTTTTCATACGTGTAGAATGTTTGAATGTTACATAAAGTACTCATTTCACCAAATCAAAAAGAACATCCCACATTTTCCCCACATGACAGACTGATTCAGTTATCACACAAAACAATGAGATGCACCAAATTCTCACAGAAGATGAAACTACATCTTTTTGCTAATGTTGGTCGGTTTTCAGTGGAGGGATTTCCTGAAACTATCGTTCGGGGTTTTAACGGCTCCTCAACAGCCTCTGAAATGAATGGACTGGGTCCCCACTTTAATTTTCTGCTTCTTGAGAAATTGATGTTTTGAATTAGTGTTTAATGTTGGTGTGATATGTTAAAATCAGTGAAAATATTCATCTGAAAGGAAATGTGCGACGGAGAATTAGGGCCAAGTTAAAGATGAAAAAAAAAGGAAATTTACAAAAAAAAAGTCAAAAATGTGCGAGAAAAAAAGTCAGATATTTCCAAGATTAAATTCATGAATCGATTTAAATTATGTTAAAGACAAACTTTATTCTGAAAGGTTGTTTTAAAGGAGCGTCCATCCTCCTCCTCAAAGAGGATGAAGTGAGAGCGTCTTCTTGACGAAGGTGTGTTGAGTTCCATCTTTGACAAACAGCCTTCTTAATATCTCTGCCAATAGTTTGTTAGAGAACCAACAAAATCGTGCAGACCGAATGTTATCTGCACTGGTTTCTTGAGAGGGCTAAAACAGTTGTACTCTGACAGCAAGATTTCTTTTGCTACAGAATATCTGAACCTTCTATTTCTTAAATATTCACCTATATTTTCAAAATATTCACCACAGTGAATCCCTGAGATCCAAAGTGTCCAGTGCTTGAAGGTTAAGTTCGTAGAAATGGGAATATTCAATGATATCATGAAGTCAGACTCTAGATTGAAACCCCTGTTTGCTCAGACCTCCTTATACGGTGGCCTATATGGACAAAAAGCTCCTGGGATTCTTGAAGAACATGAGCCTTTATTTGTCAAGTTTCTACAGCTGAACACATCCATCAGTACAAATTCCCCTCTGCAAAACAACTACTTTCTGTTTTTATTTTTTATCGTTACATCAGATCATTTTCTGTCCCAAAAATTATGTTTTTATTCAGGTGATTATACATGAATTAAACCTTACTTGTGAATAATATATTCAACTTAAACCAAGTCTGTTCTACTAAACGCGTAAATACATCACACTGCACCTTTTACAATCACCTGTTTTCAGATAAGTAAAGAAGTTTGCACACGGTTAATTGGCTGTATAAGTTACAAATTTTCAAATCAAGCCCTTAATTGGTTGAATTCTTGGGTTCCAAGGTTGTGACTGCAGTTATTAATAATTTATGACCTATAACTAATCTGTAAAGTATCAGTAAATTATTTATCCCCTGCTGCTAAAACCTTTTGGAAGATTTATTTTTTACCATAAATTAAATAAATAAGTAATAAAAAAAGCTAAGAAACTTGGTAAATTTTCTGTTTGTTCTTGATCTAATGATGATTCAGACTGTTGAAAAAATGGTGACTGTATTTAGCAGATTATTTCTGACCTACATTCCCATCGATGGGGGTAAATGCTCTGTACAGCTGTGCTTTCCTTCCATTGGTTAATAAATACTCTGAAGCAAACAGACAGAAGCCACTATTCAAGGTTTCTACCGAGAATGTGTTCAGGTTTCAGTTTAAATGTTTACAGTCCACAAATGCCAAATCTGAAAAAAGCCATATTCCCTCAGGTTTCTCATGGAGCTGAGCAGTCCAGTCTGAAACCAAACCATCAGACATGAATCCATACTCCAGAAGAGGACTAAAGTTCAAGTTTCAGGACTGAAGGGCTACAACAGTTGAGGAGAAACCAAAGGTCAGAGCCAGAATGTCAGGAAAACGGCTCTTTTCTCTTCCCAAAAGGTCATTTAATACCTCTCACCATGCCTCACACTGCCGCTGAATGTGCTGAAAATAAAACTACTTTATTCAGCCACTCAATTTTTTTTGTGTGTGTGTGTGCATGTGTGTGTGTTTGTGTGTTTGTACACACACTAACCTTTCAGATGGTTTCTGAGCATCTCACAGGGTTTGCTGAGTGGGATCTGGGCGCAGATTTGGTTCCGTCTCGCTTCTCACCTGCGAACACACAAACAGATCAGAATTGAATCAACAGGGTTGTGTGTGTGTGTGTAATATCTGTTTGTGTTGATGCCAGAGATTGAGTCTACATCCAACTGAGTGAGAAGGAGGACCGCCAGCGAAAGGAAGTGCTCAGAAAGCAGTTGCGCCACCCCATCCTGTCCTTAAGAGCCCAAACCTCTGGGGAGGACAAGGATGTAGGGGGGTAGTAGGAATGTAATGATGCATGAAGGGTGGGGGTTTGGCATATTGGAGCAGCATTGTCCGATTTCTATCTTTAAGCCACACCCCAGCAGGGGACTCAGCCAGAGGGGGGAGGTTTAGTATACCAGGGCGAGGCTGAGATTTCCAAACGCAGCCTTTAAATGGCGTGAAATGACAGTCAAATGAGTCACAGTCCAGATGGCTGTGGATGCTGGCTCTGATGGGACTGACATCAGGGGTTGGTGAGCGTGTTAGCAGATAGTTAGCTTTGTTAAAATTACCCGTTTGTGATGCAAAAAGTCTAAAATTAACACAATGTCAAGCATTCTTTGAGGCCTGGAGAAAACAGGAGTGGGCGTGAGCAGACTGTGTTATTCTTGCCTTGTTGCTGCAGACACACTCCTGTAAACATGTCGCTGCATACGCAAAAACACAGCAGGGGAATTCCCTGCAAAACAGCCTCTAGTTAAATATTGGCAGAAAGAGAGAGAGAGAGTGATAGAAATGGAGAGACACTGGCCGACCACAGCAGTGTGGATTCAAATACCTGAACTGTTTGCTTAGCGAGAAAGTCTCGCTCGGCTCTGCAGACGAAATTCCAAAGGTCAGCAGATCACAAGCCTGCGTGCTCATGTGGAAGAAAGCGAAGCCACAATGAGTTTCAAAACTAGCCAGAAACACACCCAGCAGAGAACTTTCAAACAGGAATGAAGGAGTGATAAAGCCACTTCAGAAAAGGACAATCTCTCCACCATCACTTGAGAATTCATTTGTTGTAATCAAAAGGTCTTTTTATTCCGAGGCTAGAGAGGATTTCCTGTGCTTCAATATGGAGTTTTGTTTATGCAGACCCAGCTGAAGAATGGATTTCATTTACTTCATGTTTATCAGAGCTACATGGTTTAGAAAAGACCTCCAAAAAGTAATGCGAACAAAGTTTATTTCAGTTCCATGCTGAGAAAAAAAACTCAAAACTAAACAAAACATACGAGCTGGCCTTCCTTTGACGACAATCTGCTGTCATTATGTCGTTATACTGCACATTTCCTCCATCCTTAATGTTCCCAAACAGATTTATAGTCATACAACTTTAATCAAAGTTTCAAATAACTTTTAGGAGCGAGCAGGGCAGCTGGAACCTGAGCCTTTTCATTTTCTTCTTTGATTACAGCTTCCTCAGGTTGAAAATGCCTCTCAGTCATTCACGCAGTTTATCCACTTATAAATAACGACGGATGAAAAGAAATCAGGAACAAGACAGCAGGGCTCCTTAAACTAAAGCAAAAATATTGGATAATAATTTTTATGAACGTGGGGGAAAAAAACTACCTGACCCAACCCTCTGCCAGAAAAGCATCACTTTCCATCCACCTGTTGTGATGCTGCTCTGAAGCTTGGTTTGCTTCATTTGAGTCCCTCCGCAGTGTGCAGGTCGCTGCTTGGCCCTGAGCCACACCACTGCTTGTTATGCAACAGACGGGCTGACGGGCTTAAAATGATCCACAAACACAAGTCACTCATGATTTTGTCAATCTTTGGACAACTTCCTTTGAATTCATCACATACGTACTTTTAACCCCTTTGAACACTACATTTCATTGTTACCAGAAAGCACAGGGAACCAAGCTTTAGTAAATTTACATTTATTAAACTAAAGGACATTGACTATAAATGAAATAATGAAACATTACTTCAAACAAATTACTCTTTATTCGCAAGAAGCGAAACACCATATCTTAGAGTTCTTGTGCCACGTTCCATTTCTTGTTCCACACTCTGCAAAAGTAAAAATAATCAAATTGTCTTCTCCATATGTTTACATTATTAATATTATTATAATAAATTACTTTATCAGGCTTCTGATGACTTTATTAGAAAAGATAGGACAGGTTTGAGCAGGAGGCAGGGTGAAAGTGGGGCATGACGTGGGAAACTGGTCACAGGCTGGACTTGAACCTGGGCTCACTGCAACCTAACCACCAGGCCACACCAGCGCCTCTCAATTTACAATATTTATTCTATTTTAAAACAATCTTTTAACACTAAACACAATAAACTTTTTGGTGTAATCGTTTTTTTCTCCAAATTTTGATGTATAACATGATCTAAAAAGTGATTCGAAACCAATACAACAAACTTTTATGACCTTGGCCGGATTAAAATAAAGGGTCTGACCTGAGTCTCTAGGATCAGAAGTTTCCACAGCCTCCTGTCCGGTCTTCATCACTGTCACACAAACATGATGCATGGCCGGTCAGTGCTCTATGTGCCCTGCCCTCTCCTCTGAGTGCAACAGAGCTGTAAACCACACTGGCTCCGCTCAGTTATACACACTCATTACTATTTCACCAGCAGCGGAACAGCCGCACTGACAGCTCCTGTGTCCCCGCATTAATAAGAGAAAAAGCAGCATCGCAGCTTACAGTGGTTTACTTTTACAATCTGACAACGCAGGCAGCAGCCAGGTGGAGACACGCAGACATCACTCACATCTACTGTTACCTAAAATCAACAAGAGTCCGTGGATGTCTGATAAGTCGGTACAGTATGTTGACATGAGCAGTTATGAGGCTGTTTCGTGTTTCTTTACCCGACTGGATGACAAAAGCACAAAAGCAAAGATTTAAATCATCACTTGAGAGTTTTGCTGTCAAATAAAAGATTAAACCCTCTCTTTTTCAAAAGTGATGATGTAATCCTCTTTGCTCTGGATATGAAAAAAGCAAAGATAAACACCTAAAGGTTCTTATAATTTTATGAATTATTACTTGTTTGATGTCTGTGAAACAATTTTTATCCAGTTCCATTCCATACGCTTTACTTCCATGTACATGATTTTATAATTTCTCTTCTAATAAATAAAGATAAGTAAATTTTTTTGTGACTGAGCTTTTACCAAAGTTGGAAAATAATGACAAATAAATACACTTTATTGGCACATCTGAAACAGATGTGTTAAATTTTGCGCTTAGAGCTTATCACACATTAAAAGGTTGAATCTGTGCTTGAGGTAATGCACTTTACAGCAGTTTAGGCAGCAAGCTGTCTCTTCACGATTTCTTTGTTCGTTTTGCATTAAAGTATAAAAGACTCAGAGACTGAACCAGCATCCTCTGGGACAATTATTATGATGGACTTGGAAATAGTCTGCAAAGCAACAAAGCTGTCAACAAAAAGCTTTCTCAGCCACTTTGACTGGCTGAAGGTCAACTGCTGGCAAAGAATCTGCCTGTTTTGGTCAGTGCAGAGACAGATTACTTCTAAATAAGAAGTTTCACTCTGTTAAAAAAGACCAAATCAAACCACAACTTGTTTTCTTCAAAAGAATGATCAAATTGATGGCACTATCGTAACAGTGATAAATCATTGTTTCTCATCTTGCTTTAGCATACCGTTTCTTTGAATAGGATACAAAGAAAACAAAGCTAACATGCAGCAATTTTCAATTTTCAGATTTCACTTTGAGGCTTTACATTTTAAACAGGTAAATATAATGTAGTTACAGAGGTGTTAACCTAAAATCAAGATAAAAATCAGAGCAAAATGCTCGCTAACTTTGAAAGCTAATGGAAAAAACATCAAGTCAGTGCTAGCTTAAGCTAATAGGACTTTGCAAAAATTAGCCTTGGTCAAAGCTAAATTCTCAAACATTATTTTGACTGGATATTTGTGTAAACATAGTTCATGTTAGGCCAAATAAATAAGTGATAACATGAGATTAGTGCCATAATAAGGGATAAAGCAGGCTTGTTAGAAGGTAGCTAGTTAGAACTAGCTTGGCAAAGAAACAACAATACAAGCGCTATCCCAGATTAGGATGCTACTTAAATTCAGATGAATAAGTTGCTAAATTGCTTTTAAATCACACAAGAATATTTATGAAATTCAATGATAAGGGGCTGAATTTGAAGACCACTGGTGAAGGTGTTTAAGACGTGACACAAGCTATGCTAGCTGGAATGGTTTGCAACGTTAACTGTAGGCCAGACTGTCTCAATTCAATTTGGTCTGATCAGTCTACGCAGGCTAGCAAGGCTGGGTGCTTCTAAGGCTGCAGCCCCTGGTTTTACACCAAGCTATTTTGTGGACTTGTTCAAACTAGACTGAACAAAAAGAGAGTGAAGTCTTTGCAGTGTTGGAGGTAGGGATGGGTGTTGTAAACCATTTCCTGTAAGAATCTAATAGAAATACTCCAAACTATCAACATCATTAGCCTGTATGCTTGATGATTCCCTTGTTGATTCTTTACATTACACTGGAGCAGCTGGACCTTACATCAACGTCACGTGACATGTCCCACGCCAATCACGCTCGACAGTCAGCAGCAGAATTTCTAAGACATCTGTGGAGAGATCGAAGCGATCTTAAGCTTGGCTTGATTTTACCAAAAAGGACGCTAACAAAACAAAGTGTAATTTGTGCAACGCTGTACTATCATGCAAGGATGGCAACACCACCAACATGTTAAAACATTACTGAGAGTGTCCTGTCATATTTATTCACTTATTAACTCAATAAAATCCTACTTTTGTAAAGGGAAAAATTCACGAGAGGAGTTGATAAGGGAATTGATAAAGATTGCATCAATGAGCAGCAATAAAATCTTATCAAAATTCATATCCGGTTGGAGGACAAATTGTAGTGATAAGCCTGAACGTTTAATGTTATTCATGTACTATTTACGAACAGCGTCTATGGGGCATCACAGTCATATATGACAGATTTTTTTTCTTTTTTTGGACTAGCAACAATTTTATAAAATCAAACAGCCTTGAAGCAGCTGGTTAGCCAAATGAAATTAAAGTAAATACACACACTGATCCTTGGAGTATTGGCTTTATACACAAGGACTAAACCGTTTGCCTGAGATGGAAACAGGCCGGCCCGGCTGATTGGTTGCTTTTACAAAGGCTGACATGGATGAGTGAGTCCTGCACACAACAACCGCTGATTCTGAGAGGCAGATAATGCTTGTGAGATTACTGTGCTGAGCCCACCAACAACCCTCAGCCCGACCAATCCGTGCTCAGAGGAAATTACATAACAATGACTGTTCAACACGACTGGAGGATTCTGCCCGTACCACAACAATCCTTCTATCCCGTTTTCAGTCTTTATCACCAGAGCAGAGTCGACTGCAGGAGGAGCAGACACAGAGCCTCCCTCTGAACTGTATGCACCTGATAATCCTGAGCCTGATTTATGGGATTGCGTGCAAAGCTATAATGCAAAACACTGCAGCTAGTCTTAGATAACAGAAAATGTTACAAAGTCTCCTTGGTTGAATTATCACACAAAAGAAAATAACAGAAGTGAAAGGAAAGGAATAAACGCTGTCATGTTCGCCTCCTCTTTCCACGTCCCTGGATGGATGATATCAAATGAGTCTGAGGCTGCTCTGGCTGGTAAGCAGCTGAGTCTTTCCTGGAACTGTGAAGCTGTGGATCTTTTGTGCTGCTGCTTGCTGGGGTGAGAGGTTAGACGAATATGTGAGGCTACAGCTGTACAGAGGGAAGGCGACGCTGCAGGGCAGGCCACATACTGTACATGGAGTACTCACTGTAAAGCCATCAGCTGAATCATCATCTCCTCTCACATTTTTGAAGCAATATTGTGCTACAGTACAGCAGACAATAACAAAAACAATAATCTATTGGTTTTCTTTTCTTAAAGCACCACTTAGGCTGTGAAACAAATCTTTATACACTCCACACTCTAAATCACAGCAATGACCAGATTTCTGACAGCAAATAGCACAAAAACGTCCTTTTCTCACAGACTCAGACCCATTCTTTCAATCCATATTAGAGCTCAACCAATAAGCTAACAGGGCCAATCCAAAAGTGAGGAGTGAAAGAGTTCCAACTGCAAAATGCCATCCAAATAACTTGAACATTTAAAAAGAAAAATCCTTGCTTAGGTTGTAATAATACAACAATTTTACAGCCCATATATTTTCATATCAGGAAACGTGACGTCCTTCAGGTTCTTCTTTCATTCAAAACCTTAAGATTTTAATTCCCCGGGACAAAAAAATTGTAATTGTAAAAATCAATCTGCAAAAATACTCTTAAAATATTTTTCTTATCTTTTTGATGTGTCAATTTATCACATTTGTTATAGCTGATTCTGTTGATATTGCGTTTTTACCCACAAGAGACGGTAAGTATGGAGGTGAGAGTGATGAAAACATGCAAAAAATGATGAACGAGGAGGACTAAAGCGTCCTTATCACAGACGTAGTCTCCACAATGTCACCCGTCTGTCTCTGATGCAGAGTAATGAAGCCGATCTTTGGACAGGTTCATACAGGAAATGATGCAGGCTTTGAGCTTCCTTTCTTAGAGCTATAAGGTGCCTGCCAGTCACATGAGCTGAGCTGAGCCTCTGATTGGACAAACCCGTGATCCTAATGTCTTCTAAACCACTGAGTTTAAAAAAAAATGCTGTAAATGTGTTGTTTTTTTAATGCCGTTAAAGTCTTTTTTTTTTCCATTTGGCTCGGTGTGTATGTCACTTCCGGTCTTCCTGCAGCCAGCCTCCAGCAGATTCTCAACGCGAGCAAAAATCTATATAAGAATAAGAGTAAATACTATAGACAAGTGGTTCCTGAAGTGGAGGTTGTGAAACACTGATTTGAGGGGCAGAATGCTTTCCAAATCAAAAACTTCAAATAAAAGCAAATTTCATCCATTACTGTAAACATACAGACGAAATGGAGGTTGAATTTTATATAAAACCAGAAAATGTTTGATGTGTTTTCAACATTTTCTTTGTTTACAAGAGCTGTGAGGTGACTGAACCAAGATGGAAGAATGATGGCAGATTCATTTTAGGAACACTGCAAAATGTGCTCACAGGTAGCAGAATTTTTGAATAATCTGCAACAATAAGCATCATTTGGGGGGGGGGGGGGGGGGTCTGTTTTTGGATTGGCCTCTCATTGTATTCCACGGCAGAGGGTCTCCAGCACCACTATTTTAAAGGTCTACGTAGATTTCTTGCTACAGACAATACTATCGATCTCGACTTTCTGGAAAAAAACAAACAAACAAAAAATATATATATGATTTAATTTGAAGATTTTGAACATCCCCATCAGTGAAATCTGGTGTTGAAAGCAACCGTCTGCACCATGAGGCTGTGCTTCATCAGATTACCTCACCAGCCAAGGCGTACATGACATCGTCAGGTTACTCGTTTGGTTTTAAAAGTTTAAAAAAATGAACAAAAGCACATCAAAGACTGTGTCTGATAAATGACACATATGACAATAAAAACACGTTTCAGATAAATAACAGATTTTCCTGTTTTAAAAACGTCTTTAAATAGTTTAAAACTCAAATGTCTGTTCGGTATCAAGTTTAAAAAAGCTTTTTCAGTCTATATATAGGTATTGTATGCATTATACATTATATGAGTACATTTTTTCTTGTCATATATTATTCATCAGATGCACATGAGTGGTTGTATACACACACACACACACACACACACACACACACACACACACACACACACAGCCTGTCTGACTTGCATGTGCTCTGGTTCTGGTTCTCCACTCGTGTGTGTTAATATGCTCCCCATGAGGCGCTGCAGGCTGTGGTAATTATAGAAGCTCAGCTAGCAGACACATCATAAGAGAGAGGTACACTTAAAGCTGTGTGCTGTGGTATGAAGACACTATGTATATAAACATGCACTCACACACACACACACACACACCGCAACATGACAGCAGAGTCTGTCAGCCCTGCAGATATGCAGAAATAATCTGTTTTTTTTTTTTTTATTAAACTCTTCAGAAGTCGTCCCTGTGTGAAGGTTCTCTGGTTGTGTTTGGCATCTCGTTCTTTAAAAAGTGAGGATAAATTTATCTTTTTCTAAATGTGACTCAATGACGAGAGAGGTTTGGTACAGGAGTTAATCTGAGCCCCCCTCCACTCCATAATACCCCCCTGCCCAAATATAAAGAAGATGTGAGGCTTAACCTACTTCTCTGCAGAATCCCGGTCCTAAAACTGGCGGATGAGTCTGTCCATAAAGCCTCCACTTGATCTCCATCAGAGCCAACAGAACAGAGGAGCCCGGAAAAGATGGAGGGTGCTTACTTTCCTAATCAAGCTGAGTTGTCCTTATTGGCATTTAACGGTCTGATATAGATGTGAGGCGTGCCAGGCGGGCTCTCTGTGTGACAGGCTGGCCCTGTGTGTGCCGCGCAGGAGGCTACGGATGGGATGGAGGCAGGGCCTGTGGTGCTCAGACAGTGTCATTACAGAAATGTCAGTCAGGAGGAAGGAGAGGAGGAGAGGGCCTGAGGGAGGAGGGGACGGGAGAGCGAGTAAGAGACGTAGAGAGAGTGGGACATTCATGTTCACATCGTTTCCCTTCGCCTAACGTTTGTTGTTTGGCTTTTTCCGCTCAGCTGCCCTTCAATGGCTGCACGCGACGCGAACACTCAGCACAGAGACACAAATGTGAAGGCTATTTTTAAAACAGCTTGAAGGCAGGCATTACTGTAGACCCCACACACCTGAGCACGTGTTTCATTTATCCCACTAAACTTAAAAAGGGGATGACATCTCACCCCTAAAATGCGGCTTTATTTCATGATTAGTTTCAGCTCAACAGCTGTTAGCAAATATTACTATTTCTCAGTGAATCCTTGTGTCAATAATCACTCTTTTCTTGTATCACAGCCATCACAGCAGCCCGCTGAAACAGCTGACGGTCGTAGTAACTCTTCCTCAGCAGCAGTTCACCAACAACACAATAAATCTTTACATGCTCGATGTTACGAAACACAGCGATGAGCTTACTCATTAAGCCTGATGGGACAGAGCTGGAGCCACTGCCACACAAATGTGACCAAAAAACAAACGAATGGAGTCTCCGGGGGCTGGGATTAGAGAGATCAGACCAGCTGTAAGGCTTCACTGCTGCTGCTGCTGCTACACATGTCAATTACATAAATACAGATTTCTGTCTCAACCCCAGAATCAGGACCCCACCAGACTCCTCAGTGGCCAAGCTTGACGGAAAGACACCCTGTGGACCCCGCCTTAACACCTGGACAGACTATGTAGCCATGAAGCAGCGTTTCCAGGCTTGCCAACTGTTTCAAAACAAATAAGACCAGATATAGCATGATATATATTTCTCTCATGTCTTAACAGACAGGACAAACTGGGAGTTTTTGAGGTGAAATGTGCCCCATAAACCTGCAGTGCTGACTCATTTTCTACCACAGCAGCCCAAAAAAGGACAAACAGTTTGCAACTTAGTAATCAAGACAGTGACAGCGCTGTTTCAGAGCAACATGGAGTACAAGCAACTTGTTTAGAGAAATATTAAATGATATTGTCATGACGCTTAAACCAACCTCATCAGCTGCTGAGATCAAGAGATATGGTATGATCAGAAGCTGCAGACTTCTTGTTCAAAACGCAAACCATGACGGTGTATTTGGGTCAGCTTAATATTCGGAAATAAAGGAAAAGGTCACAAATTTTTCAGTATGAAGGAGCGAAATTGTGAGATTATAAAGTCGAAAAGTTGTGACGAACTCTGGAACATCCAGATTATACCACAGGAAGTGAACAGCACGAAGTAGGTCTACAACTTTACTTGCTACATTTGAGATTCTTATATTGCAAATTTGCTTCTTTAGTTTTAAAATTTGGGACTTCATTTTGCACTTTTGCAACTTTGACTTATTGCAAATTTGCCACTGCATTCCCATAAAACTGTGACTTATTGCCAACCTGCACCTATTTTTGTGCATCAGTGACTCCTTTCTGCAAATTCGTGACGTTCTTTAGTTGATAATTTGTGACTTTTTTCCCCTCAAAATTTATGTTAACTTATTGCAAATCTGCCACTTTCCAGACTCAAAACATTTTTTGAGTTCTTATTTCACATTTGCAACTTTTTTCTTGTAAATTTTTTTTATCCTCTTTGCAAATTTGTGATGTTTTGACTGCAAATGCAGATTTTTGACTTCATTCATAATTTTTTGAACTTTCTATCGGAATTTTGAAACTTAATTCTTGTAGATTTGTGCCCTTGTTCAAATTTGGAACTTTATTTTTGAAATTTGTGACCTTTTTCTACGACGTACCTTCATCCCATTCTAGTTTTTTAGCTACTTTTTAAAACCATAAAATAGGATAGGGTCCGACTACCCTTTTTTGTAACTTAAACTGCTGTCCTGTTGGTTTAATCTAAATTCAAAGCCCTATCAGAAGCTTTAACATCAGTCTCAGTCATCTTAGTTGTTTCTGAAAACACCTCCAGGCCCTTAAAGCTCGGCCATATTAGTTAAAGGTTTGTGATCGGGCTGACCTCAATCACTCTGAACAAGAGAGAGACCAGATGTGCCTGCCTGAAAAATTAACCCAGAACTCACAGATTTGGCAGAGTCTCATGATGAATATGTATGTTTCTGTTTCTGCTTCATCCTTTGAGCTAGAGTTATGTTTACAGCTCATGATGTGCAGTATGGGAGGAAATACCTGGACTCCACTTCTCTCTCTAATGTCTGGAAATGAAACAGATGTTGCAGTTTCCTCTAAAAAGACCTTCACTTTTCTTGTTTACTGCTGAATGAAAAACAATCAGCTCATTATCAGACACGTCAGAGCTCAGGCTCAACGCCGAGACTCTACTCGATATATAAAAATATGTTTTTAAAAGCTTTATAAGGTTAAACTGACCCACAGCTGCTGAAAGTGGCTGTGAGTTTGGTGTTGGGTGTCTCTGTGCCATAGTTAAGAACACCTGAGAGGTGTAGCCCTCAACACGCAGTCAGCAGGGGACTGCATTTGGCTGATTGGAGCTGAGTGTGACCTGTAACTGCACCGCAGCAGATACAAGAGAGGCGTAGCCATTACAAACACACATGTGGACACTTACTGGAAACGTCGCACTCAGCACAAACAGGGAGGAACATAATGCCGACAGCACACAGCATCCAGCGCTCACACGTGTAACCCTCTCCAGCGCTCAATGCTCGCTGACTGTCAGAGTATGTGGCACAGAAATGAAAAGCAGCCGAACCGTAAAACTGTTGTGACATCAAGTCGTCACAAGAGGCGGAGGGATGATTGCATGTGATTTGTGTCAGATGGCTGCTGAGAGCTGCTGCACTGCTCACATAAAGCTGTCTGATACAACACTCCGGACATAAATGCAGCTTTTAAATTGTTTATTACAACTTGTGTGGTTATTGAGGAGACTGAATTTAGTGGCAGAGGTGAGGAGTAAAGTCTGACTGGAGTGATACAAGACTTGACTCAACACTCTATCTCCTGAAGTGCAAAGGTTGTAACTGTGTTACAAAGTGATCACATTGGACTACACATTTTGAATGCAGGACTACAAATCTTACCACAGAAAAAGCACAACATATTTTAACAAGAATCTGGTGTTTGACACTAAAATTAATCCATACTTAAAATTCTAAGAATATGACTTTTACCTGCAGTTGCATAGGACTCGTTCAGGACATGGATTTTGGACTTGAATTGTTGCTTCATAAAGTAAGATTTGAGCCAGCTTTGATGTGATGTTTGTATATCAAGGAATCAAAGAACTGAAGCATAAATGGTAAGAAAAAATATCATTTCTGCTACAAAGGAAGCAAAGTGTAACTACAAGACAAAATACCCTCATGTTAGACCATGAAATATTAAATCAGACACAACATGAAGCTGCTCTCTCCTCTCAGCCACGTACTCAAACATGAAAACAAAAGCACATTCTTACCAACATGTTTCTCAAAACAAACATTTCTTCACCACCCACGATAATTTAGCCTGCTCTCCTGCAGCCTGTAATTTCCTTCTTCTCCTGCTTCGACTCTTTTTCGAAACGAGTCAGGATTCAGCAGAATGTTACCCACTCTGTTACATAATGTAGGCGAAACTACAACCTTTTAATACTGCATTATATCTACTGCGTGACTCATAGAGAAGAAAACTAATAGTACAGCCTCTGTCTGCTGACAGTGGGTGCAGGAGGTGTTTAAAAGCAGCTGAAGATTCATTCATAAACACTATAAACAGTTGTCGTAGCAGAGCCTCGTCGTCGCGTTAATGCTTATAGCTCCACTGACAGCTGCCCCATCAGCACCTTTAGCGTCATTCCACAATAACACAAAATAGTTAAACATCAAAATATTAAACTTGTAGAGTTTGAAGTCTCACGGTTACGTTATAAAGTCGCAGAAACATGAATATTACCGTCCAGCAGCGTTGAATCTCTCAGAGATGTCCGACTGCTCTCGCTCTCTCTCTCTCTCTCTCCGCTCGGTCCATCTATTTACTGCCCAATCCAGTGGGGTAGGCTTGTGAGCGTCTTACGTCATTTCCGGACAGACTGGACCCAGACACCTGTAAACGCTGGCGTTCACGCAATCAAAGATCGTCTATAAAGAAGACAGCCACACAGGGGCAAAATCATCATAGATCGTCTTAACCTTAAGTTAAAGAAGTGCTTTACTTAATTTTCCCCTTTCCCCCCACTTAATTTCACTTCAAACAGCGGTAACTTTAAGCAGCTTTAATTTGATAAATATGTATCATGAAAAGCACGTTGTGAAATGTGTATTATAAGTAGTGAAACTTCAATAAAGAGGTGAGGTTGTCAAATTCAGCACTTTTTTGACATTACTTGTAAATTCTAGTTACATTAATGCAGCATTCTTATTATGTAAAAAATGTGTTACAAGAAGTGGAAACATTTTGCAATAGGAGTACTTTTTATTAAACATTTTGTTTCAATGTTTCAATGCTTGCAGTACAAATCTAATTATGGGAAATGAGTTAACCTCTGAAACAGTTTGTTGTAAAGGCTAGAGGATTTCAATTTTCAAGTGCAAGAAGTTAACTATAGCATTATTTGGAAATACTGACAATACTGCCCATGCTTAACAGTTTGCCAGTTTACAGGAGTTTACTTGCAATCTTTGAATTACTTTAAATTATGACTTCATACCAGCCCTGCAAGAGCCAATCCCAAACTTGGGCCAGCCCTGACAAAAAAAAGTTAGGGTATGTTCCAACATGTTTTAATGTAAGTATGTAGATTCTTCATTAAAAAAACTGCTATTTATTTTTGTAGAACTTGTTTGTTGCTATTGTTTACGTGCTTAAATGTTTAGTACAGTTTATCCCTGTGAAAACAAAATAAGGACAAAGAGATTTGTATGTCATCAGGTTGTAAAACCCACAACGAAATTTATATAAATTTGTAAATGACATGAAGTGTATGGACTTCATTAATGTGAGAAAGTTCTGCAAGGTTTGATTACAAGTAAATTTTCCTCTACAGTCTACTTATAACATCAACCAGTATCAACTATGAGCATGTATCGATATTACATCCACAGCTTCTGCTCGCGTTTTGTTTTCATGCGACACATCCCTGAGAACTGACCAAATGCACATTTCCCTGAAATATTTGCATGCTAAACCAGAACTGTTTATTGGGTCATTGACAGTTCAACAACAACCCAAAACCACAACAAAAACTGAAGTTGCTGCATGATACCAAAAGTGTAAACATGCTGATTATGAGTTTGACACATCCAACATCATCTAGGAAGGCAAAACCAAAAAAAGTAGGAAGTGATAGATCCATTTCTCTAATCCACTCACAGAGTTACATGAAGTCATTTTAAAAAAAAAAAAAGAAAAAAAAAGATGCCACATGTCTAAACAATGTAGACAATAATTTGGGGACAATATGAGAGACAGAGAGGTGTGGCGAGTAAATGTTTGCTTTTTCACCTTACATGTTACTGTTTTTATTGGCTGAATATTTTGATATACACTACTGACAATAAGTTAGGGATATTGTTATTTACATGAGTGTTTTTCCTATTTGGTCTGAATTTGAATGAAATAAGTTATAGATCCCTTTGATATTACTATTAATGAATGAGAAGAAACACCATTTTCATTAGTTCAATATTTCTTACCCCAACAATTTAGACAATAACAAAGATAGCCCCAAATAACCAAAACTGACAAAGTCAGTAGCAGGTGTTTCCACCATTTGCTTCAATGACAGCTTGACAGCAACGTCTCATGCTCCTCACTAGCCTCATGATCTTGTTCTGAGGAAATGCGTTCCACTCCTCTACAAGTGCTACACACAGTTCTGGCAGGTCACGTGGGGGTGGGATACGAGCATCCAGTCTCTGCTTCAGCTGGTCCCAGACGTGCTCTATGGGGTTCAGGTCAGAGGACATTTCTGGCCAAACCATATGAGACACTCTGACTTTCTGAAGTCCAGCTGTGACAATTCTGGCACCATGTGGTGGAGAATTATCATCCATGAACAGAAAGTTGGGGGTGTGCTGGTGGAATTGGGGGATGATGATTGTTCTACGATGTCTCTGAAGTAAGAACGTGCAGTGACTGAACCATCTACAATCACCAAACCTGTTTTGAGCTAAATGGTGATGCCGGCCCAGACTGCCTCACCTCCTCCACCAAAGCCAACCCTGGGGACTATGTTGACCTGGACGTATCACTCACCTTGCCCTCTCCAGCAATGCTGATGACCATCATTTCTGTGCAAGGTGACCCAACACTCATGAGTGAACAGGACAGTAGACCACTGCTGCATTGTCAGTGGAGTCACCTGCAACGTTCGTCTGGCTTTAATCCAAAGTGGTGGAGTCAGTTGTCTGGAAACCCTGGTACCCTTCACTTCTCATAAACAGGCCTGCAGCTGTGTAGCAGTTGTATAACGGTGTCTGAGTGCAGAGGTCCTTAGGTACTGGTCATCATTGTGGTCCATCACTCATGGAGCTCCACTCATGGGTCTGTCACCAACACTGCCAGTAGTTCTGTGTCTTGCTGCAAGTCTGCTGATGACACTTTGAGACACACCAAGTTCAAGTGCAACATCTGACTGCCTGCTACTGACCTGAAGGCGCGCTATGGCCAGGAGGCACTGCTTGTCCATTAAGTGACGTGGTGTGTTCATGGCTGCTTGAATGATGAACTGGGAATGACTGACAATAGCAGCTTTTTATACCCCAATATAGCCCCAATATGTAAGCCGCAGTGTACACAGTGAGACCATTACATGGAAAACACTAAATGAGGTGTGTCTATCACCCTAATACAATTGACTCCCTATCCTGAAAATCACTGAATTGAAACAAACACCTTATCTATGAAATCCACTGAGGACCTCAAAATATCCCTAACTTATTGGGAGTAGTGACTGAGGCAAACAATATGTCTCTGGATGTCTCCACTGTGAAGGTGCTGTACGGTGCTATTTATCAACAAATTAGGAGCGGAGTAGTAGCTCTTCATTTTCTTTCGATCTTTGACGCTATGGTTATGGTTAAAGTATCTTCTCAATGGCGCCGCGCCTCCTGGGACTTACCGGAATATTTCATACACAGGAATTTTAGAGTGGATAAAGCATTTTCGTTCTTGAACAGAGCAGCAGATCAAAGCAAACCTGTCAGGTGGCGCTCTGCAGTCAGTTTCGACCGCGCTTTAAGTCACAGTCCTCTGAAGGTAAAACTTCAGCTTAATGAGGAGGGTGTGAAACCGATACTGTTCTGTCTGGCCACGTGTGTCTGAGCCAATCAGCTTCCTCAGAGACTGCTCCGAAACTAGTGCAGGGATGCGTGCCAGGCAGGTGGAGAGAAACAAGAAATGGAACATGTAAACAAACAAACAAGAGCCCAGAGCAGAGTAGAGAGAGAGTCTCTAAGCTCCAAACATGCTAAGACAATTCAATTAAGATACATTTTTATTCATCATTAAGGCAATTTGGACTTTTGTAAAAGTCACATGGACTTAAGTGCAAAATACAATCAGGAGACCTGGTCATATAGCTAAAGTGCTATAATTAAAGCTGTGTCCAAACACAAATTAAACACAGGCACTTACTACAGTAGCTCTAAATATGTTAAAATGAAAGTCTTTATATTACACATTAATTTGCCTTGCAGTAGTTTATATTGCTATTATTATGTTATTGTATTGTCATTCAGGCGTTACTTTGTTAGTGGTATTGCAATATTGCAGTCACAAGACTATTCAACCTTTTTCTGAAGTGTTAATCAGTGCATCATTTCATATACATCATGTAAATATCTGTAGGCCCTGTATGAAACATTAACTGCAGTACTGTGTTTTTATGGAAATGTAGTGAGGTAAATCTTTGATATTTTGTCTTAATGAATGAAGTAGCTTTAAAGTGAGGTGACCCTGTCAAGTGTGGCTACTTCAGTACCTGAAAAAGCACCAGTGATGTGGTCCGTCTCAGTGAACAGACATGAAGTCGACACACAAATGAAATGAAAAGCTGAGGCTGAGTGAGCTAAACAGTCGATTTCTTCCCCATCCCTTGTGTGCAAAGTTATGCACAGCAGCATTCATTAATGGCTTCAGAGTGCATCATTTTCAGTCTTTTTTTTTCCTTAGGTGCCTTTAGTGCAACAGAACCAAACTACATTCGGCCACAGGAGCTGGCAGGGTGAAACCTGTGGACGGGGAGGCACATTTACAGCATCAGCTGTGCCATTCAGCCACCTTCCGCAGAGAGTCTCTTTGGTTTGAGGCCAGCCTGGTTCTGCCGCTCATCTCCTGCCACCGCAGAGTCCCATGGCTGCTTATCACCTGAGAGGAAAATACGAGTAAAGCATTACATACGCCCTCTCTGCATGTCTTTAAAAGAAGACGTGTGATATTCTTACCATGTTGTTGATATCTAACAAAACCTCATCGGTTCTGAGCAGGTGAATGTTTAACACAGTTGTTTCCACCCAGGCATTGTCAGTGTTCCTGCAGTCATCCACGTAACCCTCGGATATCTAAAAACACAGAGACCACAGGTCAGAACAAACCAACTCAGCGTCACATCAAGGAAAACAACATCTTCTGTATAATATCTGAGTTGATGAGCAGGTCACTGTTTCCTCGTGTGCTTTTAAGTGTCCAGCCTGTGTTTGAAAACTTACCTCCAGACCTCACTGTGTACACTCATCACTTGCTTTGGCTTTATTGCAACACCTGTCAGGTTGAAGCTTGTTTATGATTGAAAACACCTTTAAACTATAGAATTTACAAGTAGTTCATTTCTTCTTCTGTGGTATTTAAAGCTCCTGTGAGGAACCTTCTGGTAGTGTTGACTTTGGCGCCTCCTGTGGACAAACTGATGCCTCTTCACTACTGTAAATCTTCTACATGTTTGAAATATATTTCTGATTCAAAAAAGAAAATAAAAAAGATCATGAATATTTACTGTTACAAATATGGAAAAAAAGGCTGTGTTCTTCACCTACCCCCTCTCAGTGGTTGCAGGCATCAAAAATCAAAGGTTAAAAATTGTAACTTCTTTTACTATCAGTTTTATTTGCTTTCGTAGATCATTAAGACTTTAATTACTGGTTTGGAAATCGTAACACCTTAGTTAATCGTTACTGAAAAGTGTGGTCATATTAAAGAAAAGCGTTACCGGCATCACTGGTCCTAAGCAGGTAAAAACTCCACACAGGAGCTTTAATATAAATTCTGTTCAGCTCATATTCTCCCTTCCTTTATACAGCTCTCTTTTGAGAGAGGTGAATGTTAAGGTCAAGTTTGTTTCTTATCTGAATCCATCACCAAATTGTCTATCTTTGCACATCTTTCCAAAAAAAAAAAAAAAATCCTAATTCTACTTATTTTTTTCCACTTTACTCAGTATCAGCTTAAGTTCTTTTATGATTTTCAACAGCATGCCGATTTTCAAATCAGACTGAGTTTTCCTGTGAAGTATTGAAGAGATGTACCTTTGTTCCCTCTTTTTCAGATAATTTTTTATAAACTGTCTTTCCCAACATTCGAATGAGATTGACTGGCAGCTGATCAGCCGACTCGGTCGGGCCCTGGAATATTAAAAAATACAAACAGAGCATGTTGACGGATTTGTCTAAATGGATCAAAAGTCAGAAAGCATCTGAAGTGAATGATCTTCAGGACTCACCCCAGGTAAAACTAAGGTTCCATGGTTTTCCCAAACTGCCAGGTACTCCAGAACAGATTTTCCACAATCTCTCCAGCTAAAACGAAACAAGAATTGAAATCTCTAAAGCCACACAAACTTCAGTGTGAGAAACATTAATAAAATGTTATAAACGTTAACACTCACCGTGTCAGCACCAGGTCAATCATCAGATTTGGACCGAGGTGACTGAGTTCACCTCGTCCTCTGACACCTGTCCTCCCTCCTGGGTTTCTGATGACACATTAGACACACATCAGACATGGAGACACGCTCGTAAGGTTACTGAGAGTGTTATTTGATGCCTGGTGTATCTTATCTCGTATCATACCTGTAATTATCTAAGGCTTCTGGTCCTGATCTGCAGAGGAAGAACAAAGCACATGTATAAGATACAGACTCAGAGGACACTGTGGTGTCGTAATAAGTGGATCAGACTCATACCCATCCACATTGTCCCCACTGTCTTCAGACTCTTTAGGGTATTGAGGTGGCATGTAAGAGCTGAAGCTGACCTGCAAAAAGAAAAGATATGAGAACTACCCAGGTCTAATAAAAAACCCAAACCATCTTCTCATGGTGTTGTTTTGAGGTGCAGCAGCGAGTGCAAATGTAAACTAAATACCTCCCATGGCACCTTCTCGTCAGGCACGGGGAAACGCGTGCCGTTGTTTGGGTAATAAAACTGTCGAGCGTTCACGTGGAACTTGTCTTCTTTCTCTGATGCTGTTTTAAAAGTGTCAGGAGGCTCGTCTGTCGTACTCGGAGCTGAGGGAAGAATAAAAGTGAGCCAAAACAAAAGAGGGTTTTGTATCAGCCGTTATAATAAATAAAAAAAAAAAGTTAACTGCTGACTGAGTGGTGGTGCTTTTTTGGATGCAAAACCCTGAGATTTCAGGCTGTCAATAATCCACTGCAGGGCTTTGGCTGACTGGGTGACCTGATGAGAAAAAAAAAAGTGGGTCAAATAATTTTGATTATTTCCTGTACAGCTCTGATGGTTCATGTTTTTGTATCACCAGGATCATCTGGGTGCAAAATCAACCAAAGTGTGTCATCTTTTTTCCTGCACATTCCTCGCTCAGGCTCCCAGATGTAAAAACATTTTAGTGCAGGTGCAGGTGATAATCAAAAATCAGGTCACAACCTGCTCCTCTAGTCGAGCCAGTCTGGTCATCATGGCAGCAGAGCTCGTCTCTTCTTCTCTCTCGAGTCGTTCGTTCATGGTTGTAACCCTGAGAAAACAAAACAAAAACCTGTTTATTTATGTCTCAGTGCTTTACTTTATGAAATTAAACATGTGACAGATTTGGCCTTCAGTTTGTTTGGGTCTTGTGGTTGTTTTTAAGGTGCCCAGCCTGTGTCATGATTCCTGACTATCCCTTGTTGTAACCGTTTTGTTTTTTTTTCTGTTGACACATCTCGTCTCTGAAATCCAAAATGCTTGCACACAGCTAATTTATTTCTGAAATACTGGAGTATATTTACTTCTTCTTTATTAAGGCTGCTTGTCTTGATCTGTTTGCTTCTATCATTAAAACTTCAGGATCACGCACATGTGCTCCTGGCTGAAACTGGGACATTTTCAAGACGTCACCAGTCCTGACGTCCCTCCACTGGCTCCCAGTCCGCTTTCGCATCGATTTTAAAATTCTTTTAATTGCTTTTAAAGCCCTCAATGGTCTTGCCCCTCTGTACTTGTCTGAAGTGCTTCATCGCTACTCCCCAACCAGAGCCCTGAGGTCTTCTGACCAACTGCTGTTGGAGGTTCCCAAAACCAGACTCATGTCAAGAGGTGACAGGGCCTTTGCAGTAGCTGCCCCTAGACTGTGGAACAGTCTCCCCATCCATAAAAGAGCCTCCCAGACCATAGAGATTTTTAAATCTTCTTTAAAGACCTACTTCTTCTCCCTGGCGTTTCATCAATAAGCTCTTATAAATCACAGGCACCTTAGTTTTTAGATTTAAAATTTTTACTGTTTAAATACGATGTTTTTCTATTTTTTTATTGCTTTTATTGTTATATTTATTTACTTCTATGTATTCGTGTACAGCACTTTGATCGACTGCTGTCCTCTTGAAGGCGCTCTATAAATAAACTTGACTTGACTTTCAAAATAAAAGCATCACAATGTATATTAATGTTCAGACTGTCGATTTCACTAAATCATCAATTGATTGATCCTGCATTGTTACATGCCTGATCAGCACTGAGATAAATTGCTATGCAGTAATTTTCTATCTTATTTCAAACATCACATGTAGCAGCAGTCCACATTAAAACACGCTGACAGCCTTCCTTCACATTCACCATGAGAGAGATTTTCCTTTTTGACTCACAACTTAGGCACATACAGCACAAGACCAGCAGGGGGTTAAAAGATGTTGCTCCCAAAGTGGACAAAGTTACTTGTTACCAAATTTAAGAGTTTTTATAAGTGGGTTTGGATCTGATTATAATCTGTGGGTTCAGTAGATTATTCACAGAGAGAATCCAAATGCAAAATAGGGAATATACACTCATACAGACTTCCTGTCCTTATTTGCTCACATACAGAAATGTTCAGTGAAAAGTTGTAGGATATCACTCTGGTTGTCCTAATCTCCTGGTAAAGTAAAGGTGTTTTTTTCCTGTGTCTGTTGTGGACTAAGAGAGAACAACTGTCCCGTTTTACTTTTGGGCTGTGTCCAGGATGCGTCGCTCCATGGTCTGGCTCTGCTCCTGCTGTGTGGAAATCAGGTATCTGTCCTTCATCAAAGCCTCCCAGTTCAGAAGCTCCTCTTCCTCTATCTGAGGAAGTTCATTTTCTGTAAATGATGAAACATACTTTCAGGAACTTTCCTGGTTTTCTACGCATCGTATGTACAGAGGCACATGGACAGCAACCACTTTTTACACATTTCCCTCGTTAAAAAAATAAAAAAAGGCGGCAAGACATAACCAACAAAATCTGTATTTTATTTATTTATTTATTTATTTATTTAATCAAATGCTATTTTAAAAGGTAAAAAAATATTTCTTTTAGCCTCAAAATTAACCATTTATAGTCAAAGATTCAACTTCAGAAGCCCACAAATGCAGTGTCCAGCTTCAAAGAGATTGCTTAGTTTTTATTATGTGTTTGACCTGTAGTCATTTGGCAAAGGCTGTATTTATATATGTAAAAGAAACAATTTAATTTAATTTAATTTAATTTAATTTAATTTAATTTAATTTAATTTAATTTAATTTAATTTAATTTAATTTAATTTAATTTAATTTTTTAAAATGTATTTTTTTATTTTTCTTATTTATTTATTTGACACCTTTAAAAACAAAAGTTTACAAAGTGCTCTTAGAGCTGGAGTCCCTAAAGGACAAATCATAACAAAAGAAGATAACTATGAAAGTCAGCATAAAAACAGTGAAATTAGAAGTGAGATCAGAAGGAGGTAAAGGAGGATACAGAAACGGTAAGAGAGATAAAAACATAAAATGTAGATAAATATGAAAAAGGAAATAAAAGTTTTGAAAGTAGCCGTGAGAATCAAGTGTTAAAATAGCAATAATAATGTGATGAATACTGATGGTCATTTAAAGTACAAGAGAATGAACTTGAGTAGATGAAACAATTTCAAAAACAACATAATAAAAAAGTAGAAATGGAGTAAAAAGCAAAGGCTGTAATAATAATTAAAAAAGACGACATCATATAGAAGCAATCACATAAAAACTCTCATAAGAAAGAAACGCCAGCTTTGTCAAAGTAAACTGTTTCCTTTAAAGTTGATAATATAACACTTACTGAACTGTTTGCTGACGATGGGGGGCCGGCATAACAAGAGCCTGATGAGGTGGTAAAGATGGCTGAGGATGATAAACGGAGGAGGAGCAGCAGGGCGGCTGTGGTACTCCTTTATCAGCTCGTATCTCTGAAACTTCCAGATCGTGTCCGTGTTGTCCTGAATTTCCTGGAATGTGAAGCTGTGAAGGGACACAAACACGGAAAAAGAGAGGGAGTGATAACGAGGAAGTGACAGACGAACATCATGCAGATGATTTATTGGTAGAGAAAGCTCAGACTGAGTAAAAAAGAGATTTTCAGGACTCACTTGAAGATGGCGATGAGCAGGTTGAGCAGCAGTATGTTGGCAAAAAGCAGGTAAACACAGAGCATGATGATGGTGAGCCACTCAGGGAAGGCTGGGGTTTGGTTTTCATTCAGGACAGGACACTTTGGCTTAAGCGGATCAGTGCCATTCATGCTGCAGGAGTCGATATCAAACTCAGCGTCTGCACAAAGGAAACAGGTTGTTTTGGAACAATACATGAGTGTGTCCTCAATAAAGAAAACTATGACATATATGTATGTATGAACTCCACTCACAATCAATATTGGTTGGAAAATTCCCAAAGATGATAAGGTACGGCTCATAAACTGCTCCACGGATGATCCAGTCCAGGCGGCTGTCATTGTCAATGAGGATGCCTTGTTTGGCTACACCGTACGCCACAACCCAGATACTCAGCAGGAACATAAAGAAGAACATGTCCATCATCTGGAGGAAAGACACAGAATACATGGAAACATTTGTAATTTTACACAAACAAAAGAAAACAGTGGATAATTTGACATTTATAACTATATTTGTGCACTTATAACAATGATGGAGGCTTTTGGAAATCAGGCCTGACACGTTAACAGTAGCTGAAAACACATCCAATCTGGCAGAAATCTGGTGTGTAACAAACAGACCAGCTGCAGCACTTTGTTCCAAAACACATTTATTTGTCTCATCTCATCTGCAGACAGCAGATGGAGGCTCAGTGAAGCAGAAGCCTCTTTTTTTGTGTGTCAGATGAAAGGTGTTTCAGAGCGTAGCATTTTCATGTGCTCTGCTGTTTCTCCCACGTTGCATCAGGTCAGCTGGCATTCATATTTATACGTCACCCTCTGACACCCACCATCCTCTTCACTATGATGATTTTGGGTCCCAGAGTTCTGCTGATGGTGAAGATGGCCATGAGACGAAGGCAGAAGACCACAAAGTCGACACAGAGGATGATTTTACCCGCGTAGAAGAGCGTAGTGTTCAGTCTGGGAGAGGAAAAACAGGGTGATTCATAGAGAGCACTTTGATGGCTTAACCTGACTGCCTGAGAGCGAAGAGACTTACCTAAAAATGAGACCGATAATGAAGAGGATGATCGACAGAACGTCTAAAATATTCCACAGGTCATTGATGTACATTTTGGCTTTTTTTTGAAACCCAAAGCCGTCAGGATCATGAAAGAGCTGAAAGACAAGTTAGGAATGAACAGTTAGGATTTGAAATCATTAATCCAAGAACACATTTCTAATTCAATAAGTTAGATCTTAAATGCAAAAATGGATAATCAAGTAAAGACGGCAACCAGTTCATTTTATCATCATTGATTAATAGTTAGATGAACAGCAGAGTAATGTGTGCTTTTTTGGGGTTGGTTGAAGACTGGTCGAGCTGCAGCATTCTGGATCATCTGACAGGTTGTGTCTGACATCACAAAGTCAATAAACACAAAAGATTACTTTAAAAACACAAAGACTTGAATCAAAAGTGAAATTAATGGTAGATCAGGCGTTCCTCACACAGACACAAAAGGACTCCAGCACTTTAAAACTTACGTGAGTGTGTGTTTGAGAATCTGAGATCCACCCTCTCACCTGCCTGACCTCCTCACACACTAGAGACAGCAGCCAGATGTAAAGCAGCATCTCAGCAGGAGAGGGCGTGGCCTGGAAGTCTACCATCAGGACCAAGGCGAACAGGAAGAGGAAAGCGAAATAAGACACGATGCTCCAGTAAAACTTGACCTGAGGAGCGCTGTACAGGCAGACCAGTTTGGACCAGCTGCCAAAGAGCTTCTTCTGCTGAAGTCTGGCTGCATCACTGTGGACAGAAGCGTCATTTTAACAGCTTTAGTTCCCTGAAGAAGACCCAGCAGTTACACCTGAACTTACAGAGGCTGTGAGGACTGATGGTTTTTAACGCACGCACACTGTCATGATGACGTGACTATTAACAAAGTGTGTGTTTGTTCTGGAAACATGAATGGAGATCAGATCATCTTCTTAACACTAGGGGAGAACGGGGTTAGTTGTCACTTTTTTACCCCAGTGTTAGTTTCTCATCATCAGAACATCTTTCAGAAGTCATTCCTACATTAAATTTAAGCTTAAGGTCTCCCTCTTATTTTCAGACTCATTGTAACAAAGAGGTAATTAACTATCAAAGACACTCTGACACATTGTGACATACTGTGTTCAGTAAGGTGTGGATGGCCAGTGTGAGACAACTTTTGACCGGACACAACGTGACGAGATAATGTATTTAACAAAAGTTACACAGAGGTGCTGTTTGAAAAGTGACAACAAGCAAAGTTTGTCAGTTTGTACCATAGTTTAGTAGCCTGCTATATATAGTGCCTGGTGCTCTCAGACGTAGCCGTAGGCTAACGTGTAACGTGACTGAATCCTCATTATGTCCTGCTCATCTACCAATCAGAGCTAACGTAACCTCACTCTTCATTTTATTGACAGACTCTCAAGTTTGATCAGATCACTGCAGAATAACTGCTGCATGTGGGCTGGAATGAACATTATCACAAACAGATTAGCTCATGTTTTAGCCTTTAGCCTGTGCTCTATCGCTCTCCTGTTCAGCTTTCTTCTTCTCTTCTGTCCTTTTTCTGAATGCCAGTCCAGCCAGTGTCCAACATCACTACAAAATTAATCCCAGAAATCGTTTTCAGCTGAGAAAAACACAGATCTCTCTTCTTACTGCTAAACTATCTCAGCCAGCGTGGTGTTCTCATGGAAGCTTCATTTTGCCATAAATCAATCAGGTCCTGTCCGACCCGATTGGAAAGCTAAGAAAAAGCATTTAGAAATAACCTTTAGTGGTGCTGATGATTTCATTTTACGGTAAATTGTGGATTATAATCATACTAGAAAGAAGACTATTTTTAAGATCATGTAGGAAGTCCTCACAATCCCTTTAAATGATTAAATCAAGGACAACCAAAACAAAGGGAACCGTCTACGTACAGACGGCGAGTATTTGTTCGTATTACACTTCCCGTCACATTCTCCACTGTCTTCATCTCCTCGTTCTTCTCAGTCTCCCTCTGAATTACTTCATCACATCTGAGAAGAATTAAAAATCATGACACAAACTTTTTAATTAGAAGACGATAATAATAAAGACTGAATTTGTTGTAATTAAACAGCATTAATGATATTTCTTCAAATATGACTTAAATCAATCATTTTGTGGTCAATAAAAAAATCAGACAGAAGGAGTCTGCTGCCACCAGGTGGTGCAAAATTAACACAAATCTTAATTGGTATATGTTGAGGCAAATGCACTGATGTCTTGTGCAAAACTGTTTCAGTGAAAGAAAGTTATCAGGAATCAGATCTTTGGAGTATTCAGGCTAACCTGAAAACCAGAAACCAAGTGTAGATAAGCGGGAAGAAGACCATGCAGACCAGCACTCTCCATACAGGGTTGTCTACTGAAAGCTCACCACACCAGATCTGAGTCAGAAGAGCCTAAAAGATAAACATTTCATCAGACAGAGTCATACTGAATTTTATACAGTCAGATTTTACTCTTTTTCCTCCTGAAGTTTACTCCACCTGAACACCCGACTGAGCCACAAAGCTTTTATCGTCTGCCTCCAGAGCCAGCCTCAGGCACGTCGTCCTTCCCCAGTACGGTGACGCACGCACCAACAACTTCTGAGCCCGCTCTTCATCGTTGTTGTGGCACTCGTTAAACACACCTGGGACCCACAAACACACACAATAAAGACAGAAAACTAAGCCTGTAAAATCTCGAGGAAAAAAGCCCCTCATGTCTCATGCTGTGGTTTACCTATGGCCTGTTTCTCATAGTGACAGGCCAGCTCTCTCATGGCCTCCTTCTCATCTGCATCACTTCCCTCCTCTGCCATTTTCTTCAGGATCTTAGTGGCAGCCAGAGCGGCTGACATGCAGTCGCTACACTGTGCACACGCAGATTGAGAAGATGAAAGGGTCAAACACACCTGACACAGGTGATCGTTTTACAAGCTGTGTGTAAACGTCTGATTCACCTGCTCCCAGGCAATTTGTGCCATCTCCTTGTTGTCCTGGACCACAGCCCAGAGGAAAAGGTCCCTGCCATAGTTCCTCTGTGGTTCATCATGTGGGGACAAGGAAGCTGCCTGATCTTTAGACAGCTAGAGGGAAGTGAAAAAATATGACATTAATCATGTTTTTTCGGGTTCAACTTAAAGTGGTTTTAAAAAGTGGAAGATGACCTCAGGAAAAAGACAGACATGTTATTTTTAACATTGATGGATCAGGAAAACGTTTCAGGGGATGTTGGATAAACATGTTGGACTCACTGATGATGACGTGTCCTCCATGGTCACGTTTAAGTGATATTCCCCTGATGATGGAGGGTAGATGGGTTTGGTGAAGCTGCCCAGCAGGTGGCGCACCTCCTCGGATACATGAGTCATAGAAATGGTTTCACCATGCCTCGGGAGACCTTGAACCCTTCTCTCCAGAATCCGCCTCTTGCTGCGGCGAGCCCTCTCCACCCGCTTGGCCAGCTTGCGAAGAAAGAAGCAGCTGGGCATGTTTTTGTAGAGCTCGCACAGGGTTTCCTCTTCGTGCAGGAAATCCCTCAGGTTCACGCCGTTCTCCAGGAGCAGACTCACAAACTGAGGCTTGTTGCCCACCAGGGCTGAGAACATGGCCCAGTGGAGATCACTGGACTGCACGGGGACAAACCAGTGAAACGTAAGTATTTCAGGGAACTATTTTCAAAACTGTAGAAAAAAAAACACTTTATAGACTTGATAATAACTGGAGTTGTGCTGTCAACCGTTCCATTAAGTACACTTCTCTGATTTTTTTTCTACCCATTGTGCAACTTTAGGCTGTTCAGGTTTCAACCAGAAAATTATCATTTTTCTTGCAGTCATCAGAAAATATGTCCAGTAAGAACATTAAAGGGTCCAGAGAAACGTTCCCTTTAAGTAGATTTTCTAATATGCCTTTAACATCTGTCCAAAATCGTTGTATGATGAGACGGTCCCAAAATGTGTTTGATCACCCACAAGTCCATAATTTCTCCAGCAATTATTACTAACCCCACTTTTCGATTTTAATGGGGTTTTGAATAGTTGTATTTTAAACGTCCAGTCGAACTCCTTCCAAAGTTGACTCCCCCTTATGACAACCAGAGCGAGTATTTCCCTTTGTATCATCATCCAACGTCACATTTCATTCCATTTCCCATTGTTGTTAAATGTGTTGTGTGTTATCAGATACATTCTGATCAGCTCCCACCCTGTGGAACAACCTGCCTGAGGAGATCAGAACGGCAGACTCTTTGTCCTCCTTTAATTCTCTTTAAAAACACACATTTTATCGATGTGTTTTTGGAGATTTTAGCTGAGATAAATAGTCAAAATGCTGTTTCTATTTCTATCTCTAGTTCTATTTTACTTTAACTTTTTCTTTGACAGTATCATAGACAGGATCTTAAATCCTTCACCTTTTGTTGTCTTAATTGTTTTAAACCTTTTGTTGTTTTATTTTCAGATTTTTTTTCTTTTCTTTTACTTGGTGTTGGTTTTTTAGCCTTTTATAGAATATCACATTTTCTTCTGCTACTCTTCATATTTCTCTTTTATTTCATCTCTTTTATTTCTTGTTAATGCTTATTTTTATTCTGTAAAGCACTTTGTAACACTGTTTTGAATAGTGCTATATAAATAAAGTTTATTATTATAATTATTATCAAAGACACTTGTTTTTTCATGACACCATCGTTTCCAGCCAAATTAATAAAATGCTTCTCTATGTTTGTCGGTTCTCTTCTGATCTGATCCCAGTCCACATGTTTTGTTTTACAATTTCTTATTTATACTTTTTTTTCTTAAAGATTTTCGTCATAAAATAACTCTCCATGTTTATGGACTTGCTGTCGTATTCAGAGTGAACCCACCTTCCACTGGCTCTCCTCGGTGAAGATCTCCGTCTCAGCTATGTCAACTCTGTTCCAGGCTATAGCCAGCTCCAGCTGCCTTTTCCAGACCTCAGTTCCCAGAGACTCACTGATCTTCGAGGCTGAGGAGAAAATGAATGTCAGTTTTTATTAACTTTGAGAGAAAAGAAGGCCTCTCTACCACTTATATATTCCACATTCTTCTGTCAGGCCTTTCTTTTACGGTTTAATGATGCAAGAAAGTCTGTATAAAGTCAGGAAATTCATTCTGAATCTGTTCAGTGAGCTGTAACTTGAAGCCATATGGCAAATGTTGATATCTGAAAAGCTGGAACAACAATAAATGTGTTTGACAGTTTTGCTAAATTTCCCATCATGACTTTTTTGATAAATACATCATAAAATATGGCCTTAGTATTTTAATGCTGCATAAAAATATCCCCAAGAGTCAGAATGACTGTGTGCTGCAGCTACATGGTCTTTTTATGAAACACTAACAGCAGTATGAATTTGTGGCCACAGGAGAAAAACAAGACAGATGATGTCTTTGCTGAACAAACAGCCCCACTTCCTGGAAATGCACTTTAATTACCCTCAATAATAATGGAGCGCAGAGATGGAAAGAACGGGCAAAGCAGCTCTGCTGATTCAATATGAACACAACATTAAGTGACCGTCCAGTGTGACGCCTTATTAAGAGCACTTTGGCGCAGCACACTTTGTATCAGTGTGCATTAAGCTCTCTCTAAATGGGTTTCATCTGTCTTTCTTCAGAATATCACGAGAGAGAAAAGGTTTGTAAGAAGCTCCAAAACAAATCAAGTGTGGCTATCAGCATTGAAAAAGCCTCAGTAACAGGAAAATATCAGTGATATTATCTGTTTTGTATTTTTATCTCGACACATTTGACACTGCGCTCTGGCAGCTTTGACTCCTGAGATGAAACAGTGCACTTCATGAGAGCTTTGGGGTTGTTTTGTACATGCAGTGAAAAGCAGCCTCACCTTTAAGCAGTGCCTGAAGAATGGCCATGTCCACATCCCCGTGACTGTCCTCGCTTATTCTGAAGACCGTCAGCAGGTGAGGCATCCTGATGATGTCCTGAATCTGGAAAATGATGCACACATGATCAAACAGGCCCTGACAAAATATTCATTTGAGACATGACCTATTTATTTGTTAACCTGTTAAAGACTTGTTTGAAACATGACGAGAAACACACTCTGAGAACATTGTGGACTTCTGGTTTTAGAGACAATGTGTGAAAGTATTCCTCTTATGACAGGCTAAACTGTGCGCATATCATTCTACCAATTGGCCTTGATTTTATGTATTTCAATGACTTACTTAGAGGTGTGGTGTGTGAAATATTTTAAATAACAAACATATGTCCAGTCATCTCTAATAAAGGCATAAAAACCAGAAAAAAAGAACTTTCTTTAAAAAAAAAAAAAGAAAAAAAAAGACATTTAATCATAAGAAGCATATTTTGCAATGTTTGCCTACAAAGAAATGTATGAAATCCTTAGGATCATTCTTTCTTTCTTTCTTTTTATGACACTTTAACCCCAAATTGCACGCCTTCATCTTGAGTTCTATGTGAATGCACTTTGCCACAAATTTCAGTCATGGGTGAAAAATTTATGAATCCACTATATTTGTGCTGATACATGATCCACAGTGCCCCCTAGTTGAACGCAGCCCCGTCCACTACTTTGAACTACAGGCCTGATTTTTTTTTTGCATTACTATCATACCAAGGCCAACAAAACCCTCATCCCTCATCAACATGGTGAAATCTGAACAGGAAGTTTGCTAATTTTGATAATATATAGAGTCTGTATTTGAACAACCTTGTCCACAGTTTTTTTCGGATCATCTTCAAATGTGAGACGAGTATACGGGACAGATTGACAATAAAAAGTTATAACAGGATTTTTTTGTAGCTCAATGGGCGTGGCCACAAATGATGCCCAAAGATGACGATTTTTCAGCAAGATGCAAACCTTATTAGGACGCATATACAATGTTGGATCTGGACCAAAATACTGACATGTTCAGTGTCACAACCTGAGTAATTGTTTTTTTTTTTTTTCCATCTTGAAGTACAGCGCCCCCTACTGTAAACAGGATGGCAACTGTTTTACTCTGTGATTAAAAACGCCTTCCTTTTTTAATGCATTACTTTCAATTGTGCTCAGAAATGTCTTTCAGGCCTTCATAAAGCATCACTTATCAGTTCATGTCCTATTGTTACAGGATGTGTCAATGGCGCCGAGTCAAACTCTGATGTCTCATCATGAAAAAGAGTTGTAGCTCCTTCATATAAGGTCCAATCTGCATGATGGCATCTTTCACATATATTGTCCAATCCGTTCCAAATTTAACACACGTGATCACAGTCCCACTCTTGACTCAGCTCCACATGCATTAGGGTGATAGAAATAGCACCATCCATTTAAGACATGTTTTATTTTATCTACATTCTTTAATCATTCACCCACATGACTGAAGCTGATAAATATACCAGCCAAGGCCATCCCTTGTGGTCAAAAGCAGTACTGCAACTTACTCTGTTTAAAATTAGGGTTAGTGTTAGGTATGTTATGGTGTCTTTACTGTGGAGGCAAGACTTTATTTACGTACATCCCCTTTTGCTGATGAAGACCTTGCTGCACATGTTGGAGCCACGACATGCCCACTCACCGCCACTTGCGGCTTTAAATTTGTTTTAAAAGAAAGAATTATCCTGCTCTCAGAGGAGAAAATTAAATTTAAAGTATGGATCTTTCAGCTTGTGCAGATTTTAGTATCTTTAAGTATCTGGATTGGGTTAATATAATCTTTGGCCTACTAACAATAAAATGATGACCATGATGGTTGTTTAACCAGCAGAGTACTGACATGTAATAATTGCTATTTTTAGGGTGTTAAAATGCTGCTGTGAGCATTTATTTAAGACTAATGCTCTTGTTTGTTATAAAACGAAAAAACACCTGAAGATTTGTACTTCACAAACCTTTTTGGTCCACTCTATGATCCTGTGGTTGGGCATATTTTCACCAAAAAAACGTTTCATTAACTGGCGGATGTGGGAGATAGTGACCCGTCTCACTGGTTGTCCTGCCACCTGGGCGATCACATCTGCTATCCTTCCAGAGCCCTCCAAGATCACACACGGCGTACCACACAGCATAGCATTATAGATGGTCTGAGAGAACACAACACAGTCAGATGAGACAGAGAGAGAGAGAGAGAGAGAGAGAGAGAGAGAGAGAGAGAGAGAGAGAGAGAGAGAGAGAGAGAGAGAGGAGGGGGGACAGAAAACTGATGACTCACATCCAGAGTCCCTGGTCCTCCATCCAAAACCACACACACCACAGGGATGGTGGTCACTCCAGTGTCTGGGGCTTAGATGATGAAAAGTCAATATTAAAAGGAGGACAGATAAAAAGGATCATATCTGAGAGATAATCTGGAATGGGTTTCTGCTTCTGTAGAAGCTGCATCAGCTGCTTTTAACCTTGGGTTCCTAGACGTTTTCTTGAAATGCATTTCTCCAGACGACTACGCAGCTCAATCTCCACACCGTAATGTCCCTGAGTGCCATCGTCCACCAGCAGGAAGTGGGTGTGGTTGTTATCCAGGCAGGAGAGTCGGCCCTGGCCCTTGATGTCTAACGTGTAATGGGCTGGAAAACAACCCTGCAGAAATGGGGAAGGAGTACAGTCAATGCCTGAATTGGACTGAAAAAGGTGCAGTAACAGATTACAGATTACACAGATTCCTATTAGTCACAAATATTTCCTGAAATAAATCTTGTGCATATGAATGCTCATAGCAAATGAGACAACACTGAAATTCTTCAACTGAAACTCACTATCAAAAGCTCGGTCATGAAACTGTAATAAAATAATAGAGGAAGTGCCTGTAGTGAAGTTTTATATTTCAGGTGCATGAAGCCCGTGGAGCAAAGCTTTACTCTCGCTTAAACTGACAGCTGACAGGATGTTGTCAGTGTTCTCAGTGGCGTAGTTAGCACTGACATCCTGATTAGCTCCGCAGCTAGCTCTGCGGTGACAGCAGCTGTTAGCTCGGCTCAGAGACAGAAGTGGTAAACTGGGTTTAGGAATCGTTGTTCAGAGACGAGTAGTGCCATATGTTCCCGCCCTCACCCTGTCTCTGACTGGCTAACTACAAAGATTATCATCCAATGACTCCAATATAATCCTGTCTTATTTTGATATGATTCTACGGTGGCCCTGAGAGCTCACAGCACTGCAACTTAAGAAAACATGCAAAAAGAAAAAACACAAGCAAATTCCGAAAACATATTCATTAATTTGACACATGCGCAGCATTAAGTAGAACACACTGTAAGGCCACAACACAACACAACACAACACCACACAACACATTAGAAAAATGTGCTGTAAATAGAACACAATGAAAGAGTTTACAGAGGACACTTAAAAGTGATGCACACATCCCAACATGCTTGCTGTTGACGTGGATTTTGAGTCACCCTATTAAGGTTCTCTTTCCGTCAGTTGGAAAATGAGATAAATAGTAAGTGTTTTTGATTTATTTGCGCTGTGATGGTATGACTCAGCATATTGGCAATACCAGTTGTGCATCACTTTTAAGTGTCCTCTGGAAACTGTTCTGTTGTGTTGCAGTCTATTTGAAGCACGTTTTTATAAAGTGTTGCGTTTTTTTAAATATTGCGCATGTGTTATCAAATGCCTGAATCTGCTTGTTTTGTTTTTTTGCATGTTCTCTTAAATTGCAGTGCTGTGAGCTTTCAGGGCCACCGTAGCTACTGATGAAAAGATGCAACACAGTGCTTCCCGGTCACTCACCAGGAGGTGGCGATACACAATAAGGCGTATGGGAATGCTTGTGAATAAAAATCAGAGGTGCAGGTACGCAGGTAGCAGTGAGTTTCCTGCACTGAGTACAGTATGAAGAGAAGGAGGTTGACTCTTGCAGGAAGACAAACACAAAGTGTGTTCATCGTACCTCTGGATGCACCAAAGCGTCTCTGTTGTGAATGATTCCCCACGTTGCTATCCCGATAGCCACGATCTGGCTGTGAGTGGAGCCGCTCAGGGCGTAGTCTCTGACAGCCTGGCCTACATGCTTCATCACACCTGCATGTGTGCCACCAGTGATGATCCATGCACCTGTAGACAGCAGAGCATGTTTCCTGATCTCGCATATATTCTTACTAACATCGTGATTAATCCAGTAGTGAATCATCTCTGTTTCTTATTTGACTCTGTGAATATTTACAAATCCTACACAACCAAACACATCCACACATTTGTGATTGTTGGACTCATGACAGTCACTGCTCACAGTTAAGATTAATCGCCTCAGCATGCATGTTTCACCCCAAAGGTCTTCTTGATATGCTAAACTATGTTATGCTAGCTGTATCATTGTATATAACAAACCAATGTGAGCTTAAAGAAATAGTTCTTGACTAAATCCAGTTTCCTCATGTTGCGCTGATGCATCATCATGTTGGTTTTTCTTGCAATTCATCACCTGACTCACAGCGAACACTCTTACTAACTTCCATTGCTTGCTGTTGGGATGTGCTACTATTTGGAGCCTGTTATACATACACCGAAATACCTGTTTCTGATGTGTTTACCTGTCGTCTGGGCCACTTTGATGAGACCTCTATGGAACATGTTCTTGATACGAGCCTTTAGATAGAAGTTTTTGGCTCCTCCAGTCACTGAGATCAGCAGGTTGGGAGGTGAAAGCTTCCACTGTTCAGTTAGCAACTGGTACAGGATCTCTGGGCTGGTATCTGTGGAAACTCGTGCATACTGAGATAAGACAGAAAGGAAGGCTTAAAACGCAAAGAAGAACTTATTTTCATCACAGAGGGAGAAAGCAGAGGTTTACCTTGCCTGTCTTCTGCCCCAAACCATCAAAGCAGATGTCTCCAAAAGCATCAGTGGGTATTTCACAGAGGTGTCTGTGTTTGTCCCACGACTCGCCTGTGAAGTCCTCAGGCTTGATGGCTTCATCCCTATGTTCTTCCTTTGAGTAGCCACAGTAACAGATATCATCTCTGCCGGAGAAACAGAAGCTAATGAATCCTAAAACTTATTTAAAAAATGTTATAAAAACACAAAGATAAATCTTCAAGAGAGAGGCAGTTCTTGGTGGATGGAGTCAGAGGAAGGAATGAAACAATCTAACTGCATGTATAACTGCCCTCATAGAAAAGGGGGCGATGCCTACTCTCACATAAAGAAGAGGAGAGAGATGCTTGAGTAGCTCTAAGTAGTATCTACAAAGCCATGCAAGGCTATCAGAAATACCAAAATGAAGCAGAACAAAGCAGATCATCCTACCTGATACATTTCTGGAAGAGGGAACACTCCTTCTTATTGACATTGTCCTTAACCCAGGAGGCGAAGGCACAGCGCTGGAAAGAAGGAGAGAGAGAAAGGTTCGTAGACGGACTGACTGCACTCATCACCAGACTTTTAACCATTTGGTTCTCCATCTTAGCTTCCCCCATCCTGGAGACGATGAGGCGGGACACAGATCTGCCTAAGCTAACAGCTTAGAGAGCATGAGAGCAGAGAGGAGCCTCTGCAGTGAGTGCTGTGCTGTGGGTTCTGGTTTTCACTGCATCAGTGATGTCAGAGCTGAGCTGAAGCTGAGCAGACGGATGAAACTCGATTAACCTTTCTACAGGACAGAGAGCAGTCCAGTGCCAGACAGGGATCGATAGTAAATTACTGAGAGTTAAGTATTTTCATGCCAAATTAATTCAGAAACAGAACTATTGAGAATACCAAGTATATTCAATCACAGGCCGTTTGTTTATGATTGATTATGTGCAAAAGAATTAGTTGATTATGGAAACCCAGAAACATTTGTTTGTCATTTTTATGTAGCAATCTGCTTAATAGTATACACATAGATAAATTGATCACATCTTTCCCTGAAATGTTTTTCTATGACATTTCACAACATGCACAACACTTTTTCTTATTTTTCCACAGGTCTTAAAATATATGAAACTGATATTTTCATGTTGGAATATTCTGTCTTTTCTCTCTCAAACACTCACCTTTTGAAAACAAGACACCACTGGGTTCAGCTGAAGAGGGTTCTGTGTCTGTTCGATTATTTCCTCCGGCATAACCTTATTCTCATTTGTTGGCAGCATTTCTTCAAAAAAACAAACAAACAAACAAACAAACAAACAAACAAAAACAGTATAAAATCATTCAAGGTCTCCGCGTTGGCAGACCTGTGCCTTCCATTAAGGCGAGAGGTTGAGTGCTTCTGATTGAGATATGAAATCTGCCTGACACAGTCTGACTCTTCAACGTTTTAAAATGCTTTTATCTTCCTGACATGTGACATGCTCTCTGCCTCCTTTCCTTCCTCTGCTGAGGCTCCTTAAAAATCATTAACCTCCAATAAAAAAAGAGATTCAAAAACACATGTTTCAACCTAACTAAAATATTATTATTCAACACCTATCTGTTAATTCAATCATGGTTTTACAAATCAGTCCTACAGAAAAGCTTATCTGGTTTATATTGCATTGTTAAAAGGCTCCTCCTCTCAATAAACAATATCCACCCTCTCCACATTACAACCATCGCGTGCTTCCTCCATAAAACACAATCTGCTGTTCACTCTGGCCTCTCACTGTGACAAATTTAATCTGAATCTAACACAGAGAGGCAGTTGACCTAACAGTTAAAGAGTTTCTACTGTCAGTGTTTAAAGATTCTAAAAGAGAGAAAAGTTCTCAATCAAATCACAAACATGGAGAAATGGTTTCTCATATTACCTGTGGTTTTAAATCTTTCTTTCTCTGAGAGATACTTCTTTCTAGTGGAATGCTTCACCTACACTCAAACATGTCTGAAAGTACTATGTTGTATGTTTTTCACCAGGGGTTAAAGCACTGGTTGCCAGGTGGCATCTCAAGTGTGTT